>OX451741.1:107282525-108596809 GCA_948472305.1 Vicia faba
CCCTGGGGTTGTGATTTCTTGTGAAAAAGGGAGGGCAAATTTTGGGGTACAACAGATAGTATCTTGATTCCTCCGAACACCATGAAGCCTGAATTCGACCAGATAATGGTATGATATATCGTGAAGCCTGGATTACGACCAGATAGCGGTAAGGACACAGAAGCCTAGATTACGACTAGATAATAGTGAGGGACACTGTGAAGCTTGGATTACGACTAAATATCAGTTCACCCGGCCAATTACTATGAAGCCCGGATTCGACCGGATATTAGTAGGCCCAACAGTCAAAGGGAAGCCCGGATGTGACCGGATAACCATTTGATTTCTTCTGAAGCCTGGATTACGACTAGATAATGAGTAAAGTATTATGAAGCCTGGAATCAACCAGATAGCAGTACAGAGCACCATGAAGCCTGGATTCGACCAGATAATGGTATAAAACATTGTGAAGCTTGGATTATGACCAAATAACGGTACAAGACACTGTGAAGCTTGGATTTCGACCAAATAGCAGTTTACCTGGACAATTACTAAGAAGCCCGGATTCGACCAGATATTAGTGTGCCCTAAATCCAAGTTGAAGCCCGGATGCGACCGAATAACAACTTAATTCCTTCTGAAGCCTGGATTACGACCAGGTAAGAATCGAGAAATTACGAAGCCTGGATCATGACCGGATAGCAAGTTTAATCTCATCTCCCCAGTAAGTCACTGTAAAGCCTGGATTACGACCAGATAGCAGTCAGTCTTATCACTATGAAGCCAGGATCATGACCAGATGGTAGTTCATTTTCACCTCCTCGACTAAGAGACGATTCCCCAATAGAATAACGGATGACCGAAACTCCTAAAATTCTATTCCTCTCAAGACAGAGACCAACATTCCCCAGCGTAGTCTTCCTCAACAACAGGTATACAGACTCTTGCTAAGGAATCTCTTATGCGATCGAAACTTCTTCTGATGGCATCTTTAAGCCCATCTCCTATCATTCATTTCCAAATGGCATCTGTAAGCCCATTCCCGACATCACAAGATAAATACGACTTCATGCGAGTGCAAATTTCTGGGCACTCTAGTGTTCAATCATCTTCCACCTTTGGATCATGAAAGGCAGGCAAGCCAATCTACATCCTCATGTTTAAGAAGATTGAACAGGGGCAGCTGTTGTACCCCAAAATTTGCCCTCTCATATTTCTCAATATATTTCAAGTGAGGTCCTCAAATTGCTCAAGGAAGTCCAAGGGTTGACCAGACAAACTCTCTCCTAAGGTAGTCTACCTCAAATTAGGGTTTCATGTTGCATCAAGATACTTGATTCCAATGGATCCCAAATTCTCACCATTGTCCTAATATGTTCTCAAAATCATCCATGTCAAGTTTCAAGCCTTCCAGAGGAAGTTTGCTCAATCAATTGCTCAAAGGCCTGAAAATCGACTGTGCTAGGGCAAAAGTTAATTGTGGCCCACATACAGTCAAACTTCAATATTTTTTGTAAACATTCTCATTTTTAAGTATTATTCATCATTTGATCAAGGGTTGATCATGATTTATCAAGGATTGCTCCCAATTCATCAAAACCCAAAAGTTCTTAAATTAGGGTTTTACAAGAAAAGTCAACTCAACTTTGACCAAGCATAAATTTTTCATACTTTATGAGAAATGACCCATAAAAATCTAATTTTTAAGAGGATGAAATTCTCTACAATCCATATTCATCTCCCAAGTTCAAAATATGCACTCACAAGAAGTTATGAATTTGGACATTATAGGTCATTTTGAAAAGTCAACAAAAACACATTTTTTGTCAAAGCTTCATACATGAACATGGAATAAAAAATTGAGATGAGACAAAAAGGTTTTATCAGAGGACATCTCAAGCTTTCTAAAAAGTCCAAGAACACCTTCAAAGAGTCAAAATTGAGGAAGTTATGCATTGGTGAAGTTGACCCTTTTTGCAAAATTGTCAAAAGTCAACTATGCCTAAAATTGCAATTTTTGCTAAATGGGCCTAACTTTTTGCACTTGTTTTGAGTTGGTAGAATGGTCCACGAGCCTTAGTTATTCCCACTTGTCTTTATCTTATTTTTATTATTTATTTTGATTTTTATTGTAATTAAATCTATTTAAATCAAAACAAATCATGAAAAATCCAAATCATTGAAACCTCAAGATATTGTGCATGTTTCAGGTCCTATATCCAGCTGGCAAGTGATTGAATTCGTGCAAGGCCTTTGTGTGTATAAAAAGATTGGTTTTAGCCTATTTTTGGAAGGATTTTCAAGTGAATCAAATCAAGATCAAAATCAATAATTGGCAAATATTGAGATCATGTTTGCAACCCTAATCCAATCTTCAGTATATAGAGAACATTTGCAGACAAAAATCACAAGGCTTGAGAGGCGCACAAAGGCAGAACATACTTGGAAAAAACAAAGAAAAGTGGGAATCTGTTTTGCTACTTCCAGACATTTTCAAGGTCCCCTAGCCATCTCATTCGATTCCTGGGATCACTAGCAAGCTGTACCAATCAAGAACAAGGAGTTTCCAGCACTAGAATCCATTGTAAGTCAGTCACGACCTTAAACTTTTGTTGAAATCGAATTGTATAATTTTGGCATCTATAGCATGAAATAATTATATATTCTTGCTCCTTGAAACATTTCCAAACTATCTATAACATTTAATTTCATTTTTGTGGACTGTATCAAGATTTGCCATTATTAGGGTTCTTGGTCTCGATTTGGGATCTTTTCACACAGGTAAAATTAGTCCTCAAGAAGGGAACCATCGTGCTCAGTAGGCCAAGACGAGTTGATTCATGGCCTTAGTTTTTATTTATCTAGCTTGTGTTTGATTTTGAGAATTACAGGGTTTGTAGCGACGGATGTTGTCCGTAGGTAAAAGTATTTAACTTTTACCAACGGAGAGAGGACAGGGATGACTAGCGTGGCACCATGGGATTGGTTCATTTGAATTCTGGCGCAATTTTTTTTATTTTTTCCCACTAACGCTCATTATTACATATTATCAATTGTTATCATTCTATATACAGCAAGCGTGTGTAGCTCAGCTGGCATTGGTGCAGGTGGAAAAGGCTTCAGGACCTGGGTTCGAATCCCAGGCCCCCCCAATTATTTCATATTATTTTCCTTTCCATAATCATGCGCGTGCTTGTGTGGGATGACCACCATGATCCATCATCATCCAACCATCCAAGTGTCCAGGAGGCCAGATCTAAAGGCTATCATGTGGTGACCATCATGTGACCCAGTCAACGCAACGCATGAGATTCAAGAAGTCAACATGGATCACTTTGGTTCTGGGCCAGAATTACTATCCACACCTCACCAATTGCTTTCTCAGGCCCATATCTCTTTCTATTTTCTTTTTATATTTTTCTTAATTAATTAATTTAATTATTTCACTAACACAAATTAATTTTTATTTTTATCAAAAAATCACAAAAATAATATTTTCATCCAATTAGATTTAGGTTTATTTTTTATCAAAAAATTAATTCATTTAATTAGGTTATTTAACTTTAGGTAACTTTAATTATTTTGTAAATAAATTAAAAACAATTAGAAAATTAGGGTTTTAGTTTAATTTCATTCTTATTTTCTTTTTCTTAAAAAATAACCAAAAATACAAAAAATAAGTCATGTAATTTATTTTCTTTAATTAATTTAATTACTAATTAATTTTGTATTTAATTTGAAAACCTTGTTCTTTTTCTTAAAAATAATTAAAAACAACAAAAATAATTCCTTCCTTCGATTAGGTTAGACGGGGTCAAAACCCTATTTCTCTCTCGTTCTCGATTCGTCGCGCTTATTTATTTTTACCATATTGATGTAATTGCTCACAAGTTGTAATAGATTGATTAGGGCTTTTACTTTTATTCATCATTTTTTGACGGGTTGTTTTTGGCTATGTAATTAATACCCGAAGCCTTGTAATAGCTTAGCTTTATTTTCCGCACTTTAAATTCCGCAAAATATTAACTGTTAGATGTATGAATAATAGAGATGCATGACAAGAATGTATGTAAACTTTAAAACGGTTAGCAAACCCTAAATGTGCAATGATAATAACTCGAAATTGAATCACTCGCACATGCGCACTCCTAGGGTACACTCCCACTTCGGTTGCCTTCGGTAAACAATCATTAAGTATAGGGTATTTTAGTGGTCGCTCTCTTGTCTAAACAAAGATCAAAGTCCCGTTCTGAAAAGTTGCCTCGAAATGGTTGCCTCGGAATTGTCGCCTCGAATAATTGATCTAAGACATTAGGGTTACTACTAAGACGTCCTAACATTGCTTTAATGATCATACGTCCCTTTCGAATTGACCCTTAAAACTCCAATGATGGTGCTACCTACTCACTAATAGTGGGATAACACTGTCTAAAGGAAACAAGAATAGAAACATTCTCTTTTTTCGAGTAGGTAGATTAGTTCTTAAGTACTTGCTCAAACAAACAAACATTTTTCACACTTACACTCTTCTCAAAAACAAAGTTTTCAAAAACACTTCGTAACACTCTTGAAGACAGAAGCAAGGGTTAAATCGAAGTAAAACAAAAAAAAAATTCAAATCAAACACACATAAGCAATTTTGAAAATGATGAGCAAGTACCTAAGAGCCCGTAGAAAACTACGAATAGAAAGGGTGCTAATACCTTCCCTTTCTATAATCTACCCCCCGTACTCAAAATCTCGAAAAAAGGGAATTTTTCTGTGCTTTTTTCCTTTCCTGTTGGATAAAATAAAAGTCGGTGGCGACTCTTGCTTACCGCGACATTTTGCAAACACAAACGCAAAACGCAAACCAGCATTTCAAAACAGTTTAGTTCTGGCCACCGTATCACACTAACCATAAATTCTTCTTCACCACAAACAATAACAGTCTTTCCCTTGACTGGATATTTCAACTTTTGGTGAAGGGTGGACGTCACTGCTCCTGCCCCATGTATCCAAGGACGTCTAAGTTAATACGAGTAAGCGGGACGGATGTCCATAACGTAGAAAATAGAATTGAAGACTTGTGAACCAACTTTAATAGGGAGATCAACTTCTCCAAGTATCATCCTCTTGGATCCATCAAAAGCCCTCACAACTATGTCACTTGGTTTTAACATCAAATCGTCGCAAACCAACCGATCCAAGACACCTTTGGATATAACATTTATAGAGTAACCAGTATCAACCATGACATGGGCCAGGGTAGTTCCTTTGCACTCAATAGAGACATGCAAAGCCTTGTTATGATTCCTTCCAACTGGTGTCAAGTCGGCATCAGAGAACCCCAATCCATTATTGGCAGTGAGACTCGCCACAAAGTTTTCAAATTGATCGGTTGTGGTCTCTTGTGGAACATGCGCTTTCTTCAAAAATTTGATTAAAGCTTGGGCATGAGTGTCGAAACAAAGCAACAAAGACAACATAGAGATTTTGGAGGGGGTTTGCCCTAGTTGCTCAACTATCTTGAAATCACTCTTTTTTATGATCTTCAAGATTTCTTCCATCTCTTGGGTGGAAGGTTCCTCAGTAGTAACGTCTTTGGTTGGCTCCTCCGTCCTGGCAGGCTCAACTACTTTCTCTTTACCCTTAGTGTCAATAATAGTCTTATCAATGGTAATGCAAACATGTGTCGTCGTAGTAGTTAGAGGTGAAATGTTAAGAGAGAAAATCCTCCTCGTTCTTGTTACCTTGCTAGAACCAGCAATATTTGTAACATCATAAGTTTTGTCTTCATTGATCCAAGAGTGTTGTTTAATTCCTTGATAGTAAACTCCAGCACTGTAATTCCAAGGTATTGCTTTATCGGAGGAGTACGGGATCACCCAGGAGCAATAATTATCAAGGGAGCAATCGTTGGATCGTTGGAAATCCTAATAGGACCTTTTGAGGAGATCCTAATAGGTTTATCGGATATTGTGATGATGGAAACGTCTGCAACTTTATCAGTCAAACTTTTGATGGATGGAGTTCTTTCAAACAGGATCTCATGACTATTTATCAGATGTTGAACACCTTCTTTCATCCATTTTCATCCATTAACTTGTTCGACTCAACAATTACAGTCTTTCAAACAGCCAGGGAAAACCCCAACTCTCAACAGGTTCTCTTTAACAATTGTCAGTGGAGTAGTCAAATCTTCAACGGGGGAAATAAAAGAAGTGTCTTCAATTTCATTGACACCCTTGCCATGATTTGGAATTGGTGCAGTTATAACATTCAGAGTTGTAGGTGGTTCAAACTTAATAGTTTTGTTGTCGATAAGATCTTGAATCTTGTTTTTTAGAGCCCAACATTGACCAGTATCATGCCTAGGGCTATTGGAGTGATAGGCGCATTTGGCGTTAGGATTGTATTTCGGAGATAAAATGTTGGGATTTGATGGTGGATCACGCAATGTTATCAAGTTGGCCTTCAACAAGTGTTGCAAGGCTTGGGACAATGACATGTTAATCCTCGTGAACTGTCTTCTTGGAACCTCATACCTTTGATGGTTGGCTTATTGTGATTTTCTTTGCGCATATGGAAGGTTAGAGATCAAAACAACATTAACAGATGGACGGTGATCCTTCTTGGTATAGGCCCTTGACCCATATACAACATTGGCTTCTTTCTTTCCAGTAAATAGCTTCTTTACAGTGTTTGATATAGAAGCAGATGTCATGGGAATTTTTCCACTCTTGATACCACTCTCGACCCTTTCACCAGTCAGAATTAACTCAGTGAAACCAGACGATGAACTCCCAATTAATAAGTTGAAAAGTTGGCCAGTTAATGTTCCCATGAATATATCCACCAGCTCCCTATTCGTCAGCGGTGGTTGTACTCTACCAGCAAGGTCTCTCCATTTTGTGCATATTATTTAAAACCTTCATTGGAACCCATTGTCATTCCTTGTAACTGAACTCTAGTTGGCGCCAAGTCAGCACTGTACTAATATTAAAGATAGAAAGCGGTGGCCAGATCTTCCCAAGTATGAATGTTGGAACCCTCCAACTGGTAAAACCATTCTAACTGAGTCCCAGACAGACTCTCTTGAAATAAGTGCACCCAGAGCTTCTTGTCAGTGGTATGTGGTTGTATTTTACAGACATAGGACCTTAAATAAAGCTTTAGGCACGAAACACCGTCGTACTTAGCAAAGATTGGAATTTTGAATTTGTGGGGGATAACAACCCCAGGTACTAATCCCAAATCACCAAAATCCAAGCCAGGTACAACTTGAATTTCCACATCTTTCAACCTATCTTCCAGTTACTTGTACTTATCCTCAGCCGGTGGATATTGTTCATCAAAGTAATCCTCATCCTTTGAAGCTTGATTGTTTGCACCCCCATCACGAGTACTTCTTGCATCTTCATTATGATTCTCATCCTCCTCGGAGGAGTCTTCATCCACTTGAATATGTCAGACGAGGCCCTTGAATCTCTTCCCCGTGTTGATCACGACCTTCTTCTTGGTCTTTTTCTTTGTAACAGAAATGCCATCAGTTCTTGTTGCCCCTTTGCTAAGTTAAGCAAAGTTTCTTGAAACTGAGAGTTTTGAGTCTGAAAGTCTTTCAGTCTTCTCGAGATCCATCTTACTGAAATAAATAGTAGAAAGATGAGGCAACCTGTGTCGAAAACCTGCTTATGTCATGATGCATGTAATGAGAATGCAAATGCTTTCAAGGATTTAAGGAAATTAAATTTGTTAAACGAAGACAAAATAACAAACATGAACTTTATTAATAAAGATAGGAATTACAAATGCCTCTCGGGATTACAATGGAGGAAGCAAAAATAATGCAAAATAAACTCCTAAAACAAAAAATAATCAGGCTTCCCATTAGCGCATCCTCTTTGGTGCAATGTAGGCGTTCAAACTTCGCTCTTCATGAAGCTATTTCGTAAGCTCCAAAACCTTCTTCTCGCTTGCGTAGAACTGGATTTCAAAGGTGTATCACTCTCCTTTGAGTTAAACCCATTATATTTGCAATTCCTCGAGAGTAGTTGGCATGTTAGGATGAATAAGAGTGTAAGGGGTGTTTCCCTCAGTGACGGGCTCCATAATCATAGGTAGGATGGTGGGGTAAGGCATCACGAGACTTTGAGCGCGAGTTCATAACCACTTAAGGTGAGATTCAATGGGGATGGAATTTTTATGCCCCAATGTCTCACTATCCACTTTGTTTACCATTCTCCTAGCTCGTATAAACCTTTGATGATAGTCTTAATCGTCACCCTCGTAGTCGAATACCAAACCTTGGATGAGCGCATCATGGGGACCATCTCTTCATGCATACCCAACCTACCGTAATGCAAGATAAGGGTTATAGGTGATACCTCCCCTAATACCTAAGAGTGGTACATTATGGAATTCCTCACAACAGTTAATGATGGTAATATCCTTCAAAGATTGAGAACACCAATAGATATCCGAGTGCGACAGTGACATCATCCTTTCAGACCATGTCAAGTCTTGCACATTCTTCAACATTGATCGAGGTAGGTGCGAAATAAACCACCTAGACAGTAATAGAATGCAACACAAAAGAGTACCCTTTTTCTTCATGGTGCGAGTGTAGAAACAATGTATAATGTCTCCAAGCAAGGTAGGTACGGGATTATGAGAGAGAAAAACCTTGACGGAATTCACATCTATGAGTCGGTCCGGATTAGGAAATAGAACCAAACCATAGATTAGAAGGGCCAAGACATCCTCAAAAGCTTGGAAATCCATATCTTCCCAGAACAAACGAGCCTTCTCCAGCAGAATTTGGCTAAGAAACCCTTAACTCCACTTCTTGTCTCCCAATTTGTCACAATGTCGGATCTCTTCAAGTGCAAGGCTTTGGCAATAACCTCAGGCTTTAGAGTTTCCTCTAAATCAGTGAATGGTATTTGATTAAGCACGATCACTCCTAATAATTGAGAGAATTCTTCTAATGTAGGCACCAATTGGTAGTCGGGAAAGGTGAAGCAATGATGCATATGATCAAAGGATTGGAAAAGCACACACATAATTTCTTCTTGGAAGTTTGAGGTAGCCAAGTTGAGAAGTCGACCATATTTCTTGGTGAAGGGAGAATCTCCAGGCACTCTTGATGCTAACTCTTGAAGTTGAGGATGCACTTTCACGAAGCTTACTCGGATGGTATTCCTATGAGTGGAAGTCATGACCTATAAAATAGAACAAAGATAAATTCCTAAATCCTTGAAATGGTTAGTGCAAATGCTATGGTATGATGTCATGATGTTTTGTGCAATTTAAACATATACAAGCAAAACAATCAAGTCCTTAGGTTTAGGCTTGCATGAGGTTCATAGGTAAGTACCCTCTTGAACTTTAGTTGGTTCAACCTGTCCTATAAAGTGATCGGGTTCTAGGGAATCTCAATATCATTTATATTTCTTCATTGGGCATTGTCTCAGCATAATCAATCTTTTCTTGCGGCCAAAATATCCCAAAAGTCCAATCTCAATGAGCATAGTATCGAGTATCAACCAATCTTCAACTTTGCACCAAAGTCAGCTATCTCACTACTTCCTAATGGCCAAGTTGTTCAATTAAAGGTTCTACGGTCAGTTAGTGCTTCATGACACCGCTCAGCGGCCCCGTATTCTCTTCAATTCAACACAAGGGATACATGTACCAACAAATGCATCACACTAACGTAGCCATTGCTTCAACCATATCGGTCTACGCCGTACAGTTTCCACAATTTATTGATACTTACATAATGATGTTCCCAGATCCGGGTATAGGATCAATACAAACCCAAACAAGGACCCAAAATGTAAAGCAAATAAATCAAACAATGAAAGCATTTAAAGGTGATATAGTCTCTAAGGTAACCTCACTTTTAAGTTACATTCCACAGCAGAGTCGCCAGTTCTGTAATACAGTGGGAGAACTGACTTGGATGTTTTGCGTTTTTTTGCAATTATTGCGGATAGCAAGAGTCGCCACCGACTTTTCTTTTATCCAATAAAGGAAAGGGTGAAAAGAACAGGAAATACATTTTGAGATTTTTCTTGAGTTCAGCGGGTAGGTTATGAAAAGGGAAGGTGTTAGCACCCTTTTCATCTGTAGTTATCTACGGGCTCTTAATTGCTAGCTCACTTTGAAATTCTTTGTTTAAAATGTATTTGTGTTTGTTTGAAAGTATTTTTGAAAAGTGCCTTTGTTTAGGCGAACTTTGTAATGATTCTTGTCTCTATAAGGATACATACAAAGTGTTGACTTTTGAAAATATTTCATAGAAAAGTGTTGGTGTTTTTGAAAGATGTTTTGAAATGTTGTGAGCAAGCAACTACGAGCATTCTACCTATTCAAAAAGTCTTAGTTCTTTTCCTCCTCCTTTAGATGTTGCTATCTTACCATTGATTGATAAGAAGCCCTATCATTGGATGTGAAGGGACGAGTGTGGGTCATCGTATAGTCATAGAAGGCAACATTATGGGATACCTTGGCAATTTGTTGTGAGGGTCTAAGATCGTTTATGAAGACAACATCAAAGGATCATCGAGGGACTACAATCTTGTATTCGAGGGTCATTGCTAAAGTATCCCACGTTCGAGGGACATGACTATTTTTCTCAAGGAAACAAGTGTGGATTACCCTAGAGGTCTGCGTGTGCGAGTGTATTGATTTCATGTATTTTTATTTTGAATTAGGGTTGTCTACTTATTGATTTTAAGTCTTTCCATACACACCCTAATTACTAGCAATTATATTGAAAGCGGTAAATTACGGAAATGTAAATTATACGCTATTACATCTTTTTTTGGGGATGGAGATACAAGTTTATGAATGGAGAATGAAAGCAATAAAGTTCTAATTATACTATTACAACCATATTGAATATTGAATGACAATAAAAATATAAAGACATATATATATAATGTAAAAAAAGAAAAAAATTGGTTTAAGAAAACTTTTATGTATTGACACATGTGCTTATGTATTGATACGAAAATTTCATGTATTGACGCATGCCTTGGCTCATATCTGTTTTGTATTGGCTCATATCTGTTTTGTATTGGCTCATATCAATTGTTTTCCCCTGGAAATCAAAATCAACTCAATATGAGTCGACACATAAGGGTTTTGTATCGACTCATACTGCTTTGTACCGACACATAAGCGTTTTATATCGACTCATAACCTGTTTTGTACACAATATGTGTCGACTCATAGTGTTTCTTATCGACTCATGCTGCTGTTTTTTACTTCCGTCATTGTTTTGCTACATATAAAAGTCAGCTCTCAAGACATGGTTAGTGAAAATGAAAAACAAGCAAATGGTTAGCTTCAGGGAAATAATATCTACATTTTATCTTCACAAATTAACCATTAATGATGCTTTTATGAAGAGTTCAAAGTCAATAAAAACTTACCTCGAAACTGAAATTTGTGCTTTGAGTTTGAGTTGGAGAAATCAAGTTGCAGGTGGCTATTTTTGAGTTTTGAAAATAGTGATGTTACAAAAGTTATTCTTGAGTTTGAACAACTTCTATATGATGTATGTGGAGTATTTGGATGGTTCGTTTGGACATAACTTGCAAAGTGTGAGATGTCAAAGGGTTTAGACTTCAAAGCTCAAAGATGGATGTTTTTGTGGATAATTATGGTTTTTTTAGTATGAGGGGGGTTTGAGGATTTTTCAATACACAAGAATCTCTCTATTTTTCTGACCTCTCTCTCTTGCAAATGCTCTCTCTATTTATAGTCAAAAGGTTTATGATCAAGGGCTGATTAAGTTTACAAGACAACATGTTATAGTTTGGTTGGGATGCAAATATCAAACTATGTCAAGTATTCCATAGTCCCTAGATGAAGTATTAAAGTTGCTGGTATAGAGGGGATACTTTCCATGATTTATGGTAGAGAAAAATCAGAAGTAAATAAGGTATGGGCTCACGACAAGTTTTGCACCAACAAGTTTGCTTTTCAAGAATAACAATGGTGCCTTTATGCCATAAATAGAAAGATCTTTTGGACAATGGCTAAAACACTTGGGTAATAGCTCAAAAGTAGGTGTAAGCATTAAATTATGGTGAGATTGGAAAGTTAGAAGGCATGCAACACAAGATTATGCAGCATAGCATAAGGATTTTATTATGTGTTCTTCAACAAAAGGACTTGCAATTCAAGGATAGATACCCAACTTCATACCCTTGAATCTCCTAGCTCAAGTATGATAAATTCATGCTCTTGGATGTTTTGGAAAGCTTGAAACATTCATTATAACTTTCATGTTGAACATTTTGACAAAATCATCTTGGAACTATGTGAAAAAATGCCAAGAAGTTGGGATAAAATCTTGACCAAAATCTGTTGAAACATTCACTAAGTGTTGGATAACAATAACATGACTTCATGTGCTCATATCTTAAAATGTAAGCATTTTTTGGAAATCAGCCCTCTAATACAAAGTTGTAGAATTCATCAAGATCTAAAACTATCATGTTGAAAGTTTTCTTTGAATCATCTTACATCTTGGTGAAAGAATGTCATGAAGTTATGAGATTATCATGTATGAAAACACTTAGAAAAATTTCTAAGTCTTGGAAAGTTTGACTTTTCAAATTAACTTTTGACTTTATTGATTTCTTGATGATCAAGTTTCATATTTTTGAATGTATTTATGAATTTGATCTTTGAGACTTAATGTTGACCAAAAAGTCAAAGTTTGACTTTTGGCGTATCAGTTGACTTTTCGTTAGTACAACTGATTTTTGGTCGGCTGATCAATTGACTGAGCATAATTTGTGATACAAGACTTGAAAATTGACATGAGCATTATTGAAGGTCCATAATGATCCATGAATGTCATTTGAAGTATTAGAAGTCTAGTTGTCCTTGTGCAAGCTCAAACCCTAATTTTGAGGTATCAATGTTGAGGAGATGGCTTGACCTAGTTAATACTTGTGCAAGCTTGAGCTTTTGCAGATCTTTATGAGAAATGTCTTGAGAAAAGAGCGGGAAAATTTTGGGTACAACAATTATCAAGTTAGTATTTTACCAAAATTTCTACCAACAAACACTTACAAACTCCCCCCTTTGGTAAATTTTGGCTAAAACATTATTTGAGCACATTATCAGAGCAGCAACACAAGCCTGATGATACCAAACAATATCTGAGTGAGTAAGTGCCATGATATTTGGAGGCCAACGAGGTTCCTTCCTGACATCCCAGAAAGCATCAGACTGAGGCAAATGAGAAGTAAACCAATGATACAACAGAAGCGTGCAATAGATGATCCTTCCTCCATGATAAGAATCCTGAAGATGAATAGAGTAATAAGCATCACCCAACAATGTAGGAACTAGGTTTCCAATCATGAAGATCCTGATGGCATTGATATCAACAAATTTGTCTACATTAGGAAATAAGAATAACCCGTAAGCAAGTAGAGCAAAGATGGCCTCAAAAGCAATTGTACTCTTTATCATAGCAAAGTAGCGAGCTTTCTCCAATAAGAACTGAGCTAGTAATCCTCTAATCCCTCCTTTGGTAGTCATGTGGGCTTCAACCTCAGACTTTCCCAAATGGATCAAAGCAGCAATCTCATGTGATTTTGGCTCCCCCTCTAAACCAATAAAAGGAACACGATCGGTCATAGGAAACCCCAGCAAATAAGAATACTCCTCTAGCGTATGCATCAACTGATAATCAGGGAAAGTAAAGCATTGATACATCGGATCATAGAACTGGACTAAAGTCGAGAGAATATCCTCCTTCATTCTAAGCTTCATGAGAGAAATTATGGACCCATACTTCCTCCGAAAACCTGCAGGACACTCAATCTCAAGAATCATACTCATCAACTCATCTATCTTGGTATCTTTGAAACTGTACTTTCTGGTCCTTCTTTTTCTATAATCCATAGTTAAAAAGCACTTGAGATATTGGCAAATAGTCAACTTTTAAGTCCCTTGAAATAAAATGTCTTTAAGAGATGCTCATGGGTGCATGAATGCATGATGCAACAATCACACACAATATCACAAACATAGGGTTCATAGGTTCCACGTCACAAGCCTGAGGTCAAAAGTACTACCCATAAGGTATGGTCTAAAAGTTATTACCTACTGAACAAGGTTCTAGAGGTTCCTAGAGTCTACATTCTTCCTTCGGATATTACCAACTTCCTGATTAATTTGGTTATTAGTAATATTCTCAAGAAAAACTCGTCTGAGCATAGTATCGTGTGACAACTACTTCCGGATTACTCCGTCATAGGTTCCGCACTACACCTAAAAGGCCAAGATGGGTTAGGTATTCTATGGTCCTCAGTTTCAGCAGGCTCCCAGGTTGAAAGTAGTACGTCTTTCCGATTACTCGGTAAACTACACTACAGTCAAAAGGGCCTCCACTGAGTGGGGGATCTCATGCCTCTTTTTTTGGAATTACTCCCTCAAAGTTAACATGACTATACCGCCCGTGCTATCTTAAGTCTACCCAAGTCCGGGTATAGGACTTATGAGAAATCACCAAGCACCCTAAAAACTATGAAAATCCAGACAAACATGTATACAACATATAATATATAACAAATAATAGTGCATATACATATATAGACAAATATAGGCTCAACCCACTTAGGGATGGACCAGCAAGAGGTCAATATTTCCCCAATGAAGTCGCCATTTTTCTGTAGCGGTAGAAATGTTGAGACTAAGCCATTAGATTGACTTGACTCACACAGATCAAAATAAAAACCGCCACCGCGCTTTATTGTTTCCAAAGGAATAGGAAAAGAGCGAGTAACCCAAAAGAGGGGGGAAAGATTCTAGGTAAGAGGATTGGTTATGCAAAGGGAAGGTATTAGCACCCTAAACATCTACGATACTTTGCAAGAACCTCTTTGTAAAAATATGTATATTTTGGCTATAAAATGTTGTATAAAAATAGATTGTGGGGATGAGAAAAGAAATATTTTTTTATGATTTTTACACCCGCCACGGTTTCGAATCTTTAGTGCCTACGTACCATCTTCCGTGCAATAGGGGATCAGGGTACACGTAGTTCCTCTTTAAAAATTTTAAAACACACGTGTGTTGGTTAATTTTATGAGGTAAGACATCCCCGTCATTTTCCATGTGGAAAACATACTTACTACCCTCAATCATGAGAAAGGAGATTTTGCATCATCTCAAGGTGGAGGATATGGCTTGGATTTAAAATCAACAAAACCTCACTCAACACCCAAGTGGAAAATATCTCTCTTCACTATATATTGTAGAAGTATAGTTGTTTGCATCATTACAAGGATTGACAAGAGTCAAATCTTTTGAGAAAAGTTTTTAAAGATAAAAATCCAAAATGGCAAAATATTTTGAATGAGATTGATTGACTTTTAGTCTTCTCACAAAAATATTAAGATATTGTTAAGTTAATTGAAATTTGTTTAAGAAATAATTTTTTGAAAATGCATGGACATAAGTCCAAGTTTATTATGAAAGTGGTTCAAGTTTTAAAACAAGAAGAGTTTTCAAAAAGAGAGAGAAGATATTGGAAGTTGAAGAAGATGGGAGGAGATGAAGAGACTATCCTAAAGCATAAGGTAAAAATCTAGGGACAAGGACCATCTAACCAATAAAAAGCTAACACTTGACATAATGAGTCAATGTAGAATTCCATCTTTTGGATTTGAAACCAAGCAAACAATTAATAAACCTCTTAAGAATGCCAAGCTTCAATTTGTATTAAGTATTCACAAAAATTGGGCAGAGTAACAGCTGTATACAAATGAATTCCTGATCATAGAAAAAAGCATGTAATCACAATAACCTGCACATAAAGCAAACAAACAAACAATCCAATGTCTTGAGGTAAAACCCCAAGAACTCCAGACAAAATAACAGTTGAGATCACAAGGTCTCATGAAAGGTCAAGGCTTCTAATCCTAAGTCCAAGAAGTTCATGTCTCCATAATGCCAAGGATAGTTGCCAAATAGTCCAAGTAACATTAAATTTTTTTAGGGTTTAAGTTGGTTATTAGGTATCTTCAAAAAGAAAATGAAAAGCTCAATTGAGCAAAATAAAAAGACATAAAACTAAATGCCCAAGTGAGCAAAGATGAAAAATAACATGAAATGTAAATGCTAAAGTAAATACATAAAGTAAAAGTATAAAATAAAAACATAAAATAAAGTCAATTGTTAGGAATTAGTGGTTAGTTGGATGACTATCTTGAAACTTGCATTTGGAACTCATTAGAGGATTGGTAGAACCAAAACCTCTCAACAACAAATTTCATTTTCTTTTTGTCAATTATATCATCCATTTAAGAATCTAAAAGTAATACTTAATGATCAATGATGTTTAAGTGATCCACTTTGACCAAAATTGATGAAGTTCCATTAGAGCATTGATAGAACCAAAGCCTCATAACAATGAATCTGAAGGTTATTGGATCAAAGAGTTCAAATTAACATACTTGGGCTTGCAAACATAGGTTTGCGCCACGAATGATCATTTTCTCAAATCGGGACAAAATTTAGCGCTATGTTAAGTAATCGTAAGTGGACTTATATAGAAGTCTCACCTATTTTGAGGTTGGTCAATAGCAATCTATGCACTTCATGTTTTGAGACATGATATGTAATCATGCTCCAATAACACTTGGTACAATAAGAATGTGATAAGATGAAGAGGAAATGAGAAATAAATAAACCATATTTGAACCAAAAATTTAATCAAACTATTATTAAAACCATTCATCCATTTTTATGGAGTTAAACTCA
The DNA here is from genome assembly GCA_948472305.1 of Vicia faba. Classification (NCBI taxonomy): domain Eukaryota; kingdom Viridiplantae; phylum Streptophyta; class Magnoliopsida; order Fabales; family Fabaceae; genus Vicia; species Vicia faba. The sequence goes on from OX451741.1 coordinate 107,299,284, forward strand.
ACACTATGGATCCAATGATGTTAATAAAGTTCATGATCAAAATTTTAATCCAAGATCAGCCAGAATATATACAAAAATAAAATTGTATTTAAAAATAAAAGAAAATGGTTTTTTTAAAAATGATTATAAAATGGAAATAAGATAGAAAAATAGCAACTATATTTAAATGGTTTTTGTAATTGTTTAAAGTACAAAACAATTTTTAAATCAATTTAAATTGTTCAAATAATGAAGAAGAAAAAAGATCAAAAATAGCAAAAATTAAGATAAAATTCCACACAAAAAGTCAGAAGGTCAGAAACAATGAAAATGATTTTTATGAAAAAATTCATAATTAAAAAATGTCAGGAAGTATTTTTAAAACAATTAAAATAAAGCAAATAAGGCAAAAGTTATATAAAAAAAACCAAAATAAAAATATTCAAAAAGTCATAAATAATTCAAAGTATTTTTGTATATTTTTTTCATAATTTTTGGATAAAAAATAAAAGAGTTATGCGTTTTTGAAATTTAAAATAATTAAAATATAAAATCAAAAAATAAAAATAAAACTAAAAAGATGTGGACCATCATATCATAGTTAAAACGCGTTAGTAAGCTGATCAAGTGGAGCAGACGCATTATGCTTGATATGAACCTTATTTGAAAATGCATTGGATCAAAAAAGGGCAACCAATAAAAATAAAACAATTGGCGCGCTATCATTGATTGAGACGAGACATGTCATCGTCTTCAACCTCCAAACGCCCTGCAATGGAGATTTCATGAGTTTCTTCAAATGGAAAAATTAGAATCTCATACTAGTATCATTGGATACGTCTCTTCAAGACGATCCTAACACCACCATCGCGCCAAATTTATATAAAGTGTGCAGAGAGATATGGATAAAAACTCAGAAAATAGCAAGCACCTTTCAGTTAATATTTCTCTCTCAATTCTCAATGGATTTAAAAATTATAAGAAGCACAAGAATCAGGAGAAGGAGTAGAGTAAGTTAGTGCTTTATTTGGATCCAAATGGTGGAGAATTCTATATGTTCGAAGTTCAAGTATAAAACTCTGAAATTGGACTTCTGTAGCTTAAATTATGGCTCATTCTGCTTGCTTTAGGTATTGGAGAGTTTGTATGATGATGAAGGATGATGAATGTGCAAAGAATTTTGGAGGAAAAAGCTTAAATCTCATAAACTAATTTCAAAAATTTGAAGTTCGTGTGAGGTTTTGACATGGTGTGTTTGACTCTCAAAACTTGAGGAAATGAATGAGGGATGGTCCTCTATTTATAGGAAAATGAATGGCAATGAAAATGGGAAGAAACAAAGAAGTTTGGAGGGAAATTGAGTGGAGGCCGAGCAGGAGTGAAATGTGACTTCGATTTCATCAAAACTCATCCAATCTTTGCGCTTTGAAGCGCTAAACACCTTTGGAAAGTTTGTTAATCAAGTTTAAATCAAAAACACACACAAATCTTGTGATTAGAAGCCACATTATGGATTTCAAAATTCTGACTTAGTAAGAAATTCAGTTTCAAGTTGCCAAATTCAAATCATTGGCATTCTCAGCTCAAGGGGTCTCAGGTCATGATTCTTGAAGCTTTAGAAAGAGGAGGTTTCAAGCTTTACAATGTGAAAAGAATGGGATCAAATGGATGTTTGAGCTGAAAATTATGATGAGTCAAAGTTGAGAAAAAGAGGTTGACTTTCCATACTTAAAAAATTTCTAAGTTTTTCTTCAAAAAAATGACTTATAATGTCTTGCATCCAAACATGGTTTTCCACTTGAAATTTTCTCTTGACAAAAAAATATGGCATGAAGTAGACCTCTTGAATGATATTTTGAAACTTGAATCGTTCAAAATCTCCAAAAATGAGAGAGTTATGACTTGTTGAAGTTGGCAGAAATTCAAGAAATGACCTATAATCTTTTGCATCCTTAGGGCATCTTCCATTCATTTTCAAGCTTTGCACATAAAAGAAAGGTTGAAGGTCACATCTTCAATATTATTTTGGAAAAATAATGGGCTCAAGGTGATAAAAATTGATCAATTTATGGTCATTTGAAGTCACATAAAGGAATTTGAGGGTCCAACTGGAGGACTTGTGATCTTTCTTCATCATCAAGTTTCTTCCACACAAAATTTCTTTGCAACTTTTGAAGTGATTTGTTAATAACTCTTTCAAGAGAAAGATGTCTTTGGAATCATCCAAAAATACCAAAAGATGAGCAAGATATACCCCCTTTGAAGTTAAAAACCATAGCTCTAAAAGCCAGAAAATGCCTTGGGGAACCTTTGCAACTTTAACCAACCTTCTTGCACAAATACTTTTGTTATGTGATTATAAGTTTTTAAGGATGATAAGGAGAAACTATTGCAACCAAAACCACTTCCACATCTTGAGAATTGAAAGAGATATGCACTTGTGATCATTGAAATCAAAGACTTGTCCAATTGAGTCAAACTTCTTCAATCAACCCTTGTATTTTTTAACTAAATCTTGACAACTTGAGGTATGATGAATCATGAAATACTTTGTCATGATATTACTTTCAAATATATTTAATGATGAGGCTTGAATATCAATGAAGCTTTATTGATAAGGGCATAGAAATGAACTCATGAATCCATAGATCAATCATGATAGAATGTATTGTGCTTTCATCTACATCATCAACAATTGGGGCAAACACTTATTGTATTTATTAGTTAAAGCAAAGTTAAAGATAGGGAGAAGAACCAAATCCTAATGTGTGATCTTATTGTGATTGAATTGATATGATGAAGGGATCTTACGGACAAAAATTGGGGCACAACAATACTCACAACCAAAGACTTCCTAAAAATCATAAGTGGAAAAATATATGTAATCAATGACAAGATCGACTTCATAGTACGCCACTTCATCCCTAGCCAAACCAATCAACCACATGACTTATTCCTTTATGGTGATCTTGATGCAGAATAATCTAACTTAAGTTTTTGCTTACAATTCTTTAATTCATTATTTTCTAGTCATGTACTTTTTAATTCAACAAAGTTCCTTTTGTAATTTTAAATTTTTAGTAATAATATGAGTGATTGCTTTTCCATCTCTAAATGTCTAAATTGCCATCGTTTGCATATTTATTTCTCGTAATACATCTTTATCTGCCTTTTTGATTTTGACTAAGGGGGAGTAGGGCATACTCTCCATTTAACTCATGGAGAGTTTAATCTCTCCAAATATATATGTACTGTTTTTCTTTACCAACTCCCTTAGGAGATGTGTTGTCATCATCAAAAAGGAAGAAAAAGTGAAACCTTATTTTGCAAGTGATGTATTTTTAATAAGGATATCAACTTTTAAAGATGACAACTAATGTCTTGTGATAAGTCAAGCATAAACAAATAAGCGAATAAGGATGCATACATAATCTTTAGTTTTTTATGAACTTAACTATTCGATGATGGAAATCAAATAAATATAAATAAATTTCTTTCTCAAGCTACTCAAACAAGTGTCCACAAAAGACAAAGCATCTGACAAACACTTGAAGTATTGTGGCACCTCCTAATAATTGAAAGAGAAAATTCAAGATCTAAAAATATATATAACCATAATATGTAATCATAATTATCAAGGGGATTATTTGTGCTCGAACAACCAAGGGTTTCTTAATTAATTTTTGGGTGAAGAATCCCATACTATTACGCAAATTTTTTACAATTTTCATTTAGTTGAAGAAATACCGGATACATTACAAACTTTTGATGAAATATCGAACATTTAGGAAATTGTTAGGGAAAATCATGAAAATCTGTAAAATTATGGACGAAACACTAGATTTTTGAAAAATCTATATATATATATATATATATATATATATATATATATATATATATATATATATATATATATATATATATATATAATATATATATATATATATATATCAATTTTTTTATAAATATCTAGTAAGATATATTACATATCAGATATTTTAAAAAATCTAATACATACCAAATTTTTCAAAAATTTTGAAATATCTTATTTGCAGTGGTCAATTTCAGAAAATCACATAAGTTTTTTAACATTTTTAACAAATTGTACCCGATAAAAAAATATATATAATGCAAAAGTGCTACAATATAAATAAAAAATAAATTACGTTGACTTTCTAACTTCTTCCTAGTGCCTAAATATGTTATGTATATGTTGATTTTCATGCTTTTACACCTTCATTATAGTTATGTCTTCGTTAGTATGTGACAAGAGGCAACAAATAATTGAGTTTCAACTTCACTTGAAATCAATGATTGTTGTCAACAAAACAACTATAATAATTTTGTGTCTACTCAAAGCTATGTTAAGGTTCCAAAACAAAGTTCAATATGACATTGTATCTAGAAGCAATAGGATGACTCATAAAGAATCATGATCGACAACTCACAACCCTCCACACCCAAGCTAGTTTACCTACGGCGCACTCTTAACTTCTGGTATTGTGCCATAGAACATATTGGAAACAAATATGTCATTATTTGATAATTAGTAATGTACATGTATTCAAGTCAAATTGATATACATGTTTGTTGTTGTGTTTTCTAAATGAATGACTCTATTTGTCCAAGCAGTAACTAATATTTATTTATATGGTTTATATGGTGCCAATTAAGTTTCATGAACAAACAGAACAGATATAGGAAATACATACAACCTCAAAATGCTTCTACTGTATCAGAAAACTCAAACTCCCAATTCAAATATATGATGTTGTTCCATAGATCCATAACATGCTCAGACATGTGTTTCGACATACTCCTTACAGTTCATACTAACATTTTTTTGAAATATAGAATAGACACAACATATGATTTGAGTTTAGGAACAGAACATTCATCAATGTCAATTCACAGTTTACCATCAAAACCTATGGTAGCAACTTCTCAGAAGCAAACAATTTTTCTAGATCTCTATCTTTCAAAACAACAACTATGTATCCAGAGAGTATATTATATTTCATCATGTCTTTCACAAATTTTCTTTCATTATCTTTTTAAGGACCTAATACATGGCCATCTAAGTCCTTAACTAATTATATAATTATTAAATCCCACCTAACCTTAACCTTCAAACCACTACCGTTTGACACAATTCTCAACATTAATGGACATTTAACTTTAATACTATAACTTCAATAAGAATTCTTAAAATAATTGTTCTGGTATTTTTTCTTCTCACAACTCTTAATCAATTTACCTCTCCTATATATGATCTCATTTGTGGTATTAGGACAAATAGTAACAAGGACAAATAGTAACAAGAATACAATATTATTTACCAATGGACTGTGCCCTTTCTAACACAACAGCTCAAGAGGAAAATATTTATCATTCACAACATTAATACACAATTTTAAAAATTAAACATGTAAAGCATAAATCATTAGTGGTGAAAAAACTATGTAAAATCTGAAACAGAACCAACAAGATTTGGACCTCACAAATAAAACATAATGAACTATAGAGTTTTTTGTTGTCTACAAAATATCTGATATACGGACTTTTTTCAAAATTCCGAAACTTCTCAATGTATCTTTGATAGTTTGAAAAACCCAGTAGCAATATACTAAAAATTTTAAATACATGATAAATATATAGTCAATTTACATAAAAGTTTAGTCTCAACGAATTTGTAATAATAAAGGTTGCAGTCCATAAAAGATTTTCATAAAACATTAGAATTACATGTATAGTGTCAAGGGATTCTCATCATGGTTGGTCAGTCCATATTTTATTGTTGTGTGCGCTTAGCTTCTATATTCAACAGAAACAAATTGACTAAGATTTCTGAAATCCCATATGGCTCATAAACCCCCCGCATGTGCTATCCACACAACTAATTCTTTAATTAAAGTAGTGGGTGATAAGGTTAACAAGATTAAAGATCAACCACCCATTTAAGAATCATCAGCATCTAAAATTATTAAAACAGCTTGGTTACAATGTTTTTATACCATCCAAAACAACATTATTCAATATTTTAGATAAAACATAGGTTAACACATATTCAGGCTGTCTTATCATAATCAATTTAATAATAATAGTTTATGATTTGAACATAATTTCCATCAGTATTAAGTCTTGTCCACGAGCCAATTACGTGTTAATATAAAATACAACTCAAATTTTGTTTGTAGGACTCATGTGTTAAAGTGACATTTGAATTTAAACAACAATATCAAAATGTATGAGGCGTTTCCAAGACCAAATGGCATTGAAGAAACCATCAATCAGGATCACCACAGAATCAATATGGCGTCCGAGCCATTACACCGAAAGGAACAATTTATCCCTCAGAATTGGTAAATGGACGCAACACAGTTATTAATTTAACAACAAAATCATAAAATAGGCCTCAGTGTGTGTAACAATCAGATCCTTGATTAAAAATCTCACTGAAATCCGCTAAGATTAAAGTATACTATCATCATAAGCCAAATCAATTCTCAAAAACAGAAAGAAAAAAAGCACAAATTCAATGAAGAAAAATATGTGTGCTCAGACAGCCAAGGGTTTGTAATCAAGATGATGGGTGAAGATTCCCATATCAGAAACTCTAGTCCACAATACTATCATCACCGCACAATATTCAACATCAAAAACACAAAAACAGAGAAGAAAATCAAAACGGAATCCTACTGAATTGAAGATTCAGAACTCGAAAACTCACGAATTCGATAAAACTCACAAAATGTAAACCAGTATTAGACCTAAGTGTTTAAGAAACGAAGACGAGGTTGAAATATATAGGCAGTGAACTGAGTGCAGATCCCCAAATTAGGGCTTATAAATGAGTCATCGACAGAACAGCTAGGTTTCGGTACTCATAAGTGGGCTGGACCTTAAGATTCAAATCCAAGGCCCGTCTAACTAAGAGATTTATCTTACAACCTCAAAATTAAATTTGACATCCCTATATTTTCATAATCTTAAAAATATTCCTGATAAAAAAAAGTAATATTTCTGAACTAAATTTTCGGTATCATGTTAGAAATTTCTGATATGAACGAAAAAAATTTGTAGTTCAGTTAAAATTTTTGGTAAATTATAATTTTTTTCGGAAATTTCAAAGTCTATCATTTTGTACTAGAAATTTAGTTGAAGGTGAAATTTTTAGTAGTGTGTTGACTAAATTTTTTTTAATGATCTGAATTTTGTTGACAGTTTTATAGGATTGTGATTTAACCGATAATTTTATGTGGTCTAGAATGAATTTAAAGTTGTATAAATAGGGGTATATGTTATAGAGAAAGACATCCCAAAAAATTTGTCTTCCTCAATTTCTGATTAAGGCGGAAGTGTATTTCGACAGAGACAAATCTCATGTTGAATTTAAGCTTCTGGATGGCGCCATACCTCTCACCAACTTGACAGACAAGTTGAATGAATTAATGTCTAATATCGATAACAAAAGGGTGAGAAAGATCGAGTTTCGTGAAGATTTGATTGATAGTAATGGAAAGGTTAAATACAACCTCATTGAGTTGAAGACCAATAAAGATGTGACAATCATGTAAAAATTATTTTGTCGTAGGATAACTAAGGGGTCGATCGAGTTTGATGTGCATATTTTAATATTTGTAGACGACATAATCATCATGTTGAAACGTCTAGAATCATTTGGTAGTATATATATTTTCATGTCTAGTTATTTTTAATTCATGTTTAATGTATTTTTTATATCATGTTCATCTTCGAATCGAAACATGTAATCAGCAAAATATTATGCAATAAAAAGTACTGTGATAAGTAGTTTGAGTCTCAAAATATTTAAAAAATACAATAACAAGTACCATGTAAACCCCTCACCATTCGGGTTTACCAAACCCATGAGGTTATCCACAATAACAATGATCAACTAGAGGCACTCATGGTCATCTGTTCCTGGTGGAGGTGGTGGTGGCGACACGTCGTCAACCTGTACCTCAGCATCGGAAGACCTTACAGTAGATGGTATGATGTGAGGGTGTGATATAGTGAGATACCACTTTACGTAACCATCGTCACACTGCAAAGGATACTGAATCCTCACTGCGTTAGATCTAATGGCACAAGAAGAGCTGATGATGTTACTCTAAAACCATCTATCAATGCCCCCCATATAGAGCCTCAGGAACTACAACAAATAATATATTTCATGACGAAACATTTCACCTCACCCAATAAAAATCTTAAGTGTAAACCATAGACGCGTCATATTATATATATATATTTTTAAAATAATATAAATTACCTCGTATTTGCTTGAAATTAAGGGGAAATGTATTTAAATGACGCGTCTTCAAAACCCAACAACTACACTTTTAACTTTTTAATTTTAAAAATTTTATAACAAGACTTTACCATTCAGTTTTTATCAAAAACCGGGGTAAAAAGTAGCGCAGTTCTGAAAATATTAAAAAAAAATCATTTGTTAGGGATCCAACCCATGACTAATATTACCTTGTAATTTTTTTTATTAACATATTACCTCAGTTTTGCTAAAAACCGAGGGGTAAAGTATCATTTTTTTTTATTTACGACAGATTTGATGAAAAAATTAAGTAAAGAATCTTTATTGTCTATTTATAAAGTAACAATGGTGTGATCAGTGGATCTGGAACTGACTGTTTAACGCTGGTTCGCGAAATGTCGCGGAAGCAAGAGTCGCCACCGTCTTTTATTTTCTCCAAATGGAAAGGACAAAAGCACAGAAAAATTCCTTATAGAGATTGCTCTCGGTTCGGGAGGTATATTATAGAAAGGGAAGGTATTAGCACCCTTTCTATCCATGGTTATCCATGGGCTCTTAGATACTTGCTCATTGTGTTTTCAAAATGTTTTGTTTGCTTTTCAATTGTGGGTTTTAAAAGTTTCCTTGAAAAATTCCAGTTCGACTCGTACGTCAGAGTGTTTGAAAAGTTTGCTTTGAAAGCTTTTGAAAAGTGTTGGTGTGAAAAGATGTTTTGATTTGTTTGAAATTAGAGCAAGTATCCTTGAGAACCTACCTACCCTAAGGAATTCGTCTGTGTAAGTGTCCTTAAAGTAGTGCCATCCCACCATTGAGAGGTAGGTAGCACCACCGTTGGAGGTGTTCGGGTCAATTCGAGGTTCGGGACATGGTGATCACCGGAGCAATGGGAAGACACCTTAGAAGCTACCCTCATGCCAGGTTCCCGGATCATGAGGACTTACTAAGACGTCCTCTACTCGAAGATCACCTTTCGAGGCAAGGCAACAGTGAGGCGTACCCTAGGGATGGTGTGTGCGAATTTGTGTGTCAGTTTCATTGATATTTGTCTTGTCATGTTAAAGTGTTCTACGCTTGATTTTAATTAGGGCCATTCATTCTTGCATGCTTATTTAACAGTTATAAAGTATTTGTGGAAAAATAAATCTACGACTATTACAAATGGCGCGGGTCCACATCGCCAAAATTAAACCGGACCCGATTTGACGGAAAATAAAGAAAGCGAAGTAAAAGTGCGAAAAGTATAAATTGTTACAAGGCTTTGGGACGGATACAAAAATTAATTAAACGACATAAAATAAAATACGCGAAATTAATAATTAAAAATATGGGCGTTGGACCCTTTTGCAAAAATTAAAGTTAATGAAGAATTAAAATTAAAATTAAATGTTTTTGGTATTTTTGTATTTTTTAAGATTTAATGAAAAAAAGTAATTAATTAAAATGAAGCGTCAAACCCTAATTCTAATGTTTTTTAAGTTATTGTGAAAATATCAAGTTTTAACCTAATTTAAATCTAAGTTTTTTACTTATGTACATTTAATTATAAAAATAAATAAATAAATGAATGATATTGTGATAAGAAAAAAAGGAAAATTTAAAAGGTATAAAAATTATCAATTAACCTAATTCTATATTTTTTTTGGATTTTATTAAAAGGAATTAAAGTTAAAAACCTAATTAAACTAAATAATTTACATATTAATTTATAAGAAAAAAAATAATTAAAATGAAATAAATATTATATTTTTGCCTTTTCTGATTTTTGTATTATGTTTTGCATTTTGTAAAAAAATAATTAATTGAATTAAAACAATAAACAAATAAAGATAATAATTAAAAGTAAATATAAGAAACATAAATAAAATTAGCAAACCAGGGTGGGGGTGTAGTCCCAATTTGTGAGGTTTTGATGGCAAAGCCTGGCCCATTAAGATTCAGCTTCGTTGACTTTTCCAAGCATGATGTGGCATGTTGACTGGGATGTAGGGTGTTCTTTGATTTTTGGCCATGGATCTGGATTGGATGGACGCGTGTATGCTTGAGATGGTGAGCGCATGGTGATCCACGAAGGCGTGCCTGCATAGGAATGAATGTGGAAAAACAATATTGAAAAGTTACACAGACCTGGGGTTCGAACCCAGGTCTTGGATATTGCCAAGAGAGGTACCTGCCAGCTGAGCCGTTTGGATTACTTGATATATTAATAATACACAAACAACAAAAAGAAAGAATAAGCGCATTAGTGATTAAAAGCGCGAAAATTTAAATCAGCGAATCATTGATGGACAACACATCGTCTCCTTCGTCGTCCCTGTAAACAAAAGCATATGGCCACGGTTTTGCATGCGTTGCGTTAGGTGGGCTATAAGAAAATAGCGAATAGCTCAATTCCAAACATAAATTAGGCGCGATAGTTGGGATTTCTTCGTCTCTAGGCGCTGAGTCCAACCATGGTGGTCTTAAGGGCTAATTTTACTGTATTGCAAAAGCCCCAATTTTGAAAACCTGTAACCCTAGAAAGCAGTCATGGCATAATCTCATATATAGCATAAAAACGCAATTGGATCACATGGTTAGTTTCAAAACTTGACAAGGAACATGAATGTATGATTAAAATGCAGTGAGGATGCCTAGAAATCAAAGTGCGATCATGGATTTTTCTTGGTTCAGTTGGAATCCGCTTTACCAATTCTTTGTGTTTGAGTTGTTGTTTGTGATTGGAATGTGTCCAGGAATTGCCAAGGAAGCTTTTGGGATGGAAATCAAGGCTTGAATCGACCTAGAACACTGAATTCAATTTTTGAGTTTTATGGCAATTTTTCAAGTGTGTAATGTCAATTGCTGCGCAGTATTCAGTCTAAGGCCATTAGGTTTCTCATCCTGCATATGTAGTGAGTAATTAGGTTAAGAAAATTGGATCAAAATCCATTGCTTTTATGAATTGGAGATTTGATTTGTTAAGGATCTTTTTTCAATCTTTTTCTCATGGTTCTTTGTGTCAATTAGCTCCAATCACACCAATTCTTTCCATAATTGAACAAGCACGAAATATTGAGTCCAAATCATGCATAAAAAGATTGGTTTTGTTAGGTTAGATATTTTTCATGTATTTAAATAATTTAAATGAATTAATATTAATATAAATTCAAATAAATAAATAAAAATTGAGAAAATACTTCCCTTTGGGCCAAGTGGTCGTGCATAGGCTTAGAATGATGAATCATGGAAGAAAAATGGGCCCATTAGCAATTTTGGATCATTTACATCAATGTTGACTTTTCAAAATTCCCAAAAATTTCCCAACTTCCACAAGGCATAACTTGCTCAATTTTTAAGCTTTTCACATGTTCTTGGACATTTTGGAAAGGTCTTTGAGTCCTTTAACCAATGCCTTTGGTCCCATGTCATTTTGATTTACCAATCTCAAGTTATGGCCTTTGACTTAAAGTCCCTTTTTGTTGACTTTTGAAAATGACCTATAATGTTGAAATTGATAACTTTTTGTGAGAGAATTTCTTGGACTTGGAATATGAAGATGAATTGTAGGAAATGTCTTTCTCTTCAAAATGAGCTTTGGATGGAATTTTTCTGATAATCCATGTGAAAGTTATGCCCTGGTCAATTTCAGTTGACTTTTTCAGCTGTCCAAATATAGTAACTTTTGCATCTTTGATGATTTCTGAGCCAAATTTTGGGAATCATGATCAAGCATTGATCAAATGATGTTTGTGGCTTCAAAATGATATGTTGACCAAAAATTTGAACTTTTGACTGTCAAATGACCATTTTGCCCCTACAGTTGACTGTAGTGCAATTTAGGGTTTTGACTGTGCAATTTTGAGCTGAATGCCTTGAAACTTGATATGAAGATGCTTGACCACATTTATAGGCATATGAGACTAGATTGGGTCTTTGAAAACTTCCTTTTCTTGATCAGAACACAAACCCTAGTTTTGACTGTATAGGAGACAGTTGAACTGCACAACCCTTGGGGAACTTTGAGACTTGACTGGGCAATTTCTTGAAGAATATGGGAGGGCAAATTTTGGGGTACAACAAATGGTGTTATACGGTGGGAGAACTGACTTGTTTAGCGTTTTATCACAAATGTTACGGTTAGCAAGAGTCGTCGCTGACTTTTCTTTTATCCAACAAGGAAAGGGTGAAAAGAACATAAAAGACCTTGATAGATTTTGAGTTTGGAGAGTAAGTTATGAAAAGGGAATGTGTTAGCATCCTTTTCATCTGTAGTTATCTACGGGCTCTTAATTGCTTAGCTCACTTTAAACTTGCTTTATGTGTGTGTGATTTGAAAATATTTTGAATGCCAATTGTGAGACATACTTTGTAATAATTCTTGTATCAGTTCTCAAGAATGTATACAAAAGTGTTTTTTTGAAAATATTTATTTTGAAAAGTGAGGTGTAAAAATGAATTTGTTTGTTTGAAACTGTTATGAGCAAACAATTTGTTGAGTCTTACCCACTAATGGTCGTTCTTGTTATTTTCCTTCTCCGTTAGAGATAGTACTATCCATACATTAGTTGGTAGGTAGCCTTATCTATTGAATGCGAATGGACAAGCGTAGGGTCGTCGTATGGTTATAGATGGCACCATGTAAGGATACTTTAGCAATTCGAAGGGACTATCATCTTTTTTCTCGTAGGGTTATCGAAGGGACTAGATCATTTTGTAGGCAACTCGAAGGGTCATCGAGGGATTATGATCTTTATTCGAAAGGGACCACGATGATATTATTTAATTGAATGTCTTTGTTAAAGTATTTCCATTTTCGTGGGACGTGACCATTAGTATCGCAAGGCAACGAAGAGAGGTTACCCTAGAGGTGAAGTGTGCAAAGTATATTAGTTTCAGTTATGTTATCTTGAAAATTAAGGTTATCTGTGTTTGATTTTATTCTTATCATACAAGCCTATTTACTAGCAGTTATATATATACAAACATATAAAGGAAAAAGATAAAGTGAGAATATAAATCTACGCTATTACAGGGCTTTGGGAGATTAATATAATTAGAAAAAATGCGGGGATGTAAATCTAAACTATTACATTAAATTGTGCGACCTATACAATTGTCTAAGAAAATAAATAGCAAAAAGAATAAGAAAATGTTGGAAAAAAGTTTAAATGCCCTAAAAATCTAAGTTCATATTTTGGTGTTTTTATGAAAATAATTTAAGTGTTAATTAATGATAATAATTAAATTCCCAATTCTAATTGATTTTAATTAATAAAAAGCCTAAAATCTAATTGTCCAAAAAATCAATTAATTAATTTACACCCTAAAACTAATTTTTTGTTGATTTTATTAAATGGCTTATTTTTTATTTTTTTTATGTATAAGTTTTGATTAAAAAAAGTTAATTAATAATAAAATAACTGATAAAAAAAAGGAAAATGAAGAAAGTAAAGCAAAAAGAGTTTTGGCATCGCTGGGGTTCGAACCCCCTCCCTTCTCTTCACACGTTTGGTTCCAACTTGTTCTATGTTTCTTGTTTAACACATTTGGACACATGAAGCTTATTAATAACACAAGGATTAAGAAATATGAAATTAGAAAATCCTTACCACCGGTGTGATTGAGGCGTGGTGTTCTGGGCACGGTTGAGCATGGTTATGGACTTGAGGAGGTTCTTAGGGATGTCAGGATGATGATTCGAGGCTTCATTTCAGTTGAGAATGGCTGGAAAATAGAGATACGATTTTCACCTATTCTTTGAAAATTTTGTGTTTGAGAACTTATTTCTATGGCAGCCAATTCGTCCCTTGTCTTATGGAGTGTGTCCTCTATTTATAATGGATGATTTTTTAAGTTAACATTCTTGGAAGGAAACACGTGCAATCAAAGTCATTATTTGTTTCCAAAATAATTACAAAACTTTCCAAAACATGAAGATCTCTTTCCTTCTTCATCCCTCACGGTTTTGTTATGTTGGATATGTGATCTTGGGCTTCAAAATGATCCAAAACAAAAGACCACATGCCTTGTACATTTATTTGATATTTATTTAATTTAATTTTGAATTTGAATTAACAAAATCAAAATAAATGAAATAAAAAAATAAAATAATGCATGAATGGACTTAGGGATCCCTAAACATATCATAAACACGTTTGAACTTCAAAAGTTAGGCCCATTAGCCTAAAAGTCCAAAATTGCTCAATTGTGGTTTTATGAATTTTCTCAAATTTGCTCAACTTGAACCAATCATAAATCTCTCAAATTTAATGATATCATCATGACATCTATTCCTAAATAACGTCTCTTCAAGACGTGTGTGCAACAGTTACAATGATGAATAACCACTCCCAATGTCAGGTGACTTGACAAACTTCTCACCTTGAACTTGTACATCAGTTGGTTCTGAGTTGAGGTTTGCTCCAGATTCTTCCACTTTGCTTGCTTTGGTAGTGGCTTCGTCAGCCACATTTTGTTGTTGCAGCTTCAGCAGCCGCCTGTCTTTTATTCTTGGCTACATAAGCCGAAAGTCTTTCAAAGAAAGAGGGTTCATATATGGTCAATGTCTGCGTCCCATTCAGTTGGCCGTATTGGAGAACTTCTTTCGACATTCTCCTGGTCATCCAGTTCTCCCATAATTTCTCTGTCCCAACGAAATCCATTTGGGAGCAAAGTTAGATAATACAACGCATTCTTGTTTGGTAAGTAGCAATCTCCTACTACTCCACATGGTCCAATGTTTTCTAGATTTTTGTCAAAGCTGGTTCTGTCTATCGTGTTTACCTCTGACATGTAGTAACCTTGATCCCCTTCGATGTTTTCTACAATTCCATCATCTCTCCAAATGGTTAATCTTTGATGCATGGTCGATGGCACTGCCCCCACCCCGTGTATCCACTCTCTCCCTATCAACAAATTATAATTCGCTTTTGCAGGAATCACCATGAACATAGTTGGTCTTGTCACAAACCCAACTGTCAAGTTTACTTGAATTACCCCCAGGGTGTGACCTATTTTCCCTTCATAGTTAGACAGCACCATATTGTGAGGTTTAATGTCCGTGTCGAATATCCCTATTCTTTTCAACATATAATGAGGCATCAAGTTAAATGCAGCCCCTCCATCCACCAGTACTTTGTTAATACCAATGTATTCGATCTTGGCCCTTATATACAAAGGTTTCAGATGGTTTCTCATAGCTCCGTCAGGCCTTTCGAAGAAGGCATTTTGCTCTTCGACTGCTCCATTATTGAGGATGTAGTAACACACTGGTATGTGTTTCGCCATCTCCTCTTCATCAGCTTCTTCACAGTCTTCAACTTTAGTTTCCTGATAGTACTCATGGGGGATAACGGATACCACGTTGCAATTCATGTTCAGAGACGACATGCCATCAGAGTCAAAATCGTTTGTCAACATATCTTCAGATTTTATGGGATTCTCTTGAGTCACTTCTTTCGTTTTTTGTTGTTCCTCAGTGAACAACCTTTGTCCTATCGGCGGTTTGACGGATGTCGATGTTCCAGATACTGCTTTGGTATTGCTTGATTCACCAACCTCTTTCTGCTTTGATTCCCTTTCTGTTTTCCTTGCTCTATGATTTCTACGTCAGTGGGATCTTGACATGGGGTTTTTTCCCTTTGTAATTGTCTAGCCTGTGAGCCTCCCTTGTTGATGCATGGAATTGCCTTCTATAGGCGCAAGCTGTTCTTCCTCCCTTGTCGAAATTCCTCCACTTTGATTTCTCATCACTAACATGCATCCATCGGTCAATTGGTATCTCAGCAGATAATTTGAACGAGACTCTTCTTGCCCTAGGATGTGGGCTATCTGGCCTTTTCGACGTCCCCCTTTTGTCAAACACGTACATCCTTGGGTTTGCTTCCCTTGGCTCCCAACTACCATGGAAAGGGATTCGTTCAAACATTTCAGCAATCTCCTTGTCATATACTGCACCACATCTTGGGCACATCAAGATTTCTGATTCTGCTTTGTAACATCGGAGTATGAAAACCAAAAGCGTTTCGTCTGGCCTTGGGTATACTCTCATCAGTTGACTTTCTTGGCGCCAATTTCCTTGGGTGTTGATGTGTTGGACCCTCTCATAATTTCCAGCCACTCTTCGACTCAACATAATGGAGCACCTTGGGCACAGCAACATCTTGTGGGCATTCCTCTCATGGCATCTTCACAAGTATTCGCGCAGATTCTCATTTGCCTTTGGGTAGCCAAAACTCTTCTTCTTTTGTCCCACCAGCAAGCTATTTTCCAATTCTTCCATCTCTAAAGCGGGTTGGTCCAGATTGACCATATTGACTCCCATGGGTACTTCAGAGATTTCCATTTCTTCGAACCTAACTCTAAGACCTTCAGTAGTCTCATTAGTAATTTTCAAAGAACCCTCAGTAGTCCTAAATTTGATTTGTCCAGCCTGGGGGTCTTCAACGTCAGTGTCGAAGGATCCTCTGGTGTTTAGGCTATCAGTAGCCTGCTTTCCATCTTCCATGACCTTTATTTGGTCAGTGTTGACTATGTCCACTGTGATCGGTGGATTTAGAACTGACTGTTTAACGCTGGTTTGCGAAATGTCGCGGAAGCAAGAGTCGCCACCGTATTTTATTTTCTCCAACATGGACAGGACAAAAGCACAGCAAAATTCCTTATGAGATAGTTTCTCGGTTCGGGAGGTAGATTTATAGAAAGGGAAGGTGTTAGCACCCTTTCTATCCATGGTTATCCATGGGCTCTTAGATACTTGCTCATTGTGTTTTCAAAATGTGTTTGCTTTTCAAGTGTGAGTGGGTTTGAAAAAGTTTCTTTGAAAGTTTTCAGAATAACTCTTGTATCAGTCCTCAAGAGTGTTTGAAAAAATTGTTTTGAAAGCTTTTTTTCGAAAGTGTCGGTGTGAAAAGAGTTTTGATTTGTTTTTGAATAGAGCAAGTATCTGTGAGTCATCTACCTACCCTAAGGAATTAGGCTGTGTAAATGTCCTTAAGGTAGTGCTATCCCACCATTGAGAGATAGGTAGCACCACCGTTGGAGGTGTTCGGGTCAATTCGTTTGTAGGGACAGTGTGGTCACCAGAGCAACAGTAGGACACCTTAGAAGCTACCCTTATGCCATTGATCCTTTTTTAATCCGAGGCAACCGTTTCGAGGCAACTGGATCATGGATATAAGGACTTACTAAAACGTCCTATACTCGACGACCACGTTTCAAAGGTAAGGCAACAATGAGGCGTACCCTAGAAGTGGTGTGTGAATTTGTGTGTTGTTTTCAGTTTAAGTTTATCTTTGATCATGACATGGTGAGCTACGAGTTATTTTTAGTTAACCATACATTCTTTCATGCAATTAAGGATTTAAAAGTGCGGAAATTTAAATGCGGAAAGATAAATCCTACGCTATTACAAGGCGCGGGTCTATACATCGCCAAATTACAAAGACCCGTTTGATAAAAAATGCGGAAAGTAAAAAAACCTAATTACTATTACAAGCCTTGAGCAGTTACATAATATTCGAAAAGAAAAAAGAATAACGTGCGAAAGAATAAAAGTTAGGACGTCCGAGGGTTTTGACCCTTTTGAAATTAAATTGAAATTAAAGTCTAATTATTATTTAATTAAAGAAAAGAAATGTTTTTTTAGGTTTTTGTATTTATGAAAATAAAGAAAATTGAAATTAAATGAAAACCCTAATTCTAGATTATTTTTAATTAAAGAAAAATATTAAAGTTGACCTAGTTTATGCTAATTAATTAATTTACATATTTATTTACAAAAATAATAATTAATAAGAATAATAAATAATGAGAAAAATGATTTAATTGAGAAAAAGAATAAAATGTCAAAACCTAATTCTATGTATTTTATTTATTAAGAAAAGTGTCAAAATTAAAACCTAAATTAATCTAATTAATTCTTAGAGTTTATTTACAAAAATATTTTAATAGTGAAATTAATAAGAATTAAATATTAAACATTTTTTTGGTTTCTGATTTTTATTATGGAAAAATATTTTGGGTGAATTAAATAAAATAATTAAAAACAATTAAAATAATTAATTGAAAAGAAAAGAGAAGAAAATTAAAAAAATACAAACATATGGGGTATCTGGCCCAGACTGGAGGTATGATTTGAGAAATTTGGCCCACTGAATCAAAGCCTTTTTTGACTTCTTGGGATCACGTGTGGGATGGTTGACTGAGTGTACACCCTGGAATTCACGTTATGGCCATTGGATGGGTGGGCATGAGCGCGTGGCAAGCTAACATGTGAGGATGTATGGTGGAGCGTTGGAGAATACGTTGCACTGGAAAGCATTAGGAGAAAAATTATGAAATATGTGGGGGACCTGGGAATCGAACCCAGGTCCCAAGGCTTGCAACACATGTCCACTACCAACTGAGCTGCTGTACGCGTTTGTTAACATTATGGAACACAAATATTATAATAAGAAAACAAAAGCTAATGAAGAAAAACGCGCCAGATTTTGAATCTCCATATCACATGAAGACACGCAGGCTTCTTCTTCATCTTTGTACCTGCAACATAAGCAAATAGCGGGGGTTTTAAACCCCCACAAACTACAACTCATGAAAATAGCGATTAGAACATGCTGTAATATAAAAAGGGCGCGAGTAGTCAGTTTGTTTCGTCTTGATGCCACGAATTCACCCATACAAGTTTGGTGGTTTGATTTTACAGCATGTGTAAAGCCCCAATTTTTGAGCTCTGAAACCCTAAAAAACGTTAATGGCAAATCACGACACAGGGCCTCATAATACAATTGAATCATATCATTAGCTTCAGAATGTTCCTGTGAATGCAAAACAAACAAAAATATGCATCAAATGCGCATGAATCATGATATGGAATTCAAGAAAATGTTGCAAACCGTATGGCCTGTGTTCTATGATTCTTGGCACGTTTTGATTGATTCTTGATTGCAAAAGCTTCCTGGATGCTTAGGCAACGTGTTGGAATCCTTTAGAAGCTTTGAATTATCCTCTAGGTATGAAATCAGTTTCAAGCTTTTTTATGAAAATTTTGCAAAGTGGTTGTGAGCTTTCAGCAGCTCTTTCGTGTATGCTTGCATTAGGTTAGGTTATGCCTTTGTATTTGAACGTGATTAGGTAAAAAAAACAAGCCCAAGGTCCATCCATTTATGATTTCAATATTTGATTTTTTTCCATATCTTTTTCAATCTTTTTGCCATGAAGACCTTGCCAATTATGGGAGATTTGGTCTTGTTGATTGATGCACGAAATCCTTAGCATGTGATGAACATATTTGCTGCACAAAAAAGATTTAAAAACATGATTTGATATTTTTCTTATATTTAAAACTAATTAAATGAATTAATAATAATAAAAATTCAATTAATTAATTAAAAATAAGAAAATAAATCCCTTTGAGCTTAATGGGCCGTGCATATGCTTTGGGTAATTATTCAAGGAAGAATTTGAGGCCCATTAGCAATTTTGAAGCCTTTGAAGCAAAGTTGACTTTTCAAAATTCCCAAAAATTGCCCAACTTCTTCAAGGCATATCTTGCTCAATTTTGAAGCTATGATCATGTTCCTGGACATTTTGGAAAGGTCTTGAAGTCCTCTAACCAATGCCTTTGGTCCCATGTCATTTTGATTTACCAATCTCAAGTTATGGTCTTTGACTTAAAGTGCCTTTTTGTTGACTTTTGAAAATGACCTATAATGTTGAGATTGATAACTTTTTGTGAGAGCATTTCTTGGACTTGAAGTGTGAAGATTAGTTGTAGGAAATGTCATTCTCTTCAAAATGAGCTTTGGATGGGATTTTTCTGATAAACCATGAAGAAGTTATGCCCTGGTCAATTTGCAGTTGACTTTTCAACTGTCCAAAAATAGAAACTTTTGCATCTTGAGACTTTTTGAGCCATGTTTTTGAGAATCATGATCAAGAATTGATCAAATGATGTTTGTGGCTTCAAAATTAGATGTTGACCAAAATTTTTGACTTTTGACTGTCAAATGACCATTTTGCCCCTGCAGTTGACTGTGGAGCAATTAGGGTTTTTGACTGTGCAATTTGATGCTGTGAGTCTTGAAACTTGGCATATGGATGCTTGACAATGTATCTAGGCATGTGGGATTTTATTGGACCTTTGGAAACCTCATTTCCTTGCAAGAACCAAAACCCTAATTTTTGGTTATATTAGGGGGCAATTGGACTGTGCAACCCTTTGAGAGATTTTGAAGCTCGATCTTGACACATCCTGAAGAATATGGGAGGGCAAATTTTGGGGTACAACATCCACCATATTAATATCCAAAGGTCCAGCGTAGTTGGTGGCAGCCACATTCAGAGGATCGACATCCACCTTCATAGGACCTTTTCCTTTATCAGCGAATTTCAGACGTTCATCCTTGATAGCATTCTGAATTAAATCCATGAAAAGAAAACAAGCTAATGTTTTATGGCCAAGAAAACCATGGTATTTGCAATAACCTCTTTTCTTCTGTTGTTCTAACGGAGGAACTTTAGTGTTATGAGGCACTATCATTTGGCCATCCTTTACCAGTAAATCAAATATTTCGTCACATTTAGTGACATCAAAAGTGTAAATTCTTTTAGGATATTTATCACTCTTTTCCTCTTCGATGGGGTTCCTCCCATTCGAAGGTGTTAACATTTTACAAGAGTAAGGGGGTGCCTCTTTTAATTCAGCCAAATCTATTTCTACTTCTTCAACACCATAAGGGTTGTTATGCGGCTCATATTCTTCATTTTTGGCTTCGACATAGGCTACCCTTTCTTTTTTATGATTTTTACTTGCCCTGGCCTTTTCAGCTTTCAGTCGTTCGACCTGTCGAACTCTATCTGCCAACTGGGCCATATCTCTCAAGTGTTGAGTATCTAACTTCTTTCTAATGGAATAATCTAATCCACCTGCAGCCATTTCGACCAACTCATGCTCAGGCACCACAATAAAGCATCTAGATTTCAGAAGACGGAACCTATTCAGGTAGTCATCTATGGGTTCTGTGAATTTCCTCTTTACACTTGCTAATTCCTTCAAACTTATCTTTGTTTGTCCCACGTAAAACTGTTCATGGAACAGTTTCTCTAAGTAAGACCACGTATCTATGGAACTAGGAGGTAATGTGGTGAACCATGTAAAAGCATTTTTGGTTAGTGAACTAGGGAAATATTTTATTCTTGGGTCTTCATTGTTTGCCAAGTTTCCTAACTCTGTCAAATATCTGACTATGTGCTCAATAGTGGATTCATTTGTATCCCCTGAAAAATTGGTGAATTTCGGGATCTTGTGACCCCTTGGCAATTCTGTTTGCAGAATAAATTCCGCTATAGGGGAAGTGTAGTTGGGGCGTCGAAACCCTGTGTTTAAACCATTATTAGCCATGATTCTTTCGATTATATTTGTTATATTATTTTCGACCAATAGGTTGTCTTGTCTCATTCTATGAACAACTTCATCTGCATCTTGGCCTCTATTGACCATGGCTATTCTCCTGGGTGGTTCCTCAGGATTTGGCTATCGAATACCTACTGGTTCAACTCTTGGTTCTTCGACAATATTTTATCTAGGTTGTTGAACCTGGTTTATGGTTGGTTCTTCTTGAACTCCTATGGTATTATGCCTGCGTCGAACAAGTGGTTGGGGGTTCCCAAAGAAATCTGCTATCCGCGCCATATGCGCTGACAACTGTTGGTATGATTGGGTGTTTTCTTGATTGGTTCTGTTTATATTCTGGATTAGGGGATACAAAATAGTATTCATTTCCCTTGCCAATAGTCAAACCATATCATGGTTACTAGTGTCCATTTGTTGTCTAAGTGCTGCCTGGGTATTCATTGTTAAAGCAGGAATCTGGGCTGACATGCCTTGGTTTTAGGCGCTTCAACCAATTGAACCAACATTTTGAATCGGTGAAAAAGTACTCACGTTAGGTTGCGTATATGCGGAAGTGCCATTGTGTAAACCACACATGAATGATGATTAGGGCCCTCCATATGATTGTTCTGTCCAAGGCCTAAATTTTTTGAATCCTGGTGGCCTGGGGGGTGTCGAAGGTGGTATTTGGCCTCCTACATATGTCAAAATAGGGCCATTTTGAGTATTCAAAAAAGAATCTGATGTACCCCAAAGGGGGGCACGTTGGTCAAACTAGCCACAGAAGCAGTTCTTGTGTAGGGTGGATTCGAATTAGTTGCGGCCATTGATCCTATTGATGTTGGAATGGCCTGGGAACTAGTTGTCGAATTTGTACCAACCGTTCCTGATCCTTGTGGAGGATTTTGTCCTCCTTGATCATTAGTTGTGTTAACCATTCTTCTGGTATGTTTTTTCTTAGGTATTGGTTGAGATTCACTAATAATTCTGTCACTCCTAAGGTTCATACAACGCTTTTGCATATTTTACCAGAAAATAGTCTTTTAAACCGTCTGTTATGATTACAGCTGGTTTTTTCTTAAAATGTTATGACACCGTCCCACTGGGCATGCCAATTTATTCGCAGTGATTTCTGGCGAAACAACTGTTAGTCTTTCAAATAAATTTGATATGTATGGTTACTCGCAGGATCGACTAGATTGATCCTAAGACATGTGTCTTAACGTTAATTGTAACATTTACTTGACGGTTTATGTTAAACACGACGTAGTGCTTGTGCATGTGTTTGTGTAAAGGCTTAAAATACAAAGACTTCTGGAATTAAATTCAAATGTAAAGGTTTGGACGAAACGTCTTAATCAAATAATATTTGAATGTAAATACTTGACAATGAAAAGACTTAAAACTGCAATTAAAGGATTTGATTGTAAAGGAAAGAGCCTTTTAAAAGAAACTTGATATAAAACTTTACAGGAAAATGAGGTAATTTGACAAAACAAAGAGAAATCAAATGTAAAGGTTTGGATGTAAATACTTGACAATGAAAATACTTAAAACTAGAATTAAAGAATTTGATTGTAAAGGAAAGAGTCTTTTAAAAGAAACTTGATATAAAACTTTACAGGAAAATGAGGTATTTCGACAGAACAAAGAGAAATCGAGAACAATTGCAGGAGTGCGTAAAAGAATGGTTCAAAAGAAATTATAGTGATAAGTGCATTTCAAAGATAAAATATGTGAGGTCATACGTACATTCTCAATGAAATCTTTCTCTATAACTTGGTACTTGAGTATTTTATGAGTAACTTTGTACGAATTATGATCCTTCTTTTTTCCATAACACTAAGGCACTATTTATAATGTTCTAACCATAACGGTATTATTCTAGTGAGAAGCCACGTTGCTTCTTGCATGTCTTTCGACGCT
This sequence comes from Vicia faba, assembly GCA_948472305.1. Taxonomy (NCBI): domain Eukaryota; kingdom Viridiplantae; phylum Streptophyta; class Magnoliopsida; order Fabales; family Fabaceae; genus Vicia; species Vicia faba. Next base: position 107,322,854 of record OX451741.1, read on the forward strand.
CTAAGGCTTACACGCGTCTTTCTTATCCAAAGAAGCTATTTCGAATTTCAAACATTCCCACTCAAGCCTTCAGCAATAACTTTCTCATGTGGCTGTCGAAATGCGCGCTTTTGACAAAACAAAAACACTTGTCCTGTCAGACTGTCTTCTTCGACTCAGAACTGTCTTCTTCGACTCAAAATTGTCTTCTTCGACTCATAACTGTCTTCTTCGACTCAGATCCAGTAACATCATACTTCGACCATAGCTTTTTCAAGCCATCTTATGGAAACTTAAATGAATGATTCCTTTATTATCCTGGTTGAAATTCCCAGCTAACACGGGTGTACAAATTTTTATACATATCCCTAATTTTGCCCGAACCCTTTTGGTTCGCCAGGATGCCCTTATTTTTTCCTAGGCCAGTCAACCTAGCGGGTCTCTTCCATGTGTAGTATTTTTTGACTATATATGCATTCACATGACGCGAGAAGTCTTCACCGTCCATGGTGGTCAGTATCATAGCACCGCCAGAAAATATCTTCTTGACCATAAATGACCCTTCATATGTGGGAGTCAATTTGCCCCTAGGATCAACTTGTGGTAGGATGATGTGCTTTATTACCAAGTCACCAACCTGATATACCTGATGCTTGACTTTCTTGTTGAAGGCTTTGATCACACGCTTCTGGTACATCTGACCATGACAAACATCCACAAGCCTTTTCTCGTCAATCAAATTTATCTAGTCCAACCTATTCTGAATCCACTCATCTTCGTCTAAACCAGTGTCTTTCATAATCCTTAGAGAAGGAATCTGGACTTCGACAAGTAAGACAACCTCCATACTGTAGACTATAGAGAATGGGGTTGCCCTAATTAATGTACGTATCTAGGTGCGATAACCATGAACAGAAAATGGTAGTGTTGCACCCCAAAGTTTGCGCTCACATTTTATTCAAGGCATGCTCATTAAGGTCCTGAATTGCTCAAGGTTGACCAAGAATTGATCATACAAATTCTCCTCCTAAGTAATGACCTTTCAACTAGTTTCACTTTTCACCAAGATGTGTGAGCTCCAAAGGTCTCAAAGGTTTTACATGGTTCTAATATGTCTTTAAGTTTGTCCATGCCAATTTTCATGCCCCACAACTTCTCTTTTATCCTCAAGCTCAAGAAATGCATCATTTGGAAGGTACAAGCTCATACATTACAGGAGGTTATTGCATCCTATACGCCTCAGCATAATGGCATAACTGAAAGAAAGAATAAAAGTGTACTGAACTTGATGAGATGTAAGTAGAAAGCTAAAAAAGTGCCTAAGAGATTTTGGGTCGAAGCAGATTCGACATCAATATACACTCTAAATAGATGCTCAATGAAGAAGATGGTTGAAAGGACACTGCATGAGGCTCGGACAAGGCCGAAGCCAAATGTAAGTCATCTTAGAGTTTTTGGATCAATGTGTGTAATACGGTGGGAGAACTAACTTAGTTGTTTTGTGTTTGATCGCAATTTGTTGCGGATAGCAAGAGCCGCCACCGACTTTTCTTTTATCCAATAAGGAAAGGGTGAAAAGAACAGGAAAGACCTTTAGAGATGTTTTCTTGAGTTCGGGGGGGTAGGTTATGAAAAGGGAAGGTATTAACACCCTTTTCATCCTTAGTTATCTACGATCTCTTAGTTGCTTGCTAGATCACTTGCTTTGTTTGAAAATGTGCTTTTTGGTGTGGGTTTGAAAATATTTTGAAAACGTCTTTGTAATGATTCTCGTATCTATAAGAATGCTAACAAAGTGTTGGTTTTGAAAATAGTTCAAAGAGGTGTTTGTTGTGGAAGATGTCTTTTGAAAGTGATTTTGAAAAATGCCTTTGTAATGATTCTCGCCTGTATAAGAATGCGTACAAAGAGCTTTGACTTTTGAAAATGTTTCAATTGAAAATGTTGGTGTGAAAATGGTTTTTTAGTTGTGAGCAAGCAACTACGAGCGTCCTACCTACTCAAAAGGTATAATGTTCTTTTCCTCCTCCTTTAGATGTTGTTATCTTACCATTGATTTGGTAAGAAGCCCCATCGTTGGATGTGAAGGGACATGCGTGGTTCATTTGTATAGTCATAGAAGGTAACCTATGAGACGTTTTAGCAATTTTTTTTTAGGGAATAGATCATTTACTGAAGGCAACATCAGGGGACATCGAGGGACTATGATCTTTTATTGGGGTCTTTACTAAAACACCCATATTCGAGGGACATGACTATTTTCCGAGGCAACAAGTGAGATTACCCTAGAGGTGCATGTGTGAATAGTGTGTTTGATTGCATGCATTTTTGTCTTTGATTTTTGGGTTGTCTACTTGTTGGTTTTATCTTGCCATACATCCTAATTACTAACATTTGTATAAAGCAATGAAAATGCGGAAAATAAATATCCTACACTATTACATCCATATTGAATATCAACAAAATATAAAGACAAGCATAAATAACATAAAAAGAGAGAAAAAGTGAATCCTTCTATCCAGGCAGTAGGCTCCTTCGGTTCACCCTTTTTTGCTTCTTTCGATTGGGGATGGGAATCAGTGTGAGCACCCTTCGATTACACCTTTTGTCCTTCTTTCGACTAGGGGCTGGAAGTTAGTGTGGGATGCACCCTTCGATTCTGCCTTTTTTGCTTCTTTCGTTTGGGCACAAGATGAACTTGTTTCTGAATGTTTGAAGTGCCCAACTCCCTCCTTCGATTGCAGGAATACAAAGCTCCCAAATTGAGATTTGAAAGGTTTCAATGTTTAGCCAGTCGAAGGATACAGAAATCCTGTATAAAACTTTGAAAAAACTAACAAGTGTAACTTTCGAAAGCTACAAGCCAGGAGTTAGCACAAGATTATTGGGCACCAAAATCCAATGTCTAACTAGTCAGGGTTGAGATTTTCAACGTATAGGCAGTGAGGATCGAAAGTTAGGGCATGATCAACTTCCTATATGGGATATCTACATTTTCCTTTTATTTATATGTACAAATGATATTTAAATGAAAATTTCCAAGTTTAGAGGAAACTTACCTCTTGAAGTGCTAGTCGAAGGAGCTGTATGTGACTTCCTTGGTGGTGGATGGAGCTTCGTTGGAATCTTCCTGAAGCTAGTTCAGTTGCTGCTTTATTTGGGCAGTCACTGAATCAAAGGAGGGTATGTGATAGTGGTGAGTGAATCAAAGGTTATTATATAACAGTCTAAGGAGTGAATCAAAAGACTATTATGTTGTAGTTAGGGAATGAATCGAAGGTTAGTCATCTGGCAGTTGGGGAGTGAATCGAAGGATTCACTAATGCATGAAAGGATCTAAAGGTTTTAGAGTTTGAATATTTGAGAATGTTTGAGAGTTTTGAGAATTTGATAATTTTCTCACAACAAGAGTTTTTTCAGCTACCAAAGGCCCCTAATATGTATGATGGGAGCTCTTATTTATAGATGAGTTTGGCTGAGGTTTGGGAGGGAAAATAAAATAAATTTTAACAAATTTGGTATGTTGTTCTTGTAGTCTTCGAGGTGCAGTTTTTATATGCCAATTTGGTGCAAGTATGGGAGCAGCGTGACAGGACTGCTTTGTAGCAGTTTTGGAGTGTTGTGGCCAGTGCAACAGGCTTGTACTTGGAAGCACATAGGACTCTGGCCAGCAAGCATCTCTGTATATTTCAACCTTTGGTTTTGACTTCATAATTCTAACCTTCGACCAGGTCCTTTCTTTAGACAACAATATTTGTTTCCAAACAGTATGTGTCTTTCAAATGGGCCCTTTTTGTGCATCCTTCGAAGGGGCCAAATGTATGCCCCTTGAATGGGCCACCAAAATACGTCCTTCGAATGGGACATTCAGGTATGTCTTTCATGTCCTTTGAATGTGCCACCATACTGTAGAAACTATGCGTGTCGAAACAAACTTTCCAAGGGAGATACTGCCCAGTCGAAGCTAGCGTGAAAATAGTTAATGCTTTGTGGGTGTTAATATGAATCCAATGAATGCTAGCCATAAGGAATATTTTTCCTTGTGCATGCTAGCATGGTGGGAGTGCCCTTGCTTTATGAATCGAAACATGCAAGAAAGAGGCCATTGCTCAATCGAAGGCTACATACAGATAGCCATTACTTTGTGAATCAAAGAAAGCATGTCAGGGACCAACGCTCAATCGAAGGATGTATTTAGGAGACTAAACGCCCAATCGAAGCTTGCATGTAGGTAACCATTGCATTGTGAATCAAGAAAACATGTAATGCCAATGGTGCAATCGAAGGATGTATGCAGGGAACCTAAATGCCCAAACGAGGTTTGCATGCAGGAAGTCCCTACTTGGTGAATCAAAGGAAACCTACAGAAGGCCATTATCTTCTGAATCGAAGGAAGCTTTCAGAAGGTCATTTCCTTCTGAATCGAAGGAAGCTAGTAAAACGTCATTTCCTTTTGAATAGAAGGTTATTGTTTCAAAGGGACACCAACCAAGTCAAAGCTAACATGGAGGAGAAAGTTCAGTCGAAGCTAAGCATGAATCGAAACAAGCTTATTTTTTCTTCAATTTTGTCAGAAAAGTTATATTTATCTGCTTTGCTCTTTCAATAGTTTCCTCATTGACCTGTTGCTTGGAAATCCCATATGATCCATGGCAACTTGAGCTAATCAAGCGTTGTACAGTTTTGGCCCAGTAGAAATCTTGTGAGGAAATTCTTGAAAAATTGAGAGGGCAAATTTTGGGGTACAACAGGTGCCCCTATTCAATCTTCTTAAACCTAAAGAGTTAGATTGGCGAGTCCGTCATTCATGACTCGAAGGTGGGAGATGATTGAACACTAGAGTGCCTAGAAATTTGCACTCGATGATGTGGTGGTTGATTATGTAGGGAATGGGCTTAAGGATGCCATTCAGAAAGATAATGTAGAGTTGTCAGAGGTGGGCTTATAGATGCCATCTAAAGGTGATTTTTGAAAGAATTTAGACTAAGTCTAAGTTTGACTGTATCTTGAAGAAAGCTTTTCAGGATTCCATCTCTGAAGGGGAAATGCTTTTAAGAACGAAGCGCTAAAGGAGATGCTTTTCAGAATGAAACTTCTGAAGGAGATGCTCTTCAGAATGAAGTGATGAAGGGGAAATGTGTTTCAGAACTCCTCTGAAGGAAATGTTCGCCAAAACTTGGTCTCTGGGGAAAATGCTTTTCTGGATTCCGTATCTGAAAGGGAAATGCTTTTCAGAACGAAGTGCTAAAGGAGATGTTTTTCAGAATAAAACTTCTCAGGATATGCTTTTCAGAATGAAGTGCTGAAGGGGAAATGCATTTCAAAACTCCAATAAAGGAAATGTTTTTCATGTAAATAGTCACCCCATCTTGTTTCGGAAATTGATCTACAATTAACCGTTCACAGATAGTTGTCCTGTCTTGCTTCATGTATTAATCTAGAACTTGTTTTTGTTGGTCGTTGAGATAACTGTCATGTCTGGTTTCAGGTATTAATCTCTGACCTCTTTTGAAAGAAAGATAGTTTCCTCGGCTTGTTTCAGGAGTTAATCTTCAATCAGTTCATGTAGATAGTTGTCCTGTCTAGTTTCAGGTATTAGTCTACAATTCTTTGCTCAAAGATAGTTTTCCTGTATGGTTTCAGGTATTAATCTGGAACTTTTTGAAAGTAGTTGACGACATTTGTCTGTCGATCTTTCCAGAAAAGGTAAAGAATTAACTGCATGCAATATCATGATGCATGAAATGCAAATGATGCTCTCAAAATAAATGAGATTGTGATATATGCATTTGTGCTGCATATGCTATGACACCTGTAAAATGGTGTATGAATGCAATGTATGAATGTGTCAGTCGTTCTATTATAGTCTTATTGAATTAGGGAAAACAAATCCCTGATTGTAGCTGGGGATGAAGAATGTATGTGATCGGTGTAAATAGAACTGACTGTTTAAGCCGAATCGCGAAATGTCGCGGAAGCAAGAGTCACCACCATCTTTTATTTTCTCCAACATGGACAGGACAAAAGCACAGAAAAATTCCTTATGAGATTGTCTCTCGGTTCGGGAGGTATATTTATAGAAAGGGAAGGTGTTAACACCCTTTCTATCCGTGGTTATCCACGGGCTCTTAGATACTTGCTCTTATGTTTTCAAAATGTTTGTTTGCTTTTCAAAATGTGAGTGGGTTTTGCAAAAGTTTCTTTGAAAGATTTCTGAATAACTCTTGTATCTATCCTCAAGAGTGTTTGAAAAATTATTTTGAAAGCTTTTTTTTGAAAGTGTCAGTGTGAAAAGGTTTTTGTTTTGTTTTTTAGAAGAGAGCAAGTATCTATGAGTCATCTACCTACCCTAAGGAATTAGGCTGTGTAAATGTCCTTAAGGTAGTGCCATCCCACCATTGAGAGGTAGGTAGCACCACCGTTGGAGGTGTTCGGGTCAATTTGATTGTAGGGACAGTGTGGTCACCAGAGCAACAGTAGGATACCTTAGAAGCTACCCTAATGTCCTAGATCCTTTTATCCGAGGCAACCATTTCGAGGCGACTGGATCTTAGACATCAGAGCGACCGCTAAAACGTCCTATACTCGACGACCACGTTTCGAAGGCAACAGGTGAGGCGTACCCTAGAAGTGGTGTGTGTATTTGTGTGTTGTTTTCAGTTTAACAGTTATCTTTGATCATGGCATTGTGAGCTACGCTTGTTTTTAATTAGCATACATTCTTTCATACAAAGTTAGAATTTAAGAGTGCGGAAAATTAAAAGACGGAAAGATAAAAGCTACGCTATTACAAGGCGCGGGTCTATACATCGCCAAAATACAAAGACACGTTTTTGATAAAAAATGCGGAAAGTAAATAATGCGGTAAACCTAATTACTATTACATCCGGAAAGCAGTTACATAATATTCAAAAGAAAATAGCGCGCGAAAAGAATAAGTTGGACGTCCGAGGGTTTTGACCCTTTGCTTGAAATTAAATTAAATTAAAGACCTAATTAATTATTTAATTAAAGAAAAGAAAATGTTTTTTATGTTTTTGAAATAAAGAGAAGAACTTACAAGGAAACCCTAATTCTAGATTATTTTTAGTTATTAAAGAAAATATTAAAGTTACCCTAATTTATACTAATTAATTAATTTACACGTTTATTTACAAAAATAGTAGTAATTAATAAGAATAAATAATGATAATAATAATTAATTATGAAAAAGATGAAAGTGTCAAAACCTAATTCTACGCATTTTTTATTTACTAAAAAAGTGTTAAAATTAAACCCTAATTTAACTAAGTTAGTTATTGAAATTTATTTACAAAAATATTTTAATGATGAAATTAATAATAATTAAATATAAAACATTTTTTTGGTTTCTGATTTTTTATTATGAAAATTATTTTATGGTGAAAAAAACAATTAAAACATTAAAAAGAATTAGAAAAGAAAATCAAATAAAATAAAAAAAAGATGCAAACCAAAGGGGGTATCAGGCCCAGAATGGAGGTGTTTGGAAGTAATTCAGGCCCATTAGACAAAGGCCTCGTTTGACTTTCCAGATTGAGTGCATGCTGTTGACTGAAGTGTACTATGGAATTCGTTCAGTGGCCCTTGGATTATTGATCAGGACATCTGGCAAGCCAACGCGTGAGGACGCATGATGGAGCTTTGAAGGAGGCGCTGCACTAGAATACATTAAGACAAAAATTATGAATTATATGGGGGGACCTGGGAATCGAACCCAGGTCCCTATGCTTGCCAAGCGTGTCATCCACCAACTGAGCTGCCAAACGCATTTGTATATATAATGGATAGTAAATATAATATAAAAAGAACAAAGATTAATGGTATACAACAAAAAAACGCGCCAGATATTTGAATACCCCTATCACACCCTGCCACGCATGCTTCTTCTTCATCTGTTCTGAAACAAAAAGGAATGAATAGCGGGGGTTTTAAACCCCCACAAACTGGAAATATGAAAATAGCGATTAGGCATACACTCAATATAAAAAAGGCGCGATGGTCTTAATAGTTTCGTCTTGATGCAACGAATTCATCCATACAGGTTTGAAGGTCCAATTTTACCATATAAGGAAAGCCCTAATTTTCAAGTCCTGAAACCCTAGATATCCTTCAATGGTAGATTTTGATACAAGCAGTTTTAGAACAATTAAATTATACCAAACACTTCAGGAAGGTGTCAGTAATACAAATCCACAAGCAAAACATGTTAATGATGCATATAAATTAGGTTTCGATTAAGAAATTTTTTGATCAAATCCTGACTTTGCTTTACCGTTTCTTTGAGTATGAGAGCTGGAAAGTGGTTGCAACACGTTCAGGGAACTCTCAGCAAGGGTTTGGAATCAACAATCTTCTCTGAATTGGAATGTAAATCAGAAAACAATTTTTGAGTTTTTATGAAAATTTTGCAAAGTGAGTATGTTGTTGCAGCAGCTTTTTCGTGTCTGTCTCAGTAGGGTTTCCTTGTGCATATGTATGTGAAGGATTCTAGGTCAAAAACAAGCCCATAAGTCCATGAATTTATGATTTGAATATTTGATTTTCAATCATGAAATTTCAATCTTTTTTTCAATGAAACTTTGCCAATTATGGAAGATCTTGCCTTGTTGATTGATGCACGAAATCTTTAGCATATTTGGAGTATATTTGCTGCACAAAAAGATTTGAAAAAGCATATCTTTGAATTTTCCCATAATTAAATCTAATTAAATGAATTAATATATAAATTCAATTAATTAATCAAAAATAAGAAAATAAATTATTTTGAGCTCAATGGGTCGTGCATAGGCTTTGGGTAATGATTCAAGGAAGAATTTGAGGCCCATTAGCAAATTTGAAGTGTTTTAGGCAAAGTTGACTTTTGAAAGTTCCCAAAAATTTCCCAACTTCTCCAATGCATATCTTGCTCAATTTTGAAGATATGATCATGTTCTTGGACATTTTGGAAAGGTCTTGAAGTCCTCTAACCAATGCCTTTGGTCCCATGTCATTTTGAATTACCAATCTCAAGTTATGGTCTTTGACTTAAAGTGCCTTTTTGTTGACTTTTGAAAATGACCTATAATGTTGAAATTGATAACTTTTTGTGAGAGCATTTCTTGGACTTGGAGTGTGAAGATGAGTTGTAGGAAATGTCATCCTCTTCAAAATGGGCATTGGATGGAATTTTTCTGATAAACCATGAAGAAGTTATGCCTTGGTCAATTTGCAGTTGACTTTTCAACTGTCCAAAAATAGAAACTTTTGCATCTTGAGACTTTTTGAGCCATGCTTTGAGAATCATGATCAAGAATTGATCAAATGATGATTGTGGCTTAAAAATAAGATGTTGACCAAAAATTTTGACTTTTGACTGTCAAATGACCATTTTGCCCCTGCAGTTGACTGTGGAGCAATTAGGGTTTTTGACTGTGCAACTTGATGTTGTGAGTCTTGAAACTTGACATATGGATGCTTGACAATGTATATAGGCATATGGGACTTGATTGGACCCTTGGAAACCTCAATTTCTTTGCAAGAATCAAAACCCTAATTTTGACTGTGTTAGAAGGCAATTGGGTTGTACAACCCTTGAGGGATTTTGAAGCTTTTGGAGATTGACTTTGACAAATCTTGAAGAATATGGGAGGGCAAATTTTGGGGTACAATAGTTTCCCCTGTTCAATCATCTTAGACTTGAGGATGTAGATTGGCTGGCGTGCCTTTCGTAATCCGAGGGTAGAAGATGATTGAACACTAGAGTGCCCAGAAATTTGCGCTCACATGTTAGCAGTGTGATGGCGGGAATGGGCTTACAGATGCCATTTGGAGACTGATGGATAGGAGGATGGGCTTATAGATGCCATCTGGAAGTGTGAAAGAACCTTGTCGGGAATGGGCTTATAGATGCCATTTGGAGACTGTCGGTAAGTGGATGGGCTTATAGATGCCATCTAGATGTTGTCGATCGCATAATAGATTCCTTAGTGAGAACTTGCGTACCTGAGAAAGAAAGATAATTACCTGGCCTGTTACAGGGGTTGATCTTTGAGCTCTTTATGTGGATGTGCCCTGGCTGGATACAGGTATCGAATCTCTAAACTCCTCATGTAGATGTGCCCTGGCCGGATACAGGTATCGAGTCTACAATCAGTTGCCCACAGATGTGCCCTGGCTAGATACAAGAATCGAATCTGGAATTAGTCGTCAACAGATACACCCTGGCTGGATACAGGAATCGGATCTTCAAACTCTTCAGACGTGCCTTAGCAGGATACAGGAATCGAGTCTGGAATTAGTCGTCAACAGATACACCCTGGCAAGATACAGGAATCGGATCTTCGAACTCTTCAGACGTGCCCTGGCTAGATACAGGAATCGAATCTGGAAATAGTCGTCAACAGATACACCCTGGCTGGATGCAGGAATTGGATCCTCAAACTCTTCAGACGTGCCCTGGCTGGATACAGAAATCGAGTCCGGAAATAGTCGTCAACAGATACACCCTGGCTGGATACAGGAATCAGATCTCCAAACTCTTCAGACGTGCCCTGACTGGTTACAGGAATCGAGTCCGGAAATAGTCGTCAACAGATACACCCTGGCTGGATACAGGAATCGGATCCTCAAACTCTTCAGACGTGCCCTGGCTGGATACAGGAATCGAGTCCGGAAATAGTCGTCAACAGATACACCCTGGCTGGATACAAGAATCGGATCCTCAAACTCTTCAGACGTGCCCTGGCTGGATACAGGAATCGAGTCCGGAAATAGTCGTAAACAGATACACCCTGGCTGGATACAGGAATCAGATCCTCAAACTCTTCAGACGTGCCCTGGCAAGATACAGGAATCGAGTTTGGAAATAGTCGTCAACAGATACACCCTGGCTGGATACAGGAATCAGATCCTCAAACTCTTCAGACGTGCCCTGGCTGGATACAGGAATTGAGTCCGGAAATAGTCGTCAAGAGATACACCCTGGCTGGATACAGGAATCGGATCTTTAGTTGCGACAGTTGATAGTAATCATCTTTGTACTGACCTTTGTCCTGAAAAGACAAAACGTTAGTTGTATGCGATGTCATGATGTATGAAATGCGTGATGTTCTCAAAATAAATGAGATTGTATGTTCATGATGCGTATGTGCATGCTATAATGTATGAAGATGTGATGTTTATGGATGTATTTTTTTTCTAGGAAAATAATCCTTGACGGGTGCCGGGAAGTCAAATCCTGGGCTGATGTTGAAGAGTAGAGATTTTTGTTTCCGCTGGGGGTGATGGTTGCAAGAATACCGGTAGGAGAAGATGACTCCGTTGGTGAATAAACTTGGCGAATAGATTACTCTGCGGGGAGTGAGCTCTGTGGGGAAAGAGAGGTACTTTGCTGAGGTTGATGATAACTCTGCTGGGGATACCATTGATAAGTTTTGTTGGAAGATTGGATGAACTCCGCTGGGGATGGGAAGACTTCATCGGGGACGATCTTTCTGTGGCTTTTAGCTGAGGATAACCCAGTTATAAGCTCTGGTGGAGAAATAACCTTTGAATAAAACCGGGGAGACGCGTTCGCTCTGCAGGGGATTATCTTCCAGAATCTACTGGGGATAAGCTTCCTACTGGGGAGATTGACTGGACTCTCCTGGGGAGATCTAGATTGCACCGGGGAAGTGGCTCCACTGGATATTCGGTATACCGCCGGGGAACAATCTTAGATCAAGATTGCTGGGGATGCTTGTAGAGGAATATTTGTATATCGCTGGGGAATGTTGAGATCTTCGGTGGATAACCAACTTCCTTAAGACTGACAGTAGACTAACTCTGCTTGGGGAGAGTATTGATGACTTGCTAGAGATATTGTGCCTTCTCGGGGCTGATTGGAGACCAACTCTGCTTGAGGAGAATTGTTGAATCTTGTTTTACTCGACGAGGAGTGAAGGTATCCTGGTCGTTCTTCAGCCGAACCTACCTTGGTACCTTGGTGGATAGAGCAACTAGATTGCTTAGACAATTCTTATTGCCCCTGTTTCTGATGTTCCCTGTAATTAATCCTTTGTTTCGTATTCAAATATTTATGAGTTAGCAATTAGTGTCAAATGCATATATCACAATCGAACATTGGACGTTCTTCGCAAAACAAAACAGAAAAAGAAAAAAACAATTGGCAATTGGTCTGGAAAGTGAATTTGTATTGATTTTTGAATTTGCCTGTAAATAGGCGTTTATGTACAAGAGGCTGACGTCCTAGTAAGAGAACGCCGCCGAACAACAAAGTTTATTCAATTTTGTACAAAGGAAAATAAAACAGCTATGTGAAATGAATAATCCCACTGGGTTCCAACTCTGCTATCGCCTTTATGTCTTCAAGCGTCTCATCACTTGACTGCTCAGTTGAAGATGAAGATGACTGATCGATGTCGTCTGAACTTGATAGTTGATACCGGATTCTGGATGCAAAGTGATTCAATGAGACATAGTATTACGCTTTAATCCCTAACTTTTGCCTGGACCGCCCTTTCGGGTTTTCAGTCCACCGGGATACCCATTTTTGCCCAAGCCGCCTTTTCAGGTTTTCGACTTGTCGGGTGTACAGATTCTTTCATTTCATCCCTTATTTTTGCCCGAACCCTTTTGGTTCGCCGGGAAGCCCTAATTTTTGCCTAGGTATGTCAACCTAGCGGGTCTTTTATCATGCGTAGTATCTTTTTACTATGTCTGCATTGGCGGGGTGAGGAAGGTCGTCACCATCCATGGTGGTTAGGATCATGGCTCCTCCTGAGAACACATGTTTAACCACAAATGGCCCTTCGTACGTAGGGGTCCATTTGCCCCTGGGATCACTTTGAGGAAGAATGATGCGCTTGATTACCAGGTCCTCAACTTGATACTCTTGTGGCATGACTTTCTTGTTAAATGCCCTGATCATCCGTTTTTGATACGTTTGACCATGACAAATAGTAGTGAGTCTCTTTTCGTCAATTAGGTTTAATTGATCAAGTCGAGTCTGGATCTAGTCGTCTTTGCTCAAACCTGCATCCTTCATTATCCGGAGAGAGGGTATCTGGACTTCAATCGGCAAGACTGCCTCCATGCCATAGACCAAGGAAAAGGGTGTTGCCCCGGTTGACGTCCTTGCTGAGGTACGGTACCCATGAAGAGCAAACGGTAACATCTCGTGCCAATCTTTGTAGGTCACTGTCATCTTCTGCACAATCTTCTTGATATTCTTATTAGCTGCTTCTACAGCCCCATTCATCTTCGGCCGATAAGGAGAAGAGTTATGGTGATGTATCTTGAATTGCTCGCAGAGCTCAGTGATCATCTTGTTGTTAAGATTGGTACCATTGTCCGTAATGATCCTCTCTGGTACACCGTATCGACAGATCAGGTTATGCCGAATGAACTGTGCCACGACATTCTTGGTTACAGTGGCGTAGGAAGCTGCTTCAACCCACTTTGTAAAGTAATCGATCGCCACTAGGATGAAGCGATGCCCGTTATATGTCGTAGGTTTGATCTCGCCGATCATGTCAATGCCCCACATTGCAAAAGGCCAAGGTGCTGTCAAGACATTCAGAGGAACTGGAGGAACGTGCACCTTATCTGCATAAATATGGCATTTATGACATGTCCGAGAATGTTGGTAACAGTCGGCTTCCATTGTGGACCAGAAGTATTCTGCCCGAAGGATTTTCTTTGCCATGGTGTATCCACTGGAATGCGTTCCGAAGGTACCTTCATGCAGCTCTGCCATGATCCTTTCTGCTTCAGTCTTATCCACACAACGCAGCAAGGTTGAATCATGGTTTCACTTGTACAGAATGTCGTTGCTAAGGAAGAACTTTGCAGCGAACCTTCTCAGAAACTTCTTGTCATTGATAGATGCACCCTCGGGGTATTCTTGAGCTTCCAGATATCTCTTCACCTCATGATACCAGGGGTTTTCAGTTACTGTCTCAGCCTCGAGATCACAACAATATGCAGGTTCGTCCAGTTTCCAAATAATGATCCGGGGAGCTTCGTTATCCCATTTGACCTTGAACATAGAAGACATCGTAGCCAACGCGTCTGCTAACTGATTCTCCTCTCTTGGGAAATGTTCAAAAGTTATCTCTGTGAAATGGGGGATCAACGTCAACACACACTCTTTGTAAGGAATAAGGTTTGGGTGTTTCGTATCCCACTCGCCTCTGATCTGATTGATCACGAGAGCGGAATCTCTGAAGACACTCAGAAACTTGATCCTTAAGTCAATTGCAGCTTGAAGACCCATGATGCATGCCTCATACTCCGCCATGTTGTTGGTGCAGTTGAAACATAGCCGGGCAGTAAGTGGAGTATGAGTGCCTTGAGGGGATATGATCACAACGCCGATACCGTTACCGAAAGCGTTGGAGGCTCCGTCAAAGTGCATAGACCATCGGGATCCTTCCTCAGGTCCTTCATCCAGTCCAGGTACTTCACAATCAGTCACTACCATGATACTCTCGTCAGGAAATTCAAAGTTCACTGACTGGTAGTCGTCTACTGCCTGGTGTGCCAAATGGTCTACCAACACACTCCCCTTGATAGCTTTCTGAGTCGTGTACTGGATGTCGTATTCTGTCAAGATCATCTGCCATCTTGCTATTCTTCCAGACAGAGCAGGCTTTTCGAATATGTACTTTATTGGATCCATCTTTGAAATCAACAAAGTAGTGTGAGTCAGCATATACTGTCTCAGCCGGCGAGTAGCCCATACCAAAGCGTAGCAAGTTTTCTCGAGCAGTGAGTATCGGGTCTCACAGTCGGTAAACTTTTTGCTAAGGTAATAAATGGCGTGCTCTTTTCGGCCAGACTTGTCATGCTGCCCCAGCACACACCCCATTGAGTTGTCAAGTACTGTCAGGTATAGTATTAGAGGTCTCCCTTCAACCGGTGGCATAAGAATGGGTGGTTCTTGGAGATACTCTTTGATTCTGTCGAAAGCGGCCTGGCATTCATCATTCCAACGTACTACTTGATCTTTCTTCAGCAGCTTGAAGATCGGTTCACAGGTAGCAGTTAGATGCGAGATGAATCGGGCAATGTAATTCAGACGTCCTAGAAAGCCTCTGACTTCTTTCTCTGTCTTAGGAACTGGCATCTCTTGTATGGCCTTAACCTTGGCAGGGTCCACTTGAATACCTTTGTCGCTCACAACGAAGCCTAGCAACTTTCCAGATCTTACTCCAAATGTGCACTTATTCGGATTCAACCTTAGTTTGTACAACTTCAGACGGTCAAACAGCTTCTGCAGATGGTCAAGGTGTTCCTCCTCAGTTTGGGACCTTGCAATCATATCGTCAACATATACTTCTATCTCGTGATAGATCATGTCATGAAATAAAGCAACCATGGAACGTTGGTAGGTTGCCCCAGCATTTTTCAGTCCAAAAGGCATGACCTTGTAACAGAAACAGAAGGTGCCCCACTGAGTAACAAAGGTAGTCTTTTCCATGTCTTCAGGAGCCATTTTGATCTGATTATAACCTGAAAAACCGTCCATGAAGGAGAACACCTTATGCTGAGCAGTATTGTCAACCAGAACGTCGATGTGAGGTAGAGGGAAATCATCCTTGGGGCTCGCCCTGTTCAAATCCCTATAGTCAACACACATTCGGACCTTGCCATCTTTCTTCGGCACTGGAACCACGTTAGCAACCCACTGAGGGTAAGAAGTCACTGCAAGAAAACCAGCGTCGGATTGTTTCATAACCTCAACTTTAATCTTCTCGGACATCTCTGGACGCATACGGCGGACCTTCTGCTTAACCGGAGGGCAGTCTTCTTTGGTAGGCAGGTGATGGACCACAATGTCGGTATCCAACCCAGGCATGTCTTCGTAGGACCAGGAAAAGATTTCCACATAATCATGCAACATCTGAACAAACCGTTGTTTCACGCTGAGCTCCAGATTGGCACCAATCTTAACTTCCTTTCTATATGTCTCAGTACCCAGATTTACCGTTTCTACTGGCTCTTCATGTGGCTGAATGGCCCTCTCCTCCTGAAGTAACAGTCTTGCAAGCTCGCCAGGCACTTCACAATCATCTTCACCTTCGTCTTCGGCTAAGTTGATCGGATTTTCGAAGTCATAACTGGCAGTAGCAGAGTCGTTACCAGTGAGATCCAGAGTGGATTGAAACCTGTATGAGTGAGTGTGTGTAAATATAGCTGTTTTGCAATATATAAAGAAAGAAAGAAAGGGAGCACAAGATTTGAAATGCGAAAAACGTCCAATGTTTTTATTCATGATATATGGAAATGACAAGTAATAAGCCCTCACAAATGAAGCCACGGTGCCCCGGGTAAGACACCAGGCCACAAAGTTTCAATTTATTGTTCATTACAAATTTAAAACAAAGGAATTCATTACTGCGTAACAAAAGTAACAAGTATGTAGTCTCTTGTAGTCCAATTGTTCAGTCCACCATCGGTCGTCGGGTAGATCCAGCTATCAAACTCAGATTCCTCTGCATCGCCTTCAATAACATTCACTCTCGGGTTGGTGATGAACACGGGAGGTCTTCCGATCCTTGCTTTGCATACAACCCTCTGAGCCTCTGCAGTGAAACCCAGCCCAAACTTGTCAGTTTTAGGAGTAAAATCAGGGAGCCTTCCCCAGTTAGCACATTCACCTTTCTCAATTACAGCCCGGGCGTCCTTCAAGGAAGCCATCTTTAAAGGAGAGTCTTCTCCAATAACTGTCTCAACTGACGCCAATGTTGGAGGCACCTCTTCAAAATGTTGAAAGGGGGTTTCAATGAACTCCCCGTCCATCTCTATATACCGGAACGAGTTCAGATGACTAACCATGTATTCCTCCTCCCCCTGCACTGTGACAATCTTCCCTCTGACAGGGTATTTGAGCTTTTGGTGTAAAGTGGATGTTACAACCCCAGCCTTGTGAATCCAAGGTCGACCCAGCAAACAGGAATAAGATGGACGAATGTCCATCACATAGAACGTTGAATCGAAGACTTGAGAGCCAACCCGAATTGGAATATCTACCTCACCATGAACCATCCTCTTCGACCCGTCAAAGGCTCGGACCACGATCTTACTAGGCTTCAACTCCAGACCCTCACAATCTAACCTGTCTAAGGCCTTCTTGGGCAATACATTCAGCGAAGAACCGGTATCCACCAACACGTGTGCAAGAGTAGTGCCCCTGCATTCTATGGAGACATGAAGGGCATCATTATGGTTCCTTCCCTTGGCGGTTAGATCAGCATCAGAGAAACCCAGCCCATTGTCAACGGTCAGGTTAGCCATGCAATTAGTAAATTGATCGGCAGATGTCTCTTGTGGCACGTGAGCCGTCTTCAGGAATGAAATTAGGGCCTTGGCGTGGGCCTCTGAGCATAACAACAATGATAGCATAGAGATCTTGGAGGGGGTATGCCCTAGCTGCTCAACGACGTTGAAGTCACTCTTCTTAATAATCTTGAGGATTTCCTCCATCTCTTGCTGGGAGGCTTCAACACTAACATTTTTTGGTGCCTCCATCTGGGCAGGCACATCAGCAATCCCTTTGCCCCGAGTGTCAGATGACTCGGCAGCAGGGGTAGAAACTTGAACAGGTGCATTTGTAGGCGTGATGATAAGAGGTCTTCGGATGACTGGTGGCGCAATGTCAGGCGAGAAGAGCCTGCCACTGCGAGTAACTTTAGCGGGACCGGTGATGTTACTGATACCGGTACTAGTGTTGAACTCCTGCTTCACCCCAAGCACATATACATCTGCCCCATAGTGCCATGGGACAGCCTTGTCAGATTTATAGGGGAGGGGCCCCGGAACAGTAATGATAATGGGTGCAACAGACATGATTTTGACTGGCTTCCTCGGGGGAGCCTTGGTAGGATTGTTAAAAATGGTGACAACGGATACTTCTTCAGTAGGAATACAGGGAACAACTGTCTTCTTGAACAAAATTTCTTTGCTATCCATCAGGTTTTGGATGCCTGACTTCAGCAACGGACAACCAACAGGGGAAACGGCACACAGAAGGCAACCCTTGCTACAACCCGGAAATAAACCGGCTAGCAACAGGTTCCTCTTGACGGTCAATAGAGGGGTAGCAACATCATCCACAGAAACTGCATACAGGTCTTCCTCAATGGCATTTACTCCATGCTGGGGCATAGGAGTAGTCACAACATTGGGCCTTTTGGGTGCCGCAAACTGTATTTCCTTGGCATCGATAAGGTCCTGAACCTTATTTCTTAGGGCCCAACAATCATCAGTAGAATGCTCCGAGCTATCAGAGTGATAAGCACATCGGGCATTTGGATTGTACTTCGGAGAGGTTGTATTTACCACCTTCGGAGCTTCTCTGACAGTTACCAAGTTGGTCGATAGCAGTTGCGGCAAGATCTGTGACAAGGTCATACTAAGCCGAGTATATTCTCTTCTGGGTCTCTCACCCCTTGGTTGGTTAAGTTGCCGAGGAGCGGCAGCAGGATTTGCAATTACCACCGTGTTGACAGTTTGGCGGCGTTCCGGTTTGTTTTGCCTTCTAGGCCCATACACAGCACTGGCTTCCTTTTTGAAAGGCTTTTTCTCAGAACTTGAGGACGCACCTTTCTGTATCTTCCTTGATTTCATACCAGCCTCTATCCTTTCCCCAGTCAGAATGAGGTCTGTAAACCCTGCAGACGAATTACCAATGAGATGGTTGAAGAACGGCCCGGATAGGGTCCCTAAGAACATGTCCACTAGCTCACGGTCGGTTAATGGTGGCTGCACCCTGCCAGCCAGGTCCCTCCACTTCTGCGCGTATTCTTTAAAACCTTCTCCCGACCCTAGTGACATACCCTGGAGTTGGGTACGTGTAGGAGCAAGGTCGGCATTATACTGATACTGCTTGTAAAAAGCAGTAGCCAAGTCCTCCCAGTTACGAACCTTGGTTCCATCCAGCTGATAGAACCATTCGAGATGAGTCCCTGAAAGACTCTCCTGGAATAAATGGATCCATAAGTTCTTGTCCACAGTATATGGTTGGATCTTCCGCACATAAGATCTGAGATGTAGCTTAGGGCAGGACGCCCCGTCATACTTTGCGAAAGATGGTGCTTTGAACTTGTGTGAGATCACCACACCAGAAGATAGACCCAGGTCTCCAAAATCCAACCCAGGCACTTGTTGAATTTCCATGGCATTCAGGCGATCCTCTAACTGCTTGTACTTGTCTTCAGCTGGAGGATACTGCTCCTCATTGAAATCAGTCTCGTTGTCAGAGACCACCGGACTAGGAACCCTTCCCCCCTGGGGACTGCCTTTCCCTACAGAAGAACCAGCTTGATCAACCTCATTCTGCAGTGTGTTACCAAACCTCCGGCCAGTGTTGAATAGTACAGTTCTCTTATTCTTTTTCTTGACCAGCAGAGCCTTCAATTCCTCCTGTCCTTGGGCTAAACTCATGATCAGCTCTTGGAATTGGGCGTTCTGAGCCTGGAGGGCCTTGATGGATTGCTCAGTAGATGATTCAGGGTTCATGATGCTGAAATAAACAGCGAAGAACATTAAGCAACCTGAAAAGAAGAGTACCTGTGATGCACATGATGAATGGAATGCGTATGATTTATGTTTTCAAAGACAATCGGGATTCAACTTTGTAAACAAAAAGGAAACGCACTTTATTAGATTCAACTTTGAAATTTATATTGTTCAACAGATTGCCCTTAGGCATTACATAAAATGGAAATACTGGAAAGGGAAATAAAAACTGTAAAAGAACATCCAAAGTTCATCATTGATCCCAGGGTCTCCTCTTCTCAGTACGGATGTAGTCATTCAAGGCCCGCTCGTTCTCCAATTGCTTTGTCAGCTTCTGGATCTTCAATTCCTGCTCGTTGAACTTTTTCCGATAAGAATCCCATTCTTCTTGTAGTTGCGCCCAAGACCTCTTTAGTGTATCAACATCAATAGGTATCTGAGGAGGGAGAACAATTGGAGGAGCTCCATCTCCATCAGGATATTCAAGAATGATGGGCCTGACAGCTTCATATGGCATGCCTAAATTCTGAGCACGGATGCGGACCCATCTGTAGTAGGGTTCCATAGGTAGAGAAGTCTTCGGCCCCAACTCTTGTGGGTCAGCTTTGTGGATTCTGTCCCAAGCCTTGATGAACCTACGACGCAGCTCGTCACTATCTACCTGAAACTCAAAACTGATGTAAGGCACCAACATCTCATGAGGCCCCGCTCTTCTGGCTCTTCCAAACTGATGGAGGGCTAGACATGGATTATAAGAGATTCCTCCTTGGATACCAATCAGAGGAACATTAGGATATTCTCCGCAACGATCAATAACAGCTACCTCATCCAAACCTCTGAGAGTCCAAATGACGTCCTTATCAGTGAGAGACATTAACCTATGAGCCCAACCTCTTCCTTCTTTGTTCTTCAGCACGAACTTAGGGAGGTGCGAAATAAACCACCTCACTAACAAAGGAATACAACACCACAGAGTTCCTTGTCTTCGGGCAGTACGAGCATACAGTTGTTGCAGGATATCACCCAAAAGAGTGGGCACAAGGTTCCGAGACATGAAGATCCTTATGGCAGTGACGTTAATGAAGTTATCCGGATTAGGGAACAAAACTAAACCATAGATTAAGAGAGCCAGAATGTCTTCATACGCCCTGAAGTCTAAGTCGTTCCAGAAACTGTTAGCTTTACCAATCAGAAACTTAGCCAAGAAACCCTTAACTTTGCTTCTAGTCACCCAGTTGTCCATTACCTCCTTGGTGGTCAAAGGAAGGGCTGCAGCAATCTCCTAGAGCCTAAGAGTCTTTTCCCAACCAGTGAAGGGAGTCTGATCCAAGATAGGGATACCCAGCAAATCAGAGAATTCTTCCAGGGTAGGGACCAGCTGGAAGTCTTGAAAGGTGAAGCACTGGTACAGAGGGTCATAAAACTGGGTCAGGACACTCATCAGTTGTTGGTCCCATTTTGAAGTGACTAAACCGAGAAGAGAACCATGCCTCTGGATGAAGGAAGTAGTATTTGGAATTCTGCTAACCAACTCTTCAAGCAACTCAGGTGGGTGAACAAAGTTGAACCGGATAGTGTTCCTTCGCATAGGCATCATGATGTCCTACAAAACAGAGCAAAGATGAAACCCTCTTGTCTTTGAAATGGGTCAGTCCTTATGCAGGATGCATGCAATGTCTATGATGGTATGATGTCATGATAAAGCACACCACAAATATTCACAAAGGAAAACATGATAAGGCACACAAGTCACACAAGACAACCCTTAGGGTTTAGGCCAACATGAAGCTCAGGTATTACCCTCTTTCAGTTTATTGGATAAGACCTATCCTATCAAAAGTAACCGGGTTCTAGAGGATCCCAATATCATTTACTACCCTCAATAGGTCATAACTCCAGCATCGCAATCTTTTCTTGCGGTCAGAACCATCGCGAGAGTTTAGCCTCAATGGGTGTAGCATACTGCTACTGTTCTATTGGCCAAGTTGGGTCATTTAAGGTTCTAAGGCCGGTTGGTGCTTAATGACTCCTCAGAAGACCCATATTCTCTTCGTTTCGACACAAGGGATATCGGTACAGACCAAGGCGCCACACCAACGTAGCCACTGCTTCACCCGTGTCGGTCTACGCCGGACAGGTCCCTCACAGCTTATGCTACCTAAAAGGGTATTCCCCAGATCCGGGTTAGGATCTATGTAACTCCGATGCAATGCCCACAAATATAAAAGCAATCAAAGCAAGCAATTGAAAACATAAGTATGATCTGATCCTAAGGTACACCTCACTTTGTAAAGTCTCCCCAGCAGAGTCGCCAGTTCTATGATCGGTGGAAATAGAACTGACTGTTTAAGCCGGATCGCAAAATGTCGCGGAAGCAAGAGTCGCCACCGTCTTTTATTTTCTCCAACATGGACAGGACAAAAGCACAACAAAATTCCTTATGAGATTGTCTCTCGGTTCGGGAGGTATATTTATAGAAAGGGAAGGTGTTATCACCCTTTCTATCCGTGGTTATCCACGGGCTCTTAGATACTTGCTCTTATGTTTTCAAAATGTTTGTTTGCTTTTCAAAATGTGAGTGGGTTTTGCAAAAGTTTCTTTGAAAGATTTCTGAATAACTCTTGTATCTGTCCTCAAGAGTGTTTGAAAAATTGTTTTGAAAGCTTTTTTTTGAAAGTGTCAGTGTGAAAAGGTTTTTGTTTTGTTTTTTAGAAGAGAGTAAGTATCTATGAGTCATCTACCTACCCTAAGGAATTAGGCCGTGTAAATGTCCTTAAGGTAGTGCCATCCCACCATTGAGAGGTAGGTAGCACCACCGTTGGAGGTGTTCGGGTCAATTCGATTGTAGGGACAGTGTGGTCACCAGAGCAACAGTAGGATACCTTAGAAGCTACCCTAATGTCCTATATCCTTTTATCCGAGGCAACCATTTCGAGGCGACTGGATCTTAGACATCAGAGCGACCGCTAAAACGTCCTATACTCGACGACCACGTTTCGAAGGCAACAGGATACCTTAGAAGCTACCCTAATGTCCTATATCCTTTTATCCGAGGCAACCATTTCGAGGCGACTGGATCTTAGACATCAGAGCGACCGCTAAAACGTCCTATACTCGACGACCACGTTTCGAAGGCAACAGGTGAGGCGTACCCTAGAAGTGGTGTGTGTATTTGTGTGTTGTTTTCAGTTTAACAGTTATCTTTGATCATGGCATTGTGAGCTACACTTGTTTTTAATTAGCATACATTCTTTCATACAAAGTTAGAATTTAAGAGTGCGGAAAATTAAAAGACGGAAAGATAAAAGCTACGCTATTACAAGGCGCGGGCCTATACATCGCCAAAATACAAAGACCCGTTTTTGATAAAAAATGCGGAAAGTAAATAATGCGGTAAACCTAATTACTATTACATCCGAAAAGCAGTTACATAATATTCAAAAGAAAATAACGCGCGAAAAGAATAAGTTGGACGTCCGAGGGTTTTGACCCTTTGCTTGAAATTAAATTAAATTAAAGACCTAATTAATTATTTAATTAAAGAAAAGAAAATGTTTTTTATGTTTTTGAAATAAAGAGAAGAACTTACAAGGAAACCCTAATTCTAGATTATTTTTAGTTATTAAAGAAAATATTAAAGTTACCCTAATTTATACTAATTAATTAATTTACACGTTTATTTACAAAAATAGTAGTAATTAATAAGAATAAATAATGATAATAATAATTAATTATGAAAAAGATGAAAGTGTCAAAACCTAATTCTACGCATTTTTTATTTACTAAAAAAAGTGTTAAAATTAAACCCTAATTTAACTAAGTTAGTTATTGAAATTTATTTACAAAAATATTTTAATGATGAAATTAATAATAATTAAATATAAAACATTTTTTTGGTTTCTGATTTTTTATTATGAAAATTATTTTATGGTGAAAAAAACAATTAAAACATTAAAAAGAATTAGAAAAGAAAATCAAATAAAATAAAAAAAAGATGCAAACCAAAGGGGGTATCAGGCCCAGAATGGAGGTGTTTGGAAGTAATTCAGGCCCATTAGACAAAGGCCTCGTTTGACTTTCCAGATTGAGTGCATGCTGTTGACTGAAGTGTACTATGGAATTCGTTCAGTGGCCCTTGGATTATTGATCAGGACATCTGGCAAGCCAACGCGTGAGGACGCATGATGGAGCTTTGAAGGAGGCGCTGCACTAGAATACATTAAGACAAAAATTATGAATTATATGGGGGGACCTGGGAATCAAACCCAGGTCCCTATGCTTGCCAAGCGTGTCATCCACCAACTGAGCTTCCAAACACATTTGTATATATAATGGATAGTAAATATAATATAAAAAGAACAAAGATTAATGGTATACAACAAAAAAACGCGCCAGATATTTGAATGCCCCTATCACACCCTGCCACGCATGCTTCTTCTTCATCTGTTCTGAAACAAAAAGGAATGAATAGCGGGGGTTTTAAACCCCCACAAACTGGAAATATGAAAATAGCGATTAGGCATACACTCAATATAAAAAAGGCGCGATGGTCTTAATAGTTTCGTCTTGATGCAACGAATTCATCCATACAGGTTTGAAGGTCCAATTTTACCATATAAGGAAAGCCCTAATTTTCAAGTCCTGAAACCCTAGATATCCTTCAATGGTAGATTTTGATACATGCAGTTTTAGAACAATTAAATTATACCAAACGCTTCAGGAAGGTGTCAGTAATACAAATCCACAAGCAAAACATGTTAATGATGCATATAAATTAGGTTTCGATTAAGAAATTTTTTGATCAAATCCTGACTTTGCTTTACCGTTTCTTTGAGTATGAGAGCTGGAAAGTGGTTGCAACACGTTCAGGGAACTCTCAGCAAGGGTTTGGAATCAACAATCTTCTCTGAATTGGACTGTAAATCAGAAAACAGTTTTTGAGTTTTTATGAAAATTTTGCAAAGTGAGTATGTTGTTGCAGCAGCTTTTTCGTGTCTGTCTCAGTAGGGTTTCCTTGTGCATATGTATGTGAAGGATTCTAGGTCAAAAACAAGCCCATAAGTCCATGAATTTATGATTTGAATATTTGATTTTCAATCATGAAATTTCAATCTTTTTTTCAATGAAACTTTGCCAATTATGGAAGATCTTGCCTTGTTGATTGATGCACGAAATCTTTAGCATATTTGGAGTATATTTGCTGCACAAAAAGATTTGAAAAAGCATATCTTTGAATTTTCCCATAATTAAATCTAATTAAATGAATTAATATATAAATTCAATTAATTAATCAAAAATAAGAAAATAAATTATTTTGAGCTCAATGGGTCGTGCATAGGCTTTGGGTAATGATTTAAGGAAGAATTTGAGGCCCATTAGCAAATTTGAAGTGTTTTAGGCAAAGTTGACTTTTGAAAGTTCCCAAAAATTTCCCAACTTCTCCAATGCATATCTTGCTCAATTTTGAAGCTATGATCATGTTCTTGGACATTTTGGAAAGGTCTTGAAGTCCTCTAACCAATGCCTTTGGTCCCATGTCATTTTGATTTACCAATATCAAGTTATGGTCTTTGACTTAAAGTGCCTTTTTGTTGACTTTTGAAAATGACCTATAATGTTGAAATTGATAACTTTTTGTGAGAGCATTTCTTGGACTTGGAGTGTGAAGATGAGTTGTAGGAAATATCATTCTCTTCAAAATGGGCATTGGATGGAATTTTTCTGATAAACCATGAAGAAGTTATGCCTTGGTCAATTTGCAGTTGACTTTTCAACTGTCCAAAAATAGAAACTTTTGCATCTTGAGACTTTTTGAGCCATGCTTTGAGAATCATGATCAAGAATTGATCAAATGATGATTGTGGCTTCAAAATAATATGTTGACCAAAAATTTTGACTTTTGACTGTCAAATGACCATTTTGCCCCTACAGTTGACTGTGGAGCAATTAGGGTTTTTGACTGTGCAACTTGATGCTGTGAGTCTTGAAACTTGACATATGGATGCTTGACAATGTATATAGGCATATGGGACTTGATTGGACCCTTGGAAACCTCAATTTCTTTGCAAGAATCAAAACCCTAATTTTGACTGTGTTAGGAGGCAATTGGGTTGTACAACCCTTGAGGGATTTTGAAGCTTTTGGAGATTGACTTTGACAAATCTTGAAGAATATGGGAGGGCAAATTTTGGGGTACAACAATGTAGGTCTTCAAATTTTGATTGAATTTGAAATGTTGAGAGACGAATTTCAATTATTAGAGAAATAAACTCTGTTGGGGAAGGGAAACTCCGTGCATTTTTTGGGGATTTTGTGAAATCCTGCTGGGGAATCTTGAGAAGCTTGGCGACTTCAATGGGAAATTTTTGGAGCAGTAATTGGAAATTTTGCTCTGCCGGGGATATGAGAATACCTGACACCATTAGGCTGCATACTAAGAATATGGCAGTGACCTTGTAGCAGGATATCTCTGCCTCGATACCTGTTGGAGGAAATATCTGCGGGGATTTTGCAGATGGCCTTTAGACATTGTCCTGTTTCTTAAAGCCATTAGTAACTGGATTTTTGTTTTTTTTTTGTTTTTTATGCGTATATTTGTAATCAGTAATCACATTCAAATGCATATGTTCAAAAATAATCACTGGACGTTTTCGCAAACAAAACAGGAAAATAAAAACAAGTTTTGCACTTTCAAAGGAATAACTTTGTATTAACTTGAATAAGCGTTTTTTGTACAAGGAGACGAACATCCCAATACGAGAATTCCGTCGTAAGAATAAAACTTTACAAAATAGTATACAAAGAAAACAACTATGTAAAATAATCCCATTGGGTTCCCATTCTGCCATTTCTTTTTTGCCTTCGAGCATCTCATCCCTTTGCTGCTTGTGCGAAGCTGATTGGATTGATTAGTACCATTTGAGTTTGACAGTTGATACTTGAAGATTGGCTGTAAGGTGATCCAAAGGGTGTACAAATTTTTTTCGTGTATATCCCTAATTTTTGCCCAAACCCTTTTAGTTCGCTGGGATGCCCTAATTTTTTCCTAGGCTAGTCGACCTAGCGGGTCTTTGTTCATGCGTAGTATCTTTTAACTATGTCCGTCTTTATAGGGCGCGGAAGGTCGTCACCGTTTATAGTGGTTAAGATCATGGCTCCACCAGAAAATATGTTCTTGATCACAAATGGCCCTTCATACGTGGGAGTCCATTTTCCTCTGGGATCACCTTGCGACGGGATAATGCCCTTGATTACTAGGTCACCAACCTGATATACCCGACGTCTGACCTTCTTGTTAAAAGCTTTAATCATACGTTTTTGGTACATCTGACCATGGTAGACAGCCGCATACCTCTTCTCATCTATCAGGTTTAATTGGTCAAGTCGAGTCTGAACCCATTCGTCTTCATTCAAACCTGCATCCTTCAGGATTCTCAAGGAATGGATTTGTACTTCTATGGGTAGGACAACTTCCATACCGTACACCAGAGAGAAAGAAGTTGCCCCTTTTGAGGTGCGCACCGTGGTACGGTAACCATGAAGAGAAAATGGTAACATCTCATGCCAGTCTTTATATGTCACTGTCATCTTCTGGATGATCTTCTTGATATTTTTATTAGCAGCTTCTACAACGCGATTCATCTTCGACCGGTAAGGGGAAGAGTTATGATGTTGGATCTTGAATTACATGCAGAGCTCGATGATCATAGTATTATTGAGATTGGTATCATTATCTGTAATGATTCTTTCTGAGATACCATACCGACAGATAAGGTTTTGTCTAATGAATCGGGCCAAAACATTCTTGGTAACAGAAGCAAAAGAGGTTGCCTCGACCCACTTTGTGAAGTAATCGATGGCGACGAGGATGAAATGGTGCCCATTAGAAGCTGTAGGTCTGATCTCTCCAATCATATCGATGCCCCACATTGCAAATGGCCAGGGAGAAGTGAAGATGTTCAGAGGAACCAGTGGCACGTGTACTTTATCAACATAGATCTGGCATTTGTGACAAGTTCGTGAATGCTGATAACAGTCCGCTTCCATAATGGACCAATAGTATCCTACCCATAAGATCTTTTTAGCCACCGCGTGCCCACTAGAATGGGTGCCAAAGGTACCTTCGTGCAAATCAGCCATAATCTTTTCTGCCTCACTCTTGTCTACGCACCGAAGCAAGGTAGAGTCGTGGTTGCGCTTGTAGAGGATTCTGTTACTGAGAAAGAACTTGGCAGAGAACCTTCTTAGGAAATTCTTATCATTGAATGAAGCTCCCTGAGGATATTCTTGGGCTTTGAGATATCTTTTTAACTTCATGGAACCAAGGTTTATCCACTACTTATTCAAAATCAATCTCATGACAATATGCTGGTTCGTCCATCCTCTCAATGGTGATATGAGGAGCTTCATTATCCTACCTGATTTTGAACATGGATGACATAGTAGCTAGCGCGTCTGCTAGTTGATTTTTCTCTCGTGGAAAATTCTCAAAGGTAATTTCTTCAAAATGTGGGATTAGTGTCAACACATGCTCTTTGTAAGGGATGGGATTAGGATGCTTCGTGTCCCATTATCCTTTAATTTGACTGATTACTAAGGCCGAGTCTCCAAATACACTTAAGGATTTGATCCCCAAATCTATAGCAGCCTTGAGACCCATAATGCATGCTTCATATTCAGCCATATTGTTGGTACAATTGAAACACAACCTAGCAGTGAAAGGAGTATGACAACCTTCAGGAAATATGATCACAACACCGATGCCATTGCCGAGTGCATTGAAAGCTCCGTCAAAAACCATAGTCCATCGGGATCCTTGTTCAGGTCTGTCATACGGTCTAAGTTCTTCACAATCATTTACTAACATGATGTCCTCGTCTGGGAATTCAAGATTCACGGATTGATAGTCATCCACAGCCTGATGAGCCAAATGATCAGCTAGTACACTTCCTTTTATTTCTTTTTGGGTAGTGTATTAAATGTCGTATTAGGTTAGGACCATTTGCCATCTTGTTATTCTTCTAGAGAGAGCAGACTTCTTGAATATGTATTTGATAGGATCCATCTTAGATATCAACAAGGTAGTGTGAGTCAGCATATACTGTCTTAGCCGACGAGCAGCCCATGCCAGAGCACAATTTTTCTCGAGTAATGAATATCTAGTTTCACAACTGGTAAACTTTTTACTCAGGTAGTATATTACACGCTCTTTTCGGCCAGACTCGTCATGCTGCCCCAACACACACCCCATTGAATTTTCCAATATTGTTAGGTACATGATCAGAGGTCTTCCTTCAACCGGCGACATCAAAATTGGAGGTTCTTGAAGATACTCCTTGATTCTATCAAAGGCAGCCTGGCAGTCTTCATTCCACTTCACCACTTGATCTTTCTTCAGCAATTTGAAGATTGACTCACAAGTAGCGGTTAGATGGGAAATGAATTTGGCGATGTAGTTCAGATGTCCCAAGAATCCCCTAACCTCCTTCTTAGTGCGAGGAGTTGGAATTTCTTGTATCACTTTTACTTTTGCAGGGTTGACTTCAATACCTTTGTTGCTGACAATAAAGCCTAAGAGCTTACTGGATCTTACTCCAAAAGTGAATTTATTCAGGTTCAACCTTAGTTTGTATTTCTTCAGTCTTTCAAATAGCTTCTGTAGGTGGTCAAGGTGTTCCTCTTCAGTTTGAGATCTGACTATTATATCATCCACGTAGACCTCTATCTCGTGATGGATCATATCGTGAAATAAAGCTACCATGGCACGCTGATAGGTTGCCCCAGCATTCTTTAACCCAAATGGCATAACTTTGTAGCAAAAAGTGCCCCACTGTGTGACGAAGGTCATTTTCTCCATGTCCTCAAATGCCATTTTGATCTGATTGTACCTGAAGAAGGCATCCATGAAGGATAATACCTTGTGTTATGCAGTGTTGTCAACCAGGACATCAATATGGGGAAGTAGGAAGTCATCCTTGGGGCTTTCCCTATTCAAGTCTCTAATCCACACACATACGTACCTTACCGTCCTTCTTAGGTATCAGAATAACATTAGAAACCCATTGTGGATAGGAGGTAACAACTAAGAAACCAGCATTGAATTGTTTCATGACTTCAACTTTGATCTTTTTTGACATCTCTGGACGCATACAATGAACCTTCTATTTCACTGGAGGGCAGTCTACTTTCGTCGGTATACGGTGGACCATGATATCAGTGTCGAGTCCTGGCATGTCTTCATATGACCAAGCAAAGACTTTAACATAGTCACGTAGCATCTTAATTAAACGCTCCTTAACACTATTCTCCAAATTGGCATCTATCTTGACTTCCTTCTTGTCCTCTTCAGTACCTAAGTTTATTGTCTCAACTGGCTCTTCATGGGGATGTATTGCCTTTTCTTCCTGTTGTAACAGTCTGGCAAGTTCCCCTGGTACTTTACAATTTTCCTCACCTTCGTCCCCGACTTGGTAGATCGGATTTTCAAGGTCATAATTGGCAATAGAAGAACCGTTACCAATGGGATCCAGAGTGGATGTGGATCTGCATTTTGATATGTGAGTGTGTGTAAGAGTATAACTATTTTTAATAAAGTAAAAAAAAAAATAGAAAAGAAAAACAAAGAGCATAAAATTTGCATGCAAAACATCCAATGATTTATTAATGATATATGAAGATGAAGTAATAACCCTCACAGATAAACCATTGTGCCTCGGGAGAAGACACAAGGTTTTAGAGTTTCAATTGTTTAAATATTACATATCCAAAAATTAAAAGACAATTACTATTGAATAAAAGTAATAGGAATAAAATCTCTGGCCTCCCAATTGTTGAGTCCACCGCTGATAGTTGGGAAAATCCACTTGTCCATGTCACTGTCGCTATCACTGTCCTCCAACACATTGACTCCATGATTGCTGATGCGTAGTAGTGGTCCCCCAACGCGAGCATGTCGAACAACCCTTTAGGCCTCCAAAGTAAAACCCAAACCAAACTTGTCAGATTTGTAGGGAATATCCGGAAGTTGACCCCAAATGGTACATCCACCTTCTTCAACTACTGCTTTATCATCCTTCAGAGAATCCATTTTCAACGGAGGTATGGTAATCTTCGGAACTTTAGTAGATGTCTTGGTTACAAAAACTATCTGTGGAACCTCCTCAAAGTTCTGACAGGGGGTCTCAATGAACTCGCCGTCCATTTCAACATACCTGAAAGAGTTCAGGTGGCTCACCATGTATTCCTCCTCACCATGGACTGTGATAATATTTCCATTGACTGAATATTTCAACATCTGATGCAGAGTAGAAGTAACAACATCAGCCCCGTGGATCTAGGGTCGTCCCAATAAACAGGAATAAGATGGGCATATTTCGATCACATGGAAAGTTGAGTCAAAAGTATGAGTACCAACTTTAATAGGGATGTCCACCTCCCCGTGCACCATTCTTTTGGAACCATCGAAGGCCATCACCATAATGTTACTGGGCTTCAACATGAGTCCTTCACAATCTAACCTGTCCAGAGCATTCTTGGGTAAGACATTCAATGACGAACCTGTATCCACCAAAACATGAGCTAGGGTAGTGCCCCTGCACTCAATGGAGACATGCGGGGCATTATTGTGTTTCCTTCCATTGGGAGTTAAATCAGCGTCGGAAAAACCCAATCCATTATCAGCAGTCAGGCTGGCCATGCAATTCTCAAATTGATTAGCGGAGGTCTCTTGAGGCACGTAGACAGACTTCAGGAATTTTACTAAAGCCTTAGCATGGGCTTTAGGTCACAAAAGTAAGGCCAACATTGAGATTTTTGAAGGGGTCTGCCCCAACTGCTCTACGATATTATAATCACTTTTCTTTATTATCTTCAATATCTCTTCCATTTCCTTTTTAGAAGCCTCAAGGATGACTTCTTTGTGTGCCTTCGTCGTGACAGGTTCAACCAATACCTCTTTGCCCCGAGTCTCGATCGACTCAGTAGCAGGGATAACAGTAGGAGTAACAATGAGGGTACTAACAGGAGTAGTAGCAGGAATGATCACAGGAGTAGAAATAATCTTCGGAGAGATTTCGGGAGAGAAAACCCTTCCACTTCTTGTAATTTTACTGGTCCCGACGATGTTGTCAACGTCAAGATCAGTGTCTTTGGCAACTTTATCTTCAACATCCAACAAGTCTTGCTTGATGCCATGGTAGTAGACGTCAGCCCCCATAATTCCAGGTAACAACTTTATCAGAGGAATATGGTATCGGTCCGGGAAGAGTGATAATCAGAGGAGCAAACTTGGGAACGAGTGTAATCCTGACGGGTCTTTTGGTGGAGACCCTGGGAGGATTGTCGAAAATGGTAATTATTGAGACATCTTCACACAAATTTCTTGCAAGGGGAATTTTCTCAAACATAATTTATTTATTAATCATCAGGTGTTGGACACCCATTTTTAACGACAAATAACCATTTGGTAGAGACATACATAAGTGGAAACCTTCACCATAACCCGGAAATAAACCGACTCGCAACATATTTTCTTTAACGATCAGAAGAGGAGTGGGTAATTCATCCACAGAGGAAACAAACAGGTTATCTTCAACAGCATTGACACCCTGGCCATGTTTGGGCATTGGCGTGGTTATTACATTAGGTGTCTCTGGAAGGTCAAACTCAATCTCTTTCGCCTCGATAAGATCTTTCACCTTATTTTTTAGAGCCCAACAATCGTTTGTGTCATGCCCAGGACTCTCTGAATGATAAGCACATCGAGCGTTTGGGTTGTAGCGGGGAGACGTAGTAATGGGATTCCTGGGAGCTTCCTTTAGAGTCACCAGATTAGACTTCAACAAGTGTGGTAACACCTGAGATAAGGTCATGTTGATCCAGGTGAATTGTCTTCTGAGCACATCTGGCATGCGTTGATTGTTTCGTTGTTGATTTGATACAGGATTGGAGATCATAACAGCCCCTACTGTCGGATGATGTTCAATTTTGTTTTGATCTCTCCGGCCATAAGCAACATTGACTTCCTTCTTTCCAGTGAAGGGTTTCTTCGTTGTACTTAAGGATGCATCCTTCTGAATCTTGCCACTCTT
Organism: Vicia faba; assembly: GCA_948472305.1. Taxonomy (NCBI): domain Eukaryota; kingdom Viridiplantae; phylum Streptophyta; class Magnoliopsida; order Fabales; family Fabaceae; genus Vicia; species Vicia faba. Next base: position 107,355,442 of record OX451741.1, read on the forward strand.
AATACCAGCTTCTACCCGCTCACCAGTTGAGATTAGCTCAGTAAACCCAACTGAAGAGCTTCCAATCAGATGGTTGAAGAATGGACCAGACAAAGTGCCCAAGAACATATCCACCAGCTCTCTATCAGATAGAGGGGATGGACTCTTCCCACGAGATCCCTCCATTTATGGGCATAATTTTTGAAACCTTTTCCAGAACCCATAGCCATACTTTGTAGTTGTGTATGAGTTGGAGCGAGGTCATCATTATAATGGTATGGCTTGTAAAAAGCAGCAGCCAGATCTTCCCAATTGCGAATATTAATTCCTTCCAACTGGTAAAACCATTCTAACTACGTCCTCGACAAACTTTCCTGGAAGAAATGTACCCACAGATTCCTATCAGTACTGTGGGATTGAATCTTCCTTACATATGACCTTAAATGTAGCTTAGGACAAGAGACACCATCGTACTTAGCAAATGTGGGGAATTTGAATTTCTGCGGGATGACCAACCCTGAGACCAGTCCTAGCTCTTCAAAATCCAGCCCGGGTACTCTCTCGATCTCCATAGCATTGAGGCGATCCTCCAGTTGTTTGTATTTATCATCAACAGGAGGATATTGTTCTTCAGAGTAGTCAGCTTTATCTTCCTTAGACTCTGGGTTGTCATTTCCTTCCTTGTTTTTTTCTTCTTGATTATCTCCTTCACCCGACGAGGTTGTAAAATCTATAGCTCGCTTGGCCGGTCCTCTAAATCTTCTTCCCAAATTCAAAACACCGGCTGGTTTCTTCGCCTTCTTTGTCTTCTCCTTGATGATGAGAGCTTTCAGATCTTCTTGCCCCTTGGCCAACGCCATAAACATCTGCCGAAATTGGGCATTTTGTGCTTGAAGGTCCTTAACAGTCTATTTAAGAGCCATTTCTTTTTTTTTGCTTGCTTGCTTAAATAAACAGCGAAAAGATAAGAAACCTGTCTTGAAGTACCTGCTTAATGTAATGGTATGCATGATAATGTTTATGCAATGTTTCCAAGGACTTTTAAAATTTAAATTTGCTTAGACAAAAAGAGAACAAACATTGATTGTATTAATAAGTTAAAATTAATTACAACCATGCCTCTTGGGCTTACAGTGGAGGAAATTAACACAAAATAAACTCCTAAGACAAAAAGGTCGAGTGCATCCTCTTTGGCGCAATGTAGGTATTCAAACTTCATTTTTCATGAAGTTATTTGGTAAGTTCCAAAACCTTCTTTTCACTCGCGCAGAACTGGGCTTCGAAGGTGTCTCGCTCTTCCTTCAGCTGGATCCAAGATCTTTGCAAATCTTCAAGATAAGTAGGCATGGTAGGATGAATGACAATATACGAAACATCTCCTTCAACAACCGGCTCCATGATGATAGGTAAAATGGCAGGATATGGCATACCGAGATTTTGAGCACGAGTTTGTACCCACTTAAGATAAGGCTCCAAATGAATGGAGTTCTTATGCCCCAATGTCTTGCTATCCACCTCGTTTACCATTCTCAAAGCTCGTATGAACCTTTGACGGTAGCCTTAGTCATCTCCTTCATAGTCGAATACCAAACATTGAATGAGTGCATCGTGAGGACCATCTCTTTGTGCATACCCAAATTGTCGTAATGCAAGAGAAGGGTTATAGGTGATACCTCCCCTAATGCCTAAGAGTGGGACATTAGGGAATTCCCCGCAAAGGTCAATGATGGTAGTGTCCTCCAGGGATCGAGAACACCAATGAATGTCAGAGTGTATGAGTGACATCATCCTTTGAGACCATGTCAAGCCTTGCTCGTTCTTCATCATTGATCGAGATAGGTGCAAAGTAAACCACCTAGAGAGTAAGGGAATGTGTGATACGGTGGAAGAACCGTCTGTTAATACTTGTTTGCGTTTTTTGTTCGCAAATGTCGTGGTAAGCAAGAGTCGCCACCAACTTTTCTTTTATCCAACAAAGGAAATGGTGAAAAGAACAGAAAAAGACCTTTTTTCGAGATTTCTGAGTACGGAGGGGGGGGGGGGGGTAGATTATGAAAATGGAAGGTGTTAGCACCCTTTCCATCCATGGTTTTCCATGGGGTCTTAGGTACTTGCTCATTTTCTAAAACTGATTGTGTTTGTATGTTTTGAAAATGCCTTAGTGTGGCGATTCACTTTATGGTAACTCTTGTATCAGTCCTTAAGAGTGTGATAAAGTGTTTTTAAAAACTTTTGTTTGAAAAGTATGTTTGAAAGTGTATGGTGTAAAAAGGATTATTTGAGCAAGTACCTAACAATTATCTACCTACTCGAAAAAAGGCGTTCTTCTCCTCCTTTCCTTTAGACCGTGTTATCCTACTATTAGTGAGTAGGTAACCCTAGTCGTTGAATGTATGAGGGAATATCGAAAGGAACATAATGGTCATAGAAGGCAACATGTAAGGATACCTTAGCACTTCGAAGGGACTATCATCATAAGATCATTTCTCGTAGGCAACTCGAGGGACATTTAGGGACTATGATCTTTATGACAATTTTAACTGAGGGTCTTTGCTAAGAGTATCCCTATGTTTCGTGGGACATGACCATTGTTTCCGAAGGCAACCAAGTGGGGTAACACCCTAGGAGTGCAAGTGTGTGGCAGTGTGCTTTTTTCAGATATTTTATCTTGCGCAATTAGGGTTATCTAGGTTCAATTAATCATTATCTTCCAGGCAACCCTATTAAACATTCATCTAAGCAGTTTATCGTACGGGAAAATAAATGGTAGAAAGATAAAATTACTAACTATTACAAGGCTTTGGTGCAATTACATAATTAGTGGTTGAAAATTAAAAATGCGGAATTAAAACCCTAATTAAACTATAACAAACCGGGCACAATTACATAATGAAAAAATAATATAGCAGAAATAATAAACACACGAGGAATAACGAAGCGCCTAAACCCTAAAAGGCGCCTGGGTTAAGAGAAAATATTTTTGTTGTTTTTATTTGGAAAAAGGTTAAATGATAAAAAGGGTAATTAATTAATTTGGAAAAAAAATTATTAATTAAAAAAATTAATTCTAACAAAACTAATATTTTTGAAGAAAAAAGATTTTGCAATTTAAAGCTAGATTCTAATTGATTTTATTTTTAAAAGAAACAAGTTGAAATAATTAATTAAATTAATTTACAAAATTAATTTTAATAAAACCTAATTCTATTTTTTATGTTTTTATTGATTTTATGATTAAATAAAAAACTAATTTAAAATAATTAAAATAAAGAAATTAAAAAAGCAATATAAAGAAGAAATAGAATGGGCCTGATGTTATGAAGCATTTTGGGGGGTGCTGATTGGATTCGCAAGGCCCAGGTCAACAAGCCCAACAACCCCTTGCGTGTGATTTGGTGATGTGGCTTCTGGAAGGTCCATCATGCACACTTGGAGCTAGGGAGCTGGAGCGTTTGATCTGGCGCTGAAGAGATCCAATGGTGATGATAGGCCAGTACAGGGTGCACACGCTTAACCCTGGGGCACTGAATCTGCAAGTAAAAATTAGAAAAATAATATGCAGGAGGCAAGGGTCGAACCCCTGACCTCCCACACATGCAATTCCTTAACACCCTTCCTGCTTACCACCAGACCACTTGGTTATTTGTGATATCAAACAACAACAATATATTTTATTTAATAATTGGAAGTAATAATGAAAATGCGCGTGAGATTCAAATGGTCCAACCAGACTTGGACACACCATCATCTTCTCCAAAGGGGCTGTCGTTTTAGAATGAACCTTTACCTACGGACAACCTGCTGTAACTACAAACCCGCGTATTTCAAAAATCACATCCACGCAATAAAAATGAAATCTAAATACACAGATCAACTGGGCTTGATCTTGTGAGTGTAATGGTGTTCATCGTTTGGCTTAATTTCACTTGTACTGAAAACCCCCAAAATAAAGCTTCAAACCCTAGCAATGGCAGTTGTCCATACAAGCATCAAAACTCATAATTAATCATACAAACATATCCTAAATGATGATACAAACATGAATGTATGCTTAGAAATCATTTATAACGCGTAAATATTCAAAATCAAATTCAAGAATGAAGGGCAAACCGTGATACCGTATGAGGCGTTTCTGGGTGCTTTGATGCGTGGTAATGGTCCAAACGTGCCCAGGAGTTGATTGTAAGCTTTAGAATGCCTTGAATCTCCCTACAAATGCCAAACCGAATGCCACTTTTTTGTCAAAAAATTGGAGTTTCTTGTGTCAATTCTACCCAGCCAAATCCTCTTTTTTTTGCTCTGGGAATATTGTGGACATATAATAGAACGAATTAGGTCAACAAAAACAGATGCAATCTTGAAAAATAATGGAAAAGAGATTTGATTTGCATCTTGTATTTTTGATTTCTAAATTTGGCCAAATCATGATTTTTTCCAATCCAATTAGTCCTTGTACGAATTACATGATTTGCCAGCTGATTGTAGACTCATAATGTGCTCATAAAATCCAATCTTTGATTTTATTTCATTATTCCATTATTTCAAATGATTTATTTTGATTTAAATGAATAATAAATCAAAACAAATAATAAAAATAATAAAATAACAAGTGGATAATCTCAGGGGTCGTGGGTCCTCTTAGGAATAAGTTTTAACCAAGAAAACATGGGCCCATTTGGAAAAAATCAATTTTGATCAATGTTGACTTCATGCATATTTCCAAAATTTGGTCAACTTTAGCAATACATATCTCTCTCATTTTTTACCCTAAGAGGGTGTTCTTGAAGTTTTTAGAAAGCTTAGGATGTCCTCTAAACAACCCTTTTGGTTTCATCTCAATTGGATCTTCCATGTTCTTGTAAGGAGCTTTGACCCAAAAGGTGTCTTTGTTGACTTTTTGAAATGCCATATAATGTCTAAGCTTATATCTTTTAATTGAGGCATTTATTGACCTTGAGGGCTGAAGAGATGTTGTAGGGAATTAGATTCTCTTCAAAATGAGCATTGTTTGGAAATTTTTTGATAAATTATGAGAAAGTTATGCCTGGTCAAAGTTTGGTTGACTTTTCCTATAGAAACCCTAAATTGCCATTTTTGACTTTTGATGAGTTAGGAGCATTTCTTGAGGAATCATGATTAACCCTTGATAAAATTACGGAGATCACTTCAATATGTTGATGTTGACCAAAAATATTGAAGTTTGACTGTATTTGGGCCACAATTGACTTTTGACCTAGTACAGTTGATTTTCCAGGCATTTGAGCAATTGACTGAGCAAACTTGTTGTGCAAGGCATGAAACTTGGAATGGATGATCTTGAGGACATATTAGGAAAATGGAGACCATTTGGGACCCTTGGAACTCAACCATCTTACTTGAAATTGAAACCCTAGTTTGAGGCTTATTGTCTTAAGAGGAGGATTTATCTGGTCAATCCTTAGTCAACTTGAGCAATTGAGGACCTCTAGGAGTATGTCTTGTGTGAAAATGGGAGAGAAAATTTTGGGGTACAACAGCTGCCCCTGTTCAATCTTTTTAAACCTGAGGATTTAGATTGGCTTGTCTGTCTTTCGTGATATGAGGGTGGAAGATGATTGAACACTAGAGTGCCCAAAAATTTGCACTCGCATGAAGTAATACTGATGGTTGATGATGTCGAGAGTGGGCTTATAGATGCCATTTAGAGAAGATGATAGAAGATCATCGGAGATGGGCTTAAAGATGCCATCCAGAGAATGTGACGGAGAGTCATCGGAGATGGGCTTAAAGATGCCATCCAGAATAATGATGATTTCGTGAGATATTCCTTCGTGAGAATTCCTGTTACTGTTGTTAGGGAGGCCTTCTCTAAGGGATGTTGGTCTCTATCTTGGGGGAATAGAGTCTAGGAGCTTCAGTCATCCGTTACTCTACTGGGAGTCATCTCTTGATTGAAGGGACGAAAGTGAACTGCTATCTGGTCAGGATCCAGGCTTCACAGTGACTTGCTAAGGATAATAAGGCTGACCGATATCTCGTCGTATTCCAGGCTTCATAGCGACTTACTGGGGAAATGAGATTAAACTGTTATCTGGTCGTACTCCAGGCTTTACAGTAACTTGAATTGTTGATTGACTATTATCTGGTCAGTTTCTGAGCTTCATAGCTTCTTTAACTGGAATAGGAATCTTATTATCGATTTGACTGATCCAGAGAAAATCTTAGGTTAACTTCGACTGACATAGTAATCATGAGGATCTTAGTAGCGATTCAACTGACCCAAATGAAAGTCTTGGAATCTCTTCTACCGGCATAGTAAGCAGAGATATCTTGGGTAAACTTTGACTGGCATAATGTGATACGGTGGGAGAACTGACTTGAAGGTTTTGCATTTTATCGCAAATGTCGCGGTTAGCAAGAGTCGCCACCGACTTTTCTTTTATCCAAAAGGAAAGGTGAAAAAGCACAGCAAAGACCTTTGAGATTGTTTCTTGAGTTCGGGGGGCAGATTATGAAAAGGGAAGGTGCTAGCAACCTTTTTATCCATGGTTTTCCATGGGCTCTTAGTTACTTTCTTAGATCACTTGCTTTGGTTTGTTTGAAATGGTGTTTTATGTGGTTTTGAAAGTATCTTGTAAAAGAGGCCATTCGTTTAGGCAATCTTTGTAATGATTCTCGTTCGTAAGAATGTATACAAAGATGTTTGTCTTTTGAAAATGTTTTCAATGTTTTGTAAGATGTTTTTGAAATGTGTATGTGTTTGTTTTGAAAATAGCAAGGATTTTGTTTGAAATAGAGCAAGTAACTTGGAAGCTATCTACCTACTCAAATGTCTTTCTTGTGCATTTTCTATTCCTTTGACATTGTTGACTTACCATTGATTTGGTAAGCAACCCTATCTTTGGATGTAAACGGGACGGGCGTGGGTCATCGTATAACCATGATAGCAATGTTGCCAAGTATCTTAGCATTTTTGAGGGACCAAGATCATTTTATTTAGGCAACTTTTGAATAGCGTCATCGAGGGGCTATGATCTTATACTTGTTTTGTTTTGCCAAGATACTTCGCATGCGTAACATGGCCATTTTATTTTAGGCAACCAAGTGGGAGAAACCTTAAGGGTGCTTGTGTGCAAAGTGTATCATTTTCATGCTTTTGATTTTGTCTTGTATTTAGGGTTTTCTATTTTGCTTTATTTTGTTCTTGTCATGCAAACCCTAATTACTAATCATGGTATATAAAGCGATAAATTGCGTAATGTAAATATACTAAGCTATTACAACAATTTTATGGGAGGGGGGAATACAAGTTTGAATGGGGATTTGCACAAATATAAAGCTATATATATTATTACAACCAAATCGAATATGCGCGAATATAATACAGATATTTAATATATAATGCAATATGTATGTAAAGAAAAGATTTTTTTATGTCTTGTTTTTGTATAAAAGAATATTTAACTTAAACCTAACAATAAGGAAAAAATAATTAATTCTTTTTGAAAGGGATTAAACCCTAATTTTCAATTAAAAGAAAATAATGTTTCATATTATTATTTTGTGCATTTTTTTGTATAAAAATAAAAATAGAAAAATAAATAATATTGTATATGAATATTAAAAATTAAATATGTGCAAAAATTGGTATTTGTAATTATAAAATGTATAATAAAAATATTAAGTATTTTTAATTAAATTGGTAAGTTTATTAAGAAAATAAATTCTATTCTATCAAAATAAATTAATTTTTATGTGTGAAAATAATTAAAATAAAATAAAATAAAAGGGTGAAAATAAATAAATCATTTTTTAGTATTTTTTATCATTAAGAAAAATAAATAAAAGTATTAAATAAAAAAATATGAAAAAAATACAAAAATATAAAATAATTAGCAAGGGGGTGCAATAGCAGATCAGGGGGGGAGGGTGTTTAGCAAAAACAAAAAGGCCACGCAGCAAAAAAGCCTAATGACTTCATCCCTGTCCTTCGTTCATCATCTTCGCGCCATTCTCAGCGCAACCTATACCTTCCTCATGCTTGCATAAAAATGAAAACTCATAACATGAAAAATGTGGCATTTGAGCTCACGATTCCAACCATATAAATTATGTAACCTAATTATCAAAGATCAAAGAGAATTTTGGAATCCCTAAATCGTGACCTAAAAATTTCAGAGATTTTAAGCTTCAAATTCTCTTAGCACAAGTAATATAAATGCAAAGTAATGATATGTACAACTTTGTTATGATGAGAATTACATTTTTTCTTCACAAATCGTGGCTTGAGGTTGCCTGTATAAAGAGATAGAGTTTAAGAAAATACCTCCTTCAGCTGGAATCGTGTTTGGTAATGTAGGGACTTTAATGGAGGCCTGATGATTGCTTCAGCTTCCTTGAGCTTCCCTGAATCTATTCCAACCCTTATCTTGCTCTAAGGATGGCTGGAACTCCCTGACCAAGTCCAACTGCAAGCTTCCAAGTTGAAAATGGCAGATGATGAAACAGAGGTTACAGAACTAGGGTGATGGCTTGGATTGACTAGGTATCAAGTGTATAAGATGTTTGAATTAGTTAAACACAAAACACACGAGCCAAATGAGAGTCGACTGAGCTTTTGCAGAAACTGTATGCTTAGGCAGATTTTTGGTGTTTTTCAATTTGAGAGAGTTCTAGGTTCAAGCCAAGCGTGTAATGTCTTGTACAATGTTTGCATATTAGTATAGAAGTGATCCAAAGTCAGCTTCCTACTAGCTGTGCAAGCCTTAGCCCTTTTGTAACTTTTCTTGTACTTGAAGCAAAGTTGACAAGACCAAACTCACATGCTTGTACCAGCTTGCTTTAGGGTTGATATAAGTTTGTAACAATTGCTTGAGACCTGTGTAGTTTTCTTGTATCAAGGGGACAAGTCCAATGCTCCAAGTTGACAAAATTGCAAAAGTGCATCTTTATGAAAATGGCAATGAAGCCTTTTTGCCCAAAATGGAATTACAACTTGTGTAAAGTTTCAAAAGCATGGATAAAGGCTTTGTCAACTGAGTATTCATTTAATTAAGGAGTGTGTAGCAAGTTTATAACCTGTAAAGCAAGAAATAGCCAGCATAGGTTTGGTTTGCAACTTGTTTCTTCATGGAAATGGCTTGAACAAAAAGTGAGAAAATGCCAACTTCCTCTCTTCGATTCTCCCTACTAAAAAATGATCTTGGAGAGTTCTCTGACATTTTGGAAAACTTGAAATGTTCTCTATAATCCATATTTGAAATGAATTTTGAGATACCTCTTGGAACTAGGTGAAAAATTGCCATGAAGTTGGGTCCAAAACCTGCCTATATTAGGGCAAAAATTTACTAAGTTAAGAAGTTCATGACCATGTATTCACAAATTCATAACTTGAGATCCAAGCATCTTTAGGAAAAAGTTTGTGAAGAAAATTTGTAGATTTCATGGGGATCTACAACTTTCATGTTGGGAGTTTTCTTTGAATCAAAATGAATCATGGTGAAAAAGTGGTGCAAAGTTGAGAAAAAATAAGAAAAATTTTATACTTAGAAAAATTCTAAGTTATGAAAATTTTCAAATTAAAACCCTAATTTTCAAATTTAGTTTTATTGGTCAACAAGTTTCACATTTTGACATATCTTGATGAATTATGACCCTTGACACTTGATTTTGACCAAAAAGTCAAAGTTTGACTTTTCAGTGCACAATTGACTTTTGATCAGTTGACTGCAAATTTCATCTGTCAATCCAATGAACTTGAGATCTTTTGAACCATGTAATTAGGAAAAGATGATGCCATTGAACCCTTGAAATCATGATCGAACTCAATTAGTCATTGGCTAGGTTAAAAATCAGAAATTTCCCTTTCTCAGTCAAAACCCTAATTTTGACCATTTCGCCCTTTTGATGATTTGATCAAATTTCTTGAGGAGTTGTGATCCAAACTTGATCAAATGGTACATATGAATCTAGAATGTTGATGTGGATAAAAAATTATGAAGTTTGACTGTAAATTGGCCATGGTTGACTTTTTCCCCAATACAATTGATTTTTAGGTCAACTGTCCAATTGACTGATAAAAAATGTGGTTCAAGGCTTGAAACTTAACATGAGCAATCTTAGGGGTCCAAAATGATGTATGAAAGTCACATGAAGAATTGGTGGTCCAAAAATCCTTGTGCAAACTCAAACCCTAATTTTGGGTTATCAGTGCAAGATGAGATGTCTTGAGCTAACTAAACCATAATCTTGTCTTGAGTCCAAGAAGTCTTGTGAGAAAAGTCTTGATAAATGAGAGGGAAAATTTTGGGGTTCAACAGCTTCCCCTGTTCAATCTTCTTGAACCTTAAGAGTTAGATTGGCGAGCTTTGTCGTTCGTGACTCGAAGGTAAAAGATGATTGGACACTAGAGTGCCAATAAATTTGCACTCGAGAAAGTGTAGTTGAGGGAATGGGCTTAAAGATGCCATTTAGAGAGGTGATAGAATCTTGTTGGAGATGGGCTTGTAGATGCCATCCAATAATGTTTGTTGAATTGTAAATTTCAAGTCAAAAGAATAAGTATCAGAATGGTGTCCGTATATGGAACGTATCTAAGCTGTGTCTGGAGACTGAATCTGTATGAGTGACAGAATAGCATCCGTGTCTGGAGTGTATTCGAGCTGTATCTGTACTTGAATATGAATAAGTGACAGAATGGCAACCGTGTCTTGGAGCGTATATGAACTGTATCTGAAAGATGAATATGAATAAGTGACAGAATGGCAACCGTGTCTTGGAGCGTATCTGAAAGATGAATCTGAATAAGTGACAGAATAGCCACCGTGTCTGGAGCATATCTGAACTGTATCTAAAAGATGAATCTGAATAAGTGACAGAATGGCCACCGTGTCTGGAGCGTATCTGGACTGTATATTGAAGTTGAGGTCTGAATGAGTATCAGAATGGCATCCTTGTCTGGAGCGTATCTGAACTGTATCTGAAGTTGAGATCTGAATGAGTATCAGAATGGCATCCTTGTCTGGAGTGTATCTGAACTGTATCTGAAGTTGAGATCTGAATGAGTATCATAATGACATCCTTGTCTGGAGCGTTTCTGTACCGTATCTGAAATCTTTGAACATTGTTAATGGTAGCTGTTAATCTTATCCTGAAAAGGGTAAAATGTTAGCTGAAACACAAAGTTATGTTGCGTGAAATGTATGATGCAATATATGTGCTTTATCAATGTTTATGATATATGGATGTAATGTATGCGTATGTAAGCTGATTTACCGTATTGCTGAGGAAAATAAATCCTTGATTGCTGAGGATATGTGGATTCTTCATATCTTGAAGTTGGAGTATTGACAAAAATTCTGTTGTGAGAGTAATGACATATACTGCTTGAGGAATCTGCTTGGAGAATCCAGAGAACTTTGATGACTTCTACTGGGAATTAATAATGGGAATCTTCATTCTGTTGGGGAGCAATGAAAACTCTATGGGGAAAAAGCTTATTCCTATTTGGAAAAAGGTTCAAGAATTTCGGTCGTCTGTCATCCTACCGGGGGGTATCCTAGGTTGGGGAGAAACAGAAGTTAACTATTATCCAGTTGATTTTCAGGCTTTAAGACAACTTACTGGGGAATTTGGAGAAACTGAATGGTTCCCACTGGGGATTGTTAGTTGGAAGTTTCAGCTCCACTGGGGATCTTAATGATGTACTGTAGGGATTGCTCATGTAATAGCCTAAAGACGTTTTCCTATTCTTTCAACCCGTCAGTAACTATTCTTTTTCATTTTGTTTATTTGTAAACAATAATTATGTTCAAATGCATATGTTCATTAATGAATCATTGGACTTTTTTTTTTTGCAAATAAAACACAAGTGTAAAAGAAAAGGACAAATAGTTTTTTGTACTTTAGAGAGATATCTTTGTATTCACTTTGAATAAGTATTTTGTACAAAGGAGACAGACATCCTAGTAAGAGGATGGTGTCATAAAAATAAGAAAAATTTATACAAAGAAAGATAGCTATGTGTGATAATCCCATGGGGTTCCCATTCTACTATAGCCTCCGTATCTCCGAATATCTTGTCCATTTGTTGCTTCGTCTGAAGATGATTGAATTGATTAGAAGCTCCGAGTTTGTCAGTGAAGAGATTGTCCTTAAAGTGATCCAACGAGACATAGTCATACGCTTTAATTACCTAACTTTTGCCTGGACCGCCCTTTCGGGTTTTCAGTCCACCGGGAAACCCTTTTTTACCCAAGTCGCCCTTTCTGGTTTTCAACTTTCCGGGTGTACAATTTTTTAATAAATTTTATCCCTAATTTTTGCCCGAACCTTTTGGTTCGCCGGGATGCCCTTGTTTTTCCTAGGTATGTCAACCTAGCGGGTTTCTTATGCGTAGTATCTTTTGATTATGTCCGCATTCGCAAGGTGTGGCAGATCGTCATCGTCCACGGTGGTTAAGATCATTGCCCCACCGGAAAAGATGTTCTTGATTACAAATGGTCCTTCATAGGTAGGAGTCCATTTTCCCCTGGGATCACTTTGTGGCAAGATGGTGCGCTTGATCACTAGATCTCCAACTTGATATTCTTGGCGTCTGACTTTCTTGTTGAAAGTCTTTATCATCCATTTTTGATACATCTGACCATGGCAAACAACAGTAAGTCTCTTTTCATCAATTAAGTTCAGTTGATTAAGTTGGGTCTGGATCCAATCGTCCTCACTCAAACCTGCATCTTTCATAATTCTCAAAGAGGGGATTTGAACCTCGATAGGCAAGACAGCCTCCATGCCATAAACCAAAGAATAGGGTGTTGCCCCAGTTGACGTGCGAGTCGTGGTACGATATCCATGGAGAGAAAACGGTAGCATTTCATGCCAGTACTTGTAGGTGACTGTCATCTTCTATATGATCTTTTTAATGTTTTTATTAGCAACTTCGACTGCACCATTCATCTTTGGCCGATAGGGGGATGAATTGTGATGTTGAATCTTGAACTGCTCGCACAAGGTGGTGATCATAGTGTTGTTAAGGTTTGTACTGTTACCAGCGGTGATCCTTTATGGGATACCGTACCGACAAATAAGATTCTGCTTGATGAAGCGGGCAACAACATTCTTAGTAACGGATGCGAAGGAAGCCGCTTCGACCCACTTTGTGAAATAGTCAATGGCCACTAGAATGAAGCGGTGTCCATTTGAGGCTGTAGGCTTGATCTCCCCAATCATATCGATTCCCCACATAGCGAAGGGCCAAGGAGATGTTAAGACATTTAGAGGAACCGGAGGCACGTGCACCTTGTCTGCATAGATTTGACACTTATGACAGGTCCGAGAATGTTGATAGCAGTCTGCTTCCATGGTAGACCAATAATAGCCTGCCCGTATGATTTTCTTCGCCATCGTATGCCCACTAGAGTGAGTGCCAAAGGTACCTTCATGTAATTCAGCCATGATCTTTTCAGCTTCAATCTTATCCATACAACGGAGCAGAATAGAATCATGATTACGTTTTTACAGGATGCCATTACTCAGGAAGAATTTAGCGGAGAATCTCCTCAGGAACTTTTTATCATTGATTGAAGCTCCTTCTGGATATTCTTGAGCCTCGAGATACCTTTTGACTTCATGAAACCAATGCTGGTCCACTACTTCTTCAGTATTAATCTCGTGACAGTGTGCTGGTTCGTCCATTCGTTCAATGGTGATCTGGGGAGCCTCGTTATCCCAATTAAGTTTAAACATAGATGACATTGTGGCTAGAGCATATGCTAGCTGATTTTCTTCTCGCGGGAAATGCTCGAAGGTAATCTGCTCGAAATGTGGTAACAATGTCAAAACATGTTCTTTATAAGGGATAAGGTTTGGATGCTTAGTGTCCCATTCTCCTTTGATCTGACTGATGACCAAAGCTGAATCCCCAAACACATCTAAAGACTTGATTCCCAAGTTTATGGCAGCCTTGATACCAAAGATGCATGCTTCGTATTCCGCCATGTTATTCGTACAGTTAAAGCAAAGTCTGGCAGTAAAAGGAGTATGGAATCCTTCCGGAGATATGAGTACAGTGCCGATACCATTACCAAGTGCATTGGATGCTCCATCAAAGAACAGGGTCCATCGGGATCCTTGTTCAGGTCCGTCATATGGTCTGATTTCTTCACAATTGTCTAATGTCATGATGTCTTCATCCGGGAATTCAAACTTCATGGACTGATAATCCTCTACAGCTTGATGAGCAAGATGATCAGCTAGAACACTTCCCTTTACAGCTTTTTGGGTAGTGTATTGTATGCCATATTCTGTTAAGATCATCTGCCATCTAGCTATCCTCCCAGACATAGCAGGCTTCTCAAAGATGTACTTTATCGGATCCATCTTAGATATCAGCAAAGTGATATGAGTTAACATATACTGTCTTAGCCGGCGAGCAGCCCATACCAGAGCGCAACAAGTTTTCTCGAGCAGTGAATATATGGTTTCACAGTCGGTAAACTTTTTGCTCAGGTAGTGAATATCGTGCTCTTTTCGGCCAGACTCGTCATGTTTCCCCAATACGCACTGCATTGAGTTCTCTAAAACGGTCAGATACATGATTAGTGGTCTTCCCTCGACTGGCGGCATCAAGACAGGAGGCTCTTGTAAATACTCTTTGATTTTGTCAAAAGCAATCTGACATTCATCATTCCATCTGACTACTTGATATTTCTTCAACAGCTTGAAGATTGGTTCACAAGTAGATGTTAGGTGAGAAATGAATCTGGCAATATAGTTCAGGCGTCCCAAGAATCCTCTGACTTCCTTCTCAGTGCGAGGAGCAGGCATTTCTTGTATTGCTTTGACCTTGGCAGGATCAACCTTGATGCCTTTGTTGTTGATAATGAAACCTAAGAGTTTACCGGACTAGACTCTGAATGTGCACTTGTTCGGGTTCAACCTTAGTTTGTACTCCTTCAATCTCACAAACAGTTTTTGCAAGTGATCAAGGTGCTCCTCTCCAGTTTGTGATCAGGCTATCATGTCATCTACGTAGACCTCTATCTCATGATGTATCATATCATGAAAGAAAGCTACCATGGCGCGTTGATAGGTTGCCCTGGCATTCTTCAGTCTGAATGGCATCACTTTATAACAGAACATGGCCCACTGTGTGACAAATGTAGTTTTCTCCATGTCCTCAGGTGCCATTTTGATCTGGTTATAGCCTGAGAATCTGTCCATGAAGGAAAATACTTTGTGCTGGGTCGTATTATCAACCAGGACGTCGATGTGTGGAAGTGGAAAATCATCTTTAGGGCTGGCCCTGTTTAAATCTCTATAATCCACGCACATCCGTACTTTACCGTCCTTTTTAGGCACGGGAACAATGTTAGTAACCCATTATGGATAGGAAGTAACAACCAGAAATCCAGCATTGAACTGTTTCATGACTTCCGCTTTGATCTTCTCTGACATGTCAGGTCTCATGCGGCAGACTTTTTGTTTCAATGGTGGACAATCTTCTCTTGTGGGTAGATGGTGTACCACAATGTATGTATCGAGTCCCGGCATGTCTTCATATGACCAGGAAAAGATCTCAACATAATCATGCAATAGCTGAATTAGACGCTCCTTGACACTCGACTCTAAATTAGCACCCACTTTGATTTCCTTTTTCTCTTCCTTGATACCCAAATTGATTGTATCCAACAACTCCTCATGAGGCTGAATAGCTCTTTCCTCTTGTTGTAGTAGTCTGGCCAATTCCCCTGGCACCTCATAATCTTCCTCACCTTCGTATTCGGCTTGGTAGATCAGATCTTTAGAGTCACTGAAGGCTATAGCAGTATCGTTACCCTTGGGGTCCGGAATGGAAGGGTACCTGCATTTGTGAGTGTGGGTGTGTGTAAGGGTATAGCCATCTTTAAACAATAAAATGTAAAAGAAAGACAATGAGCACAAAAGATTTATATGTGAAAAAAGCGTCCATGATTCATTGAATGTCATATGAAGATGAAATAAAAACCCTTACAAATGGACCATTGTGCCTCAGGTAAGACACAAGGTTTTTAAAGTGCGGATTGTTCGTGAATATTACAAGTCCAACAGAAATGTAAAAGATAAATTACTGAGAGATGAAAGTTATTGGGACAAAGTCTCTGGCTTCCCAGTTGCGAAGTCCTCCGTTGACAGTAGGAAATATCCAATCTTCCAAGCTGCCATCCTCTTCATTGTCTTCTACTGCATTGACCCCTTGGTTGCTAATCTTCACAGGTGGCCCCCCAGCATGGGCACGACGCACAACCTTCTGAGCAGTTGAAGTAAACCCCAAGGCAAACTTGTCTGATTTGTACGGAATGTCTGGAAGCTGCCCCCAGATGGTGCATCCACCCTCTTCCACTACTGCCTTTGCATCCTTTAGAGATGACACCCGAAGTGGAGGTCTTGTGATCTTAGGAATCGAGGATACCACCTTGGTCGCCGCTACTTCTTGAGAGACTTCTTCAAAATGTTGGAAAGGGGTTTCAATGAACTCGCCATCCAACTCTACATATCGGAAAGAATTCAGATGACTAATCATGTACTCCTCCTCCCCGTGGACGGTTATGATCTTTCCTTGGACCGGGTACTTCAGCATCTGATGCAATGTGGAGGTGACAACACTGACATTGTGAATCCAGGGGCGTCCTAACATACATGAATAAGAAGGACGGATGTCCATCACATAGAAGGTTGAGTTGAAAATCCGAGTTCCCACCTTTATTGGGATGTCTACCTCCCTGTGGACTATCCTCTTCGAACCATCAAATGCTCTCATCACTATGTTACTGGGTTTTAAAGTCAGCCCCTCACAATCCAATATGTCAAGGGCTTTTTTGGTAAGACGTTCAAAGATGATCTCGTGTCCACCAAGACATGGGCTAAGGTTGTTTCCCTACACTCCACAGAGACATGTAATGCCTCGTTGTGTTTTCTCCCTCTGGGTGTCAAATCAGCATCAGAGAAACCCAAGCCATTATCAACTGTCAAACTGGCCACACAATCCTAGAATTGGTCAGCAGACGTCTCTTGCGGCACATGAGCTGTCTTCAGAAATTTTACCAGAGCTTTTGCATGTGCTTCAGAGCACAACAGCAGAGCTATCATAGAGATCTTGGAAGGGGTTTTCCCCAACTGTTCAACCACATCATAATCACTCTTTTTTATTATCCTCAAGATTTCTTCCATTTCCTTCTTGGATGTTTCGTGGATAGCTAGTGATTGAGTCTTCGTTCGGACAGGCTCCTCTTGAATGTTTTTTCCTTTATTCTCAACAATGGAAGTAGGGATAGGGATTGTGTTGTCTTTGTTGGTAAGTATGCTTGCAGGTATAATCTAGTGCAGAGGTAATCTTTGGAACAACCACGGGTCCAAAGACTGCCTTTGGAGGGGCAATCTCTGGAGAGAAGATTCTACCACTACGGGTAATCTTGCTAGTTCCGGAAATATTACTAATGTCAGAATTGTCCTCTTCGGAGCTCTCTTCTTCGGCAGTCAGTTCATCCTATCTAATACCATGGTAGTATATTTCTCCACCATAATTCCATGGTACTGTTTTATCTGATTTGTACGGGACCGGCCCGGGCATTGTAATCTTAAGTGGAGTAGTCTTTGGAGCAGGTGTAATCCTAACGGGTCTTTTAGGGGCCCTGGAAGGATTGGCGTAGATGGTTATAATTGAAATGTATTTAACTGGAACGGGTGAAACAAGAGCATTCTCAAACAGAATTTCTTGGTTATCAATCAGTCGTTGGATACCTTTTTTCAATAGAGGGCAGTCAAATGATGAGGATAGGCAAACATGGCAGTCTTTGTCACGACCTAGGAATATACCAGCTTTCAACAAATTCAACTTAATAATCGGGAGCAGAGTCAACAGTTCATCCACAGTGGCAACAAATAAATCTTCTTCAATAGCATTGGCATTGTGACCATGCCTAGGCATCAGAGCGGAAATAACATTTGGTTTCTCAGGCGCATCAAATTCAACTTCCTTCGCATCTATCAGGTCTTGGATTTTGTTCTTCAGAGCCCAACAATTGTTAGTGTCGTGCCCTGGACTTTCAGAATGGAATGCGCATCTGGAATTCGGATGGTAATAAGGAGACGCAGTATTGGGATTCTTTGGGGCCTCTTTGAAAGTTGCCAGATTCAATTTCAGAAGATGTGGTAGAACCTGGGCTGGAGTCATGTTAATCCTGGTGAATTGCCGAACTGGCCTTTCCACTCTCGGTTGATTAGTTCTTGGCTGGTCTGATGTAGGCTTTGGAATCATAACGGCCCCTGTGATACAGTGGGAGAACTGACTTGAGTTTTGCGTTTTGTATTCGCACTTGTTCGGTTTAGCAAGAGTCGCCACCGACTTTTTATTTTATCCTAAAGGAAAGGTTAAAAAAGCACAGGAAAAACCTTTTTGAGATATTTCGTGGGTTCGGGGGGTAGATTATGAAAAGGGAAGGTATTAGCACCCTTTTCATCCATGGTTATCCATGGGCTCTTAGTTACTTGGTTTTTTAGATCACTTGCCTTGATTTTTGATTGCTTGAAAAATGGTGTGTGTGTGTGTGTGTGTTTTGAAAATGTTTTTGAAATAGACGCCTTTGTTTCGGCAACCATTGTAATGACTCGTGTTTGAGTATATACAACAGTGTGTATCTTTTCGAAAAGATGTTTCAAAATGTTTTTGGAAGTTTGTTTGAAAGTGTGTATGAAGTGTGGTTTTTGAAAAGGAGGCAAGTGTTTTTGAAAGTTGATTTCAAGTAACTAAGAGTTTGGTCTACCCCTATTGTACTCAAAGGTTTTCTCTATGTTTTCAACCCTTTTTTAACAATTTTGTTCCACCGTTGAATTTGGTGGACAATCTTGCGTTTAGGATGTTTAATGGGACGGGCGCGGGTCATCATATGGACCATGAATGCAATGGTGCCAAGTGTCTTTGGAAATTTACTTGAAGGGACTATGATCATTCCGTTTTAGGCAACTTTCGAAAGCGTCATCGAGGGACTTATGATCATTTGAATTTGTTTTGCCAAAGAAACTCGACGTGCGAGCATGGTCCATTTTGGAAGGCAACATGTGGGATCACCCTAGGGGGTGCAAGTGTGATTGTGTATTGATTTCATGCATTTGTTTTTGTATTAGGTTATCTAGCGTTTGATTTTATGTACATACAAACCCTAGGTCTAATCATGGTATAATTCGAAAGCGGTAAATTGCGGGAATTTTAAAGTCTACGCTATTACAAATAGTATCCGGGAGTGGGGGTACAAATTCACAAAGGGGGATGAGACTTAAATAATTACAACCAAATCGAATCGCGATCAAATGTAAACAATGTAATGTATAGCAAAGTGTAAGAATAGCAAATGTATAATGTATCAAATGTAAAATGTATTGTGTAGGTGTAAGTGTATGTGTAAATGTATTATTAAGTGTGTTTGATTTAATTTGTATTTCTATATCTTTTTGTAAAGTATGTACAAAGTAAGAAAATTTAATTAAAGAAAGGAAAATGTTTTTAAATTTGAGAAAAAATTATGTATTGATTTATTTATGTACAAATTATTTTTAAGAAAAGAAATGTATTAACTTAAAGAAAAATTATGTATTTATGTATAAATCAAAATAAGTTTTAAAAAAAAAAGGTGTTTTAAATAATTCTAATTCTTATGTATTTTATGTTAGTATTTTTTTATGTACAAAAATAGAATATACTAATGTCTTATATTAATTCATGTATTTTAACTAATCTTTTTATATACACAGTTTTAATTAATATAAAAAAAAACAGTATGTTTTGTGTATAAACAAAATTAAATAAAAAAAGAAAAAAAAATGTTTTAAGCTTTTTAAGAAAAGAAACAAGAATGGGCCTTAGGGAGGGGGTGTGAATTGGAACGCGTTTAATGGGCTTGTATGCTGGAAATGGGCAAGGCCCATGGGTCTCAATACATTTTGTTAGGGTTTGTCAATGTTTATTCCATTTGGGGAAAGCCTAGGGTTTACAGAAGCGGCGCCGTTGCTCATGTCGTTCGTCTTTCTCGTTCGCCTTCGCCTGAGTTTCCTTCGCCCAAGCCACCAGCGCAACCATCCTTCCTCTTCCCTCCATGGAGCATCCAGACAACAGTTTGAAAGGTAGATTCCCCGTTTCAATCTAATTTAGGGTTTTCGTTATTTCTTTTGATTTCATGTTTTGATTTGAGTTCTGATTTAAGTATTTTGTTTGCCATTTTGAAATGCATGCAAAGGGTATGAGAAGACTACCTCTTTGGGACGGAGGAGGAGGGGATTAGGAGGCGCGTGGAGGCTTTGACGGCGGAGGAAGCAGTGTTGAGCGTTAGCTTGGAATTCTGGTATTTTGTGTTTTGCTTTTAGGTTTGATGATGATAACAAACTGAAAACCTAGTATGACTTTTCTTCTTCTCTGTTTGCCTTGTTGTATGCTTCAGTATACTTCTTTATCTCCTTCTTCTCGTTGCTTCTGAATGCTTCTGTCTGCTTTTAGCTTGATGCCTGGAAATGCTTGTTTGTTTTGTTGCCTGTTGCTTCTTGCGTTGTCTTGTATGTTTGCCTGTGATGTTAACTTTCTGAGGCTTTGTGTTGCCTTTGAATGCTTAGGTTCCAGTCTTATGGCTATGGCTAGTGGCCTTTAGGCTAGCAAGTTTGACAGGTTGATGGCCCTTGGGCTTGACCTGCTGTTTTCAGGTTTTTGGCTTTAAGTTTGACAAGGTTTTGACACAGTTATTGTTTGAGAACAGGTTCTATGCTTGAGGCCTTTACAGGTTATGGTCTTAGGTTTTGACTGCAGGTTTCTTGATGGTTAAGGCGTGGCACATGTTTGAATGTTTGTTCTTTAAGTTTCTTGTAAGTTGATCACAGGTTTGGGCAGGATGTTTGTAAGCTTTGACATGGTTTGGGTTTAAGGTTGAAAGGGTTGGTCTGCAGGTTTTATGTTTATGCTTTAGCTTGGCATGGCTGTTTCAGTTTTGAATGGTAAGGTTTACAGGTTTAAGCTGAAATTCCGGGAATGTCACAGACTCAGAATGTCTAAAGGAATGTTAAGACCTCTGATCTGACATTAAGCGCTGTACAGGTAGAATAGGCTGTACTTTTGATATCTGTTCTACAACAGTCACTGGACTAACATACCAGAGCCAGTAACACGCAGGTTCTTATTTACTGAAGTTCAGAACAGTTAAGGTTAATCTTATGCATTGATGTTACGAGGAATGCTGTGACACCAAAGTAAAATGACCAATACAGAAAGTAAATAACACACAGAATTGTTCACCCAGTTCGGTTCAACCAACCTACATCTGGGGGCTTCCAAGCCAGGGATAAAGTTCACTATTAGTAGTATCAATTCAAAGACTCTACAGCCAACATACCCGTTGACAGCCTTCTCACTTAATCACTACCCAATGACACTTTTACCTAAGATCCAATCCTAGATATGAGACCCCTCTCACTCCCCCTCAATCACCGCAGTGATAACATTCTATAGTACTTAAACTGTTCAGAAGATACACTTCCATTACACATCTTGATCATGCTTAAAAGCTTCAATCAAGTACAATGCACACATCCTTTAACCTACAGGTTTCAAGGAGTATGGTGACCATCCCACAGCCCGGGTGGTTCACAACTAGCCCTAAGTGATTACATCTTGTCAATCAGCGAACCCTCTTTTTAAATTAGGTTACAATGCTTCTATTTATAACCCTCTTTACCCAGCTGGATTTGAGCCTTCACATGACAGCAATGCAGCTCTAACAACCTGCATAAAATAAGCAGAAAACTTCTGCTACAAGTTAGGTCTTCAATCGAGCTTTTCTCCTTATCCTTAGCTTCTGATTGAATCTTCTAGGGCTCCACGTATGCCTTCAATTTTCGCTACTTGTTATGCATTCTATTTGGCAGAATATTCTGCATAACTTTAGGAACAGAACTGCATCAGTCTTGACAGTTCAGTAGCTTGATGTCTGGTATGATGTTATGACATCTCTTGAGACATGTTGTTCCAGAGCATGTTTAGGCATTTACAATAGAATTTTCAGGCTGTTCCTATTGTACATTACATTACATTATTGTTGCTATTTGTTTTACAAGAGATGAGCCAATCCCAAACGAAGGCACTTACAATCTCCCCCTTTGGCTAATTTTGGCTAAAACAAATACAACAATAATACTCACCATTCAGGACCTCTTGTGGCACAGGAGGAAGAGGATGCACCTTATTCCCTTTTAGGCCACGAACCATTTCTTGTCACTGATGGTGGAAAAAGAGGACCGTGGGAGATAAACTATCCTTTCAGAGGCATCAGAGAACCTTTAAGGAGTGACCAGAATATCTCCCTTGTAACTCAGAACACAGGTCACAACTGTGTTCATAACTCAGATCACAAGTCACAAAGAAATTCACGCCATTTGAATTTCTGCTGAGTTTGTGACAAGTCTTTGTGATCAAAATTTTGAGTAGTAGCTGCTGCAACGAGGACAGTACTCCTTTCTCCCCCTTTTTGGCCAAAAATTGCCAAAGAAGGCCCTCACAAAACCAGATCCAAGAACAGTTTTCCCAAATCCGTATAAACCCCATGATGGTTGTGAGAGAAAAGAATGTGTGACAGGAGGTTATATAAGGAGATACCAGGTTCAAAAAGATGGTAATATAAAATCTTGGTCAAGGATACCTGTTAGAGCATGTGCACATTTCAGACTGACTGTGCATGTATTGTTTGTTTCTGTCAATACCACAAAAAGATCCAGTCCTAATACATGCATAAATTTTGGTCAAAGTAATTCCTGAATAAAATCAGCCTTTGACCCATTTTCGGGACTGAAGATTTATTCCTTCTAGGAAACAGACTACCAATGACGTGGCGAAGTTATTTTCCCGTATTCTTCTTGATTTCCCCAAGGTTGCAATGTCGTTGATAATGTCATGACACTTACTTAGACATTACCTTGCATTTTTCAACAGCAGCCTTCTTTTTACTTCTCTCATTTAGGCACAGAGAGGGGCACTTTAACCAGCTAGTAGCAAGAGATTTTAAGCATGGCCATCACTCATGCTTTGTGTTGCTGAGATTCAATACACCCAAAAGACTCTAAATTCTTCTGATCTTCCATTCACTAGTAGTTGTTGGAGCTAGTGAAGTCTGATTTGCTAGACCAATTTGCTATTGATAAGATCTGAATCTTCCAAATTGCTCCAAAAGTATCAAAACTGCCACTTATGATACTTTTAAGAATTTGCTATTGATAAGAGCAATTCTTCAATCTCCTGTTGTTGAGACATTATCCATGACTTCACAATGTCATATTATCAGAACACATAAACATCAGCATACCACTGCTCTCTTCTGACTTCTGATCTTCAGATTAAGTCCAACATTACAGAATCTCCCTTCAATGTATATAGTCATTGGAAAAATGCAACACTCAGTGACTTCCCTTGTTAAGGCCAATCAAAACAGTGGCGTGGAAACCAGTAGCACTAGCTCTGAGGTGGTAACTTCAAGCACCCTGAACTAGTCTTAGAATAGTAAGAACATCTCTGATTCATGCCCTTGCGCTTCCACACTTATCATGTCTCTCATGTAGCCACAGTCTGAAACCAACCTCTAACCTTCTTAGTGTGCTTACAAGCTTTACTAAGATTTAGACTTTCTTTGATCATGTCATCCTTCTGTATAATATATTTACTAGTAGTTGCTAGTACTAGTAAATTTCTTCAGACCACAACAGTAGTTATGCGTTGTTAAGCATACTTCTTTTAAACACAAGTAGAATCTACTTATTCCAAAACAACAATAAAACTGCCACACTAGAATATTAAGATTCACAGTTCCAAGTCTCTGCCACAGACTTCTAACAATAAAAGATGTTACAGCATGAACCTATCTGCTTGGATTCTGAAGTTAACATCCAGGGGATTGATGCCCTTTTATATTCCCCATAAGAAAGGTGTGATTACTCACCAGAATATTCTTAGAGAGAAATAAACTCTCTACCAAGTTCTGAGTAATAGGTTCAGAATACAGCCTTGCATACATATTAGACAAACAATTAGTCTCCCATCCAAGTGCTTATATATATATATCTTTATGCAAGATCCTAATCAATACTTAGTCTCCCGTCAAAGTATTCATTATTAGTTAGATTATGCCATCTTCTCAAGGTAGGATAATTATTCTAACAATCTTCTGCTCCATGCATGAAAAACCAACTGCTGAAGCGGCCCTTCGTTTGAGATGATGTTGCACCATCAAATCTGACATTGATCTCAACCATATGAACCTGGCTTATACTATGGTTTTGGATGAACATCCAAAGTAATCAAAGCACACTTTTCTTACATCCTTTATGATCAGACCCACAATAACCACATAACCATGCAGCAACTAGCATGTATCACCTTCACCTTGACCCTTGAACAGTACAAGGAGTTAATCGTACCATACTCCTGTAGACAAGAGCAGACCAAGTTGTTTCTCTTATGTAAGGTCACCACATAAATGAACTTTAAGTAAAACGAGGGTCTTTTGAAAATAACTCCTCCTTGCTACATACAACTAACAAGTTCATCCTAGGTGATGGGGATGACTTGTCAAAGTGTAGATATCCACCATTTGACTTTGTAGAGACTTAAGTGAATTCACCTTCACATGCTGCAGTTTATGTGATTGGTAGACATACCCTGTTCTATTCCTATCCTCTTAGGAAATTACTAAGATCATGAGAAATAAACTCAAGCATCTTGTAGAACAAGGTAAGATGAACTCCCTTTCATATCAGCTTGATCATACAGTGTTGAGCTCTTTACTTTAGACACATAGTAAGTACTCTTCATTTGGAATTTGAAATTCCGGTTTCAAATTAAGAGTCCTTAGTTTACTTGCTGTACAAGTTTCAGGTTGCCACATTCTGTAACTTGTACTAGAAGAAACTTCATTATCAATCATGAGGATGTTCACTAAATCTGGAACTTATCTGTCTTTCCTCAACAACTGATGTCTTCAACAGTTGTGATGTTGTACAAGCTTTAGAACTTTTGATTCTGATTTCCACATATTTATCACATAAAGATTCTGCTTCCATTATCTAATCATACTAGATGATCATGACTGATTACTTCTTCATATTTGTTAAGTATATTTACTTGGCTGAAGACACAGAAATCATATGAGGGGAAACCTGGAAATCACACTTTAAAGTCCTTTTAAGTGCTTTTAGCTCAGTACATATACTCCCTTGATCAATTATTTCAAACCAGATGTCTCCTCTTCCAGATCAGGAGTAGGTTCCAAACATATGTATTCGCACTACAAGTGTTTAGCACCCAGAACATCTGTTCTTCAACTGGCAGTTGCATGATGTTCTAACATCCTTAAGCATATCAGTTCCATCTCCTTGGAACACATCATCCTTGATAATCTTCAATCAGCTTGTAGACGTATATGAGAATCATTGATCAATTGATACTCATCAACACTAATAATAAATGCCTTGCCTTTATGAGTGGACTTGAGGACATTATTGATAGATTGCAAAATCTGCTTACAAATTCTGTTGAAAATAATAACCCTAGAGTTCTTCTTTCACTTTAGGCGTTGTATCAGAAGCTATGCAGCGGAACAGCAGAACTTCAACAGAACCTACACAATGCTTACTCCATATAGCAAGCATGACACATAAGAATTGAAAATAAATCAATCCTACAAGTTGTTTGCTTCTTCACCAAGCAACTTCCTAGACCCAACTCTACAGCCTGGTTAAAAGGAAGCTTTACACACACAGATGATACCTCATCAATATCTTCACTCCCGCATGAAGGTTTTGATAATATTCTTCTTTGTGCTGAATACAGGTTGAACAATGCACTCCAAAAACTTCACTCCCGCATGAGGTCTTTGAATTTGTTCAAACACTTTCATCTTCCTTCAACATTGCTGATCAGATTGATCTACTTTCTCCCAAATTGGTCCATCCTCCACTCCTAGGGACCAAACAATATGAACACTACTGGTTCAAACAATATTCTACCTTGTACACAACCGGAAAGTATCCCCCATGGATCTCATCCAGAGACAGACAGGATGCCTGCTCTGATACCAATTGAAATTCCGGGAATGTCACAGACTCAGAATGTCTAAAGGAATGTTAAGACCTCTGATCTGACATTAAGCGCTGTACAGGTAGAATAGGCTGTACTTTTGATATCTGTTCTACAACAGTCACTGGACTAACATACCAGAGCCAGTAACACGCAGGTTCTTATTTACTGAAGTTCAGAACAGTTAAGGTTAATCTTATGCATTGATGTTACGAGGAATGCTGTGACACCAAAGTAAAATGACCAATACAGAAAGTAAATAACACACAGAATTGTTCACCCAGTTCGGTTCAACCAACCTACATCTGGGGGCTTCCAAGCCAGGGATAAAGTTCACTATTAGTAGTATCAATTCAAAGACTCTACAGCCAACATACCCGTTGACAGCCTTCTCACTTAATCACTACCCAATGACACTTTTACCTAAGATCCAATCCTAGATATGAGACCCCTCTCACTCCCCCTCAATCACCGCAGTGATAACATTCTATAGTACTTAAACTGTTCAGAAGATACACTTCCATTACACATCTTGATCATGCTTAAAAGCTTCAATCAAGTACAATGCACACATCCTTTAACCTACAGGTTTCAAGGAGTATGGTGACCATCCCACAGCCCGGGTGGTTCACAACTAGCCCTAAGTGATTACATCTTGTCAATCAGCGAACCCTCTTTTTAAATTAGGTTACAATGCTTCTATTTATAACCCTCTTTACCCAGCTGGATTTGAGCCTTCACATGACAGCAATGCAGCTCTAACAACCTGCATAAAATAAGCAGAAAACTTCTGCTACAAGTTAGGTCTTCAATCGAGCTTTTCTCCTTATCCTTAGCTTCTGATTGAATCTTCTAGGGCTCCACGTATGCCTTCAATTTTCGCTACTTGTTATGCATTCTATTTGGCAGAATATTCTGCATAACTTTAGGAACAGAACTGCATCAGTCTTGACAGTTCAGTAGCTTGATGTCTGGTATGATGTTATGACATCTCTTGAGACATGTTGTTCCAGAGCATGTTTAGGCATTTACAATAGAATTTTCAGGCTGTTCCTATTGTACATTACATTACATTATTGTTGCTATTTGTTTTACAAGAGATGAGCCAATCCCAAACGAAGGCACTTACATAAGCTTTATTGGTTTAAGGCTTGATGAGGCTATGCTTCAGGCTTGTGCAGTTTATACTGGTTTTTTTTGAGCTTCCAGGTTTTTTTGACAGTTTTATGTATTTTCTTGTGTTTTCTACCTCCTTTACTGTTTCATTGCAGTTTGTTTTATATCTTTATGCCTAAAGCCAAAAGCCAGTAAGCCTAACTTCTTTTCTCTCTTCCTTCTCTCTCTAGTACAGTTAAAACATTTAAATAATGTTAAGTGTACTTTTTCTGAAAAGGCATACAGGCTGGAAAATGATGAAATAGGACTAGCTTGCTTGCATATGTGGTCTTAACCTGCATACTTTATCTCTTTTCCATACTTTGTGCTGCATCTGAATGGCCTTTTGAATAGCCTTTTGGACAGTTTGACATTGGACTTTGTTTGGCAATTTGAACTTTTATACATGCTGTTGGTTTTGAACTATGCAGTTGGTTTTGAACTATGCAGTTGGTTTGACAAAATTTGAATTTGTGCATTTCAATACTTTGTGCATTCATGTTTAGCAAGCAATATTCATCCCTCTTTGTGAACCGGGAGAAATCCCGTGATTTGCAGAGAGGGCTAACTGATTCCAGTCAGTTGCCTTTAATGATGAGCCCAAATTAATTGTGTGCTTTTAATTATTTATCTGCTTCTGACTTTTTCTTCTTTTCTTTGCAGATAAAAAATCAAATGGAGAGGAAAAGCGATAAATGGAGGATGAAGAATTGAAGACTTAGGAATTTAGGATAGTTTATTTCAATTTTAATTATTGTAACTATTATTATTATAAATACTTCGTAAACGAATACTTGTATTTAAATAACAACTGTAACAAATATTTAAAGATGAAATAAAAATTCCTTTTATCCAATTAATTCTTATTACTTCCAATTGTTTATTTATTATTTATAATTCTTTAAATTATAATAATTGAAAAATAATTCCAACCATTTAACTCAGAATGATAAATAATCCATACACATTGTGGTCTTTAGCATCGATCAATTAATAAACCTGGCGCTTCACAAATCCAAATCAATGCACAGTCAAACACAACAACTGCCCAAATATCTTTTCTTCTAACTGATTTTAATCAAACACTGCAAAATCAATCCAAATGTTTCAGTCCACATCTCAGAATAACTTGACAAGCACTGTAGAATTAAATCTTTCTAAGAAATCTGCGCACAAACCCTAGTTCTTGATTAAAAGCCAAAGAAGCGTCCGCCTGATCAAAATATGAGCTAAAATCGACCAAATCCTAAGCAAACTGTTTGAATTGTTTCAGAGCCATGAAAATCAATAAAAACCCTAATTTTATCTGACTGACGAGAAAAGTCTGTCTGACCGATTCTTGAGCCAGTCTGAAAAATTAGGAAGAGTCTGAAATTGTGATTTCTTGTGGAAAAATATGAGGGCAAATTTTGGGGTATAACAGTTGCCCCTGTTCAATCTTCTTGGACCTGAAGAGTTAGATTGGCAAGTTTGCCTTTCGCGACTCGAGGGTAAAAGGAGATTGGACACTAGAGTGCCCAGAAAATTTGCACTCGGTAATGTGATGGTAGAGGGAATGGGCTTAAAGATGCCATTTGGTGATGGGCTTAAAGATGCCATCTGGCGACTGCTGGTAGGAGGATGGGCTTATAGATGCCATCTGGAAATGGGCTTAAAGATGCCATTTAGAAATGTTTGTTGAGGAGAATGGGCTTATAGATGCCATCTGGAAATGATTGTTGAACTGTATGTCACTGGTGAGTGGACGAATATCAGAAAGGTATCCATGTTTTGGAACATCTCTGAACTGGGGGTCTGAGCCAGCAATAGATTGACATCCGTGTTTGGAGAATCCGTAAACTGTTTTCAGGAGTTGAAGCAGCATCCGTTGTTGGGAAGCGTCCGTGAAGAAGTTGCATCTGAACAAGTGATAGATTAACATCCGGTGTTGGGAAGAATCCGTAAACTATTTTCAGTAGTCTGAAGAAGGAAACGGTGTAGGGTTTCCTGATGATGAGTCCGTGTAAAACTGCATCTGGATGAATCTGGAACAAGTATAAGAATGTCGCCGTGTCTGGGTCACATCTGAATTGTCTCTGAGTGAGTCTGGAATAAGTATCAGAATGTCGCCATGTCTGGGTCACATCTGAACTACTTCTAGAAAGAATCTCGGAAGATGATGGTCTTTGTCTATTGACTGATCTTTCCTGAAAAGGTAAAGAGTTAGTTGTATGCAATGTCATGATGCATGATGCAATGTATGTTATATCAATGTTTATGATATGAATGTGATGAATGTGCATGTAAGCTGATGAGCTGTCTTGCTGAGGATAGATGAATCCTGGATGGTTGAATATAAAAGAATCTTGACTGCTGCCGGGGAAAGTAAATCCTTGGCTGCTGCTATGGAGGGCAAGAATCTTCTGATCGTTAAAAATGAGAATTCCTGGGACCACTGTTGGGGAATCAGAAGCTTGGGTTGTATGCCAAACTACTGGGGAATTCCTGTCTTGAGGAGATCTTCACTTGGAGAATATTCGAATATTCTGCGAGATGTTGAGAATGAGAGTCTTCAATCTGCTCGAGGATTGATAATTGGAAGTTTTAGCTCCGCTGAGGATATTGAAACTTGACTATGAGGGGAATTAGATTCTGGAGGGTTCTCTGGCTGCGGATTGCAAGAATCTTATGATTGCTGCAGGTGTTGGTCTGGAATAAGTTATTGAATGTCGCCATCTCTGGGTCACATCTTGAACTATCTCTAGAAGCAAATCTGAATAAGTTATAGAATGTCGCCAAATCTGGGTCACATCTTGAACTATATCTGGAATGAAATCTGAATGAGTTATAGAATGTCGCCAAATCTGGGTCACATCTTGAACTATATCTGGAATGAAATCTGAATGAGTTATAGAATGTCGCCAAATCTGGGTCACATCTTGAACTATATCTGGAAGCAAATCTGAATGAGTTATAGAATGTCGCCAAATCTGGGTCACATCTTGAACTATATCTGGAAGCAAATCTGAATGAGTTATAGAATGTCGCCAAATCTGGGTCACATCTTGAACTATATCTGGAAGCAAATCTGAATGAGTTATAGAATGTCGCCAAATCTGGGTCACATCTTGAACTATATTTGGAAGCAAATCTGAATGAGTTATAGAATGTCGCCAAATCTGGGTCACATCTTGAACTATATCTGGAATGAAATCTGAATGAGTTATAGAATGTCGCCAAATCTGGGTCACATCTTGAACTATATCTGGAAGCAAATCTGAATGAGTTATAGAATGTCGCCAAATCTAGGTCACATCTTGAACTATATCTGGAAGCAAATCTGAATGAGTTATAGAATGTCGCCAAATCTGGGTCACATCTTGAACTATATCTGGAAGCAAATCTGAATGAGTTATAGAATGTCGCCAAATCTGGGTCACATCTTGAACTATATCTGGAAGCAAATCTGAATGAGTTATAGAATGTCGCCAAATCTGGGTCACATCTTGAACTATATCTGGAATGAAATCTGAATGAGTTATAGAATGTCGCCAAATCTGGGTCACATCTTGAACTATATCTGGAATGAAATCTGAATGAGTTATAGAATGTCGCCAAATCTGGGTCACATCTTGAACTATATCTGGAAGCAAATCTGAATGAGTTATAGAATGTCGCCAAATCTGGGTCACATTTTGAACTATATCTGGAAGCAAATCTGAATGAGTTATAGAATGTCTCCAAATCTGGGTCACATCTTGAACTATATCTGGATCTTGATTTTGTTGAGGGTCAGAAATTAGGAGTTTTAATTGCCCGTTATTCTGTTGGTGGTTGTAATTTCCAGCAGGTGATGAAGGAATTGTTGAACACTTTTTTGGCATTCGAATGCCCTAAGTGATGATGTAGATAATTTCCTGGCTTGTTACAGGTGTTGATCCACAATCAGTCGTCCACAGATGTTTTCCTGGTTTGTTACAGGCGTTGATCTGGAACTTAAGAAAGGTGATAGAATGGCAACCGTGTTTGGAGCGTATCTGGACCGTATCTTCCAACAGGTGATGAAGGAATTTTTGAACACTTTTGACATTCGAATGCCCCAAGTGATGATGTAGATAATTTCCTGGCTTGTTACAGGTGTTGATCCACAATCAGTCGTCCACAGATGTTTTCCTGGTTTGTTACAGGCGTTGATCTGGAACTTAAGAAAGGTGACAGAATGGTAACCGTGTTTGGAGCGTATATGGACCGTATCTTCCAACAGGTGATGAAGGAATTTTTGAACACTTTTGACATTCGAATGCCCCAAGTGGTGATGAAGGAGTCTTGAATCAGATTACTCTGCGAATTGAGAGATTTCTTGAAATCTTGACTGGACTGCCCCAGGTTAACTGAATTTTGAAAGATCTGTCGAAACTTTGACCGGACTGCCCCAGGTTAACAGGATGGTGACATGCCATGCCCCTTGTTGATAGGAGATTTTTCGTTGGAAGTGTCATCCTTTTGAAGTGATTTTGCTCACTGAGAGAGTTTTCGTTCCTCCGAACATTCGCTGTATGAATTTCTTCGCTGTCAAACAAATAGCCAAATGCGAACAATGATATTCAAGCAATGCAAAGTTTATGTTTGTCTCGAAATTTTGAAAAATGCGTTTTTTAACAGAAAACTTTTCATAAGACAAATCAACACAAGATTTTAGAGCAAAGCCTTACAGGAGTCAGGATACCTTTTGTAATAGTATGCTTTCGAACTAACCCATGCTTCAATTAGGACTTTTAAAGGTTGTAACGTGGCTTGGTTCACGGTTTAAGAAACAAAGGATAAAGGCTCAAAGTATATTTGTACCCACCCGCTCTTCGTGATGTTCTTCAACCCTAAGCTCAGTTAATTGTACGCCGCACTCTGTTTTGAGTTTGGAACGACTTTTGGGTGATGGTTCACCCGTTGAATTTGGGAGACAGTCATCATCTCCTTTTTCTTTGCAACATTTTTCATGTTGTTGAGGATTTGTGATGACCTCACTATTTTGATTTTGATTTGTTATCCCTAACTTTTGCCTGACCGCTCCCGTTTTTGAGATTACAGTCAGCGGGATGCCCCAGCTTTCTTAAGCTTCCTTTATAGGTTTTGGCTTCCTTTATAGGTTTTGGCTCAGTGGGCTTTTTCTCATTTGAGAGATTGACTGCCTATGTGGTAGGGAACCGTCACTGTCTTTTGATTCCAGAGGACTGCTTTTCTTTTGACGTCGCTCGTTGTATTACGAACTGAGAGTTTGCGACTTCAATGCACATTTTCTTTTGAATTAACTGAGATACTACCCTGCCCCAGGTTTATATCAAAGGTTTCAATTGTTTAGAACAGAAAACTCCTACTTCTTTGGCTCGAAGGGGTTGACTAGGGACTATCTTCCTTATAACTCCAGTGTTTGGGAATTGAAAGAAATGTCTGTACATCATCAATAAGGTCTGTTCAAAAGCACACTGCATGAGATTATGGTATTGTTTCGTCATCCTCCCTCTAAAGGCTTGCAGCTTTTTATCAAGAGTTAAATATCATAAAGAAAGCATAAGAGTAGTGAAACGAATGGATGAATTCAAGACAAACATATGCAATGCATTAATGAAAACAGAGTTTTGACATCAACAGGTAATTGTTCGAATAACAAAAGAAATTACAACTTTGAAAATTCAAATGAAGCAAAAGTCTCTCAGCTTGAGCTTTGTCACTTCAGGTGGAGAACTCCTTAACGAAATATTTTCATCTCGCCGTCTGGCATGAATTCCAGCACTCCAATGTCGATCAGATCTTGAATCTTGTTCTTCAAGGCCCAACAGTCGTCAGTGTTGTGTCCCGGGCTGTAGGAGTGGTAAGCACAAAATGCATCGGGACGATAGTTAGGAGCGGAGGTATTGGGCTTCCGAGGAGGATCCCTTAAAGTAAGCAGGTTGACCTCCAACAGGCGCTTCAGTATGAAGGATGATGGTATCTCAGTCTCCGTGAACTGTCTTCCCGACGTTTCTTGCTTACGCCGATTACTCCGTTGACGCTGGCGAGGTTGTTGGTGGGCTTGTGACCCTGAAGCAAGCAAAGGAGCTTTCCCCTTGTCTTCTTGAGTGGATGGAGGCTGAGCGGTGACTTGCTCTTTAACCTCAGATGCTTGCCCCAATTGGTTGTTTTGAAGCAGTTGGCGGACGAGAACTCTGAGTTCCTCTTGTCTTTGAGACAGATCTTGGATGAGAGCCATCTGGCCTACTAACTGCCCCATCACTTGGATCCTCAATGTTGCCAGATCAAACTGCAGCTCCGCAAGCTGATCACTCCTGGCATTGTTTGAATTCTCCAAGCCCTTTGTGAGGAGAGCTTTCATTTCTTCTTTCCCCAGAGACAAGTTCAGGAACATTTCCTGCAGCTGAGCAGTCTGGTCCTGGATATCCTTGACAGTCCTTTCTAGAGCCATCTCTTACTGAAATAAACAGCAGGAGAGTAAGGAAACCTGAAAAAGGAAAAACTGTCAAGATGCAATGCATGATATGTGGATGCATGCTTTCAAGGATCTCTTGGGGTAAACACAAAAGAACGTTAGAGGTTGAACTTCGATCTTTGATTGGAGATCTTTGCATTAGCGGATGTCTTTCCACTAGAATCAAGCTCACCATGTCAAGTGGGTCATAGCCCCTGATTCAAGTTGTTGTACTTGATCTTTGGCTGGAGAACTTTGTATCGGTGGATGTCTTTCCACGAGAATCAAGCTCACCATGTCAAGTGGGTCATAGCCCCTGATTCAAGTTGTTGTACTTGATCTTTGGTTGGAGAACTTTGTATCGGTGTATGTCTTTCCACGAGAATCAAGCTCACCATGTCAAGTGGGTCATAGCCCCTGATTCAAGTTGCTACACTTGAACTTTGATTGTCATTTGTTAGAGGAGAAACCTCTTGCCCTTTGGTAGACGTCTGGTTCAACGTAACCCTGCATTAAAAGAACCCTCGAGATCCTTGAAATGGTTTATTGAAAATGCTATGGTATGATGTTATGATGTTATGTACATGTATGCAAAAGCCAGTGAGTGTATATACAGGCAATCATATTCACACAAAGAAAACAAGTCCTTAGGTTCAGGCTTGCATGGGGTTGTAGGTAAGTACCCTCTTGAAGTTAGTTGGCTCATCCTGTCCTAAAAATATAAACCGGGTTCTAAGGAGCTCAATATCATTGGGTTGTTTTCTGTGTTCATCGTTTCAGTTTAGCCACTTAACTGGCGACCAAAATATTCCAAGAAAACAACCCTCAATGAGTGTAGTATCGAGTATCTACCAACTTCGGACTGCACTAAAGTCGGTCATCTCACTACCCCTAAAAAGGCTAAGATGGTCAATTAAGGTTCTAAGAGTTCGTTAGTGCTTCACGACATCACTCAGCGGCCCCGTACTCTCCTTGATTGAACTCAAGGGTTACCGGTACTCATAAATATGTCACACTAACATAGCTTACTGCTTCAACCATGTTGGTATACCCCGCACAGTTCCCTCACAGTTTTTTTGCTATTTACCTAAGAAGGTGCCCCCAAATCCGGGTGTAGGATTTACAACAAACCCAAACAAGGACCCAAAAGATAAATCAATCAAGGCAATTAAAGCAAAAAAATGTAAAGGTGATCTAAACCCTAAGGTAACCCCACTTTAAAATTTTCCCTAGCAGAGTCGCCAGTTCTGTGATACGGTGGGAGAACTGACTTGAGTTTTGCGTTTTGTATTCGCACTTGTTCGGTTTAGCAAGAGTCGCCACCGACTTTTTATTTTATCCTAAAGGAAAGGTTAAAAAAGCACAGGAAAAACCTTTTTGAGATATTTCATGGGTTCGGGGGGTAGATTATGAAAAGGGAAGGTATTAGCACCCTTTTCATCCATGGTTATCCATGGGCTCTTAGTTACTTAGTTTTTTAGATCACTTGCCTTGATTTTTGATTGCTTGAAAAATGGTGTGTGTGTGTGTGTTTTGAAAATGTTTTTGAAATAGACGCCTTTGTTTCGGCAACCATTGTAATGACTCGTGTTTGAGTATATACAACGGTGTGTATCTTTTCGAAAAGATGTTTCAAAATGTTTTTGGAAGTTTGTTTGAAAGTGTGTATGAAGTGTGGTTTTTGAAAAGGAGGCAAGTGTTTTTGCAAGTTGATTTCAAGTAACTAAGAGTTTGGTCTACCCCTATTGTACTCAAAGGTTTTCTCTATGTTTTCAACCCTTTTTTAACAATTTTGTTCCACCATTGAATTTGGTGGACAATCTTGCGTTTAGGATGTTTAATGGGATGGGCGCGGGTCATCGTATGGACCATGAATGCAATGGTGCCAAGTGTCTTTGGAAATTTACTTGAAGGGACTATGATCATTCCGTTTTAGGCAACTTTCGAAAGCGTCATCGAGGGACTTATGATCATTTAAATTTGTTTTGCCAAAGAAACTCGACGTGCGAGCATGGTCCATTTTGGAAGGCAACATGTGGGATCACCCTAGGGGGTGCAAGTGTGATTGTGTATTGATTTCATGCATTTGTTTTTGTATTAGGTTATCTAGCATTTGATTTTATGTACATACAAACCCTAGGTCTAATCATGGTATAATTCGAAAGCGGTAAATTGCGGGAATTTTAAAGTCTACGCTATTACAAATAGTATCCGGGAGTGGGGGTACAAATTCACAAATGGGGATGAGACTTAAATAATTACAACCAAATCGAATCGCGATCAAATGTAAACAATGTAATGTATAGCAAAGTGTAAGAATAGAAAATGTATAATGTATCAAATGTAAAATGTATTGTGTAGGTGTAAGTGTATGTGTAAATGTATTATTAAGTGTGTTTGATTTAATTTGTATTTCTATATCTTTTTGTAAAGTATGTACAAAGTAAGAAAATTTAATTAAAGAAAGGAAAATGTTTTTAAATTTGAGAAAAAATTATGTATTGATTTATTTATGTACAAATTATTTTTAAGAAAAGAAATGTATTAACTTAAAGAAAAATTATGTATTTATGTATAAATCAAAATAAGTTTTAAAAAAAAAGGTGTTTTAAATAATTCTAATTCTTATGTATTTTATGTTAGTATTTTTTTATGTACAAAAATAGAATATACTAATGTCTTATATTAATTCATGTATTTTAACTAATCTTTTTATATACACAGTTTTAATTAATATAAAAAAAACAGTATGTTTTGTGTATAAACAAAATTAAATAAAAAAAGAAAAAAAATGTTTTAAGCTTTTTAAGAAAAGAAACAAGAATGGGCCTTAGGGAGGGGGTGTGAATTGGAACGCGTTTAATGGGCTTGTATGCTGGAAATGGGCAAGGCCCATGGGTCTCAATACATTTTGTTAGGGTTTGTCAATGTTTATTCCATTTGGGGAAAGCCTAGGGTTTACAGAAGCGGCGCCGTTGCTCATGTCGTTCGTCTTTCTCGTTCGCCTTCGCCTGAGTTTCCTTCGCCCAAGCCACCAGTGCAACCATCCTCCCTCTTCCCTCCATGGAGCATCCAGACAACAGTTTGAAAGGTAGATTCCCCGTTTCAATCTTGTTTAGGGTTTTCGTTATTTCTTTTGATTACATGTTTTGATTTGAGTTCTGATTTAAGTATTTTGTTTGCCATTTTGAAATGCATGCAAAGGGTATGAGAAGACTACCTCTTGGGGACGGAGGAGGAGGGGATTAGGAGGCGCGTGGAGGCTTTGACGGCGGAGGAAGCAGTGTTGAGCGTTAGCTTGGAATCCTGGTATTTTGTGTTTTGCTTTTAGGTTTGATGATGATAACAAACTGAAAACCTAGTATGACTTTTCTTCTTCTCTGTTTGACTTGTTGTATGCTTCAGTATACTTCTTTATCTCCTTCTTCTCGTTGCTTCTGAATGCTTCTGTCTGCTTTTAGCTTGATGCCTGGAAATGCTTGTTTGTTTTGTTGCCTGTTGCTTCTTGCGTTGTCTTGTATATTTGCCTGTGATGTTAACTTTCTGAGGCTTTGTGTTGCCTTTGAATGCTTAGGTTCCAGTCTTATGGCTATGGCTTGTGGCCTTTAGGCTAGCAAGTTTGACAGGTTGATGGCCCTTGGGCTTGACCTGCTGTTTTCAGGTTTTTGGCTTTAAGTTTGACAAGGTTTTGACACAGTTATTGTTTGAGAACATGTTCTATGCTTGAGGCCTTTACAGGTTATAGTCTTAGGTTTTGACTGCAGGTTTCTTGATGGTTAAGGCGTGGCTCATGTTTGAATGTTTGTTCTTTAAGTTTCTTGTAAGTTGATCACAGGTTTGGGCAGAATGTTTGTAAGCTTTGACATGGTTTGGGTTTAAGGTTGAAAGGGTTGGTCTGCAGGTTTTATGTTTATGCTTCAGCTTGGCATGGCTGTTTCAGTTTTGAATGGTAAGGTTTACAGATTTAAGCTTTATTGGTTTAAGGCTTGATGAGGCTATGCTTCAGGCTTGTGCAGTTTATACTGGTTTTTTTTGAGCTTCCAGGTTTTTTTGACAGTTTTATGTATTTTCTTGTGTTTTCTGCCTCCTTTACTGTTTCATTGCAGTTTTTTTTATATCTTTATGCCTAAAGCCAAAAGCCAGTAAGCCTAACTTCTTTTCTCTCTTCCTTCTCTCTCTAGTACAGTTAAAACATTTAAATAATGTTAAGTGTACTTTTTCTGAAAAGGCATACAGGCTGGAAAATGATGAAATAGGACTAGCTTGCTTGCATATGTGGTCTTAACCTGCATACTTTATCTCTTTTCCATACTTTGTGCTGCATCTGAATGGCCTTTTGAATAGCCTTTTGGACAGTTTGACATTGGACTTTGTTTGGCAATTTGAACTTTTATACATGCTGTTGGTTTTGAACTATGCAGTTGGTTTTGAACTATGCAGTTGGTTTGACAAAATTTGAATTTGTGCATTTCAATACTTTGTGCATTCATGTTTAGCAAGCAATATTCATCCCTCTTTGTGAACCGGGAGAAATCCCGTGATTTGCAGAGAGGGCTAACTGATTCCAGTCAGTTGCCTTTAATGATGAGCCCAAATTAATTGTCTGCTTTTAATTATTTATCTGCTTCTGACTTTTTCTTCTTTTCTTTACAGATAAAAAATCAAATGGAGAGGAAAAGCGATAAATGGAGGATGAAGAATTGAAGACTTAGGAATTTAGGATAATTTATTTCAATTTTAATTATTGTAACTATTATTATTATAAATACTTCGTAAACGAATACTT
Organism: Vicia faba; assembly: GCA_948472305.1. Taxonomy (NCBI): domain Eukaryota; kingdom Viridiplantae; phylum Streptophyta; class Magnoliopsida; order Fabales; family Fabaceae; genus Vicia; species Vicia faba. The sequence goes on from OX451741.1 coordinate 107,393,911, forward strand.
GTATTTAAATAACAACTGTAACAAATATTTAAAGATGAAATAAAAATTCCTTTTATCCAATTAATTCTTATTACTTCCAATTGTTTATTTATTATTTATAATTCTTTAAATTATAATAATTGAAAAATAATTCCAACCATTTAACTCAGAATGATAAATAATCCATACACATTGTGGTCTTTAGCATCGATCAATTAATAAACCTGACGCTTCACAAATCCAAATAAATGCACAGTCAAACACAACAACTGCCCAAATATCTTTTCTTCTCACTGATTTTAATCAAACACTGCAAACTCAATCCAAATGTTTCAGTCCACATCTCAGAATAACTTGACAAGCACTGTAGAATTAAATCTTTCTAAGAAATCTGCGCACAAACCCTAGTTCTTGATTAAAAGCCAAAGAAGCGTCCGCCTAATCAAAACTTGAGCTAAAATCGACCAAATCCTAAGCAAACTGTTTGAATTGTTTCAGAGCCATGAAAATCAATAAAAACCCTAATTTTATCTGACTGACGAGAAAAGTCTGTCTGACCGATTCTTGAGCCAGTCTGAAAAATTAGGAAGAGTCTGAAATTGTGATTTCTTGTGGAAAAATATGAGGGCAAATTTTGGGGTACAACAGCCCCCACCGTTGGTCGGCGTTCATTTCTTCCTTGATTTGTGTGTGAATAAACAACAGATACTTCCTTCCTTCCAGTGAAGGGTTTTTTCACAGCTGTAGAGGCAGACACATCCTTATGAATCTTCCCACTTCTTATACCAGCTTCCACCCTCTCGCCGGTTAAAATCAATTCAGTAAACCCTGCAGAGGAGCTCCCAATCATATGATTGAAGAAAGGGCCCGATAGAGTTCCCAAGAGCATGTCCACCAACTCCCTTTCAGAGAGAGGGGGTTGCACTCTTCCGGATAGATCTCTCCACTTTTGCACGTAATCTTTGAAGCCCTCATTGGAAACCATCGCCATACTCTGAAGTTGAGTACGGGTAGGCGCCAAATCGGAGTTGTACTGGTAAGGTTTATAGAAATCTGCGGCCAAGTCTTCCCAATTATGGACGTCGACCCTTTCCAACTGGTAGAACCAATCAAGTTGCGTTCCTGATAAACCGTCTTAGAAAAAGTGGACCCACAAGTCTTTGTCAGCAGAGTGCGGTTGAATCTTCCTGACATATGATCGGAGGTGCATTTTAGGACAAGACACCCCATCATACTTGGCAAATAGTGGCACTTTAAACTTTGGTGGGATCACAATTCCTGATACCAACCCCAACTCTTCAAAATCTAGCCCCGGTACTCTCTGTATTTCCATAGCGCTTAAACGCTCTTCAAGGTGTTTGTACTTGTCATCAGCTGGAGGGTATTGTTGTTCAGAGTAGTCCTCCTCTTCCTCTTCTTCTTCAGAATCTGATGGTACTGCCATTTCTTTTACTTTTCATTCCCCTTCATCAAATGTTGTTGGAAAATCTAAGGTCCTTCTAGCTTGTCCCTTAAACCTTCTGCCCATGATTACCACACCAGCTAGCTTCTTCTTCTTTTTCTCTTTCTCTTTCTCTAGCAGAGTCTTCAACTCCTCTTTCCCCTTGGCTAAGGTCATGAGTAATTGTTGAAATTGCGTGTTCTGAGCTTGAAGGTCTTTGACCGTCTGTTCGAGATCCATCTTACTGAAATAAACAGTTAGAGAGATGAGGAAACTTATTGCAAAGACCTGTTTATGTTTATGATGAATGATATGTATTCATGCAATGTTTTCAAGGATTTAAAAAAATTCAATTTTGTTTTAAACAAAAAGAAACACACGTTATATTAATAAAATAGAATTTGAGTACATCAATGCCCCTTGGGCAAAATAATACAAAATTCTAAGATAAAAAGACACTGCGCATCCTCTTTGGTGAAATGTAGGTATTTAGAGTCTGCTCTTCATGAAGTAGCCGAGTGAGTTCCAAAACCTTCTTCTCACTTGCGTAGAATTGGGCTTCAAAAGTATCGCGCTCTCCTTTGAGCTGTATACAATCCCTTTGTAGGTCTTCGAGTGATGTAGGCATGTCAGGATGTAGGATAGTGTATGGAACTTCTTCCTCCTTAACAGGCTCAATAATCACTGGGAGAATGGAAGGATAAGGCATCATAAGACTTTGAGCGCGGTTTCGTACCCACTTGAGGTAAGGCTCAAGAGGGATGGAACTCTTGTGTCCCAAAGTCTTTCTATCCACCTTGTTTAGCATCCTCCAAGCTCAGATGAATCTCTGGCGAAGTCCTTGATCGTCGTTGTCATAGTCGAAAACCAAACCTTGAATCAACATAGCATGTGGGCCATCCCTTTGGGCATAACCAAACTGTCTTAGAGCTAAGCACGGGTTTTAGGTGATGCCTCCCCTAATTCCAAGTAGAGGGACATTAGGGAATTCCCTACAACGATCAACAATGATAACATTCTCTTTGGATCGAGAGCACCAATGAATATCCGAATGTTTGAGCGTCATTAACATTTGTGACCACCTTAAACCTTGCTCATTCTTTAAGACTGATTGGGGAAGATGAGAAATAAACCATCTTTCCAGGAGAGGAGTGCAACACATAAGAACACCTCTTTTCCTCATTGTAAGAGTGTGAAAAGAGTGTAGGATATCCCCAAGTAATATAGGTACCGGGTTGCGAGACATGAAGATTTTGACAGCACTCACATCTATGAGTTGGTCAGGATTGGGGAACAAGACCATCCCATAGATGAGAAGAGCTACAATCTCCTTAAAAGCTTGAAAGTCTAGGGAATTCCAACAACTTTGGGCCTTCTCAAACAGAAACTTTGCCAAGAAGCCTTTGACACCACTTCTAGTTTCCCAATGTGTTGTAACATCAGATGAGTGCAAGTGCAGGGCTTGAGCAATCTCTTCTGGTTTTGGATCTCTTTTCGTACCGTTGAAGGGTAGTTGATTGAGAATAGGAATCCTCAAGAGTTGAGAGAATTCTTCAAAAGTGGGCACAAGTTGATAGTCCGGAAAGGTGAAGCAATGATGCAAAGGGTCAAAGAACTGGAAGAGAACCTTCATCATATCTTCCTTTGTGTTGGAAGTGACCAAGTTGAGTAGACGACCATGTCTCTCGGTGAATGGAGAGTTCTCAGGTATCCTTGAAGCTATCTCCTTGAGTTGTGGAGGAATTCTTATAAGGTTGATTTGGATAGTTTTCCCGCGAAGTGAATCCATAACCTACAAAACAAGAACAAAGATGAATCTCCAAAATCCTTGAAATGGTTAGTGAATGCATATGATGTTCATGATGTCCATGATGTTATGCACAAGTATACATGTACAAGAAAATCAAGCAAGTTCTTAGTTTAGGCTTGCATGGGGTTTCATAGGTAAGTACCCTTTTGAAGTTTAGTTGGCTCAACTTGTCCTAGTAATAGTAACCGGGTTCTAAGGAGCTCAATATCACTGGATTATTTCCTTGGTCATTGTTTCAGCTCAAGCCTCTTTAATGGCGATCGAAATATCACAAGAAACCAACCCTCAATGAGTGTAGTATCGAGTATCTACCAACTTCGGACTACACCAAAGCCGATCATCTCACTACATCCTAAAAAGGCCAATTTGGTCAAGTAAAGGGTTCTAGAAGTTCATTAGTGCTTCATGACATCACTCAGCGGCCCGGTATTCTCTTTGATTGACTCAAAGGCTACCGGTACCCACAAATATGTCACAATAATATAGCTATTGCTTAGACCATGTCGGTATACCCCGCACAGTTTCCACAACGTATTGCTATTTACCTGTAATGTTTCCTAAATCTGGGTGGAGGATTTAAACCCAAACAAAGAACCATAATTGTAAAGCAAACAAGTCAAACAATGTAAGCAAATAAATGTGATCTAAAACCTATGGTAACCCCACTTTTATAAAATTCCCCAGTAGAGTCGCTAGTTCTGTGATACGGTGGGAGAACTGACTTGAAGGTTTTGAATTTTATCGCAAATGTCGCGGTTAGTAAGAGTCGCCACCGACTTTTCTTTTATCCAAAAGGAAAGGTGAAAAAGCCCAGGAAAGACCTTTGAGATTGTTTCTTGAGTTCGGGGGGTAGATTATGAAAAGGGAAGGTGCTAGCACCCATTTCATCCATGGTTTTCCATGGGCTCTTAGTTACTTACTTAGATCACTTGCTTTGGTTTGTTTGAAATGGTGTTTGATGTGGTTTTGAAAGTATCTTGTAAAAGAGGCCAATCGTTTAGGCAATCTTTGTAATGATTCTCGTTCGTAAGAATGTATACAAAGATGTTTGTCTTTTCGAAAATGTTTTCAATATTTTGGAAGATGTTTTTGAAATGTGTATGTGTTTGTTTTGAAAATAGCAAGGATTTTGTTTGAAATGGAGCAAGTAACTTGGAAACTATCTACCTACTCAAATGTCTTTCTTGTGCATTTTCTATTCCTTTGACATTGTTGACTTACCATTGATTTGGTAAGCAACCCTATCTTTGGATGTAAACGGGACGGGCGTGAGTCATCGTATAACCATGATAGCAATGTTGCCAAGTATCTTAGCATTTTTGAGGGACCAAGATCATTTTATTTAGGCAACTTTTGAATAGCGTCATCGAGGGGCTATGATCTTATACTTGTTTTGTTTTGCCAAGATACTTCGCATGCGTAACATGGCCATTTTATTTTAGGCAACCAAGTGGGAGAAACCTTAAGGGTGCTTGTGTGCAAAGTGTATCATTTTCATGCTTTTGATTTTGTCTTGTATTTAGGGTTTTCTATTTTGCTTTATTTTGTTCTTGTCATGCAAACCCTAATTACTAATCATGGTATATAAAGCGATAAATTGCGTAATGTAAATATACTAAGCTATTACAACAATTTTATGGGAGGGGGGAATACAAGTTTGAATGGGGATTTGCACAAATATAAAGCTAAATATATTATTACAACCAAATCGAATATGCGCGAATATAATACAAATATTTAATATATAATGCAATATGTATGTAAAGAAAATATTTTTTTATGTCTTGTTTTTGTATAAAAGAATATTTAACTTAAACCTAAAAATAAGGAAAAAAATAATTAATTCTTTTTGAAAGGGATTAAACCCTAATTTTCAATTAAAAGAAAATAATGTTTCATATTATTATTTTGTGCATTTTTTGTATAAAAAAAATAATATTGTATATGAATATTAAAAATTAAATATGTGCAAAAATTGGTATTTGTAAGTTAAAATTTATAATAAAAATATTAAGTATTTTTAATTAAATTGGTAAGTTTATTAAGAAAATAAATTCTATTCTATCAAAATAAATTAATGTTTATGTGTGAAAATAATAAAATAAAATAAAATAAAATAAAATAAAATAAAAGGGTGAAAATAAATAAATCATTTTTTAGTATTTTTTATCATTAAGAAAAATAAATAAAAGTATTAAATAAAAAAATATGAAAAAAATACAAAAATATAAAATAGTTAGCAAGGGGGATGCAATAGCAGATCAGAGGGGGGGGGGGGGGGGGGTGTTTAGAAAAAACAAAAAGGCCACGCAGCAAAAAAGCCCAATGACTTCAGCCCTGTCCTTCGCTCATCATCTTCGCGCCATTCTCAGTGCAACCTGTATCTTCCTCATGCTTGCATAAAAATGATAACTCATAACATGAAAAATGTGGAATTTGAGCTCACGATTCCAACCATATAAATTATGTAACCTAACTATCAAAGATCAAAGAGAATTTTGGAATCCCTAAATTGTGACCTAAAAATTTCAGAGATTTTAAGCTTCAAATTCTCTTAGCACAAGTAATATAAATGCAAAGTAGTGATATATACAACTTCGTTATGATGAGAACTACATTTTTTCTTCACAAATAGTGGCTTGAGGTTGCCTGTATAAAGAGATAGAGTTTGAGAAAATACCTCCTTCAGATGGAATCGTGTATGGCAATATAGAGACTTTAATGGAGGCCTGATGATTGCTTGAGCTTCCTTGAGCTTCCCTGAATCTATTCCAACCCTTATCTTGCTCTGAGGATGGCTGGAACTCCCTGACCAAGTCCAACTGCAAGCTTCCAAGTTGAAAATGGCAGATGATGAAACAGAGGTTACAAAACTAGGGTGATGGCTTGGATTTACTAGGTATCAAGTGTATAAGATGTTTGAATCAGTTAAACACAAAACGCACAAGCCAAATGAGAGTTGGCTGAGCTTTTGCAGAAACTGTATGCTTAGGAAGATTTTTGGTGTTTTTCAATTTGAGAGAGTTCTAGGTTCAAGCCAAGCATGTAATGTCTTGTACAATGTTTGCATATTATTATAGAAGTGATCCAAAGTCAGCTTCCTACTAGTTGTGCAAGCCTTAGCCCTTTTGTAACTTTTCTTGTACTTGAAGCAAAGTTGACAAGACCAAACCCACATGCTTGTACCAGCTTGCTTTAGGGTTGATATAAGTTTGTACCAATTGCTTGAGACCTGTGTAGTTTGCTTGTATCAAGGGGACAAGTCCAATGCTCCAAGTTGACAAAATTGCAAAAGTGCATCTTTATGAAAATGGCAATGAAGCCTTTTTGCCCAAAATGGAATTACAACTTGTGTAAAGTTTCAAAAGCAAGGATAAAGGCTTTGTCAACTGAGTATGCATTTAATTAAGGAGTGTGTAGCAAGTTTAGAACCTGTAAAGCAAGAAATAGCCAGCATAGGTTTGGTTTGCAACTTGTTTCTTCATGGAAATGGCTTGAACAAAAAGTGAGAAAATGCCAACTTCCTCTCTTCGATTCTCCCTACTCAAAAATGATCTTGGAGAGTTCTTGGAAATTTTGAAAAGCTTGAAATGTTCTCTATAATCCATATTTGAAATTCATTTTGAGATACCTCTTGTAACTAGGTGAAAAATTTCCATGAAGTTGGGTCCAAAACCTGCCTATATTAGGGCAAAAATTTACTAAGTCAAGAAGTTCATGACCATGTATTCACAAATTCATAACTTGAGATCCAATCATCTTTATGGAAAAGTTTGTGAATAAAAGTTGTATATTTCATGGGGATCTACAACTTTCATGTTGGGAGTTTTCTTTGAATCAAAATGCATCATGGTGAAAAAGTGGTGCAAAGTTGAGAAAAAATAAGAAAATTTTTATACTTAGAAAAATTCTAAGTTATGAAAATTTTCAAATTAAAACCCTAATTTTCAAATTTAGTTTTCTTGGTCAACAAGTTTCAAATTTTGACATATCTTGATGAATTATGACCCTTGACACTTGATTTTGACCAAAAAGTCAAAGTTTGACTTTTCAGTGCATAGTTGACTTTTGATCAGTTGACTGCAAATTTCATCTGTAAATCCAATGAACTTGAGATCTTTTGAACCATGTAATTAGGTAAATATGATGCCATTGAACCCTTGAAATCATGCTTGAACTCAATTGGTCATTGACTAGTTTAAAAAATCAGAAATTGCCCTTTCTCAGTCAAAACCCTAATTTTGACCATTTTGCCCTTTTGATGATTTGATCAAATTTCTTGAGGAGTTGTGATCCAAATTTGATCAAATGGTACATATGAATCTATAATGTTGATGTGGATAAAAAATTATGAAGTTTGACTGTAAATTGGCCATGGTTGACTTTTCCCCCAATACAGTTGGTTTTTAGGTCAACTGTCCAATTGACTGATAAAAAATGTGGTTCAAGGCTTGAAACTTAACATGAGCAATCTTAGGGGTCCAAAATGATGTATGAAAGTCACATGAAGCATTAGTGGTCCAAAAATCCTTGTGCAAACTCAAACCCTAATTTTGGGTTATCAGTGCAAGATGAGATGTCTTGAGCTAACCAAACCCTAATCTTGTCTTGAGTCCAAGAAGTCTTGTGAGAAAAGTCTTGATAAATGAGAGGGAAAATTTGGGGGTACAACACATAGTAATTAGGATAATCTTAGTAGCGATTCAACTAACCCAGACGAAAGTCTTGGAATCTCTTCCACCGGCATAGTGAGCGGAGAGATCTTGGGATGACTTTGATTGGCATAGTAATCAGAGAAATCTTAGTAAAGATTCAACTGACCCAGACGAAAGTCTTGGAATCTCTTCCATCGGCATAGTGAGCGAAGAGATCTTGGGATGACTTTGACTGGCATAGTAATTAGGGAAATCTTAGTAACGATTCAACCGACCCAGACGAAAGTCTTGGAATCTCTTCCACCGGCATAGTGAACAGAGAGATCTTGGGATGACTTTGACTGGCATAGTAATCAAGGAAGTCTTAGTAGCAATTCAATTGACCCAGACAAAAGTCTTAGAATCTCTTCCACCGGTATAGTGAGCGAGAGATCTTGGGTTAACTTTAACTGGCATAGTAATCAGGAGAATCTTAGCAGCGATTCAACTAACCCAGACGAAAGTCTTGGAACATCTTCAACTGGAATGGTAATCAGAGAGATCTTAGTGTCGACCCGTCTGACCCAGGGAAAATCTTGTGAGGATATCTTCTTGAAGAAAATGGTGAAATAGCCTTTGGTTAGACATTGCTTGTTGATTTGGTCTTTTCCTGAAAGGTGAAGAGTTAGTCGTATGCAATGTCATGATGTATGAAATTAATTGTGATGATATTCTCAAAATAAATGAGACTGTATTGTATGAAATATGTATGCGCATGCCATGATGTATGAATATGGGATGCTATTGTGGTATTTCTTAGTCGGGGAAAATAAATCCTGGACTTCTACTGAAGAGTATTAGGGAGCAGAATTCTTCATTTTCACTAGGGATGGTGAATGGAGATGACTATACTGGGGATTTACTATTTTCTGTTTGCGAATATTTTGCCGGGGAGAGACTCTTCCTGAGAATAACTCCGTGGGGGAATAACTCTGTTTGCGAGAGGAGATGCTTTGCTAGGGGATTTTTTCGATTCGGAGAAATAAACTCCACCGGGGGATGAACTTCCAGAGCTAGAGAAATAAACTCTGTTGGGGATTGAGCTTCCGCATTCATAGAAATAAACTCTACTCGGGAGAAAACTATATAAACCGCTTGCGATTATAAAATTTGACTGGGGAATATAGACATCGACTCTCTGAATGAACTTTACTTGGGAAAGTAGCTCTTGTTTAGGGAAGCCGATGTCAAAGCTTTTGGTTGTCTCTAATCCGTGGGGAGTGTAGATGTCATGGGAGCACATGTAATGGTGACTTCGTTTCAAAGCTGTCTTTGCCCCTGTACCTGCTGGACAGAGTAACTGTCGGGATTGACATGGTTTTTTTAGTCTTTGGCCCTATTCCTTAAGTTATAAGCATATGTCTTTCTGTTTCTTATGCAAATATTTGTGAATAGAAATCATATTCAAATGCACATGTCAAGAATAAGTCATAGGACGTTTTTGTAAAATAAAAAAAAAATGAATAGTTTTTGTGTAGAAATGACTTGTATTAATTTTGAAGTTGGCCTATAAGAGGCGGTTTTGTACAAAGAGGCTGATGCTCTAGTAAGAGAATGCTGCCGTGAAAATGAAAGCTATATAATAATGTGTACAAAGAGAAAAAAACAGCTACGTGTAATAATCCCCATTGAGTTTCGATTCTGCTACTGCTGCTATGTCTTCGAGCGTCTCATCACTTTGCTACTTGTCCGAAGCTGACTGGATTGATCGGTACCGTTTGAGCTTGATGGCTGATGCTGAAGTCTGGTCGTAAGGTGATCCAATGGGACATAGTGATACGCTTCAAATCCCTAACTTTTGCCTGGACCGTCTGTGATACGGTGGGAGAACTGACTTGAGGTTTTTGCGTTTGTGTTTGAAAATGTTGCGATTTAGCAAGAGTCGCCACCGACTTTTCTTTTATCCAATAAGGAAAGGTGAAAAAGCACAGGAAAGACCTTTTGAGATGTTTTCTTGAGTTTGGGGGGTAGATTATGAAAAGGGAAGGTATTAGCACCCTTTTCATCCATGGTTTTCCATGGGCTCTTAGTTACTTGCTAGATCATTTGCTTTTGTTTGAAATTGTGCTTTGTGTGATATTTGAAAGTATTTTGAAAAGGTGCCGTTGTTTAGGCAAACTTTGCAATGATTCTCGTTCGTAAGAATGTATACAAAGTGTTAAACTTTTGAAAATATTTCAATGTTTGGAAAGTGTTTTGAAAGTGTATGTGATTGTTTTTAAAAATAGCAAGGATGTTTGTTTTGAAATTGAGCAAGCAACTAAAAATAATCTACCTACTCAAAAAGTCTTAGATGTGCTTTTCCTCCTCTTTTAGATGTTGCTATCTTACCATTGATGTGGTAAGAATCCCCACCGTCTGATGTGAAGGGACGAGCGTTGGGTCATCGTATGACCATGATAGCAATGTTGTGAGATGACTTAGCACTTTTTCTTTAGGGACTAAGATCATTTTGAAAGGCAACTTTTGATAGCGTCATCGAGGGACTATGAAATTGTATTTTTCGATTTGTTTGTGCTAAGACATCCCACATGCATAACATGGCCATGTATAAGGCAACAAGTGGAATTACCCTAAGGGTGTGAGTGTGCGAGTGTATTTGATTGTATGCATAATTTTGTCTTGATTAGGGTGATCTATTTGTCAATTTTCATATCTTTGTCATACACCCCCTAATTACTAGACTATATTGAAAGTAATAACAGTGCGGACATGTAAAGTCCTACGCTGGATGGGGGTACATATTTATGAATGGGGATTGCAAGTGAAAATAAGTCCTAAATTACTATTACAACCATATTGAAATAATGTACAAGAAATGTAAAATGGAGTTGTTTAGGAAATGTTTTTGTCTTCAGGAAATAAAATAAAATAAAATATTTTTATGTTTTTTATGTTAATATAAAAAAAAGATGAAAAGGAAAATAAATGCAAGATAGAAACAACGTGCTGCTGCAAGCAAACATAACAAGGATCAGAAGCTCTGAAGTCAGCCGCGTGGTGACTCAGAAGGAAGCGTCAGAATCAGAAGTTATGGATCAGTAAACTCTGAGGTCCTGCAAGAAATGTTAGAGGACAAATACATAAGTTCTGGGTGGTATTCAGATAGTGGGCCACAAGTCAGAAGTTCTGTATTACGCTAAAACAGTAAGCAAAAGTCAGCAGTTCAGTACATTGTCAGCATGTAAAAGTCATAAACTCTGAGTGTTTGAAAACAACTGATGGAAACAATAAGAAGTTCAGTGTATTTGACATGTGAGGAGAACTCAGAAGTTCTGTGTTGTGTTAACAGCATGTAAGCATCAGAAGTTCAGTGTGTGTTAACAGTGAGTAAAAACAGAAGTTCAGTGTTACGTTTCAACTCTTAATCAGCACATAAGCAATTTATTCAGTTCAGCGAATCGGAATGATCACAACACAACCAATCACAAAAATTCCAATCCTAAGTCTGAGCCTAGCATTATTCTAGAAGTTCTGATCCATAGTTTTTTTTCTACTTAAGCAATGATATGTACAACATTAATGCTATGATATTTACATGTTATTGATGTTCAGAATAAAAAGCAAGTAAAGTCAGAAAGACTTACCTGGAGCGTGCTTGGAGCTTTGAGTGGCTACCTTTGGATGTTATGAGTCAACAAGAGAGACGGAAGAGTGGTTGTGTTCTTTGGTTCAAAGGGAAGAACAAAGGTTTATTTTTGTGTATGAGAAATTTGGATTTTTATGAAAGGTTTCACAACTTCCTTTTCTCTCTTTTAGCCAATCTCTCTCTTTGAAAGCCAGCCCCTTGAACGTGTGATGGAGCCAAGTATTTATAGATGAATTTGCTGTGATTTTTTGGGGGAAAAACAAATGGGATTTGAACCTGTTTTGGCATCCTGTTCTTTTTCTTTTTCATCACAGTTTTCGTATGCTAGTTTGGTGTAATCATGAGATGCAGGCGTAGGTTGAACCAGCTGTTGGTCATAGGTCTGCAATAAGTTGTATAAACAAGGTTTTGGGATCTGGTCATGTTCTGACCAAAGCGTTGATATATAGCCTTCATGTGCTGAAGCGCTGCCTTGTTTTTGAAGCAAGCATGGTAGTTGTCAGCAAGAATTAAGGAAAAGCAAAAAGCAAAGTATGGGCTTAGTAGCAAAGTTGCTATCCCAAGACAGTAGAGGTACACATGGTGAAAATCCTTTGGATAAAGACTCAGAAGGTGGTTGTGAGCATTAAATGAGCATTAAATGATGATGAGACTTATCACAGCCAAAAATCCTGCACGTGAAACTTTACACCAAGGCTTAGTTCTGGGTCAGAAGTTCTGCTCATGCGTAGCATCCATCCTCTGATCTCTGTATCTTCTGATTTCAGCATGTTCTGAAGGAGCTTTCAGACTTTTTAGAAAGCTTGCAGCACACTCCTTAACCTTCTTTGAATTACCCTGGAAAACGCTGACTGAGCTTTTGTGAATGGCTTGCCCATAAGTTCTGACCAAACTCTGTCTTGAGAATATCCAGAATATGCTGAGCGTTATGGTGATAACCTGGTCAGAAGTTCTGAATTTGTCATATTTTCTTAAACACTTAGAAAAATTCTAAGTATTTAGAATTTTGACCTCTTGGATTTTGATGAGGCAAAACTTCATATTTCAACGTGTCTTAATGAAATATGATTCTTGAAGCTTGATTTTTGATCCAAAAGTCAAAGTCTGACTTTTCAGCATGCAAATGACCATTTTGCCCTTGTGAATGGTTTGCTTGGAAAAATTATAGTTCAAGGCTTGGAAACTTGATGGAAGCAAATCTGAGGATCCAGGGTGATTCTTTGAGAAAAGAGAGGGCAAATTTTAGGGTACAACAGTTGCCCCTGTTCAATCTTCTTACATCTGAAGAGTTAGATTGGTAAATCTGCCATTCGTGACTTGAATGGTGGAAGATGATTGAACACTAGAGTGCCCAGAAATTTACACTCGAAGATGTGTTAGTTGATTATGTGGGGAATGGGCTTAGAGATGCCATTTGGAGAGGTAATGGATAGTTGTTGGAGATGTGCTTAAAGATGCCATCCAGAGGTGATTACTGGACTGTATCTATAAGCTAGAACTGGGTGATTTCCAGCATGGCGTCCGTGTCTGGAGCGCATCTGAATTGTATTGGAAAGTTGGGTTGTTTGATGATGAGTCCGTGTAAAACCGCATATGAAATTTCCTGAGAAGGAACCTGTGTAGGGTTACTTCATGATGAATCCGTGTAAAACTGCATCTTGGAAAGGAGGAACCTGTGTAGGGTTGCCTGATGATGAGTTCGTGTAAAACTTCATCTTGGATTGAGAAGGAACCGATGTAGGGTTGCCTCATGATGAGTCAGTGTAAAACTTCATCTGGAAGGGAGAAGGAACCAGTGTAGGGTTGCTTGATGATGAGTCAGTGTAAAACTTCATCTAAAGTTTCTTGAGAAGGAACCTGTGTAGGGTTGCTTCATGATGAGTTCGTGTAAAACTACATCTTAGAAAGGAGGAACCTGTGTAGGTTTGCCTGATGATGAGTCCGTGTAAAACTTCATCTTGGATTGAGAAGGAACCGGTGTAGGGTTGCCTCATGATGAGTCAGTGTAAAACTTCATCTTAGAATGAGAAGGAATCAGTGTAGGGTTGCCTCATGATGAGTCAGTGTAAAACTTCATCTTGGAAAGAAGAAGGAATAGGTGTAGGGTTGCCTCATGATGAGTCCGTGTAAAACATCATCTTGGAAAGAGAGGAACCTGTGTAGGGTTGCCTCAGCTGGTTGAGTAGATAATTGTCCTGTTTCATTTCAGTTATTAATCTTTGACTTGAGAAATAAAGATAGTTTTCCTGGATTTTTACAGGTATTAATCTACAATCAGTCGTCCACAGATAGTTTTCCTGGCTTGTTTACAGGTATTAATCTGGAACTTGAAAAGGTTGATGATAGCCATGTGTTGATTGACCTTTTCCTGAAGAAGGTAAAACGTTAGCTGTATGCAATATCATGATGTATGAAATGCATGATGTCATGATGTTCTCAAAATAAATGAGATTGTGTTGTATGTATGTAAATAGGAGGTATAAAATGTGAAATGTTTATGAATGTATTTTTGTCTGGGAAAATAAATCCTTGACAAATGTCGGGGAATTGTTAAATCCTGGACTGCTGTTGAAGAGTTGGTGTGTCTTCAAACTTTGTTTAGAATGTTTCCAATGGGAATTCCTGTTTTGTTGTCTGAGGAGAAACTCCACTGAGGGATATTGAAAACTCCGTGGGGAGAATATTTATTCCTGCTTGGGAAAAGAGTTCAGGAGTCTCGATTGTCCGTTGCTCTACTGGGGTCGAAGTTGAACTGATATCTGGTCGGGTCCAGGTTTCACAGTAACTTGCTGGGGATTGTAGAGTACTCTACTGTGGAAGAGGAGTTGTGGTCCTTTGATTTGTAGTAGTCGGAGAGGCCACCTCAAGCTGGGGATCCTGCCGTTTGTTGGGGAAATAAACCCTGCTATCGGTCTGCTAGAGAGGTGATGACTTTGTTGGGGAAGTCCTCGAGGATTCTTGAAGTTGTCTTAGCTGGGGAAAGGTTTTTAGAGATTAAACTCTGGCTGGGGAATCATCCCATGAGAAGGATTTTGGGGAGATTTGTCACTACCCCTAGTAGAGAGTGTTTGTAGCACTGCCTGGATATGTTTGAATGTATGTAACCCTTTGTCGGGATTTACGTTCAATGCCCCAAGTGACAGAGAAGGGAACTTGCCCCTGGTTACTCTGCACTTCTTGAGAGATTTCTTGTTGTTGAGGATTTGTAGTGACCTCTTTCTTTTGATTTGTTATCCCTAATTATTGTCTGTCTGTTCTTGTTTTGAGATTACAGTCAGTGGGATGCCCCAGTTTTCTTAAGTCTCCTTTGTAGGTTTTGACTTAGTGGGCTTTTCTTTTTGAGAGATAATGACTGCCTATGTGATATGGAACCATCACCGTCTTTTGATTCTAGAGGAATGTTTCTTGACGTTATTCGCTGTATTACGAGATGAGAGTTTGCGGCTTGAACGCGCATTTGAATTAACTGAGAGACTACCATGCCCCCAGGTTTTGATTAAATGATTCAATTTGTGTTAAAACAAAAAACTTCTACTTCTTTGGCTCGAAGGGGTTGACTAGGGATTATCTTCCTTATAACTCCAGTGTTTAGGAAATGAAAGAACGCTTGTACATCGTCAACAAGGTCTGTTCAAAAGCATACTGTATGGCATTATTTTCGTTATCCTCCCTCTAAAGTCTTGTAAATTTTAGCAAGAGTTAAATGTTGTTTTACTCCAAAATTTTCCCTCTCATATTATCAATATTTTTCCTCACAAGACCTCTTGGACTTAAGACAGGATTAGGGTTTGCTCAGCTCAAGACCTCACCTTTCATTGATAGCTTGAAATTAGGGTTTGAGTTTGCACAAGGATTTTTGGACCATAAATGCTTAATGTGACTTTCATACACCATCTTGGACTCCTAAGATTGCTCATACCAAGTTTCAAGCCTTGAATCACATTTTTGCCCAGTCAATTGGACAGTTGACCTAAAAACCAACTGTATTGGGGAAAAAGTCAACCATGGCCAATTTACAGTCAAACTTCATAATTTTTGAGCCACAACAACATTCTAGGATCCTATGTACCATTTGATCAAGTTTGGACCACAACTCCTCAAGAAATTTGATCAGATCATCAAAAGGGCAAAATGGTCAAAATTAGGGTTTTGATTGAGAAAGGGCAATTTCTGATTTTTGACCTAGCCAATGACCAATTGGGTTCAAGCATGATTTCAAGGACTAAATAGCATCATCTTGACCTAATCACATAGTTCAAAAGATCTCAAATGCATAGGATTGACAAATGAATTTTGCAGTCAACTGATCAAAAGTCAACTGTACACTGAAAAGTCAAACTTTAACTTTTTGGTCAAAATCAAGTGCCAAGGGTCATAATTCATCAAGATATGTCAAAATGTGAAACTTGTTGATCAAGAAACCTAAAATTTCAAATTAGGGTTTTAATTTGAAAATTTTCATAACTTAGAATTTTTCTAAGTTATGGAAATTTCTTATTTCCCCCAAACTTTCCACAACTTTTTCACCATGATGCAATTGGATTCAAAGAAAACTTCCAACATGAAAGTTGTAGTCCTCCATGAAATCTACAACTTTTATTCATAAAGTTTTCCCAAAAGATGCTTGTATCTCAAGTTATGATTTTGTGAATAGGGGTCCATAAACTTTTTAACTTAGTGAAAATTTGCCCTAGTTTAGGCAGATTTTTGACCTAACTTCATGGCAACTTTTCACCTAGTTCCAAGAGGTATCTCAAAATTCATTTCAAAGATGGATTGTAGAGCATGTTACAAGATTTACAAAATGTCCAAGAACTCTCCAAGATCATTTGTGGTTAGGGATAATCGAAGAAGAGAAAATGGTAATTTATCACTTTTGTTCAAGGCATTTTCACAATGTTACAAGTTGCAAATCAGTTTCAAACATGCTTGTACTTGGTATTACATGTCCTAATCCTTTCTACACTCCATAATTGAATGCTAACACATTGGATATTGGCTTTATTATGATCTTTGAAGCATTGCACAATGAATTAATCCATTTATGGCATAAAGTTCATAATACCATTTTGATAAAGCTTGCTTTTTCCAACTTTACATTTCTTGAGCCATGGACCTGATCTTTTGTTGCAAACAAGATCCACAAACATCAGGAAAAGTACACCAACCCTATGAAGCTAACAAGCAAGCCTGTACAGGCCTTTGGCATTGGTCATGTCAACTTTCTTCAAAAGCAAGCAAACTTGAAAAAGTCAAGACAACTTGTGTATCTGTTAAATGCAAGACTTTGTATCATTTCAAACAACCTCAGAACCTTGTAACAAGCCAATACACGAATCCATAGCATCCCAAACACTTCCAAACACAAAAAACACCATTTTCTGCCCAAACAGTGCAGTCTCTGCAAATCACTTGCCAACTTGAAATTTGTTCATGCATTTTGCCTTTCAACCCTTGAAACATCTTCCCTACATCACATCCGAGCTATCCAAGCATTCATCTTACAACTGTGAGCTCAGTTTCACACTTTACCATTTTCATTTTGCAAGGTTGCAGGTTGACTTGTGCAAGGAGTTTTAGCCATCTACAAGACCAGCTAAGCATTGGAAAAGGTTGAGGGAACTTCAAGGAAGCTCACAAGATCTTCAGGCCTCACTCAAAGTCCCCATATTGCCATATCCAAACTCAGCTGAACAAGGTATTTCTCAAAGTTCTATCTCTCTATTTAGGAATCCTTAGGCTTTGATTTGTGAAGCAAAAATGTATTTGGATGTTGAACATGCTGAAAAAACTAGGTCAGAAATTAGGGCCATTAAAATTCTCCCTGGTCTTTTAGAGTTAGGTCATGAATTTTATATCACTAGAATCGTGAGATCATAAGCTACCTCTTTTGTGTTATGAGTTTTTGATTTTATGCAAGCATGAGCAAGAACATGATTTGAAGCAGAAGCGCGCGTTTGTTTGGCTGGAGGACAGGGACGACAGGTTCTGGGCCTGGCGCGCTTTGGGCCTGTTTGTCCTACTTTTCACACCCCCATGTTTCCTATTTGCACCCCCTTGCATTTTTTTATTTATATTTTGCATATTTTTCATTTCTTTTATATTCATTACTTTTATTTATTTTTCTGAACATGAAAAAATCTTGAAAAATATTTTCTTTATTTTTTGCATTTTTTTTTTATTTTTTTAAAAAAAATTTTTGGCATAAAAAATAGTTTGTTAGTAATAATATACTTTATTTTTTTTAAATAAACTTGTAAATAATAAAAAAATTCTGAAATATTTTATTTTATTATTTATACATATTAAATATTTATTTTCCATATATATTTAATTTTTACTATTGGTATAATATTATTATTATTTTTCTTAAACAAAAAATGAATAAAATAATATTAGAAAACAATATTTTCTTTTAAAGCAAAAAACTAGGGTTTCCCCTTTCAAAAATAATAATATTATTTTTTCTTATTTTTAGGACTTAGATGATTTTATTTTCACATACATAAAACAATTACAAAACATTTTTGCATATTTACATTTTTATTGCATATTTAAATATTTGTTTATTTATTTATTGTACCATAAATTCAATTGGGTTGTAATAGTAAATTAGGGTTTTATTTTGTGCAAATATCACCCATTCAAAACTTGTATCCCCCCTCCCATAATATTTTTGTAATAGTTTAGATTTACTTTACGCAATTTATCGCATTATATACATGTTTAGTAAATTAGGGTTTGTATGATAAGACAAAAAATCAAACAAATAACATGACCTAATGCAAGACAAAAATGCATGAAAAATGACAACACCTTGCACACAAGCACCTCTAGGGTTTCATCCACTTGGTTGCCTTAAAACATGGCCATGGTATGCATGCTAGGTATCTTGGCAAAACAAAACAAAACAAAAGATCATAGTCCCTCGATGACGCTATCAAAAGGTTGCCTAAAAACAAAATGATTTTGGTCCCTCAAACTTGCTAAGATACTTGGCACCATTGCTATCATGGTCATACGATGACCCACACCCGTCCCGTTTAACGTCCAAAGATAGGGTTGTCTACTAAAACAATAGTAGGTCAACAATGTCAAAGGAATAAAAATATATAAGAAAGACTTTTGAGTAGGTAGATAAGCTTCTAGTTAGTTGATCAATTTGCAAACAATCCTTGATATTTTCAAACAAACACACATACAATTTCAAAACATTTCCAAACAACTTTCAAAACATTGAAACATTTTTCAAAAGACAAACATCTTTGTATACATTCTTACAAACAAGAATCATTACAAAGATTGCCTAAACAAAGGCCTCTTTTCAAAATACTTTCAAAACCATACAAAGCACCATTTCAAACAATTGAAAAAAGCAAAGCAAGTGATCTAAAACAAGTAACTAAGAGCCCATGGAAAACCATGGATGAAAAGGGTGCTAGCACCTTCCCTTTTCATAATCTACCCCCCGAACCCAAAAACAATCTCAAAGGTCTTTCCTGTGCTTTTTTACCTTTCCATTTGGATAAAATAAAAGTCGGTGGCGTCTCTTGCTAAACCACAACATTTGCGAACACAAACGCAAAACCTCAAGTCAGTTCTCCCACCGCATCACAAAATTGGCGACTCTGTTGGGAAAATCTTAAAAGTGGGGTTACCTTAGGGTTTTAGATCACCTTTACATGCTTATCTTGCTTGACTTGTTTGCTTTACACTTTGGTTCTATTCTTTGGGTTTGAATCCTCTACCCAGATTTGGGAAAAATTCATAGGTAAATAACAATACGTTGTGGAAACTGTGTGGGGTATACCGACATGGTCTAAGCAATAACTATATTAGTGCGACATATTTGTGGGTACCGGTAGCCTTTGAGTCAATCAAAGAGAATACGGGGCCGCTGAGTGATGTCATGAAGCACTAATGGACTTTTAGAACCTTTACTTGACCAACTTGGCCTTTTTAGGATGTAGTGAGATGACTGGCTTTGGTGCAGTCCGAAGTTGGTAGATACTCGATACTACACTCATTGAGGGTTGGTTCCTTGGAATATTTCGGTCGCCAGTAAAGAGGCTGAATTGAAACAATGAACAAGGAAACAATCCAGTGATATTGAGCTCCTTAGAACCCGATTACTATTTCTAGGACTGGTTGAGCCAACTAAACTTCAAGAGGGTACTTACCTATGAAACCCCATGCAAGCCTAAACTAGGAACTTATGTGATTTGCTTGTACATATATACTTGTGCATAACATCATGGACATCATGAAGCATCATATGCATCCACTAACCATTTCAAGGATTTTGGATTTTCATCTTTGTTCCTATTTTGTAGGTTATGGATTCACTTCGCAGGAAAACTATCCAAGTCAACCTTGTAAGAATTCCTCCACAACTTAAGGAGCTAGCTTCAAGGATTCCTGAGAATTCTCCATTCACCGAGAGGCATGGTCGTCTTCTCAACTTAGTCACTGCCAACACTGAGGAGGATATGATGAAATTTCTCTTCCAGTTCTTTGACCCTTTGCATCATTGCTTCACATTTCCTGACTACCAACTTGTGCCTACTTTGGAGGAATTTTCTCAACTCTTGAGGATTCCTATTATCAATCAACTACCCTTCAATGGTATGGAAAGAGATTTGAAGCTAGAAGAGATTACTTAAGCCCTACACTTGCACTCGTCTGATGTCACAACACATTGGGAAACTAGAAGTGGTGTCAAAGGCTTCTTGTCAAAGTTTCTGTTTGAGAAGGCCCAAAGCTGATGGAATTCCTTGGACTTACAAGCTTTTGAGGAGATTGTAGCTCTTATCATCTATGGGATGATCTTGTTCCATAATCCTGACCAACTTATAGATGTGAGTATTGTCAAAATCTTCATGGCTCGCAACCCGGTGCCTACATTGCTTAGGGATATCCTCCACTCTTTTCACACTCGTACAATGAGGAAAAGAGGTGTTCTCATGTGTTGCACTCCTCTACTGGCAAGATGGTTTATTTCTCATCTTCCCCAATCAGTCTTGAAAAATGAGCAAGCCTTGAGATGGTCACAACAGTTGATGACCCTTACACATTCAGACATTCATTGGTGTTCTCGATCAAAAGAGAATGTCATAATAATTGACCATTGTGGGAATTTCCTAATGTCCCTCTACTTGGCATTAGGGGAGGCATCACCTATAACCCTTGCTTGGCTCTAAGGCAGTTTGGGTATGCCCCACATGACATGCTGATTCAAGGTTTGGTTTTCGACTTCGACAACGACAACCAAGGACTCCGACAAAGGTTCATCCGAGCTTGGAGAATGCCCAACAAGGTGGACAATAAGTCCTTGGGACACAAGAACTCCATCCCTCTTGAGCCTTACCTCAAGTGGGTACGAACCCGCGCCCAAAGTCTTATGATGCCTTACCCCTCCATTCTCGCTGTGATTATAGATCCTGTTATGGAAGGAGAGGTTCCATACACCCTCCTACATCCTGAAATGCCAACATCACTCGAAGATCTACAAAGGAGTTGGATACAGCTCAAGGGAGAGAGCGATACTTTCGAAGCCCAATTCTACGCAAGCGAGAAGAAGGTTTTGGAACTCACTCGTCAACTTCACGAAGAGCAGACTCTCAACACCTACATTACACCAAAGAGGATATGCAACGTCTTTTTACCTTTGAATTTTGTATTATTTTGCCCAAGGGGCATTGATGTACTAACAAATTCTATCTTATTAATATGACGTGTGTTTCTTTTTTGTTTAAAACAAATTTGAATTTCTGAATCCTTGAAAGCAGTACATGAATACATATCATTCATCATATGCATAAACAGGTCTTCATACTAAGTTTCCTCATCTCTGTTGTTTATTTCAGCAAGATGGATATTGAACAAACGGTCAAAGACTTACAAGCTCAGAATTCACAATTTCAACAGCTACTCTTGACCTTGGACAAGGGGCAGGAGGAGATCAAGACTCTACTAGAGAAGGAAAAAGAGAAAAAGAAGAAGAAGAGAGATGGTGTGGCTATCTTGGGCAGAAGGTTTGAAGGACAAGCCAGACGGACTTTGGAATTCCCATCAACATCTAAAGAGGGGGAAGGAAAAGGTAAAGGAACTGCAGTGCCATCTGAGTCTGAAGCAGAAGAAGAGGAGGATGAGGACTATTCTGAACAGCAGTACCCTCCGGCCGATGACAAATACAAGAACTTGGAAGAACGTCTAGCTGCTATGGAAGTGCAAAGAGTACCAGGGCTGGATTTTGAGGAGTTAGGGCTGGTATCTGGAATTGTAATCCCTCCTAAATTTAAAGTTCCATTGTTTGCTAAGTATGATGGGGTGTCTTGTCCAAAGATGCACCTCAGATCCTATGTCAAGAAAATTCAACCACATTCTTCTGACAAAGACCTGTGGGTCCACTTTTTCCAGGACAATCTTTCGGGAACGCAGCTTGATTGGTTCTACCAGTTGGAGAGAGCAGATGTCCATAATTGGGAGGATTTGGTAGCCGCATTCTATAAACAGTATCAATACAACACCGACTTGGTGCCAACCCGTACTCAGCTACAGAGTATGGCTATGGCTACCAATGAGGGTTTCAAAGACTACGCCCAAAAATGGAGGGATTTAGCCGGAAGGGTGCAACCACCATAATCTGAAAGGGAGCTAGTTGATATGTTCTTGGGGACTCTGTCAGGTCCTTTCTTTAATCACCTGATTGGAAGCTCTTATGCAGGTTTCACTGAGTTGATTCTAACTGGCGAAAGGGTTGAAGCCGGTATTAGAAGCGGGAAAATTCAGAAAGATACATCTACCTCTACTGCTGCAAAAAAGCCCTTCACGGGAAAGAAAGAAGTGTCAGTTGTCCATGCCCAGAGAAATCAGGGAAGAATTGAAAGATGACCAACTGTGGGGGCCGTTATGATTCAAAAGTCTACCTCAGACCAACAGAGAAACAACCAGCCGAGAAATGATCAGCCGAGGAATAACCAGCAAAGGGTGGAAAGGCCTGTAAGGAAATTCACAAAGATAAACATGACTCCTGCTCAAGTCTTACCACATCTCTTGAAGTTGAACCTGGCCATGCTAAAGGAGGCCCCTAAAAATCCTAACACTACTTCTCCACACTACCATCCCAACGCCAGATGTGCGTACCATTCAGAAAGCTCGGGGCATGACACCAACAACAGTTGGGCCTTGAAGAACAAGATTCAAGATCTAATTGACGCTAAGGAAGTTGAATTTGAAGCTCCTGAAAAGCCGAATGTCATCTCTGCTCCAATGCCTAGGAATGGGCACAATGCCAATGCTGTGGAAGAAGATCTGTTTGTTTATGCTGTGGATGAATTGTCAACTCCTCTCCTAACCATCAAGTTGAATTTCTTAAAGGCTGGGTGTTCCCAGGATGTGACCAAGATTGGCATGCTTGCCTGTCCTCCCCATTTGACTGTCCTCTATTAAAGAAAATAATCCAACAATTGATTGATAACAAGGAAATTTTGTTTGAGAAAGCTCCTATCTCACCCATTCCCGTTCCTGAAGTTTCAATAATAACCATATACGCCAATCCTTCCAGGGTTCCTAAAAAACCCGTTAGGATTACATTTTCTCCAGTGACTACTCCTTTAAAGATAACAATGCCCGGACCAACCACATACAAAACTGATAAAATGGTACCATGGAACTATGGTGGAGAAATCTACTACCATGGTGTCAAACATATTGAACAGACCATTGAAGAAGAAAGCTCTGAGGAGGATAATCCCGACATCAGTAACATTGTTGGAACAAGCAAAATACTCGTAGTAGGAGAATCTTTTCTCCAGAGATTGCTCCTCCAACAACAGTCTTTGGACCCACGACCATCCCGAAGATTACATCTAAGCCAGCAACTGTACCTGCAAGTGTACCCACCAACAATGACAATGCAATTCCCATCCCTGTTTCCGATGCTGAGAAAAAGGAACGAATGTTCGAGAGGAGCCTGTCTTGACGAAGGCCCAGTCTTTAGTCGTTCCTGAAACTTCCCAGAAAGAGGTGGAAGAGATTCTGAGGATTATTAAGAAAATTGATTATAATGTTTTTGAACAACTGGGGAAAACCCCCTCCAAAATATCTATGTTAGCCTTGTTGCTGTGCTCTGAGGCACATGCTAAAGCTTTGATCATGTTTTTGAAGACGACCCACGTGCCACAAGAAACCTCCACTGATCAATTCCAGGAATGTGTGGCTAGTTTAACAGCTAACAATGGTCTAGGATTCTCTGATGCAGACTTGACCTCCAAAGGGAGAAACCATAATGACGTGCTACATGTCTCGGTGGAGTGTAGGGAAACCACCCTAGCTCATGTTTTGGTGGATACTGGGTCGTCTCTAAATGTATTGCCGAAGAAAGCCTTGGATAGGTTGGATTGTGAAGGCCTAACCCTGAAACCCAACAACATCATTGTCAGAGCCTTTGATGGCTCTAAGAGGATGGTCCATGGAGAGGTGGACATCCCGATCAAGGTGGGTACCCAGACGTTCAATTCAACATTCTACGTGATGGACATCCGTCCTTCCTACTCTTGCCTGTTGGGAAGACCTTGGATCCACCATGCTGGAGCTGTCACTTCTACTCTGCATCAAAATCTCAAGTACCCTGTCCAGGGGAAAATTATAACTGTTCATGGCGAAGAGGAATACATGATCAGTTATCTAAATCCTTTCCGTTATGTAGAATTGGATGGCGAATTCATCGAGACCCCTTTCCAACACTTCGAAGAAGTCTCTGAAGAAATAGTGGCAACCAAGACAGTGTCCTCAACTCCTGTGATCATAAGACCTCCGCCTCGGATGCCTTCTTTAAAGGATGCTAGGGAAGTTGTGGAAGAAGGTGGATCCACAATCTGGGGGCAGCTTCCAGGCTTTCCTTTCAAATCAGACAAATTTGGCTTGGGATTTACTTCGACTGGTCAGAAGGCCGTGCGCCGCTCCCGTGCCGGAGGGCCACCTGTGAAGATCAGCCACCGAGGAGTTAATACGCTAGAGGATAGTAAAGAAGAGGGCAACTTGGAAGACTGGATTTTCCCTACTGTTGACAGAGGACTGTGCAACTGGGAAGCAAAATACTTTGTTCCAATTACTTTCATAAATCAGTAATTTATCTTTTCCATTTCGGTTGGACTGTAATAATTCACAAACAATGCGTACTTTTTTCAACCTTGTGTCTTACCCGAGGCACATAGGTCCATTTGTAAGGGTTCTTATTTCATTTTCATATGTCATTTTAATGAATCATGGACGCTTTTCATATTTAAACCTTTTATGCTCATTATCTTTCTTTTACATTTTGTTGTTTTAAGATGGCTATGCCCTTACACACACCCACACTCACAAATGCAGGTACCCTTCCATTCTGGAACCCATGGGTAACGATACTACTATAGCCTTCAGTGACTCTGAAGATCTGATCAACCAAGCCGAATACGAAGGTGAGGAAGATTGTGAGGTGCCAGGGGAATTGGCCAGACTTCTACAACAAGAGGAAAGAGAAATTCAGCCTCATGAGGAACAGTTGGATACGATCAACTTGGGTACTGAGGATGATAAAAAGGAAATCAAGATAGGCGCCAACCTAGAGTCGAGTGTCAAGGAGCGCCTAATTCAGCTACTGCATGATTATGTGGAGATCTTTTCCTGGTCATACAAAGACATGTCGGGACTCGATACAGACATTGTGGTACACCGTCTCCCCATAAGAGAAGACTGTCCACCAGTGAAATAGAAGGTCCGCCGCATGAGACCTGACATGTCCGAAAAGATCAAAGCAGAAGTTATGAAGCAGTTCAATGCTGGATTTTTGGATGTTACTTCCTATCCACAATGGGTCGCTAACATAGTGCCCGTGCCTAAGAAGGACGGCAAAGTCAGAATGTGCATGGATTATAGAGATTTAAACAGGGCCAGCCCTAAAGATGACTTTCCACTTCCGCACATTGACATCTTGGTTGACAACACAACACAGCACAAAGTATTTTCTTTCATGGACGGATTCTCAGGCTATAACCAGATCAAAATGGCACCTGAGGACATGGAGAAAACTACTTTTGTCACACAGTGGGGTACGTTCTGCTACAAAGTGATGCCATTCGGACTGAAGCATGCCGGGGAAACCTATCAACGCGCCATGGTAGCTTTGTTTCATGATATGATACATCATGAGATAGAGGTCTACGTAGATGACATGATAGCCCGATCACAAACTGAAGAAGGACACC
Source organism: Vicia faba (assembly GCA_948472305.1). NCBI lineage: Eukaryota > Viridiplantae > Streptophyta > Magnoliopsida > Fabales > Fabaceae > Vicia > Vicia faba. The sequence goes on from OX451741.1 coordinate 107,419,673, forward strand.
TTGATCACTTGCAAAAGCTGTTTGTCAGGTTGAAGGAGTACAAACTCAGACTGAATCCAAACAAGTGCACATTCGGAGTCTGGTCCGGTAAGCTCTTAGGTTTCATTGTCAGCAACAAAGGCATCGAGGTTGATCCTATTATTTGGCGGCGTTCTCTTACTAAGACGTCAGTCTCCTGTACAAAAATGCCTATTTACAGGCCAAACTTCAAAATCAATACAATTCATTTTCAAAGAAATTTCAAACTATTTTTTCTTTATCTGTTTTGATTTGCAAAGAACGTCCAATGTTCATTTTTGATATATGCATTTGACATTAATTGCTGCTCATGAATATTTACATGCGAAACAAAAGAAGAATTACTCGTAACATCAGAAACAGGGGCAATAAAAATGGTCCAAACTATACAGTTTCTATGTCCACCAGGTACAAAGGTAGATTCAGCTGAAGAATATGGCTAAGATACCTTCACTCCCCGCAGAGTAAGACAGTAAAGATATCTCTCCCCAGCTGAGGCTTGCAATTGTGAATGAGTCGGTAATATTCTCCCCAAGCAGATTTTATCTACCATCAACACTGAAAAGGCTTGATATCCCCGACAGTCCTAATATTCCCCAACAGAATATAAGAATGCTCCCCGACAGAGTACAAGATATCCCCAGTGGAGTTAAAATTTTCCCAGCGCAGTCTGAAAAAGCTTCCCCAACGGAATGGGAGAATCATCCCCAGTAGACCCTGGAAGTTTATCCCCAGCGGAGTACAAAAATAAGTCTCCCCATCCGAATTCAAAGGATCATTCCCAACAGAGCTCAGAGGATTATCCCCACAAAAGTCTAAAAGGTTATCCTCAGTGAAGTCGCAACTGAGAGATCGTCCCCAGCGGATTTCTTTCCTTTCACAAACAGGAATTCAATCCCCAACAGGATTCCATATCACCGGCAACAGTAATTCATCCCCATCGGAACTTATTGGTTGAAATCTCCAGCAGAACATCTCTTCCCCACAGAGTAATCTCCTCATCAGTTTATTCCCCCGACGGAGTCATCCTCTCCTGCAGGTTTATTCTCTTTGTTCGCCATCCCCATCGGAAACGAAGAATCCAGCTTTATTCTTCAGCAGCTATCCGGGATTTATTTTCCCCAGCTAGAAACATTACATTTCCATACATCATGATACAGGCATATACGCATCATACCACACAATCTCACTTATTTTGAGAGCATCATTGCTTGATATATATCATGCATTCCATACATCATGACATTGCATATGACTAACTCTTTATCTTTTCAGGGAAAGACGAATCAATAAACACCGTTGACTACTTATATGACCTGGTAGTCCCCTCAAAAACTACATCTATTGAGGGATGTTTCAGCAGATTCCTCAGAAAGATGCTCTCACAAGACTTTCGTCTAGTTCAGTTAAATCGATTCTAAGATTTTTCTGATTCTTATCCAGTCAAAGTTAATCTAAGACCTTCTTTGGTTCAGTCAGATCGACGCTAAGATCTCCCTGATTCTTATTCCAGTTGAAGATATTCCAAGACTTTTCGTTTGGTTCAGTTAAATCGATTCTAAGATTTTTCTGATTCTTATCCAGTCAAAGTTAATCCAAGACCTTCTCTGGTTCAGTCAGATCGATGCTAAGATCTCCCTGATTCTTATTCCAGTTGAAGATATTCCAAGACTTTCGTCTGGTTCAGTTAAATCGATTCTAAAATTTTTCTGATTCTTATCCAGTCAAAGTTAATCTAATACCTTCTCTGGTTCAGTCAGATCGACACTAAGATCTCCCTGATTCTTATTCCACTTGAAGATATTCCAAGACTTTCGTCTGGTTCAGTTAAATCGATTCTAAGATTTTTCTGATTCTTATCCAGTCAAAGTTAATCCAAGACCTTCTCTGGTTCAGTCAGATTGACGCTAAGATCTCCCTGATTCTTATTCCAGTTGAGGATATTCCAATACTTTTCGTCTGGTTCAGTTAAATTGATTCTAAGATTTTTCTGATTCTTATCCAGTCAAAGTTAATCCAAGACCTTCTCTGGTTCAGTCAGATCGACGCTAAGATCTCCCTGATTCTTATTCTGGTTGAAGATATTCCAAGACTTTCGCCTGGTTCAGCTAAATCGATTCTAAGATTTTTCTAATTCTTATCCAGTCAAAGTTAATCCAAGACCTTCTCTGGTTCAGTCAGATCGATGCTAAGATCTCCCTGATTCTTATTCCAGTTGAAGATATTCCAAGACTTTTGTCTGGTTCAGCTAAATCGATTCTAAGATTTTTCTGATTCTTATCCAGCCAAAGTCAATCCGAGACCTTCTCTGGTTCAGTCAGATCGACGCTAAGATCTCCCTGATTCTTATTCCAGTTGAAGATATTCCAAGACTTTTGTCTGGTTCAGCTAAATCGATTCTAAGATTTTTCTGATTCTTATCCAGCCAAAGTCAATCCAAGACCTTCTCTGGTTCAGTCAGATCGACGCTAAGATCTCCTTGATTCTTATTCCAGTTGAAGATATTCCAAGACTTTTGTCTGGTTCAGCTAAATCGATTCTAAGATTTTTCTGATTCTTATCCAGCCAATGTCAATCCGAGACCTTCTCTGGTTCAGTCAGATCGATGCTAAGATCTCCCTGATTCTTATTCCAGTTGAAGATATTCCAAGACTTTTGTCTGGTTCAGCTAAATCGATTCTAAGATTTTTCTGATTCTTATCCAGCCAAAGTCAATCCAAGACCTTCTCTGGTTCAGTCAGATAGACGCTAAGATCTCCCTGATTCTTATTCCAGTTGAAGATATTCCAAGACTTTCGTCTGGTTCAGTTAAATCGATTCTAAGATTTTTCTTATTCTTATCCAGTCAAATTTAATCCAAGACCTTCTCTGGTTCAGTCAGATCGACGCTAAGATCTCCCCGATTCTTATTCCAGTTGAAGATATTCCAAGACTTTCGTGTGGTTCAGTTAAATCGATTCTAAGATTTTTCTGAATCTTATCCAGTCAAAGTTAATCCAAGACCTTCTCTGGTTCAGTCAAATCGACGCTAAGATCTCCCTTATTCTTATTCCAGTTGAAGTAATTCCAAGACTTTCGTCTGGTTCAGTTAAATCGATTCTGATTTTTCTGATTCTTATCCAGTCAAAATTAATCCAAGACCTTCTCTGGTTCAGTCAGATCAACGCTAAGATCTCCCTGATTCTTATTCCAATTGAAGATATTCCAAGACTTTCGTCTGGTTCAGTTAAATCGATTCTAAGATTTTTCTTATTCTTATCCAGTCAAAGTTAATCCAAGACCTTCTCTGGTTCAGTCAGATCGACGCTAAGATCTCCCTGATTCTTATTCCAGTTGAAGATATTCCAAGACTTTCGTCTGGTTCAGTTAAATCAATTCTAATTTTTCTGATTCTTATCCAGTCAAAATTAATCCAAGACCTTCTCTGGTTCAGTCAGATCGACGCTAAGATCTCCCTGATTCTTATTCCAGTTGAAGATATTCCAAGACTTTTGTCTGGTTCTGTTAAATCGATTCTAGGATTTTTCTGATTCTTATCCAGTCAAAGTTAATACAAGACCTTCTCCGGTTCAGTCAGATCGACGCTAAGATCTCCCTGATTCTTATTCCAGTCGAAGTTCAGACCTCCTATCAACAATCTCTAAATGGCATCTGTAAGCCCATTCCCGACATCACGGTGATGATACCACTTCATGCGAGTGCAAATTTCTAGGCACCCTAGTGTTCAATCATCTTCCACCTTCGGATCACGAAAGGCACGAAAGCCAATCTATATCCTAAGGTTTAAGAAGATTGAACAGGGGCAACTGTTTTACCCCAAAATTTGCCCTCTCATATTTCTCAAAACATTGCAAGATAAATCTCCAAAAAGTGGCTCAAGATTGTTCAAGAGTTGGACAGTCAAGTCATCTCCTAAGGCAGTCAACCCCAAATTAGGGTTTTGTGTTGCATCAAGAGATTTTGAGTCCAAATGACCTCAAGTGCTCCCCAATGTCCTAATATGTTCTCAAGCTCATCCATGTCAAATCTCAAGCCTTGCAGAGGAAGTTTGCTCAGTCAATTGCTCAAAGGGTCCAAAATTTAACTGTGCTAGGGCAAAAGTCAACTGTGACCTATAAACAGTCAAACTTCAAGATTTTTTGTCAACATTATCATTTTGAAGGATATTTCATCATTTTATCAAGGGTTGATCATGATTCATCAAGGATTACTCAAAATTCATCAATACTCAAAAGTTGCTAAATTAGGGTTTTGCAGGAAAAGTCAACTCAACTTTGACCAAGTATAACTTTCTCATACTTTATGATAAATGACCCATCCAAAGATCATTTTGAATATCATGCATTTTCCTACAATCCATCTTCATACCCCAAGATCAGAAAATGCACTCACAAGAAGTTATAAATTTGGACATTATAGGTCATTTTTGAAAGTCAACAAAAACACCTTTTTTCCAAAGCTTATAACTTGAGAATGAAATATCAAAATGAGATGAGACCAAAAGGGTTGGTTAGAGGACATCTCAAGCTTTCTAAAAAGTCCAATAACACTTCCGAAAGTGCAAAATTTAATAAGTTATGCATTGTTGAAGTTGGGCATTTTTGCAAAATTGCCAAAAGTCAACTATCCCCAAAACTTCAAATTTTGTCAAATGGGCTCACTCTTTTCCACTTGATTTGATCTTGCCACATTACACACGTGTCCTATCTTCAGACTTGTGTCGATTTATCAATTTTATTATTTTATTTGATTTTTTATTGAATTATTTCATTTTAAATCAATTTAAATCAAATAAAATCTCAAAACTTAATTACATGAGATCTTTTTCTATTTTCAGGACTTAATCATCATCAATATCATGATCAAACTCGTATCAAGGATTCCATGTGCAAAAAGATTGGATTTTTGACAAAATAGGTAAGCTTTCAATGATGGATCAAATCAAATCCCATGGCATCAATGTGCAAGGATTCAATCCACAAATGTTAACCTAATGCACTGCATATTACATATACAAGTCAAGGCACACGAAATTGGGATGGAGAGGCTGCGAGAACACCAAGAACCAAACTTGCAAAAATTGACAAAAAGTGTGAAACTGAAATCATCCTTGGAGGCAAATTCAGAAGTAAAACTCAACATAAATCAATTGCTGGAGGTTCACTGAGTCAGAACCAACCCCTAGCAAGCTCCCATACACGCTCAAAAACTTTGTAAGTGTCTCAAAAAACCGCTTTTCGTTTGAATTCGTGGATCCTTATTCTTGCACCTTTCTTACAAACTCTTTGCATATTTATGATTATCATCCAATTTCCAAGCTTTCTATATCATCCAATTGCATTTATCTGGACTGTAACCCCATAGCCGAATCTAGGGTTTTGTGGTTTGTTTTTTGGGCATTTCTTTTACAGGCAAAATCAGCTCCAATAATGGCCATGGGCATGACCGGAGGAGGAAGACAAGCATAACCATGGTCTTGGGAGGAATTTTCATGGCCTATAATTGATTTTAGGGTTGACCTACGAATTCAGCCGCGGATCTGAATCCACAAGTAAATATCACAGGGCTGGAGGTTAGGGATGAAGACGTGTCACTCCCCCTGTGGTTGGTTCAAATATTCGCGCGTTTTATTTTTTATTCTGGCATGTTAACCCATTATCCCATATTATTATTATTGATTAATATATTGACAATTGAAACAAAGTGGCGCAGCGGTAGTGGCGTGCATCCAATGACCAACATGACCTGGGTTTGAATCCTAGGTCCCCCATGTTATTTGTTATTTTATTTCTTCAGACATTCCAGTGTGCATGAGGAACACGAATGCATCATACACCATCATCTAATCAATGGACAGATGTCCAATGGCCAGATCTGAAGGACAAGAGATGGACGTCCACCATGGGAAAAATCAGCGCGTGCACATGGAATCCAGGGAAGTCAAGCCAGGCCAACGTAATTGGGCCTCTGAATTGCTAAGCAAGCCTCCAAATCAGGCCCACACCCCTAACTCTTTCTATTTATTTTAATTGTTTGTTTTATTTTTATTTAATTATTAACTAACCAATCAAATCTTTTTCTTCATAAAATTAAAACCAAAAATATTTTATTTATTAAATTAAATTTCAGTAATTTGTTTTTGTTAACAATATTAATGTAATTAATTTAGTTTTAATTAGGAATAACTTTTAATATATTTTGCAATAATTAAAATTAACTTAGACAATTAGGTTTTTATTAACATTGATTAATTTATTTTTGTTTCTTTAAATACCAAAAACCCAAAAATATTTTTATTAATTAATTTATTTATTAATTTAATAATTAACCTAGATTAATTTCTTTCTTAATTAAAAAATAACCAAAAATCTTTTCTTTAACAATTAAAGGGTCAAAACCCTAGAGCTTGCACCCAATTTAATTTCCCGCACGCGATCCGTTTTGTTTCAATATTGTATTTGTTCCCGATTTGTAATAGCTAATAGGACTTTTATTATTTTTTATCACTTTCTTTACTTTAAAGGGTTTGTCTTTGGCGATGTAAATACCTGACGCCTTGTAATTTAAATTCCGCAATTTATTTTCCGCAAATTATAATTATTAGATGTTTGATAATAGGATGGCATGACAATATTGAAAGTTTTAACCTAAAATCAACTTAGATCACCATTAACATGTACAAAGATAAAAATAATTGAAAAATAACACACTCGCACTATGATAATATTTAAATATCACACATGCACATGCGCACTCTTAGATGAGTTTAGAAAATAATATTTAAATAATAGTAATAAATGTAATATTAAAATATAAATATATTAATATAAAAACATAAAAATAATAATTATAATAAAATAATAAAACACAGAGGGGGTGTGAAATAAACTAGGTTAGTAAAAATATGGGGGTTTCAAAAGCATGAGCCTGAATTCAAATATTGAATTCAGGCCCAAAAGACAGGGGGTGTACAATTGCACTATGAAGTAAAATCTGGGGGTATGTAGAGCAAGGGCCCAAGTCCAGATTTTTGGACTTGGCCCGTTAAGCAGGGAGGTGCATTTTTTCTAAGTGTTAGTAAAAACAAAAAAAAAGGTATGATGTGGTTAGATAATGGGCCAAGCCCAACGCATGGAGATATGGCGATTCGTTTGGATTCCATATGGGAAGGCGTATGGCAGTATGGTGAGGCGCGGGTTTTGGGATGTAAGATCATGATCGTATGGTTCAGACTTAGGGAGCATGGTAAGGGGCATGGAGTGACGCGCATCAGATTACTTAGTTATTATATTTTCTTTTTTTCACAAAACATATTTTATTTGTTATTTTCGTTCGCCCTCTCCGTTTCATATTTGTTCTCTCTCTTTCTCTCTCTCTCTCTCTCTCTCTCTCTATCTCTCTCTCTCTACCAACATAAACCCTATCCCCTTCCATCTATGGGTTCCATCGGCGGAGCGAATCGTAAACCAACAATAACATACAACCCCAACCTTAAGTCCCAAAGCCCATGTTTACAGAAAATGCAACAATAATGAGATCTAAAGCTATGTTTGGATTACCTCTATTCGTAACTGTTCTTCAGCCACCTTTATGTAGTTCTTCTCCTAATCTTTTTTTTTGTGTTTGACAGGTATGGCGTTGGAGGCAGCGATTTGAGGACGGCGGATTGGAGAGGTCTTAGGGTTTCAGATGTTGAAACCCTATATCGAGGATGAGACAATGATGATTTGGTCTTCTACTCATTCTCTCTGCAACAAATATTTCTTCTGTATAATTCTCCCTCTTTATTTTCTCTTTTATCGTCCCCTTATCCTTTCTTTAGCTTTAGGTTTTATAGTATATTAGTTCTTTAGAAAACAAATATAATTGTTTGTAAATTGAATTAGGTTTCAATTAGGGTCTTATCAGATTAGGAAATTGTTTTTATTTTGTCTGTAAATTGTATAAACCTTTAATGTGTTTCTGTATTTGGATTGTACCAGTTCTAGAAAGTTATGAATGTAAGATCTGTTTGCTCGATGAACGAAAATATCCGGACAGTAATTGCGTGCGTTTTTCTTCGCGAACTCGTACAGTAGCCGTTTGCTCATTAAAACACGCATTATTCTTTCCCCAATTCACACAGTAACTGTATTTTTGGAACAAGCTTTCTAATTTGTTTTGGGATTGCAACATATTTGGACTGCCTATTTTTTGTTTTGGTTTGCAATGTGTTTTTTTCTCTGATTTTGGCCCATAAATTTTGATCGGTTGTGCAATCTGAAAGCCTCAATGTTTTTTTTAAAAACAATTTGAAATATAATATGTTAATTATAATAAAACATTAGCATAAGTAGTAATTTTAATAAATAAAAAACAGTAATAATAATGATATTATAATTAAAACAAAACACTTTTTTCAAAACAAACTCATAATATGAATTGGGCCATTGTTCCTAAATATTGGGCCTCGACAAAATAAATCACATATGGGCCCTCTTTGATTTATAAAAAACAGATCAACCTTATTCAAACAAAAAACAAAATGGGCCTTATAATCCAATTGTTTTAGATTTAAAAAAAATTGTTTTCAAAACAGTAAAAAAAACTTGAAATGGGCCTTGATGTTTTGATCACTCATCGGGTTTTAACAAAATAAAATACTTTATGGATTTTAAAGAGAAAATGCATTGTTTTATGCATACTTTCTCCTATACTTTGAAATGGACTAAAACATATAATGGGCCCTTTCTAATTGAGAAAGGCTCGTGATTTCTTTATAAGATAAACCCTTTCTTGTCAATACGAATCACATTTTATAAAAGATATTTTTTTAAAAAATAAGAAGAAAAAAACTATCAGAAACTAGTAGGAAAAATTTGGGGTATGACAACTGCCCCTATTTAATTATCTATCGATTGGATAATGCAAGAATATGTAGGTCTCGCATGTTCTGATCGGAAGTTTATTAAATATTGGAAGACCCCAAGATTTGTCTGAAAGATCATAAGAATACGATGTACAACATTCTTATGAAAGTGAAGAGTAGGCATAGATGATGATGTATCCACTTACCAGCGTTTGAGCCAAAGTTTGATTTAACTTAGATACGAGGATGCGGATAACCCGTCAATATCTAAGAAGAGATTGTTTGCATATTTACCATAAGCTAGGAAGTAAAATATATACAAGATTTGCAAAGCCGACTTACTAATGCTTGGAGACTAATATAACAAGTTCTGTTTTGATTTGATTTTGTCTGTTCATCATAACCTAGAGGATAAATATTCGAGAAGGGATCGATAACCACGTTGCTTCATGGAGACCGCGACAACGGGTTATATCGAGGAAGAAACTATGATAATGACATTGCTCCCTAGAGACTGACGTAATGGATTATATCGTAGAAAAAGTCTGATAACAATATTGCGGCATGGAGACTGATGCAATGGAAAGAGTTTGATAGTAACAGTACGACATGGAGCCTGATGTAATGGAAAGAGTTTGATAATAACACTATTGCATGGAAACTGATGCAATGGAAAGAGTTTGATAATAACACTGCTGCATGGAGACTGACGCAATGGGTCAAATTGCAGATCTCACATCATTGCTGCATGGAGCCTGACACAATGAGCTATATTGTATAGGAGTAAACACATTGTTGCATAGAGCCTGACGCAATGAGCTATATCACGAAGAAGGAAAACACATTATTTCATGGAGCCTGACACAATGAGTTAAATTGCAGAAAAGTTTGATAATAACATTGCTGCATAGAGACTGATGCAATGGACTATATTGTAGATAAGGAAACACATCGCTGCATGGAGACTGACACAATAGGTTAAACTATAGATTTTGTACATTGCTGCGTGGAGCCTAACGCAATGAGCTATATCGTGAAGAAGTTTGATAATAATGTTACTACATGGAGACTGATGCAATGTATTATATTGCGAATTTCACACATTGCTGCATGGAGTCTGACACAATGAGCTAGATTACACATAAGAGAACACATTGCTGCGTGGAGACTGACGCAATGAGTTATAATGTAGAGGAAGTTATTTTGAATGATCCAAATCTTAGATAACTAAATCAAAGATGAGAACGGATTTTTACCAGTTGTGTTCATTTTCAACCAAGGTAAAAACTGATGGAGGGCCCTAAGATATTGGCTCCGTCTGAAGTAGGTTTTGAGGAATGCCATGCATGATGCATATGAATGATGCATATGCATGATGTCTTAGATCAATATGGAACCCAGAGTGTATATGTAATGATTGTGCGTATGCTTTTTGGATATCCTTTCCTTTTAAACCATTGGTTTTGAGTTACCAACTCCCAGACATTGCGTGTTGCGTTGTCGTGGTATCCTTGAATTGATTTGAAAATGATGGAAAGTATCAGTAAGATCTTGATGTTTGTATCATATGCATAGGCGTAACATAGGCGCAAACGTAGCCATAATCGTGGAAATAAGTATAGATATGGATGCATGCTTGGATTTTCTTTAGATGTTTTCTAACCAAAATGCTTTTCTATGTTTTATCGAGTGCTTCTATTTGTCAAATCCTCGAAATGATTTCAACATAATATTCAAAAGAAATAATCGTAGTGTTTGCAAATAAGTCTGAAAAAGAAAAACACAATTTGCAAGATATAAAAAGTAAAGGTTTTATTGATATGCCTTTGAATAGGCACGAGTACAAGATGCAATTCCTTAAAAGAGGCAATTACAGGAAAAAAATTAAAACTGTAAATGGAAATGAAAATCATAATTTCTATTACTATTTCCCCAATAACCTTTTTATAGCTTCAAATCTTCTTTGCTTATGAGTTGGATGATTTGGATCTAACTCTTTCTTCGTGGTTTATGGTCGCAGTTCTTAGATCGCAGTCTTTTTATTCTATTTCTTTTCTATAAGATCCCTAATTTTTGCCTGGATCGCCCTTTCGGGTTTTCAATCCACGGGTATAATTTTTTTGTGTATGTCCCTAATATTTGCCTGGATCGCCCTTTCATGTTTTTGATCCACCAGGACGCTCCTTTTTTCATAAGTCGCATGTTTAAGGTTCGATCTTAGCGAGCTTTCTTATACATAGTATTTTTTTACTGCGCCTGAATTTTCCAAGCATGGTAGTTCTTCCCCATCCATTATTGTGAGGATGAGATCACCACCAGAGAATGCTGTTTTTACCACGTATGGACATTCGTAGTTGGGTGTCCATTTACCACGTGAATCAAGGCGAGGTAGCATAATCTTTTTAAGTACTAAATCCCATTCTTTGAATATTCAAGGACGAACTTTCTTGTCAAAGGCTTTCTTCATCCACTTCTGATATGATTGACCTTGATATAAAGCCATCAAGCGTTTCTCTTCAATGAGGTTGAGCTGATCAAGTGGTGTCTGAACCCACTCGACTTATTCAAGCTTTGTTTCCATTAGAACTCTAAGTGATGAAATTTATATTTCAGTTGGGAGTACTGCCTCCATGCCATATACTAGAGAAAAAGGAGTTACACCCGTTGATGTGCGTACAAAGGTACGATAGCAATGTAGAGCAAAGGGAAGCATTTCATGCCAATCTTTGTATATCTTCACCATTTTCTGAATTTTTTTCTTGATATTTTTGTTGGAAGCTTCCACGGTCCCGTTCATCTTGGATCGATATGGTGAAGAATTATGATACTCGATCTTGAAATCATCGCATAAATCTTTCATCATTTTGTTATTCATATTAGACCCGTTGTCTGTTATAATCCTGTTTGGAACCCCATATATGCATATGCGATTTTGCTTGGTGAATCGAGTAACCACATGGCTTGTCACATTTGGTGAAGTAATCAATAGCAACTAGTATGAATTGGTGTCCGTTAGATGCTTTTGGTTCGATCATACCTATCATATCAATTCCTCACATCGAGAACAACCAAGGAGAGCTCATGACATTCAGAGGAGTAGGTGGTACATTCATTTTGTCGGCGTAGATTTGGCACTTGTGATAGATTTTTGTGTAATGATAGCAATTCGCTTCCATTGTTAACCAATAATAATCTGCTCGTAGAATTTTTCTTGTCATAGCATGCCCATTTGTATTGGTTCTGAAAGCACCTTCATAGATTTCTCTCATAAGCATATTTGCTTCTTGTTTCTCCACACATCTGAGTAGCACCATATCGTAATTTCTTTTGTATAATACATTACCACTCAAAGAGAATTTTGAGGCTAGCCTTCGCAGAGTTTGTTTATCAATGATAGAGGCATTTTCTGGATATTATTGTTTTTCAAGATACCTTTTGATGTCATAGAACCAGGGCTTGTTATCCGGTCCTTCTTTAATAGCGAAGCAATGTGCAGGCTCATCAAAATGTATGATTGTGATGCACGGCTTATGGTTAGGCCAGGTTACCTTGAACATGGATGGTAGGGTTGCTAAGGCGCCTGCCATCTAATTTTCTTATCGTGGGATATGACTGAAGGTAATCTCAGTGAATTCCGTAGCTAGCTTTAAGACATGATCTCGATATGGAATCAAATTGGGGTGTTTAGTGTCCCACTCGCCTTTGACTTGGTATATGACTAGCACAAAGTCTCTAAACACTTCGAGATATTTAATTCTCAGATTGATGGCAGCTTCCAGACCCAGGATACAGGCTTCGTATTCGGCAATATTGTTGGTGCAGTCAAAATATAACCTTGAGGTATAAGGTTTGTGATAGTTCTTTGGAGAAGTCAAAACTGCCCCGATACTGTGCCCTGTGCATTTGAAGCTCCATCAAACATGAGTGTCCAACATGGCCCTGGTTCGGGTCCTTCATCGAGCCCTGTCATTTTGTAGTCATCTATAACCATAACATCTTCGTTTGGAAAGTTAAACTTCATTGGTTGATATTCCGGCAACGGTTGACGAGCTAGATGATCAGCTAGTACACTTCCTTTGATAGCCTTTTGAGTAACACATTGTATGTCATACTCTGATAATAACATCTGCCATTGGGAAATCCTTTATGTAAGAGCTGGTTTTTCGAACACATATTTTAAAGGATCCATTCTTGCTATTAACCACGTGGTGTGTGTTAACATGTATTACCTCAATCTTTTAGTAGCCCAAGCCAATACGTAACAAGTATTCTCGAGGAGTGAGTACCTGGTTTCGCAATCAGTGAATTTCTGGCTGAGGTAGTAGATTACATGCTCTTTTCTACCTGCTTCGTCCTGTTGGCCCAATACACATCCCATTGATACTTCAAGTACTGTCAGATACATGTTGAGTGGTCTTCTGGGAACTGGCGGCATTAAGATTGGTGGCTCTTGCAAATATGGGCTCGCACATAGCAGTTAGGTGTGATATGAACCTTGAAATATAGTTCAATCGTCCTAAGAAACCACAAACCTCTTTCTCTATTTTTGGAGCTGGCATTTCTTGTATGGATTTTACTTTGTCGGGGTCCACCTCAATACCATATTGACTTACGATAAAACCCAGTAACTTGCATGATCTGACACCAAATGTACATTTGTTCGGATTCAACTTAGTTTGAACCTTTGCATGCGATAAAATAACTTCTGTAAATGTATGATATGGTCCTCCTCAGTATGAGATTTGGAAATCATATCATCTACATACACCTCAACTTCTTTGTGAATCATATCATGGAATAACATGGCCATTTTCCATTGATAAGTTGCCCTTGCATTCTTCAAACCGAACGACATTACTTTGTAGCAGAAAGTGCCTCAAGGTCTCATGAATGTATTCTTTTCCATATCTTCTGGTGCCATTTTGATTTGATTATAGCCTGAGAAACTGTCCATGAACGAGAATACGGAAGCTTGAGCTGTATTGTCCACTAAAACATCTGTGTGAGGTAGCGAGAAATCGTCCTTAGGACTTACTCTGTTTAGATCCCAATAATCCACACACATACGTACTTTTCCATCTTTCTTGGGTACTGTCACGATGTTAGCTATCTAAGGTGGATAATCTACCACCACTAGGAATCCTGCGTCAAATGTTTAAGGACTTCTTCTTGAATTTTGCTGGACATGTCTGAACGAGTTCTCTTGAGCTTCTGCCTGACCGGGGAGCAACCATCCTTGAGAGGTAGTTTGTGAACCATAATGTCTATGTCCAATCCTGGCATATCTTTGTAAGACCAGGGGAATATATCCATGTATTCATGTAACAACTTGACCAACCTTTCTTTGACGCTTTTTTCTAATGTTTCCCCTAGCTTGATCTCTTTCGGATTTTCCTCTGTGCCAAGGTTAATGGTCTTAATAGATTCCTTGTATGGTTGTATCTTGTCATCTTTTTGCTATATACTTCTTTCTAATTCTTCAGAAAGTTCAAGATCCTCATCATCCTCCTCTTCGGCTTGGTTGACGGGAGCATCAAAATCATATCGGATAGCAGCAGTAACATTATCGATGATTTTGGGCATGTATCTGCATGTTTATCATGTTTTGGTGCAGTTTTTATTTAGTATGTGAATTTGGAAAATGCATATGAATGGAAGTATTGCCATTTTAAATATGAAATATAAATTCAAAAAGAAAAACAAGGATCTTAATTGAATACAAACCATATTTTTATTAATCATGAATATTGGTTAAAACAAACAGGGGACCCTTACAAACAATCCATATGCCTCGGGCTTGACATAAGTTCTTTTCAAAAACAAAGAAAATTACTTTGGAAAGAAAATCTCAGGAATCTCCACAATTGTCCAGTTCTTGAGTTCTTCGCCTGAAGCACACTCATGGATGAAATCAGATGCCCTTTTGATTTTGTCTTTATTGCATATCATTGCCACCTGTTTGCCATGCTCTGTCCCTTTACCAATGAAGGTTTCCTGGATTGGTGGAAACCGTGCTTTGCCTTTCAAAGTAGCCTTTGATGATTCGTAACTCAAACCAAAGCGGTTCTTTTTCTCAGATGTTTCTGGGAGCTTTCCCCATCCTTTTGAGTCACCATTCTCCATTTCCATTTGTAGACCCCTCCACGTAGTTCCAACATGTTTCTTGATCTTTTCCACTGGTAAGGTTACCATTGAAGCAACCTCAAAGACTTGAAAAGGCGTGGCTATGCAATCTTCGTCAGCACTGATATACCCGTAGGACTCAATGTGACTTACAAAGTTGTCATCTTATCCATCATATATGACCAATCTTCCCATAATAAAGAACCTCAGTTTTTGATGTAAGGTTGAAGTGACTGCCCCTGCTGCATGTATCCAAGGTCGTCTGAGTAAACATGTATATTCTGGTTCTATATCCATGACTTGAAAGGTGATACAGAACATGTGTGGGCCGATCTTGACATGAAGGTCTACTTTTCCGAATACCGTACTTTGAGAACCGTCAAATCTTTAACTATTGTGGAACTCAGTTTTATCACAACACCATCTAGTGTTAACCTCATCAGACTAGATTTCAATAACACATTACGGGTAGAACCAGTATCAGTAAGCACCCTGGACAGGCTCGTAGTGCCTATCTAAATCGAGATGTGTAGCGCTTTATTGTGAGCTCGGCCTTGTGGAGGTAACTCACTATCATTAAAACCTATATAGGACCCAGACGTCAGATTTGCCACGACATTATCAAATTGGTTCATAGTAATCTCTTTCGCGACATGGGCAGAAGTTAAAACTTTCATCAATGAATCTTGATGCGCCTCTGAATTGATGAGCAACGAGAGTATGAAAATTTTGGTCGGGGTTTGGTGAAGCTGATCTACCACCCTATAGTCGCTTCTCTTAATTATTTTTAGAAATTCATCAGCCTCTTGATCAATAAAGTTTTTGTTTGGAGGCTCTTGATTTTCCTCCACTACTGCTTTTCCTTTTTCTTTTACTAACGTGTCATTTTTACTCTTCACCACATCATCATTCTTCTTTGGTGGTTCAGATCTGAACACTCGACCACTGCGGGTCATGCCCCCTGTCCCTGCTATATTTGATATTACATGTCCTTGCTTACATTCCTGTTTCAAGCCATTGATATATACGGTCAAATTATAACTATATGGTACTTCTTTGCCAATTTCGTAAGGGGTAGGAGATGCCCCCCTAATTACCATTGTATTCTTTGGAACTACTGGTATCCTCAAAGTTTGCTTTATTGTGGGAGTTTCTGTTGAATCTCCCCACGGGATCACGAGAGTCTTTTTATGGTTTGGCCCTTGGCAAGGAATTACCAATGGCTTCTTCGTACTTCCTTTAATTGCTGATATATACACCTTAAGGGTATGGTCCGAATTGGACTATCCCCTGGTCCACAAATTATTGTAGTGTCCTTTCGAAAGCTTCATTATGCTCCAAAAGGAACCCACATTCCAATAAATATTTTTTTAACAGATCTATCAGAGCCTTTACTTGTCTGGTTGCCCCATAGTTGGTGACTACTTCGATCGCATTTATTGCTGGTCCACCATGCCGAGGCATGGGGTTTGACTTGATGTTCGGTTTCTCAAAAGTAATGTCCTGGGAGTCTAAAAAATCCTGAACTTTATGTTTGAAAGCCCAACATTGATCTATAATAGGCCCCAAAGAATTGGCGTGGTATTTGCATTTGGCATTGGCACTGTATTTTGGTGGAAGTGGCCCAATTGGAGGAGCCAAAGGTTTTAACTCTACCAATGATGCCTTGATCAAATGTTATAATAGTTGAATGGGTGGCATAAAGATTGGATCCAACTTTCTCAGTGCCCTTTCGAACTTGTTCGGTTGCTACCCACGCAGGATTATTAACGGTTGTTACGCTCTCGGTTGTGAAGCTACATCATTAACTTCTCCCTCCTTCCTTTTTGTGAAGTTAGGAACTGGTCTTTTTGCATTGTAAGGGGAATTTGATGACCCCCCTTGAATCTTTCCATTATTTATTCCAGTTTCAATCCTCTCTCTAATAGTTACTAGGTCAGAAAATCCTAAAGAGATGCTTCCTACCATCTTCTCGTAATATATCCCTTGCAAGGTTCCCATGAACATGTCGACTAGTTCTTTCTCCAGAAGTGGTGGTTGTACACGGGATGCTATCTCTCTCCACCTTTGAGCGTACTCCTTGAAGGACTCCTCTTTCTTCTGAGACAAGTTATGGAGTTGTATACGGGTAGGTGCCATGTCCAAATTGTATTTATATTGTTTCAAGAATGCATTAGCAAGATCTGCCTATGTCTGGATGTGCATCCTTCTAACTGCATGTACCAATCCAGAGATGCCCCACTCAAATTGTCATGAAAGCAGTGAATCATTAGTTTTTGGTCTTGAGCATTAACATTCATCTTCCTACAATACATGCACAAATGGTTTCTTGGATAAGTGAGCCCTTTGTATCTTCTAAAGTCAGGTAGATTAAATTTTGACGAGATTACTACGTCCGGAACAAGACCCATTTTGACGGCATCGACATCAAAAGCATCGTATCCCTCCATAACTTTCAACCTTTCCTCTAAAGTTTATACTGATTGAGCACTAGTGGGTTCTCTGTAGAAGAAGTATTGGTCATTTTCTAAGGTGCTTGATTGGCATCCTCTAGGTCGTGTCTCCATATTGTAAGTCCAAATAATTGTCAGTGTTGTTAATCGGAATTTGTAGGGTATGGGATGTCCCTGCCTTTGGTGGAGGTGGGACAAACCCTTCAGTTTCTTCTCTTGTCTCAGTTAAGCTATGACAGACTTTTGTGGCCCTGTCTCTGGTCCTCTTCTCAGTTGGTGACTGCTTGATGCACCAATGGTATGGGTTATTTCCTCAAAAGCTACCCTAGGAATTTGTCCTTGCCCGACGATGATGTTCTTCAAGGCTAGAAGAACCTGACTCATATCCGCTCTCATTGAGTCAACGTTGCTTTTGACTTGTTCCAAATCCACTTTGAAAGCTGCTTGATTTTCTTTAATTTGTTCCATGGCTCTTAGTTGGTGAGCTCTTATTTGATACGGTGGCCAGGGAGGTGGTGGTTTTCTTCTACCAATGGTTCAACTGGAGAAGATTTTGAAAAATGAATTTTTGAGTTGTGAGTTTATAAGATGCATATGTTTTATGAATGTATCAATATGTATGGATGATGCTGAGAATTACGTTTTGAATGTCTTATTCACTTGGGTATATATATATATATATATATATATATATATATATATATATATATATATATATATATATATATATATATATATATATATATATATATATATATATATATATATATATATATATATATATATATATATATATATATATATATATATATATATATATATATATATATATATATATATATATATATATATATATATATATATATATATATATATATATATATATATATATATATATATATATATATATATATATATATATATTCTTTTTATATTATATATTTTTTAGGTTTTGCTTTTTCATTGGTGAGTATCTGGAAAACGAATACGCAAAGAGAAATAAGAAACACAATGCTTTTATTAAAGGTGCTAATTGTCTTTAAAAGAGAACATAATTCAGATACTGAAAGATATTACAATTCTAAAAAAATAAATTTTCTGAAAGGAAAATAAACAAAGGGAAACATTCTCCTAAGCACGCTTGCAGACGTCTTCTATGAAACGATCGACCATTATTCTACACAGCTTCAGGAAATTGTCGACGTCCTTTGGGAGAGGGACTATTATACTTTCTGCGTCTCTCAAACTTCTAGGGATGTCTTTAATGAGATTATTGGCTAAGAAGGCGAGCCTCTCATGCTTGTCCTTGTAGTATCGGTACTCTCAGTAGAGGTTGGGAATTATCTTGTGGTTATCCTTTCCTACTTGGGAAATCTTTGTATACTGCTACTCCCAATTCATCTTTTCATCCCTCATCTCCATATAAAGTCTCTGTTGTATCAGGAAATCTTTTTGGAGGCCTTCTAGCTCAAGGCATACATGTTTATATTCTTCAGTTTTTTGGGCAAGAAGTCTTTTTGTCCCCATCTTTGCAAGGCGTTCCCTTACCTCTGATTCTTGGCTATCCTGAAGTATGGTAGTGAGATACTTCAATTGATCTTCTTGATCTAGAGAGGCTTGTGCCAAGCTTTGGGTTTGAGCCCTTAGATCTTCCTCCAATACTTTCTTTTCTTGCACAGCCTTTTCATACCATCTAGTTAACTTTCCAATTTCATTAGCAGTGTCTTCCAACCTCTGGTTGTGGGAATCCAAATTAAAATTAGCACTCAGCAACCCTTCAGTCGAACGTTTCCTTTTTAGACTCTCCTTTTCAAATGCTTCACAATCTGTTTGAATCTGTTGGTCTTTTGATTCAAGTATACACTGTATTTGTCTTTTTTCTTTGTTAAGTTAAGGAGATTGAGCTCCAGTTATTCTTTCTCCCTCTGAGCCTGTTTCAAGGTTTTCTTCAGATTATCTATTTCTTCCAAAGACATAGGCGGAGTTACTGGGACCTATGGCTTGTATTCAGGGTCTATGTCGAAAGGCAGCTTAATAATTTGTACCCTGTCCAAAATCCATCGAGTGTAAGGTTCTTTCGCCATAACATTCTTCTTTTCATATTTTCTTTTATTAACCCTGCTCCAGGCCCGGATAATCTTGTTGATCAGCTCTCGGTCATTTTTGCCCATGTCATGAATGATCTATTGTTGAAGTTGTTCTCGTCTGAAGGTTTATCTTCCAAGGGATACCCTAGTTATCGTAGGGCCAAGGTAGAGTTGTAATTAATGCAACCTTGTGATCCAATCAACAGAACATTAGGAAAATCCCTGCAACTGGAAACAATATCACCAATGTCTAGCTTCCTTGCATACCATAATACAGAACCAACAGTAAGAGACCTTAATTTATGAGGCCACTCATACCTTGTCAGATTCAGGATCATGTAATCTTCCTTGTAGAGGTGAGTCATGAACCAGGAATACAACAACAGAATACAACAATTTAGAGTACCTATTCTTTTTTCGTACTGTGTATGAATTATGTAATAGATGTTAGCTAGCAGAACACGAGTTGGATCTGTATTGAAAGTTTTTGTACCCCAGAACACACTGATGGTTGCAGGGTCAATATAGTCTACAGTTCATGGAAATAAGATAACACCAAATATAAGAGTCCCTAGACAATTGACACAAGACTCCCATTCCTTGTTATTATTCAGATCAAGAGCATTACTTTCTAAGTAACATCTCTTAATTCCTTGTACATCTCCCTCTTTCATGTAATTAAGAGAAAAATCAGGATAAGGGATTTTTAAACCTTCTTCCAGCATTCTGATGTCGATGGTTTGTTCGATACCCACATAAGCCTTCTCTTTAGAAAAATTCAGAATTCTGTCCAATTCTTCCAAAGTTGGTGCCAGCTGGAAATCTTGAAAGGTGAAACATCTCAGCAGAGGGTCATAAAATTGAATCAGAGCAGAAACAACATCCAATTGTACTTAGACTTTGGTCAAGTCCAAAATATCCCCATAGCGACGAGTGAATGTTTTTAGAGCCCTTTCAGATAATCTTTCCTTCACAACCTTAATTTTGGTTACATCTGGTTTGATAGCATTGATGTAGACGAGTTGCTTCCTGTTAGTATTCATTTTCAGGTACTCATCAAAGACTTTTGATATATATATATATATATATATATATATATATATATATATATATATATATATATATATATATATATATATATATATATTATTTTTACCCTGTGAATAAGACAAACAAAAGAAAATGGAGAATAATGAATATATGAAATGCAAAGATGTATGAATGCATGAATGTAGGGCTAAATGACGAGATTTGATGGATAATACCCCTAGAAGGTAGGCTATTAGCTTAGGTTTATGGATATTCTACCCTCCTTGTAAGGTGGTTTCCTTAAGGGTATCATGAATATAACTAGAGGGAAAGGCACAAGGGCCTCCCTTAAGTGGAGTCTCTTTGCAGACCGAAACTTTGGTCTCTAAGTCATGAAAGGCCTCATCATGAGATTTTGGTTTGAAGGTTTTACAAAGAGCCGTAGGCGTCATTCCAAAGTCCTACTTCCCAAGAGGATGTCTCTTGAGAGGTATTTCTTTTACGGAATTCCACCGACTCTAGGCGAAGTCGTCACATAAACTCATATGGATGATGTATCCATTTGGCTAATAGACAAACCTTCTTTCTAAGGGTTTTTGAAAATATTTTTGCAAAACTTTAAATCCCTCCACAAATATAATAACAATGAACAAATTCAATAAGCAAGAATAAATTAATACTTAAATAAACAAATATTAAAACTTTTAAAAATAAAGAAAAAACCCTAAACCCTAAAACTAAAGGTAAGGCCACTAAACCTAGGGTTGAGTCCCCAACTGTTGCAACTGGTTTTAAAATAAGAGTCGCCACCCTTAATTTTTATCCTAAGGAAGGGGGTATAAAGGAATAATCCTAAAATTTCATAGATTCTAGATTGTTGACTCGGTTCTAGACGAGGGGAAGGTGTTAGGCACCCCTTATCTACCTTGTTCACAAGGATACTAGGTTCAGAAGCACGTTTTTAAGAAATTGGGTTTTAATGTATTTTAGGGGAACTCGCCACGATTTTAATCGCATGCCTACGTATCCTCTTAGGAGGAATCAGAGTCCCATTTCATAGTTCGCAGTGGGTTGGTGTTTTTTATGGGTTAAAATTATATTTGAATTCCCGCATACTCGGTCTAGGTGTACGAATAGTGGAGATATTTAGACGGAGTATAAAGTCGACTCAAATATACTTGTGACCCTTTTTGAAGAATAATTGTTGGATTAATTTGATTTAATAAAAATATTTTGTTGTTGGTTGAATATTTTTTAATATATTAATTGTAAAAATATCTTATTAATGCATGATAGGAAAATAAATTTAATGCAATAAATAACTAAATATTTAGATGAGTTCAGAAAATAATATTTAAATAATAGTAATAAATGTAATATTAAAATATAAATATATTAATATAAAAATATAAAAATAATAATTATAATAAAATAATAAAACGCAGGGATGTGTGAAATAAACTAGGTTAGTAAAAATATGGGGGTATCAAAGGCATGGGCCTGAATTCAGATATTGAATTCAGGCCCAAAATACAGTGAGTGTTATTGTACCCCAAAATTTTCCCTCTCTTTTATCAAGACATTCTCCACAAAGATCTCCAAAAGCTCAAGCTTGCACAAATATTGACTAGGTCAAGCCATTTCCTCAACACTGTTACCTCAAATTAGGGTTTGAGTTTTCACAAGGACAATTGGACTTCTAATACTCCAAATGACTTTCATGGATCGTTATGGACCTTCAAGATTGCTCATGTCAAGTTTCAAGTCTTGGATCACAAAATTGCTCAGTCAATTGATCAGATGATCTAAAATCAACTATATTGGGTAAAAAAGTCAATTATGGTCAACCTACAGTCAAAATTCAAGAATTTGGACCAATATCAACATGTTGAAGTCATATGTATCAATTGATCAAGTTTGGATCACAATTCCCCAAGAAAAAGGCTCAATTCACCAAAAGGGCAAAATGGTCAAAATTAGGGTTTTGACTTTAATTGACTGATCAATGACTTTTGACCTAATACATGATCTAATGGATTGAAGCATATTCTCAAGGATTAAAATGCAACATGTTGACCTAATTTCATGTCTCAAAAACATTCCTCAAGCTCAATGGATTGATAGTTGAAATTTGATCAACTGATGAAAAGTCAACTAATGTAGAAAAAGTCAAACTTTGACTTTTTGATCAAGATTCAATTTCAAAGATCAAAACTCATCAAGATAGTCAAAAATATAAAGCTTGATCATCAAGAAATCATGAAATTCAAAAGTCAATATGAAAAGTCAAACTTTTCAAGATTTGGAAATTTTTTCTAAGTATACATGATAATTTCATTACTTCATGCTAATCTTCCACCAAGATGCAAGATGATTCAAAGAAAACTTCCAACATGAAATTTGTAGAGATTGATGAGATCTACAACTTTGCTTCGCTGATCAAGTCCTAGAACTGCTTGGATTTTGAGTTATAAATTCCTAAAGTCATGACATTTTTCATAAAACACTTAGAGAAAATTTCAACAGGTTTTGGTCAGTTTTTATCTCAACTTCTTGGAAAATTTTCATCAAGTTCCAATTTGATTTAGCCAAAGTGTTAAATATGAACGTTGTAGACAATTTTTCAAGCTTTCCAAAATGTCCAAGAGCATGAACTTATCATACTTGAGCTGGGAGATTTAAAGGCATGAAGTTGGACATCCATTCTTGAATTACAAATCATTTTTGGTGAAGAATATATAATCTAATCTACATGCTATGCTGCATAATCTTGAGTTTCAGGCCTTCTAACTTGAAAATCTTACCATAATTTAATTCTTACACCTATTCTTGAGCTATTACCCAAGTGTTCGAGCCATTGTCCAAAAGATCTTTCCATTTATGGCATAAAGGCACCATTGCTATTCTTGAAAAGCAAGCTTTTTCATACAAAATTTGTCTTGAGCCCATACCTTGCTTACTTATGATTATACTCCACCATAAATCATGGAAAGTATCCCCTCTATACCAGCAACTTTGGTACTTCATCTTGGACCATGGAAGACTTGGCATAACTTGAAATTTTCATTCCAACCAAACCATATTTTGTTATCTTGCAAATCTGATTACTTCAACTTCCCAAACCTTTTATCTATAAATAGAGAGGCCATTTGCAAGCTAAGGGGGGCAGATTCTTGTGTGTTGAAAAATCCTCAAACCCCCTTATACTCTAAAAACCAGAATTGTCCATAAAAATCTCCATTTTGAGCTTTGAAACCAAAATCTTCAAATCTCTCAAACCTTGCAAATATTATACAAACAAACCATCCAAATACTTCATATACATCATATAGAAGTTGTTCAAACACAAGAGAAACTTCTGTAACATCACTATCACCATTCTCCAAACTCAAAAACAACCACTTGACTTCTCCAAGACAATACATAAACTCTAAATCAAAACACGAATTTCTGTTTCAAGGTAAGTTTTCTTGACTTTAAATTCTTCATACAAACATCATTAGTGGTTCATTTGTGAAGATAAAATGTAGATAGCATTGCTCTGAAGCTAACCATATGCTTACTTTTCATTTTCATTAACCATGTGTTAAGAACTGACTTGTATATGTAACAAAAAAGTGTTAGAAAGTAAAAGCAGCAGTATGAGTCGATGCATATCTCTATGAGTTGACTCATATTAGGTATAACACAGGTTATGAGCCGATGCAAACCATTATGCATCAAAACATACTGTTATCAATACACATTACAGAAAGAAAAAAATGTGTATTAGTCGATACAAAACACGAATGAGTCGATGCATAACAGAAATGTGTCGATGCAAACCATTCTGTATAGATACATACTGATTTGATTTTGATTTCCAGGAGCAAGAAATGATATGTATCGATGTATAAGTGCATGTGTCGATGCAAAACAGATATGAGCCGATGCAAACCATTATGTATCAATACATACTGATTTGGTTTTGATTTCCAGGGGCAGGAAGTGAGATGTATTGATGCATAAGTGCATGTGTCAATGCATAAAAGTTTTCGTATCAATGCATAAGTGCATGTGTCAATACATAAAAGTTTTTTAAAAACAATTTTCCTTTTTTTTTACATTATCTTTATATTTCTTTATATTTTTATTGTTATTCATTATTCAATATGGTTGTAATAGTAATTAGGATTTAATTTCTTTCATTCCCCATTTGTAAATTTGTATCCCCCATCCCATAAAGTATTGTAATAGCGTAGGACATTTAATTTCTGCAATTTATCGCTTTCCATATTATTGTTAATAATTATGGCGTGTATGGCAAGATAAAATCAATCTTAGAAAACCCTAATCTCAAGACAAAAATGCATGAAAACAAACACTTTGCACACTTGCACCTCTAGGGTTAACCTCACTTGTTGCCTTAGGAAAAAACAGTCATGTCCCTCGAACGTGGGATAATCTAGCAAAGACCCTCGAATACAAGATCGTAGTCCCTCGATGAACCTTCGATGTTGCCTTCGGTAAACGATATTAGACCATTACAAAAAATTGTTAAGGTATCCTACAATGTTGCCTTCTATGACTATACGACGGCCCACAACCGTCCCTTCACATCCAATGATAGGGCTTCTTATCAATCAATGGTAAGATAGTAATATCTAAAGGAGGAGGAAATGAATAAAGACTTTTTCTTGCGTAGGTAGAATGCTCGTAGTTGTTTGCTCATAACATTTCAAAACATCTTTCAAATACACCAACACTTTTCCCTAAAATATTTTCAAAAGTCAACACTTTGTATGCATTCTTATAGAGACGAGAATCATTACAAAGATCTCCTAAACGAAGGAACTTTTCAAAAATACTTTCGAAACTATAACAAACACATTTCAAACAAAGCATTTCAAAGTGAGCTAGCAACTAAGAGCTCGCAGATAACTACAGATGAAAAGGATGCTAATACCTTCCCTTTTCATAACCTACCCCCCGAACTCAAGGAAATTCTCAAAAGGTATTTCCTGTTCTTTTCACCCTTTCCTTTATTTAATAAAAGAAAATTCGGTGGCGACTCTTGCTATCCGCAACAATTGCGATAAAATGAAAAACACCCAAGTCAGCTCTCCCACCGTATTATAGAACTGGCAACTCTGCTGGGGAATGTTTAAAAGTGGGGTTACCTTAGAGGCTAGATCACCTTTAAATTCTTTCATTGTTTGACTTGTTTGCTTTACATTTTTGGGTCCTTGTTTGGGTTTTGTATTGATCGTCTACCCGAATCTGGGAACATTACTAGGTAAGTAGCAAAGATTATGGAGACTGTATGGCATAAACCGATATGGTTCAAGCAATAGCTACGTTAGTGTGACACATTTATGGGTACCGGTATCCTTTATGTTGAAACAAAGAGAATACGGGGCCACAATGTGGTGTCATGAAGCACTAACTGACTTTAAAACCTTTAATTGAACAACTTGGCCATTAGAAAGTAGTGAGATAGCCGGTTTCGGTGGAAAACTAAAAATTGGTTGATACTCGATACTATGCTCATTGAGATCAGAATTTTAGGATATTTCGGCCGCAAGAAAAGATTGATTGTGCTGATATAATGCCCAATGAAGAAAGGTCAATGATATTGATGTAGGTGTTTAGTTATTGGCATGCATTTTTGGTAAAACCAGGTGTGTGAATGTCATGACTGATGTCATAACATTCTAGTTTATTAGGTACTGATTTATTAGGTACCTTTGCAGAAAAATAATGGCATACGGGTGCTGCTGTTTATGAGTGTGTATCTGAGCATTTTGCAAAATGATCACATTTACCAAAATCAGTAAACAGGAATTCTGATGTCATAACAAATGTTAAGACATCCTGTTCTGATTTAGCAGTTATGCAGTTTGGTTAATTCTGAGATTTTTTAGGAAGATGACTCATTCTTTCCAGAACAGAATCTCTCGTGGACTTTGGGTTAACCTAGCTCAACCCTAACCTGGTTGATAAAGTCTTGTGACCAAGTCTTAAGGTCAAACGAAATTAACCCTAGCTTTTTGTGGAAACCCTAACTGAAGAAGCAGCTGCTATATATTCAACAGGGCTGCTGTTTGGAATTTATCCTTTTTGATAGAAGATCATTTAGGAGCTGCATAGTTTTAACTATTGTAATCCAAGCAAGTATCATTGTGATAAGTGACTTGGAATAGGTTTTAATTGTAAGGGTTTTGTATCACTCAAAGCTTTGAAGCAAGAGTGTTTTGTGTCTCTTGACTAAAGCTTTGAAGCAAAGTCAAGTTAGGTTTATGTATCACTCAAAGTTGTGAAGCAAGAGTGTTTGTGTTGCTTGATTAAAAAGTTGTGAAGCATAATCAAGTGTATGTTTTGAAGAGTGTCTTCATCAATTCATTAGTCAATTGTTTTAAGTATCACTGCTGTGATTGAGGGGGAATGAGTAGGAACTCAGGTTTAAGTTGTACTTATATTGAAGTTGCATTGGGTAGGTCTTAAGTGAAGGAGATAAACTGGTTGGTTTATTCCTGAATTAATATCTCTTATAGTGGATTTCCTCCCTGGCTTGGTAGCCCCCATAGTAGGTGTTGTTGCACACTGAACTGGGTAAACAATTGACTGTGTTCTTTACTGTTTTTGTATTTACTGTCTTATAGAAAGTCAGATACGGTGTCATAACATTGAACGTGACATTGAGTATCTGCAGCCAGAATTTCAATTGGCATCAGAGCAGGCACCCTGCCTGTATTACTGGGTGAGATCTAGGGATATCACTTTCTGGCACTATGGACAAAGAAGGAGGTTTTGGAAATAGACCACCCATTCTGGATGGAACAAATTATGACTACTGGAAACCTCGTATGATTGCCTTCTTAAAATCTCTGGACAAAAAGGCTTGGAGAGCTGCTGACAAAGGATGGAACCATCCCACCATAACTGAGAAAGATGGGACAATCAATCTGAAGCCTGAGGAAGAATGGAGCAAAGAAGAAGATGAGTTAGACCTGGGTAATTCCAAAGCTTTAAATGCCTTGTTCAATGGAATTGATAGAAACATATTCAGACTAGTACATCAATATGAACTGGCCAAGGAAGTTTGGGACACTCTCAAAACTACCCATGAGGGCACTTCCAAAGTAAAAATGTCAAGGCTTCAGATGTTGACCACCAAGTTTGAGAATCTAAAAATGATGGAAGATGAAACCATTCATGAGTTTCACATGAACATCTTGGAGATTGCCAACACCTCAGGAGCATTGGAAGAAAAGATGTCAGAAGAAAAATTGGTGAGAAAGATTCTCAGATCCTTGCCTAAAAGATTTGCAATGAAGGTAACTGCCATAGAGGAAGCCCAGGACATCAGCAAGTTGAAAGTGGATGAACTCATTAGGTCTCTTCAGACTTTTGAGATGGGGATCACTGAAAATGTTGACAAGAAGAACAAGAGCATAACACTTGTATCCAACACTGAAGGTGAAAACAAGGAGGATGAAGAAGAAAATATTTCAGAAGCTATAGCCATGCTTGGAAGACAATTCAACAAACTCATCAAAAGAATAGATCCAAAGTCAAGGTCTAATGTTCATAACATCCCCTCTGACATTGACAGTTCCAGCAGAAGACCAAGGTCAGAAGAGAAGGGAAATCAAGGCAGAGGAATTCAATGCCATGGTTGTGAAGGATATGGACATATTCGAGCTGAATGTCCTACCTTTCTTAAGAAACAAAAGAAAGGAATGACTGTTACTTGGTCTGACTGTGATTCAGAAAGTAATTCTGAAGAAGAATCTGCCAAACTAGTTACTTCTCTAACTGGTGTTTGTACCTCTGAAAGTGACTCTAGTGATGAGGAAGTGACATTTGAAGAACTGGATGATACTTACAAGAAATTGTGTATCAGAAGTGCTGAAGTCTGTGTGCAGAATGAGAAACAAACAAAACTCATCATAAAGCTGGAGGCTGAAAAAAGGGCAGACCTTGAAACTATAAGTCATCTATAAGGGGAAGTTCAATTGTTGAACTCACAACTGAACCAGATGACCAAATCTGTCAAGATGCTGACAAATGGAACTGACAAATTGGAAGAAATCCTTCAGGTTTGACAAAATGTGGGAAACAAGTCTGGACTAGGATTTGTGGAAGCAAAGAAATCTGGTGCAGACAAGAAGATCAGGCCTGTTAAGCAAATGTCAAAGCAGATGTCTCAACACAACTCTCAACATCAGGAACAGAGACATATGAAGAAAAGGTACCAAAGATGGAGATGTCATCATTGTGGGAGGTATGGCCACATAAAGCCTTTCTGCTTCAAATTGCATGGATACCCTAATCAAAACTCAGGTGTCAAACCTAAGACTAAAAAGGTACCACACACTCCTCAATGGAAGAAAAAGGCTATTGCCCTGATAGCCCACACTTCCCTGAGAGTCTCTGCAAAGGAAGACTGGTACTTTGACAATGGGTGTTCTAAGCACATGACTGGAATCAATAACCTCCTCAATAATGTGAAACCTCACACCACTAGTTTTGTGACCTTTGGAGATGGTGCTAAAGGTAAAATCTAAGGAGTTGGTAATTTGGACTGCCCTGGAGTTCCAAGTCTGAATGAAGTACTACTGGTAAAAGGCCTGACTGCTAATCTCATTAGTATCAGTCAATTGTGTGATCTAGGATTCAAGGTCAATTTCTCAAAATCTGAATGTCTTGTAATTAATGAAAAACAAGAAGTTGTAATGAAAGGAGTCAGATCTAAAGACAACTGTTACTTATGGGAGCCTGAGATCACAAATTTCTCCACTGTGTGTTCCATTGCCAAAGAAGAAAAAGAGGTGAAACTGTGGCACCAGAAACTTGGCCATCTTCATCTAAGAGGAATGAAAAGGATTATCTCCATGGAGGCAGTCATAGGGATTCCAAGACTGCAAATTGATGAAGGGAGAGTGTATGGTGAATGTCAGGTTGGTAAGCAGACTAGGATGTCACATCCAAAGTCAAGACATCTGACCACCTCTAAGGTTCTAGAGCTTCTTCATATGAATTTGATGGGACCAATGCTGGTGGAAAGTCTTGGTGGAAAGGGATATGCCTTTGTTAGTATGGATGACTATTCCAGACTCACCTGGACTATCTTCTTTAGGGAAAAATCTGAGGTGTTTGAAGTTTTTAAAAAACTGTGCAAAAGAATTCAAAAAGAAAAAGAAGGCTGTATTGTCAGAATCAGAAGTGGTCATGACAAGGAATTTGAAAACAGCAAGTTTTATGAGTTCTGTTCCTCAGAAGGAATTAGTCATGAATTCTCTTCTCCTATAACTCCTCAACAAAATAGGACCATACAGGAATCTGCCAGAGCTATAATCCATGTCAAAAGACTTCCTTTTCATTTTTGTGGTGGAGCTGAATACTTTGCAGATAGTAGTAGTTGTTCTCAAATTATCTGGATAACACAGATGCTCTCTGAGTATAATGTCACACAAGATGTTATGACATTGCACTATGACAATCTGGGTATAATCAACATTTTCAAGCACATTGGTATTAGTCATCACTTAATCAGAGAACTTGTAGAAGAGAAAACAATTAATCTGGAACATGTTGCCACTAAGCTTCTACTGGCTGACATTTTGACCAAGGATCTTGATACAATTCAATTTGAAGACTTGAGGGGCAAGTTGGGTATTTGCCAACATGAGAAATTATAGCAATTAATTTTGCTTAAAACAAGGGTTGAAGGAGTTATTTTTGTTAAGTCTATTTTTAGTGGGTTAATCATATGTTTTCCCAATTCTTTCAAAATTATTAAGAAGTTGAATAGACTCTCATTTGCCTCCTACCTCCCTCGACTTTGCAACCTATTCCTTTCTCTCAATCAAAGTTTTCTCTCAAATTGCTACTGGTGCTCTAAGTAAATCAAAATGTATCAAACATCATCTTCAACCAAGGCGACCACTTCATCTTCATCATCTGACCAAGATTCTCGAGCAATCACCACATGCATAGATTCTGAAGTCCTGGAGATCACTCCTCTCAGAGAAATGGCAACTGACCCCTCCAAAGTCAAAAAGCTGAGAACTAGGCATGCAGGAAGATCTCAAGCTACTGCTTCCGGTAATCCTTCTCATCCTTCTTCTTCTGTACCAAATAGGGAAGGATCAGCTCAAGTACATCAAGCAATTACTAGGCTTGTTACAAGAATACTGAGCGAAAACCACTATGTACCGGGGATTTCTGTCCCATTAAATCAAGAATCAGCAAGCCCAAATGTTGAAGCAAATGCAGATGTCTCTGAGAATGTTGTGACACCAAATGACAACATTCAGAAATCATCTGAAATCCTTGATGATATTCAGAACCCTTCAGAGAAGACTGTTGATCCACCTGTTATTGATGTGGATGAGGAATACTCAGACAATGAACTAATTTCCAATGTAAACCCTAGCATAGCTAGGAGAATGATGAAAAGAAAGGGTAATCAGAATGCTGCAAAATGTATGACCAAAGAGAAACCTGCTGATAAGAAATCCAAGTCTGAAGGCAAGACTGGGGTAGAATCTGTGAAGACTGGTCTGTCCAAAGGGAAGGTGAAAGCCCAAGTGCATACTGGAAGACAACCAATTACAAAGAAGAGAAAAGAACCTGAGTCTTTTGATTCTGATGAGGAATTAGAATTTGAAATTGAGGCTGAAGAAATTCCTATCAGAAGGAAACTCCCTTCCAGCAAAATGGCTAGAGTTCCTGAAGTCCCAACAGACAACATCTCTTTTCACCACCCTGGCAATGCCAACAGATGGAAGTATGTTTGCTTGAAGAGAATAGCTTTAGAAAGAGAGCTAAACAATGGTGCCATGGATTGCAAGGAAATCATGGACCTGATTAAAGCTGCTGGACTGATGAAGACTGTGGTAAAATTTACCAAGTGCTATGAAAATCTGGTCAAGGAGTTCATAGTTAACTTGTCTGATGAATGTGCTGATGGAAGGTCAGCTGACTTTGAATGTGTCTATGTTAGAGGAAGAAGGGTTAATTTCTCTCCATCAGAAATTAACAAATTTCTTGGAAGATCAAATGAGGCTTGCCCTGAATTAGAAGTCACTGACAATGAAGTATGCCAAACCATCACAGCAAGACAAGTCAAGTGCTGGCCCTTGAAAGGCAAGCTGAATGCCAGCAAACTAAGCATGAAATTTGCCATCCTGCACAAGATTGGTGCAGCCAACTGGGTCCCTACAAACCATAAATCAACTATCTCTACAGGATTGGGGAGATTTATTTATGCTGTGGGAACCAAGACTGAATTTGACTATGGCAGGTATATTTTTGAACAAACTTTAAAACATGCTGGTAGTTATGCTGTCAAAGGCCCTATTGCCTTTCCCTCCCTCCTTTGTGGAATTATCCTTGCACAATACCCTGATATCCTAGTGGTAAGAGATACTGCTTGCAAAAGAGCTCCTGCTCTTGGGTTACACTACAAGCTTTTTCAGGGATCTCATGTTCCTGATATTGTTATAACATCAGCTGAGACATCATCTATAAAGACTCAGTCCAAAACATCTGATGTTATAGCTGTATTGAAAGAGACCTGCAAAGAGCTGGAGACTAGGAAAAAGACTCTAGAAAACCTAATTGCCAGGTTAGAACAAGAGGAGGCTGAAGGAAACAGAAGGGAAGAGGGTGCTGCTGAAGATCAACTCAATACTGAAGAAAGTAGCTCCTCTGAAGGTGACAGTGCTTAAAGGATTGGTGGAATTGATGCTGGTTCCTGGTGGAGCTTGCAAGTGTTTTCAGATTTTAGTTGCTGTTTTTGTTACTTTTTCTGGATGACTGTATAACATTTAAGTACATGTATCTTTGGCCCATTTGTGGCTAAAGAGGGGGAGATTTTCTGTGGTTATTTACTTGATAGACATTCTATTTTTCTGCATTCATATTTATTCTGCTGCTATCTATTCTCTGATTGCTTAGGGGCTTTAGCCAAAAATCTGCCAAAGGGGGAGTTTGTAGGTGTTTAGTTATTGGCATGCATTTTTGGTAAAACCAGGTGTGTGAATGTCATGACTGTTGTCATAACATTCTAGTTTATTAGGTACTGATTTATTAGGTACCTTTGCAGAAAAATAATGGCATACAGGTGCTGCTGTTTATGAGTGTGTATCTGAGCATTTTGCAAAATGATCACATTTACCAAAATCAGTAAACAGGAATTCTGATGTCATAACAAATGTTAAGACATCCTGTTCTGATTTAGCAGTTATGCAGTTTGGTTAATTCTGAGATTTTTCAGGAAGATGACTCATTCTTTCCAGAACAGAATCTCTCGTGGACTTTGGGTTAACCTAGCTCAACCCTAACCTGGTTGATAAAGTCTTGTGACCAAGTCTTAAGGTCAAACGGAATTAACCCTAGCTTTTTGTGGAAACCCTAACTAAAGAAGCAGCTGCTATATATTCAACATGGCTGCTGTTTGGAATTTATCCTTTTTGATAGAAGATCATTTAGGAGCTGTATAGTTTTAACTATTGTAATCCAAGCAAGTATCATTGTGATAAGTGACTTGGAATAGGTTTTAATTGTAAGGGTTTTGTATCACTCAAAGCTTTGAAGCAAGAGTGTTTTGTGCCTCTTGACTAAAGCTTTGAAGCAAAGTCAAGTTAGGTTTATGTATCACTCAAAGTTGTGAAGCAAGAGTGTTTGTGTTGCTTGATTAAAAAGTTGTGAAGCATAATCAAGTGTATGTTTTGAAGAGTGTCTTCATCAATTCATTAGTCAATTGTTTTAAGTATCACTGCTGTGATTGAGGGGGAGTGAGTAGGAACTCAGGTTTAAGTTGTACTTAGATTGAAGTTGCATTGGGTAGGTCTTAAGTGAAGGAGATAAACTGGTTGGTTTATTCCTGAATTAATATCTCTTATAGTGGATTTCCTCCCTGGCTTGGTAGCCCCCAGAGTAGGTGTTGTTGCACACTGAACTGGGTAAACAATTGACTGTGTTCTTTACTGTTTTTGTATTTACTGTCTTATAGAAAGTCAGATACGGTGTCATAACATTGAACGTGACATTGAGTATCTGCATCCAGAATTTCAATTGAGATTCCCTAGAACCTGATTACTTTGTAGGACAGGTTGAACCAACTAAACTTCAAGAGGGTACTTACCTATGAACCTCATGCAAGCCTAAACCTAAGGATTTGTTTGCTTTGTTTGTATATGTTTATTTGTACTTAACATCATGACATCATACCATGGAATTTTCACTAACCATTTCAAGGATCTTAGGATTCATCTTTGTCTGTTTTGTAGGACATGGATTCCACTCGTAGAAAGACTATCCGAATCGGATTTATGAAAGTGGCTCCTTAACTCAAGGAGTTAGTGTCAAGGGTTCCCCAATATTCTCCGTTCAACAAGAAGTATGGTCGTCTCATCAACTTGGTTACCTCAAATTTTGAAGAAAAAATGATGGGGGTACTATTTTAATTCTTTGACCCTAAACACCATTGCTTTGCATTTCCCGATTACCAATTGGTGCCTACCATGGAGGAGTTTTCTCAACTCTTGGAAATGCTTATTATTGATCAATTACCCTTCACTAGTATTGAGAAAGACCCAAGACCTGAGGATATTTCTTTAGATTTACATTTGTAATGGTCTGACGTTGTGGCAAATTGGGAAACAAGAAGTGGTGTTAAGGGTTTTCTAGCCAAGTTTCTGTTTGAGAAGGCCTGACTCTTTTGGGATGCTATGGAGTTGCAAGCTTTTGAAGAGGTTTTGGCCTTTCTAATCTATGGGATGGTACTACTTCCTAACCTGGACCAACTCATAGATGTGAATGCGGTCAAAGTTTTTCTATCTCGTAACCCGGTGCCTACCTTACTTGGAGATATTTTGCATTCTTTTCATACTTGCACTATGAAGAGAAGGGGGGGTTCTTATGTGTTGTACTCCTTTTTTGGCTAGGTTGTTTATTTCATACCTTCCTCGATCAGTTTTGAAGAATGAACAAGGTATGAGTTGGTCTGAAAGGTTGATGTCACTCCCGCATTCGGATATCCATTGGTGTTCTCGATCTTTGGAGGATGTCACCATCATTGATCATTGTGGGGAATTCCCTAATCACCTTATCTTTGGAATTAGGGGAGGTATCACCTATAATCCTTGTTTGGCTCTAAGACAGTTTGGGTATGCTCGGAGGGATGGCCCTCATGACGCGCTTGTTCAAGGAATTGTAATTGACTATGAGAACAATGACCAAGGTTATCGTCAAATATTTGTATGAGCTTGGGGCATGGTGAACAAAGTTGATAGCAAAACTTTGGGGCATAAGAACTCTATTCCATTGGAGCCTTATCTCAAGTGGGTGCGAGCTAGCGCATAAAGCCTCATGATTATGTATCCTGCCATCTTACCTATCATCATGGAGCCTATTGCCGAAGGATATGTTCCCTACACTATTCTTCATCCTGACATGCCTACTACTCTTGAGGAGTTGCAAAGGTCATGGATTCAACTAAAAGGGGAGCAAGACACCTTTGAGTCCCAATTATACTCGAGCGAGAAAAAGGTTTTGGAGTTCACGAGACAGCTTCATGAAGAGCGAAGTTTGAACGCCTACATTGCACCAAAGAGGATGCGCTCATGGGAAACTTGAGTCCTTTTTGTTTTAGGGGTTTATTTTTGTATTATTTTTGCTTCTTCCATTGTAAGCCCAAGAGGAATGATTTTTGTGACCATTTGAACTTATTAATGTAATTAATGTTTGTTCCTTCTTTGTTTAAAAAAATTTAAATCTAAAAGGTCCTTGAAAACATTTACATTTACATTACATGCATCATAACATAATCAGGTTTTCCGACACAAGTTTCCTCATATTTCTACTATGTACTTCAGTAAGATGGATCTCGAGCAGACTATGAAGGACTTGCCGGCACAAAATTCTCAATTTCAAGAAACATTGCTAAACTTGGCCAAAGGGCAGCAGGAACTAATGTCACTTCTGGTTGCAAAGAAGAAGACCAAGAAGAAGGCTTTGATAAACATGGGGAAGAGATTCAAGGGTCCTATTCGACGAGTACAAGTGGTAGAAGAGTCATCCGAGGAGGATGAGAATCAGGACGAAGATGCAAGGAGCACCCGTGCTAGGGGTGGTAACAATCCAACCTCTGAGGATGAGGACTTTTTTGACGAACAATATCCGTCGGCTGAAGATAAGTATAAACAACTGGAGGACAGGTTGAAGGCTATGGAAGTTCAAGTTGTGGCTGGCCTAGATTTTGGAGATCTGGGTTTGGTTCCTGGGGTGGAAATCCCCCATAAATTCAAGATTCTAGTTTTTGCCAAGTACGATGGCATTTCGTGCCCGAAGCTTCACTTGAGATCTTATGTCCGTAAAATTCAACCACATACCACTAATAAGAAGTTGTGGGTGCACTTCTTTCAAGAGAGTCTACCTGGGACTCAATTGGAGTGGTTTTACCAATTAGAGGGTTCCAACATCCATACCTGGGAAGACTTGGCCACCACCTTCTATCGTAAATATCATTACAATGCCGATCTGGAGCCAACTCGAGTGTAATTACAAGGAATGACCATGGGTTCCAATGAAGGCTCCAAAGGGTACACGCAGAAATGGAGATACCTGGCAGGTAGGGTGCAACCATCATTGATCGACAAGGAATTAATAGATATGTTTATGGGAACATTGACTGAGCTGTTTTCAAATTACTAATTAGGAGCTCATCATCTGGTTTCACCGAGTTAATCTTGATCGGTGAAAGGGTTGATAGCGGTATCAAAAGTGGAAAGATTCCCATGGCCTCTGCCTCTACATCAAATGTTATGAAGAAACCTTTTACCGGTAAAAAGGAAACTAATTCCGTGTATGGGTCAAGGGGCCATATCAAGAAAGACCATCGTCAATCTGTAAATGCAGTTCCAATCTCCAATCTGATCTCTACTTAAAGACAACAACAACAAGCTGGCTACCAAAGACCTGATATTCTAAGAAGACAATTTACAAGGATCAACATGTCACTATCTCAAGCCCTACACCACTTGTTGAAGGCTGATTTGGTAATATTACGTGACCCCCCCTTCAAATCCCAATGTTTTATCTCCAAAGTATAGCTCAAACGCCAAATGTGTTTACCACTCCAATAGTCCCAGACATGACATTGATCATTTTTGGGCATTAAAATGCAAGATCCAAGACCTCATTGATAACAAGACAATTTAATTTGATCCTTTTCCAACTCCGAATGTGATTACCGCACCTATGCCAAACCATGGCAAAGGTGTCAATGATATTGAAGATACTGCTTTTGTTTCCTCTGATAATAACTTAACCACTCCACTAAAGTTTGTCAAAAACAATTTGTTGAAAGCTGGAGTTTTCCCTGGTTGCCTTGAAGATTATTGTTATTGTGTTGTGAAAATCAATAGCTCTGAATGGCTGAAAAAAGGTGCCCAACACCTAACGGACATCCATGAGATCCTATTCGAAATAACTCCATTCGTAAAAGTTTGACCAAAGTCATACGTTAAGAAATTGAAGACATATCCATCATCACTATCTCCAACAAGCCTATTAGGATCACTTCAAAGGGTCCTATTAGGATTTCCAATGAACCGAAGATAGTTCCGTTGATAATTACTACTTCTGGGCCAGTCCCTTATTCTTCCGATAAAGCAGTACCCTGGAATTATGGTGTTGAAGTATACTACCATGGTATTAAACAAGACTCCTTGATTGATGAAGACAAGACTACTGATATTACCAACATTGCTGGCTCTAGCAAGGTGACAAGAACGGGGAGAATCTTCTCTCCTAACATTTCACCTCCAACCACCACGACTACACCTGTTCGCATTACTGTTGACAAACCTAATACTGATGCTAGGGGCAAAGAAAAGATGAGTGAGCCTTCCAGGATGGAGGAACCTACCAAAGACATTATTACTAAGGAACCCTCTACTTAAGAGATGGAGGAGATTTTGAAGATTATAAGGAAAAGTGATTATAAGATAGTAGAGCAGTTGGGGAAAACCCCCTCTAAGATTTCTATGATATCTTTATTACTTTGTCCTGATGCGCAAGCTCAAGCCTTGATAAAATTTCTGAAGAATGCTCATGTTCCTCAAGAGACTACAGCCGATCTGTTTGAAAATTGTGTAGCGAGTTTGACTGTCGATAATGGATTGGGATTCTCAGATACTGATTTAACTCCACCCGGAAGAAATCACAACAAGGCCTTGCATGTCTCCATTGAATGCAAAGGAACCACTCTAGCCCAAGTATTGGTGGATACTGGTTCCTCTCTAAATGTCTTACCCAAGGGTGCCCTAGATCGGTTGGACTGTGAAGGTTTGGTGTTGAAGCCAAGTGACTAGTGGTAAGGGATTTCGATGGATCAAAGAGGATGGTACATGGAGAGGTTGACCTCCCCATCAAAGTTGGTTCTCAAACTTTCAACTCGACTTTCTATGTGATGGACATCCGTCCTGCCTACTCTTGCTTACTTGGACGCCCTTGGATACGTGAGGCAGGAGCGATGACATCCATACTTCATCAAAAGATGAAATATCCAGTCAAGGGAAAGATCGTTACCATCTGTGGTGAACAAGAGTTTATGGTTATCCATCTGAATTCATTTAAGTATGTTGAGATGGATGGTGAGTTCATAGAAACTCCTTGTCAAGCCTTTGAAGTGGTTTCACCCATGGTTTCTGCTGTAAAGGCTACTCCTGAGGTTCCAAAAGCTGTTAAAGATGTTCCTAGGATGGTTTCCTTCAAAGATTCTCGTGTGGTGATTGAAGAAGAAGGTTGTACCATTTGGGGATAACTCCCTGACATCCCTTTCAAATCAGAGAAAAGTGGTTTGGGTTTCACTGTCAAGGCTCAAAAGGAGGTCAGACGTGCTCGCATCGGAAACCCAACTCTTCGCATTAGTAATCATGAAGTGAATGCTCTTGAATACTCTGACAACAACTATGATTTTGATGATTGGATCTACCTGAATGCTGATGAAGGACTCAACAAATGGCGTGCCAAGGATTTCATTCCCATATCCTTCAACAAGGAGTAATTACCATTTACTGTTTTATCAACTTAAGAACTATGTCTATAATTTTATTGAAACAATGACTTTAAGCCATGTTCCATACCCGGGGCACCATGGTCCATTTGTTAAGGGTTTGTTAATTTTCATATTCCATTTTATCATTTAATAAAAAAACATTGGACTCTTTTGCATTCAAATTTTGTGCTCATTGTCTTTCTTTTACTTTATTGCATTTTCAAAATAACCATGTATCTTACATGCACACACACACATTTGCAGATCCTTATCCGCTCAGGGTATCGTTGACAACGACTCTGCTATTTCCACCTATGACTTTGAACATCAAATCTATCAAGATGAAGATGAAGGTGGAGAAGATTGTAAAATACCTGGGGAATTATCTAGACTTCTAATGCAAGAGGAGAAGGCCATTCAACCTCAAGAAGAGCCAGTTGAAGTGATTAACCTAGGTACTGAGGAAGATACGAAATAGGTCAAGATCGGCGCCGTTGTACCCCAAAATTTTACCTCCCATATTTCTTAATACATGTCAAGTGAGGTCCTCAAATTGCTCAAGAAAGTCCAAGAGTTGACCAGACAAACTCTCTCCTAAGGCAGTCTATCTCAAATTAGGGTTTAATTTTGAATCAAGATGCTTGAGTCCAAAGGGTCCCAAATGCTCACTATTGTCCTAATATGTTCTCAAGATCATCCATGTCAAGTTTCAAGCCTTGTAGAGGAAGTTTGCCCAGTCAACTGCTCAAATGCCTGAAAATCGACTATGCTAGGGCAAAAGTCAACTGTGGCCCACATACAGTCAAACTTTAAGATTTTTGGTCAAAATTCTCATTTTTAAGTATCATTCATCATTTGATCAAGGGTTTATCATGATTCCTCAAGTATTTCTCACAATTCATCAAAACCCAAAAGTTGCTAAATTAGGGTTTTGTAGGAAAAGTCAACTCAACTTTGACCAAGCATAACTTTCTCATACTTCATCAAAAATGACCCATCCAAAGCTCATTTTGAAGAGGATGTATTTCCCTACAATTCATCTTCATCTCCCAAGTTCAAAATATGCACTCACAAGAATATATGAATTTGGACATTATAAGTCGTTTTGAAAAGTCAACAAAAACACCTTTTGGGTCAAAGATTCATACATGAACATGGAAGACTCAATTGAGATGAGACCAAAAGGGTTGCTTAGAGGATATCCTAATATTTCTAAAAAGTCAAAGAACACATCTCTAGGGTCAAAATTGAGAGAGTTATGCATTGGCCAAGTTGACCCTTTTTGCAAAAATTGCCAAAAGTCAAATGTGTCCAAAATTGAATTTTTTTCCTAAATGGGCCCAACTTTTTATGCTTGCACTGAGTTTGTAATGTTATCCACGACCCATGAGCCCCTCCACTTATCATTCTTTTATTTTTGTTATTTATTTTGATTTTATTTCATTTAAATCAAATAAAATCAATATAAAATAATAAAAATATAAAAAAATCAATTAAACCTTGAGATTTTGTGCATGATTAGAGTCCTTATACAGATGGAGACAAGATCAAATCGTGCAAGGCTTCATATGGACAGAAAAAGATTTAAAATGCTTGTTTTGGAAAGATTTGGTGCAAGGAATAAATCATTGATCAATATTCATAAATGGCAAAGATTGGATGCAAACTTTAACCCTAATGCACTCTATTATAGATAGTGAACAAAGGCTGACCAAAAGGAGAGGTTGAGAAATCGTGAAAGAGGTAGAACCAATTGCAAAATTTCAAAGAAAAAGTGCAGATCAAATTCCAAGTTGGAGGCCATCTCAAGCCATCCTAACCATACCAATCAATTGTTGGACGTCTCAGGATCGTGTTTCAATCATTAACAAGCCTCCCCACGCCCTGAAATGCATTGTAGCAGTCACACGGATACCTTAGAAATTGGTTTTTGTTTTTATTGATTTATACATCATTTGCACGTTTTGATTACATATTCTTGTTCCTTATGGAGTTTTCAAGCTAATCACTGTATTCAATTGCATTTTTATGGACTGTACGTAAAACTGCCATGGCTAGGGTTTGTTCTTTGTTTTTAGGGGTTTCTTATACAGGAAAAATTGGGCATTGATAATGGTACCATGATGCTCGTGAGGTCGAAACGAGTTGATTGGTACCATTAGTTTTCATTTATCAGGCGCGTACAAGATTTTGGAATGGACAGGGGCTATACCTACGCTTGATGTCTGTAGGTAAAAGTTACAAAATTTAAAGCGACAGTGGGGAGGAGGACGACAATATGTGGCGCTTCCTGGATTTCCAGTTTGAATTTCGCGCGTTGGTTTGCCCCATTAATTTGTTTTTTCATATTATATTTTGTGTTTATTTAACCTACAAGTTAACATCATGGTTCAGTTGGCTGGGGCGAAGGCCTTTGATTCACACGTCCTGGGTTCGATCCCAGGCGTGTGCATTTTGTTATTTTCTTGATTATTCCAAACAGACTCATACATTACAGTAGCGCATGTCCACCAAATGCCCTTGTGCTCCACCAT
This sequence comes from Vicia faba, assembly GCA_948472305.1. NCBI lineage: Eukaryota > Viridiplantae > Streptophyta > Magnoliopsida > Fabales > Fabaceae > Vicia > Vicia faba. Next base: position 107,460,817 of record OX451741.1, read on the forward strand.
TAGATCCAACAGCCACGTGGATCCAACGTCACGTGGCGAAGAGACCACCATGCGCCTGAGTCAAGCATGCACACAGGATTGGGCAAAGTCAAAAGGGCCAGGAGTTGTTGGGCCAAGAAAATCAGATTCACACCCCCATTTGCTAAACAATTAGGCCCATTCTTTTTTCTTTTCTCTATTTATTTCTTTTATTTAAATTAATTTGCTCAATTATTTTTCACAAAATTAATCACTTTTTTTTCATAAAATCATAAAATCAAAAATCATAAAAAATTAGAAATAGTTTTTTTATTATCAAATTTAATTTAATTTAGTTTAATTTAATTCATGGAAAGTCTAACTTTTTTTTAATTAAAACCAATTAGAAAAATTAGGGTTAAACTCTTGATTTAATTTTTATTTCTTTCTTAAAATAAATACCAAAAATAGGTTTTAAAATAAATTAATTCAACTTTTTTTTCTTAAAATTAAAATTAATTAGAATTAGGCTTTTCTTTTTAATTTAATATAACAATTTCTCTATTTTCTTAAATTAACAAAACAAAACACAAACCTTTTTTGAGCCAATCGCAATTAGGTTTAAGTTAGGGTCAAAACCCTAATTATCTTGTATTCGATTCATCGCACGTGTTTATTATTTTTTGCAATATTGATGTAACTGTACACGGTATGTAATAGTTTAATCTAGGACTTTCTTTTATTTATCGTCTTTTGCGGGTTTTTGGCTAATCCCCTCCCCGAAGCCTTGTAATAGCGTAGGTTTACTTTATCGCATTTTAATTCTCGCAAATATTAACTGCTTAGATGTATGCTGATAGGATTATATGACAAGATTGCATGATAATTTTAATACAGTTAGAAAACCCTAATGTGCAAAGATAAATAACTGAAACTAATCACCCGCACATATCACTCTTAGGGTATACTCTCACTTCGGTTGCCTTAGGTAAACGATCATTAAGTATAGGGTGTCTTAGAGGTTTCCATCCTTGTTGTACCCCAAAATTTGCCCTCCCATATCTCTCAAAACATTTCAAGAAAGATCCCCAAGTTGCTCAAGGTAGTCCAAGGGTTGACCAGAAAAGCTCCCTCATAAGGCAGTCTACCTCAAAATTAGGGTTTCATGTTGCATCAAGATACTTGAGTCCAAGGGATCCCAAATGCTCACCAATGCCTTAATATGTTCTCAATATCATCCATGTCAAGTTTCAAGCCCTACAGAGAAAGTTTGCTCAGTCAATTGCTCAAAGGCCTAAAAATCGACTATGCTAGGGCAAAAGTCAACTGTGGCCTACATACAGTCAAACTTCAAGATTTTTAGTAAAAATTCTCATTTTGAAATATATTTCATCATTTGATCAAGGGTTTATCATGATTCATCAAGGATTGCTCATAATTCATCAAGACTCAAAAGTTGCTAAATTAGGGTTTTGTAGGAAAAATCAACTCAACTTTGACCAAACATAACTTTCTCATACTTTATGAGAAATGACCCATCCAAAGCTCATTTTGAATAGGATTCCATGCTCTACAATCCATATTCATCTCCTAATTTCAAAATATGCACCCACAAGAAGTTATGAATTTGGACACTATAGGTCATTTTGAAAAGTTAACAAAAACACCTTTTTTGTCAAAGCTTCATACATGAGCATGGAATATAAAATTGATATGATACAAAAAGGGTTGCTTAGAGGACATCTCAAGCTTTCTAAAAACTCCAAGAACACCTCAAAAGAGTCAAAATTGAGGAAGTTATGCATTGTTGAAGTTGACCTTTTTTGCAAAATGTTCAAAAGTCAACTATGCCTAAAACTTCAATTTTTGCCAAATGGGCCCAATCTTTTTCACTTGTTTTGAGTTGGAAACATAGTACACGAGCTCTAGCATTTGCCACTTGCCATTATCTTATTTTTATTATTTATTTTGATTTTTATTTGAATTAAATCATTTTAAATCAAAACAAATCATAGAAAATCCAAAATATTGAAAACTCAAGATTTTTTACATGATTCAGGTCTTAATGTCCAGCTAGCATCAGATCAAATTCGTGTAAAGGCATGAGGTGCACAAAAAGATTGGATTTGGACTATTTTTGGAATGGTTTTCAAGTGTATCAAATCATAATCAAATTCAATAATGGAGGAAGATTATGAGCATTCTTTGAACCCTAATCTATTCCTCAATACATAAAGAACGTGTGTAGGCCAAAAGAGGCTAGAGAAGGAGGCGTATGAACCAGAAACAAAATTAAAAATATCAAGAAAAAGTGCAAACACGAATTCCTACTTAGAGGCCAATTCAAGACCCTTGGACCATTCCAATCGCTTCCTGGGATCCCTAGCAAGCAAAAGCAATCAAAAGCAAGCGTTCCCAAGCCCTATATCTCACTGTAAGTCCATCACGACATTGCTTATTTCTTGAATTCGGTTTGCATGATTTAGGCATTGATAGCATGAATTAATGATATATTCTTGATCCATAGAACATTTGCAAGCTTTCTATATTGTTTAATTGAATTTATCTGGCTTGTATAAGATTTCACCATGGCTAGGGTTTATAGCTTCGATTTAGGAGTTTTATGTGCAGGCAAAATTAGGCCATGAAAGGGCTACCATTATACTCAGGAGTTCCAGACGAATTAATGGTGGCCCTAGTTTTCGTTTATCTTGCTCATGGTTGGTTTTAAGAGAACACAGGCTGTAGCTACGGACAAACGTTCGTAGGTAAAAGTTTGGAACTTTTACCAACATATCCAAGGAGGAAGATGACCAACTGGCAAATAACCATTGGCTTGTTCAAATTTCCGCGCGAGTTTTTTTTTTTATATTACGTTTGTTTATAATATAATAATTGTTTTTTATTATTTAACAACAAAAGCAAATGGCACAGTTGGTTACAGGGCATGTGCAAAACGCTTCAGGACCTGGGTTCGAATCCCAGGTCCCCCCTTTCTTTCATATATTTTGTCTTTTCAGGATCCAGCGCATACACAAGCCAAGGGACTACCATAGACTCTCAAGATCTAGCCCTTGGATCTCCAGATGGCCAAATCTGATGGCCATCATCTGAAGGTGCATCATGAAGTCTAGTAAACAAAAAGCATATGATCGTGCAAATCAACGTGGACTACTTGGTTTTGGGCCCAGATTTGGCTATTTGCACCCCCTCCAAATCACTTTCAGGCCCAATCTCTTCATCTTTTTTCTTTTTTATATTTACTTTATTTAATTTAGTTTATTTATTTTATTTTACTAACCAAAATTAATTATTTTCTTTTTATTAAAAAAATCATAAAAATAATACTTTTCACAAATTAGGTTTAGATTTTATTTTTTATCAAAAAAATTAAATTAATTAAATTAGGTTGTTAATATTAGATAATTTTAATTCTTTTTCTAAATAATTAAAAATAATTAGAAAATTAAGGTTTTGTCCAAATTTAACTATATTTTCTTTTTCCTAAAAATAACAAAAAAAAACCAAAAAATAGGCCATGTAATTATTTTCATTAATTAATTTAATTAACTAATTAATTGCATATTTAATTTAGAAAACTTAATTCTTTTATTAAAAACAACAAAAACATTTTCTCTTTTAATTAGGATAGAAAGGTCAAAACCCTAGTTCACACTCGTTGTAATTTTCATCGCGCGCTTTATTATTTTATTTTTACCTATTATTGTAACTGCTCACAAGTTATAATAGTTAATTAGGACGTTTATTTATCGCTTTATTATTTAAAGGGTTTGTTTTTGGCTATGTAAATACCCGAAGCCTTGTAATAGCGTAGTTTAATTTCCGCACTTTAAATTCCGCAAATTATTAAACTGTTAGATGTATGATATAGGGATGCATGACAAGAATGTATGATTAACTTTAAAACAGTTAGATAGCCCTAAAATGTGCAAAGATAAATAATCTGAAATCGAATCACTCGCACATGCGCACTCCTAGGGTACACTCCCACTTGGTTGCCTTCGGTAAACAATCATTGAGTATAGGATGCTTTAGTGGTCATCCTTTTGTCCAAAGATCAAAGTTGCCTCGGAAAGGTTTCCTCGGATATTGTTGCCTTGGATAATTGATCTAAGACATTAGGGTTATTACTAAGACGTCCTAACATTGCTTTAGTGATCGTACGTCCATTTCGAATTGACCCTTAAAACTCCAACAACTGTGCTACCTACTCACTAATAGTGGGATAACATTGTCTAAAGGAAACAAGCATATAACGATTCTTTTTTTGAGTAGGTAGATTAGCTCTTAAGTACTTTCTCAAACAAAACAAACCCTTTTCACACTTACACTCCTTTACAAACAATGTTTTCAAAAACACTTCATTACACTCTTGAAGACAGAAGCAAGAGTTAAATCGAAGTCAAAACAAAAACTTTTCAAAGTACACAAACACAAAGAAGCAATTTTGAAAATGATGAGCAAGTACCTAAGAGTCTGTAGATAACTACTGATAGAAAGGGTGCTAATACCTTCCCTTTCTATAATCTACCCCCCGTACTCAGAAATATCTCGAAAAAGGAATTTTTCTGTGCTTTTTTCCTTTTCTTGTTGGATAAAATAAAAGACGGTGGCGACTCTTGATTACCGCAACATTTTGCAAACACAAACGCAAAATGCAAACCAGCAATTCCTAAAAAACAGTCCCGGTTCTGGCCATCGCATCACACTCCTGTCTAACAAAGATCAAATGTCCCGTTCGGAAATGTTGTCTCGGAAATGTTGCCTCAGAAATGTTGCCTCGAATATGATCTTAAGACTTTAGGGTTATTACTAAGACGTCCTAACATTGCTTTAGTGATGGTACGTCCCTTACGAATTGACCCTTACAACTCTAACAACGGTGCTACCTATTTCTCAATAATAGGATAGTGTTGTCTATAGGAAACGAGAATAGAAACGATCCTTTTTCGAGTAGGTAGATGCTAGTAGGAACTTGCTCAAATCAAACTTTTCACACTTACACTCTTCAAAACAATTTTCAAAACAACTTCGTAACACCTTTAAGGACTGATACAAAGGTTATCACGAAGTCAAAACTTTTCAAAACAAAGCATATACACAAGCAATTAAAAAAAGAAGATGAGAAAGTACCTAAGAGACCATGGAAAACCATTGATAGAGAGGGTGCTAACACCTTCTCTTTCTATAATCTACCCCCCGTACTCATAATATCTCAAAAAAGGATTTTTTTCTGTACTTTTTTCCTTATCGGTTGGATGAAATAAAAGTCGGTGGCGACTGTTGCTTACTGCGACATTTTGCAAACAAAAAAACGTAAAACGCAAACCAACATTTTTTAAAAAGTCGGTTCTGCCACCGTATCACAGGCGCCAACTTGGAAGATGGTTTCAAAGACATATTGATCCAGATGTTACATGACTACGTTGAAGTGTTTGCTTGGTCATATGAAGATACTTCGAGGCTCGATACCGACATTGTAGTTCATTGTCTACCGACAAAGGAAGATTGTCCTCTAGTAAAACAAAAGGTTCGTCGAATATGGCCAGACATGTCTGAAAAGATAAAAGCTGAGGTAATGAAGCAGTTCAATGCAGGTTTTCTAGCAGTGATGTCATATCCCCAATGGGTGGCAAATGTGGTCCCCGTGCCCAAGAAGGATGGAAAGGTCCGTATGTGCATAGATTATAGAGATTTGAATAGGGCAGGCCCCAAAGATGATTTCCCACTACCGCATATTGACGTCTTGGTTGACAACACTGCTCAACATAAAGTCTTCTCCTTCATGGATGGATTTTTTTGGCTATAATCAAATCAAAATGGCTCCCAAAGACATGGAGAAGACCACTTTTGTTACACATTGGGGCACTTTCTACTATAAGGTCATGCCTTTCGGTTTGAGGAATGCAGGGGCAACCTATCAACGAGCTATGGTAGATCTATTTCATAATATAATCCATCATGAGATAGAAGTGTACGTTGATGATATGATTGCAAGGTCGCAAACTGAGGAACAACACCTTGATCATCTTCATAAGTTATTTGAGAGGTTGAAGAAATACAAGCTAAGGCTGAATCCCAACAAATGCACCTTCGGGGTAAGATCTGGAAAACTCTTAGGGTTTGTCGTTAGTGGAAAAGGTATTGAAGTTGACTCTGAAAAAGTCAAAGCCATACAAGAAATGCCGGCTCCATATAATGAGAAGGAGGTTAGAGGTTTCTTAGGTTGACTCAACTGCATTGCTCGATTCATATCTCACTTGACTGCTACTTGTGAGCCAATCTTCAAACTCTTGAAGAAAGATCAAGTAGTCAGATGGAATGACGACTGCCAAACAGACTTTGACAAAATTAAAGAATACCTGCAAGAACCTCCCATACCGATGCCTCCAGTTGAAGGCAGACCTATAATTATGTACTTGACGGTATTAGAAAATTCAATGGGATGTATGCTGGGCCAACATGACGAGTCTGGACGAAAAGAGCATGCAATATACTACCTGAGCAAAAAGTTTACCGACTGTGAAACAAAATTTTCACTGCTCGAGAAAACTTGCTGCGCTTTGGCATAGACTGCTCGCCGGCTAAGACATTATATGTTGACTCACACCACTCTATTTATTTATAAGATGGATCCTATTAAGTATATCTTTGAGAAGCAACTCTCTCCGGATGAATAACTAGATGGCAAATGATCTTGACCGAATACGACATTCAGTATACCACATAAAAAGCAATCAAAGGAAGTGTACTGGCGGATCATTTGGCCCTTAAAGCTGTTGATGGATACCAATCCATGAACTTTGAATTCCCGGACGAGAATATCATTCTAATAACTGATTATGAAAATCCTGGACCGTATGACGGACCTGAACTAGGATCCCGATGGACTATGGTTTTTGGTGGAGATTCCAATGCCTTAGGTAACAAAATTGGTGCTGTGATTATTTCCCCTGAAGGTGGCCATACGCTTTTCACTGCCTAACTATGCTTTGACTGTACAAAAAACATGGCCGAGTATGAAGCATGCATCTCAGGTCTTAAGGCTGCCATTGACCTAAGAATCAAATTCTTAAGCGTATACAGAGACTCAACTTTAGTAATCAGTCAAGTTAAAGGAGAACGAGATACCAAACATCCAAATTTGATTCCCTATAAAGAACTTGTGTTGACTTTGATCCCATGCTTTGAGGAGATCACCTTTGAACACTTCCCAAGAGAAGAAAACCAGTTGGCAGATGCTTTAGTGACTATGTCATCTATGTTCAAGGTCATTTGGGACAACGAAGCTCCCAAAATTACTATCGAAAGATTTGACAAACTTGCACACTGTTATGAGATTGACACTGTAGAAGGTGCTTGATTGGCATCCTCTGGGTCGTGTCTCCATATTGTAAGTCCAAATAATTGTCAGTGTTGCTAATCGGAATTTGTAGGGTATGGGATGTCCCTGCCTTTAGTGGAGGTGGGACAAACCCTTCAGTTTCTTCTCTTGTCTCAGTTAAGCTATGACAGACTTTTGTGGCCCTGTCTCTGGTCCTCTTCTCAGTTGGTGACTGCTTGATGCACCAATGGTCTGGGTTATTTCCTCAAAAGCTACCCTGGGAATTTGTGCTTGCCTGACGATGATGTTCTTCAAGGCTAGAAGAACCTGACTCATATCCCCTCTCATTGAGTCGACGTTGCTTTTGACTTGTTCCAAATCCACTTTGAAAGCTGCTTGATTTTCTTTAATTTGTTCCATGGCTCTTAGTTGGTGAGCTCTTGTTTGATACGGTGGCCAGGGAGGTGGTGGTTTTCTTCTAACAATGGTTCAACTGGAGAAGATTTTGAAAAATGAATTTTCAAGTTGTGAGTTTATAAGATTCAAATGTTTTATGAATGTATCAATATGTATGAATGATGCTGAGAATTATGTTTCGAATGTCTTATTCACTTGGGTATATATATATATATATATATATATATATATATATATATATATATTCTTTTTATATTATATATTTTTTAGGTTTTGCTTTTTCATTGGTGAGTATCTGGAAAACGAATATGCAAAGAGAAATAAGAAACACAATGCTTTTATTGAAGGTGCTAATTATCTTTAAAAGAGAACATAATTCAGATACTGAAAGATATTACAATTCTAAAAAAATAAATTTTCTGAAAGGAAAATAAACAAAGGGAAACATTCTCCTAAGCATGCTTGCAGACGTCTTCTCTGAAATGATCGACCATTATTCTACACAGCTTCAGGAAATTGTCGACGTCCTTTGGGAGAGGGACCATTATACTTTCTGCGTCTCTCAAACTTCTAGGGATGTATTTAATGAGATTGTTGGCTAAGAAGGCGAGCCTCTCATGCTTGTCCTTGTAGTATCAGTACTCTCGGTAGAGGTTGGGAATTATCTTGTGGTTATCCTTTCCTACTTGGGCAATCTTTGTATACTGCTACTCCCAATACATCTTTTCAGCCCTCGTCTCCATATAAAGTCTCTGTTGTATCAGGAAATCTTTTTGGAGGCCTTCTAGCTCAAGGCATACATGTTTATATTCTTCAGTTTTTTGGGCAAGAAGTCTTTTTGTCCCCATCTTTGCAAGGCATTCCCTTACCTCTGATTCTTGGCTATCATGAAGTCTGGTAGTGAGATACTTCAATTGATCTTCTTGATCTAGAGAGGCTTGTGCCAAGCTTTGGATTTGAGCCCTTAGATCTTCCTCCAATATTTCTTTTCTTGCACGACCTTTTCATACCATCTAGTTAACTTTCCAATTTCATTAGCAGTGTCTTCCAACCTCTGGTTGTGGGAATCCAAATTAAAATTAGCACTCAACAACCCTTCAGTCGAACATTTCCTTTTTAGACTCTCCTTTTCAAATGCTTCACAATTTGTTTGAATCTGTTGGTCTTTTGATTCAAGTATACATTGTATTTGTCTTTTTTCTTTGTTAAGTTAAGGAGATTGAGCTCCAGTTATTCTTTCTCCCTCTGAGCCTGTTTCATGGTTTTCTTCAGATCATCTATTTCTTCCAAAGACATAGGCGGAGTTACTGGGACCTATGGCTTGTATTCAGGGTCTATGTCGAAAGGCAGCTTAATAATTTGTACCCTGTCCAAAACCCATCGAGTGTAAGGTTCTTTCGCCATAACATTCTTCTTTTCATATTTTCTTTTATTAACCCTGCTCCATGCCCGGATAATCTTGTTGATCAACTCTTGGTCATTTTTGCCCATGTCATGAACGATCAATTGTTGAAGTTGTTCGTCTGAAGGTTTATCTTCCAAGGGATACCGTAGTTGTCGTATGGCCAAGGTTAGGTTGTAATTAATGCAACCTTGTGATCCAATCAACAGAACATTAGGAAAATCCCTGCAACTGTAAACAATATCCCCAATGTCTAGCTTCCTTGCATACCATAATACAAAACCAACAGTAAGAGACCTTAATTTCTGAGGCCACTCATACCTTGTTAGATTCAGGATCATGTAATCTTCCTTGTAGAGGTGAGTCATGAACCAGGAATACAACAACAGAATACAACAATTTAGAGTACCTATTCTTTTTTCGTACCGTGTATGAATTATGTAATAGATGTTAGCTAGCAGAACATGAGTTAGATCTGTATTGAAAGTTTTTGTACCCCAGAACACACTGATCGTTGCAGGGTCAATATAGTCCACAGTTCATGGAAATAAGATAACACCAAATATAAGAATCCCTAGACAATTGACACAAGACTCCCATTCCTTGTTATTATTCAGATCAAGAGCATTACTTTCTAAGTAACATCTCTTAATTCCTTGTACGTCTCCCTCTTTCTTGTAATTAAGAGAAAATTCAGGATAAGGGATTTTTAAACCTTCTGCCAGTATTCTAATGTTGATGGTTTGTTCGATACCCACATAAGCCTTCTCTTTAGAAAAATTCAGAATTCTGTCCAATTCTTCCAAAGTTGGTGCCAGCTGGAAATCTTGAAAGGTGAAACATCTCAGCAGAGGGTCATAAAATTGAATCAGAGCAGAAACAACATCCAATTGTACTTAGACTTTGGTCAAGTCCAGAATATCCCCATAGCGACGAGTGAATGTTTTTAGAGCCCTTTCAGATAATCTTTCCTTCACAACCTTAATTTTGGTTACATCTGGTTTGATAGCATTGATGCAGACGAGTTGCTTCCTATTAGTATTCATTTTCAGGTACTCATCAAAGACCTTTGATTTATATATATATATATATATATATATATATATATATATATATATATATATATATATATATATATATATATTATTTTTACCCTGTTAATAAGACAAACAAAAGAAAACAGAGAATAATGAATATATGAAATGCAAAGATGTATGAATGCATGAATGTAGGGCTAAATGACGAGATTTGATGGACAATACCCCTAGAAGGTAGGCTATTAGCTTAGGTTTATGGATATTCTACCCTCCTTGTAAGGTGGTTTCCTTAAGGGTATCATGAATAGAACTAGAGGGAAAGGCACAAGGGCCTCCCTTAAGTGGAGTCTCTTTGCAGACCGAAACTTTAGTCTCTAAGTCATGAAAGGCCTCATCATGAGATTTTGGTTTTAAGGTTTTACAAAGAGCCGTAGGCGTCATTCCAAAGTCCTACTTCCCAAGAGGATGTCTCTTGAGAGGTATTTCTTTTGCGGAATTCCACCGACTCTAGGCGAAGTCGTCACATAAATATTTTTGTGGTATGTCTCTTAATAGACAAACATTCTTTTTAAGGGTTTTTGAAAATATTTTTGCAAAACTTTAAATCCCGCCACAAATATAATAACAATGAACAAATTCAATAAGCAAGAATAAATTAATACTTAAATAAACAAATATTAAAACTTTAAAAATAAAGAAAAAACCCTAAACCCTAAAACTAAAGGTAAGGCCACTAAACCTAGGGTTGAGTCCCCAACTGTTGCAACTGGTTTTAAAATAAGAGTCGTCACCCTTAATTTTTATCCTAAGGAAGGGGGTATAAAGGAATAACCCTAAAATTTCATAGATTCTAGATTGTTGACTCGGTTCTAGACGGGGGGAAGGTGTTAGGCACCCCTTATCTACCTTGTTCACAAGGATACTAGGTTTAGAAGCACGTGTTTAAGAAATGGGGTTTTAATGTATTTTAGGGGAACTCGCCACGATTTTAATCGTATGCCTACGTATCCTCTTAGGAGGAATCAGAGTCCCATTTCGTAGTTCGCAGTGGGTTGGTGTTTTTTATGGGTTAAAATTATATTTGAATTCCCGCATACTCGGTCTAGGTGTACGAATAGTGGAGATATTTAGACGGAGTATACAGTCGACTCAAATATACTTGTGACCCTTTTTGAAGAATAATTGTTGGATTAATTTGATTTAATAAAAATATTTTGTTGTTGGTTGAATATTTTTTAATATATTAATTGTAAAAATATCTTATTAATGCATGATAGGAAAATAAATTTAATGCAATAAATAACTAAATATTTAGATGAGTTCAGAAAATAATATTTAAATAATAGTAATAAATGTAATATTAAAATATAAATATATTAATATAAAAATATAAAAATAATAATTATAATAAAATAATAAAACGCAGGGATGTGTGAAATAAACTAGGTTAGTAAAAATATGGGGGTATCAAAGGCATGGGCCTGAATTCAGATATTGAATTCAGGCCCAAAATACAGTGAGTGTTATTGTACTCCAAAATTTTCCCTCTCTTTTATCAAGACATTCCCCACAAAGATCTCCAAAAGCTCAAGCTTGCACAAGTATTGACTAGGTCAAGCCATTTCCTCAACACTGATACCTCAAATTAGGGTTTGAGTTCTCACAAGGACAATTGGACTTATAATACTCCAAATGACTTTCATGGATCATTATGGACCTTCAAGATTTCTCATGTCAAGTTTCAAGTCTTGGATCACAAAATTGCTCAGTCAATTGATCAAATGATCTAAAATCAACTATATTGGATAAAAAAGTCAATTGTGGTCAACCTACAGTCAAAATTCAGGATTTTTGACCAATATCAACATTTTGAAGTCATATGTATCAATTGATCAAGTTTGGATCACAATTTCCCAAGAAAAAGGCTCAATTCACCAAAAGGGCAAAATGGTTAAAATTAGGGTTTTGACTTTAATTGACTGATCAATGAGTTTTGACCTAATACATGAACTATTGGATTGAAGCATATTCTCAAGGATTAAAATGTAATATGTTGACCTAATTTGATGTCTCAAAAACAATCCTCAAGCTCAATGGATTGATAGTTGAAATTTGATTAACTGATGAAAAGTCAACTAATGTAGAAAAAGTCAAACTTTGACTTTTTGATCAAGATTCAATTTCAAAGATCAAAATTCATCAATATCGTCAAAAATATGAAGCTTGATCATCAAGAAATCATGAAAGTCAAAAGTCAATATGAAAAGTCAAACTTTTCAAGATTTGGAAATTTTTTCTAAGTATACATGATAATTTCATTACTTCATGCTAATGTTTCACCAAGATGCAAGATGATTCAAAGAAAACTTCCAACATGAAAGTTGTAGAGATTGATGAGATCTACAACTTTGCTTCACTAATAAAGTCCTAGAACTGCTTGGATTTTGAGTTATAAATTCCTAAAGTCATGACATTTTTCATAAAACACTTGGAGAAAATTTCAACAGGTTTTGGTCAGTTTTTATCTCAACTTCTTGGAAAATTTTCATCAAGTTCCAATTTGATTTAGCCAAAGTGGTCAATATTTAAGTTGTAGACAATTCTTCAAGCTTTCCAAAATGTCCAAGAGCATGAATTTATCATACTTGAGCTGGGAGATTTAAAGGCATGAAGTTGGACATCCATTCTTGAATTACAAATCATTTTTGGTGAAGAACACATAATCTAATCTACATGCTATGCTGCATAATCTTGAGTTTCAGGCCTTCTAACTTGAAAATCTTACCATAATTTAATTCTTACACCTATTCTTGAGCTATTACCCAAGTGCTCGAGCCATTGTCCAAAAGATCTTTCCATTTACGGCATAAAGGCACCATTGCTATTCTTGAAAAGCAAGCTTTTTCGTAAAAAAATTGTATTGAGCCCATACCTTGCTTACTTCTGATTATACTCCACCATAAATCATGGAAAGTATCCCCTCTATACCAGCAACTTTGGTACTTCATCTTGGACCATGAAAGACTTGGCATAACTTGAAATTTTCATTCCAACCAAACCATATTTTGTTATCTTGCAAATCTGATTACTTCAACTTCCCAAACCTTTTCTCTATAAATAGAGAGGCCATTTGCAAGCTAAGGGGGGAAGATTCTTGTGTGTTGAAAAACCCTCAAACCCCCTTATACTCTAAAAACTAGAATTGTCCATAAAAGTCTCCATTTTGAGCTTTGAATCCAAAATCTTAAAATCTCTCAAACCTTGCAAATCTTATACAAACAAACCATCCAAATACTTCATATACATCATATAGAAGTTTTTCAAACACAAGAGAAACTTCTGTAACATCACTATCACCATTCTCCAAACTCAAAAACAACCACTTGACTTCTCCAAGATAATACAGAAACTCTAAATCAAAACACGAATTTCTGTTTCAAGGTAAGTTTTCTTGACTTTAAATTCTTCATAAAAACATCATTAGTGGTTCATTTGTGAAGATAAAATGTAGATAGCATTGCTCTGAAGCTAACCATATGCTTACTTTTAATTTTCATTAACCATGTGTTAAGAACTGACTTGTATATGTAACCGAAAAGTGTTAGAAAGTAAAAACAGCAGTATGAGTCGATGTATATCTCTATGAGTTGATTCATATTAGGTACAACACAGGTTATGAGACGATGCAAACCATTATGCATCAAATCATACTATTATCAATACACATTACAGAAAGACAAAAATGTGTATGAGTCGATACAAAACATGAATAAGTCGATGCATAACAGAAATGTGTCGATGCAAACCATTATGTATCGATACATACTGATTTGATTTTGATTTCCAAGAGCAAGAAATGATATGTATCGATGCATAAGTGCATGTGTCGATGCAAAACAGATATGAGCCGATGCAAACCATTATGTATCAATACATACTGATTTGGTTTTGATTTCCAGGGGCAGGAAGTGAGATGTATTGATGCATAAGTGCATGTGTCAATGCATAAAAGTTTTCGTATCAATGCATAAGTGCATGTGTCAATACATAAAAGTTTTTTTAAAACAATTTTCCTTTTTTTTTTACATTATCTTTATATTTCTTTATATTTTTATTTTTATCCATTATTCAATATGGTTGTAATAGTAATTAGGATTTAATTGCTTTCATTCCCCATTTGTAAATTTGTATCCCCCATCCCATAAAGTATTGTAATAGCGTAGGACATTTAATTTTTGCAATTTATCGCTTTCCATATTATTGTTAATAATTATGGCGTGTATGTCAAGATAAAATCAATCTTAGAGAACCCTAATCTCAAGACAAAAATGCATGAAACCAAACACTTTGCACACTTGCACCTCTAGGGTTAACCTCACTTGTTGCCTTGAGAAAAAACAGGCATGTCCCTCGAACGTGGGATAATTTAGCAAAGACCCTCGAATACAAGATCGTAGTCCCTCGATGAACCTTCGATGTTGCCTTCGGTAAACGATATTAGACCATTACAAAAAATTGTTAAGGTATCCTACAATGTTGCCTTCTATGACTATACGACGGCCCACGCCAGTCCCTTCACATCCAATGATAGGGCTTTTTATCAATCAATGGTAAGATAGCAATATTTAAAGGAGGAGGGAATGAATAAAGACTTTTTCTTGAGTAGGTAGAATGCTCGTAGTTGTTTGCTCATAACATTTCAAAACATCTTTCAAATACACCAACACTTTTCCCTGAAATATTTTCAAAAGTCAACACTTTGTATGCATTCTTATAGAGACGAGAATCATTACAAAGATCTCCTAAACGAAGGCAATTTTCAAAAATACTTTCGAAACTATAACAAACACATTTCAAACAAAGCATTTCAAAGTGATCTAGCAACTAAGAGCTCGCA
The DNA here is from genome assembly GCA_948472305.1 of Vicia faba. Lineage (NCBI taxonomy): Eukaryota > Viridiplantae > Streptophyta > Magnoliopsida > Fabales > Fabaceae > Vicia > Vicia faba. The sequence goes on from OX451741.1 coordinate 107,475,873, forward strand.
GATAACTACAGATGAAAAGGATGCTAATACCTTCCCTTTTCATAACCTACCCCCCGAACTCAAGGAAATTCTCAAAAGGTATTTCCTGTTCTTTTCACCCTTTCCTTTATTTAATAAAAGAAAAGTCGGTGGCGACTCTTGCTATCCGCAACAATTGCGATAAAATGAAAAACACTCAAGTCAGCTCTCCCACCGTATTATAGAACTGGCAACTCTTCTGGGGAATGTTTAAAAGTGGGGTTACCTTAGAGACTAGATCACCTTTAAATTCTTTCATTGTTTGACTTGTTTGATTTACATTTTTGGGTCCTTGTTTGGGTTTTGTATTGACCGTCTACCCGAATCTGGGAACATTACTAGGTAAGTAGCAAATATTATGGAGACTATATGGCATAAACCGATATGGTTCAAGCAATAGCTACGTTAGTGTGACACATTTATGGGTATCGGTATCCTTTATGTTGAAACAAAGAGAATACGAGGCCACCACTAACTGACTTTAAAACCTTTAATTGAACAACTTGGCCATTAGAAAGTAGTGAGATAGCCGGTTTCAGTGGAAAACTAAAAATTGGTTGATACTCGATACTATGCTCATTGAGATCAGAATTTTGGGATATTTCAGCCGCAAGAAAAGATTGATTGTGCTGATACAATGCCCAATGAAGAAAGGTCAATGATATTGAGATTCCCTAGAACCCGATTACTTTGTAGGACATGTTGAACCAACTAAACTTCAAGAGGGTACTTACCTATGAACCTCATGCAAGCCTAAACCTAAGGATTTGTTTGCTTTGTTTGTATATGTTTATTTGTACATAACATCATGACATCATACCATGGCATTTGCACTAACCATTTCAAGGATCTTAGGATTCATCTTTGTCTGTTTTGTAGGACATGGATTCCACTCGTAGAAAGACTATCCGAATCGGATTTATGAAAGTGCCTCCTTAACTCAAGGAGCTAGTGTCAAGGGTTCCCTAATATTCTCCGTTCAACAAGAAGTATGGTCGTCTCATCAACTTGGTTACCTCAAATTTTTAAGAAAAAATGATGGGGGTACTATTTCAATTCTTTGACCCTAAACATCATTGCTTTGCATTTCCCAATTACCAATTGGTGCCTACCATGGAGGAGTTTTCTCAACTCTTGGAAATGCCTATTCTTGATCAATTACCCTTCACCAGTATTGAGAAAGACCCAAGACCTGAGGATATTGCTTTAGATTTACATTTGCAACGGTCTGACGTTGTGGCAAATTGGGAAACAAGAAGTGGTGTTAAGGGTTTTCTAGCCAAGTTTCTGTTTGAGAAGGCCCGACTCTTTTGGGATGCTCTGGATTTGCAAGCTTTTGAAGAGGTTTTGACCCTTCTAATATATGGGATGGTACTACTTCCTAACCTGGACCAACTCATAGATGTGAATGCGGTCAAAGTTTTTCTATCTCGTAACCCGGTGCCTACCTTACTTGGAGATATTTTACATTCTTTTCATAATTGCACTATGAAGAGAAGGGGGGTTCTTATGTGTTGTACTCCTTTTTTGGCTAGGTTTTTTATTTCATACCTTCCTCGATCAGTTTTGAAGAATGAACAAGGTATGAGTTGGTCTGAAAGGTTGATGTCACTCTCGCATTCGGATATCCATTGGTGTTCTCGATCTTTGGAGGATGTCAGCATCATTGATCATTGTGGGGAATTCCCTAATCTCCTTATATTTGGAATTAGGGGAGGTATCACCTATAATCCTTGTTTGGCTCTAAGATAGTTTGGGTATGCTCGGAGGGATGTCCCTCATGACGCGCTTGTTCAAGGAATTGTAATTGACTATGAGAACGATGTCCAAGGTTATCGTCAAAGATTTGTATGAGCTTGGGGCATGGTGAACAAAGTTGATAGCAAAACTTTGGGGCATAAGAACTCTATTCCATTGGAGCCTTATCTCAAGTGGGTGCGAGCTAGCGCACAAAGTCTCATGATTATGTATCCTGCCATCTTACCTATCATCATGGAGCCTATTGCCGAAGGATATGTTCCCTACACTATTCTTCATCCTGACATGACTACTACTCTCGAGGAGTTACAAAGGTCATGGATTCAACTAAAAGGGTTGCAAGACACCTTTGAGTCCCAATTCTACTCGAGCGCGAAAAAGGTTTTGGAGTTCACGAGACAGCTTCATGAAGAGCGAAGTTTGAATGCCTACATTGCACCAAAGAGGATGCGCTCATGGGAAACTTGAGTCCTTTTTGTTTTAGGGGTTTATTTTTGTATTATTTTTTCTTCTTCCATTGTAAGCCCAAGAGGCATGATTTTTGTAACCATTTGAACTTATTAATGTAACTAATGTTTGTTCCTTCTTTGTTTAAACAAATTTAAATCTAAAAGGTCCTTGAAAACATTTACATTCACATTACATGCATCATAACTTAATCAGGTTTTCTGACACAAGTTTCCTCATATTTCTACTGTTTACTTCAGTAAGATGGATCTCGAGCAGACTATGAAGGACTTGCAGGCACAAAATTCTTAATTTCAAGAAACATTGCTAAACTTGGCCAAAGGGCAGCAAGAACTAATGTCACTTCTGGTTGCAAAGAAGAAGACCAAGAAGAAGGCTTTGATAAATATGGGGAAGAGATTCAAGGGTCCTGTTCGACGAGTACAAGTGGTAGAAGAGTCATCCGAGGAGGATGAGAATCAGGACGAAGATGCAAGGAGCACCCGTGCTAGGGGTGGTAACAATCCAACCTCTGAGGATGAGGACTTTTTTGACGAACAATATCCGCCGGCTGAAGACAAGTATAAACAACTGGAGGACAGGTTGAAGGCTATGGAAGTTCAAGTTGTGGCTGGCCTAGATTTTTGAGATTTGGGTTTGGTTCCTGGGGTGGAAATCCCCCATAAATTCAAGATTCCAGTTTTTGCCAAGTAGGATGGCGTTTCGTGCCCGAAGCTTCACTTAAGATCTTACGTCCGTAAAATTCAACCACATACCACTAATAAGAAGTTGTGGGTGCACTTCTTTCAAGAGAGTCTATCTGGGACTCAATTGGAGTGGTTTTACTAGTTAGAGGGTTCCATCATCCATACCTGGGAAGACTTGGCCACCACCTTCTATCGTAAATATCATTACAATGCCGATCTAGAGCCAACTAGAGTGCAATTACAAGGAATTACCATGGGTTCCAATGAAGGCTCCAAAGGGTACGCGCAGAAATGGAGAGACCTGGCAGGTAGGGTGCAACCATCATTGATCGACAAGGAATTAATAGATATGTTCATGGGAACATTGACTGAGCTGTTTTTCAACTTACTAATTAGGAGCTCATCATCTGGTTTCACCGAGTTAATCTTGATTGGTGAAAGGGTTGATAGCGGTATCAAAAGTGGAAAGATTCCCATGGCCTCTGCCTCTACATCAAATGCTGTGAAGAAACCTTTTACCGGTAAAAAGGAAACTAATTCCGTGTATGGGTCAAGGGGCCATATCAAGAAAGACCATCGTCAATCTGTAAATGCAGTTCCAATCTCCAATCTGATCTCTACTTAAAGACCACAACAACAAGCTGGCTACCAAAGACCTGATATTCTAAGAAGACAATTTACAAGGATCAACATGTCACTATCTCAAGCCCTACAACACTTGTTGAAGGCTGATTTGGTAATATTAAGTGACCCCCCCTTCAAATTCCAATGTTTTAAAGTATAACCCGAACGCCAAATGTGTTTACCACTCCAATAGTCCCAGACATGACACTGATCATTTTTGGGCATTAAAATGCAAGATCCAAGACCTCATTGATAACAAGACAATTTAATTTGATCCTCCTCTAACTCCGAATGTGATTACCGCACCTATGCCAAACCATGGCAAAGGTATCAATGATATTGAAGATACTGCTTTTGTTTCCTCTGTTAATAACTTAACCACTCCACTAAAGTTTGTCAAAAACAATTTGTTGAAAGCTGGGGTTTTCCCTGGTTGCCTTGAAGATTATTGTTATTGTGTTGTGAAAATCAATGGCTCTGAATGGCTGAAAAAAGGTGTCCAACACCTAACGGACATCCATGAGATCCTATTCGAAAGAACTCCATTCGTAAAAGTTTGACCAAAGTCGTACCTTAAGAAATTGAAGACATATCCATCATCACTATCTCCAACAAGCCTGTTAGGATCACTTCAAAGGGTCCTATTAGGATTTCCAATGAACCGAAGATAGTTCCATTGATAATTACTACTTCTGGGCCAGTCCCTTATTCTTCCGATAAAGCAGTACCCTAAAATTATGGCGTTGAAGTATACTACCATGGTATTAAACAAGACTCCTGGATTGATGAATACAAGACTACTGATATTACCAACATTGCTGGCTTTAGCAAGGTGACAAGAACATGGAGAATCTTCTCTCCTAACATTTCACCTCCAACCACCACGACTACACCTGTTCGCATTACTATTGACAAACCTAGTACTGATGCTAGGGGAAAAGAAAAGATGAGTGAGCCTTCCAGGATGGAGGAACCTACCAAAGACATTATTACTAAGGAACCCTCTACTCAAGAGATGGAGGAGATTTTGAAGATTATAAGGAAAAGTGATTATAAGATAGTATAGCAGTTGGGGAAAACCCCCTCTAAGATTTCTATGCTATCTTTATTACTTTGTTCTGATGCACATGCTCAAGCCTTGATAAAATTTCTGAAGAAAGCTCATGTTCCTCAAGAGACTATAGCCGATCAGTTTGAAAATTGTGTAGCGAGTTTGACTGTCGATAATGGATTGGGATTCTCAGATACTGATTTAACTCCACTCAGAATAAATCACAACAAGGCTTTGCATGTCTCCATTGAATGCAAAGGAACCACTCTAGCCCATGTATTGGTGGATACTGGTTCCTCTCTAAATGTCTTACCCAAGGGTGCCCTAGATCGGTTGGACTATGAAGTTTTGGTGTTGAAGCCAAGTGACTAGTGGTAAGGGATTTCGATGGATCAAAGAGGATGGTACATGGAGAGGTTGACCTCCCCATCAAATTTGGTTCTCAAACTTTTAACTCGACTTTCTATGTGATGGACATCCGTCCTGCCTACTCTTGCCTACTTGGACGCCCTTGGATACGTGAGGCAGGAGCGGTGACATCCATACTTCATCAAAAGATGAAATATCCAGTCAAGGGAAAGATCGTTACCGTCTGTGGTGAACAAGAGCTTATGGTTATCCATCTGAATTCATTTAAGTATGTTGAGATGGATGGTGAGTTCATATAAACTCCTTGTCAAGCCTTTGAGGTGGTTTCACCCATGGTTGCTGCTGCAAAGGCTACTCCTGAGGTTCCAAAAGCTGTTAAAGATGTGCCTAGGATGGTTTCCTTCAAAGATGCTCGTGTGGTGATTGAAGACGAAGGTTGTACCATTTGGGGATAACTCCCCGACATCCCTTTCAAATCAGACAAAAGTGGTTTGGGTTTCACTGTCAAGGCTCAAAAGGAGGTCAGACGTGCTTGCATAGGAAACCCACCTCTTCGCATTAGTAATCATGAAGTGAATGCTCTTGAAGACTCTGACAACAACTATGATTTTGATGATTAGATCTACTTGAATGCCGATGAAGGACTCAACAAATGGCGTGCCAAGGATTTCATTCCCATATCCTTCAACAAGGAGTAATTACCATTTACTATTTTATCAACTTAAGAACTCTGTCTATAATTTTATTGAAACAATTACTTTAAGCCATGTTCCATACCCAGGGCACCATGGTCCATTTGTTAAGGGTTTGTTAATTTTCATATTCCATTTGATCATTTAATGAAAAAACATTGGACTCTTTTGCATTCAAATTTTGTGCTTATTGTCTTTCTTTTACTTTATTGCATTTTCAAAATAACCATGTATCTTACACGCACACACACACACATTTGCAGATCCTCATCCGCTCAGGGTCTCGTTGACAATGACTCTGCTATTGCCACCTATGACTTTGAACATCCAATCTACCAAGATGAAGATGAAGGCAAAGAAGATTGTAAAATACCTGGGGAATTATCCAGACTTCTAATGCAAGAGGAGAAGGCCATTCAACCTCATGAAGAGCCAGTTGAAGTGATTAACCTAGGTACTGAGGAAGATACGAAAGAGGTCAAGATCAGAGCCGTTGTACCCCAAATTTTTACCTCCCATATTTCTCAATACATGTCAAGTGAGGTCCTCAAATTGCTCAAGAAAGTCCAAGAGTTGACCATACAAACTCTCTCCTAAGGCAGTCTATCTAAAATTAGGGTTTCATTTTGAATCAAGATGCTTGAATCCAAAGGGTCCCAAATTCTCACTATTTTCCTAATATGTTCTCAAGATCATCCATGACAAGTTTCAAGCCTTGCAGAGGAAGTTTGCTCAGTCAACTGCTCAAATGCCTGAAAATCAACTATGTTAGGGCAAAAGTTAACTGTGGCCCACATACAGTCAAACTTTAATATTTTTGGTCAACTTTCTCATTTTGAAGTATCATTCATCATTTGATCAAGGGTTGATCATGGTTCCTCAAGGATTGCTCACAATTCATCAAAACCCAAAAGTTGCTAAATTAGGGTTTTGTAGGAAAAGTCAACTCAACTTTGACCAAGCATAACTTTCTCATACTTCATCAAAAATGACCCATCCAAAGCTCATTTTGAAGAGTATGTATTTCCCTACAATTCATATTCATCTCCCAAGTTCAAAATATGCACTCACAAGAATATATGAATTTGGACATTATAGGTCATTTTGAAAAGTCAACAAAAACACCTTTTGGGTCAAAGCTTCATACATTAACATGGAAGACTCAATTGAGATGAGACCAAAAGGGTTGCTTAGAGGATATCCTAATATTTCTAAAAAGTCAAAGAACACATCTCTAGGGTCAAAATTGAAAGAGTTATGCAATGGACAAGTTGACCCTTTTTGCAAAAATTGCCAAAAGTCAAATGTGTCAAAAATTGCATTTTTTGCTAAATGGGCCCAACTTTTTATGCCTGCACTGAGTTTGTAATGTGATCCACGACCCATGAGCCCCATCCACTTATCATTCTTTTATTATTGTTATTTATTTTGATTTTATTTCATTTAAATTAAATAAAATCAATATAAAATATCAAAAAATCAATTAAACCTTGAGATTTTGTGCATGATTAGAGTCCTTATACAGCTGGAGATAAGATCAAATCATGCAAGGCTTCATATGGACAGAAAAAGATGAAAATGCTTGTTTTGGAAAGATTTGGTGCAAGGAATAAATCATTGATCAATCTTCATAAATGGCAAAGATTGAATGCAAACTTTAACCCTAATGCACTCTGTTATAGATAGTGAACAAAGGCAGACCAAAAGGAGAGGTTGAGAAATCGTGAAAGAGGCAGAACCAATTGCAAAATTTCAAAGAAAAAGTGCAGATCAAATTCCAAGTTGCAGGCCATCTCAAGCCATCCTAACCATACCAATCAATTGCTGGACGTCTGAGGATTGTGTTTCAATCATTAACAAGCCTCCCCACGCCCTTAAACACATTGTAGCAGTCACACGGTTAGCTTAGAAATTGATTTTCGTTTTTATTGATTTATACATCATTTGCACGTTTTGATTACATATTCTTGTTCCTTATGGAGTTTGCAACCTAATCACTGTATTCAATTGCATTTTTATGGACTGTACGTAAAAATGCCATGGCTAGGGTTTGTTCTTTATTTTTAGGGGTTTCCTATACAGGAAAAATTGGGCATTGATAATGGTACCATGATGCTCGTGAGGTCGAAACGAGTTAATTGGTACCATTAGTTTTCATTTATAAGGCGCGTACATGATTTTGGAATGGACATGGGCTATACCTACGCTTGATGTCTGTAGGTAAAAGTTGCAAAATCTAAAGCGACGGTGGGGAGGAGGACGACAATACGTGGCGCTCCCTGAATTTCCAGTTTGAATTTCGTGTGTTGGTTAGCCCCATTAATTTGTTTTTGTATATTATATTTTGTGTTTATTTAACCTACAAGTTAACATCATGGTTCAGTTGGCTGGGGCGAAGGCCTTTGATGCACACGTCCTGGGTTCGATCCCAGGCGTGTGCATTTTGTTATTTTCTTGATTATTCCAAACAGATATCATACATTACAGTAGCGCATGTCCACCAAATGCCCTTGTGCTCCACCATTAGACCCATCAGCCATGTGGATCTAACGTCACGTGGCGAAGAGACCACCATGCGCCTGAGCCAAGCATGCACACAGGATTGGGTAAAGTCAAAAGGGCCAGGAGTTGTTGGGCCAAGAAAATCAGATTCACACCCCCATTTGCTAAACAGTCAGGCCCATTCTTTTTTATTTTCTCTATTTATTTCTTTTATTTAAATTAATTTGCTCAATTATTTTTCACAAAATTAATCACTTTTTTTCATAAAATCATAAAATCAAAAATCATAAAAAATTAGAAATAGTTTTTTTTATCAAATTTAATTTAATTTAGTTTAATTTAATTTAGGGAAATTCTAACTTTTTTGTAATTAAAACCCATTAGAAAAATTAGGGTTAAACTCTTGATTTAATTTTTATTTCTTTCTCAAAATAAATACCAAAAATAGGTTTTAGAATAAATTAATTCAACTTTTTTTTCTTAAAATTAAAATTAATTAGAATTAGGCTTTTCTTTTTAATTTAATATAAGAATTTCTCTATTTTCTTAAATTAACAAAACAAAACACAAACCTTTTTTGAGCCAATCGCAATTAGGTTTAAGTTAGGGTCAAAACCCTAATTATCTTGTATTCGATTCATCGCACATGTTTATTATTTTTTGCAATATTGATGTAACTGTACACGGTACGTAATAGTTTAATCTAGGACTTTCTTTTATTTATCGTCTTTTGCGGGTTTTTGGCTAATCCCCTCCCCAAAGCCTTGTAATAGCGTATGTTTACTTTCTCGCATTTTAATTCTCAAAAATATTAACTGCTTATATGTATACTGATAGGATTGTATGACAAGATTGCATGATAATTTTAATACAATTAGAAAACCCTATTGTGCAAAGATAAATAACTGAAACTAATCACTCGCACATATCACTCTTAGGGTATACTCTCACTTCGGTTGCCTTCGATAAATGATCATTAAGTCTAGGGTGTCTTAGTGGTTTCCCTCCTTGTTGTACCCCAAAATTTTCCCTCCCATATCTCTCAAAACATTTCAATAAAGATCCCCAAGTTGCTCAAGGTAGTCCAAGGGTTGACCAGACAAGCTCCTTCCTAAGGCAGTCTACCTCAAAATTAGGGTTTCATGTTGCATCAAGATACTTGAGTCCAAGGGATCCCAAATGCTCACCAATGCCCTAATATGTTCTCAAGATCATCCATGTCAAGTTTCAAGCCCTACAGAGAAAGTTTGCTCAGTTAATTGCTCAAAGGCCTAAAAATCGACCGTGCTAGGGCAAAAGTCAACTGTGGCCTATATACAGTCAAACTTCAAGATTTTTAGTCAACATTCTCATTTTGAAATATATTTCATCATTTGATCAAGGGTTGATCATGATTCATCAAGGATTGCTCATAATTCATCAAGACTCAAAAGTTGCTAAATTAGGGTTTTGCAGGAAAAATCAACTCAACTTTGACCAAACATAACTTTCTCATACTTTATGAGAAATGACCCATACAAAGCTCATTATGAAGAGGATTCCATGCTCTACAATCCATATTCAGCTCGGAAGTTCAAAATATGCACCACAAGAAGTTATGAATTTGGACACTATAGGTCATTTTGAAAAGTCAACAAAAACACCTTTTTTGTCAAAGCTTCATACATAAGCATGGAATATAAAATTGAGATGATACGAAAAGGGTTGCTTAGCGGACATCTCAAGCTTTCTAAAAACTCCAAGAACACCTCAAAAGAGTCAAAATTGAGGAAGTTATGCATTGTTGAAGTTGACCTTTTTTGAAAAATGTTCAAAAGTCAACTATGCCTAAAACTTCAATTTTTGCCAAATGGGCCCAATCTTTTTCACTTATTTTGAGTTGGCAACATAGTCCACGAGCTCTAGCCTTTGCCACTTGTCATTATCTTATTTTTATTATTTACTTTGATTTTTATTTGAATTAAATCATTTTAAATCAAAACAAATCATAGAAAATCCAAAATATTGAAAACTCAAGATTTTTTACATGATTCAGGTCTTAATGTCCAGCTAGCATCAGATCAAATTCGTGTAAAGGCATGAGGTGCACAAAAAGATTGGATTTGGACTATTTTTGGAATGGTTTTCAAGTGTATCAAATCACAATCAAATTCAATAATGGAGGAAGATTATGAGCATTCTTTGAACCCTAATCTATTCCTCAATACATAAAGAACGTGTGCAGGCCAAAAGAGGCTAGAAAAGGAGGCGTATGAACCAGAAACAAAATTTGAAAAAACAAGAAAAAGTGAAAACACGAATTCCTACTTAGAGGCCAATTCAAGACCCTTGGACCATTCCAATCGCTTCCTGGGATCCCTAGCAAGCAAAAGCAATCAAAAGCAAGCGTTCCCAAGCCCTATATCTCATTGTAAGTCCATCACGACATTGCTTATTTCTTGAAATCAGATTGCATTATTTAGGCATTGATAGCATGAATTAATGATATATTCTTGATCCATAGAACATTTGCAAGCTTTCTATATTGTTTAATTGCATTTATCTAGCTTGTATAAGATTTCACCATGGCTAGGGTTTATAGCTTCGATTTAGGAGTTTTATGTGCAGGCAAAATTAGGCCATGAAAGGGCCACTATTATACTCAGGAGGTCCAGACGAATTGATTGGTGGCCCTAGTTTTCGTTTATCTTGCTCATGGTTGGTTTTAAGAGAACGCAGGTTGTAGCTACGGACAAACTTCCGTAGGTAAAAGTTTGGAACTTTTACCAACAGATCCAAGGAGGAAGATGACCAGCTGGCAAATAACCATTGGCTTGTTCAAATTTCCGCGCGATTTTTTTTATATTATGTTTGTTTATAATATAATAATTGTTTTGTATTATTTAACAACAAAAGCAAATGGCGCAGTTGGTTACAGGGCATGTGAAAAATGCTTCAGGACCTGGGTTCGAATCCCAGGTCCCCCCTTTCTTTCATATATTTTGCCTTTTCAGGATCCAACGCATACACAAGCCAATGGACTACCATAGACTCTCAAGATCTAGCCCTTGGATCTCCAGATGGACAAATCTGATGGCCATCATCTGAAGTTGCATCATGAAGTCTAGTCAACACAAAGCATATGATCGTGCAAGTCAACGTGGACTACTTGGTTTTGGGCCCAGATTTGGCTATTTGCACCCCCTCCATATCACTTTCAAGCCCAATTTCTTCATCTTTTTTCTTTTTTATATTTACTTTATTTGATTTAGTTTATTTATTTTATTTTACTAACCAAAATTAATTATTTTCTTTTTATTAAAAAATCATAAAAATAATACTTTTCACAAATTAGGTTTAGATTTTATTTTTTATCAAAAAAATTAAATTAATTTAATTAGTTTGTTAATATTAGATAATTTTAATTCTTTTTGTAAATAATAAAAAATAATTAGAAAATTATGGTTTTGTCCAAATTTAATTATATTTTCTTATTCCTAAAAATAACAAAAAAAACCAAAAAATAGGCCATGTAATTATTTTCATTAATTAATTTAATTAACTAATTAATTGCATATTTAATTTATAAAACTTAATTCTTTTATTAAAAACAACAAAAACATTTTCTCATTTAATTAGGATAGAAGGGTCAAAACCCTAGTTCGCACTCGTTCTAATTTTCATCGCGCGCTTTATCATTTTATTTTTACCCTATTATTGTAACTGCTCACAAGTTGTAATAGTTAATTAGGACGTTTATTTATCGCTTTATTATTTAAAGGGTTTGTTTTTGGCTATGTAAATACCCGAAGCCTTGTAATAGCGTAGTTTAATTTCCGCAAATTATTAAACTGTTAGATGTATGATATAGGGATGCATGACAAGAATGTATGATTAACTTTAAAACGGTTAGATAACCCTAAAATGTGCAAAGATAAATAATCTGAAATTGAATCACTCGCACATGCGCACTCCTAGGGTACACTCCCACTTGGTTGCCTTCGGTAAACGATAATTGAGTATAGGATGCTTTAGTGGTCATCCTTTTGTCCAAAAGTCAATGTTGCCTCGGAAAGGTTGCCTCGGATATTGTTTCCTCGGATAATTGATCTAAGACATTAGGGTTATTACTAAGACGTCCTAACATTACTTTAGTGACCGTACGTCCCTTTCGAATTGACCCTCAAAACTCCAACGACGGTGCTACCTACTCACTAATAGTGGGATAACATTGTCTAAAGGAAACAAGCATATAATGATTCTTTTTTCGAGTAGGTAGATTAGCTCTTAAGTACTTGCTCAAACAAAACAAACCTTTTTCACACTTACACTCCTTTACAAACAAAGTTTTCAAAAACACTTCATTACACTCTTAAAGATAGAAGCAAGAGTTAAATCGAAGTGAAAACAAAAACTTTTCAAAGCACACAAACACAAAGAAGCAATTTTGAAAATGATGAGCAAGTACCTAAGAGCCCGTAGATAACCACGGATAAAAAGGGTACTAATACCTTCCCTTTCTATAATCTACCCCCCGTACTCAGAAATATCTCAAAAAAGGAATTTTTCTGTGCTTTTTTCCCTTTCTTGTTGGATAAAATAAAAGACGGTGGAGACTCTTGCTTATCGCGACATTTTGCAAACACAAACGCAAAACGCAAACCAACAATTCCTAAAAAACTGTCCTGGTTCTGACCACCGCATCACAGAACTGGCGACTCTGCTGGGGAGATGAATAAGTGGGGTGTACCTTAGGATTATTTCATCATATTGTTTTCTATTGTCTGATTTGATTGCTTTATCTTTGCGGGCTTTGTATCGGAGTTACTATAGATCCTAACCCGGATCTGGGGGATACCTTTTAGGTAAGTAGCAATAGACTGTGAGGGAACTGTACAGCGTAGACCGATACAGTTGAAGCAGTAGCTACGTTGATGTGGTACATTAGTTGGTACCGATATCCCTTATGGAGCAACAAGGAGAGTATGGGGCTGTTATATGGGTCATTAAGCATCAACTGACCTTAGAACCTATAATTGACCAACTTGGCCATAGAAAGTAGCAAGATGCTACACTCATTGAGACCATACTCTCGAGATGGTTCCGGGCGCAAGAAAAGATTGCATGACTGGAATTATGACCGATGGAGGATGGTCAGTGATATTGAGAACCTCTAGAACCCGGTTACTATTATTAGGACAGGTTGAACCAACTGAACTTCAAAAGGGTAATACCTAGACCCCATGCAAGCCTAAACCTAAGGCTGTTTAGGTGACTTGTGTGCTTTCAACTTGAACTACTTGCACATTTTCATTATCTGACAATATAAGTTCCTTGCAGGTTTTGTTTACAGTCCTTATCCAATAACTTGGATTTATTGTCGGATTTACTTGCTTACATTACCTCGCACTTTTTCTTAAACGCATAGCATACACATCATAACATCATGCCTTAACATTCCCTTAACCATTTCAAGGATCTCAAGGGTTTGTGATGCAGGTTATGGTAAATCAAACGTCTAGCAAGGGGCAAAGGGGATTTATTTTCCTCTAGCCAAAGGTCTTCTAGAGATCAAAACACGATAACTTGAGTCAGTGGCTATGACCCACTCGATATGGTGAGCTTGAATCTAGAAGAAGGACTCTCAACGACACGAAGTTTCTTTAATCAAGCTGCAATCAAATTCTAACAGTTTCTTGTTTACCCCGCGAGATCCTTGAAAACATTGCATACATATCATTGCATAAGCAGGTTTTAAAGCAGGTCTCTCATGTTCTCGTTGTTTATTTCAGCAATGGCTCTCCAACAAGACAAAAAAGATCTCCAAGCTCAAGATGCCCATTTCAAGGAATTTCTCTTGAATCTATCCAAGGGACAAGAAGACCTGAAAACACTCTTCACCGGGAATCTGACCAAGGAACGTCCAGACAACAACAAGGATGAACAACTCGAGCAATTGCAAGCTGAAGTAGAAGCAATGAGAATCCAGATCCTGGGGCAGATGGCTCTTATCCAAAACTTAGCTCAAGGACAAGAAGGGATAAGAGCTTTCCTCAACAAGCTTCACCAAGATGGATGTAGATCCATGAAACAAATAGTTAAGATTATGGATCAAGGCACTAATCAGCCCCCGGTGAGAGAAGAGGTTGGGAACAGACCTTTCATGATTACTACTACATCACAAGCCCAGCCACAACCTCTCCAACGACAGTGGGGAAATCGGCATAAGAAGAATACATCTGAAAGGCGCTTCACCAAAATAACCATGTCATTGGATCAAGCATTGCAACGCCTGTTAAAGGCCAAGTTGGTTATATTAAGGGACTCTCCTCAGAATCCCAACATAGCCTCCCCAAGGTACAATCCTGATGCTAGGTGTGCATACCATTCCAACGGCCCTGGACATGACACCAAAACTGTTGGGCGTTGAGAAACAAAATTCAAGACCTGATTGATGAAGGAGCATTGGAATTCACACAAGACGGCCAGGTTGAGTTCTTTTGCCATCCCTCTAATGAATACCATCTGAAGTGACAAGTTCTCACAAGAAGACTTTTTGTTCATTATAATTTTCAATTTGTAATTTTCTTTTGATTGTCCAAACATTTAGTCATGTCAAAATTTTATTATTTCATTAATGCATTGCATATGTCTGTTTTGAATCAATCCACTCGTATTCACTATTTCAAAAAATACGTTCTTATTTCCTTTCGTGATAATCAACTCTCGACTAAAAAACTGTAAACCTTTAGAGGGAGGATGACGAAAATGATATCAAAATCTCTACGGTATGCTCTTGAACAGACCCCGCTGACGATGTACAGGCGTTGTTTCAAATCCTAAACAGTGGAGTTATAAGGAAGATAATCCCTAGTCAACCCCTTTGAGCGAAAGAAGTAGGAGTTTTTTTTCTTCTTTTCACACGAATTAAAACCCTTAATCACAACCTAGGGCATGGTAGTTTTCTCAGTTAATCCAGGTGCACAATGAATGGCATCAAAGATGTCCTTCCGAAACAAAAGACAGTGATGGTTCCCTATAATCGTCAAGACAGGCAGTCATTATCTCTCGAAACAAAAGCCCATTAAGTCAAAACCTATGAAGGAGACTTAAGAAAAGAAAAAACGGGGGCATCCCGCTGACTGTGATCACAAAAAGAAACAGTTCAGGCAAAAGACAGGGATAATAAAATAAAAAAGAAAGATGTCCTACAAACCCTAAACAAAAAGAAAATGACTGTCTGTTCAAAATAAACTGTCAGTATCCGAACCATCACTGGAATATCAGAGCAAAGACTCAAACGGGATCTAAATGCACAATTAGCTGAGTTTAGGATCAAAGAACATCACGAAGAACGGGTGGGTACAAATAAACTTTGAGCCTTTATCCTTTGTTTCTTGAACCGTGAACTAGGCCACGTTATAACCCTTAAAAGTCCTAGCTGAAGCATGGGTTAGTTCGAAAGCATACTGTTACAAAAGGTATCCCGACTCCTGTAAGACTTGCTGTAAATCCTGAGTTGACATCACATATTACAAAATTTGCCTGTTTTACTGAAAAAAATGCAAAAAAAAAAAATTCAAGATAGACATAAGCTTTGCATTCTTAAAATAACATTGTTTGCATATGACTATTTGTTCAACAACAGAGAAATTTCCACGATGAATATCTAGTGAACAAAAACCTTCTCGATAAAAAGGATCACCTCAAGTGGAAAAACACTTCCAACCAAGGGGCACGACATGATCATTGTCCATCATCTGGGGCAGTCAAGTCAAGATTCAAGGAATCTCTCAAAGATGCCAAATAGCCAGGGGCGGATCTCCATCTGAATCACTTGGGGGCATTGGGCATGGATTCCAGCAATGAATCTTGTATGATCAAACAAACATCTTCTGGCAGTGTGGCAACACAACACTACCGACAATGACAACTCCCTACACCCTGAGAGCGTGGACATAGTAAAAAAAATACTGCGCATGAACAAAGACCCGCTAGGTTGACTGGCCTATACAAAAATAAGGGCTTCCCGGCGAACCAAAAGGGTTCAGGCAAAAATTAGGGATAAAAACAAAAAATATGTACACCCGGAAAATCGAAAACCTGAAAAGGCGGCTTGGGCAAAAAAGGGTATCCCAGTGGGCTGAAAACCCGAAAGGGACGTCCAGGAAAAAATTAGGGATCAAAGCGTACGACTATGTCCCGTCATCTTGTCACTTTCCTACCAGAAGAAGACTAATCATTTTGATCGAAGGTTACTAAGCACCTCATAGGTTGGGATAACACTCGATCCACAAGGCCTCCGCAGGCACCTTCTCCTGCAGAAACAGGGGCAGAAAAGTCTCGATGTAAAGCCATCGTCATATCCTCAGCATGCGTCCCAATAACATTCACTCCCCGCAGAGTAAGAAAAAGACAGTGGTGTTAGCTCTCCCCAACTGAGGCTCACAACCGCGAATGAGTCGACAAGATTCTCCCCAAGCAGAGTTTATCTATCATCAGCACTATAAAATTATTCCCAGTGGAGTTTGGAGAATTATCTCCAATAAAGTCTAAAAGATTATCCCCAGTGAAGTCGCCACTGGAAAATCATCCCCAGCGGAGTTCATTCCTTTCACAAACAGAAACTCAATTCCCAACAGATTTTATCATCTCCAACAACGGTATTCATCCCCAGTGGAGTTCATTCCTTTCACAAACATAAACTCAATTCCCAACAGAGTTTATCATCGCCAACAACGATAATTCATCCCCGGCTGAGATTATTATTCCAAATCAACAGATCTTCTAGCATAATATCTCTCTTCCCCACAGAGTCATTTCCTCGTCAGTCTATTCCCCAACGGAGTTATCCTCTCATGCAGAATTATTCTCACAATCATCTTCATTCAATATCCCCAGCGGAAACGAAGAATTCAACTCTTTTCTCTAGCAGCAATCCAGGATTTATTTTCCCAGCTAGAGATTATCATAAAAAACATTACATATCCATACATCATGACATATGTATACGCATCATACAACACAACCTCATTTATTTTGAGAACATCATTTCTTAATACATGTCATGCATTACATACAATTAACCTTTACCTTTCAGGAAAGATAATCAAATTCTCACAAAAATTCAAGCTGTGAAGCCCGGGTACGACCGGATAGTATCTTGATTTCTACTGAACACCATGAAGCCTAGATTTCGACCAAATAGTGGTATGAGACATCGCAAAGCCTGGATTACGACCAGATAAGAATCGAGAAAGTGAAAAGCCTGGATCACGACCAGATAGCAAGTTTAATTTCATCTACCCAGTAAGTCACTTTATAGCCTGGATTACAACCAGATAGCAGTCAATCTTACCACTATGAAGCCTGGATTACGACCAGATAGCAGTCGGTCTTATCACTATGAAGCCTGGACCATGACCTAATAGTAGTCTATTCTCACCTTCTCCACTAAGAGGTGATTCCTCAGTAGAATAACGGACGACTGAAGTTCCTAAAATTCAACAGAGATGCTTCCTCAGTAGAATAAAGGACGACCAAAGTTCCTAAAATTAAACAGAGATGATTCCTCAGTAGAATAACGGACGACCGAAGTTCCTAAAATTCAACAGAGATGATTCCTCAGTAGAATAACGGACGACCGAAGTTCCTAAATTTCAACAGATATGATGCCTTAGTAGAATAACGGACGACCGAAGTTCCTAAATTTCAACAGAGATGATTCCTCAGTAGAATAACGGACGACTGAAGTTCCTAAATTTCAACAGAGATGATTCCTCAGTAGAATAACGGATGATCGAAGTTCCTAAATTTCAACAGAGATGATGCCTCAGTAGAATAACGGACGACCGAAGTTCCTAAATTTCAACAGAGATGATGCCTCAGTAGAAAAACGGACGATCGAAGTTCCAAAAATTCAACAGAGACGATTCCCCAGTAGAATAACGGACGACCGAAGTTCCTAAAATTCAACAGAGATGATTCCTCAACAAGAATAACGGACGACCGAAGTTCCTAAAATTCAATAGAGATGATACCCCAGTATAATAACGGACGACTGAAGCTCCTAAAATTCTATTTCTCTCAAGACAGAGATCAACCTTCCTCAGCAGAATCTTCCTCAACAACAGGTATACAAGCTCTCGCTAAGGAATATCTTATGCGATCGGCACTCCTTCAGGTGGAATCTTTAAGCCCATCCCCTCGTCAGCAATTTCCAAATGGAATCTGTAAGCCCATTCCCGACATCGCAAGACGGACACCACTTCATGCGAGTGCAAATTTCTGGGCACTCTAGTGTTCAATCATCTTCCACCTTCGGATCACGAAAGGCACGAAAGCCAATCTACATCCTCAGGTTTAAGAAGATTGAACAGGGGCAGCTGTTGTACCCCAAAATTTTCCCTCCCATATCTTTCAAAACATTTCAAGAAATATCCCTAAGTTGCTCAAGGTAGTCCAAGGGTTGACCAGACAAGCTCCCTCATAAGGCAGTCTACCTCAAAATTAGGGTTTCATGTTGCATCAAGATACTTGAGTCCAAGGGATCCCAAATGCTCACCAATGCCCTAATATGTTCTCAAGATCATCCATGTCAAGTTTCAAGCCCTACAGAGAAAGTTTGCTCAATCAATTGCTCAAAGGCCTAAAAATCGACTGTGCTAGGGCAAAAGTCAACTGTGGCCTACATACAACCAAACTTCAAGATTTTTAGTCAACATTATCATTTTGAAGTATATTTCATCATTTGATCAAGGGTTGATCATGATTCATCAAGGATTGCTCATAATTCATCAAGACTCAAAAGTTGCTAAATTAGGGTTTTGCAAGAAAAGTCAACTCAACTTTGACTAAGCATAAATTTCTCATAATTTATGAGAAATGACCCATACAAAGCTCATTTTGAATAGGATGCCATGCTATACAATCCATATTCAGCTCCCAAGTTCAAAATATGCACCCACAAGAAGTTATGAATTTGGACATTATAGGTCATTTTGAAAAGTCAACAAAAACACCTTTTTTGTCAAAGCTTCATACTTGAGCATGGAATATCAAATTGATATGAGACCAAAAGGTTTGATTATAGGACATCTCAAGCTTTCTAAAAAGTCCAAGAACACCTCCAAAGAGTCAAAATTGAAGAAGTTATGCATTGTTGAAGTTGACCTTTTTGCAAAATGTTCAAAAGTCAATTATGCCTAAAACTTCAATTTTTGCCAAATGGGCCCAATCTTTTTCACTTGTTTTGAGTTGGAAACATAGTCCATGATCTATAGCCTTTTCCACTTGTCATTATATTATTTTTATTATTTATTTTGATTTTGATTTGAATTAAATCATTTTAAATCAAAACAAATCATAGAAAATCCAAAATATTGAAAACTCAAGATTTTTTACATGATTCAGGTCTTAATGTCCAGCTAGTATCAGATCAAATTCATGTAAAGACATGAGGTGCACAAAAGATTGAATTTGGACTATTTTTGGAATGGTTTTCAAGTGTATCAAATCACAATCAAATTCAATAATGGAGGAAGATTATGATCATTCTTTGAACCCTAATCTATTCCTCAATACATGAAGAACGTGTGCAGACCAAAAGAGGCTAGAGAAGGAGGCGTATGAACCAGAAACAAAATTTGAAAAAACAAGAAAAAGTGAAAACACAAATTCCTACTTAGAGGCCAATTCAAGACCCTTGGACCATTCCAATCGTTTCCTGGGATCCCTAGCAAGCAAAAGCAATCAAAAGCAAGCGTTCCCAAGCCCTATATCTCACTACAAGTCCATCACGACATTGCTTATTTCGTGAATTCGGTTTGCATGATTTAGGCATTGATAGCATGAATTAATGATATATTCTTGATCCATAGAACATTTGCAAGCTTTCTATATTGCTTAATTGCATTTATCTGGCTTGTATAAGATTTCACCATGGCTAGGGTTTATAGCTTCGATTTAGGAGTTTTATGTGCAGGCAAAATTATGCCATGAAAGGGCAACCATTATACTGAGGAGGTCCATACGAATTGATTGGTGGCCCTAGTTTTTGTTTATCTTGCTCATGGTTGGTTTTAAGAGAATGCAGGTTGTAGCTACGGACAAACGTTCATAGGTAAAAGTTTGGAACTTTTACCAACAGATCCAAGGAGGAAGATGACCAGCTGGCAAATAACCATTGGCTTGTTCAAATTTCCGCGCAATTTTTTTTTATATTACGTTTGTTTATAATATAATAATTGTTTTTTATTATTTAACAACAAAAGCAAATGGCACAGTTGGTTACAGGGCATGTGCAAAACGCTTCAGGACCTGGGTTCGAATCCCAAGTCCCCCCTTTCTTTCATATATTTTGCCTTTTCAGGATCCAGTACATACACAAGCCAAGGGACTACCATAGACTCTCAAGATCTAGCCCTTGGATCTCCAGATGGCCAAATCTGATGGCCATCATCTGAAGGTGCCTCATGAAGTCTAGTCAACACAAAGCATATGATCGTGCAAGTCAACGTGGACTACTTGATTTTGGGCCCAGATTTGGCTATTTGCACCCCCTCCAAATTACTTTCAGGCCCAATTTCTTCACCTTTTTTCTTTTTTATATTTACTTTATTTAATTTAGTTTATTTATTTTATTTTACTAACCAAAATTAATTATTTTCTTTTTATTAAAAAAATCATAAAAATAATACTTTTCACAAATTAGGTTTAGATATTATTTTTTATCAAAAAAATTAAATTAATTTAATTAGGTTGTTAATATTAGATAATTTTAATTCTTTTTGTAAATAATTAAAAATAATTAGAAAATTAAGGTTTTGTCCAAATTTAATTATATTTTCTTTTTCCTAAAAATAACAAAAAAAAACCAAAAATTAGGCCATGTAATTATTTTCATTAATTAATTTAATTAACTAATTAATTGCATATTTAATTTAGAAAACTTAATTCTTTTATTAAAAACAACAAAAACATTTTCTCTTTTAATTAGGATAGAAGGGTCAAAACCCTAGTTCGCACTCGTTCTAATTTTCATCGCACGCTTTATTATTTTATTTTTACCCTATTATTGTAACTGCTCACAAGTTGTAATAGTTAATTAGGACGTTTATTTATCGCTTTATTATTTAAAGGGTTTGTTTTTGGCTATGTAAATACCCGAAGCCTTGTAATAGCATAGTTTAATTTCCGCACTTTAAATTCCGCAAATTATTAAACTGTTAGATGTATGATATAGGGATGCATGACAAGAATGTATGATTAACTTTAAAACAATTAGATAGCCCTAAAATGTGCAAAGATAAATAATCTGAAATTGAATCACTCGCACATGCGTACTCCTAGGGTACACTCCCACTTGGTTGCCTTCGGTAAACGGTCATTGAGTATAGGATGCTTTAGTGGTCATCCTTTTGTCCAAAGATCAAAGTTGCCTCGGAAAGGTTGCCTCGGATATTGTTGCCTCGGATAATTGATCTAAGACATTAGGGTTATTACTAAGACGTCCTAACATTTCTTTAGTGACCATACGTCCCTTTCGAATTGACCCTCAAAACTCCAACGACGGTGCTACCTACTCACTAATAGTGGGATAACATTGTCTAAAGGAAACAAGTATAGAACGATTCTTTTTTAGAGTAGGTAGAATATCTCTTAAGTACTTGCTCAAACAAAACAAACCTTTTTCACACTTACACTCCTTTACATACAAAGTTTTCAAAAACACTTCATTACACTCTTGAAGACAGAAGCAAGAGTTAAATCGAAGTCAAAACAAAAACTTTTCAAAGCACACAAACACAAAGAAGCAATTTTGAAAATGATGAGCAAGTACCTAAGAGTCCATAGATAACTACGGATAGAAAGGGTGCTAATACCTTCCCTTTCTATAATCTACCCCCCGTACCCAGAAATATCTCGAAAAAGGAATTTTTTTGTGCTTTTTTCCTTTTCTTGTTGGATAAAATAAAAGACGGCGGCGACTCTTGCTTACCGCAACATTTTGCAAACACAAACGCAAAACGCAAACCAGCAATTCTTGAAAAACAGTCCCGGTTCTGGCCACCACATCACACTCCTGTCTAACAAAGATCAAATGTCCCGTTCGGAAATGTTGTCTCGGAAATGTTACCTCGAATATGATCTTAAGACTTTAGGGTTATTACTAAGACGTCCTAACATTGCTTTAGTGATCGTACGTCCCTTACGAATTGACCCTTACAACTCCAACGACGGTGCTACCTATTTCTCAATAATAGGATAGTGTTGTCTAAAGGAAACGAGAATAGAAACGATCCTTTTTCGAGTAGGTAGATGCTAGTAGGAACTTGCTCAAATCAAACTTTTCACACTTACACTCTTCAAAACAATTTTCAAAACAACTTTGTCACACCTTTAAGGACTGATACAAAGGTTATCACGATGGAAAAAAAGATGAGAAAGTACCTAAGAGCCCATGGAAAACCATTGATAGAAAGGGTGCTAACACCTTCCCTTTCTATAATCTACCCCCCGTACTCATAATATCTCAAAAAAGGATTTTTTTTTTGTACTTTTTTCCTTTTCAGTTGGATGAAATAAAAGTCGGTGGCGACTCTTACTTACCGCGACATTTTGCAAACAAAAAAATGTAAAACGCAAACCAGCATTTTCAAAACAGTCGGTTCTTCCACCGTATCACAGGCGCCAACTTGGAAGATGGTTTCAAAGACATATTGATCCAGATGTTACATGACTATGTTGAAGTGTTTGCTTGGTCATATGAAGATACGTCGGGGCTTGATACCGACATTGTAGTTCATTATCTACCAACAAAGGAAGATTGTCCTCCAGTCAAACAAAAGGTTCGTCGAATGCGGCCAGACATGTCTGAAAAGATAAAAGCTAAGGTAATGAAGCAGTTCAATGCAGATTTTCTAGTTGTGATGTCATATCCCCAATGGGTGGCAAATGTGGTCCCCGTGCCAAAGAAGGATGGAAAGGTCCGTATGTGCATAGATTATAGAGATTTGAATAGGGCAAGCCCCAAAGATGATTTCCCACTACCGCATATTGACGTCTTGGTTGACAACACTACTCAACACAAAGTCTTCTCCTTCATGGATGGCTTTTTTGGCTATAATAAAATCAAAATGGCTCCCAAAGACATGGAGAAAACCACTTTTCTTACACATTGGGGCACTTTCTGCTATAAGGTCATGCCTTTCGGTTTGAGGAATGCAGGGGAAACCTACCAACAAGCTATGGTAGATCTATTTCATAATATAATCCATCATGAGATAAAAGTGTACGTTGATGATATGATTGCAAGGTCGCAAACTGAGGAACAACACCTTGATCATCTTCATAAGTTGTTTGAGAGGTTGAAGAAATACACGCTAAGGCTGAATCCCAACAAATGCACCTTCGGGGTAAGATCTGGGAAACTCTTAGGGTTTGTCGTTAGTGGAAAAGGTATTGAAGTTAACTCTACAAAAGTCAAAGCCATACAAGAAATGTCGGCTCCCTATACTGAGAAGGAGGTTAGAGATTTCTTAGGTCGATTCAACTGCATTGCTCGATTCATATCTCACTTGACTGCTACTTGTGAGCCAATCTTCAAACTCTTGAAGAAAGATCAAGTAGTCAGATGGAATGAAGACTGCCAAGCAGACTTTGACAAAATTAAAGAATACTTGCAAGAACCTCTCATACCGATGCCTCCAGTTGAAGGCAGACCTATAATTATGTACTTGACGGTATTAGAAAATTCAATGGGGTATGTGATGGGCCAACATGACGAGTCTGGACGAAAAGAGCACGCAATATACTACCTGAGCAAAAAGTTTACCGACTGTGAAACAAAATATTCACTGCTCGAGAAAACTTGCCGCGCTTTGGCATAAACTGCTCGCCGACTAAGACATTATATATTGACTCACACCACTCTATTTATTTCTAAGATTGATCCTATTATGTATATCTTTGAGAAGCCAACTCTCTCCGGATGAATAACTAGATGGAAAATGATCTTGACCGAATACGACATTTAGTATACCACATAAAAAGCAATCAAAGGAAGTGTACTGGCGGATCATTTGGCCCTTAAAGCTGTTGATGGCTACCAATCCATGAACTTTGAATTCCCGGACGAGAATATCATGCTAATAACTGATTATGAAAAGCCTGGACCGTATGACGGACCTGAACTAGGATCCCGATGGACTATGATTTTTGGTGGAGCTTCCAATGCTTTAGGTAACGGAATTGGTGCTGTGATTATTTCCCCTGAAGGTGGCCATATGCTTTTCACTGCCAGACTATGCTTTGACTGTACAAAAAACATGGCCGAGTATGAAGCATGCATCTTAGGTCTTAAGGCTTCCATTGACCTAAGAATCAAATTCTTAAGCGTATACAGAGACTCAACTTTAGTAATCAGTCAAGTTAAAGGAGAACGGGATACCAAACATCCAAATCTGATCCCCTATAAAGAACTTGTGTTAACTTTGATCCCATGCTTTGAGGAGATCACCTTTGAACACTTCCCAAGAGAAGAAAACCGGTTGGCAGATGCTTTAGTGACTATGTCATCTATGTTCAATGTCAATTGGGACAACGAAGCTCCCAAAATTACTATAGAAAGATTTGACAAACTTGCACACTGTTATGAGACTGACACTGGTAAGGAGAAGCCTTGGTATCATGAAGTGAGGAGGTACCTCAAAGCACAAGAGTATCCTGAGGGAGCCTCAAACAACAACAAGAAATTCCTACAAAGGTTCTCAGCCAAATTCTTCCTAAGTAATGGGACCCTGTACAAATGTAACCATGATTCTACTCTGCTCCGTTGTATAGACAAGAAGGAGGTAGAGAAAATCATGGAAGACATGGATGAAGGTGTCTTTGGAACCCACTCCATTGGACACACTGTGGCTAAGAAGATTCTAAGGGCTGGTTATTATTGGTTGACTATAGAAGCTGATTATCACCATCACTCGAGGACTTGCCATAAGTGTCAAATCTTTGCCGACAAGGTTCATGTGCCTCTAATTCCTTTGAATGTCATGACTGCTCCGTGGCCATTTAAAATGTGGGGCATTGACATTATTGGAGAGATCAAGTCCACTTCCTCCAATGGACATTACTTCATCCTTGTTGTCATTGACTACTTCACCAAATGGGTTGAAGCTGCCTCATTTGCGTCACTTACAAAGAATGTTGTAGCCTATTTTATCAAGCATAACCTCATCTGCTGGTACGGTATCCCTGAAAGGATCATCACTGATAACAAAACCAATCTTAACAATGTTATGATCACTACACTTTGTATGCAATTCAAAATCAAGCATCACAACTCTTCTCCATACAGACCTAAGATGAATGGTGCAGTGGAAGCTGCCAATAAAAAAATAAATAAGATTGTGCAAAAGATGGTAGTCACCTATAAAGACTGGCACGAGATGTTATCGTTTTCTCTTCATGGTTACCGTACTTCAAATCGAACATCAACTGGGGAAACTCCTTTCTCTTTAGTCTATGGAATGGAAGCTGTCCTACCTATGGAAGTTCAGATTCCTTCCTTAAGGATTATGAAATAAGTAGACTTAGGAGAATATGAATGGGTTCAAACTAGGTTGGATCAGTTAAACTTTATTGACGAGAAGAGACTGACTGCTGTTTGTAATTGTCAAATGTATCAAAAGAATATGATCAAGGCTTTAAAAAAGAAGATCAAACCTCGAGTGTATCAGACTGGCGATTTGGTAATAAAGCGCATCATTCTTCCTAAAGGAGATCCCAGGGGAAAATGGACTCCCACTTACGAAGGGCCATTTTTTGTTAAGAAAGTATTCTCTAGAAGTGCCATGATGCTAACTACTTTGGACGGTGAAGAATTCCCGCATCCTATGAGCGCGGACATAGTTAAAAAAATACTATGCATAAAAATGACCATCTAGGTTGACATACCTAGGAAAAAACAAGGGCATCCTGGCGAACCAAAGATGTTCGGGCAAAAATTAGGGATATATACAAAAGATTGTACACCTGGAAAGTCGAAAACCTGAAAGGGCGGCTTGGGCAAAAAAGGGTATCCTAGTGGGCTGAAAATCCGAAAGGGCGGTCTAGGAAAAAGTTAAGGATGAAAGCATATGACTATGTCCCATGAAATCACTACAACCAGCTTTATTACCAAGGTCCAAGTTCTTGGGTGTAAGATCAATTCAATCAACTTCTTTCAACGGTAAGGGATGATGTTCGAAGACATAGGGGCAATAACGGAGTTGGAACACAAAGAGATCACTTCCACACGGCTATTGTTTTTGTTTTAACTTCGTATTCTTTTGATGATTTCCTCTTACCAGGATATCTATCTCCTTATACCAAAAACACCTATTTATATGCAAAACATCAATACAAATATACTTCGAAATGCAAACTTTTTGTTTTTCTGTTTTGAGTGCAAAAACATCCAGTGACTAAAATTGAATGAACATATGCATATGAACATGATTAACTGTTAACAAATGTATGTTTAAAAACAATAATAAACATTTTCTTAAGGATTCAGGATATCCCCACAGAGTTACTTCAACAAAATTATCCCCACAGAGTTACTTCAACAAAATTATCCCCACAAGATTTGAATTCATACAATATCCATCTAGAGTTCCAATATCTTGACAATCGTCTCCCCAGCTGAGTTGGTCCTAAACTACAAGAATCCCTAACAGAATACGAATTCCCTAGCTCGAGTTCTTTCCTCAGACCATTACAAATCAGAAGACAAAATCCCCTGTCCCCAACATAGTCGATACTATCCCCAGTAAGTTGCTGCGAAGCCTGGAATCCGACCAGATAACAATTAACTTCATTCTCCTCAGAAATTTACTGCAAAGCATGGAAACCGACCAAATAACAGTTAACTCCATCCTCCCTAGAAATTTTCTGCAAAGCCTGGATTTTGAACAGATACCAGTCAACTATTCCTCTATAAGACGAAAGTTTAACCATCTCTTTTATCCCCAGTAGAGCAATGGACAACCAAAAGTTCCTGAACCCTATTCCCCAAGCAGGAATCAACATTCCCTGTAGAGTTTCTTCAAACAGCAAACTGGAATTCCTAGCCGAAGCATTCTAAACAAGGTCAAATATACAAATATTCTTCATCTCCAGCGGTAGTCCGGGATTTAGTTTCCCAATGCTCCCCAGCAACTTGTCAAGGATTTATTTTCAAAACAGAGATACACTTCAATGTTTCACATTCATACGTCATAGCACACGCATGAAAAATGCATAAAACATAACCTCATTTATTTTGAGAACATCATTATGCCATGCATACATCTTCATGCAACTAATCCTCTTCCTTGCAGGAAAGATCAATCAACAAGATAAAAGACCTCTTATGGTTAGATTTATTTCTTCCAAATTAAAGACGGACGAACAAAGACCTCTTCTGGTTAGATTTATTTCTTCCATATTAAAGACAGGCGAGCAAAGACCTCTTATGGTTAGATTTATTTCTTCTAGATTAAAGACAGACGAATGAAGACCTCTTCTGGTTAGATTTATTTCTTCCAGATTAAAGACAGGCGAACGAAGACCTCTTCTGGTTAGATTTATTTCTTCCAGATTAAAGACATGCGAATGAAGACCTCTTCTGGTTAAATTTACTTCTTCTAGATTAAAGACAGGCAGACAAAGACCTCTTCTGGTTATATTTATTTCTTCCAGATTAAAGACAGGCGAACGAAGACCTCTTCTGGTTAGATTTATTTCTTCCAGATTAAAGACAAGAGAACAAAGACCTCTTCTGGTTAGATTTATTTCTTCCAGATCAAAGACAGGCGAACGAAGACCTCTTCTAGTTAGATTTATTTCTTCCAGATTAAAGACAGGCGAACAAAGACTTCTTCTGGTTAGATTTATTTCTTCCAGATTAAAGACAGGCTGACAAAGACCTCTTCTGGTTAGATTTATTTCTTCCAGATTAAAGACAAGCGAACTAAGACCTCTTCTGGTTAGATTTATTTCTTCCAGATTAAAGACAGGCGGACAAAGATCTCTTCTGGTTAGATTTATTTCTTCCAGATTAAAGGCAGGCGAACAAAGACCTCTTCTGGTTAGATTTATTTCTTCCAAATTAAAGACAGGCGAACAAAGACCTCTTCTGGTTAGATTTATTTCTTCCAGATTAAAGACAGGTGGACCAAGACCTCTTTTGGTTAGATTTATTTCTTCCAAATTAAAGACTGGCGAACGAAGACCTCTTCTGGTTAGATTTATTTCTTCCAAATTAAAGACAGGCGGACCAAGACCTCTTCTGGTTAGATTTATTTCTTCCAAATTAAAGACAGGCGAACGAAGACCTCTTATGGTTAGATTTATTTCTTCCATATTAAAGACAGGCGGACCAAGACCTCTTCTGGTTAGATTTATTTCTTCTAGATTAAAGACAGGCAGATGAAGACCTCTTCTGGTTAGATTCACTTCTTTTAGTTAAAGATAAGCAAACGACACACCTCTTCTGGTTAGGATTATTTCCCCAGTGAAGTCGCCAAACAACATACCTCTTCTGGTTAGGTTTATCTATCCCAGTGAGTCGATGCATAACATAAATGAGTCGATGCAAACCATTATGTATTGATGCATACTGAGTTGATTTTGATTTCCAGGAGCAAGAAATGATATGTATCGATGCATAAATGCATGTGTCAATGCAAAACAGATATGAGCCGATGCAAACCATTATGTATCAATACATACTGATTTTGTTTTGATTTCCAGGGACAGGAAGTGAGATGTGTTGATTCATAAGTGCATGTGTCAATGTATAAAAGTTTTCGTATCAATGCATAAGTGCATGTGTTAATATATAAAAGTTTTTTTAAAACAATTTTCCTTTTTTTAACTTATCTTTATATTTCTTTATATTTTTATTGTTATTCATTATTCAATATGATTGTAATAGTAATTAGGTTTTAATTGCTTTCATTCCCCATTTGTAAATTTATATCCCCCATCCCCTAAAGTATTGTAATAGAGTAGGACATTTAATTTCCGTAATTTATCGCTTTCCGTATTATTGTTAATAATTAGGGCGTGTATAGCAAGATAAAATCAATATTAGAGAACCCTAATCTCAAGACAAAAGTGCATGGAAACAAATACTTTTCACACTTGCACCTCTAGGGTTAACATCACTTATTTCCTTGAGAAAAACAGTCATGTCCCTCGAACGTGGGATACTTTAGCAAAGACCCTCGAATACCAGATCGCAGTCCCTCGATGACCCTTTGATGTTGCCTTCAGTAAACGATCTTAGACCCTTACGGAAAATTGCTAAGGTATCCTACAATGTTTCCTTCTATGACTATACGATGACCCACACCCGTCCCTTCACATCCAATGATAGGGCTCTTATCAATCAATTGTAAGATAATAATATCTAAAGGAGGAGGAAATGAACAAAGATTTTTTGAGTAGGTAGAACGCTCGTAGTTGCTTGCTCACAACATTTCAAAACATCTTTCAAATACACCAACACTTTGCCATGAAATATTTTCAAAATTCAACACTTTGTATGCATTCTTATAGAGACGAGAATCATTAGAGTTTGCCTAAACAAAGGCAATTTTCAAAAATACTTTCAAAACTATCACAAACACATTTCAAACAAAGAATTTCAAAGTGAGATAGAAACTAAGAGCCCGTAGATAACTACGGATGAAAAGGGTGTTAATACCTTCCCTTTTCATAACCTACCCCCCGAACTCAAATAAATTCTCAAAAGGTCTTTCTTGTTCTTTTCACCCTTTCCTTTATTGGATAAAAGAAAAGTCAGTGGCGACTCTTGCTATCCGTAACAATTGCGATAAAACGTAAAACACCCAAGTCAGTTCTCCCATTATATTACAGGTGTACAATTACACTAACAAGTAAAATCTAGGGGTATGTAGAGCAAGGGCCCAAGTCCAGATTTTGGGCTTTGCCCATTAAGTA
Organism: Vicia faba; assembly: GCA_948472305.1. Classification (NCBI taxonomy): domain Eukaryota; kingdom Viridiplantae; phylum Streptophyta; class Magnoliopsida; order Fabales; family Fabaceae; genus Vicia; species Vicia faba. The sequence goes on from OX451741.1 coordinate 107,506,010, forward strand.
GGGAGGTGCGTTTTTTCTAAGTGTTAGTAAAAACAAAAAAATGTAGGGTGTGGTTAGATAATGGGCCAAGCCCAACGCAGGGAGATGTGGAGATTCATTTTGATTCAATTGGGAAGGCGTATGGCAATATGGTGAGGCGCAGGTTTTGGGACGTAAGATTATGATCGTATGATTCAGATTTGGGGAGCATGGTAAGGGGCATGGAGTGACGCGCATCAAGTTACTATATTTTTTTTCACAAAATAAATTTCATTTGTTATTTTCATTCCCCCTCTCCGTTTCATCTTTTTCCTCTCTCTCTCTCTCTACCAACATAAACCCTAGCCCCTTCCGTCTATGGGTTCCGGCGGCAACGTGAGTCATAAACTAGCAACAACATACAACCCCAATGTTATGTCCTAAACCCCATGTTTACAGAAAATGCAACAATAACGAGATCTAAAGCTAAGTTTGGATTACCTCTGTTGGTAACTATTCCTCAATCTTCTTTATGTAGTTCTTCTCCTAATCTCTTCTTTTTTGTGTTTGACAGATATGGCGTTGGAGGGAGTGATTTGAGGATGGCGGCTTGGAGAGGTCTTAGGGTTTTAGATGTTGAAACCCTAGATCTAGGATGAGATGGCGGCGATTTGTTTTGCTACTCCTTCTCTTTGCAACAAATCTTTCTTCTGTATAGTTCTCCCTCTGTATTTTCTCTTTTATCGTCCCCTTCTCCATTCTTTAGCTTTAGGTTATATAGTGTATTAGTTCTTTAGGAAACAAACAAAATTGTCTATAAATTGAATTAGGTTTCAATTAGTGTCTTATCAGATTAGGAAATTGTTTTGATTCTGTCTGTAAATTGTATAAACCTTTAATATGTTTCTGTATTTGGATTGTATTAGTTCTGGTAAGTTATGAATGTAAGATCTGTTTGCTTGATGAATGAAAATATCCAGAGAGTAATTGCGTGTGTTTTTCTTCACAAACTCGTACATTAGCCGTTTGCTCATTAAAACATGCATTATTCTTTCCCCAATTCGCACAATAACTGTTTTTTGGAACATGCTTTCTAATTTGTTTTGGGCTTGCAACATATTTGAATTGCCTATTTTTTGTTTTGGTTTGCAATATGTTTTTTTATTTCTGATTTGGGCCCATAACGTTTGACCGGGCTGTGCAATCTGAAAGCCTCAATGTTTTTTTTTTCAAAACAATTTGAAATATAATATGTTAATCATAATAAAACATTAGCATAAGTAGTAATTTTAATAAATAAAAAAACAATAATAATATTGATATTATAATTAAAACAAAACTCTTTTTTCAAAACAAACTCAAAATCTGAATTGAGCCATTTTTCCTAAATATTGGGCCTCGACAAAATAAATCACATATGGACCCTCTCTGATTTATAAAAAATAGATCATCCTTATTCAAACAAAAAAATAATGTGCCTTATAATCCAATTGTTTTAGATTTCAATTTTTTTTTCAAAGCAGTTAAAAAAACTTGAAATGGGCCTTGATGTTTTGATCACTCATCGGGGTTTAACAAAATAAAAATACTTTATGGACTTTAAACATAAAATGCATTGTTTTATACATCCTTTCTCCTATACTTTGAAATGGACTAAAACATATCATGGGCTCTTTCTGATTGAGAAAGGCCCATGATTTCTTTATAAGATAAACCCTCTCTTGACAATATGAATCACATTTTATAAAATATAATTTTTTAAAAATAAGAAGAAAAAAACTAACAGGAACTAGTAGGGAAAATTTTGGGTATGACACAATACAAATCAGCAGTAACCATAAAAACTAAAAACATCAAAAGTAGTCAGTCTTTAGTCTCCACTCATTTGACAACAACCTTCTTCACTGTCTTCTCATCACATGATGCCACAACACAAACCATAAGACTTTTTAATGACAGTCCAACCCAAATGCTCTCTCCCTCCCTCTCTCTCTCTATCTCTCTCTCTCTCTCTCTCTCTCTCTCTCTCTCTCTCTCTCTCTCTCTCTCTCTCTCTCTCTCTCTCTCTCTCTCTCTCTCTCTCTCTCTCTCTCTCTCTCTCTCTCTCTCTCTCTCTCTCTCTCTCTCTCTCTCTCTCTCTCTCTCTCTTGGAGAACCAACCACATATTCTCTCCCCCTTTTTAGCCATAATATAACAAAGGCTTAACAGGAGATAGTATGCATAATCTGATTGATGTTGGGACATCACATCCAACACCTCTTTACATTAGCTCGTACATACTTAACACCACAAAACAACAACATCAAGATAAAACGAGAAAGTCCTTGAGGCATTTGGTGTAGACTCCCTCTTAACCCAGAAACATTCCTCACAGGGGGACAAATCTTACTCTCAAGGAGCACAATAGGAAACTTAAGAGGCACCCAACTACTTATCTGTATAACCCATTTGAAGACACATGGGACCTCACTGTTACACCTGGGTAACTCAGAACACAAGACACAATTGTATTCATAACTCAAAACATAAGACACAAAAATAAAACAAACAAAAAATACCAGACTCAGAATAGGACATTATATTCGACATTTTTGCACAAAGATTGCAAAAGAAAAGAACTCAGACAATACCTTTTCCCCAAATTTTGCCAAAAAGTGACAAATAAACCCTTCATAAAACCAGATCCAAACCGAACTCACACATACCCGGACAAAGAACATGAGAACTTTGTTAAACACAAAATAGACACGAGGTGAAGAAAAAGAAAGGAAATAACATAAATAAATAACCAAGCAATGACATAGCAATTAACGATCATAGACTGAGTCAACGGTCTTGGTCAAGAACATTATTTGAGGAAAAATAGATAAAGACAAATGCATCTTCCACTGGACTCTAAACACACTCCTTTCAGCCAACAAGAGTGATACAACCTAAAACATCACATATCTCACATTCATCAATCGAGACATCCATTGAGTCCTTCTTCAATCTGCAGAAAAAAGTAAATTCTCCAAGACACATCACATTCTCTCAGAGTCCAACACGAGACCACATGATTCGACCGATCATTTCACATGGTTTAACCAAACACACCCTGTCAAGCGCATAAATAACTACCTGTAGTAACCACATGTCATGACATGTTGTCTGAAATCACAACCTTACAAGAGGTACACAATCTCCACAAGCTTGAAACGTACGCAAACCTCACAATAACTACACTACTGCATCAACAATCCAAAAATACTCACCTGAATCCCCCTGTCAAGGATGACCAATGCTCCTCCTCCTTAAAATATCCTGACCAGATCACAATATTTGACACCATCCTTCTGTCGTTTCATCCACTAGTAATGGCTGATACTAGTTAAGTCTTCAACAAAGTAGTCATGTATTGTCAGAACACAATACTATACATAAGATCAGAATTTGCATAATCTAATCCTCATAGTCAGAGTTTCCACTTCTGACACCAATGCTTGAGCACCCAACTCCACATACAAAAATCCCAAGCAACTTCCAGAGATAATCCAATATGATGTTACAACATCATTTAGGACATCAACTTCATAACACATAACCTAACACCATGGTTCTTAAAACAAGTGATTCAAAGGACTTATAATGAATATAAGTCCTTTAAGAAGCTCCTAATAACCACTAGAAGATCTAAAAATATCACACCTTCTGCAGCTTATTCAGGTTATTACAACCACCTAAATGTCATAGAGAGAAATAAACTCTCAAAAACTTTCTGAAACAAAGAGTTCAGAAAATAGATTTGCATCCATATAATAGATAAATACAAGCTCTCGACAAGGTATTTACCATTAGTAACATGCACATCTTCACTAGATCAGACTAATACCCAACTCTCGACAAGGTATTTGTCATTAGAGGAAAAACTTCCTCACACAAACATTGCAGATAATGCTTTCCTTTTATAAATGTCAGGACAATTTTATCTAACATCCTTCTCATTCACATTCATAGCATAAGAGGATTCTTCACAACATTCTAGACTTGGTCAGAGACTGGACCTCATACTCCATCATGGTTATACATACCAACTTTGGAATCCATTAGTGATCAACAATTCTCACCTTGTGATCTTCAATATAGCTTCCTTCCATAAAACTGCAAACACCTGAGATGATGTTCCAACATCTCTTATAAGTTCAATCTATGGTTCTGGAGACAACACCATAGGAATCAATGCAAACACTCTTGAGGGAGAACACAAGAGAACCATACTTCAGCAGCATACCATATATGCAGATTCCAATAAGCAACTGATACCACACTTCAAGAGGCTTCTTCAAAAGCACAATAACCAAACCTCCTATAAAGTGTCATCCTTCTGCTCATAAAGAAAAGATTCCCTCAAAAATGTAGAGCATAACAATCATGGTATTTTACTAATCATCATACCATGAACAAACTGTCCAGAAGAGTCTGTTTCTCCCATTCTTCTAAACAACTCATTATGACTGTAAGTTAATCTTCCATAATATTAACTTACCTCAGGTTGATGCATCTCCATTGCATACAAACCCTCAAGTGTATCTTCCACTTTAGCTGAACAAGAGTTCAATGTTCTTATAGACTTGATAAGAGATATCAAGTTTGAGTAAACAACCTTCATCCTGTTTGAGAGAAACACCAGTCAAACATGTTATAGGAAAATAAATCCTCAACACACGAATGTTAGAACATTATATCTGACATCTCTTCAAGAATATTCAACTCTAAATTTGAGATTCTTCTTCACCAACTATTGTAGCAGTACATCATGTGGTTAGTGCACACCCACACATCTTTTGCTTTGTTGTAGCAAAAATTGTTCCACCTGAACAATATCACAAATATATGGCTTCTTTGATCAGGAGAGACTACATGACAAAGAAAATGTCCTTGACATATGAACTTGACCTTCATTTTTAAGAGACCTGGCTTAGATGACAAAACTCTACTTGAATTAGAGCTCAAACTTTGCACTTATACTAACTTAGGTCAGAAATAAACTGAACCAAGAAGTAGCCACTTGGTTGATCAACATTCAACCGGTCCAACACTCTAAGATGTGTTTTTCTGGATAATACATCTTAGATACATAACCTATATACCTCCTCTTCTAGATCAAGAGTAGGTTTAAAACACATGTGATCAACATACACTTGTTTAGCACCCAAGGCATCTGTCATTCAGCAAGAAGCTGCACACCTACTGTCATGATGTCCCAATATCTAGTAGGACACCCCGTTCTCTTCTTTTGGAACACAAAGTTGAGCTTGGTTCTGAAGCCATTATTGATTCTAAAAAAATAAACATCCTTTGATCCCATTTAAGGTCTTCAAAGATAATCCAAGATCCAACAGTGTCAACAAGACTTAAAGTCACTTTCCTAATTAGGTCAAATATTAGGAAGACTCTACTAGAAGCCAAAATAAATGGCTCTAGTCTTCCTACACCTAACTCATAAAAAGTGCCTTTATGAGTGGACTTGAGACATAAAACTTAAGCATCATTGGCAAGTTCACAGAGTTAGTTGAGGTTGTCTTGCACACACTACACCATCATACACCAAATCATTTGAGGAGACCAAACCCTAATGCCATGTTAGCCAGGGTTACAACATATACCATGAAGCAGAACAAACAACATCTCCTCAACAACCTTCGGGCACAACAAACCCTTACATACAAACTCCACACTTGAAGGGCACCAAGTTAACAAAGGTTTAAAAATAAATCAAACAAAAAACAACATCTCTTCATCACAACTACACGCCTAAACACAACAGACAAGTCCAATACCCCCTGTCATGAATAGTCCATCCTCCACTTCAATGGAGCATTCAAAAATAATATGAATTACCCAAGTTCAAATAAATTTTCAATAGAAACCTTCTACCTTGCTCATAAACCAGAAAGTATCCCCCTCAGATCTATTGTAACTGGTTTGAAATTTGAGAGTCGCCACCCTTAATTTTTATCCTAAGAAAAGGAATATAAAAGATAACCCTAAAAAGTTAGAGATTCTAGGTTTTTGGACTCGGTTCTATATGAAGGGAAGGTGTTAGGCACCCCTCATCTACCTTGTTCACTAGGATACTAGGGTTAGAAGCACAATTTTTAGGAAATAGGGTTTTAATGTTTATTAGGGGAACTCACCACAATTTTAGTCGTATGCCTACATATCCTCTTATGAGGAATCAAAGTCCCAATTCGTAGTCCGTAGTTTGGTTGGTGTTTTTTATAGGATTAAGCAGAGTTGATTTCAAATTATCCTTGAACCTTATCTGGGTTGAAAATTATATGAGCGTAGACGTAGTTCGCAGTTAATTTCGATAACAATTCTCCTTAATCCCTTTTCAAAAATATCTTGGGTTTTTTGTTATGTTAGCTGAAAAAAGTTTTTTGATTGGTTAGTTATATTATGGCGTGGAGCGTGGGAAGTTTGATATAGTCTCCTCATCACGTAGCCAGATATTGGCCACGTGTCGCTCACAGATGTATTAATTTGTAAGTTGCATGAGTTTTAATTGTTTGATTTTAAATAATAAACTGGTAGATGATGTGTCAACCAATTTAATTACTCGAAGATGGGTATCAAATATTTGAATTAATTTAGATATCTAGTTAACTAAATATATATTTTGTATTTTATTTTATTATTGTTTTTATAATTAAATTAAAAAAAGAACTAAAATAAATTAATAAAATACATAACGTAAATGAATCAGATTTAAAGAGAGTGTAAATTAAAATAAATAACAAATAAATACATAAATAATACAAATCAACTTTAAAAAAATAAAAATAAAAATAAAAACAAGATCGGAAGGGCCACCCTCCTTTATTCACTCTTTCCAATTATTTCTCCCCATAAAACTCATCTATTTTCAACTTTCAAATAGCATATGAATTATTAAAAAAACTCAAAATAATGCAAAGGACAAATTTATGAACGTAGACCACATTCTTCCTTTGAACACACTTGATTCTGAAAAATTAATAATAATAAAAACAATAAAAGAAATTTAATTATCCCTTAAAATAATTGTTGACTCTTTCAAAAATTACATCAACACATGCTCTCTCTCTCTTTCACACGGTAACACATGGCAGTCATTTATAAAAAAAGAAAGAAAAAAAATTAATAATAACAAAAATTATTCTATATCAGTAAAAAAGTAAATCAATGCAGGAAAGTGACTAGTTTGTGAAGTTACTGTAAAAATATATTTTGAGCATTTTAGTGAATAATTGTGTTTTCTTTTCTAATGTCAGAATTAAAGAAAAAAATATATAAAGTGGGTGTTGAGGTGTATTGCTAGATCATGAAGGTCTAAAGTTTGTGAGAGATTTTTTTTGGCAGTAACATGGGAGAACCAAATAGGCAAAGGACTTTGTCTTATAAGTGTGTGTACATTTTGTGTACGAAATTTTGCTTGGTTTTGACTAAGAAGAAATATTTCTTTGTATAGTGAGTGATTATAAGGGTGGTTTATTGGAAGTGTGGGATTCTCACGGCAAAAACTTGGAGAGTTAGGGGAATGCGTGTTTCTATGTACAAGGATTGATATTTGTTAGTTTAGGTTGAAAATTTACATAAGGCTGGAAAAATATACGTGAATAGGGTTGTGGTAGGAAAATTTTAAAACTCTAGTAGATGATTGTGAAGATCATAGGTGTAAAATTTTCATAGGTTTTTTATGGATTTCTAGATCTGTGAATTAATGTATTGTGAGAAATTGGTGATTTGTTGATCTAAAAATAATTAATTTTTTGAAAGAAAACAACCACCAGAATATCATCACGTGGTTATAACAATAAACCAATTAAAAAAGTAAAATCGAAAAGGGTGACCTCATATTGAATCATCGGCCAAGAATAAAAATATCACCAATAGCTTTGAAAATAAATTTTGAAAATAAAGTGTGTGTTGAGAGAATTGTGAATATTGTGGTTTTGTGTATCGTTGTTGAATTATGTATCGTGAGAAATTCTTGATGAATCACTAGGACAAACTAAGGTCCTATTTATAGACTTGAATTGGGTTAAACAAGCTTATGGAGTAAGTTATCCAAAAGCCCAATGAGAAGGCTAAAGTTTGATCTCCACAAAAGGAAAGAAAATTAGCAACAAAAATAAATAAAAAAATGTTAAAAATGTAGCACACAAGATTTAAACCCGCGACCTCATATTTGCAAGCTTCATTCTTTACTAATTATGCTATATTACTCATTTGTAAATAAATTCAATTGAAAGTATATGAAAGGTGTGCAAATATTTGTTATTTTAAAAATACAAATAATTTGAAATAAATTATTATATTTTTAACTAGAATTGAGAATGAATATCTATAAAAATAAAATAATTTTATAAAAGTAATGTTTAAAATATTTTTGACAGTAGAAATAAAGGGCAGACAAATTTAGGGTATGACAGCTGCCCCCTATTTAATCACTCTTCGATTGAATGGTGCGAGAATGTGCAGGTTTTGCACGTGGGTTATTAAATAATGGAAGACCCCAAAATTTGACCAAAGATTATTAAACAGGGATACACTGGTATTAAACAAATGAAATTGAATATTTTGAGAGGTTCGAACTTGGAAAGTTTGAACTTGATAATTGCAAGTGTAACGCCCGGAGGCTGGTGATGACCAGGCCTTGGATATGAGTCGTAGGTAAGCTTCCTAGTGAAATTTTGATAGTGGTACCTTTGACGGTTGTGTCCGTTCTTAACCGAGGTAGATATAGTTATAGAAAAATGAATGGATATTGTTAAGCTTGGATTTGAATTTTGAGTTCGTCTTAGCTGATAGTCATGCCTTGAGATTTTGCGCAGTTTTCATGGGCATATATGATTGAATGTAATGTATGTATGTATGTATGTTTGATATGTTTATGCTTGATGCATGGTATGTTTGCTTAACATGATAATATTATGAATTGAAAAGATGCGATGATTGATAAATACAATGCCCATTTTGTTTGAACTGCAGAATCAGTGCCTAAGGCAGGCTACCAGCTGAGAACTGGTGATGAGGATTTAACATCCAAACGAAAATTGGAACACTGCTAGACGATAACTAGATTTTTGAAGTGATGCACCAGACATGAACTAGGCTTTAAACCAACATCAGTGGGGCTACCAGAATATTATCAACTTGGGAAGGTGAGACGGACAACAAGGTTGCTAATATTGGTAGGGTCACCAGAAGACGTCGATCAGGTGTTTGGAAAGTGTGAGGCTGCTCGTGACTTTTACATAAGTCTACTTACGTATGGACAAATAAATGAGGTTGTGTGAGGCTGCTCACACCTTAGTTTGACGAAGAATGCTTGTATCGTAGACTCACCAAGAGGGACAATCAGAGAGATGTTAAAGACTAATAGTGACTCCCCTAGAAATTGTCTCTAGATTTTTACGGGGTCCTAAATCTCGGTCTATGATATGTCATGTATGCATGCAGATGCAGGCGCTAATGCGTAGAATTATTGACCAATGGATGTAACGGGTGACTTGGATATGAGTCTGTAGCGGTAGAAATGTTTAAGACTAAACAATTGGATTGACTAGACTTATACAAATCAAAATAAAAATTGCCACTGTGGTTTATTATTTCCAAAGGAATGGGAAAAGAGTGAGTAACCCAAAAGAGGGGGAAAAGATTCAAGGTAAGGGGGTTGGTTATGCAAAGGGAAGGTATTAGCACCCTAACCATCTATGGTACTCCGCAGGAACCTCTTTGAAAAATTTGTATATTTTGGCTATAAAATGTTGTATGCAAAACAGATGGTGGAGGTGAGAAAAGAAATATATATTTTTATGACTTTTGCAACGCCGTAGTTACGAACCTTTAGTGCCTACGTACCACCTTTCGTGCAATAGGGGATCAGGGTACACGTAGTTCACCTTTTAAAATTTTAAAACACAAGTGTGTTGGTTAATTTTATGAGATAAGACATCATCGTCATTGTCCGTATGGAAAATATACTTACTATCCACAATCATGAGAAAGGAGAATTTGCATCATATCAAAGTGGAGGAAATGGCTTGGATCTTAAAATCAACAATGCCTCACTCAACACCCAAGTGGAAAATATCTCACTTCACTACATATTGTAGAAGTATAATCGTTTGCATCATGTGATACGGTGGTAGAACCGACTCTTAATACTGCTTTACGTTTTGTATTCGCAAATGTCGCAATAAGCAAGAGTCGCCACCGACTTTTATTTCATCCAACTAAGGAAAGGAAAAAGAACAGAAAAAACCTTTTTTTTGAGAGTTTCTGAGTACGGGGATAGATTATAAAAAGGGAAGGTGTTAGCATCCTTTCTATCCATGGTTTTCCATGGGCTCTTAGGTACTTGCTCATTTTGAAATTGCTTGTGTGTGTTTTGAAAAGTTTTTGTTTAACTTTGTGATAACCCTTGTATCTGTCCTCAAGAGTGTGATGAAGTCGTTTTTGAAAACTGTTTTGAAAGTGTTTGTGTAAAAGAGTTTATTTGAGCAAGTACTTAAGATTTTCTACCTACTCGAAAAAAGATTGTTCGTTCTCGTTTCCTTTCGACAGTGCTACCCTACTATTAAGGAGTAGGTAACCCTATCGTTGGAGTTTTAAGGGACATTTGAAGGGACAAGTACGGTCATTGGAGGCAACAAGTAAGGATACCTTAGCATTTCGAAGGGACTATCATCATAAGATCATTTCTCGTAGGCAACTCGAGGGACAATGAGGGACTATGATCTTTATGACGACTTTGAATTGCGGGTCATTGCTAAGATATCCCTACGTTCGAGGGACATGACCATTATTTTCGAGGCAACCAAGTGAGGCAAACCCTAGGAGTGAGCATGTGCATGTGTGCTTTTTTCCAGTTAATTATCTTTGCACAATTAGGGTTATCTACCTTTTTAATCGTTGGTTTTTCTTTCACATACAATCCTAATGTCCATACATCTAGCAGTTTAATAGTTGCGGAAATTAAAGAGTGCGAGAAATTAATGTCCTAACTATTACAAAGCTTTTGGGCAGATACACAAATATTTGACTGAAAATAAAGATGCGGAAAGTAAAATCCTAATTAATCTATTACAAACTTGAAACAATTACAATAATTTGAATTAAAAGAATGAAAAGGCGCGCGACGAATTAAATATGAGAATAAATTAGAATCCTAAAAAAAAATCTAATTAATAACAAAATATTTTTGTGCATTTTTTACTGAGAAAATAATTTAATTGTAAAATAAACCTAATTCTATAATTAATTTTAAATAATAAAAAATTAATCAAGTTAATGTAATTAAACTATTTTATTTTCAATAATAATTAATTTAAATAAAAAAACCTAATTCTATATTTTTTGTTATTTTTATATTTTAATAAAAAAATGATTTTTATTGTTTTGTAAAAAAATGATTAACCAAACAAATAAAAACAATAGAAATAAAAAAAATGACTTGGGATTGGTATTGTTGAGTAATCAGGGGGGTGTACTGCTGATTTTCGTTGGGCCCAAGAAGCACAAGCCCAGTCAATTGTGTGGATCCAGTGAGGGCTACGCCTGAGAGTGCACCATGGACCTTGCTTGCATGAGGCATTGGATCTGGGAGGAGATTGATCCAATGGATGGATCTTGAGGTGTATGCAAGGCGCTTAGAATGTGAGGCGCGTAAGATCCTGCAATGTTTGTTAAGAAAATAATAAAATGTCTGGACCTGGGATCGAACCTAGGTCCTTCAATCACACGCTTGCTTGCTTTACCATCTAGGCTGGATGACTCATTTGTTAGCATAATCAAACAAATACAATATAAAAGAAATAAAGTGCTATGCCTCAGGAAGCGTGCCAGAATTCAAACCGGCCAGTGGGAGTCAGCCACGCGATCGTCTCTTTCCTCAGAACTGTTGTTTTAGGTATCAGCCTTTTACCTACGGACAAAACCGTCACTAAAGGCTATAGTCACTGTTTTAGTCCGTAGCTACACCCCCGCAAGATTCAAAACTAAAATACCAGCAAGATAAATCAGAACCAAAGGCGTAGATCAATTGTAAATCGTGCCCTGAGTTCATTGGTACCCACGATTTGGTCTAATTTTGCTTATACGGAGAATCCTAATTTGAAGCTTTCAAACCCTAGCAATTCCGTAAGTCTGTTCCTGCGCTAAAACTGAAATCCAAGCATTTAAACAGATTCCAAGCATGATTATAAACACATTTATGAAAACAAATTTGATTTAAAACATGTAAAACCAAGAAAAAAAATTGAAAGCAAAGGGGGGTAAATCGTGATCTGTATCTTACGATTCTGGGTGTTTGGTGACTTGAGAGTGATTTGAATCGCTTCAGGATACGTCCAGGAACAAATTAGTGGCTTTGGAATTGCTTGAATTGGACTGCAAAGAAAAATTCAGTCTACACTTTTCTTTGGAAAGTTGAAACTTTGTTTGACTCTTTTGAACTAGATGCGCCTCTCTCCTCCCGTCCCTAGGGTTAAACATGCTCTGTTATATGTATATGAATCAAATAGGTTAACAATTTTAGATTCAATCTTGGAAATTGATGAGCGAGATATTTGATTTTCAAGTCATATTCTTTGTTTCCAAAATTGGCCAAATCATGCCATTTTAAATTCAATCAACCCTTGCACGATTTGCTTGCTAACATACAACCTATATTCTCATCATTTGATGCAAAATCATCCCAAAATAATTTTATATCATTTATTTGATTTAATTTGGATTAAAGATCAAAATAAATCAAATAAATAAGCAAATTATGCATGGAGTGGTTTATGGGTTGTGGACCATGTTCGGAACAAGATACAAGCATAAAAAGTTGGGCCCATTTGAAGAAAAATGCATTTTGGGCATTGTTGACTTTGTGCAAATTTATAAAAATAGCCAATTTTGACAATGCATATCTCCCTCAATTTTGAACCTAAGAGGGTGTTCTTTGACTTTTTAGAAAGCTTAGGATGTCCTATAAACAACCCCTTTGTTTTCATTTCAATTGGATCTTCCATGTTCATGTAAGAAGCTTTGACCCAAAAGGTGTTTTTGTTGACTTTTTGAAATGACCTGTAATGTCTGAATTCATATCTTTTCATGAGTGCATCTTTTGAACTTGAGGGATGAAGATGAGTTGTAGGGAATTGAATTATCTTCAAAATGAGCCATGGATGAAAAATTTATGATAAAGTATGAAAAAGTTATGCTTGGTCAAAGTTTGGTTGACTTTTCCTATAGAAACCCTAATTTAGCAACTTTTGAGTTTTGATGAATTAGGAACATTCCTTGAGGAATCATGATCAACCTTTGATCAAATGATGGATAATACTTCAAAATATTGATGTTGACCAAAAATCTTGAAGTTTGACTGTATGTGTGCCATAGTTTACTTTTGACCTAGTAAAGTTAATTTTCAGGCATTTAAGCAGTTGACTGAGCAAACTTCTTGTGCAAGGCATGAAACTTGGCATGGATGTTCTTGAGAACATATTAGGACCCTGGAAAAGATTTGAGACTTTTGGAGTTCACCCATCTTGATAAAAATGGAAACCCTAGTTTGAGGTACATTATCTTAGGAGAGCATTTGCCTGATCAATCCTTGGGCATCCTTGAACAAGTTGAGGATTTCAATGATCATATGTTGAGTAAAATGAGAGGGAAAATTTTGGGGTACAACAGTTTCCCTTGTTCAATCTTCTTAAACCCGAGGATGTAGATTGGCTGGTCTGCCTTTCGTGATCTAAAGGTAGAAGATGATTGAACACTAGAGTGCCCAGAAATTTGCACTCGCATGAAGTAATACTGATTGGTGATATCAGGAATGGGCTTACAGATGCCATTTGGAAGTCGATAGAGAATCTTCAGAGATGGGCTTAAAGATGCCATCCAGAAAAGATATTGGTTGCATAAGAGATTCCTTTGCGAGAATTCCTGTACCTGCCGTTGAGGAGGGCTTCGCCGGGGAATGTTGATTTATGTCTCGGGAAATAGAGTATAGGAGCTTCAGTTGTCCATTACTCCATTGGGGAATTAACTCCTGATTGGGGAAGTGGAAGTAAACTTCATATTTGGTCAGGGTCCAGGCTGCACAATGACTTACTGGGGAAATGTGAAATCGTTAGTGTCTGGTTGGGTCCGGGTCTTACAGTGTTGTAAACTATTGTCTGGAGATAAGAGAGAAGGAACCTGGATAGTAGGGTTGCTTCGAAATGAAAGCCTAGATAATAGGGCTATGAGAAGGAACCTGGGTAGTAGGGTTACTTCGGAATGAAAGCTTGGATAGTAGGGCTATGGGAAGGAACCTGGATAGTAGGGTTACTTGGAGATGAAAGCCTGGATAGTAAGGCTTATGGGAAGGAACCTGGATAGTAGGGTTACTTCAGAATGAAAGCCTGGATAGTAGGGCTATGGGAAGGAACCTGTATAGTAGGGTTGCTTCAAGATGAAAGCTTGGATAGTAGTGTTATACCCCAATTTTGCCCCTAAGATCCCTCATCATACTTTGTACATTTCACACATAGCACTGGTCTCATGGTTATAAGATCGAAGAGCTTTAGCATTAGGGTTTGTCTCTCTGAATTGAGTTTGCTATCTTACTCAAAATTGATTCAGTTGGTGCTCTTATTTTTCTTGGTATGAGATTAAGGTTTTGGATCTCAAGCAGCATAGATGTATCTGCTATCAGGTTTCCTCAAGATACAAATTTTTCTTCATCAAGATTCTTTCGAGGAATAAAGGCATTGGGCTTTAACTCAGCCAGAGAATCAGGATTTCTCTTCATGTTGTTGGATCTTGGTGGTGATTCTTCTATGTAGATTTATTGGATTAAAGTCTCACTTCAAGGCTACATTGAGCGCTACTCTTCCCTTACTGAAAGATTGCTTTGAGTTTTATCAAGTTTAGATATGTACCGTTGGGTAAGCTATGGGTTAGGAGCTCATTCAGCTCATTTCATCAAATGGAAGTTGGTCGCTTTAAATGCAAGATGACTCGAATCTGTGGATTTAAGTGAGATTCATGTACATAACTCCATTAGGTCATCTAACACACCATTCATTCACTAATTAATAAAATGTGGCATGTGATCAAAGATTTTGAAGAATTAGGGTTTCTTTAAGGCTCTGAGGCTCTTATCTTTATCCAAGAGATTCAAGCTGCTTCTTCAACAAGCAGGGAAAGATGCTAGGGTTTTAACTTGTTCTGGGAAGGATGCTAGGTTTTTTTAAACTTGTTATGCTTCATCAAGAATTCAATTGTAAGCTAAGGTTTTGGTTCCCTCCATCACCTCAAGCTACCTTGATTATCAAATTTCATCAAAAGCAGGTGAACTAGGGTTTGTTACTAATGATATTTGAGCTTGTTGATGTTCAACAACTGAGATTCATTGAGTTTCATGTCAAGGTATCCTACTATGCTCCAAGTCCTACCTTTATCCAGGGATTCAAGGCATTGGATATCTTGTTACTCATCAAGTCGAGATATAGTGGAATTGGATGGCGAAATGCAAGCCATGGTGCAAGAGATGAGGATGGATTGCAAGAGATGGGGATGGATTTCTTGTCGTGAAAGTTTGTTTAAGATTGGAAAATTGAATTGAATATAGGGCTTCATCGGAGGTTGTTTTAAAAGAAGGTTTTCTCGTCAGCATATTAAATCGCCTCCTCATTAGTGTGCATTCATGGCAAGGAGATTAAGGTTTCTGTTTGTTGCTCAAGTTCGTTGGTTCATCAATTGGAGAACTGGACTTAAGGGAATTCGTTTCTTATACTTCAAGATGTATTTGTCTTCGAGGCAGTATGTTGAGGCAACCATTAGAAAAGACTTTGTCAGGTCAATATATTTTGTGGATTGAATTACAAGAATGAAACACGACATAAAAGGTGAAGTTATGGATTTATTTTGATCAAGAAAATTTTGTTCTCTTTATTGTTGTATGTCGCTTGGAAATACAAGTTAAATGGGATTAGTAAAGGAAAATTGATTTGTCCGTTGAGAAATGAAAGGGAATTCATTCATTCGAGTGATTCCGTGAATTCAATCTATGCAAGGGGATAAGTTTGGATCTGATTCATGATTAAATTTAGAAATGATATCAATGTTAATTTCGTAGGATTCAAGTAACAAAGGCAATGGCCATCATTTATCTCAAGGCAAAGTTCATCATCAAGAATTCGTGCCCATTATATTCAAAAGAAAGACTAAATATTCAAAGAGGTTTCTATTACAAGTTATCATTTCCAAAGTCTATTACAAGATGTATCCAAAGTACATTCTAAGGGCTATTACAAATTGTGATGTAATGTTTTGGGAACATGTGGAAGTTGTCTCCATGCTTGCAATTATCTTTGCTCCAAGCTTCCATGTTTATCTTGGAAAATATATAAGAAATGCTAAGTATATAAAAAAAATATTTTCATGGTAAAAAATACCAACCAATCCATTTCTTTTCGCCATTCGGCTTTTTCTCTTCTAAGAGCATGTTAGCTCCTTTCCACTACAGGTCATAAGTCTCCAAAGGTCGAGAAATGGTGGAATGATCGAATGCAACATTGTTCATTTAAAAAATACAAACAAACAAAATATATGATCCGAACTACGGTAGCTCTGATTCCTCAAAAAGGATATGTAGGCATTGGGGTAGGGCCCAAGTGAGTACAACTTTATTTTCCCTACATTCTTTCTCCTTTCTTTGCATGCATTCTCTATTAGTTTATAACCTTTAAGCATTAGATTGAATACACCCTTTAATTAAAATAACGAGAGTGGATCCCGTAGAGTACTATGGACGTGTGGGGTGCTAATACCTTCCCCTCGCGTAATCGACTCCCTTACCCAATCTCTCGGTCGTAAGACCTTGATTTCCCTCTTTAGGTTTTTCTTCGATGATTTTCCTTTCCTTTTCATATGGGATAAATAAATACTCGGTGGCGACTTCATTGATTTTACCGCTACAAGTAGGGCTTATGGGAAGAAAACTGGATAATAGGGTTACTTCGGGATGAAAGCCTGGATAGTAGGGCTATGGGTAGGAACCTGGATAACAAGGTTACTTCAAGATGAAAACCTGGATAGTAGGGCTTATGGGAAGGAACCTAGATAGTAGGGTTTCTTCAAGGTGGAAGTCTGGATAGTAGGGCTTATGGGAAGGAACCTGGGTAGTAGGGTTACTTCAAGGTGGAAACCTGGATAGTAGGGCTTATGGGAAGGAACCTGGATAATAGGTTTACTTCGGGATGAAAGCCTGGATAGTAGGGCTTATAGGAAGGAACCTGGATAGTAGGGTTACTTCAAGGTGGAAGCCTGGATAGTAGGGCTTATGGTAAGGAACCTTGATAGTAGGGTTACTTCAAGAGGAAATCCTGGATGGTAAGGCTTATGGGAAGGAACTTGGGTAAGGCTGCTTCGAGAGGAGTTTGGGTAAAACTGCATCTGAACCGAGAAGGAACTTAGGTAAGGTTGCTTCATTTAATCACGTGGGTTGGCTGATGATAATTGTGTTTCCTGAAAAGGTAACAAGGTTAATTATATATGATGCATGAAATGCATTGTGAGATGATGTTCTCAAAATAAATGAGATTATGTTGTATGTGATATGTATGCACATGTCATGATGTATGAGCATGAGATGCTATTGTGACATATCCGAGTCTGGGAAAATAAATCCCTGACTGCTGCTGGAGAGTATAGCATTCCTGACTGTTGTAGAGAACTGTGGTTCTTCTACTTCAGCTGGGGATAATGAACGGAGATGACTATGCTGAGGATTTATTCCTTTTTGTTTATGAATATTATGCCAGGGAGAGAATCTGTTGGAGAATAACTCTGCAGGGGAATAATTCTGTTGGAAAGTGAACTTCCGTAACTGGAGTGGTAAACTCTGCCAGGGATTGAGTTTCTGCATTCAGGGAAATAAAATCTGTTTGGGAGACAAATTTTATGACCCGCTTGCGATTATGAAATACGGATGGGGAAGGTACTTCCTATTTTGGTGGAGCTGGTATCAATGCTTTGATTCCCTTTACTCTATGGGGAGTGTAGATGTCACGAGGCTGTATGCATTGATGACTGTGTTTCAAAGCTGTCTCTGCCCCGGTACCTACTGGACAAAGTAACTCTCGGGTTTGACATTTTTAGTTATTGCCCCTGTTTCTTAAGTTACGAGCAATTGTCTTTCTGTTTCCTATGCAAATGTTTGTGAACTGCAATCATATTCAAATGCATATGTCGAGAATAAACCATTGGACATTATTGCAAAACAAAACATAAAAAGAAAAACAAATAGTTTTGCAAAAATGACTTGTATTAATTTCGAAGTTGGTCTATAACTGGCGTTTTTGTACAAGGAAGCTGACGCTCTTAGTAAGAGAACGCCGTCATAAAAATGGAAGCTGTACAATATTATGTAAAAAAATAAAATAATTATGTACAACAATCCCATTGGGTTCCAAGTCTGCTATTGTCGCTATGTCTTCGAGCGTCTCATCACTTTGCTGCTTGTCCAAAGCTGATTAGATTGATTGGTGTCGTTCGAGCTTGATGGTTGATACTGAGGTCTGGCCGCGAGGTGATCTAATGGGACATAGTGATATGTTTTACATCCCTAACTTTTGCCTGGACTTCCCTATCGGGTTTTCAGTCCACCGGGATACCCCTTTTTGCCCAAGCTGCCTTTTCAGGTTTTCTACTTGCCGGGTGTAAATTTTTTTTTGTTTTCATCCCTTATTTTTGCCCGAACCCTTTTGGTTCGCCGGGAAGCCCTTATTTTTTCCTAGGACATTCAACCTAGTGGGTATTTTGTCATGCGTATTATCTTTTCACTATGTCTGCATTGATAGGGTGAGGAAGGTCGTCACCGTCCATGGTGGTTAGAATCATGGCTCCACCTGAGAAAATGTTTTTAATCACAAATCACCCTTCATATGTGGGAGTCCATTTTCCCCTGGGATCACCTTGCAGCAGTATGATGCGCTTGATCACTAGATCCTCGACTTGATACTCTTGGCGTCTAACTGTTTTGCTGAAAGCCTTGATCATTCGTTTTTGATACATCTGACCATGACAAACAATAGTAAGTCTCTTCTCATCGATCAGATTCAGTTGGTCAAGTCGATTCTGGATCCAGTCGTCTTCGTTCAAACCCGCATCCTTCATAATCCTTAAAGAAGGATTCTGGACCTCAATGGGTATGACTTCCTCCATGCCATATACCAGAGAGTAGGGTGTTTCCCCTGTCAACGTCCGTGCTGAGGTACGGTACCCATGAAGAGCAAATGGTAACATCTCATGCCAGTCTTTGTATGTAACCGTCATCTTCGGTATGATCTTCTTGATGTTCTTGTTAGCCGATTCAACAACGCCATTCATCTTCGGCCGATAGGGAGAAGAGTTATGATGTTGTATCTTGAAGTGCTTACAGAGCTTGGTGATCATTGTATTGTTGAGATTCGTACCATTGTCAGTGATAATTCTCTCTGGAACACCATACCGACAGATCAGGTTATGCCTGATAAACTGCGCCATAACATTCATAGTCACAGTAGCAAAAGAGGCATCCTAAACCCACTTCGTGAAGTAATCAATGGCCACCAGGATGAAGTGATGCCCATTGGAAGCGGTAGGTCTGATTTCTCCGATCATGTTAATGCCCCACATTGCAAAGGGCCAAGGAGCTGTCAAGACGTTCAAAGGAACCGAAGGCACATGCACCTTATCAGCATAGATTTGGCACTGATGACAAGTGCGGGAGTGCTGATAACAATATGCTTCCATAGTGGACCAGTAGTATCCTTCCCGTAGGATCCTCCCGTGGGACATGTTCAAAGGTTACCTCCTCAAAGTGCGGGAGCAATGTCAGTACGTGCTCTTTGTACGGGATGAGATTCAGATGCTTCGTATCCCATTCACCTTTGATCTAGCTTATTATAAAGGCTGAATCCCCAAAGACATTTAAGAACTTGATCCCGAGGTCGATAGCGGCTTTGAGACCCATGATGCAGGCTTCATACTCCACCATGTTGTTAGTGCAGTTGAAACATAGTCGGGCAGTGAAAGGAGTATGACAGCCCTCAGGGGATATGATTATGGCACCAATACCATTACCGAGTGTGTTTGAAGCTCCGTCAAAAACCATAGTCCATGAGGATCCTTCTTCCAGTCCTTCATCCAGTGCAGGTTTTTCGTAGTCAGTCACTAGCATGATATTCTCGTCCGGGAACTCAAAATTCAAGGACCGGTAGTCATCTACGGCCTGGTGAGCCAAATGATCCGTCAATACATTTCCCTTAATTGCTTTCTGGGTTGTATATTGTATATCGTATTCAGTTAAGATCATCTGTCATCTCGCTATTCTTCCGGAGAGTGCGGGCTTCTAAAAAATGTATTTGATTGGATCAATCTTAGATATCAACAGAGTAGTGTGGGTCAGCATATACTATCTTAGTCGGCGAGTAGCCCATGCCAAAGCGCATCAAGTTTTCTCGAGTAGTGAGTATCTTGTCTCACAGTCGGTAAACTTTTTGCTAAGGTAGTATATTGCATGCTCTTTTCGACCATACTCGTCATGCTTCCCTGGCACACACCCCATTGAATTGTCTAGCACTGTTAAGTATAATATCAAAGGTCTTCCTTCAACCGGAGGCATCAGAATCTGTGGTTCTTGAAGGTATTCTTTGATCCTTTCGAAAGCAGTATGGCATTCGTCATTCCATTTTACCACTTGATCTTTCTTCAGAAGCTTGAAGATGGGCTCACAAGTAGTAGTCAGATGTGAAATGAACCTGGAAATATAATTCATGCGTCCCAAGAAACCTCTAACTTCCTTCTCAGTACGGGGAGCCGGCATCTCTTGTATGGCCTTTACCTTTGCAGGGTCTACCTGAATACCTTTGTCACTGGCGATGAACCCTAGAAGCTTACCAGATCTTACCCCGAAAGTGCACTTGTTCGGATTTAGCCTCAGCTTATATGTCTTCAACCTGTCAAATAGCTTTTGTAGATGATTGAGGTATTCTTCCTCGGTTTGGGATCTGGCTATCATGTCATCAACATAAACTTCAATCTCATGGTGAATCATATCATGGAACAAAGCGGCCATGGTTCACTGATAAGTTTCCCCAACATTCTTCAACCCAAAAGGCATCACCTTGTAACAGAAGGTGCCCCACTGTCTGAAGAAGGTTATCTTCTCCATGTCTTCAGGAGCCATCTTGATCTGGTTGTAGCCAGAGAAACCATCCATGAAGGAGAAGATTTTATGATGTACGGTGTTGTCAACCAGAACATCAATGTGGGGAAGCGGGAAATCATCCTTGGGGATTTCCCTGTTCAGATCTCTGTAGTCCATACACATCCGTACTTTACCGTCCTTCTTAGGTGCCGGAACAACGTTAGCAACCCACTGCGGATAGGAGGTGATAGCTAGGAACCCAATATTGAACTGTTTCATGACCTCTGCTTTCATCTTCTCTGACATTTCAGGGCGCATACGACGAACCTTTTGCTTAACCGAAGGACAATCTTCTTTAGTTTGCAGACGATGTACCACAATATCAGTGTCTAAACCAGCATGTCTTCATATGACCAGGCAAAGATCTCAACAGAGTCATGCAACGTCTGCATCAACCGCTGTTTGATCTTAATCTCCAGATTTGCGCCAATCTTGACTTATTTTCTGTCCATCTATGTGCCCAAGTTTATCGTCTCAACTGGCTCTTCATGAGGCTGTATAGCCCTCTCTTCCTGCTGTAACAGTCTAACAAGTTCTCCGGGTACCTCACAATCCTCCTCACATTCGTCCTCGGCTTGTTTGATCAGATTTTCGAAGTCATGACTGGCAATAGCAGAACTGTTATCAATGGGATCCATAGTGGATATGGATCTGCAATTTGATATGTGAGTGTATGTAAGAGCATAGAGGTATTGATAAAGTAAAAGCAGAAAAGAAAAACAGAGAGTGAAAAATTTGTATACAAGGAACGTCCAATGTTTTATTGATGATATATGAAATGACATATAATAACCCTCACAGATAGAACCATTATGCCTCGGGTAAGACACAAGGCCATAAAGTTTAAATTGTTTATTACAAACTCGGAAAACAAGTAAGACAATTACTGCGGAATAAAAGAAACTGGTATAAAATCTATGGCCATCCAATTACTCGGTCCACCGTTGGTAGTCGAGTAGATCCAACTGTCAATATCAGAATCTTCCTCACTGTCTTCAATAGCATTGACCCCACAATTGCTGATGCGTAGGGGAGGTCCTCCAGCCCGAGTGTGTTGAACAGCCCTTGGAGCCCCTGAAGTAAAGCCCAAACCAAATTTGTCAGTTTTATGAGTAAAATCAGGGAGTTGTCCCCAGTTTGTACACCCACCTTTTTCAACCACTTCTCTGGCGTCCTTGAGAGAAGCCATCTTCAGAGGAGGTTTGGTGCTGGTAGTAGTCTCGGTTGACGCCAAAATATGGGGAACCTCTTCAAAGTTTTGACAAGGAGTCTCTATGAATTCCCCGTCCATCTCCACATACCTGAAGGAGTTCAAGTGGCTTACCATATATTCCTCTTCACCGTGCACAATGACGATTTTCCCCTTCACCGGATATTTCAGCATTTGGTGCAGTGTAGAAGTAACAGCCCCAAATTCATGGATCCAAGGACGACCCAACACACAAGAGTATGATGGCCTGATGTCTATCACGTAGAAGGTGGACCCAAAGGTCTGAGAGCCCACTTTGACAGGGATGTCCACCTCCCCATGCACCATTATCTTCGACCCGCCAAATGCCCTCACCACAATATTACTGGGCTTTAGGGTCAAGCCTTCACAGCCTAGCCGACCGAGAGCCTTCTTAGGCAGAACATTCAGTGAAGATCCAATGTCCACCAGTACATGAGCCATAGTAGTGCCCCTGCATTCGATCGAGACTTGCAGAGCATCATTATGCTTCCTCCCTTTCGGTGTCAAGTCGGCATCTAAAAAACCCAGCCCATTGTCAGTAGTCAAGCTGGCCACATAGTCTTTGAATTGATCGGCTGAGGTCTCTTACGGCACATGCGCAGTTTTGAGGAATGCAATCAAAGCCTTTGTACGGGCCTCAGAGCATAACAATAGAGACAACATTGATATCTTCAAGGGGGTCTGCCCCAGCTGCTTGACCACATTGTACTCACTCTTCTTGATTATTTTTAAGATTTCCTCTATTTCTTGCTTAGAGGATTCCACAACAACTTTTCTAGGTGCCTCCGTCAGGGCAGGCTCACCTACAGCTTCTTTGCCCCGAGTCCCATATGACTCAGCGACAGGAGTAACAATTGGAGTAAGAATGGGAGTAGTAACGGAAGTACCAATAGGAACAACATATGAAATAACAACAGGCTTAATGATAGTCTTCGGGGAGATCTCAGGAGAGAAAACCCTTCCACTTCTAGTAATCTTGCTGGTCCCGACAATGTTACTGACATCGGGATCAACCTCTTTATTCTTCAAATCCTGTTTAACACCATGATTGTAGACGTCAACACCGTAGTTCCAAGGGACAACTTTGTCCGAGGAGTATGATACAGGACCAGGAAAAGTGATTATCAACGGAGAAATTCTTGGAGCCGGTGTAATCCTAACATGTATTTTAGAGGAGACCTTGGAAGGATAGTCGGAAATGGTTATAATGGCAACATCTTCAAGCGGAATAGTCAGAATCAAAGTCTTTTCAAACAAAATCTATCTGTTGTCCATCAGGCGTTGACCACCTGCTTTCAACAAATAGAAACCAGAGGGCAGAGATGAACACATGTGGCAACCTTCACCACAACCCGAAAATAAATCGGCCAACAAAAAATTCTTCTTAACAGTCATAAGAGGAGTAGAAACTTCGTCAACAGAGGTAACGAACAGATCAGTAGCAATGGTATTAACTCCACGGTTGTGCTTAGGCATGGGAGTAGTTATGGCATTAGGATTCTCCGGAGCATCAAACTCAATCTCCTTGGCTTCAATTAGATCTTGTACTTTATTTCTCAGAGCCTAACAATCATTTGTACCGTGGCAAGGACTCTCGGAATGGTATGCACACCGAGCGTTTAGATTGTACCGAGGATATGTGGTGTTAGGATTCTTGGGAGACTCTTTCAAGGTTTCCAAGTTAGATCTTAGCAGATGAGGTAGAACCTCAGTTAATGTCATGTTAATCCGGGTAAACTGCCTTTGTGGTATTTCTACCCTTTACTGATTGTTGTGTTGTGGGGTAGCCGCGGGCCTAGATATCATGACAACACCTACTATTGGACAAAGTTCAGCTCTGTTCTAACTTCTTGGGCTATAAATGGCACTGACCTCCTTCTTACCCGTGAAGGGCTTCTTCACTAAGCTCAAAGAGGTGTATTTCTAGATCTTGCCACTCTGGATCCCAGCTTCTACCCCCTCTCTTGTTAATATCAGCTAGATAAAACTAGCTGAGGAGCTACCAATCAAATGATTGAAGAATGGACCAGACAGTGTCCCAAGAAACATGTCAACCAACTCCCTATCAGACAAAGGGGGTTGGACTCTCCCATCCAAATCTCTCCACTTCTGCGCATAATCCTTAAAGCCTTCACTTGCACCCATGGACATAATCTAAATTTGAGTACGAGTAGGGGCAAGGTCAGCATTGTATTGACAATGCTTATAAAAAGCAGCAGTCAAATCCTCCCAATTTAGGACATTGGTTCCCTCAAGTTGATAAAACCATTTAAGTTGAGTCCCCGACAGACTGTCTTGAAAGAAGTGAACCCACAAGTTCCTATCAACAGTGTGAGGCTGAATCTTCGTCACATAGGAACAAAGATGAAGCTTGGGACAAGACACCCCATCATACTTCGCGAAAATCGGAGCTTTAAACTTCTGTGGGATGACTACCCCAGACACCAATCCCAGCTCTTCAAAATTCAGCCCTGGTATTCTCTGGATCTCCATAGCACTCAACCGATCCACTAACTGCTCGTATCTATCCTCAACGGGAGGATACTTCTCATTATTGTAGTCCGTTTCATTATTAGAGACTTCAGGGCTAGGGTCCTTCTCCCTTGTCTCCCTCTCTTGATTCTCCCCTTCTTTGGATGAGGAGGTCAAATCAACTGGTTGCTTTAACGGCCCCCTGAACCTTCTGCCCAGATTCAGAACACCAAGAGGTCTTCTTCTTCTTCTTCTTCTTCTTCTTCTTCTTTTCCTTCAGGGTAAGGGCCTTCAGATCTTCCTGCCCCTTTGCCAAAGTTATGAACATTTGTTGAAATTGGGCATTTTGTGCCTGGAGATCTTTGATGCTTTGTTCAGAAGACATTATTGCTGAAATAAACAGCGAAGAAGATGAGAAACCTGTAATGGTACCTGTTTATGCCATGTCATGGATGGTATGCGTATGAAATGATTTCAAGGACTCTTAAAGGCTCAAATTTGTTTAACCAAAAGAAACACATGTTAATTGTATTAATAAGTTCGAATTGTTACAAAGAGTGCCCTTTAGGCTTACAATTAAACAAAACTAAACTTAAAGCCAAAATAAAATTAGTTTTCCCAGGAGCGCATCCTCTTTGGTGCAATGTAGGCGTTTATGTTCCTCTCTTCATGAAGTAGCCTAGTGAGCTCCAGGACCTTCTTCTCGCTGGCATAGAATTGAGCTTCAAACGTATCTCGCTCCTCTTTAAGTTGAACCCAGGATTTCTGTAACTCCTCATGATCAGTTGGCATGTTAGGATGATGAACAAGATAAGGAGTGTCTCCTTTAGCAACTGGTTCCACAATTATTGGTAGGATAGCAGGGTAAGGCATCATAAGACTCTAGGCACGGGCTCATACCCATCAGAGATAAGGCTCAAGAGGGATGGAATTCTTGTGCCCCAGTGTCTTGCTATCAATTTTATGTACCATGCCCTAAGCTCTCATGAACCTTTTGCAGTAACCCTGAGCATCATTTTCATAGTTGAAGGCGATTCCTTGGATAAGCGTATCGTGAGGACCATCCCTTCTTGCATAACCAAACTGCCGCAGTTCCAAGCAAGGGTTATAAGTGATTCCTCCCCTAATTCCTAAGAGAGGGACATTAGGAAATTCACCACAGCGATCGATGATGGTAACATCTTTCGAGGATCGTGAACACCTATGAATGTCTGAATGTGTAAGGGACATCAGCCTATGAGACCATTTCCTACCCTGCTCATTCTTCAAAATAGACCTGGGTAGGTGCGAAATAAACCATCTAGCCAATAGAGGAGTGCAACACAGGAGGGTCCCCCTTCTCTTTAGAGTGCAAGCATACTGAGAGTGTAGAACATCCCCAAGTAATGTAGGCACCAAATTATGGGACAAAAAAACCTTAATAGTATTCACATCTACGAGTTGGTCCGCATTAGGGAATAGTACCATCCCGTAGATGAGGAGTGCCAATACCTCTTCAAAAGCTTGTAAATCTAGGGTATCCTAAAAATAGTAAGCCTTCTCGAATAGAAATTTAACCGGGATTCCTTGGACATTTCCTCTAGTTTCCAAATTTGTCATTACGTCGGACCGTTGTAAGGATAGAGAATGAGCAATCTATTCAGGTTTTGGATGTTCTTCCGTACCGTTGAAAGGTAACTGATCAAGAATAGGTACCCCTAACAAACAAGAAAATTCCTCCACAGTGGGCACTAGTTGGTAATCCGGGAAGGTGAAGCAGTGGTGCAAAGGATCAAAGAACTGAAATAGCACTTTTAACAATTCTTCATCTGGTTTTAATGTGACCAAGTTGAGCAACCGACCGTGTTTTTCAGTAAAGGGAGAGATTTCAGGGATCCTTAATGCCAAATCCTTTAATTGGAGAGGCACTTTCACAAGGTTAATCTGGATAGTGTTCCTGCGGGCGGATTCCATGTCCTACAAAACAAAGTAAAGATGAGCCCTAGAAAATCCTTGAAATGGTTAGTATGATATGTCATGCTTATGATGTCATGATTATGCTAAAAAATCACATGTATGGCAAGAAACAAACAAGTCACACCAAGTCCTTAGGTTTAAGGCCTGCCTGGATTTAAGGTCATACCCTTTTGAAGCTGGATTGGTTCAACATGTCCTATAAATAGTAACCGGGTTCTAAGGGATCTCAATATCACCGATCTTCCCCCAAGCTTCGTTCAATAGGCGATTGACTCGCAACCAAATAAAACTCAAGAGTCAAACCTCAATGAGTGTAGCATCGAGTATCTGTCGACCTTGGGAATACACCAAAGACGACCATCTCTCTACGTCCTACTGGCCAAGTTATGCAATTAAAGGTTCTAAGGTCAGTTGATGCTTTATGACACCATGAAGCGGCCCCGTACTCTCCTTGATTGACTCAAGGGTTACCGGTACCAACCAAAGTGTCACATCAACATAACTACTGCTTCAACCGTCTCGGTATACCCCACATAGTTCCCTCACCGTTTATTGCTACTTACCTAAAAGGTATCCCCAGATCCGGGTGTAGGATCTATATAACCCCAACAAAACCCTTGGATATAAAGTAGGAAAAGCAACACAAGAAATAAATTTTAGAAATGATTTAGATCCTAAGGTATACCCCACTTATGAATTCCCCAGGAGAGTCGCCAGTTCTGTGATACGGTGGCAGAACCGACTGTTAATAATGGTTTACGTTTTGTATTCGCAAATGTCATGGTAAGCAAGAGTCGCCACCGACTTTTATTTCATCCAACTAAGGAAAGGAAAAAGAACAGAAAAAACCTTTTTTCGAGAGTTTCTGAGTACGGGGGTAGATTATAGAAAGGGAAGGTGTTAGCACCCTTTCTATCCATGGTTTTCCATGGGCTCTTAGGTACTTGCTCATTTTGAAATTGCTTGTGTGTATTTTGAAAAGTTTTTGTTTAACTTCGTGATAACCCTTGTATCTGTCCTCAAGAGTGTGACGAAGTCGTTTCTGAAAACTATTTTGAAAGTGTTTGTGTAAAAGAGTTTATTTGAGAAAGTACTTAAGATTTTCTACCTACTCGAAAAAAGATTGTTCGTTCTCGTTTCCTTTAGACAATACTATTCTACTATTAAGGAGTAGGTAGCCATATCATTGGAGTTTTAAGGGACATTCAAAGGGACAAGTACGGTCACTGAAGGCAACAAGTAAGGATACCTTAGCATTTCGAAGGGACTATCATCATAAGATCATTTCTCGTAGGCAACTCGAGGGACAATGAGGTACTATGATCTTTATGACGACTTTGAATTACGGGTCATTGCTAAGATATCCCTACGTTCGAGGGACATGACCATTATTTCAGAGTCAACCAAGTGAGGAAAACCCTAGGAGTGAGCATGTGCATGTGTGCTTTTTTCCAGTTAATTATCTTTGCATAATTAGGGTTATCTACCTTTTTAATCATTGTTTTATCTTTCGCATACAATCCTAATGTCCATACATCTAGAAGTTTAATAGTTGCGGAAATTAAAGAGTGCGAGAAATTAAAGTCCTAACTATTACAAAGCTTTTGGGAAGATACACAAATATTTGACTGAAAATAAAGACGCGAAAAGTAAAATCCTAATTAATCTATTACAAACTTGAAACAGTTACAATAATTTGAATTAAAAGAATGTAAACGCGCGTGAGGAATTAAATATGAGAATAAATTAGAAGCCTAAAAAAAATCTAATTAATTAAAAAATATTTTTGTGTATTTTTTACTGAGAAAATAATTTAATTGCAAATTAAACCTAATTCTATAATTAATTTTAAATAATAAAAAATCAATCAAGTTAATCTAATTAAACTATTTTATTTTCAATAATAAATAATTTAAATAAAAAACCTAATTATATATTTTTTGTTATTTTTATATTTTAATATAAAAATGATTTTTGTTGTTTTGCAAAAAAAATGATTAAGCAAACAAATAAAAACAATAGAAATAAAAAAAATGACTTGGGCCTGGTATTGTTGAGTAATCAGGGGGGGTGTACTGCTGATTTTCGTTGGGCCCAAGAAGCACAAGCCCAGTCAATTGTGTGGATCCAGTGAGGGCCACGCCTGAGAGTGCATCATGGACCTTGCTTGCATGAGGCATTGGATCTGGGAGGAGATTGATCCAATGGATGGATCTTGAGGTGTATGCAAGGCACTTAGAATGTGAGGCACGTAAGATCCTACAACATTTGTTAAGAAAATAATAAAATGTCTAGACCTGGGATCGAACCCAGGTCCTTCCAATCACACGCTTGCTTGCTTTACCATCTAGGCTGGATGACTCATTTGTTAGCATAATCAAACAAATAAAATATAAAATAAATAAAGTGTTATGCCTCAGGAAGCGTGCCAGAATTGAAACTGGCCAGTGGGAGTCAGCCACGTGATCATCTCTTTCCTCAGAACTGTTTTTTTAGGTATCAACCATTTATCTACAGACAAAACTGTCACTAAAGGCTATAGTGACTATTTTTGTCCGTAGCTACATCCCTGCAAGATTCAAAACTAAAATACCAGCAAGATAAATAAGAACCAAAGGCGTAGGTCAATTGTAAATTGTGCCCTGAGTTCATTGGTACCCATGATTTGGTATAATTTTGCTTATACGGAGAATCCCTAATTTTAAGCTTTTAAACCCTAGCAATGGCGTAAGTCTGTTCCTGCGCTAAAACTCAAATCCAAGCATTCAACAGATTCCAAGCATGATTATAAACACATTTATGCAAACAAATTTGATTTAAAACATGTAAAACCAAGAAAATGATTTGAAAGCAAATGGGGGTAAACTGTGATCTGTATCTTACGATTCTGGGCATTTGGTGACTTGAGAGTGATTGGAATCGGTTCAGGATACGTCCAGGAACAAATTAGTGGCTTTGGAATTGCTTGAATTGGACTGTAAAGAAAAACCTGGTCTACACTTTTCTTTGGAAAGTTGAAACTTTGTTTGACTCTTTTGAACCAGATGTGCCTCTCTCCTCCCGTCCCTCGGGTTAAACATGCTCTGTTATATGTATATGAATCAAATAGGTTAATAATTTTGGATTTAATCTTGGAAATTGATGAGCAAGATATTTGATTTTAAAGTCATACTCTTTGTTTCCAAAATTGTCCAAATCATGCCATTTTCAATTCAATCAATCCTTGCACGACTTGCTTGCTAACATACAGCCTGTATTCTCATCATTTAATGCAAAATCATCCCAAAATAATTTTATATCATTTATTTGATTTAATTTGGATTAAAAATCAAAATAAATAAAATAAATAAGAAAAAGATACATGGAGTGGTTTATGGGTCGTAGACCATGTTAGGAACAAGATACAAGCATAAAAAGTTGGGCCCATTTGAAGAAAAATGCATTTCGGGCATTGTTGACTTTGTGCAAATTTCCAAAAATAGCCAATTTTGACAATGCATATTTCCCTCAATTTTGACCCTAAGAGGGTGTTATTTGAATTTTTAGAAAGCTTAGGATGTCCTCTAAACAACCCTTTTGGTTTCATTTCAATTGGATCTTCCATGTTCATGTAAGAAGCTTTGACCCAAAAGGTGTTTTTGTTGACTTTTTGAATTGACCTGTAATGTCTGAATTCATATCTTTTCATGAGTGAATTTTTTAAACTTGAGGGATGAATATTGGTTGTAGGGAATTGAATTATCTTAAAAATGAGCTTTGGATGGAAAATATTGATAAAGTATGAAAAAGTTATGCCTGGTCAAAGTTTGGTTGACTTTTTTTATAGAAACCCTAATTTAGCAACTTCTGAGTTTTGATGAATTAGGAACATTCCTTGAGGAATCATGATAAACCTTTGATAAAATGATGGATAATACTTCAAAATATTGATGTTTACCAAAAAACTTGATGTTTGACTTTATATGGGCCACAATTGACTTTTGACCTAATACAGTTGATTTTCAGGCATTTGAGCAGTTGACTGAGCAAACTTCTTGTGCAAGACATGAAACTTGGCATGGATGTTCTTGAGAACATATTAGGACCATGGAAAATATTTAGGACTTTTGGACTTGCCTGATCAATCCTTGGGCATCCTTGAACAAGTTAAGGATTTCAATGATCATATGTTGAGTAAAATGAGAGGGAAAATTTTGGGGTACAACACATCACTACAAGGATTGACAAGAGTCCAACCTTTTGAGAAAGGTTTTAAAATAAAAAATAAGCCAAAGGGGCAATATGGTTTGAAATGAGATTGATTGACTTTTAGTCTTCTCACAAAAATGTCAAGGTATTATTAAGTTGATTGAAGTTTATTTATGAAAAATGTTTTGAAAATGCATGGACCTAAGTCCAAGTTTATTATGAAAGTGGTTCAAATTTAGAAATAAGAAGGGTTTTCAAAAGGAGGAAGAAGATTTTTGAAATTGAAGAAGATGGGAGGAGAAGAAGAGACTATCTTAAAGTATAAGGTAAAAGCTAGGGATGAGAACCATCTAACCAACAAGAAGCCAATATTTGACATTATGAGTCAAGATATAATTTCCGTTCTTTGGATTGAAACCAAACAAGCAAAGATACTAGACCTCTTGAGAACCAAACTTGAAGTGTATTGAGTCTTCACAAAAAATTGGACAAAGTAGCAAATGTATACGGGTGAAATCCAGATTACAAACAAAGAATGTAATCACAATAACCTGCACACAAAACAAGCAAACAACCCAATGTCTTGAGGTAAACCTCAAGAGCTCCAGACAAAATATCAATTAAGGTCACAAGGTCTCCAACATAGGCCAAGGTTTCTAATCCTAAGTCCAAGAAGTCCAGTGCTCCATAATGCCAAGTATAGTAACCAAAAAGTCCAAGTATCATTAAAGCCTTTTTTAGGGTTCATGTTGATTATTAGGTGTCTTGAAAAATAAAATAAAGGCTCAAGTGAGAAAAACAAAGATAACAAGGATATAAATGCTCAAGTGAGCAAAATATAAATAACATGAAATGTAATGCTTAAAGTAAATGGTACATAAAGCATAAAAAATAAAAGCATAAAGTGAAACAAATTAATAATTAGTGGTTAGTTGGATGACCATCTTGAAATTTGCATTTGGAACTTATTAGAGGATTTGTAGAACCAAAGCCTCCACACAACAAGTTGCATTTGCTTTTTGTCAAGTATATCATCCACTTGGAATCTTCACAAGTACCATTTAATGATCAACAATGTTTAAGTGATCCGTGTTGACCAAAAGTGTTGTAGATCCATTAGAGGATTGGTAGAACCAAAGTCTCCACACAATGAATCTCAAAGTTATTGGATCAAAGGGATCAAATTAACATGCTTGGGCTTACAAACATAGGTTGGGCCATGAATTATCATTTATTCAAATTGGGACAAAATTTAGCGCTGTGTTAAGCAATCGTAAGTGGATTTGTATAGAAGTCGCACCTATTTTGAGGCCGGTTAATAGCAATCTATGCACCATTTGTTTTGAGACATGATATAGAGATCATGCTCCAATAACACTTAGTGCAATAAGAAAGGGATGCGATGAAGAGGGGTGGGAAAGAATACAAACCACATTTGAATTAAATTTTAATTAAACTATTATTAAAATCATTCATCCATTTTTATGGAGTTAGACTCAACACCATGGATCCAATGATGTTAACAAAGTTCATAATAAAAAATTCAACCCTAGATCAACCAGAAAATAATCACAAAATAATATCACATTTAATATATGCATTAAAAAAGGTTTTAAAATTTTTTAAAATAGAAATAAAAGAGAAAAATATCAACTATATTCAAATTAATCAAGAAATAAAAAGTAAGACCATAAAAAAATCAAAAAAGGACTCAAATATTTTTATAAAATTTTTGGTTATTTTTTAAAGTCAGAAACTATTTTTAAAATTAAAAGAAATGAGTAAAATAAACCAAAAATGATAAAAAATAACAAAGTCATAAATAAAAAATAAACGAGGTCACCAATATTTGTCACAATATCATTGGATCATTCCATAATTTTTTCAGAATTTAAAAATGCATAAAAGTATTTTTAAACATTTAAAACAATTCAAATAAAGTGAAAATTTATAAAAAATATCAAAACATAAAATAAAATAGTTAAAAAATAAAAACCAGAAAGAAAAGAATCAATAATATTTTTCATAATTTTCTCAGATTTTTTGGACTAAAAATGAATTTTCTATAATTTTTTGAAGTTTAAAAAAATTAAATATAAAAATCAGAAAATAAAATAAAAACCAAAAAGATGTGGACCAATGGATGAGAGTCAAAACGCGTTAGTAATCAAATCCAAGGGATGTGGTGCGTTGTGCATATCATGGTCATTAGTGAATAAAACACTGGATCACTTATTAAATCAGAAATTAAAAAAAAAACAAGGGGCGCGCCTTCATTGGTTGGAAGATGACACATTGGTCATCTTCAACCTCCAGCCAACTTGAATTGTAGGTCTCTCAAAATGTAAAATCAGAAGCTCAGACATATGCCATTCGCTTCGTCTCTTCAAGACGAAGACAAACACACCTTTGCGACAAATTTATATAAACTGTAGCTCAAGCAATTTGGAAGGAATGTTTTGAAAATGGATTCAAAATTTCATGGTCAAAATGTGTTTCCAGATGAAAGTAAGTGTTGCAACTAGAACCAGGGCAAAGAGAGCATCACAATGATATCAAAGTTTTGAAGAATTGATAGAGAAATCTACCTATTGAAGTTGAGTTGCAGAGCTCTGCAATTGGACTTCTATAGAGCAATATAGGGCACGATTCTTGAAGGTAATTGTATGGTTAGCTTCAGGGAAGATCAAGGAAGGTGAATTGATAGAAAAATTGGATTAAAAAAAGGCTTGAATAGTGATTACGAAGTAACAGAAAATAGAGTTATGGAGCAAGTTTAGCAGGGTGATTCCGACTATTCAAGCTTGAGAAAATGAATGGGATAGTTCATGTATTTATAGGAGAAGCAAATGGGATCAAAAGGAAGAGTGAATGATGCATTTTGGAGGGAATTCGTGTGAACATGATGCACGAGTGAAGTGTGATCTTATTTTCACCAAAACTCATCCAATCTTTGCATTTTGAGGTGCTAAACCCTTCTGGAAAGTTTGTTAATCACGTTTAAATCAAAAAACGCGCATAAATCTTGTGATTAGAGACCACGTTATGGATTTCAAAATTCTAACTTGGTGAGAAATTCAGTTCCAAGTTACCAATTTCAAAACAATGGCATTTTCGACTTAAGGGGTCTTAAGGCATGATTCTTGATGCTTTAGAAAGATGAGGTTACAAGCTTTGCAATGGAAAAATAATGGAGTTAAATGGATGCTTGAGCTGAAAGTTGCATTGAGTCAAAGTTGTGGAAAAAGGGTTGAATTTCCACACTTATAAATATTTCAAATTTTTCTTCAAAAGTGACCTATAATGTCTTGAATCCAAACATGGCCTTCCACTTGGAATTTTCTCTTGACCAAAAAAGATGGCATGAAATATACCTCTTGAATGAAATTTTGAAACTTGAATCATTAAAAATATCCAAAAAATGAGAGAGTTATGAATTGTTGAAGTTGGCAAAAAAATCATGAAATGACCTATAATCTTTTGCATCCTGAGGGCATCTTCTATCCATTTTCTCACTTTACACATAAAATAAGGAATAATGTTCACACCCTCAAGATCATTATGCAAAAGAGTGGGCTCAAGGTGATAAAAATTGACCAAGTTATGATCATTTTAAGTCACACATGAGAAATTGGGGGTTCATTTGGAGGACTTATAATCTTTCTTTATCATCAAGCTTCTTCCACATGAAAACTGTAACACCCTCTAAAACCCCGCATAAAATTTCGCAAATAATTAAAATCATGTTTTCAGAGTACATGTATTAACGAGGATGTCACAATTCTCTTTTAATAAAAACAAGTTCCTATCATGCATAACATAGAAGCAACTCATACATGTTTACACAGCGGAATAATATAATTAATAAAATCAAAGTTATAATATTTTCAATCATCAGGGATTAACACCTGGAATATATCAACATCATATTATAACCACATACTAAGGAAAATAAATGAGTTTGACTAAAGCAGCTCGACAAACAAACGTTCCCGGAGTTACAACTATCAGAGCATGACCCGAACAATACTTAAACCGAAATAAACTAGAAACAGCAAGTCTTCGCCAAGCATCTGAGCGAAGCTCCTCAATCTGAAATGTTCAACAGTAAGGGTGAGCATCTCAACTATACATTTGATTATACGTTCATAACAATCAATTCAGAAAAATCATAAGCATCACCCAAACAGTTAGCATGTTTCATAGTTTACGAAAACCTTTACAATTCATATATTCATAATATATTACTTTTCATACTTATAATTAACATCGTACATCATTAACAATTCAGCAACAATACATGCATACAATCAATTAAATACAACATTGGAAAATCATCCATTCATGTTATATTCAATATAATGCAACACACCCATGCATGTGGTACCATTTTACCGCCCCATTATATCTCGGGTCACGGACAACTCACCGTTCCATTATATCGTGGACACGGCTACCACCTCAACGTTCCATTAAATCGCGGACACGTATGTTGGCCACCATGTTAATTCCACACAATGGGAATTAACAAATGCAACATGATATGTAAAGTATGTAACACTCAACATACTATTAACATCAATAAACATATCATGCAACATCAACAACATCGATCATAACAGGATATGGATAGCATGTAATCACTCAGCATACTATTAAACATCAACCAATCATATCAAGTTATATCATAATTCATGCTTGATAACATCATCTCAAAGCATGACAATAACATCCACGTAGTGTTGGTATCGTAACATACAAACGTTATTCGATACAAGCATCAAAGAACACTAGGGAATCAATAAGCAGCATATTCAAAACATATAAAACACTGCACATCAAAACAGAATCAATTCCGTACATAACAGCATACACAGAAAATAGAATTCAGAAGCCAACACAGGAGCTTCAACACGGGTGCCCGTGTGCAGCAACACTGCCCGTGTGGAAATGTGTCCAGAAACACATTATTTTTACCAATACAGAAGATCTACACGGGTGCCCGTGTGCAGCAACACTGCCCGTGTGGAAATGTGTCCAGAAACACATTATTTTCACCAGTACAGAAGATCAACACGGGTGCCCGTGTGCAGCAACACGGCCCGTGTTGATGAGCGCGTACAACATTTTCCTGTACCTGCAGCATGCTCAGAACAGCAGCCAAACACGAAAAATACCAGCCAAAACGTGCATTTCGGTACATAACAACATCAATTTTGCATAAATCAAAGCAACACATCAATTAGAAACACAATTCCCTTCTACGTTAGTCAATTTCCAATCTTAAGGACAGCATTACTTCACTTAAGGTCTTATTTTTCAAATCATACACAACTCAGAATTTTCGTCTCAAAACATCCTATTTTATCAACAATTCTTTCATCAACAACAAGTTTTATAAAATTGACCTTAAGTTACATATTACCCGTCCTTTAGGGAAATCCTAACAACATTGAGGTTATCCCTAGAATTACCTAAGGGAAACTCTCGATCATACAAATATACTCCAAATCCACCATAGGAACCTAAAATCCTTAATTGAATTATAAAATTTGGGAACCTAAACCTTTTCTAACAAGGTTCAACCCTAAGGTTATTGATCCCTAAGAACATCTAAAAATTGGGGTTTCTCCCTACGATTATCCAAAATCAATCGTACCTAAACCCATAAGCAAAAGTAAATCGAGTAGTAACCCCCCTTACCTTATCAAATTGCAGCTTTGAACTCTTGAGTGATTGTTCATCGTTCTTCAGAGCTCCAATCCCAAATATCTCCAAACACTTCACTAAAATACATAACAATCAAATTCACTTATAAACATAAACACTTTCTCCAATAATCACTTATTAAAATAAGCTCTTAAAGCTACTTAATTCCTCATAATCATATAGAAAATTTCACTAGATTTCCAACGCATCAAACGGCGCCTAAATCGGAGTTACGGTTCAAAAGTTATGGCCGAAACGATTTTTGGGAAAAACCTACCCGAGCATCAACACAGAAGATCAACACGGGTGCCCGTGTGCATCAACACGGCCCGTGTTGATGACTCTGCAACACCATAATTCACGTTTTTATGCTTCCCAAAATCACCCCAACCCATTCTTAATCATCCCCAAACATCCTAAAACCATCTAAATCGAATTCCTACCATATAGCAATGATCTAAGGCATACAATAGGATCAATACCACATCAAAACACCAATCAATTCCATTCATCTCATGCCATCATTTCCTCATTTCTATGGTTTTGCAAAATAGGGTACAAATGGGGTTTCCACCAAAACCCACATCTCATGGTTCTTATTTCATCCTAACTAATACCCATTCATGTTTCATCATCACAACAACCATGGCATCAAGAATCCATCATCCCTAAAAACCCTAACTCATATAGAATATATCACAACTTTATTCATAGTAAAAGAATGACCAAACCCCTTACCTTGGATAATCTGCAGCTCCTGCAACTTCCTCGATCAATCTCCTCATTCTTCTCCTTTCTCTTCTTTACACGTTCTCTGAGTTCCAAAATCCCAAAATCTCAGTTTTACGTGAAAGTGAGCAAAAGTGACATATAAGTCCCAAATAACATTTTACTTCACTTGCACCCCCTCTTTTACCAATAACATCATAAGCCCAATAACTTAAAAACCCAATATTTTCTTATTTCTTTTATTTTCTTCAAATATTCCAAAATAAATAATTCTTTTTATTTTATTAATTCTAATAAAATAGATTCCCAATCAAATAAATCAAATAATTAAAACTGGGGTGTTACAACTCTCCCCCACTAAAAGAGTTTTCGTCCTCGAAAACATACCTTAGACGAACAGTTCTGGATAAGCCTCTTTCATCTGGCTCTCCAGTTCCCAAGTGATATTTCCATCTGCTGGACCTCCCCAAGCAACCTTCACTAATGCTATCTCTTTACCTCTTAACTGTTTCACTTCCCGATCTTCTATCCTCATAGGCAATGTTTCTACTGTCAGGTTATCTCTCACCTGTACATCATCTACTTGGATTACATGAGATGGGTCTGGAATGTATCTCCTCAACTGAGAAACATGAAAAACATCGTGCAAAATCGCAAGTCTCGGAGGTAAAGCAATACGATAAGCAACTTCTCCAACTCTTTCCGTAATCTGAAACGGACCAATAAAACGCGTAGTCAACTTCTTAGATTTCAACGCTCGACCAATACCCGTTATCGGAGTAACTCTCATAAACACATGATCTCCAGCACTGAATTCTAAAGTCTTCCTCCTCTTATCATGATAACTTTTCTGACGACTCTGAGAAGCTCTCATATTCTCTTGAATCAATTTGATCTTCTCAGCAGTTTGCTGAACAATCTCTGGCCCAATTACTGAACTTTCTCCAGATTCATACCCACACAAAGGCGTTCTACATCTCCGACCATACAATTCCTCAAACGGAGCCATACCAATACTCGAATGGTAACTATTGTTATAAATAAATTCAATCAATGGCAACTAGCTATCCCAAGCTCCACCCTTCTCTAAAACACAAGCACGCAATAAATCTTCTAACGATTGAATCGTCCTCTCCGTCTGACCATCAGTCTGAGGATGATAAGCTGAACTCAACCTCAACTTAGTACCCATAGCCTTCTGCAATCCTTCCCAAAACTTCGAAGTGAACCTCAGATCTCTATCTGACACAATACTAGAAGGAACTCCATGCAAACTCACTATTTTCTCAATATACAACTGTGCCAATCTCTCCATTGAGTAATCCATTCGCACCGGTATAAAATGAGCAGACTTAGTCAGTCTATCCACAACAACCCATATCGCTTCACAATACTTAGGAGTCCTCGGCAACCCGGATACAAAATCCATAGAAATACTATCCCACTTCCATTCTGGAATAAACATCAGTTGCATAAATCCCGATGGCTTCTGATGCTCAATCTTCGATTTCTGACAGATTAAACAAGCATACACAAATTCAACTATCTCCTTTTTCATTCCCGGCCACCAAAACAATTTCTTCAAATCATGATACATTTTTGTGGCACCCGGATGAATACTCATCCCACTGCGATGTCCTTCTTCTAAGATACTCTTCTCGATTTCTACGACATCAGGAACACAAACTCAATCACCAAATCTCATAATACTGTTTTTATCCATTCAGAATTCACCTCCTTGACCTTGATTGATCAATGTCAATTTATCAACTAGATTAACATCAGATTTCTGCCCAATCCTGATCTCTTCTAGTATACCACTAGTCAGCTTCAACATACCCAACCTGACACACTTCAGAGTACTTTCACATACTAAGCTTAAATCTCTGAATTGCTCAATTAAATCCAATTCACGAACCATCATCATAGGCACATGCAATGATTTCCTGCTCAAAGCATCTGTAACTACATTTGTCTTACCAGGATGGTAAACCAAACAAAAATCATAATCTTTGAGAAATTCTAACCATCTTCTCTGCCTCACGTTAAGCTCTTTCTGATCGAAAAGATATTTCAAACTCTTATGATCACTATACACCTCTAATCTTGAACCATACAGATAATGTCTTCACAACTTCAAAACGAACACAACTCCCGCCAATTCTAAGTCATGAGTAGGATAGTTTCTTTCATGCACTTTCAGTTGTCTCGGAGCATCAGCCACTTCTTCTCGATTCTGCATTACACTCTGCACTAATCCCATCAAGGATGCATCACAATACACAACAAAGTTCCGCCGGATTGGCAACTCAAAATAGGCACACTAGTTAACCTCTTCTTCACCTCTTGAAATCCTTATTCACACTTAGAGTACCAATATACGTTGGACCCTTTCTTACTTAGGATCAACACAATACCATCACAGAAATCACATGTCCACGAGAATTAACTTTACTTAACCAGGATACATATGAAATCACTTCTCTTTCAATAATTCTCAAAACAATTCTCGAGATATTCCAACTATTCATCTTCATCCTTGAAGTAAATCAGAATATCCTCCATCAGTACTACCACAACTTACCAAAATTCTTCGCACTGAACCTTACCTCAGATAAACACTTTACCCCATTTCAACAACACAGCAGTGCTCAACTAAGCTCAACAAGTTTCTAATCACTATAATCGGTCTGGTAATTCTCAATATAGAATCTCATCTACTGGGATGGATTCACACATACCACCATCTGGAACCTCATACTCATAACTCACTTCTTTAAACCGAAGTCACACTTTGCTAGCTTAGCACCAAGTCTAATCTCTGTCAATTCCCAACACAAGATTTGTAATTACTCCATCAGTCCTTATCCTGAATTGAATAAACCATAAGGTTTACAATAACGTCACACATATTCTTATACGCCACAACATTCAAGTCCAAACTTCATTTCTTATGAATTATTTACTTTCCTAACGGAACTCTTGTATCATCAGAATCCATACAAGTTCTCACTTCCAATCATGGAAAACCAATCTTCCTTCTCGAATCTCCACTACAGGGAAGCATATCCATCACACTCTTAGCCCACGAGATTCACAACACAACCAAGTCCAACTAATACCAACCAGTCCAGTTTAACACGAAGGTAGACTTCATAATTCCACAAGTACTCCACATTCTCAATATATCATCGTTTACTCTTGTTGGACCTTAGTTCACACTTACAGAACTACTGCTAGCTTCAGAGTGTCACTAGGAATTCATAAACCACTAATACAACACTATCTGTCGCTACACCTTCACTTTCTAGAGAAGTACTTTCCAACTTCACTTGATCGTTCTCTTATCGAACCATCTCAATTTGATCAATACATCGAGACCTTTAATTGGTATTCTTTTCAGATATCAGAATCCGTATCAACTTCTCATATCCATCTTAAAGCAATTGGCTTCGCTCTGCCAAGTTCATACACATACTAACAAAACTAGCAAGACATGTCTATCACATCCACTATGCTCCATTTTGCTATCAACAACAGATTAAGGTCGATCAGTCCCTCAATTTGTCAATAGACAACCGAAGACATAATGAATGTAAAAACCCATCTTTACTGACTTCATTAGCACTGCATACAACTGATGCACAAATCCATGAGATAAATTCCACCTAAGTAATGCTCTTACCTCTGAATCCTCTTCAGGACTATGAACAATGCAGTCTATACCATGCTCATACTCTTACCATTTTCCTCACGTCGAGCCATTACTTAGCATCCAGAAGCACCATGGAGAAGTACCAACTCCTCCCCCACTTATCGCAATCTTATCCCTGCAATCAAGTGATCCAAAACAAAGAAATACCAACAGTGTTTTCAAACACTTATTGCGTACCAAGGGTAATGACACTGACATAACAACTTGGCCGGACAGACCGACCATGCTCTGATACCACTATTGTAACACCCTCTAAAACCCCGCATAAAATTTCGCAAATAATTAAAATCATGTTTTCAGAGTACATGTATTAACGAGGATGTCACAATTCTCTTTTAATAAAAACAAGTTCCTGTCATGCATAACATAGAAGCAACTCATACATGTTTACACAGCGGAATAATATAATTAATAAAATCAAAGTTATAATATTTTCAATCATCAGGGATTAACACCTGGAATATATCAACATCATATTATAACCACATACTAAGGAAAATAAACGAGTCTGACTAAAGCAGCTCGACAAACAAACGTTCCCGGAGTTACAAGTATCAGAGCATGACCCGGACAATACTTAAACCGAAATAAACTAGAAACAGCAAGTCTTCGCCAAGCATCTGAGCGAAGCTCCTCAATCTGAAATGTTCAACAGTAAGGGTGAGCATCTCAACTATACATTTGATTATACGTTCATAAAAATCAATTCAGAAAAATCATAAGCATCACCCAAACAGTTAGCATGTTTCATAGTTTACGAAAACCTTTACAATTCATATATTCATAATATATTACTTTTCATACTTATAATTAACATCGTACATCATTAACAATTCAGCAACAATACATGCATACAATCAATTAAATACAACATTGGAAAATCATCCATTCATGTTATATTCAATATAATGCAACACACCCATGCATGTGGTACCATTTTACCGCCCCATTATATCTCGGGTCACGGACAACTCATCGTTCCATTATATCGCGGACACGGCTACCACCTCAACGTTCCATTAAATCGCGGACACGTATGTTGGCCACCATGTTAATTCCACACAATGGGAATTAACAAATGCAACATGATATGTAAAGTATGTAACACTCAGCATACTATTAACATCAATAAACATATCATGCAACATCAACAACATCGATCATAACAGGATATGGATAGCATGTAATCACTCAGCATACTATTAAACATCAACCAATCATATCAAGTTATATCATAATTCATGCTTGAAAACATCATCTCAAAGCATGACAATAACATCCACGTAGTGTTGGTATCGTAACATACAAACGTTATTCGATACAAGCATCAAACAACACTAGGGAATCAATAAGCAGCATATTCAAAACATATAAAACACTGCACATCAAAACAGAATCAATTCCGTACATAACAGCATACACAGAAAATAGAATTCAGAAGCCAACACAGGAGCTTCAACACGGGTGCCCGTGTGCAGCAACACTGCCCGTGTGGAAATGTGTCCAGAAACACATTATTTTTACCAATACAGAAGATCTACACGGGTGCCCGTGTGCAGCAACACTGCCCGTGTGGAAATGTGTCCAGAAACACATTATTTTCACCAGTACAGAAGATCAACACGGGTGCCCGTGTGCAGCAACACGGCCCGTGTTGATGAGCGCGTACAACATTTTCCTGTACCTGCAGCATGCTCAGAACAGCAGCCAAACACGAAAAATACCAGCCAAAACGTGCATTTCGGTACATAACAACATCAATTTTGCATAAATCAAAGCAACACATCAATTAGAAACACAATTCCCTTCTACGTTAGTCAATTTCCAATCTTAAGGACAGCATTACTTCACTTAAGGTCTTATTTTTCAAATCATACACAACTCAGAATTTTCGTCTCAAAACATCCTATTTTATCAACAATTCTTTCATCAACAACAAGTTTTATAAAATTGACCTTAAGTTACATATTACCCGTCCTTTAGGGAAATCCTAACAACATTGAGGTTATCCCTAGAATTACCTAAGGGAAACTCTCGATCATACAAATATACTCCAAATCCACCATAGAAACCTAAAATCCTTAATTGAATTATAAAATTTGGGAACCTAAACCTTTTCTAACAAGGTTCAACCCTAAGGTTATTGATCCCTAAGAACATCTAAAAATTGGGGTTTCTCCCTACGATTATCCAAAATCAATCGTACCTAAACCCATAAGCAAAAGTAAATCGAGTAGTAGCCCCCCTTACCTTATCAAATTGCAGCTTTGAACTCTTGAGTGATTGTTCATCGTTCTTCAGAGCTCCAATCCCAAATATCTCCAAACACTTCACTAAAATACATAACAATCAAATTCACTTATAAACATAAACACTTTCTCCAATAATCACTTATTAAAATAAGCTCTTAAAGCTACTTAATTCCTCATAATCATATAGAAAATTTCACTAGATTTCCAACGCATCAAACGGCGCCTAAATCGGAGGTACGGTTCAAAAGTTATGGCCGAAACGATTTTTGGGAAAAACCTACCCGAGCATCAACACAGAAGATCAACACGGGTGCCCGTGTGCATCAACACGGCCCGTGTTGATGACTCTGCAACACCATAATTCACGTTTTTATGCTTCCCAAAATCACCCCAACCCATTCTTAATCATCCCCAAACATCCTAAAACCATCTAAATCGAATTCCTACCATATAGCAATGATCTAAGGCATACAATAGGATCAATACCACATCAAAACACCAATCAATTCCATTCATCTCATGCCATCATTTCCTCATTTCTATGGTTTTGCAAAATAGGGTACAAATGGGGTTTCCACCAAAACCCACATCTCATGGTTCTTATTTCATCCTAACTAATACCCATTCATGTTTCATCATCACAACAACCATGGCATCAAGAATCCATCATCCCTAAAAACCCTAACTCATATAGAATATATCACAACTTTATTCATAGTAAAAGAATGACCAAACCCCTTACCTTGGATAATCTGCAGCTCCTGCAACTTCCTCGATCAATCTCCTCATTCTTCTCCTTTCTCTTCTTTACACGTTCTCTGAGTTCCAAAATCCCAAAATCTCAGTTTTACGTGAAAGTGAGCAAAAGTGACATATAAGTCCCAAATAACATTTTACTTCACTTGCACCCCCTATTTTACCAATAACATCATAAGCCCAATAACTTAAAAGCCCAATATTTTCTTATTTCTTTTATTTTCTTCAAATATTCCAAAATAAATAATTCTTTTTATTTTATTAATTCTAATAAAATAGATTCCCAATCAAATAAATCAAATAATTAAAACTGGGGTGTTACAAAAACTCCTTGAATATTTTGAATTGATTTTTTAATAACCCTTTGAAGAGAAGGATGTTTTTGGAATCATTCAAAAATACCAAAAGATGAGAAATATATACTTCTTTGAAGTTCAAAACCCTAGCTCATAGATTAAGAAAATGGTTTGAGGAACTTTGACAATTTTGAACAACCTTATTGTACCAACACTCTTGCTTTGTAAATATAAGTTGTTGAGGATGATAATGAGAACTCATAGCCACCAAAACCACTTCCATATATTGATAATTGAGTGAAATATGCACTTGTGATCAATGGGAACAAGACCTTGTCCAACCATGA
This sequence comes from Vicia faba, assembly GCA_948472305.1. Lineage (NCBI taxonomy): Eukaryota > Viridiplantae > Streptophyta > Magnoliopsida > Fabales > Fabaceae > Vicia > Vicia faba. The sequence goes on from OX451741.1 coordinate 107,550,876, forward strand.
TAACTTCTTCCATCAACCCCTTGTTCTTTTGAATCAATTTGATAACTTTGAAATGTGATGAACCAAACTAAACCTTACCGTGCCATTTCTTCCAAAACAACTTCAATGGTGAGGTTTGTAGTTCTCAAGCTTTATTGACTAGGGCATGGAAATAAACTCATGAACCTATGGATCAACTTGCTAAGCCGCATCACCCTTACCTACATTATTAACAAGTAAGACAAACCAACATTGTATTTTATTAATTAAAAGGAAAATCAAGACAAAACATTCATGATCACAAAATAAAACAAGTCAAAGTGCTTGGTGATTCCTCAAAGAGCAAAGCTAAAGATAGGGAGGAGAACCAAAAGCCCTAATGTGATCTTGTTGTGATTGAATCAACATGGTATGATTAAGGGATCTTAGGGGAAAAATTGGGGTACAACAGCGTCAATGGATGTTGAAATTTTGATGTGCCAATGAGAATTGGGCTCTTTGTTAGATCCATGCTGTTAGAAGTCGTTAGCCAGATGAGATGATAAGCATAGCTTGATTATGGATAGAAGTAACCTAATGAATTCATGACAACTATTTACGCAAGCTCGTGTGATTTTGATTGATACCCCTATGATTGGTAACAAATGATTAAAGCATATAGGTTTTCCTATGCAACAAGGTTTCTTGTCATATGATGGTTGAATTTTATGCTATCATGATTTCCTGATACTCGATTTGAACTTGAAAATTGCTGATGTAGGAGAAAGATCCACTGGAGATTATGGAAGTACGCAGAGAGCTTTCCCCTATGTGAAATATGTTGGATCTTGGAGGAGATTATCATGGATATGAGCTTGGAAATAGTTTGATCATAATATGAACGACCCCACTATCTCGAACTATGCCTCTGATTAAAAGACTCTTGAAAATGTTTGGCTTTGATGAACCATTTTGAATCAACTCCTTTTGATCGAGCCTCATAGTGGTTTTCCCTAACATTCAAAATTTGAAAGATGTGCCCCTCAATCTCCAGGATATGGAGGAAGTACCCTCAGAAATAACTTAGACCTTACCATGAACTTGACATAGATTGCCCCAAGTATTCGAAGCTTGAAAAGTTTGTACTTGAAGTTGCTTGAAGGGGAATTTGGACCCTACGTGCAGTAGGATGAACTTGGTACGTACTGCCTCAACATTTGATCTTGGAAGGTTGCCCCTGATTATCAATGTCTTGAGAGGTTTGTTAAAACGAAGAAATCGAGTCATACCATGTTGTGATATGACTTGATTAAGGAATACTATTTGAAAGGTATGCCCCTGATTGAACAGTGCTTTAAACTTGATCCAAGTTGATTGAATCTCAGAATGATCACCCCTTGTCAATAGTATCTTCATGTGATATACCCATACGATCATTAGTCTTGCCTATGATTATAGGGTTCTTCATTAGATGCCTTTCCCCCCTGAAATAAATCACTTTTGATTAAACTAATTTTTTTTTGAGATCTCCTTGATGCTAAGTATTGATTCGTAGATAAAATTGTACATTTTGAAAAAGTAATTCCGTTTGATGCACATGCAAGTTTTGAAATTGAAGTTTGAATAGAGATGGATGATTAGATATGGAGATTAGAAGAAGTGGTTAGTAATAATTTTAACAAACATAGGATTCAGTTTAACACAAATTTTGCCGAGTATGCTTTCATAGTGAACCTAACTTCAATTTGGACTTTTGAAGGTTGTAACGTGGCCTGGTTCATGGTTAAAGAAACAAAAGATATAAGGCTCAAAATTTATTTAGCCCACTGTAATACGATGGGAGAACTGACTTAGTTTTGTGTTTTATTGCAAATGTTGCAGATAGCAAGAGTCGCAACCGACTTTTCTTTTATCCAATAATGAAAGGGTGAAAAGACCATGAAAGACCTTTTTTGATTTTGAGTTTGGGGGGTAGGTTATGAAAAGGGAAGTTGTTAGCAACCTTTTCATCCGTAGTTATCTACGGGCTCTTAATTACTAGATTACTTTGTTTTGAAAAATTGCTTTGTGTCGTGTGTTTGAAAATATTTTGAAAATGACAATAGTAAGGCAAGACTTTGTAATGATTCTCTATTCTGTTTTTGAGAATGCGTACGAAGTGTTTGTTTTTGAATCTTTTTTTGAAAGTGTGATTGTGAAATATGTTTTTGTTTTAAAAAGTGCGAGCAAGCGATTAACAGTATTCTACCCTTATTCAAGGTCGTTCATGTTATTTTCCTCCTCCTTTTAGAGATAGTGTTATCTGTACCATTAGTTGGTAGGTACACCCATTTATTGGATGTGAAGGGACAGGTGTGGGTCATCGTACATTCATAAAGGTAACTCATAGGGGAGCGTTAGAAAATTATCGTAAGGGACTAAGATCATTTACCGAGGCAGCATCGAAGGGTCATCGAAGGACTATGATTTTATTAACTGAGGGTCTTTGCTAAAGCGTCCCCACATTCGAGGGACATGACAGTTTTCCGAGGCAACAAGTGAGGTTACCCTAGAGGTGTGCATATGAAGAGTGATTAAATTCAGTTTATTTATCTTGTATTTAGGGTTAGCTATTGATTGTTTTTTAGTCTTTCCATACAAACCCTAATTACTAGCAAAGAAATATAGCAGTAATGAAAAGCAATAAAATGCGGGAAATAAAGTCCTACACTATTACAAGGCTTCGAGAGTGGGGGTACAACCAATAAAGTAGGGGAGAAAAGTAGTAAGCCCTAATTAAACTATTACAAACTGTAAGCAGGTACATAATTGGAAAAATAATGAAACACATGACAATAATAAAATAGGCAAACTCGTAAAATAAACGAAACGGGAAAATAAATTGTTTTCGTGATTTTTTGATAGAAAAGAGTTTGGCGATTAAACTGAAACTAATTGATTATGATTAATTAAAAAGAAAGGTTAGTTAATTAAGTTAAAAAAACCTAAAATCTAAGTTGATTTTAATTTAATTAAGAATACCTAAAAATCAAATTAGGGTTGATTAATAAAACTTAAAATTAAGTTAGGGTTTGTTAAGAAAGAATCCAGGTTTTGTAAAAATGTTAGGTTTTATGAAAAGGAAGAAAAGGTGTTAAAAATAACCAAATGGTAGGGTGGGTGTTGAACCCACGCCCTCAAGGTTTTCCAGCAACACACTCACCACAAAGCCAAGCGCGCCTTGGTGATGGAACTTGGCTTCAGCGCATTATATGATAAACCTTCAAAATATGGAAACATTAAGAAAATAGATGGCAAAAGGATGGATCGAACCCAGGCCCTATGACACATGGCCCTATGTGAGCCAAGTTTATGTCGAAGCTATTTTTTCCAACATTGTTAACTTCACCCAAGTAATAACTTTGGTCGGCTTCGATATTCTCCACGATGCCACCAGGGCGCCAAATTGTAACCCGTTGATGCATCGAAGATGGCACTGCACCTATGCCATGTATCCATTCTCTACCTAAGAGTAGATTATAGTTGGGCTTCGCTGAAATGACCATGAACATAGTTGGTCAAAGTATTGTTCCCACCTTAAGGTCTAATTGTATCACCCCCATAGTAGTTCCAATACCTCCCTCATAGTTTGATAGAACCATGTTGTGGGGTTTGATATCTCCATCTCCCTCGCCCATTTTCCTCAGCATAGATTGGGGAATTATATTTATTGTAGCCCCGCAATTAACCAAAATCTTGTTGATGGTTATTTCCCCTATCTTTGCCCTTATGAACAAGGGTTTGAGGTGAATTTTCATCGCCTCAGTAGGTGGCTCGAAGAAAGCATTTTGCTCTTCCATGCAACCATTGTTCATCATATAATAACACACTGGCCTATGTTTGGCCATTTCCTGTTCGACCTCCCAGTCAGTCTCTTCGACTTTGACTTGGAGGTCGTACTCCCTGGGTAGTACTGATACTACATTCACCATAATATCTAAAGTATCATCAGATTCAGAATTACCTTCTTCATCTGATTCACCTTGTTCTGGACACACCAATCTTCTAACAATTGGTTTCCTTTCCAAATACTTTCTTTGTTTGCCTTTGTCCATTCTTTGTTTTACGTTGGTGCTTGATTCTGGTTGAGGCTCCTCTGTAGCCTCTCTCTTGGCTTTTCGCCGTCTTTGATATCTTCTCCACTGGGAGCAATACATGAGGTTTTCCCCCTTATAGTTGCTCAACACATGAGCCACTTTGTTTGTTGTTTTAGTTTGGAACTCGTTCCTATATTCTAAGGATGATCCTCTTGGCACATCGAATGTTCTCCATTCTCCTCACTTGGCCTTTTCCTGTTTGTTGGTTTTAGCCAAGTGTCCACGGGGATATTTGTTGGAGGCTTGAAAGTTGATGGCCTCTTCGCCTGGTTCATTGGTCCTTTCTAATATCCTCTTCTGGGATCATATCTAACCTCAGAAACCATTTTGGGTTGGGTACTGGTGGCCCATTTCTCCTTTGCTGCCCTTACGCCCTGTATGTGTTCTGCAACCTTTTTGTCGAAGATGGAGCTGCATCTTGGACACAACATAACTTCAGACTTCTTTTTCTGGCATCATTGCAGAAAATCAGCCAGATTCTCATTCTCTTTAGGAAATGAAGTTTTCTTCACTTCCTCTTGTCTGATGGCCTCTTCTGAAGCCTTTGCCTCAGATACATCGACCATATTGACTTCTACATTGCTCTTGGCAGCGAGATTCGTCTTTTGCATTTTGGCTTCAAGGTCCTCTGTCGAACCCTTGACGGCAGCCAAGTAAGAACCTGCAGTAGTCCTTTTTCTTGAGTCTCCAGTAGCTCCTTTGCTTAGGCCTTCAGTAGCCCCTTTTCTTAGGCCTTTAGTAGCCCCTTTGCTTAGGCCTTCAGTAGCCCTTCTCACCCCTTCGACAGTCTTTCTGGAGATGTTCCCAGTGAAACTTCCAAAAACTGGCTTATTGACGATGTCTTTAGAAACTTCGACCATGTGGATTCCTACTGGTTTAACATAGTGGGCATTAGCTCCCAATGGGTTTGCATCGATTTTCATTAGAGGTTTGTCAGCAAATTTGATTATGCCTTCTTTGTTCGCTCCTTGAACGAGATCCCTGAAAAGAAAACATTGTGAAGTTTTATGGCCAAAAAAATTATGATACTTACAAAAACCTCTTTTCTTTCTTTGTTCTAAAGGAGACATTTTTTCCCCTGGGGGTAGTATCATTTGGCCATCTTTAACTAACAAGTCAAATATCTCGTCACATTTTGTGAATTCGAAACTATACGTTTTCTTTGGGAATCTATCAATGTTCTTTTCAGACTCAGTAGGATTCTTCCCATTTGAGGGTACTAACAATCTACAAGAGTATGGTGGCCCTTGCTTTAACTCTGCTAAATCTATTTCGCTTTCTTCGACAGCTATAAGATCACTAGATGTCTCTGGATCGTCATCATCCATTTCGACATAGGCTACCCTTTCTCTTCGATGAGTCTTAGTTGCTTTAGCTTTTTCAACTTTAAGACGTTCTACCCGTCAAACTCTATCGGCCAATTGGGCCATATCCCTCAAGTATTGGGTATCTAATTTTTCCTAATAAAATAATCTAGGCCCCCTGCTGCCATTTCGACCAATTCATGCTCATGCACTTGTGTAAAGCATCTAACTTTGAGCAGTTGAAATATATTTAGATATTCATCTATTGGCTCAGTGAATCTCCTTTTCACCCTAGCCAGTTCTTTCAGACTTATTTTGGTTTGTCCCATGTAAAATTGTTCATGGAACAATCTCTCCAATTGATTCCAATTGTGGATCGAATTGGCTGGGAGGATGGTAAACCAAGTAAAAGGGTTTTTAGTTAGAGAACTTGGGAAGTACTTAATCTTAAGGCTCTCGTTATTTGATATTTCCCCAGCTTCTATCAAATATCTCGCTACATGTTCGATAGTGGACTCCGTCGTATCCCCTGAAAACTTAGTGAACTTTGGAACTTTCCACCTAGGGGGTAAATCTGTTTGCAAGATATACTCTGACAATGGAGATGTAAAGTTTGGCCTATTAAAGCCAATGTTCATTCCATTTTGTATCATGATTCTTTCTATCATGGCTATCATATTATTATCTGTTCCATAATTATGGTGTCGAACCTACTATATCAGTTCGTCATCATTTTGGTTTCTATTTACCACCATTACACCTTGATCGCCATCTCTAGGGATCTATGGGGGAAATCTGGGTATTTCGACCCTAGGTTGTTCGATTTCCACTCTGTGGTTCCTCCTATCTAGCTGTGGGTTTTGGTTAATGGTTACATCTTCTTCTAAGACTATACCTTGATTCTCTCTTATTGGTGCTCTTTGGGGATGTCGAATAGGTTGGGGAACCCCAAAAAATTCAACCATGCGCGTCATCTATGCTGACATTTGTTGGTTCTACTGGGTGGTATTTTGTATTAGAGGGTTCAACATTGTACTCAGAGTTTGGGCCAACATTTGTACCATATCATGGTTGCTTTCATCCATCTGTTTCCTCAAAATTGATGCGGAAGCATTTGTGAGGCTTGGTATTGCATGGGATGTCCCTCCTAAGAGTTAGTTTCTACCCAAATTCTCCATACCAGTTCCAGATCCCTGTAATGGCGAAGACACACTTACCAAAGGTTCTAAAAATGTAGACGCAACATTCATAAGACTAGCCATTTCAGTAGTTGGCATGCCATAAGGTTGGTCTCGACCCATCCAGGCTGTCGAAAATCCTGGGGGAACGTATGGTCGAGATCCTGGATTCACCCTTGGTGTGGGTGTTCCTGGTGGTCCTCTGGGACCTGCATACAAAAGTATTGGTCCTGTTTGAGTTGCTGTTAATGTTGGTGCCGAACCAATGGTTGACGATATAGTTTCACTAAAGGTTGGTATAACCGATGTTCCCATAGTAATTGGGGGAGGTATTTCTCCATTATTTGGATGATTTGCCATTTCACTTTCACTATTTCTCCTTCTAGTTGTACACTCGTTGGTGGTTAATTTACCACTTCTTAATAGCATACAAGACTTTGTAAAAGAAAGGAAATTATGCAAAGTATTTATGTTAATATAAACAAGCAAAACAAAAAATAAAAATTAGCAACGTCCCACCAGGTCTGCCAATTTGTTTTCCGTGTTATTCGGTAAACAATCGCTGATCTTCCAAAAAGGGTAATTTTTTGGTTACTCACAGGATTGATCAGTTTGATCCTAAGACATATGCTAATTATTGGTGTTGTTTGGACATAAATGCTAATATAAATAAAGAACACACGTTCGACTGAGAAAGGTTGAGGTTTGAAATAAGTTTGAGTGTAGAAAGTAAATAGAAAAGGGGTTGAGAAGAGTTTAAGTGCATGAATCTGATAAAAAGTGCAAGTAAAGTTCAAGGGAAAATAGATGTTTGCAAGTAAGATAAAAAGGCAAGGAGTGTAAAGAGAAATGTAAAAGACTTTGAATATAAAATGTGGTGTTTCAAACGTACATTTTTAGTATTCTTTCTCACGCAGCGGGTACTCAAATAGTATTGAGTGACTTGTACAGTTAGTTGAACACCCAGAAATCTACATAAACTTCCTATATTTATATTAAAAACTAGGTAACCGTCGAGGAGTTTCTTTGCTCTAGGATGAGGACAAGTCACTTCTGCATATGCTTCGACCTCTGTCTTCATGCCACATTACTTTCCTCAACTGCTAAGCGAACTGGTTTTCCCTCCTTTCTTCAGATTCAAAATCACCTGTTGCTGATACGAGGTTTCCTTTTAGTCGAAGTCCCTGGAGCCCTTTCAGTCGAAGGCCACAAGAACCTTCTGGTCAAAGATTAACTTTAACTCAGAAATTTGTCTAAGTATTTTTCCAATCTGTCAAAGTATTTCCATCTTAGATTTGTTCAATCTATTTTTGGCCCATAAGGCCAATTTGTTGTGGGTGTCGAATTTAGGAGCTAACAATACCCAATTGAATTTGGGCCTTCAAAATACAGCATATCAGCTATAACAAACAACAGAAAATTCAGCTACAAAATAGGTCTTCAACCAAATATTCCTAAATTATATCCATATTTAGAAAGTCAATATTCTTCAATACTCTACTTGATTCTTCTTGAACTACAAACCAACACCACATAAGATAATATAAATACTTAATTTTCCTCAAAGTATATTCTATTTTTGTGACTTAATAGAATATAATAGTCCAGTTCAGCTCAGGCGTGATGTCATATGCTTCCTCATAAGACATCTTATCTTACATGTTGTTTCAGATGTTAAAACTCTTCAACTCAACATATCCTAACATAAGATAGGATTTCTTGCTCAACCTGTTCTTGTTAGAAAGTTAAAACACCCTATCTAACATCTTGCTGCTATATTAGTTTTACCAAACATAAGGCCAATCATAAAAATAGAGAATTAACAGGTTTTCACAAAAGAAACAGGAGGTTATTGATTTGGGGACCAATGATGCAATCTTAGATCAAAACAAGTTGCTTACTTAACAAGTGGAGGAGCTCACAAAGCAAATGTATAGACTCCCCCCAAAAATTAAAGAAATGTAAGAGCTTCCTAGCAAACAAAAATAAGTTGCTTCATGTGATTTGTGTAAGGGAGATCATCAAACATGGTATTGTCCATCAGAGAATGAAGAGGCAGATTATATGGGGAACAAAAATCAATTCCAAAAAAGACAAGCTCCTTACCAAAATCAAGGGGGCTACCCACAAATTGGAAACAATCAACATATGGCCAGGGATGGAGACAAGATAAAGGTCCATCAAATAAACAAAATCCTTACCAAAATCCTCCTCCTCAAAACAAATCTTCCAAGATTGTGGAAACTTTGAACAAATTCATGCAAATGTCCATGGCTAATCAAAATAGTAATGAGGCGGAAATAAATAACTTGGAAAATCAAGTGGGTCAACTAGCCAAGCAATTAGCCGATCAACAAGATGGACCATCATTTTCTGCAAACATTCACACTAATCCTAAAGTGCATTGCAAAGCAATTTTAACTAGGAGTGGTAGAGTAGTAGGAAATGGAAGTGGTGATGAGGTTGATAGTGAGTAGGTTAGGATAAAAAAAGAAAAATAAGTTGAAAAATAAGTAGAACCAAAGAAAAATAAGGAAGTATTTGTTGAAAATGAGAGAATTGAAAAAGAAAATATAGAGAAGAAATAAAGTGAGGAAAAGAATAAGAAGTTACAAGAGGAGAAGAAGAAAATGAAAATTCATCTGGTTCAAAACTTACCTTATCCTCATGCTCCCACAAAGAAAGTTACTGCAATACATTATGCTAGGTTATTGGATATTTTTAGCCATTTGCAAATCAATATTCCATTTTCCGAAGCTCTCGAGCAAATGCTTACTTATGAAAAATTCATGAATGATATTTTTTCAAAGAGAAAGAGATACACGGATCAAGAGATTATTAACCTAGATACTAGTTGTAGTGCTATAATTCAAATGACTATTCCAAGAAAAGAGATAGATCCCTGAAGAGTTTCATTATCGGTCACAATTGGTGATGTGGATATTGGCAAAACACTAGTGTATTTAGGCTCTAGTATTAACTTGATTTTGGTATCTGTGGTGCGAAGGTTGGGGAACATTGACATTAGAGAGACAAAGATGACACTTAAACTAGTTAACAAATCTACTACCCGTCCATTTGGCGTAACTGAAGATGTTTTGGTGAAAGTGGACAAGTTCTTATTCCTCATGGATTTTATGGTAATGAATATGGATGAGTATGAATATGCACCTTTGATTCTTTTTCGACCATTCATGAAGACCATAAGAATGATGATTGACATTGGTGATGGTTTAATGAAGGTCCATGTTCAAGATGAAGAAGTGTGTTTTAATTTATTTTAAGCAATGAAGCATTCAAATGGTAAAGGAGATTTCTTTAGAATGGATGCCATTGAGAAAGCTATCATGGACGTGGGAAGGCAAGTTCACTTATTCACTCCTCTTGAGAAGGATTTGACCGATGCTCTTGAAGTTCTCGATGAAGATGAAGAGAAAGAAATATAAGATTGTCTAAGAGAACTTGAGGCATTGGAAGAAATTAATCCTTTAGATGTAAAATTTGATAAGTTGAAAAATGAACCAAGAATTGATGATTCTAAGGTTGAATTGAAGGTACTTCCTTCTCATTTGAAGTATGTGTTTCTTGAGGTGGGTGGTAATAGACCAGTTATCATTAGTGGTTCATTATCTAGCAAAGAAGAAGAGAAATTGATCCATGTTTTGAAAGAAAACAAAGAAGCGATATGTTGGGTTCTCTTCGAATTGAAGGGGATTAGTCCGGCTTATTGCATTCACAAAATTACGATGGAAAAGGATTTCAAGCCGATTGCTCAACCACAACACCTCTTGAATCCTACAATGAAGGAAGTTGTGAGGAAGGAAGTTGTGAAGCTATTAGAATCCTGGATGATTTATCTGATTTCAGATAGTACATGGGTGATTTCGGTGCAAGTGGCACCAAAGAAAGGTAGAATGACGGTGATAACAAATGAAAATAATGAATTGATTCCAACTAGGACCATAACGGGTTGGAGGATGTGTATTGACTACCGAAGGCTAAATTAATCAACTAGGAAAGATCACTTCCCTCTACCTTTCATGGATCAAATGAATGAGAGGTTATCGGGTCAAGAATTCTATTATTTTTTGGATGGATACTCCGGATATAACTAAATTACGGTTAATCTAGAGGATCATGAGAAAATGGCTTTCACATGTCTGTTTGGAATTTTTGCATATAAAAGGATGTCTTTTGGTATGTGTAATGCATCGGCCAATTTACAAATGTGTGTGCAAGCTATATTTTCCGATCTCATTGAGAAGACTATGGAAGTCTTCATGGATGACTTTTCCATTTTCGAGACTTCTTTTGATTTATGCTTGAAGAACTTGGATACCATTTTGAAAAGATGTGTGGAAACAAACTTAGTTCTTAATTGGGAGAAGTGTACTTTCATGGTTACTAAGGGCATTTTCCTTGGTCACAAAGTTTAATTCAAAGGGCTTGAAGATGACAAAGCCAAAGTGGAGGTGATTGAGAACTTGCCACCACCATTGAACATGAAGGGAATTCTAAGTTTTCTAGGTCATGTGGGCTTCTATCGAATATTTATCAAAGACTTTTCCAAGATTGCAAAGTCATTAAGCAACTTGCTCCATAAAGATAAGTCTTTTATTTTTGGTGATGCTTGTTTGATATCTTTTAATGAATTGAAACAAAACTTGATAACTACACCAATAGTCATAGCACCCAATTGGAAAATTAATTTTCAACTAATGTGTGATGATAATGATTATGTTGTTGGTGCAGTTCTTGGTCAAAGAAAATAAAAAAAATTCATGTGATACATTATGCTAGCAAGGTTCTTAATGAGGCACAAATTAATTATGCCTCCACCGAAAAAGAATTGCTTGCTATAGTGTACACGTTAGAAATATTTAGGTCCTATCTAATTGGTTCGAAAGTTGTTGTGTACACTGCCCATGTAGCTTTAAAGTACATGCTCACCAATCCAGACTCCAAACAAAGGCTCATTAAGTGGATCTTGTTGTTGTAAGAATTCAAATTAGAGATTCGAGATAAAAAGGGTTCAGAGAAATTAGTGACAAATCACTTGTCAAGGTTGGTGAACAATGATATCACAAGACAAGAAAGTGAATTTGAGGAATACATTCCAGATGAGAAATTGATCATGATTCAAGAAAGGCTATGGTTTTTCGATTTGGCTAATCACAAAGCTACCAGATGGATACCCGAGGATTTGAGTTCAAATGAAATAAAAAGTTTCTTTGTGATGCCACTTTCTATGTGTGGCATGAACCATATTTGTTTAAGATTGGTGTGGATAATTTGTTAAGAAGGTGCGTTACAAAGGAGGTAACAAGATGTATTTTATGACATTGTCATAACCCACCTTATGGTGGGCACTACAATGGGAAAATAACGGAGGAGAAAGTTCTTCACTCGGGTTTCTTTTGGCCTTACTTCTTCAAAGATGCACATATTTGTACTCAAAGTTGTGATTATTTCCAAATGAGTGGATGAATAAGCAAAAGAAACTAGATGTCATTACAAAATATGTAAGAGGTTGAAGTGTTCGATTGTTGGGCCATAGACTTTGTTGGCCCATTTCCACCTTCATTTTCTTGTGAATACATATTGGTTGATGTGGATTATGTATCAAAATGGGTGGAAGTAGTAGCGTGTTCAAAAGATGACGGTAATACCGTGATCAAATTTCTGAAGAAAAACATCTTTTCACATTTTGGTACTCCAAGGGTGTTGATAAATGATAGGGGATCCAACTTTTACAAATCTTAGTTAGAAAAATCCTTTGGAGCATTATTATGTGAAACACAAAGTTACAACACCATATCACCCACAAGCTAATGTTCAAGCGGAGGTATTGAATCGTGAAGTTAAGAGAATTCTTGAAAAAATTGTCTCTTCTTCGAGAAAGGATTGGTCACACATGTTGGATGAAGCATTATGGGCTTATCAGACTGCATTCAAAGCTTCGATTGGTATCACACCTTTTCAAACTATTTATGGAAAGACTTGTCATTTACCGGTAGAGTTGGAACATAAAGCTTTTTAGGCTTTGAAGTTTTTGAATATCAAAGTCGAGTGGTGAAAAAAGGAAACCGCAGTTGCACGATATTAATGAATTGCGACTTCAAGCCTATGAATCCAACAAAATCTACAACGAGAAAGTGAAAAATTATCATGATAAGAAAATTGTCAACAAAGATTTCAATGAAGGGCAGTTGGTTCTATTGCTAAATTCAAGGCTAAAGTTGTTTCTGGAAAAATTAAAATTCAAGTGGTTCGGTCCATTCCAGATCAACGAGGTAAATCACTATGTAGCAATTGTCCATTAAGACCTTGTTACAAAAGCAAGATGGACAGTAAATGGACAAAGGGTTAAAATCTATATGGGTGGCGACATCGACCGGAGTGCGACAACAATTCTGTTTTCCGATCCTTAAGTCACTTTTGACCGTTGAGCTGAAACAATGTTAAACAAATAAGTTTTTGGGAGGCACCCCAAAATTGTAAGTATTTATTATTTTCATGTTATGTAGAATAAAATCGATGGAGAAAGTCCGGTAGAATTAACTCTAGCAAATTTGAGAAAACCATGTTCCTCTGCTACTGTTGAGCGTGATATTGATCCTACTGAGCGCTCTTTGTTTTTAAAAGAAAAAACATTTTTAAATAAGGCCCATTTTGGATACAGTAGGCCCATTAGCCCACTTAGACTGATTACAGCATAAAGCATAGTTTTTTCCCCTCATTTCTCACTTTTCTCACTTGTGCAAACCTTATTCCCTCTCTCACATTTTACCCACTCAAGAATTTCATTTTTGCTCTCTAATATCTTGCAACTTTTCATATCTATATCATCCAGGTTTATTTAGGTATGTGATTTTATGGTTGGCATCAATTTTGGTAAAACAAGAAGTTGATAATTTTTTTTATCAAAACATGTTTCATTGCGAAAAACATGTATTGTAGCCTAATGTGAAGCAAATACCATAACATCTTGACCAGCTGGTACAACATTGTCTGCTGGTACCTATTTGACAGATGTTCTATTAGATGTTGTAAAAAAAACATCATGACAGTACAACTGGATAATATCCTTGAAGATTTGATTGAAAAATATGAGATTCTGGAAATTTCTAGTACTCATAACAGGCGTAGGCAATCAAGGAGTTTTAGGAACAATTGCAGATTTGATTTGTTTCATAAAAAGGATCTTTGAGACTCAATAGGAAATATTTTAAAGATTTTTTTTTTTGTTTCTATTTTTGTGGAGAAGATTCTGTAGGGATTTAGAGGTGAAGATTATATTTGATTGAAGAGTTCAAGCCCAACTGCAGAAGTCTATATAAGGAGTTGTCCAGGACCTAGTTTTTAAGTAGCATAGTTTTATTGTAAAACCTTGTGAAAAAAATAAGGGTTTAGGGTTTGATAGTTCCTTAGGATGCATTTGAGTTGACTGATTGTTACTTTTTTATCAAGTTATTGTTCTCATATAAGCTTTTAAGCAAAGATTTGAGTATTGTTTTAGTGAAGCTTTTAAGAAAACTAATTATTTTGTTTTAGAAGAGTGTTCTTCTTTTTGGTTTCTTGAGACATTCCCTTGGACTAGGATTGTTTGATATCACTATGGTGATTTGGAGTGAGGGGGGTTCTCATATCTAGGAGGTGCCTAGGTGGAAGTTTCACTGGGTAAGGATTAAGTGAGAAGTGTAAACTGTGAGTGTTTAGCTTCGAATTGATACTACTGATAGTGGATTTCCTTCCTGGGTTGGTAGCCCCCAGAGTAGGTGAGTTGCACTAAACTGGGTTAACAATTGATTGTATTCTTTAAGTTTTTGCAAATTTACTTTTATGCATAATATTTTTGTTTTAGCAAGTCTATTTTTTGTCAGCAAATGTTATAACATCTGTCGTGACATTGTGTGTTGTTAAGACATCAACCACGACCCTCGATATTGTGTGTGCCAGGATTTCAATTGGCATCAAGAACAAGCACCATGTTCTATTATTGGGTGATATCCAGGGATATACTTTCTATCACTATGGAGAAAGAAGGAGGATACAATAACAGACCACCCGTGTTAGATAGTTCAAACTATGACTAGTAGAAGGTCAAAATGGTAGCTTTTCTAAAATCTATGGATAGTAAAGCTTGGAAGGCTGTTTTAAAAGGATGAGAGCATCCAATTGTGAAGGACAAAGATGGAACATAATCTATGAAACATGAAGAAGAATGGGATGAAAATGATTACAAAAAAGCCATTGGAAATTCCAAGGCTTTAAATGCTCTATTCAATGGAGTAGACAAAAATGTTTTCAGGTTGATTAATACATGTACTATAGCCAAGAATGCTTGGGAAATTCTCAAGATAACTTATGAAGGTACCTCTAAAGTGAAGATTTCAAGACTTCAGCTTCTCACTTCTAAATTTGAGAACTTGAAGATGAATGATGAAGAGACAACTAAGGAATATCATATGAAGATTCTTGAAACTGCTAGTGCATCAAGTGCATTGGGAGAGAAAATGTCAGAAGCAAAGCTGGTCAAAAAGATTCTTAGGTCCTTACCTAGGAGATTTGATATAAAGGTTACAACTATTTAAGAAGATTAAGACATCAACAACTTGAGAGTTGATGAGTTTAATGGATCACTTCAAACATTCTAATTGGCTATTGGTGACAAGACTGAGAAAAAGAACAAAGGTATAGCTTTTGTATCCAGTGCTAAAGATGAGAAAGGTCAAGCTGAGATGGACATTGATGAGGATATGTCTAATACTATTGTGCTACTTGGGAAGCAATTCGATAGAGTATCAAAAGGATTAGACATAAAAGGGAGACCAGATGTCAAGAACATCTCATATGACATCAGTAATAATCTTCATTCTCAAGAGAAAACAAGAACAAAAGAGAAGTCAAGTCAAAGTAGAGGTATTCAATTCTTTAAATGTGAAGGATATGGTCATACTAGACCTGAATGTCCCAACTTCCTCAAAAATAGAAGAAGGGTTTCACTGCATCTTGGTCTGATGATGATAAGTCAGAAGATGAATATAATTCTGATAATGCCAGACTTGTGTTGGCTCTATCTGGAAGATGGGCATATGAAGTTGAAGCTTATGATGAGAATGATCTTTATGAAGACCTGGATATGTCCTACAAGGAGACATATGACATGTGTGATGAAAGCCTAAAAAAAGAGAAAGAACAAAGGAAGATCATTGCTGACTTGGAGAATGAGAAGAAGCAACTCTTAAGTATTGTGTATCATCTATAAAGTGAGGTAACACACTTAAATTCAAAGCTTGATAACTTAACTGGTTCCATAAATATGGTGAAAGAGGATGAAAATGCCAGAGTTCATTATCAATTTGATAATAAAAAAAGAAGAGTGACGGAAGAAATTTTTTTTCCTTCTGAAAAGAAGAAAAAAATCCACATGTTACAACATCTTGGAAAATATGATAAATCTTTAAATCAACCTCAATCTACTTGGAGATGTCACTACTATGGTGAGTCTGGTCATATAAAGCCTTTTTGTTTCAAATTGTATGGAGATAAAAAATATTCAGTTTGTTATAAGGCTAATATAGCGAGCAAAAAGAGAAGTGTTGAAAATAGGGATACTAACCTTATAGCTCATACTTCCTTGAGAGACTCGACCAGAGAAGACTGGTACTTTGACAGTTGAGGCTCTAGACATAGGGGTTCAGAAGATGTTAGTAGATGTCAAGTCTCATCCCACAGGTTCTGTAAGATTTGGTGATGGGTTTAGAGGTGAAATCAAAGGAGTTGGAAACCTGATGTGTGTTGGCTGTCCCTGGTTAGAAGATGTGTTGTTTGTGAAAGGATTAACTGCTAATATTATTAGCATTAGTCAACTGTGTGATCAAGGTCTATTAGTAAACTTCTCAAAATCATAATTTCTGGTCAAAAATGAAAAAGAAGTTGTTCTAATGAAAGGCATAAGGTCCAAAGACAACTGCTATTTGTGGGAATATGAAATAATCGCTTACTCTTCCACATGTCCAGAAAACAATGAGGATAAAGTGAAGCTATGGCACCAGAAACTTGGACATCTTCATTTCAAAAGAATAAAGAAAGTCATATCTGAAGGAGCCATTGGAGATATGCCATAGCTCAAGATTGAAGAAAGAAAAGTATGTGATTAATGTAGAAAAAAAAGCAAATCATGATATTACACCCAATGTTGCAACATCAGGCTACTTCTAAAATACATGAACTTCTTCATATGGATGTGTGATATGGTGGCAGAACCGACTGTTAATACTGGTTTGCGCTTTTTGTTCGCAAATGTCGCGGTAAGCAAGTTTCGCCATCGACTTTTATTTTATCCAACAAGGAAAAGGAAAAAGAACAGAAAAAACCTTTTTCGAGATGTTTCTGAGTACGGGGGGTAGATTATAGAAAGGGAAGGTGTTAGCACCCTTTCTATCCATGGTTTTCCATGGGCTCTTAGGTACTTGCTCATCTTTTAAAAATTGCTTGTGTGTGTGCTTGCTTTGGAAATATTTGTTTTACTTCGTTTTAACCCTTGTTTCTATCCTTCAAGAGTGTTACGAAGTTGTTTTTGAAAATTTGTTTGAAAAGTGTTTGTGTGAAAAAGATTTGTTGTTTTGAGCAAGTACCTAACAGTTATCTACCTACTCGAAAAAATGATTTCTTTTCCTCCTATCCTTTAGACCGTGTTATCCTACTATTAGTGAGTAGGTAACCCTAGTCGTTGGATATTTGAGGGACTATTGAAAGAGACGTAATGATCATTGAAGGAAACATGTAAGGATACCTTAGAATTTCGAAGGGACTGTCATCATATATTCGTAGGCAACATCGAGGAACAAGATCATTTCTCATAGGCAACACGAGGGACGTTGAGGGACCATGATATTTATGATGACTTTAACCGAGGGTCTTTGCTAAGGGTATCCCTACGTTCGAGGGACATGACCATTGTTTTCCGAGGCAACCAAGTGAGGAGTACCCTAGGAGTGAATATGTGCATATGATTTGTTTCAGTTATTTAATCTTTGCACATTTGGTGATCTACCATTTTAATTTTTCAGACACTCTTGTCATACAATCCTATTAGCCATACATCTAGACAGTTAAAGATTACGGAAATTAAAAGCAGAAAAGTAAATCTAATTATTACAAGGCTTCGGGGAATGGAGATTACATAACCAAAACTTGGGGGGAAATTAAACAGTAAATAAAACCCTAGTTCAAAAGACTATTACAACCTCAGAGCAATTACATAATTAGAAAAATGCGAGAAAAGATAAATCTATGCTATTACATTGATAATGCGACCTATACAATTTTCCTAGAAATTAAAATGTAAAAGAATAAATAAAAAGAAATTAAGGAAAAATTAAAACCGAAAATTCTAAGTTAATGTTTTTGGTGTTTTTTGTAGAAAATAATTTTAAGTTAATTAAAAAACCTAATTCTAACTAATTTTAATAAAAAAAAGTTAATTAACTTAATTTATTAATAAATGAAAAAAAGCCAAAAATTCAGTTACTAACTAAAACAAAAACCTAATCCTAATTTGTTAAAAAATGGTTAATTAAAGGGTTAATTACAAAGAAAACCTAAAATCTAATTATTTTCCTAATTTGCAGAAAAAAGGTTAATTAATTAAATTAAAGAGTTAATAAAAAAAAGAGTTAATAATAATAAAAAAAATTTAAAACCTAAATTAATTAGGGTTTGTAAAAAAGGTTAAGTTTGCCAATTAATAGGGTTTTTGATTTAAATAAAATTAGAGTTTATATGAATTTAGGGTTTTTAAGGAAGATATTAAAGAGAAAGAAATGATGCACAAAGGGTTAAAAATAAGCAAAATTATACATATTGTCAGGGATGAGTGTTGACCCAAAAATTAATTTAAAACCTAAAATTAAAAAAACCTAAAATTAATTATTCGAGTTTATTATGAAAAATTAAATATTTATGAAAAATGTTAAGTTTTATGAAAAAGATTTTAAACAGAAAGAATAAAAATAGGTAAAAGGATAAATAGAAAGGAAGAAAACCAAAACCAATAGGGATGATTGTTGAACTCACGCCCTTAGCGTCCTCAGGATGTCTGCCTTGCCATGAGTCATGCATTAGTGGTTGTTCTATTTTGGCCTAAGTGTTTTGTAATAACTCTGCATGGGACCCTGTCTAAATCTGTAATGTTGAATCTCATGAACACATTAAATAAATTACTATATCATGAAATACAAATAAAGCAAACACATGAAATTTTGTAATGTTAAAACCGTTATGGCATGTATGAATGATTATACCCTTTTGATCATGGATATCAAAACAGAATTACCCTTACTGGAGAAGTAGTGAGGTGTGGATTTGTAACAAGGATGACTTGTTTGTAGTGAGATAGGGGTTTGCAATAAGGATTTCAAGGTTTTAGGATTCTTGAAAGAATTTGATATTTTCACAGGGTTGTGGCAAAGGTTTTTTTTTCGTTCTTGTTCTTTGTGTGAAAAGAATGAGATTATATAATTGAAATTAGAGCAAATATATGGGCTTTGAATATGCAATTGGGCCTCCAATGTTCACTTGAGTCCGTCACGTTCCAGGCTAAATCGCAGGGGCTTAAGTGCAATTTTTAAAGTTGAAATGTGAAAACAAAATATAGCCGACATCAAGAACTAAATCCTGTCCAAAAATTGGCTCAATCGGATAAACGGTGAATTAGTTATGAATTTTTGAAGTTTTAGCTCAGACAAACTTATTTTGGGCTCTAGTGTCGACTCTGACACGTTCTTCAATAAAAAAATGGTATTGATCGGTGCATAACATGGTCTCGACTTTTGAAGAAAAGTTGTAGATCTCTGAGTCAGTAACCTTGTGTAAAAAGATGGGTCCGATCTGATAAAAATTGACCGAGTTATGAATTTTCGAAGTTTCGATCCAAATGAAATAATATTCAGCATTCAGGATTTTCGGCGCGTCACGCGCACTCTGAGCAAAAAACGAAGCCCTTTTGAATACCGTTCGAGCTTGATACCTCATGTGAAAACGTAGTCAACTTAATTTGTGAAGTTTTGGCGCTGGAACCAGCTCGATACGATGAAAATCGACCAAGTTATGATTTTCTGAACTTGACGCAAATAAACTTCTGTCACAAATTTTATGTACGAAAATACTTGATAAATCCGCATTTTTGAAGACCTTTTGATCGAAATTGGCTTCCATCCGTGAGAGATGAAAATGTATATGGCGTCAATACAGAATTTTGGCCACTAGAACGTGTTCAAAACGAGCCACGATCTTCAAGTTATGAATTTTTTAGTGCGTAAAAACTGCACTTTCAACACACTTTTTCACCACATTTCTTCGAGAAAACTCACACATTCAGAGACCTTCTTTAAAGAATTGACTCTTGAGCCAAACCTGAATTTGAGAATATGTTATCAGAGATATCTTGGCGAAAGAACACCTGATTATGACGCGCCGGGTTGGACTAGTGAATCTTTGAACCCCGAATCATTACAAAACGGCGAACCGATCTTCAGCACAGAAAATACTCTGAGAACATCCATTGGCGAAATAAACGTCACTTGTAACCTAAAGAAGCTTGATAAATATACCTTTATTCCATAACCATAAAACCAATAATATGCGTGTATGAAAAGAGGGTAAATTTTGGGGTACAACAGCTGCCCCTGTTCAATCTTCTTAAACCTGAAGATTTAGATTGGCTTGTCTGCCTTTCGTGATCTGAAGGTGGAAGATGATTGAACACTAGAGTGCCCAGAAATTTGCACTCGTCTGTAATGATGCTTGACTATATAGGTAGTATATGGAATGGGCTTACAGATGCCATTTGGAGGAGATGACAGAAGGTCACTGGAGATGGGCTTAAAGATGCCATCCAGAAGATATGATGGAGAATCGTCGAAGATGGGCTTAAAGATGCCATCTAGAGGATGTTGATTTCCCGAGATATTCCTTTGATGATAATTCCTGTTCCTATCATTGAGGAGGAATCTGCTGAGGAATGTTGGTCTCTGTCTTGGGAGAAATAGAATTTTAGGAGCTTCAATTGTCCGTTACTCTACTGGGGAATTAATTCCAAAGGTGAACTGCATATCTGGTAAGTGTACAGGCTGCACCGCGACTTACTGGGGAAATGCGAAACCAATCGGGTTTGATCAGGTCCAGGTCTTACAGTGTTGTGGACTGTTGTCTGGAGATAAGAGAAAAGAAACACGGATGGTAAGGTTGTGAGAAGGAACTTGGGTCGTAGGGTTTATTTGATATGAAAGCCTGGATAATAGGGCTGTGAGAAGGAACTTGGATAGTAGGGTTACTTCGGTATGAAGGCCTGGATAGTAGGGCTGTAAGAAGGAACCTGGATAGTAGGGTTACTTCAAAATGAAAGCCTGGATAGTAGGGCTTGAGAAGGAACCTGGATAGTAGGGTTACTTCGAGATGAAAGCCGGGATAGTAGGACTTGAGAAGGAACCTGGATAGTAGGGTTACTTCGACATGAAAGCCTGGATAGTAGGGCTGTGAGAAGGAACCTGGATAGTAGGGTTACTTCGAGATGAAAGCCTGGATAGTAGGGCTACTTCGAGATGAAAGCCTGGATAGTAGGACTTGAGAAGGAACCCAGATAGTAGGGTTACTTCGACATGAAAGCCTGGATAGTAGGGCTACTTCGAGATGAAAGCCTGGATAGTAGGCCTTGAGAAGGAACCTGGATAATAGGGTTAATTCGAAATGAAAGCCTGGATAGTAAGGCTGTGAGAAGGAACCTGGATAGTAGGGTTACTTCGACATGAAAGCCTGGGTAGTAGGGTTGTGAGAAGGAACCTGGATCGTAGGGTTACTTCGACATGAAAGCTTGGATAGTAGGGATGTGAGAAGGAACCTGGGTCGTAGGATTACCTTGAGATGAAAAGCCTGGATAGTAGGGCTATGAGAAGGAACCTGGATCGTAGGGTTACTTCGAGATGAAAGCCTGGATAGTAGGGCTTGAGAAGGAACCTGGATAGTAGGGTTACTTCGATATGAAAGCCTGGATAGTAGGGCTGTGAGAAGGAACCTGGATGGTAAGGTTGTTTCGTGAAGAGTTTGGGTAAAAATGCATTTGAACTGAGAAGGAACCTGGGTAAGGTTTCTTTGTGAGGAGTTTGGATCAAATTGCATCTGAACTGAGAAGGAACCTGGGTAAGGTTTCTTTGTGAGGAGTTTGGGTAAAACTGCATCTGAGCTGAGAAGGAACCTAGGTAAGGTTGCTTTGTGAGGAGTTTGGGTAAAACTTCAAGAGGAACCTGGGTAAGGTTACTTTGTGATAAGTTCGTGTAAAACTTCCGAAGTAACCTGGGTAAGGTTACTTTCGGATAAATTCGTGTAAAAATTCAGAAGGAACCTGGGTAAGGTTGCTCGTGATGAGTCCGTGTAGGGCTTTAGGAGGAACCTGGGTAGGGCTACTTCGGGATAAGTCCGTGTAAAACTTCAGGAGGAACCTGGGTAAGGTTACTTTGTGATAAGTTCGTGTAAAACTTCAGAAGGAACCTGGGTGAGGTTACTTTGGGATAAGTTCGTGTAAAACTTCAAGAGGAACCTGGGTAAGGTTACTTTGTGATAAGTTCATGTAAAACTTCAGGAGGAACCTGGGTAAGGTTACTTGGGGATGAGTTTGTGTAAAAATTCAAAAGGAACTGGGGTAAGGTTATAAGTTTGTGTAAAACTTCAGGAGGAACCGGGGTAAGGTTACTTTTATCTGATAATGTAGATTAGTTGACCCGTTTGATTTCGGGAATTGAGTTTCCATTAGTTGTCTGTAGATGTGATTTGTATAACTGCTGGATTCATTGAAGCTAATCGTCTCTCCCTGAAAAGATATCAGGGTTAGTTGTATGCGATGCATGAAATGCAGGGTGAGATGATGTTCTCAACATAAATGAGATTATGTTGTATATGATATGTATGCGTCTGTCATGATGTATGTTCATGAAATGCTATCGGGGTATGCTCGCGTCTGGGAAAATAAATCCCTGACGGTTGTTGGAGATTTGTGAATATTCTGCCGGGAAGAGATGCTGGAGAATAACTCTGCGGGGACCAGACTTTGGGGGAAGAGATAATCTGTTGGTAGACCTGCCGATCTGGAGGAGCAAACTTAGCTGGGGATGAAATTCCGTCGCTGGAAGCGATGAGCTCTGTTGAAGATTGAGCTTCTGAATCTGTAGAAATAGACTCCGCTTAGGGAATGAAATTTGTTAACTCGCCTGCGATTATGTACCTTGGCTATAGATAGTTATGTCCTGTTTCAGGGGAACTGAAATCAACGCCTTTGGATACTTCTACTCTTTGGGGAGTGTAGATGTTACTGGGACGCATGCTGAGGATATGACAATGACTTTGCATCAAAACTTTTTTGCCCCTATACCTGCTGGAGAAAGTGCCTGCGGAGGCCTTGTGGATTGAGTGTCATCCCAACTTATGATGTTCTTGGTAACTGCCGATCGGAATGATAAGTCTTCTACTGATAGGCAAGTGACAAGATAACGAGACATAGTCATACGCTTTAATCCCTAACTTTTTCCTGGACTGTCTTTTCAGATTTTCACTCCACCGGGATACCCTTTCTTGCCCAAGCCACCTTTTCAGGTTTTCAACTTGCCGGGTGTACAGATCTTTTTTGTTTTTTATCCCTAATTTTTTCTGAACCCTTTTGGTTCGTTGGGATGCCCTTATTTTTTCCTAGGCCAGTCAACCTAGCGGGTCTTTGTTCATGCGCAGTATTTTCTGACTATGTCCACTCTCTCAGGGTGTAGGGAGTTGTCACTGTCGGTAGTGTTGTGTTACCACACTACCAGAAGATGTTTGTTTGATCGTACATGATTCGTTGCTAGAATTCATGCCCAGTGCCCCCAAGTGATTCAAATGGAGATCTGCTCCTGGCTATTTGGCATCTTTGAGAGATTCCTTGAATCTTGACTTGACTGCCCCAGATGATGGACAATGATCATGTCGTGCCCCTTGGTTGGAAGTGTTTTTCCACTTGAGGTGATCCTTTTTATTGAGAAGGTTTTTGTTCACTAGATATTCGTCATGCGAATTTCTCTGCTGCTGAATAAATAGTCATATGCAAACAATGTTATTTTAAGAATGCAAAGCTTACGTCTGTCTTGAAGTTTTGAAAATGCAATTTTTTTTATAGAAAAAATATAATTTTGCAAAGATGTAATATCAACTCAAGATTTGTAACGGACCTTCAGGAGTCAGGATATCTTTTGTAACAGTATGCTTTCGAACTAACCCATGCTTCAGCTAGGACTTTTAAGGGTTATAACGTGTCCTGGTTCATGGTTTAAGAAACAAGGGATAAAGGCTCAAATTTTATTTGTACCCACCCGTTCTTAGTGATGTTCTTCGATCCTATGCTCAGTTAGTTATGCATTTAGATCCCGTTTGAGTTTGGAATCTTTGCTCTAATAGTTGGTGATGATTCAAAAATTAAACCTTTGTTTTGAAAAGAAAGTCATTTTTGTAATCTTCTTTTTTTCGAGGATTTGTAGTAACCTTTTTTTTTTGGTTTTCGTTATCCCTAATTTTTGCCTGAACTGTTTCTTTTGTGATTACAGTCAGCGGGATGCCCCAATTTTTCTCTTAAGTCTCCTTCATAGGTTTTGACTTAATGGGCTTTTATTTCGAGAGATAATGACTGCATGTCTTGACGATTATACGGAACCATCACTGTTGTTTGTTTCGGAAGGACGTCTTTGATGCCACTCATTGTGTACGAAGCTGCAGATTGTGACTGAATGCGCCTCTGAATTAACTGAGAAAACTACCCTGCCCCAGGTTATGATTAAGGATTTTAATATGTGTGAAAAGAAAAACTCCTACTTCTTTGGCTCAAAGGGGTTGACTAGGGATTATCTTCCTTATAACTCCACTGTTTAGGATTTGAAACAACACCTGTACATCGTCAACAAGGTCTATTCAAAAGCATATTGTAGAGATTGTGGTATCGTTTTCATCATCCTCCCTCTAAAGGCTTACAACTTTTTAATCGAGAGTTGAATATCACAAAAAGGAACGAAGTTTAAATATAGTGAATACAAATGAATTGATTTAAAACAGACATATGCAATGCATTGATAAAGTAACAGAGTTTGACATGAATAGATGTTCAAACAATCAAAAGAAAATTGCAAATTGAAAATTCTAATGAACAAAAGCCTCTTCGTCTGATCTTGTCACTTCAGAGGGCGTGCCTTGGAGGGATGGTAGAAGAACTCGGCCTGACCATCTTGTATAAACTCCTGCACTCCTTCATCAATCAAGTCCTAAATTTTATATTTCAACCTCCAACAGTCGTCAGTATCATGCCTCAGGCTGTTAGAATGGTATGCACACCTTGCATCAGGATTATAGTTAGGGGAAGAAGTCTTGGGATTTGGATGAGGTCCTATCAACGTAATCAGATTCATCCTTAACAGGTGTTGCAAATCTTGAGACGACAACATGTTGAGTTTGGTAAACTGCCTTTTGGGCATATCCGGCTTACTCTGATTAAGCCGTTGTTTTTGGCGAGGTTGTTGTTGGACCCGTGATGTAGTAGCAATTTGGAAAGGTCCACTCTTCCCCAAACCAACCTTTTGTCTTCTTGGAGGTTGATCAATGACTTGGTCCCCGACCTCGACTGTTTGCTTCATACTGTTGTATCCGTCTTGATGAAGTTGGTTGATGATGGCTTTTAGATCTTCTTGTCTTCAGGATAGGCCTTGGATAAGAGCCATCTTCCCCAGCATCTGGGTTCTCATTGCACCTACCTCAGCTTGCAGTTATTCCAGCCGTTCGTCCTTATTGTCTTCAGGATTTTTCTTGACCAAGTTCCCAACGAGGAGTGTTTTCAACTCTTCCTGCCCCTTGGATAGGTTTAGGAATATTTCCCTGAACCGAGCTTCTTGAGTTTAAAGATCTCTGTTGTCTTATTTGAGAGTCATTGCTGAAATAAACAGCGAGAACATGAGATACCTGTATTGGAAGACCTGTTATGCAATGGTATGTATGATATATGTATGCAATGTTTTCAAGGATCTCGCGGGGTAAACAAGAAAATGTCAGAAGTTGAATTTTGCAGCTTTAATTGAAGGACTTTGTATCGTTGAGAGCCCTTTTATGAGAGTCAAGCTCACCATATCAAGTGGATCATAGCCCCTGACTCAAGTTGTTGAGTTTTGATCTTCTGACGAAATTGGCTAGAGGAAAATAAATCCCCTTGCCCCTTGCTAGACGTTTGACTTACCATAACATGCATCACAAACCCTTGAGATCCTTGAAATGGTTAAGGAAATGTTAAGGCATGATGTTATGATGTGTATGCTATGCGTTTAAGCAAAAGTGCGAGGTGATGTAAGCAAGTAAACCCTGCAAGAAATCCAAGTTATTGGATAATGATTGTAAACAAAACCTGCAAGGAACTCATGTTGTCAGATAATAAAATTGTGCAAGTAGTTCAAGTTGAAAGCACACAAGTCACATAAACAGCCTTAGGTTTAGGCTTGCATGAGGTCAAAGGTAGTATCCTCTTGAAGTTCAGTTGGTTTCAAACCTGTCTTAAAAAAGTAACCGGGTTCTAGAGGATCTCAATATCACTGACCATCCTTTATCGGTCATGATTTCAGCTCACACAATCTTTTCTTGCGGCTGAAATATTCTGAAAGTATGATCTCAGTGAGTGTAGCATCGAGTATCAACCAGTTCTCAGCTCTACAACGAGGCCGGCTATCTTGCTACTTTCTAATGGCCAAGTTGTTCAACTAAGATTCTAAGGTTCGTTAGTGCTTCACGACACCCCGCAGCGGCCCCGTATTCTCCTCGTTTCACCACAAGGGATACCAGTACCAACCAAAGTGCCAC
The DNA here is from genome assembly GCA_948472305.1 of Vicia faba. Taxonomy (NCBI): domain Eukaryota; kingdom Viridiplantae; phylum Streptophyta; class Magnoliopsida; order Fabales; family Fabaceae; genus Vicia; species Vicia faba. The sequence continues at coordinate 107,577,360 of OX451741.1, forward strand.
ACCAACGTAGCTACTACTTCAACGATATCGGTCTACGCCATACAGTTCCCTCACAGTCTATTGCTACTTACCTAATGAGTGCCCCCAGATCCGGGTATAGGATCTATAGTAACCCCAAACAAAACCCTCAAAAATAAAGCTAACAAAGCAATCAAGAGAAGCAATTTTAATGACCTAGATCCTATGCTATACCCCACTTATAAATCCCCAGCAGAGTCGCCAGTTCTGTGATACGGTGGCAGAACCGACTGTTAATACTGGTTTGCATTTTTTGTTCGCAAATGTCGCGGTAAGCAAGAGTCGCCACCGATTTATTTTATCCAACAAGGAAAAGGAAAAAGAACAGAAAAAACATTTTTCGAGATGTTTCTGAGTACGAGGGTAGATTATAGAAAGGGAAGGTGTTAGCACCCTTTCTATCCATGGTTTTCCATGGGCTCTTAGGTACTTGCTCATCTTTTAAAAATTGCTTGTGTGTGTGCTTGCTTTGAAAATATTTGTTTTACTTCGTTTTAACCCTTGTTTCTATCCTCAAGAGTGTTACTAAGTTGTTTTTGAAAACTTTGTTTGAAAAGTGTTTGTGTGAAAAAGATTTGTTGTTTTGAGCAAGTACCTAACAGTTATCTACCTACTCAAAAAAAGGCGTTCTTTTCCTCCTATCCTTTAGACCATGTTATCCTACTATTAGTGAGTAGATAACCCTAGTCGTTGGATGTTTGAGGGACTATCGAAAGGGACGTAATGGTCATTGAAGGAAACATGTAAGGATACCTTAGCATTTCGAAGGGACTGTCATCATATATTCGTAGGCAACATCAAGGGACAAGATCATTTCTCGTAGGCAACTCGAGGGACGTTGAGGGACCATGATCTTTATGATGAATTTAACCGAGGGTCTTTGCTAAGGGTATCCCTACGTTCGAGGGACATGACCATTGTTTTCCGAGGAAACCAAGTGAGGAGTACCCTAGGAGTGAATATGTGCATATGATTTGTTTCAGTTATTTAATCTTTGCATATTAGGTGATCTACCATTTTAATTTTCCAGACACTCTTGCCATACAATCCTATTAGCCATACATCTAGACAGTTAAAGATTGCGGAAATTAAAAGCGGAAAAGTAAATCTAATTATTACAAGGCTTCGGGGAATGGGGATTACATAACCAAAACTTGGGGGGAAATTAAACAGTAAATAAAACCCTAGTTTAAAAGAGTATTACAACCTCAGAGCAATTACATAATTAGAAAAAATGCGAGAAAAGATAAATTTACGCTATTACATTGATAATGCGACCTATACAATTTTCCTAGAAATTAAAATGTAAAAGAATAAATAAAAAGAAATTAAGGAAAAATTAAAACCGAAAATTCTAAGTTAATTTTTTTGGTGTTTTTTTATAGAAAATAATTTTAAGTTAATTAAAAAACCTAATTCTAACTAATTTTAATTAAAAAAAAGTTAATTAACTTAATTTATTAATAAATGAAAAAAAGCCAAAAATTCAGTTACTAACTAAAACAAAAACCTAATCCTAATTTGTTAAAAAATGGTTAATTACAAAGAAAACCTAAAATCTAATTGTTTTCCTAATTTGCAGAAAAAAGGTTAATTAATTAAATTAAAAAGTTAATAAAAAAAAGAGTTAATAATAATAAAAAAAATTTAAAACCTAAATTAATTAGGGTTTGTAAAAAAAGGTTAAGTTTGCCAATTAATAGGGTTTTTGATTTAAATAAAATTAGAGTTTATATGAATTTAGGGTTTTTAAGAAAGATATTAAAGAGAAAGAAATGATGCACAAAGGGGTAACAATAAGCAAAATTATACATATTGTCAGGGGTGGGTGTTGACCCAAAAATTAATTTAAAACCTAAAATTAAAAAAACCTAAAATTAATTATTCGAGTTTATTGAGAAAAATTAAATGTTTCTGAAAAATGTTAAGTTTTATGAAAAAGGTTTTAAACAGAAAGAATAAAAATAGGTAAAAGGATAAATAGAAAGGAAGAAAACCAAAACCAATAGGGGTGGTTGTTAAACCTACGCCCTTAGCCTCCTCAAGATGTCTGCCTTGCCATGAGTTATGCATTAGTGATTGTTCTATTTTGGCCTCAGTGTTTTGTAATAACTCTGCATGGGACCCTGTCTAAATCTGCAGTATTGAAACTCATGATCATATTAAATAATTTACTATATCATGAAATACAAATAAAGCAAACACATGAAATTTTGTAATGTTAAAACCGATATGGCATGTATGAATGATTATACCCTTTTGATCATGGAGATCAAAACAACCTTACCCTTACTGGAGAAGTAGTGAGATGTGGGTTTGTAACAAGGATGACTTGTTTGTAGTGAGATGGGGGTTTGCAATAAGGATTTCAAGGTTTTAGGGTTCTTGAAAGAATTTGAAATTTTGACAGGGTTGTGAAAAAGGTTTTTTTTCTCATTCTTGCTCTTTGTGTGAAAAGAATGAGATTATATAATGGAAATTAGAGAAAAGATATGGGCTTTGAATGTGCAATTGGGCCTCCAATGTTCACTTGAGCCCATCACGTTCCAGGCTAAATCGCAGGCGCTTAAGTGAAATTTTTGAAGTTGAAATGTGAATACAAAATATAGCCGACATCGAGAACTAACTCCTGTACGAAAATAGGCTCAATCGGATAAACAGTGAATTAGTTATGAATTTTTGAAGTTTTAGCTCAGACAAACTTATTTTAGGCTCCGGTGTCGACTCTGATACGTTCTTCAATAAAAACTTGGTATTGATCGAAGCATAACCTGGTCTCTACTTTTGAAGAAAAGTTGTAGATCTCTGAGTCAGTGACCTTGTGCAAAAAGATGGGTCCGATCCGATAAGAATTGATCGAGTTATGAATTTTCAAGTTTCGACCCAGATGAAATAATATTCAACATTCAGGATTTTCGGCGCGTCACGCATACTCTGAGCAAAAAACGAAGCCCTTTTGAATACAGTTCGAGCTTGATACCTCCTGTGAGAACATAGTCAACTCAATTTGTGAAATTTTGGTGCTGGAACCAGCTCGACACGATGCAAATCGACCAAGTTATGATTTTCTGAATATGATGCAAATAAACTTCTGTCACAAATTTCTGTACGAAAATACTTGATAAATCCGTATTTTTGACGACCTTCTGATTGAAATTGGCTTCCATCCGTGAGAGATGAAAACGTAGATGACGTCAATACAGAATTTTGGCCACTAGAACGGGTTCAAAACGAGCCACGATCTTCAAGTTATGAATTTTTTAGTGCGTAAAAACTGCACTTTCAACACACTTTTTCACCATATTTCTTCGAGAAAACTCACACATTCGGAGACCTTCTTTAAAGAATTGACTCTTGAGCTGAACTTGAATTTGAGAATATGTTATCAGAGATATCTTGGTAAAAGAACACCTGAATATGACGCGCCGGGTTGGACTTGTGAATCTTTGAACCCCGAATCATTACAAAACGACGAACCGATCTTCAACACAGAAAATACTCTGAGAACATCCATTGGTGAAATAAACACCACTTGTAACCTGAAGAAGCTTGATAAATATACCTTTATTCCATAACCATAAAACTAATAATATCCGTGTATGAAATGAGGGTAAATTTTGGGGTACAACAGGATGTAATGAGACCATTACAAGTAGACAACCTAGGAGGAAAAAGGTATGTCTTCACAATTATAGATGACTTTTTTGGATATACTTGGTTGAATTCTCTTAGAGAAAAATCATATACTTTTGAAGTTTTCCAAAGTCCGTGCCAACACATTCAAGAGCAGAAGATTAGTGTGATTGTCAAAGTAAGGAGTAAAAAGGATAAGGAGTTTAAGAATGCAAAATTTTACGAGTTTTGTGATTCTTAGAGAATAAGCCACGAGTCCTCTTATTCTTGGAAAACTCAGGAAAATGGAATTGTTGAGAAAAATATGAGAGCTATACAAGAATTTGCTAGAGTCATGCTTAGTGCTAAGTGATTATCATTTGAGCTTAGGGGTGAAGCTATGAATACTGCATGTTATATTCATAACAAAATCACTTTGAGGGGAGGTACTACTACTCTCTATAAGGTATGGAAAGGAAGGAACCATAAAGTTAAATACTTTCATATCTTTGTATGTAAATGCTAGATCTTCACTGACAAAGATCAAGTGGACAAGAAGGATTCCACAGAGGATTAAGGAATATTTATGGGCTTTCGACAAGAATAGGAGCTTATAGAGTTTTTAACCCTAGAACTGGAATGACAATGGAATCTATCAATGTGAAAATTGATGATTCAATTACTGAAGAGAAGATGTACATCAAAGACAATGTTTGAACATCCTGTATGCAAACTGATGAAGCACTTAGGGTGGAAATTTGTGAATTCACAAACACTAAATTAGTGAATTATCAATCCAGCATAAGTCTGCCTACTGAAGGACAAATATAACAATCCAAGGGTCTAACTATAACTCAATATAATGAAGGAAACATCACTGGTTTAAATATGAAGATATCAAATACTGATGGATGTTTTGTCTTCAGGAATAGTTTGGGTTTCTGGGTTAGTAAGAAGCAGGAACATGCTTCTTGGTATATTGCTGGAGATGAAGGTAGAGAAACAAAAGAAAGTTTCTCTAAGCTGGTGTTGAAGAGACACGATGTCAAGAGGGATATCGGGACACTTTATAGTGAAGATTTGAAATCTTTCAGATATCTCATTCAACATGACTGGAATAAGGACCTTGGTAGTTGTAAACAACTGATTAAGAATCTTATTGAAGGGAAGGTTATCACTCTGGAGCAGATGGACAACAAGGAATAACTTGTTGTTTCCAAAAACAGTGGGATTGGAACCTGTACTATTAAGGAGTTATAACAATTACAAAAATGGAGGAATGCAACTAATGTTGCATCTTCCCTCTATAATCTGAGGCATGACATGCCTGGACAAATTGCTACTAAGAAGAGATGGAAGAAAGGTATTCTGCAAGACAGTGGGGATGGCTACATCACCAAAGAATACAAAAGGATTTTTGACAGGGGCAGGAGGCTCTTTGAAAGAGGCAAGAGGTGAAAGACCACCTGAAGTTGGCCAAGAGGTTGTGTTTCCACCTGTTTGTTTTCATCTGTGGTATTGCTGGTTTGTAATATATAGTATTGTTTTTATGCATTATGTGTGTCTCTAATCCTATATTTGTTTCCATCTGTGTATTTCATGGCTGAAATATGTTCTCTTGCAATTTGTGTTTCTATTATGTATGTTTACTCTATTGCTTTTTGTCAATATTTTGGCTAAAACAGGGGAGTAAAGTGTTGTGTCCTGATGTTACATCATATGTCCTGACATGTTGACTTGGCATTGTGATAAGACAGTGCACTTCTGCTTTTGGAAGAGTAGATGTTTGTGATTGGTTACCCAATCATTCATAGGGAGCATGATTTGTTATGCTTGGTTGTGTTAGAGTTGTTACTGTTGCTTCTACTGTGTCTTCTACTACATGTGCTCTAATTTGGGGGGTTTTCCCTTAAGGGGGAGAACTGATTGTGTATGATAGGGGGAGTATTGTACATGTCTGATTGTATAAGCCTTTGAGTTGTGTTGTGTTTACAGAGTTTACATGTTTTCATGTAACTTGTGTTTATGGTTTTATTCCTCTCTCCAAGTTAATTGGCATTTGGTTGTTTTAGCCAAAATTTGCCAAAGGGGGAGATTGTTAGGTCTGTGATTTTATGGTACGCAACAACTTAGTTAAAACAAGGAGTTGACAACAATTTTATTAAAACATGTTTCATTGGGAAAAATATGTATTGCAGCCTAATGTGAAGCAAGATGTCATAACATCTTGACCAGCTGGTACAACATAGTCTGCTGACACTTATTTGACAAATGTTTTATCAAATGTTGTAACATGTTGCAAGAGAACATCATGACAATATGGCTGGATAATATCCTTGAAGATTTGATTGAAAAATATGAGATTCTGGAGGTTTCTAATACTCATAACAGGCGCAGGTGTGATCGGTGGATCTGGAACTGACTGTTTAACGCTGGTTCGCGAAATGTCGCGGAAGCAAGAGTCGCCACCGTCTTTTATTTTCTCCAAATGGAAAGGACAAAAGCACAGAAAAATTCCTTATAGAGATTGCTCTCGGTTCGGGAGGTAGGTTATAGAAAGGGAAGGTATTAGCACCCTTTCTATCCATGGTTATCCATGGGCTCTTAGATACTTGCTCATTTGTGTTTTCAAAAATGGTTTGTTTGCTTTTCAATTGTGGGTTTTAAAAATTTTCTTTGAAAATTCCAGTTCGACTCTTGTATCGGTCCTCAAGAGTGTTTGAAAAATTGCTTTCGAAAGCTTTTTGAAAAGGTGTCGGTGTGAAAAGTATTTTTTGATTTGTTTTTGAAATTAGAGCAAGTATCTAGAGTCGTCTACCTACCCTAAGGAATTCGTCTGTGTAAATGTCCTTTAAAGTAGTGCCATCCCACCATTGAGAGGTAGGTAGCACCACCGTTGGAGGTGTTCGGGTCAATTCGAGGTTCGGGACATGGTGATCACCAGAGCAATGGGAAGACACCTTAGAAGCTACCCTCATGCCAGGTTCCCGGATCATGAGGACTTACTAAGACATCCTCTACTCGACGATCACCTTTCGAGGCAAGGCAACAGTGAGGCGTACCCTAGGGGTGGTGTGTGATTTGTGTGTCATGTTCAGTTATTTTTGTCTTGTCAGGTTATGGGTGATCTACGCGTTATTTTTATTTTGACATTCATTCTTGCATGCATCAATTAACAGTTAAAATATTTGCGAGAAGTAAAAATTCTAAACTATTACAAAAGGCGCGGGTCCACATCGCCAAAATTTCCTGAACCCGGTTTGACAGAAAAATAAAGAATTAAAAGAAAAGTAAAGTGCAAGGAAATTAAAATGTTACATGGCCTTGGGAGAGGTACATAAATATTATAAAGAAATAAAATAAATATGCTAATTAAATAAGAATTAAAAACGAGGGCGTTGGACCCTTTTTAATTAAATTAAATTAAACGGTTATTAAATTAACAAAATTAAAAGGAAAAGAAATTTGTTTTTTTGGTATTTTGTATTTTATGATTTTTAATGAAAAAAAGAATTAATTAAAATAAAATGCTAACCCTAATTCTAGTTGTTTTTAATTTATTAAGAAAAAAATCAAATTTTAACCTAAAATTAAACCTAATTATTTTACATGCAATTTGATTATAAAAATAAATAATATTTAATTATTATAAAAGAAAATAAAAAGGGATAAAAAATTAATTAAACCCTAATTCTACCAATTTTAGGTTTTTATTAAGAAAATATTACAATTAAACCTAATTTAATAACTAAAATTAATTAATGTAATTTATTTAAAAAATACTAAAATAAAAATATTTATTATTTTTTTGATCTTTTCTGATTTTTTTTGGTGTTTTTTATATATTATGAAAATATTAAACTAAAAAAACAATAATTAAAAGAATGAAAAAAATAATGAAAAATAAAGAATGTAAAAAAACATTTGCAAACCTAGGGGGTCTGCCCCAAATTGGGAGGTAAACCTTTGGCAGTTTGAGCCCAATACTTCAGGCCTGGTTGACTTGTCCATTCACGTATCCAAGCGTTGACTATGGTTCACCGAGTTCCTCAGATCATGGCCCTTGATTGAATCCAATGGGACGCGTGGACGCTTGATTTGGGAGATGCATGGTGTACTTTAGTATTGAAGCTGCATGGGAACGTTAATTGAAAAATAATATTGAAAGGGGTGGGGACCTGGGATCGAACCCAGGTCCTGAAGGTCACCACTACGCCTGCTTGCCACTGGACCACCTAACGCGCTTTGTATATATAATAAAAGATAAACAATATAAAATATAAACAATGGTTAGTTGAATTCCAGCGCGAAATTTCAAATGACCCTATCATATTTTGCCACTTCATCATCTCCTTCGCTTGGCTTTATTTTTCCTGAAACAAGAACAATTTAGCAACGGTTTTTTAAGCGTTCTTTTAGGCCAGTTTCTGAAAAATAGCGATTAGCTCAGGGTGCTTCATAAATTAGGCGCGATAGTCTCATTCTTTTCGTCCAAGCGCACTGAATTGGATGGTCTAGGTCTTATACGCCAATTGTTCCTCAAACGAAAACCCCTAATTTGAAAACTTAAGAACCCTAAAAAGCAACAATGGTGAAATCGCATACAGTGTATAAAAATGCAATTAAAGTAGATGGTTAGCTTCAGAACACTTCAATTAGTAAGAATCCATTAAAATTATGCAATGAAAATGCCTGAATTGTAAAACACGATCATGAGAAAAAGGTGAGAAAACTTGATTTCTGTATACCGTTTCAAGGTGTTAGAATTGATGCTTTTGATCCAGGAAGGTTCCTTGATGTCCCAGGAATGTGATAGAATCGTTGTTTCACCTTGAAAAGCACTGGAATATGGTTTTCAGTTTTTACTTTTTTTCACAAAAAACTCAAGTTTTGTTTTCTATGTATGGCACAACTTGCAGTCCATCAGCACGAGGGTTTTGATCAGGCTTATGTATGGAATGATTAGGTCAAATAAAATTGGTCCAAAATCCATGAATTGATGAATGTAATATTTGATTTTTAAGCCATGATATTTTCAAATCTTTTCATGCACATTTGCTCTCAATCATATCCAATCCTTCCCTAATTGATCATGCACGAATTGAGTGTCCAATGAGAGTATTTTCTGCACAAAAAGATTTTATTTCATTAGTTTAGCATTTTTCCATATTTTATTTAGTTTAAATGAATTAATTGATAATAAAAATCCAAATAAATAAATAAAAATGAAGAAAAACTTCCCTTTGGGCCAAATGGTCGTGCACATGCCTTGGATAATGAATTGTGGAAGAAAAAGAGGCCCATTAGCAATTTTAGGTCATTTGAAGCAATGTTGACTTTTCAAAATATCCAAAATTTTCCAACTTCCACAAGGCATAACTTTCTCAATTTTTAATCTTTGCTCATGTTATAAGAAATTTTGGAAAGGTACTTGAGTCCTCTAACCAATGCCTTTGGTCCCATGTCATTTTGATTTACCAATCTCAAGTTATGGCCTTTGACTTAAAGTCCCTTTTTGTTGACTTTTGAAAATGACCTATAATGTTGAAATTGATAACTTTTTGTGAGAGAATTTCTTGGACTTGAAGTATGAAGAGGAGTTGTAGAAAATGTCTTTCTCTTCGAAATGAGCTTTGGATGGAATTTTTCTGATAATCCATGTGAAAGTTATGCCCTGGTCAATTTACAGTTGACTTTTTCAACTGTCCAAATAAGGAAACTTTTGCATCTTGATGATTTTTGAGCCAAGCTTTGAGAATCATGATCAAGCATTGATAAAATGATGTTTGTGGCTTCAAAATGAGATGTTGACCAAAAATTTGGACTTTTGACTGTCAAATGACCATTTTGCCCCTACAGTTGACTGTAGTGCAATTAGGGTTTTGACTGTGCAATTTTGTGCTGAAAGTCTTGAAACTTGGTATGAGGATGCTTGACCATGTTTATAGGCATGTGGGACTTGATTGGACCCTTGGAAACTTCATTTTCTTGATCAGAACCAAAACCCTAATCTTGACTGTTTAGGAGACCCTTGAACTGTGCAACCCTTGGGGAATTTTGAAGCATGACTTGGCAATTTTTTTGAAGAATATGGGAGGGAAAATTTTGGGGTACAACAGTTGCCCCTGTTCAATCTTCTTAGACCTGAGGATGCAGATTGGCTGACGTGCCTTTCGTAATCCGAGGGTAGAAGATGATTGAACACTAGAGTGCCCAGAAATTTGCGCTCACATAGTAGCAGTGATGGTGGAAATGGGCTTATAGATGCCATTTAGAGATTGATGAATAGGATGATGGGCTTATAGATGCCATCTGGATGTTGATCGCGTAAGAGATTCCTTAGCGAGAACTTGCGTACCTGCAAAAGAAAAATGAGTACCTGACATGTTGCAGGGGCTGGTCTTCAGATGCTTGGTATAGATGTGTCCTGAATGGTTACAGGAGCTGAATCTGGAGCTTCAAACGGTGATGAATGAACCAGGGGTGGTTACTACCTCAACAGGAACGGTGAGAGAACCTTGGATGATTTTAACCTCAACAGCAATCATTGAGAAAATCTTGGATAACTTCACTTCAACAGCAATCATTGAGCGAAATCTTGGTGGGAATTATCATCTCCACAGGATCGGGGAGAGAACCATAGGCAATTATAATCTCAAAAGCAAACATTGAGAAAAACCTGGAATGGAATTATCGTCTCCGCAGCATTGGGGAGAGACCCATAGGAAATTATGATCTCAAAAGCAAACATTGAGAAAAACCTGGAATGGAATTATCGTCTCTGCAGCATTGGGGAGAGAACCATAGGAAATTATAATCTCAAAAGCAAACATTGAGAAAAACCTGGAATGGAATTATCGTCTCCGCAGCATTGGGGAGAGAACCATAGGAAATTATAATCTCAAAAGCAAACATTGAGAAAAACCTGGAATGGAATTATCGTCTCCGCAGCATTGGGGAGAGAACCATAGGAAATTATAATCTCAAAAGAAAACATCGAGAAAAACCTGGAATGGAATTATCGTCTCCGCAGCATTGGGGAGAGAACCATAGGAAATTATAATCTCAAAAGCAAACATTGAGAAAAACCTGGAATGGAATTATCGTCTCCGCAGCATTGGGGAGAGAACCATAGGAAATTATAATCTCAAAAGCAAACATTGAGAAAAACCTGGAATGGAATTATCGTCTCCGCAGCATTGGGGAGAGAACCATAGGAAATTATAATCTCAAAAGCAAACATTGAGAAAAACCTGGAATGGAATTATCGTCTCAGCAGCATTGGGGAGAGAACCATAGGAAATTATAATCTCAAAAGCAAACATTGAGAAAAACCTGGAATGGAATTATCGTCTCCGCAGCATTGGGGAGAGAACCATAGGAAATTATAATCTCAAAAGCAAACATCGAGAAAAACCTGGAATGGAATTATCGTCTCCGCAGCATTGGGGAGAGAACCATAGGAAATTATAATCTCAAAAGCAAACATTGAGAAAAACCTGGAATGGAATTATCGTCTCCACAGCATTGGGGAGAGAACCATAGGAAATTATAATCTTAAAAGCAAACATCGAGAAAAACCTGGAATGGAATTATCGTCTCCGCAGCATTGGGGAGAGAACCATAGGAAATTATAATCTCAAAAGCAAACATTGAGAAAAACCTGGAATGGAATTATCGTCTCCGCAACATTGGGGAGAGAACCATAGGAAATTATAATCTCAAAAGCAAACATTGAGAAAAACCTAGAATGGAATTATCGTCTCCGCAGCATTGGGGAGAGAACCATAGGAAATTATAATCTCAAAAGCAAACATTGAGAAAAACCTTTGATAACTTTTACTGAGTCTTCATCAGAAAAATCTGTTTGCGGTCGATTTAGCTGGACTAGAGAAGGCCTTGGACTGGATAAGAAATCTTTGGAGTCGATTAACTGAACCGGTCTAGGTCTTGAAATATGATTGAGAATTTAACTGAATCTTTCCTGAAAGGTAAAGGTTAGTCATATGCAATGCATGATATGGATCAAGCGATGATGTTCTCAACATAAACGAGATTTGTATATGCATGCTATAATGATGTATGTGATGTTTAGGAATATATGCTTTCGTCTAGGAAAGTAAATCCTTGACGGGCGCCGGGAAGTCATATCCTGGGCTGATGTTGAAGAATAGATTTCACTTCCGCTGGGGATGATAGCTGCAAGAATACCGGTAGGAGAAGACAACTCCGTGGGGGAATAAACTTGGCGAATGGAATAACTCTGCGGGGGGAAAAGTACCCTGACGATCTTGCTGGGAAGCGATACTCTGTGGGGAGAGAGATACTTCGCTGAGTTGTTGATAATAATTTGCTGGGGATACCCTTGTTGTATTGGAAGTGTTGATAGACTTTGTTGGGGATAAGGAGACTTCGTCGAGGACGCTCTTTCCGTGGCTTTTAGCTGAGGATAACCCAGTTATATCCTGGTAAGGGCATAACTCTTTGAATAAAGTCGGACGACGCGTTCGTGCTCTGTGAGGATAAGCTTCCAGAATCTACTAGGGATAAGCTTACTGCTTGGGGGAGATGGATTCCACTTTCCTGGGGACACTGGGCTGGACTCCTGGGGAAGTTTTGAGATGTATTGGAAGGGACTCCACTGAATATTTGATATGCCGCCGGGGAACAATCTTTAGGTCAAGACTGCCGGGGATGCTTGTTAGGAATGTCCGTATATTGCTGGGGAATGTTGAGATCTGCGGGAGGATACCCAACTTCCTTAAGTTTGATAATAGCTTTGCTTGGGGAGAGTGCACTGACTTGCTGGCTCACTCTCTGGGGAATTAAGATATCTGGTTATGTTTTTCAACCAAACCTACCTTTGTACCTTGGTGGACAGAGCAATTAGATCGCTTAGACAACTCATTATTGCCCCTGTTTCTAAGGTGAGGGAGGAAGACCTGTGAGGTGCTGATAATTGTTGATGGGCAAACCTTCTTCTGGTAGGCAGGTGACAAGATGACAGGACATAGTCGTACGCTTTAATCCCTAACTTTTGCTTGGACCGCCCTTTCGGGTTTTCAGTCCACCGGGATACCCATTTTTGCCCAAGCCGCCTTTTCAGGTTTTCAACTTGCCGGGTGTACAGATTTTTTTCATTTCATCCCTTCATTTTGCCCGAACCCCTTTTGGTTCGCCGGGAAGCCCTTATTTTTGCCTAGGTATGTCAACCTAACGGGTCTTTGATTTTGCATAGTATCTTTTCGACTATGTCCATATTCTCAGAATGTAGGGAGTTGCCCCTGTTAGCAGTGTTTTGTCATGCCACCAGAAGGTGTTTGATCAGGCAAGATTCGTTGCTGGAGTGCCCCAAGTGACTCAGGCGGAGATTTTCCCCAGGCTATTTGGCCTTTGAGAGATTCTCCTAATCTTGATTGGGTTGCCCCAGATGATGGACCATGATCATGTCGTGCCCCTTGATTGGAAGCACTTTTGTTCACTAGGTATTCATCGTGCGAATTTCCCTGCTGTTCAAACAAAAAATCATTGGCAAACAAAGTTATGTTAAAAATGCAAAGCTCATGTCTGTCTTGAAGATTTTGAAAATGCATTCTTTTTCATAAAACAAGTGAATGTTTGTAAAACGTGATGTTAACTCCGTATTTACCGTAAGCCTTAAGGAGTCAGGATACCTTTCGTAACAGTATGCTTTCGAACTAACCCATGCTTCAGCTAGGACTTTTAAGGGTTATAACGTGGCCTGGTTCACGGTTTAAGAAACAAAGGATAAAGGCTCAAATTATTTGTACCCACCCGCTCTTCGTGATGTTCTTCAAACCTAAGCTCAGTTGATCGTGCGTTAGACATTGTTCGAGTCTTTGCTCTGATTTTCCGGTGATGATTCGGATATTGATGATTTATTTCGGATAGGCAGTCATTCCTTTTTTGTTGAGGGTTTGTAAGACCTCTTTCTTTTTGATTTTGTTATCCCTGTTTTTTGCCTGAGCTGTTTCCTTTTTTGGAATTACAGTCAGCGGGATGCCCCAGTTTCGTAAGTCCCTTTTATAGGTTTTGACTTTTTGGGCTTTTCATTTATGAATTTTTTGATAATGACTGCCTGTCTTTATCGATTATTCGGAACCATCACTGTCTCTTTTTTTTTGTAAGGACCTCTTTGGTGCCATTTGTTATGCACTTAGATCAACTGAGAGAACTACCCTGCCCCAGGTTATGATAACGGGTTTTAATTTTTGAAAAGAAAAACTCCTACTTCTTTGGCTCAGAGGGGTTGACGAGGGATTATCATCCTTATAACTCCAGTGTTTAGGAATTGAAACAATGCCTGTACCTCATCAGCGGGGTCTGTTCAAAAGCATACTGTAATGATCGCGGTATCGTTTTCGTCATCCTCCCTCAAGAGGCTTAGCATTATTGAGAGTTGATCATCAGAAAAAATACGAAAATAATTTGCGTATAGTGAATACGAATATATTGCTTCAAAACAGACATATGCGATGCATTAATGAAATAACGATGTTTAACAATGAATAAATGTTTGAACAACAGAAAATTACAACTTGAACATTCGAATGAACAAAAGTCTTTTCATCCTCAGGGCTTGTTACTTCAAATGGTGAGCCTTGGAGGGATGGTAGAAAAACTCAGCCTGACCATCTTGTATGAACTCCAATGCCCCTTCATCAATCAGGTCCTGGATCTTGTTCTTCAGAGCCCAACACTCATTTGTATCAAGTCCTGGACAGGCAGAGTGGTAGGCACACCTTTTATTGGGATCATAAGCAGGATGTGCTGTGTTGGGGTTCTGGGGGTGAGCCCTTAATGTGATCAGATTCAATCTCAACAGGCGTTGTAAAGCTTGAAACAGCGACATGTTGAGCTGGGTGAATTGCCTCCTGGGCTTGTCTGGCTGAAGCCGGTGAGGTTGATGCTGAATTTGTGACACTGGAGCCATTTGAGGAGCTCTCCCCTTACCTCCTTGTCTCAAGGATGGTTGAATGATGACTGACCCTTCAACCTTAGATGTTTGCCTCAGTTGGTTATGCTGAAGCAGTTAGTTGATGAGAACTCCGAGCTCCTCTTGTCTTTGAGCTAACCTTTGAATGGCAGTCACCTGCCCCAGCATTTGGACCTTCAATGCATCCATTTCAGCTTGCAAGTGTTTCAGCCGTTCGTCCTCAACGCTGTTCCTGACCAAAGTCTCCATGAGAAGTGTCCTTAACTCCTCCTGCCCCTTGGATGGATTCAGGAGGATTTCCCCGAACTGGGTCTCTTGAGCAAGAAAGTCCTGGTTATCTTGTTGGGAAGCCATTGCTGAAATAAACAGCGAACAGGGGTAAGTGACCTGCAACAAGGGTTCCTGTAATGCAATGATATGTATGATATATATGCAATGTTTTCAAGGATCTCGCGGGGTAAACAAGAAAAATTGTTAGAATTTGGATCCGGTAGCTCGATTGCAAGAACTTCATATTTGTTGAGAGCTTTTCTTCCAAGGGTCAAAGGCTCACCATATCAAGTGGGTCATAGCCTCTGACAACTTTTGCTAGAGGAAAATAAATCCTCTTTGCCCCTTGCTAGATGTTTGATTCATCATGACCTGCATCACAAGCCCTTGAGATCCTTAAAATGGGTTAGGATGTATGCAATGGTATGATGTTATGGTATGCATGGGGTAATGTAAGTAACCCTGTTATGAGTCCCAATTAAGGACTGCAAACCAAAACCTGCAAGAAACTCAAGTAAAACCTGTCATGAGTCCCAATTAAGGACTATCAATAAAACCTGCAAGAAAACTCAGTAAAAACCTGTCATGAGTCCCAATTGAGGACTATAAACAAAACCTGCAATTAGTTCATGTGTCAGATAACAAGCATGCAAGTAGTCAAGTTGGAAGGCACACAAGTCACACAAGAGAAACCCTTAGAGTTTAGGCCAGCACGGAGTTCAGGTATTACCCTCTTTCAGTTTGTTGGTTCATACCTGTCCTATCAAAGTAACTGGGTTCTTAGAGGATCCCAATATCATTGACTACCCTCAATCGGTCATAACTCCAGCATCGCAATCTTTTCTTGCAGCCAGAACCATCACGAGAGTTTAGCCTCAATGGGCGTAGCATACTGCTACTGTTCTAATGGCCAAGTTGTGTCATTTAAGGTTCTAAGGTTGTTGGTGCTTAATGACTCCTTAGAAGACCCATATTCTCCTCGTTGCAACACAAGGGATATCGGTACAGACCAAGGTGCCACACCAACGTAGCCACTGCTTCACCCGTGTCGGTCTACGCCGGACAGGTCCCTCACAGCTTATGCTACCTAAACAGGGTATCCCCAGATCCGGGTTAGGATCTATGTAACTCCCATGCAACCCACAAATTTAAAGCAGACAAGTCAATACAATTGAAAACACAGTTATGAACTAACCCTAAGGTACACCTCACTTTAAGTATTTCCCCAGCAGAGTCGCCAGTTCTGTGATCGGTGGATCTGGAACTGACTGTTTAACGCTGGTTCGCGAAATGTCGCGGAAGCAAGAGTCGCCACCGTCTTTTATTTTCTCCAAATGGAAAGGACAAAAGCACAGAAAAATTCCTTATAGAGATTGCTCTCGGTTCGGGAGGTAGGTTATAGAAAGGGAAGGTATTAGCACCCTTTCTATCCATGGTTATCCATGGGCTCTTAGATACTTGCTCATTTGTGTTTTCAAAAATGGTTTGTTTGCTTTTCAATTGTGGGTTTTAAAAAGTTTCTTTGAAAATTCCAGTTCGACTCTTGTATCGGTCCTCAAGAGTGTTTGAAAAATTGCTTTCGAAAGCTTTTTGAAAAGGTGTCGGTGTGAAAAGTATTTTTTGATTTGTTTTTGAAATTAGAGCAAGTATCTAGAGTCGTCTACCTACCCTAAGGAATTCGTCTGTGTAAATGTCCTTTAAAGTAGTGCCATCCCACCATTGAGAGGTAGGTAGCACCACCGTTGGAGGTGTTCGGGTCAATTCGAGGTTCGGGACATGGTGATCACCAGAGCAATGGGAAGACACCTTAGAAGCTATCCTCATGCCAAGTTCCCGGATCATGAGGACTTACTAAGACATCCTCTACTCGACGATCACCTTTCGAGGCAAGGCAACAGTGAGGCGTACCCTAGGGGTGGTGTGTGATTTGTGTGTCATGTTCAGTTATTTTTGTCTTGTCAGGTTATGGGTGATCTACGCGTTATTTTTATTTTGACATTCATTCTTGCATGCATCAATTAACAGTTAAAATATTTACGACAAGTAAAAATTCTAAACTATTACAAAAGGCGCGGGTCCACATCGCCAAAATTTCCTGAACCCGGTTTGACAGAAAAATAAAGAATTAAAAGAAAAGTAAAGTGCAAGGAAATTAAAATGTTACATGGCCTTGGGAGAGGTACATAAATATTATAAAAAAATAAAATAAATATGCTAATTAAATAAGAATTAAAAACAAGGGCGTTGGACCCTTTTTAATTAAATTAAATTAAACGGTTATTAAATTAACAAAATTAAAAGGAAAAGAAATTTGTTTTTTTGGTATTTTGTATTTTATGATTTTTAATGAAAAAAAGAATTAATTAAAATAAAATGCTAACCCTAATTCTAGTTGTTTTTAATTTATTAAGAAAAAAATCAAATTTTAACCTAAAATTAAACCTAATTATTTTACATGCAATTTGATTATAAAAATAAATAATATTTAATTATTATAAAAGAAAATAAAAAGGGATAAAAAATTAATTAAACCCTAATTCTACCAATTTTAGGTTTTTATTAAGAAAATATTACAATTAAACCTAATTTAATAACTAAAATTAATTAATGTAATTTATTTAAAAAATACTAAAATAAAAATATTTATTATTTTTTTGATCTTTTCTGATTTTTTTTGGTGTTTTTTATATATTATGAAAATATTAAACTAAAAAAACAATAATTAAAAGAATGAAAAAAATAATGAAAAATAAAGAATGTAAAAAAACATTTGCAAACCTAGGGGGTCTGCCCCAAATTGGGAGGTAAACCTTTGGCAATTTGAGCCCAATACTTCAGGCCTGGTTGACTTGTCCATTCACGTATCCAAGCGTTGACTATGGTTCACCGAGTTCCTCAGATCATGGCCCTTGATTGAATCCAATGGGACGCGTGGACGCTTGATTTGGGAGATGCATGGTGTACTTTAGTATTGAAGCTGCATGGGAACGTTAATTGAAAAATAATATTGAAAGGGGTGGGGACCTGGGATCGAACCCAGGTCCTGAAGGTCACCACTACGCCTGCTTGCCACTGGACCACCTAACGCGCTTTGTATATATAATAAAAGATAAACAATATAAAATATAAACAATGGTTAGTTGAATTCCAGCGCGAAATTTCAAATGACCCTATCATATTTTGCCACTTCATCATCTCCTTCGCTTGGCTTTATTTTTCCTGAAACAAGAACAATTTAGCAACGGTTTTTTAAGCGTTCTTTTAGGCCAGTTTCTGAAAAATAGCGATTAGCTCAGGGTGCTTCATAAATTAGGCGCGATAGTCTCATTCTTTTCGTCCAAGCGCACTGAATTGGATGGTCTAGGTCTTATACGCCAATTGTTCCTCAAACGAAAACCCCTAATTTGAAAACTTAAGAACCCTAAAAAGCAACAATGGTGAAATCGCATACAATGTATAAAAATGCAATTAAAGTAGATGGTTAGCTTCAGAACACTTTAATTAGTAAGAATCCATTAAAATTATGGAATGAAAATGCCTGAATTGTAAAACACGATCATGAGAAAAAGGTGAGAAAACTTGATTTCTGTATACCGTTTCAAGGTGTTAGAATTGATGCTTTTGATCCACGAAGGTTCCTTGATGTCCCAGGAATGTGATAGAATCGTTGTTTCACCTTGAAAAGCACTGGAATATGGTTTTCAGTTTTTACTTTTTTTCACAAAAAACTCAAGTTTTGTTTTCTATGTATGGCACAGCTTGCAGTCCATCAGCACGAGGGTTTTGATCAGGCTTATGTATGGAATGATTAGGTCAAATAAAATTGGTCCAAAATCCATGAATTGATGAATGTAATATTTGATTTTTAAGCCATGATATTTTCAAATCTTTTCATGCACATTTGCTCTCAATCATATCCAATCCTTCCCTAATTGATCATGCACGAATTTTGAGTGTCCAATGAGAGTATTTTCTGCACAAAAAGATTTTATTTCATTAGTTTAGCATTTTTCCATATTTTATTTAGTTTAAATGAATTAATTGATAAAAAAAATCAAATAAATAAATAAAAATGAATAAAAACTTCCCTTTGGGCCAAATGGTCGTGCACATGCCTTGGATAATGAATTGTGGAAGAAAAAGAGGCCCATTAGCAATTTTAGGTCATTTGAAGCAATGTTGACTTTTCAAAATATCCAAAAATTTCCCAACTTCCACAAGGCATAACTTGCTCAATTTTTAAGCTTTGCTCATGTTCTTGGACATTTTAGAAAGGTCTTTGAGTCCTCTAACCAATGCCTTTGGTCCCATGTCATTTGGATTTAACAATCCCAAGTTATGGCCTTTTACTTAAAGTCCCTTTTTGTTGACTTTTGAAAATGACCTATAATGTTGAAATTGATAACTTTTTGTGAGAGCATTTCTTGGACTTAAAGTATGAATAGGAGTTGTATGAAATGTCTTTCTCTTCAAAATGAGATTTGGATGGAATTTTTCTGATAATCCATGTGAAAGTTATGCCTGGTCAATTTACAGTTGACTTTTTCAACTGTCCAAATAAGGAAACTTTTGCATCTTGATGATTTTTGAGCCAAGCTTTGAGAATCATGATCAAGCATTGATCAAATGATGTTTGTGGCTTCAAAATGAGATGTTGACCAAAAATTTGGACTTTTGACTGTCAAATGACCATTTTGCCCCTATAGTTGACTGTAGTGCAATTAGGGTTTTGACTGTGCAATTTTGTGCTGAAAGTCTTGAAACTTGGTATGAGGATGCTTGACCATGTTTATAGGCATGTGGGACTTGATTGGACCCTTGGAAACTTCATTTTCTTGATCAGTACCAAAACCTTAATCTTGACTGTTTAGGAGACCCTTGAACTGTGCAACCCTTGGGGAATATTGAAGCATGACTTGGCAATTTTTTTGAAGAATATGGGAGGGCAAATTTTGGGGTACAACAGCAGGCAATCAAATATTTTTAGGAACAATTGCATATTTTATTTGTTACATAAAAGGGTCTTTGAGACTTTTTAGGAAATATTTGAAAGATTTATTTTTTGTTTCTATTTTTGTGGAGAAGACTCTATAGGAATTTAAAGCTGAAGATTATATTTGATTTAAGAGTCCAAGCCCAGCTGCAGAAGTCTATATAAGAAGTCATCCAAGACCTAGTTTTCAAGTAGCATAGTTTTATTGTAAAACCTTGTGAAAAATAAGGGTTTAGGGTTTGATAGTTTCTTAAGTTCTCTGTGTGTTTTTGGTACGTCCTCATGTATCCTTTGATGCATTTGAGTTGACTGATTGTTACTTATTTATCAAGTTATTGTTCTCCTTTAAGCTTTTAAGAAAAGAGATGAGTATTGTTCTTAGTGAAGCTTTTAAGCAAACTAAGTATTTTGTTTTCGAAGAGTGTTCTTCTTTTTGGTTTCTTGAGACATTCCCTGGGACTAGGATTATTTGATATCACTGCAGTGGTTGGGATTGAGAGGGTTTCTCATTTTTAGGAGGTGCCTAGGTAGAAGTTGCAGTGGGTAGAGATTAAGTGAGAAGTGTAAACTGGGACTGTTTAGCTTCAAATTGATTCTACTGATAGTGGATTTCCTCTCTGGCTTGGTAGCCTTCATAGTAGGTGAATTGCATTGAAATGGGTTAACAATTGATTGTGTTCTTTAAGTTTTTGTAAATTTACTTTTCTACACAATCTTTTTGTTTTAGCAAGTTTTTTTTAGCAGATGTTATAACATATATTGTGACATTGTGTGTTGGTAAGACATCAGTCTTTACTCTCGATATTGTGTGTGCCAGAATTTCAGGTTTGTTCCCTTCAACTTCTTGAAATTCTGGTATTCAGATCACAGATGTCCTAAGAGATGTTGAGACATCTTTCTCTGAGATTGCCTATAATGATAAGGTAAACGATATACACAGTGCAGAAAAATAAAGAACAAACAAAATTGTTAACCCAGTTTGGTGAATCGACACTCCTACTCTAGGAACTACCAAGCCAGAGACCAAGTTAACTAGATAGTATCAATTTGTAGACCCACAAAAAAACTTCACCTAGTTTATAATCTAATCACTTAATCACTACTCGTGTTTAACTTTTACCTAAGGCTCACCTAGGTATGAGACCCTTCTCAAATCCCTTCCAATCACAACACAATGACTAGACAATTCTAAACACTTAGAACAAAAATAGAAGTCACACTTCAAAGACACACAATCATTCTCTGCTTCAAAGCTTTGGAGTGATTGACAAAACTTATAACTCAAAATCACAGTCCTACTCTTTTATCAACATGGTAATCTAGAGGTTCACAATAAACACACAAAACTGTAATAAAAATACAAAGTAAGTTCCACACTAATACTAGGGTTGAAGCCTTCCTTTTATAATCTTCAATATACTGGATTTGGGCTTCTTCGAACACAACTAGATATGATAGAGATGATGCATAATTATCTCCTTAAAGATAGGACATCAATAATTAGTTTCCTCAATTATCTTTATAATTAGAAACTAAGAATACTCCTTGAAATCAACTTGAATCTTCTCAATCTTCAAACTATGCATCACATAGGATAGCATAATATTTCCAGAATATTCTTCACCTATAACTACTAAAAAATCCAACAATACAACTGTATAAAATAATGATGTTGAAAGAACTGTCATAGGATATCATATTCGACATGTTTCTCCAGATGATAGAACATCTTCATTCAATATGTTTATGCTAAGTTCGTTTTACCAAACATAATGCCAACCAAAAAATAGAGAAATAAAAATCTCCCCCTTTGGCTTATTTTGGCTAAAACAACAGTAATTCTTCCACACATAAACAACCAAACATCTGCACAAGTTTGAAAAAGATCAAACACACAAGTAATCAGAATCAAAGACACGTCAGCAAAAGTCAATAAAACGCATATCAGAGTACCAGCACCAGCTAGTGGAAGCTACTCAATACAAAAAATAAGAGAATAAAAAATTCTCAGCATGTCAAGACATCTTGTTTGACATTTTTTTCAAGTGAAATCCATCATAACCTTCCCTTCTAACACTACTCAAAGCATAGTACAGAATTTGAGGATTCTCCCCCTTAATAGCAGCAACTCAGACTCATCTGAGAACACATCACCAAGGAGTCACAACTGACAATAACCTGCATCTTCAGAACCATCCAAGTTACTCCCCCTGACACTTAGAACCAATACTTGACACGAAGTGACCATAGAATTTTCCTGAACACTCCAGATTCTGACCCAGGGGAGCAGACTCCAATTCCTAGTACCTTAGAACACACGAAACCACTATGTTCATAACTCAGGTCACACGTGTAGAGGTAGAGTTGAGACTAAGCCATTGGATTGATTTGCACAAATCAAAATAAAAATCGCCACATCACTTTATTATTTCCAAAGGAATGGAAAAAAAGCGAATAACCCCAAAATAGGGGGAGAGAATCTAAGTTCGGGGGTTGGTTATGCAAAGGGAAGGTATTGGCACCTTAAACATCTACGGTACTCCGCATGTACCTCTTTGTAAATCTGTGTATATAAGAGTTGTATACAAAAATAGATCGTGGGGATGAGAAAAGAAGTATTTTCTTACGATTTTTGCACCCGTCGCGGTTGCGAACCTTTAGTGCCTATGTACCACCTTCCGTGCAATAGGGGATCAGGGTACTCGTAGTTCACCTTAAAAAAAATTTTAAAAAAAAACACAAGTGTATTGGTCAATTTTAAGAGATAAGATATCATCGTCTTATGCGAGTGGAAAACATACTTACTACCCACGATTATGAGAAAGGAGAATTTATGGCATCTCAAAGTGGAGGATATGGCCTGGATTTTAAAATCAACAAGGCCTTGCTCAACACCTAAGTGGAAAATATCTCACTTCACTATATATCATAGAAGTATAGTAGTTTGCATTACTACAAGAATTGACAAGAGTCTAATCTTTTGAGAAAATTTTAAAGTAAAACAACCAAAGTGGCCAAATGGTTTGAATGTGATTGATTGACTTTTAGTCTTCTCACAAAAATGTCAAGGTATTATTAAGTTGATTTGATTAAGAAAATATTTTGAAAATGCATGGACCTAAGTCCAAGTTTATTATGAAAGCGGTTCAAGTTTAAAAACAAGAAGAGTTTTCAAAAGGAGGGAGAATATTTTTGAAATTAAAGAAGATGAGAGGAGATAAAGGGATCCTAAGGCATAAAGTAAAAGTTAGGGAAAAGAACCGTCTAACCAAGAAGAAGCCAACACTTGACATAATGAGTCAATGCATAATTCTCATCCTTTGGATTGAAACCAAGCAAGAAAAGATACTAAACCTCTTATGAAAACCAAGCTTCAAATTCATTAAGTCTTTCAAAAAAATCAGGCAGAGTAAATGCTATATACAAATGAATTCCCAATCATAAACAAAGCGTACAATCAGAATAACCTGCACACAAGGAAAACAAACAACCCAATGTCTCGGGGTAAAACGCCAAGAACTCCCGACAAGATTACAGTTGAGGTCACAAGGTCTCAAGGTAATTAAAGGCTTCTAATCCTAAGTCTAAGAAGTCCCTAACTCCAAAATTTCAAGGATAGTAACCAAATAGTCTGAGTAACCTTAAAGCTTTTATTGTTCAAGTTGGTTATTAGGTATCTTCAAAAAGAAATTGAAAATATAAAGTGAGCAAAGATAACATGAAATATAAATGCTAAATTAAATGGTGCTTAAGTGTGATACAGTGGGAGAACTGACTGTTATAATGGTTTGCATTTTGCATTCGCAAAATGTCGCGGTAAGCAAGAGTCGCCATCGAATTTTCTTTTATCCAACAAAGGAAAGGGTGAGAAGAACAAAAAAAAGACCTTTTTTGAGATTTTCTTAGTAAGGGGGTAGATTATGGAAAGGAAAGGCGTTAGCACCCTTTCCATCTGTGGTTTTCCACGGGCTCTTAGGTACTTGCTCATTTTTGAAAATTGCTTTCGTGTTTGTGTGTTTTGAAAAGTTTGCTTGCTTTATGACAACTCTTGTATCAGTCCTCAAGAGTATGGATAAAGCGTTTTTGAAAAAAAAGGTTTGAAAGTGTGGTGTGTAAAATATTGTTTTGAGCAAGTACTTAACAACTATCTACCTACTCGAAAAAGGGCGTTCTTTTCCTCCTTTCCTTTAGACAACACTATCCTACTATTAATGAGTAGGTAGCCCTATCGTTGGATGTTGAGGGACTATCGTAAGGGACGTTTATGGTCATTAAAGGCAACATGAAGAGATACCTTAGCATTTCCAAGAGACTGTCATCATATATTCGTAGGCAACATCAGGGGACAAGATCATTTCTCGTAGGCAAACCGAGGGACACTAAGGGACTATGATATTTATGATGACTTTGAACTGAGGGTCTTTTCTAAGAGTATCCCTATATTCGAGGGACATGACCATTTCCGAAGGCAACCAAAGTGGGAAATTCCCTAGGGGTGCAAGTGTGCAATAGTGTACTTTTTTAGGTATTTTTATCTTGATGTTAATGATCTAAGATTAATTGATTAGTTCCTGCCATACACGCCTAATTTACTAGAAGTTTATATACATGCATATAATATAGTGCGAAAAGTAAAACCCACGGCTATTACAAAGCTTCGAGGCAATTACAATTATATATGACTGAAAATGTAAAATGCTGAAATTAAAACCCTAATTAGACTATTACAAACCAGGCACACTTACATAATTAAAAAAAATAATTGTACGAAAAAAATAACGAGTAAATATTGAGACAAGAATAAGTTCTAAACCCTAAAAATCTAATTGTTTAATGAAAATATATTTTTTGGTATTTTATGAAAAAAAAACTTGAAATTTAACCTAATTTCTAATTGATTTTAATTAAAGAAAACAAGTTAAATTTAATTAAATTAATTTGCAAGAATAAATTTTAATAAAAAACCTAAGTTCTATTTTTTATGATTTTCTGATTTTAGGATTAAAAAACATGGATTTTTAAAAAAATATAATCTAAAAAAAGAAAATAAAGTAACAAAAAAATGAATGGGCCTGGGGTGAGAAACCCAAATTGGGGGGTGCTGGCTGGAATGTTTGTTAGGACCCATGTCTGTTGGCCCATACAACATTGGATCTGGTGTTGTCACGTCTGGACGGTTTACCATAGGGCTGCGCCTAGGAGCACCGGATCTGATATGATGAAGATCTGATGATGATGGTGTGAGGATACATGGTGTGGACTCTGGAGCTTGAAGTGCTGGATCCATATGAAACCTGTTAGAAAAACAAAACTCCATACCTGGGAATCGAACCCAGGTCTTCTACTTCATGCGTGTTCTTCCTTACCACCAAGCCATTTTGTCATTCGTGAACATAAATGAGATAATAATATAATATGTAAAAAATAAGTCAAATATATTAACAAACAAAACAAGTGCGTGAAGTGGGACCCTGGATTTTAAATGAGCCAATCAGAGAAAGCTATCCAACCACGCCAGCGCAGGGAGGGTCAAACCACCCCTCACGGTGGTTGACCACTGTCTTCTCCGGCGAGACTAAAATTGGAACCTGCGGAGTACGATGTTTCTAATCCAGAAACTTGACCTACCCCCCCCCCCCCCTAAATCATAGGCTGCGAATCCAATGGTGGTGGTCGTTTGGTCTGAAATTCCCTATACAGGGAGATACGAAGCTCGCCTGAAACTTTGACCTAACAATGGCAAAGCTTTATCCATGTGTTAAACTAACCATGTGATGGCTCTAAACTTTCATGATCATCAGTGCAAACATTAATATGAACATAGAAATGATTTATATTGGAGTATGCAATACTTTAGAATTCAAGAAAAATACCCAATCCAGTGACCCTTGATCTGAGCGTGTGAGAGTGTTACAAGCCTAGAGATTGACAGGGATGGACTCCTGGGACCTTCAGGATTGTGATGGAGTGCTTAGATTTGATGGAGAATGGTTGGATCGTACGTTATAAGTTGCACCTTCTCTTTGACTTTTTTTTGAAAATTTTAGGGTTTTTTTTAGAGGTAGCTGCGTGTGTCTTTGGCTTGGCATATTGTCATGTATATATAGTGAATCCTATTAGGTTAAAACAAAACCAAAAGAATCAACTATAATCATGTTTTTTTAAAGCATACGGATTTGATTTAAAACTTTCTAAAACAAGAAGATCTCCTTCTCCTTTTGTCCCATGCATTTTTGCTTTGATATGCCAACATATTTTGTCCCTTATTTGAGTAGAAAAAGATTCCCAAATCATATCTTCCATTATTTCTTTTATTTATTTATTTAATTTTGTATTTTAATGGATAAAATATCAAAATAAATAGTATAAATAATAAAATAATATATGAATGATCTCAGAGGTCGTGGGCCATGCTAGGAACAAGTTTCAAACATGAAAAGATGGGCCCATTTGGAAAAAATTCAAGTTTGGTCAATATTGGCTTCATGCATTTTTCCAAAATTTGGTCAACTTTAGAAATACACATCTATCTCAATTTTAATCCTATGAGGGGGTTCTTAGACTTTTTAGAGAGCTTAGGATGTCCTATAAACAATCCTTTTTGTTTCATTTCAATTGGATCTTCCATGTTCATGTAAGGAGCTTTGACCCAAAAGGTGTTTTTGTTGACTTTTTGAAAGGACCTATAATGTATGAGCTTGTATCTTTTGACTGGGGAATTTCTTGATCTTGAGGGATGAAGAAAAGTTGCAGGGAATTGGAATCTCTTCAAAATGAGCTTTGGTGGAATTTTTTTTGATAAAGTATGAGAAATTTATGCCTGGTCAAAGTTTGGTTGACTTTTCCTATAGGAACCCTAATTTGCCATTTTTGACTTTTGATGAATGAGGAGAATTTCTTGAGGAATCATGATCAACCCTTGATCAAATGATGGATATTACTTCAAAATGTTGATGTTGACCAAAAATATTGAAGTTTTACTGTATATAGGCCACATTTGACTTTTGACCTAGTATAGTTGATTTTTAGGCATTTGAGCAGTTGACTGAGCAAACTTGTTGTGCAAGGCATGAAATTTGGCATGGATGAACTTGAGCGCATATTAGGGCCATGGAAAACATTTGGGACCCCTGGAGCTCACACATATTAATGAAAACTGAAACCCTAGTTTGAGGTTTATTGTCTTAGGAGGAGAGTTTGTTTGGTCAACTCTTGGTCAACCTTGAGCAATTGAGGACCTCTAGGAGTATGTATTATGTGAAAATGGGAGGGAAAATTTTGGGGTACAACAGCTTCCCCTGTTCAATCTTCTTAAACCTGATGATGTAGATTGGTTGGTCTGCCTTTCGTGATCTGAAGGTGGAAGATGCTTGAATACTAGAGTGGCCAGAAATTTGCACTCGTCTGAAATGATACAGTTGGTGGATAATATCGGGAATGGGCTTATAGATGCCATTTGGAAAAGATGACGGAAGATTGTCGTAGATGGGCTTAAAGATGCCATCTAGAAAACAATGTTTGAGTTTATGAGACATTCCTTTGTGATGATTCCTATTCCTGTTGTTGAGGAGGACTCCGCTGAGGAATGTTGGTCTCTTCTGTTTTGGGAAATAACTTTTAGGAACTTCAGTTATCCATTACTCTATTGGGGAGTCATTTCTTGATTGGAGAGATGGAAGTGAAATGCTATCTGGTCAGGATCCAGGCTTCACAGCGACTTGTTGAGGATAATAAGGTTGACTGCTATCTGGTCGTATTCCAGGATTTATAGTTTCTTTAACTGGGTAAAAATCAGAAAAATCTTAGTATCGATTTAACTGAACCAGGAGAATGTCTTGAGTTGTCTTCAATTGGAATATAAATCAGGAAAATCTTAGTGTCGATTTAACTGAACCAGAGAAGGGTCTCAAGTTAACTCTGACTGGAATAGAAATTAAAAAAATCTCAGTATCGATTTAACTGAACCAGAAAAAAGTCTTGGGTTATCTTCAACTTCAACTGGAATAGAAATCAGAAAAATCTTAGTGTCAATTTAACTGAACCAGAGGAAAGTCTTGAATTATCTTCAATTGGAATAGAAATCAGAAAAATCTTAGTATCGATTTAACTGAACCAGAGAAGGTCTTGAATTAAATTTGTCTGGAATGGAAATCAGAAAAATATTAGTGTCGATTTAACTGAACCAGAAAAAGGTCTTGGATTATCTTCAACTGGAATAGAAATCAGGAAGATCTTAGTATCGATCTAACTGAATCAGAGAAGGTCTTTTGTGAACATCTTTCTGAAGAAAATGCTGAAATATCCCTTCGTCAGACGTAGCTTTTGAGAAGACCACCATGTCGTGTAGGTAGTCAATGGTGTTTGTTTATTTGGTCTCTCCTGAAAAAGGTAAAGAGTTAGTCGTATGCAATTTCATGATGGATGAAATGCATTGTGTAATGATATTCTCAAAGTAAATGAGATTATGCTGCATGCAATGTGTATGCGCATGCCATGATGTATGAATATGGGATGTGTTGCACCCCAAAATTTGCCCTCTCATGTTTTCCAAAGTCTTCCCCCTGCATGGTTGATCACAAACCCTTGCCTAAGGAAAAAGAAAATTTTTGAGTGGTGCTTAAAGTACATTTCGATTAGCATTCTGAAGGAGCATTTCGATTGGCATTCTGAAAGACCCTTCGATTGGCATTCTGAAGGAGCATTTTGATTGGCATTCTGAAAGACCCTTCAATTGGTGTTCTGAAGGAGCCTTTCGATTGGCATCATGGACAAGCACTTCGATTGGCATTCTGAAAGACCCTTCGATTGGTATTCTGAAGGGGCCTTTTGATTGGCATTATGGACAAGTACTTCGATTGGAATTATAACAGTGTCCTTCGATTGGAATTCCAAAAAGGTCCATTCGAAGAAGCATTCAAAGGGTCCATTCGAAGAAGCTTTAGAAAAGCACTCAAAGGAGGCCATCAGCCCATTCGAAAGGGAGCATTCGAAGGAGGCCATCGGCCCATTCGAAAGGGAGCATTCGAAGGCCAGTTACATGTCATTCAAAATTCAAAAAGGGACAAGATCCCATGTGTTTAGCCAACGTTACGAACTCTCATTCATGGCTGTCAAACACATAATCAAAGTTATTTAAACCTTTGTCTTCCTGTCCCCTCCACCCCCTCTATATAAAGAGATCACAAATGTTGCAAAAACAGACACGACGCACGAAAATATACAGAAAAAATAGAGAAAAGAAGCAGGGAGAACTTGGAGATACGCTGCCAGCACTTCCAGGAAGCCATACCCAATCCTTGTACAAGCCAAAGCTGCCACCCAGCGAACACCTCCACCCTCAGAACTACAGATCAAAGCACCTCTATTCGGTAAAGAAATCTAATCTCAAACTCATTTCGATCTCTGATTGCATATTCATGTTATTACTGCTGTTTGTGAATGATTTAATGTGCTACATATAAGCTACAGCGCATAGATGAGATTGTGCCATTGCTTGGGCATAATCTGAGCTTCTCCTTCGAATCCCAGGATAAAATAAACCCAGACCCAGATTCAACAGGTGCGAATAGGGAGGAGATTCGAATCAGGGGGGTAAAGTCCCCCCTAAACCTTTAATATGTGTTTCGTTTTGCAAGAAATATATCCTCAGGATCCTGTTCAGAGTTTCGAAGCTCAGCAGCTTAGCTTCGAACTGGACCCAGGACTTCCAGATCGAAGGATGACATATCCATATCGAACACCCTCAGAGTGCAGCACTTCATGCACCTTCGATCCAGCCTCTTCACTGGGTCGAAAGACAGCCTGCACCTCTTTCGACCCAGGCCTCCAGAATTATTTTTTTTCCTAATTTGCTGCCTGGCCCATTTGTACTTTGTTTACTTTGTTTTTGTTTATTTCTTTTTTTTAATCAACATAAAAAAATCATAAAAATAAGTAAATTAGAATTAGGATTTAATTTAGTTAATTATTTTAACTTATTTTCTTCAATTTTAAAATCAGTAGACTAAGGATTTATTTAAAATCAATCCTTTTCATAAACAAAAAAATGCAAAAAATATTAAGTATGTTTTGGAGTTAATTTTAATCAGTTTTTTTTAATTAATTAAATTTGACTTAATTGAACATTTAGCATTTTTCCCAAAAATAAAATAAAACAACAAAAAGATTTTATTCTTAGGATTTTTAGAGGTTATTTTCAGATTCGCGTGCGTTTATTTTATTGTAATTGCCTACTGGTTTGTAATAGCTTAACTAAGACTTTTACTTTACTGCTCTTATTCCCCCAATTTTTGGACATGTAAATAATCCCCCTCCCCGAAGCCTTGTAATAGCGTAGGATTTACAATTTCTGCACTTTAAATTCTTGTACATATATTAACTGCTTAGATGTATGCTAACTAGGATTGTATGACAAGATCTATCTTAATTTAAAATCAACCGTAGCTCACCATAACATGTACAAAGATAATATAAACTAAAAATTGACACACTCGCACATGCCACTCCTAGGGTATGCCTCACTTGGTTGCCTCAAACGTGGTCATTGAGTATAGGAAGTCTTAGAGGTCGCCCTCCTGTCCAAAGATCAAAAGTTGCCTCGAAATGGTTACCTCGATAAAAATGATCTAAGACATTAGGGTTACCGCTAAAGCGTCCTAACATTGCTTTAGTGACCACACGTCCCTTAAACCGAATTGACCCGAAAACTCCAACGACGGTGCTACCTACTCCTAAATAGTGGGATAGCACTGTCTAAAGGATATTTGCACAATTTAATTCCTTTTTGAGTAGGTAGAGGTTCTTAAGTACTTGCTCCTTTTAAAAATAAAAACAAAACTTTTCGCACTTACACTCTCTTTAAAAACAAAACTCTTTTCAAAACCCACAAACACAAAGAAAAGCAAACTTTTGAAAACACAATGAGAAAGTACCTAAGAGACCGTAGATAACCACAGATAGAAAGGGTGCTAACACCTTCCCTTTCTATAATCTACCTCCCGAACCCGAGAAACATCTCGAAAAGGAATTTTTCTGTGCTTTTGTCTTTCCTTGTTGGATAAAATAAAAGACGGTGGCGACTCTTGCTTACCGCGACACTTTGCAAAAACAAACGCAAACGCGAACCTGCATTTCAAAAAACAGTCAGTTCTCGTTCCCACCGATCACAGAACTGGCGACTCTGCTGAGGATATTCTATAAGTGAGGTGTACCTTAGGATTAGGTCACTTGTGTTTTCAATTGTATTTCTTTGTATGCTTTTAATTTTATGGGCTTGTATCAGAGTTCTATAGATCCTAACCCAGATCTGGGGTACCCTTTTTAGGTAAGTAGCAGTAAACTGTGAGGGATCTGTCCGGCGTAGACCGACATGGATGAAGCAGTAGCTACATTGGTGTGGCACCTTAGTCTGTAACGATATCCCTTGTGTTGAAACGAGGAGAATATGGGTCTTCTAAGGAGTCATTAAGCACCAACTGACCTTAGAACCTTAAATTGACCAACTTGGCCATAGAACAGTAGCAGTATGCTACACTCATTGAGACTAAACTCTCGCGATGGTTCCGGCCGCAAGAAAAGGTTTCTAAGCAGGAATTATAACCGATTGAGGGTAGTCAGTGATATTGAGATCCTCTAGAACCCGGTTACTATTTTTAGGACAGGTTTAAACCAACTAAACTGAAAGAGGGTAATGCCTAAACTCCATGCCAGCCTAAACTTAAGGCTATATGTGTGACTTGTGTGCCTTCAAACTTGAACTACTTGCACATTCTTGTTATCTGACAACATGGTTTCCTTGCAGGTTTTGTTTACAGTCCTTATCCAATATTTTAGACTTATTGCAGGGCTTACTTACATCACCTCACACTTTTGCTTAAACGCATATCATACACATCATAACATCATACCTTAACATTTCCTTAACCATTTCAAGGATCTCAAGGGTCTGTGATGCAGGTTATGGTAAATCAAAAGTCTAGCAAGGGGCAAGGGGATTTATTTTCCTCTAGCCAATGCCGTCTAGAGATCCAAGCACGATAACTTGAGTCAGGGGCTATGACCCACTCGATATGGTGAGCTTGACTCTTGAAGAAGGACTCTTAACAACATGAAGTTCCTTCAATCAAAGCTACCAGATTCAAATTCTAACAAGCTTCTTGTTTACCCCGCGAGATCCTTGAAAACATTGCATACATATATCATACATATCATTGCATTACAGGTACCAATACAGGTCTCTCATGTTCTCGCTATTTATTTCAGCAATGGCTCTCCAACAAGACAACCAAGATCTTCATACTCAAGAGACTCAGTTCAGGGAAATCTTCCTAAACCTATCCAAGGGGCAGGAAGAGTTGAGAATACTCCTCATGGGGAACTTGGTCAAGAAAAGTCCTGAAGACAATAAGGACGAACGGCTGAAACATCTGCAAGCTGAGGTAGATGCAATGAGAACCCATATGCTGGGGCAGATGGCTCTTATCTAAGGCTTAGCTCGGGAAAAAGAAGAGTTGAGAACCATGATCCACCAGCTTCATCAAGACAGATACAACAACATGAAGCAAACAATCAAGGCTGGGGATCAAATCATTAATCAGCCTCCAAGAAGATAAGAGCTTGGTATGATGAAGAATGGACCTCTCCAAGTTGCTACTACATCAAGGGTCCAACAACAACCTCACCAAAAACAACAGGTTGATCAGAGTAAGCCAAACATGCCCAGGAGGCAATTTACCAAGCTCAACATGCCGCTATCTCAAGCTTTACAACACCTGTTAAAATTGAATCTGGTGACGTTAAGGGACCCTCCTAAGAATCCCAGCACAGCCTCCCCAAAGTACATTCCTGATGCAAGGTGTGCATATCACTCCAACAGCCCGGGGCATGATACTAACATCTGTTGGGCGTTGAGCAACAAAATTCAAGACCTGATTTATGAAGGAGCATTGGAATTCACACAAGATGGTCAGGATGAGTTCTTCTACCATCCCTCTAAGGTTCACCATTTGAAGTGACAAGTACTGAGACGAGAAAACTTTTGTTCATTTGAATTTTCAAGTTGTAATCTCTTTGTTATTCAAACAATTATCTATTAATGTCAAACTCTGTTTCATTAATGCATTGCATATGTTTGTCTTGATCCAATCATTTTCATTACATTTAAGCTATGCTTTTTACTCACTTTATGACATTCAACTCTTGCTAAAAGTTACAAGCCTTTAGAGGGAGGATGACGAAACAATGCCATAATCTCATACAATATGCTTTTGGACAGACCTTGCTGATGATGTACATGCATTTCTTTCAAATCCTAAACACTGGAGTTATAAGGAAGATAATCCCTAGTCAACCCCTTCGAGCCAAAGAAGTAGGAGTTTTCTGTTTTAAACACAAATTGAAACCCTTAATTATAACCTGGGGCAGGGTAGTCTCTCAGTTAATTCAAATGCGCATTGAAGTCGCAAAACTCTCATTTTATAATACAACGAACGACATCAAAAGCATTCCTATGGAATCAAAAGACAGTGGTGGTTCCTTATCTCATAGGCAGTCAATCTCTCAAAAGAAAAAAAAGCCCACTGAGCCAAAACCTATAAAGGAGGCTTAAGAAAGCTGGGGCATCCCGCTGACTGTAATCTAGAAAACAGGAACAGTCAGGCAAAAGTTAGGCATAACAAATCAAAAGAACGAGGTCGCTACAAATCCTCGACAACATGAAAAATGTTGCAAAAATGACTGCCTTCCAACAAATTCAACTTGTGTGAACCATCACCAAAACGTCGTTCCAAATTCGAATAGAGTTCGACGCACAATTAACTGAGTTTATAATTGAAGAACATCACGAAGAGCGGGTGGGTACAAATATACTTTGAGCCTTTATCCTTTGTTTCTTAAACCGTGAACCAAGCCACGTTACAACCCTTCAAAAGTCCTAACTGAAGCATGGGTTAGTCCGAAAGCATACTGTTACAAAAGGTATCCTGACTCCTGTAAGGCTTTGCCCTAAATCTTGTGTTGAATTTGTCTTATAAAAAGTTTTCTGCTAAAAAAAACGCATTTTTAAAAACTTCGAGACAAGCATAAACTTTGTATTATTTGAATATCATTGTTTGCATTTGGCTATTTGTTTGACAGCGGAGAAATTCACACAACGAATATTTGATAAACGAAAGCCCTCTCAGTGAACAAAATCACTTCAAAAAGGATGACACTTCCATTGACAAATATTCTATCAACAAGGGGACTTGGCATGTCACTATCCAGCACACCTGGGGCAGTCCAGTCAAGATTCTAGGAAATCTCTCAAAGAAGTGCAGAGTAACCAAGGGTAAGTCTCCATCTCCGTCACTTTGGGCATTGAACATCAATCTCAGTGAAGGGTTACGTACAATTAAACATTTTCTGGCAACGTCACGAACACTTGCTACTAGGGGCAATGACAAATCTCCCCAAAATCCTTCTCATAGGATGATTCCCCAGCAAGGGTTTAATCTCTGAAAGCCTTTCCCCAGCTGAATAAACCTCAAGAATCCTAGAGGACTTCCCCCAATGAAGATGTCACCTCTCTAGCGGACTGACGATAGGGTTTATTTCCCCAACAACCCCAGGATTCCCCGGCTTGAGTTTGCCTCTCCGACTACTACAGATCAAAGGACCACAACTCCTCTTCCCCAATAGACTCTGGAAGCTTGTCCCCATGCGAAGCACAAATAAGTATCCTCATCCAAATTCAGAGGTTATCCTCACAAGAGTCTAACTGGGTTATCCTCAGCAAGTGGCAACTGAAAGATCATCCCCAGCGAAGTTCTTTCTATCCCCAGCGGAGTTCATTCCTTTCATAGACAGAAATTCAATCCCCAACAGGGTTTACTGTCACCAACAACAGTAATTCATCCCCAACTGAGTTTTATTTCTCCAAATCAGCTGATCTTCTAGCAGCGTATATACTCCCCACAGAATCATTTCCTCGTCAGTTCATTCCCCAGCGGAGTTATTCTCTCCTGCAGGATTATTCTCCCAATCATCTTCAGACGTTATCTCCAGCGAGTGAAACTCTTTATTCTCCAATAACAGTCAAGGATTTATTTTCCCAAACTCGGACATACCACAATAGCATTTCATGTTCATACATCATGACGTGCACATACATATTGCATACAGCATAATCTCATTTATTTTGAGAACATCATCATACAATGTATGTCATGCATCATATTTGATTAATCATGTACCTTTTCAGGAAATATGGTTATCATCAACAACTTCCAGCGAGTTCAAGATTAACTCCGGAAACTAAACAGACTTCACACGGGTTTATCCTGAAAAATGCTACACGGGTCCTTTCTCATATATTTCTGAATGAAGTTTTACACGAACTCATCCGAAAGTAACCTTACCCTGGTTCATCCAGAAGTTTCACACGAACTTATCACAAAGTAACCTTACCCGGGTTCCTCCTGAAGTTTTACACGAACTTATCACAAAGTAACCTTACCCGGGTTCCTCCTGAAGTTTTACACGAACTTATCCCAAAGTAACTTTACCCCGGTTCCTCCAGAAGTTTCACACGAACTTAACCCGAAGTAACCTTACCCAGGTTCTTCCTGAAGTTTTACACAAACTTATCCCGAAGTAACCTTACCCAGGTTCCTTCTCAATTCCAGATGCAGTTTTACACGGACTCATCATCAGGCAACCTTACACCGGTTCCCTCTCTTTCCAAGATGTAGTTTTACACGGACTCATCATCAGGAAAACCTACACAGGTTCCTTCTCAGGAAATTTCAGATGCAATTTTACACGAACTCGTCATCAAGAAACCCTACACAGGTTCTCTCTTTCCAAAGATGAATTTTTACACGGACTCCTCATCAGGCAACCCTACACCGGTTCCCTCTCTTTCCAAGATGCAGTTTTACACGGACTCATCATCAAGAAACCTACACAGGTTCTCTCTTTACAAAGATGAAGTTTTACACGGACTCGTCATCAGGAAACCCTACACAGGTTCCCTCTTCCAAAGATGAAGTTTTACACGGACTCGTCATCAGGAAACCCTACACCGGTTCCCTCTTCCCAATATGAAGTTTTACACGGACTCGTCATCAGGAAACCCTACACAGGTTCCCTCTTCCAAAGATGAAGTTTTACACGGACTCGTCATCAGGAAACCCTACACAGGTTCTCTCTTCCCAAGATGAAGTTTTACACGGACTCGTCATCAGGAAACCCTACACAGGTTCCCTCTTCCAAAGATGGAGTTTTACACGGACTCGTCATCAGGAAACCCTACACAGGTTCCCTCTTCCCAAGATGAAGTTTTACACGGACTTGTCATCAGGAAACCCTACACAGGTTCCCTCTTCTAAAGATGAAGTTTTACACAGACTCTTCATCAGGAAACCCTACACAGGTTCCCTCTTCCAAAGATGAAGTTTTACACGGACTCGTCATCAGGCAACCCTACACCGGTTCCCTCTCTTTCCAAGATGAAGTTTTACACAGACTTATCATCAGGAAACCCTACACCGGTTCCCTCTCTTTCCAAGATGCAGTTTTACATGGAATCATCATCAGGAAACCCTACACCGGTTCCCTCTCTTTCCAAGATGCAGTTTTACATGGACTTATCATCAGGCAACCCTACACAGGTTCCTCCTTTCCAGATGAAGTTTTACATGGACTCATCATGAAGTAACCTTATCCAGGTTCCTTCTCAGTCCAGATATGCAGTTCACCTCCAAAGTTAGACTTCCCCAGCGGAATCTTCTACAACAACAGGTATGCAAGTTCTCGCTAAGGAATCTCTTATACGATCGACACTCCTGCAGATGACATCTATAAGCCCATCCTCCTACCAACAATCTCAAAATGGCATCTGTAAGCCCATTCCCGACATCACAATGTTGATACTACACCATGCGAGTGCAAATTTCTGGGCACTCTAGTGTTCAATTATCTTCCACCTTCGGATCACGAAAGGCACGCAAGCCAATCTACATCCTTAGGTTTAAGAAAATTGAACAGGGGCAACTGTTGCACCCCAAAATTTTCCCTCTCATGTTTTCCAAAGTCTTCCCCCTGCATGGTTGATCACAAACCCCTGCCTAAGGAAAAAGAAAATTTTTTAGTGGTGCTTAAAGTACATTTCGATTGGCATTCTGAAGGAGCATTTCGATTGGCATTCTGAAAGACCCTTCGATTGGCATTTTGAAGGAGCATTTCGATTGGCATTCTGAAAGACCCTTCGATTGGTGTTCTGAAGGAGACTTTCAATTGGCATCATGGACAAGCACTTCGATTGGCATTCTGAAAGACCCTTCGATTGGTATTCCGAAGGGGCCTTTCGATTGGCATTATGGAAAAGTACTTCGATTGGCATTATAACATTGTCCTTCGATTGGAATTCCAAAAAGGTCCATTCGAAGAAGCATTCAAAGGGTCCATTTGAAGAAGCTTTCGAAAAGCACTCGAAGGAGGCCATCAGCCCATTCGAAAGGGAGCATTCGAAGGAGGCCATCAGCCCATTCGAAAGGGAGCATTCGAAGGCCAGTTACATGTCATTCAAAATTCAAAAAGGGACAAGATCCCATGTGTTTAGCCAATGTTACGAACTCTCATTCATGGTTGTCAAACACATAATCAAGGTCATTTAAAACTTTGTCTTCCTGTCCCCTCCACCCCCTCTATATAAAGAGATCACAAATGTTGCAAAAACAGACACGACACACGAAAATATACAGAAAAAATAGAGAAAAGAAGCAGGGAGAACTTGGAGATACGCTGCCAGCACTTCCAGGAAGCCATACCCAATCCTTGTACAAGCCAAAGCTGCCACCCAGCGAACACCTCCACCCTCAGAACTACAGATCAAAGCACCTCTGTTTGGTAAAGAAATCTAATCTCAAACTCATTTTGATCTCTGATTGCATATTCATGTTATTACTGCTGTTTGTGAATGATTTAATGTGCTACATATAAGCTACAACGTAGAGATGAGATTGTGCCATTGCTTGGGCACAATCTGAGCTTCTCCTTCGAATCCCAGGATAAAATAAACCCAGACCCAGATTCAGCAGGTGCGAATAGGGAGGAGATTCGAATTAGGGGGGTAAAGTCCCCCACTGAACCTTTAATATGTGTTTAGTTTTGCAGGAAATATATCCTCAGGATCCTGTTCAGAGTTTCGAAGCTCAGCAGCTTAGCTTCGAACTGGACCCAGGACTTCTAGATCGAAGGATGACATATCCAGATCGAACATCCTCAGAGTGCATCCCTTCATGCACCTTCGATCCAGCCTCTTCACTAGGTCGAAAGACAGCCTGCACCTCTTTCGACCCATGCCTCCAGAATTATTTTATTCCCTAATTTGCTGCCTGGCCCATTTGTACTTTGTTTACCTTATTTTTGTTTATTTCTTTTTTTTAATCAACATAAAAAAATCATAAAAATAAGTAACCTAGAATTAGGATTTAATTTAGTTAATTATTTTAACTTATTTTCTTCAATTTTAAAATCAGTAGACTTAAGATTTATTTAAATTCAATCCTTTTCATAAACAAAAAAATTCAAAAAATATTAAGTATGTTTTGGAGTTAATTTTAATCAGTTTTTTTAATTAATTAAATTTGACTTAATTGAACATTTAGCATTTTTCCCAAAAATAAAATAAAACAACAAAAAGATTTTATTCTTAGGATTTTTAGAGGTTATTTTCAGATTCGCGCGCGTTTATTTTATTGTAATTGCCTACTGGTTTGTAATAGCTTAACTAAGACTTTTACTTTACTGCTTTTATTCCCCCAATTTTTGGACATGTAAATAATCCCCCTCCCCGAAACCTTGTAATAGCGTAGGATTTACAATTTCTGCACTTTAAATTCCTGTACATATATTAACTGCTTAGATGTATGCTAACTAGGATTGTATGACAAGATCTATCTTAATTTAAAATCAACCGTAGCTCACCATAACATGTACAAAGATAATATAAACTGAAAATTGACACACTCGCACATGCCACTCCTAGGGTATGCCTCACTTGGTTACTTCGAACATGGTCATTGAGTATAGGAAGTCTTAGAGGTCGCCCTCCTGTCCAAAGATCAAAAGTTATCGCGAAATGGTTGCCTCGATAAAAATGATCTAAGACATTAGGTTTACCGCTAAAGCGTCCTAACATTGCTTTAGTGACCATACGTCCCTTAAACCGAATTGACCCGAAAACTCCAACGACGGTGCTACCTACTCCTCAATAGTGGGATAGCACTATCTAAAGGACATTTGCACAATTTAATTCCTTTTTGAGTAGGTAGAGGTTCTTAAGTACTTGCTCCTTTTTAAAACAAAAACTAAACTTTTCGCACTTACACTCTCTTCAAAAACAAAACTCTTTTCAAAACCCACAAACACAAAGAAAAGCAAACTTTTGAAAACACAATGAGCAAGTACCTAAGAGCCCATGGATAACCACGGATAGAAAGGGTGCTAACACCTTCCCTTTCTATAATCTACCTCCCGAACCCGAGAAACATCTCGAAAAGGAATTTTTCTGTGCTTTTGTCTTTCCTTGTTGGATAAAATAAAAGACGGTGGCGACTCTTGCTTACCGCAACACTTTGCAAAAACAAACGCAAACGTGAACCAGCATTCCAAAAAACAGTCAGTTCTCGTTCCCACCGATCACAGAACTGGCGACTCTGCTGGGGATATTCTATAAGTGAGGTGTACCTTAGGATTAGATCACTTGTGTTTTCAATTGTATTGCTTTGTATGCTTTTAATTTTGTGGGCTTGTATCAGAGTTCTATAGATCCTAACCCGGATCTGGGGTACCCTTTTTAGGTAAGTAGCAGTAAACTGTGAGGGATCTGTCCGACGTAGACCGACACAGATGAAGCAGTAGCTACGTTGGTGTGGCACCTTAGTCTGTACCGATATCCCTTGTGTTGAAACGAGAAGAATATTGGTCTTCTAAGGAGTCATTAAGCACCAACTGACCTTAGAACCTTAAATTGACCAACTTGGCCATAGAACAGTAGCAGTATGCTACACTCATTGAGACTAAACTCTCGCGATGGTTCCAGCCGCAAGAAAAAGTTGCTAAGCTGGAATTATGACCGATTGAGGGTAGTCAGTGATATTGAGATCCTCTAGAACCCGGTTACTATTTTTAGGACAGGTTTAAACCAACTAAACTGAAAGAGGGTAATGCCTAAACTCCATGCCAGCCTAAACTTAAGGCTATATGTGTGACTTGTGTGCCTTCAAACTTGAACTACTTGCACATTCTTGTTATCTGACAACATGGTTTCCTTGTAGGTTTTGTTTACAGTCCTTATCCAATATTTTGGAATTATTGCAGGGCTTACTTACATCACCTCACACTTTTTCTTAAACGCATATCATACACATCATACACATCATACCTTAACATTTCCTTAACCATTTCAAGGATTTGTGATGCAGGTTATGGTAAATCAAAAGTCTAGCAAGGGGAAAGGGGATTTATTTTCCTCTAGCCAATGCCGTCTAGAGATCCAATCATGATAACTTGAGTCAGGGGCTATGACCCACTCGATATGGTGAGCTTGACTCTTGAAGAAGGACTCTTAACAACATGAAGTTCCTTCAATCAAAGCTACCAGACTCAAATTCTAACAAGCTTCTTGTTTACCCCGCGAGATCCTTGAAAACATTGCATATATATATCATACATATCATTGCATTACAGGTACCAATACAGGTCTCTCATGTTCTCGCTATTTATTTCAGCAATGTGTCTCCAACAAGACAACCAAGATCTTCATACTCAAGAGACTCAGTTCAGGGAAATCTTCCTAAACCTATCCAAGGGTCAGGAAGAGTTGAGAACACTCCTCATGGGGAACTTGGTCAAGAAAAGTCCTGAAGACAATAAGGACGAACGGCTGAAACATCTGCAAGCTGAGGTAGATGCAATGAGAACCCAGATGCTGGGGCAGATGGCTCTTATCCAAGGCTTAACTCGGGAACAAGAAGAGTTGAGAACCATGATCCACCAGCTTCATCAAGACATATACAACAACATGAAACAAACGGTCAAGGATGGGGATCAAATCATTAATCAGCCTCCAAGAAGACAAGAGCTTGGTATGATGAAGAATGGACCTCTCCAAGTTGCTACTACATCAAGGGTCCAACAACAACCTCGCCAAAAACAACAGGTTGATCAGAGTAAGCCAAACATGCCCAGGAGGCAATTTACCAAGCTCAACATGCCGCTATCTCAAGCTTTATAACACTTGTTAAAATTGAATCTGGTTACGTTAAGGGACCCTCCTAAGAATCCCAGCACAGCCTCCCCAAAGTACAATCCTGATGCAAGGTGTGCATATCACTCCAACAGCCCGGGGCATGATACTAACATCTGTTGGGCGTTGAGTAACAAAATTCAAGACCTGATTGATGAAGGAGCATTGGAATTCACACAAGATGGTCAGGCTGAGTTCTTCTACCATCCCTCCAAGGTTCACCATTTGAAGTGACAAGTACTGAGACGAGAAGACTTTTGTTCATTTGAATTTTCAAGTTGTAATCTCTTTGTTATTCAAACAATTATCTATTAATGTCAAACTCTGTTTCATTAATGCATTGCATATGTTTGTCTTGATCCAATAATTTTCATCACATTTAAGCTATGCTTCTTACTCACTTTATGACATTCAACTCTTGCTAAAAGTTACAAGCCTTTAGAGGGAGGATGACGAAACAATGCCATAATTTCATACAGTATGCTTTTGGACAGACCTTGCTGATGATGTACAGGCATTTCTTTCAAATCCTAAACACTGGAGTTACAAGGAAGATAATCCCTAGTCAACCCCTTCGAGCCAAAGAAGTAGGAGTTTTCTATTTTAAACACAAATTGAAACCCTTAATTATAACCTGGGGCAGGGTAGTCTCTCAGTTAATTCAAATGCGCATTGAAGTCGCAAAACTCTCATTTCATAATACAACGAATGACATCAAAAGCATTCCTATGGAATCAAAAGACAGTGGTGGTTCCTTATCTCATAGGCAGTCAATCTCTCAAAAGAAAAAAAAGCCCACTGAGCCAAAACCTATAAGGAGGCTTAAGAAAGCTGGGGCATCCCGCTGACTGTAATCTAGAAAACAGGAACAGTCAGGAAAAAGTTAGGGATAACAAATCAAAAGAACGAGGTCGCTACAAATCCTCGACAACATGAAAAATATTGCAAAAATGACTGCCTTCCAACAAATTCAACTTGTGTGAACCATCACCAAAACGTCGTTCCAAATTCGAATAGAGTTCGACGCACAATTAACTGAGTTTAGGATTGAAGAACATCACGAAGAGCGGGTGGGTACAAATATACTTTGAGCCTTTATCCTTTGTTTCTTAAACCGTAAACCAAGCCACGTTACAACCCTTCAAAAGTCCTAATTGAAGCATGGGTTAGTCTGAAAGCATACTGTTACAAAAGGTATCCTGACTCCTGCAAGGCTTTGCCCTAAATCTTGTGTTGAATTTGTCTTATAAAAAGTTTTCTGCTAAAAAAACGCATTTTTCAAAACTTCGAGACAAGCATAAACTTTGCATTATTTGAATATCACTGTTTGCATTTGGCTATTTGTTTGACAGCGGAGAAATTCACACAACGAATATTTGATAAACGAAAGCCCTCTCAGTGAACAAAATCACTTCAAAAAGGATGACACTTCCATTGACAAATCTTCTATCAACAAGGGGACTTGGCATGTCACTATCCATCACACCTGGGGCATTCCAGTCAAGATTCCAGGAAATCTCTCAAAGAAGTGCAGAGTAACCAAGGGAAAGTCTCCATCTCCGTCACTTGGGGCATTGAACATCAATCTCAGTGAAGGGTTAC
Source organism: Vicia faba (assembly GCA_948472305.1). NCBI lineage: Eukaryota > Viridiplantae > Streptophyta > Magnoliopsida > Fabales > Fabaceae > Vicia > Vicia faba. The sequence continues at coordinate 107,620,101 of OX451741.1, forward strand.
GTACAATTAAACATTTTCTAGCAACGTCACGAACACTTGCTACTAGGGGCAATGACAAATCTCCCCAAAATTCTTCTCATAGGATGATTCCCCAGCAAGGGTTTAATCTCTGAAAGCCTTTCCCCAGCTGAATCAACCTCAAGAATCCTCGAGGACTTCCCCTAACGAAGATGTCACCTCTCTAGCGGACTGACGACAAGGTTTATTTCACCAACAACCCCAGGATTCCCCGACTTGAGTTTGCCTCTCCGACTACTACAGATCAAAGGACCACAACTCCTCTTCCCCAGTAGACTCTGGAAGCTTGTCCCCTGCGAAGCACAAATAAGTCTCCTCATCCAAATTCAGAGGTTATCCTCACAAGAGTCTAACTGGGTTATCCTCAGAAATTGGCAACTGAAAGATCATCCCCAGCGAAGTTCTTTCTATCCCCAGCGGAGTTTATTCCTTTCATAGACATAAATTCAATCCCCAACAGGGTTTACTGTCACCAGCAACAGTAATTCATCCCCAACTGAGTTTTATTTCTCCAAATCAGCTGATCTTCTAGCAGCGTATATACTCCCCACAGAATCATTTCCTCGTCAGTTCATTCCCCAGCGGAGTTATTCTCTTCTGCAGGATTATTCTCCTAATCATCTTCGGACGTTATCTCCAGCGAGTGAAACTCTTTATTCTCCAACAACAGTCAAGGATTTATTTTCCCAAACTCGGACGTACCACAATAGCATTTCATGTTCATACATCATGACGTGCACATACATATTGCATACAGCATAATCTCATTTATTTTGAGAACATCATCATACAATGCATGTCATGAATCATATATGATTAATCATGTACCTTTTCAGGAAAGATGGTTATCATCAACAACGTCCAGCGAGTTCAAGATTAACTCCGGAAACTAAACAGACTTCACACGGGTTTATCCTGAAAAATCCTACACGGGTCCTTTCTCATATATTTCTGAATGGAGTTTTACACGAACTCATCCGAAAGTAACCTTACCCCGGTTCATCCAGAAGTTTCACACGAACTCATCACAAAGTAACCTTACCCGGGTTCCTCCTGAAGTTTTACACGAACTTATCACAAAGTAACCTTACCCGGGTTCCTCCTGAAGTTTTACACGAACTTATCCCAAAGTAACTTTACCCCGATTCCTCCAGAAGTTTCACACGAACTTAGCTCGAAGTAACCTTACCCAGGTTCCTCCTGAAGTTTTACACAAACTTATCCCGAAGTAACCTTACCCAGGTTCCTTCTCAATTCCAGATGCAGTTTTACACGGACTCATCATCAGGCAACCCTACACCGGTTCCTTCTCTTTCCAAGATGCAGTTTTACACGGACTCATCATCAGGCAACCCTACACAGGTTCCTTCTAAAGAAATTTCAGATGCAGTTTTACACGAACTCGTCATCAAGAAACCCTACACAGGTTCTCTCTTTCCAAAGATGAAGTTTTACACGGACTCCTCATCAGGAAACCCTACACCGGTTCCCTCTCTTTCCAAGATTCAGTTTTACACTGACTCATCATCAAGAAACCCTACACAGGTTCTCTCTTTCCAAAGATGAAGTTTTACACGGACTCGTCATCAGGAAACCCTACACAGGTTCCCTCTTCCAAAGATGAAGTTTTACACGTACTCGTCATCAGGAAACCCTACACTGGTTCCCTCTTCCCAATATGAAGTTTTACACAGACTCGTCATCAGGAAACCCTACACAGGTTCCCTCTTCCAAAGATGAAGTTTTACACGGACTCGTCATCAGGAACCCTACACAGGTTCCCTCTTCCCAAGATGAAGTTTTACACGGACTCGTCATCAGGAAACCCTACACAGGTTTCCTCTTCCAAAGATGAAGTTTTACACAAACTCGTCATCAGGAAACCCTACACAGGTTCCCTCTTCCAAAGATGAAGTTTTACACGGACTCGTCATCAGGAAACCCTACACAGGTTCCTCCTTTCCAGATGAAGTTTTACACGGGCTCATCATCAGGCAACCCTACACAGGTTCCTCCTTTACAGATGAAGTTTTACACAGACTTATCATCAGGCAACCCTACACCGGTTCCCTCTCTTTCCAAGACGAAGTTTTACACAGACTTATCATCAGGCAACCCTACACCGGTTCCCTCTCTTTCCAAGATGCAGTTTTACATGGACTCATCATCAGGAAACCCTACACCGGTTCCCTCTCTTTCCAAGATGCAGTTTTACATGGACTTATCATCAGTCAACCCTACACAGGTTCCTCCTTTCTAGATGAAGTTTTACATGGACTCATCATGAAGTAACCTTACCCAGGTTCCTTCTCAGTCCAGATATGCAGTTCACCTCCAAAGTTAGACTTCCCCAGCGGAATCTTCTATAACAACAGGTATGCAAGTTCTCGCTAAGGAATCTCTTATACGATCGACACTCCTACAGATGGCATCTATAAGCCCATCCTCCTACCAACAATCTCCAAATGGCATCTGTAAGCCCATTCCCGACATCACAATGTTGATACTACACCATGCGAGTGCAAATTTCTGGGCACTCTAGTGTTCAATTATCTTTCACCTTCGGATCACGAAAGGCACGCAAGCCAATCTACATCCTCAAGTTTAAGAAAATAGAACAGGGGCAACTGTTGCACCCCAAAATTTGCCCTCTCATGTTTTCCAAAGTCTTCCCCCTGCATGGTTGATCACAAACCCTTGCCTAAGGAAAAAGAAAATTTTTGAGTGGTGCTTAAAGTACATTTCGATTGGCATTCTGAAGGAGCATTTCGATTGGCATTCTGAAAGACCCTTCGATTGGCATTCCGAAGGAGCATTTGGATTGGAATTCTGAAAGACCCTTCGATTGGTGTTCTGAAGGATCCTTTCGATTGGCATCATGGACAAGCACTTTGATTGGCATTCTGAAAGACCCTTCGATTGGTATTTTGAAGGGGGCTTTCGATTGGCATTATGGACAAGTACTTCGATTGGCATTATATTAGTGTCCTTCGATTGGAATTCCAAAAAGTTCCATTCGAAGAAGCATTCAAAGGGTCCATTCGAAGAAGCTTTCGAAAAGCACTCCAAGGAGGCCATCAGCTCATTCGAAAGGGAGCATTCGAAGGAGGCCATCAGCCCATTCGAAAGGGAGCATTCGAAGGCCAGTTACATGTCATTCAAAATTCAAAAAGGGACAAGATCCCATGTGTTTAGCCAACATTACGAACTCTCATTCATGGCTGTCAAACACATAATCAAGGTCATTTAAACCTTTATCTTCCTGTCCCCTCCACCCCCTCTATATAAAGAGATCACAAATGTTGCAAAAACAGACACGACACATGAAAATATACAGAAAAAATAGAGAAAAGAAGCAGGGAGAACTTGGAGATACGCTGCCAGCACTTCCAGGAAGCCATACCCAATCCTTGTACAAGCCAAAGCTGCCACCCAACGAACACCTCCACCCTCAGAACTACAGATCAAAGCATCTCTGTTTGGTAAAGAAATCTTATCTCAAACTCATTTCGATCTCTAATTGCATATTCATGTTATTACTGCTGTTTGTGAATGATTTAATGTGCTACAAATAAGCTACAACGTGGAGATGAGATTGTGCCATTGCTTGGGCACAATCTGAGCTTCTCCTTCAAATCCCAGGATAAAATAAACCCAGACCCAGATTCAGCAGGTGCAAATAGGGAGGAGATTCGAATCAGGGGGGTAAAGTCCCCCCCGAACCTTTAATATGTGTTTCGTTTTGCAGGAAATATATCCTCAGGATCCTGTTCAGAGTTTCGAAGCTCAGCAGCTTAGCTTCGAACTGGACCTAGGACTTTCAGATTGAAGGATGACATATCCAGATTGAACACCCTCAGAGTGCAGCCCTTCATGCACCTTCGATCCAGCCTCTTCACTGGGTCGAAAGACAGCCTGCACCTCTTTCGACCCAGGCCTCCAGAATTATTTTTTTTCCTAATTTGCTGCCTGGCCCATTTGTACTTTGTTTACTTTGTTTTTGTTTATTTCTTTTTTTTAATCAACATAAAAAAATCATAAAAATAAGTAACTTAGAATTAGGATTTAATTTAGTTAATTATTTTAAATTATTTTCTTCAATTTTAAAATCAGTAGACTTAGGATTTATTTAAATTCAATCCTTTTCATAAACAAAAAAATGCAAAAAATATTAAGTATGTTTTGGAGTTAATTTTAATCAGTTTTTTTAATTAATTAAATTTGACTTAATTGAACATTTAGCATTTTTCCCAAAAATAAAATAAAACAACAAAAATATTTTATTCTTAGGATTTTTAGAGGTTATTTTCAGATTCGCGCGCGTTTATTTTATTGTAATTGCCTACTAGTTTGTAATAGCTTAACTAAGACTTTTACTTTACTGCTTTTATTCCCCCAATTTTTGGACATGTAAGTAATCCCCCTCCCCGAAGCCTTGTAATAACGTAGGATTTACAATTTCTGCACTTTAAATTCCTGTACATATATTAACTGCTTAGATGTATGCTAACTAGGATTGTATGACAAGATCTATCTTAATTTAAAATCAACCGTAGCTCACCATAACATGTACAAGGATAATATAAACTGAAAATTGACACACTCGCACAAGCCACTCCTAGGGTACGCCTCACTTGGTTGCCTCGAACGTGGTCATTGAGTATAGGAAGTCTTAGAGGTCGCCATCCTGTCCAAAGATCAAAAGTTGTCGCGAAATGGTTGCTTCGATAAAAATGATCTAAGACATTAGGGTTACCGCTAAAGCGTCCTAACATTGCTTTAGTGACCACACGTCCCTTAAACCGAATTGACCCGAAAACACCAACGACGGTGCTACCTACTCCTCAATAGTGGGATAGCATTGTCTAAAGGAAATTTGCACAATTTAATTCCTTTTTGAGTAGGTAGAGGTTCTTAAGTACTTGCTCCTTTTAAAAACAAAAACAAAACTTTTCGCACTTACACTCTCTTCAAAAACAAAACTCTTTTCAAAACCCACAAACACAAAGAAAAGCAAACTTTTGAAAACACAATGAGCAAGTACCTAAGAGCCCGTGGATAACCACGGATAGAAAGGGTGCTAACACCTTCCCTTTCTATAATCTACCTCCCGAACCCGAGAAACATCTCGAAAAGGAATTTTATGTGCTTTTGTCCTTTCCTTGTTGGATAAAATAAAATACGGTGGCGACTCTTGCTTACCGCGACACTTTGCAAAAACAAACGCAAACGCGAACTAGTATTCCAAAAAACATTCAGTTCTCGTTCCCACCGATCACAGGATGCTATTGTGATATTTCCTAGTATGGGAAAATAAATCCATGACTGCCGCTGGAGAGTACCGGGGATGAGGAATGAAGATGATTTGCCGGGGATATTCTCTTTCCGTTTGAGGATATTTTGCCGGGGATCTTTGACTCTTGCTTGAGAATGACTCTGTGGGGGAAGGATGCTTTGTCGGAAGATTTTACCGATGTAGAGAAATAAACTCTGTTGGGGGATAAAATTCCACAGTTAGAGAAATAAACTCTACCAGGGAGGAAGTTTTATAAACTGTCTAAGATTATAAAGCTCAGCTAGGGAATATGGATTTCAGCTCTCTGAGGGGATTTGGCTGGAGGAAGTCATTCCTGCTTGGGGGGGGGGGGGGGGCAAAAGTAATGATTTTGGTTGTTTTTACTCTGCGGGGACATAAGCATCACTAAGACGTATGCTAAGGATGTGACAAGAGGATGCCCCTATTCCCGCTGGAAAGAGTAACTGTCGGGGCCACAAATGACTTGTTTAGACTCTGCTCTGTTTCTTAAAGTCTTTAGCAAATGTATTTTTGCTTCTTATGCAAGTATTTGTAAACAGTAATCATATTCAAATGCATATGTCAAAAAAATCACTGGAAGTCTTTGCAAAACAAAACAGAAAAATAGAAAACAAATAATTTTGTACTTTCAAAGAAATGATTTGTATTGATTTTTGAATTTCGCCTATAACATGCATTTTTGTACAAAGAGACTGGCGTTCTAGTACGAGAACGCCGCCGTGAAAAATGAAAACTATACAAAATAGTGTACAAAGAGAAAAAAAACTATGTGTAATAATCCCATTGAGTTTCAATTTTGCTATTGCCCTTATGTCCTTGAGAGTCTCATCACTTTGCTACTTGTCCGAAGCTGACTGGATTGGGTGGCACCATTTGAGCTTGATAGTTGATACTGAAGTATGGTCACAAGGTGATCCAATGGGACATAGTTATACGCTTTAAATGCCTAACTTTTGCCTGGACCGCCCTTTCGGGTTTTTGGTCCATCGAGATACCCCTTTTTGCCCAAGCCGCCCTTTCAGGTTTTCGACTTGCCGGGTGTACAATTTTTTTGTATTTATCCCTAATTTTTGCCCGAACCATTTTGGTTCATAGGGATGCCCTTATTTTTGCCTAGGCCAGTCAACCTAGCGGGTCTTTATTCATGCGTAGTATCTTTTCACTATGTCCACATTCACAGGGTGAGGAAGGTCGTCACCATCCATGGTGGTTAGAATTATGGCCCCACCAGAAAATATGCTTTTGATTACAAATGGCCCTTCGTACGTGGGAGTCCATTTTCCCCTGGGATCACCTTGTGGAAGTATGATGGGCTTTATTACTAGATCACCCATTTGATATACTTGATGTCTGACCTTTTTGTTGAAAGCCTTGATCATTCGCTTTTGGTATATCAGACCATGACAGACAGCAGCAAGCCTTTTCTCATCAATCAAATCCAGTTGATCAAGTCGAGTCTGGATCCAATCATCTTCGTTCAAACCTGCATCCTTCATGATCCTCAAAGAAGGGATCTGGACCTCAATAGGTAGGACAACCTCCATACCATATACCATAGAATAAGGTGTTGCCCCTGTTGATGTACGTGTTAAGGTGCGGTAACCATGAAGAGTGAATGGTAACATCTCATGCCAGTCTTTGTACGTCACTGTCATCTTCTGTATGATTTTATTAATATTCTAATTAGCAGCCTCCACAACGACATTCATCTTCGACCGATAAGGGGAAGAATTATGATGCTGGATCTTGAATTGTTTACAGAGATCAGTGATCATCGTATTGTTGATATTTGTACCATTGTTTGTGATGATTCTCTCTAGCACACCATACCGACAAATAATATTATGCTTGATAAATCGCGCCACAACATTCTTCGTAACAGTAGCAAAAGAGGCAGCCTCAACCCACTTCGTGAAGTAATCAATGGCCACTAGGATGAAGCGATGCCCATTGGAAGCGGTAGGTCTAATCTCTCCAATCATGTCAATGCCCCACATTGCAAAGGGTCGGGGAGCCGTCAAGACGTTCAAGGGAACCGGAGGTACATGTACTTTATCAGCATAGATCTGGGATTTGTGACAAGTTCGGGAATGCTGGTAACAGTCTGCTTCATAGTGGACCAATAATATCCTGCCCGTAGGATATTTTTAGCCATGGTATGTCCACTAGAATGGGTGCCAAAGGTACCTTCGTGTAAATATTTAATAATCCTCTCTGCTTCGCTCTTGTCAACACACCTAAGTAGAGTAGAGTCGTGGTTGCGCTTGTAGAGGATTCCATTACTAAGGAAGAACTTTGTAGAGAACCTTCTCAAAAACTTCTTATCATTGACAGTGCTCCCTCGGGATATTATTGAACCTCGAGATACCTTTTCACTTCATGGAACCAAGGTTTGTCTGTTATCCCTTTAGTATCAATCTCATAGCATTATCCTGATTCATCCAACCTCTCAATAGTGATCTGAGGAGCTTTGTTGTCCCATCTGACCTTGAACATAGATGACATAGTAGCTAGCGCGTCCGCTAATTGATTCTCTTCTCGTGGAAAATGTTCAAAGGTGACTTCTTCAAAGTGTGGAAGCAATGTCTGCATATGTTCTTTGTAAGGGATGATATTAGGGTGCTTCGTGTTCCACTATCCTTTGATTTGACTTATTACCAAAGACGAATCTCCGAAAACACTCAAGAACTTGATCCTCAGGTCAATAGCAGCTTTGAGACCCCTGATGCATGCTTCATACTCCACCATGTTATTGGTATAGTTGAAACATAATCTGGCGGTGAAAGGAGTATGACAGCCCTCGGGAGATATGATTACATCACTAACGTCGTTGCCGAGTGCATTGGAAGCTTCATCAAATACCATAGTCTATCGGGATCCTTCCTCAGGTCCTTCATCTGGTCCAAGTTCTTCACAGTCAGTCACTAACATAATATTCTCATATGGTAATTCAAAGTTAATGGATTGGTAGTCATCCACGGCTTGATGAGCCAAATGATCAGCTAATACTCTTCCCTTGATTGCTTTCTGGGTCATGTATTCGATATACTATTCGGTCAAGATCATTTGTCATCTTGCTATTCTTTCGGAGAGAGCGGGCTTCTTGAAGATGTACTTGATCGGATCCATCTTAGATATCTACAAAGTAGTGCGGGTCAACATATACTATCTCAGTCGGCGATCAGCCCATGCCAAAGCGTAACAAGTTTTCTCGAGCAGTGAGTATCTTGTTTCACAGTCGGTAAACTATTTGCTAAGGTAGTATATTGCATGCTCTTTTCGACCGGACCCGTCATGCTACCCCATCACACACCCCATTGAATTATCTAACACTATTAAGTATATTATCAAAGGTCTTCCTTCAATTGGTGACATCAAAATTGGAGGCTCTTGAAGGTATTCCTTGATTCTCTCGAAGGCATTCTGGCATTCGTCATTCCATATTACCACTTGATCTTTCTTCAGGAGTTTGAAGACTGGCTCAAAAGCAGCATTTAGATGGGAAATGAACCTGACAATATAATTTAGGAATCCCAAGAAACCTCTAACTTCCTTCTCAGTGCAAGGATCTGACATATCTTGTATAGCTTTTACCTTTGTAGGGTCTACCTGAATACCTTTTTCACTGACAATGAAGCCTAGGAGTTTACCTAACCTTACCCTGAAGGTGCACTTGTTCGGGTTTAACCTCAGCTTGTACGTCTTCAACCTATCAAACAACTTTTGTAGATGATCAAGGTGCTCTTCCTCAGTTTGAGACCTGGCTATCATATCATCAACATAGACCTATATCTCATGTTGAATCATGTTATGGAACAAAACTACCATGGCTCACTAATAGGTTTCCCCAACGTTCTTCAATCCAAACGACACCACTTTGTAACAGAAAGTGCCCCATTGCGTGACAAAGGTTGTCTTCTCCATGTATTCGGGTGCCATCTTGATCTGATTGTAACCAGAGAAACCATCCATGAAGGAAAATATCTTATGTTGTGTAGTGTTGTTGCCCATAACGTCAATGTGGTGAAGCGGGAAGTCATCCTTGGGGCTTGCCCTGTTCAAATCTTTGTAGTCCACACAAAACCGTACCTTGCCGTCCTTCTTAGGAACCGGGACTACGTTAGCAACCCATTATGGATAGGAGGTGACAGTTAAGAACCCAGCGTTGAGTTGTTTCATAACTTCTGCCTTGATCTTCTCTGACATTTCAGGACGCATATGATGGACCTTCTGCTTTACTGGAGGGAAATCTTCTTTAGTTGGCAGACAATGAACCATAATATTCGTGTCTAGTCCTGGAATGTCTTCATATGACCAGGCAAAGATCTCGACATAATCATGGAACATCTGTATCAACCGTTGTTTGACACTAAGCTCCAAATTTGCGCCTATCTTGACTTCTTTTCTATCTTCTTTTGTGCCCAAGTTCACTGTCTTAACTGGCTCTTCATGAGGCTGTATAGCCCTTTCTTCCTGCTGTAATAGTCTAGAGAGTTCTTCGGGTACCTCACAATCTTCCTCACCTTCGTCCTCAGCTTGGTTGATCGGATTTTCAACGTCATAACCGGTAATAGCAGAATTGTTATCAATGGGATCTAGAGTGAATATGGATCTGCAGTTTGATACGTGAGTGTGTGTAAAAGCATAGCTGTATAGACAAAGTAAAAAGCAGAAAAGAAAGACAGAGAGTGCAAAATTTGTATGCAAAACCTCCAATGCTTTATTAATGATATATGAGATTTAAACATGATAACCCTCACAAATAAACCATTGTGCCCCGGGTAAGACACATGGCCATAGAGTTTATATTGTTTATTTTATATCCGAAAACAAGAAATACAATTACTTCTAAATAAAAGTAATCGGTACAAAGTCTTTAGCCGTCCAATTACTGGGTCCACCGTTGGTAGTAGGAAAGATCCATCTATCCATGTCATAGTCACCACTACTGTCTTCTAAAGCGTTGACCCCGTGATTATTGATGTGTAAGGGAGGTCCTCTAGCACGAGCACGATGAACATCCCTTTGAGCCCCTGAAGAGAAACCTAAACCAAACTTATCAGATTTGACTGGAATGTTAGGGAGTTGGCCCCAGATGGTACACCCACCTTCTTCAATAACTTCTTTTACGTCCTTAAGAGAAGCCATTTTCAAGGGAGGTCTGGTGATCTTTGGCAGCTTGGTAACAGTCTCTGTTGCAGCCATGGTCTGAGGCAACTCTTCAAAGTTTTGACGCGGATTCTCGATGAACTCGCCATCCATTTCCACATACCTGAAAGAGTTTAGGTGGCTTACCATGTACTCTTATTCACCATGTATTGTGACAATCTTTCCTTTCACCGGGTATTTCATCATCTGATGCATAGTGGATGTGACAGCTCCCGCCCCATGGATCCAAGGATGACCCAACAAACAAGAATAAGATGGTATGATATCCATCACGTAGAAGGTGGAGTCAAGGGTATGAGAACCAACTTTGATGGGGAGATCCACCTCCCCATGCACCATTCTTTTCGATCAATCAAAAGCCCTTACTGTAATGTTGTTGGGCTTCAAGGTCAAATCTTCGCAGTCCAATCTGTACAGAGCCTTCTTAGGAAGCACGTTAAATGATGAACCAGTATCTACTAGAACATGGGCCAAAGTAGTGCCCCTGCATTCGACAGAGACATGCAGCACACCATTGTGTTTTCTCCCTCTGGGTGTTAGATCAGCATCAGAAAAACCTAAACCGTTATCAGCTGTCAAACTAGCCACACAATCTTCAAATTGGTCAGCAGAGGTTTCCTGTGGCACACAGGCGGTCTTGAGAAATTTCACCAAGGCCTTTGTATGAGCTTCAGAGCATAATAGTAGGTCTAACATAGAAATCTTAGAAGGGGTCTGCCCCAGCCGTTCGACCATATTGTAGTCACTCTTCTTTATTATCTTCAAGATTTCTTCCATTTCTTTCTTGGAAGCCTTTGGAATAAATACTGAATACGCCTTTGTCTGGACATGCTCAATCAATATGTCTTTTCCCCAAGTCTCGACTGACTTGGTGTTAGGGGTGGTGTGATACGGTGGGAGAACTGACTCGAGGGTTTTGCGTTTTATCGCAAATGTTGCGGTTAGCAAGAGTCGCCACCGAATTTTCTTTTATCCAAAAGGAAAGGTGAAAAAGCACAAGAAAGACCTTTGAGATTGTTTCTTGAGTTCGGGGGGTAGATTATGAAAAGGGAAGGTATTAGCACCCTTTTCACCCATGGTTTTCCATGGGCTCTTAGTTACTTGCTAGATCACTTGGTTTTGTTGTTTGAAATCGTGTTTGGTGTGATTTTGAAAGTATTTTGTAAAAGAGGCCATTGTTTAGGAAATCTTTGTAATGATTCTCGTCCGTAAGAATATATACACAGATGTTTTTCTTTTTGAAATTTTTTTCAATGTTTGTAAGATGTTTGAAAATGTGTGTGTTTGTTTTGAAAATAGCAAGGATAGTTGTTCGGAAATAGAGCAAGTAACTAGAAGTAATCTACCTACTCAAATGTCTTTCTTTTGAATTTTCTATTCCTTTGACATTGTTGTCTTACCATTGATTTGGTAAGCAAACCTATCTTTGGATGTAAACGGGACGTGCATGAGTCATCGTATAACCATGATTAGCAATATTGCAAAGTATCTTAGCATTTTTTGAGGGACCAAGATCATTTTGTAATGCAACTTTGAATAGCGTCATCGAGGGACTATGATCTTATATTTGTTTGTTTTGCCAAGATACTTCGCGTGCGTAATATGGCCATTTTTGTATAAGGCAACCAAGTGGAGAAACCCTATGGTTGTTTGTGTGCAAGTGTGTTACTTTCATGCTTTGATTTTGTCTTGAATTAGGGTTGTCTATTTGATTTGTTTTTATCTTGCCATTCAAACCCTAATTACTAACATGGCATGTACAGCGATAAATTGCATAATTTAAAGATTACTACGCTATTACAACATTTTTATGGGAGGGGGGAATACAAATTATGAATGGGGAATTGCAAGAATGTAAATCTAATTAAGCTATTACAACCAAATCGAATTTGTACGAATATTTGAATAAATAAAATACAATATTTAAATATGCAATATTATGTATATGCAAGAAAAGATTTAGTTTAGTTTTTTATGCAAAAGAGTTTTGACTTAAATTTAATAAACTTAAGAAAAAGAAATAATTCTTGAAAACCAAAGTTAACCCTAAATTCTAGTTTAAAAGAAAATAAAGTTCTTTAGGTATTATCTTTTGTGTATTTTTGTATTAAAAATAATAAATAATATTTTATGAAAATATTTAGTTTTTATTTGTCAAAAATAAATATTTACAAGTATGAAATAAATAGGAAATAAAAAAAATAACCTAAATCTATTTTATTTATATTTACAAGTTTATTTAAGAAAAATAATTAATATATATAGTTTAATAAAAATATTTTTTATGTGAAAAAATAAAATAAAATAAACAAAATGCAATATTTATCAACTTTATATTTTTTTTATGATTTTTATATGTTAAGAAAAAATATTTTAATAAAACAAATATGAAACTAAAATAAATAAAAGATTGGGCCAGGGGGTGTTGCAAGCAAACCAGGGACAATATGTTAGCAAAAAATGTTATGGCCCAAATATTGAGGTCCGTCCTGCAAAACAACAAAAATGAAACTTGGAAAAATATGAAAAAAATAAAAGGTAGCACCAAGGTTCAAACCCATGACTTGGGCCTTGCCAGCGCGCTACCTTGCCACTGGGGTGGCTGTACATCCGTTGATTTATATGAAACAAATAAAACATAACACAAGAAATGTCCTTGCCCTGTACTTCATCTTCTTCCTCAAGGTGGCCAGAAGCTCTGTAACTTTCTCATTTCTCCATAAAAATGGAAACTCTCAACATGAAAATGATAGTATTCTTTCCCACGATTTCAAACATGTAACTTATGGAAACTATCAATCAAAGATTAAAATGAATTTTGAAAGCCCTAATTTCAAACCTAATTTTTACAGAAATTTGAACTTCAAAATTCTCTATACACAATGATCAGAAATGAAATCTATGCATATGGTTAGCTCCAACATTATGATATCTACATTTTCTTTCACAAATCGTGGCCAATGGATGCCTGTATGAAGAGATACAAGTTGGGATTCTTACCTCTTTAAGATGAGATCGTGAATGAAGTTTGAGTGAGATTTAGGAAGGCCTTAAGGTTGCTTTAGCTTGCTTGAACCTTCCTGAGTGTGTTCCAACCCTTACCTTACTTTGAAAGTGTCTGAAACTCTTTATCCAAGTAAACTTGCAAGCTTGGAAAACAAAAATGGAAGATGAAGGAGAAGGAGTTACAGTGCAGGGATGATGGTCTGGATCACTTAGATATGAGGTAGGTAAAGTGTTTGGATGATTGAAACTTGAAACGCACGAGCCAATTGATGGATTGCTAAGCTTGGACACAAACTGCAAGTTTTGACAGTTTTTTGGTGATATGGAGTTTTTGAGTGTTTCAGCCATTGAGCAATCGTGTTCTCAACTGTAATATGTTTGTATATTAGTATGGAAAAGGTTTTAAGTCAGATCCTCAACAGATCCTTGAGTTGTAGCCTTTTTGCACACTTTCTTGCTTTTGAAGCAAAGTGAAGGGACAAGTCTTCACATGCTTGTACTGGCTTGCTTGGAGTTGGTATAAACTCTATACAAGTTGCTTTAGGCCTGTAGGACTTGTGTGTGCAGAGAAGACAGGTCCAATGCTCAAGATTTGTAAAGTTGCAAAAGTCATACTTTTCCAAAATGGCAATGGCAACTTTGTGCCATGTATGGAACTAAAGCTTGGATAAAGACTTTTGGGCTTGGATTAAAGCTTTGTCAACTGAATAAGAATTAAATTATGGAGTAAGGAACAATTTTGGGACCTGTAAAACATGGATTAGGAAGCATAGGTTCTGATTTGAACTTTGTTCTTCATGAAATGGCTTGAAAACAAAGTGAGAAATTGCCAACTTCATCTCTTTGATTCTGCTCACTCATAAATGATCTCAAGGAGTTCTTGGAAATTTTGGAAAGCTTGCAATGTGCTCTATAACTCATATTTGAAATGCATTTTAAGATTCCTCTTTGAACTTGGTGAAAAATTGCCATGAAGTTGGGTAAAAAACCTGCCTAAATTAGGGCAAAATTCACTAAGTTATTTTAGTTCATGGGCATGTATTCACAAAATTATATCTTGAGATCTATACATCTTTAAGGAAAAATGTGTGAATAAAAGTTGTAGATTTCATGGGGGTCTATAATTTTCATGTTGGGAACTTTGTTTGAATCATCTTGTATCATGGTGAAAAATGGCTTAAAGTTGAGAAAAAATAAGAAATTTTCTAGAATTTTTTTTATTAATAACCAAGTATTAAAATAATATTTCGCAAATAACCGGGTTTCGGAAAAAAATACGCAAATAACCATGTTTCAGATGGCTCCACAAAGGAGGAGCCATCTGAAATGGCGCATGCACCTCCTTTTTTAAGGGAGGCACCATCTCACTTGGCGCCTATGTGCTTAGGGCATGCCCTAAGCCAAGTGAGATGGCGCCTAAGTGTAGTTTTAGGGCAACAAAATTTTTTTTAATATTTTTTTTCCTGTGCATTGCCTATTGGACAGAGATCAACAAAATGAACTTTTTATTAAAAAAAAATAACTACATCCAACTGTATTACATTAAAATAACAGTAAAAAAATGGATACAAAAATACTGGGGAAAAAAAGATACACCAGTGATCCCCCGGAACCCGGTAATGACCCCCGGTTCCGCATCCCCGTCCTCGCCTTTCTCTTGCTGGGTGCCGTCGCGTTTCCTGCTGCGGCAAGGTCGATGGCCCAGCGAAGTCAATGCGGTCTGAATCCATAAAATCAGTAAGATCTCCATATCTAGAAGATCCGCTCTGGTACAGTCGGTTACCCATACCCTCAAAGTTTGGTCGTGTTGGCGGTGGGTGGGGTTCCATGGTTGGTCCGTAGCATTGGTCGTCTGAGTATGGGGGGTAGAAAGGAAATGGATCTTGGGGTGTTTGGTATTGTGGATGTTGGGTGGTTTGGTGATATGGTGGGTGATGGTAGGTTTGGTCGGCTTGGTCATAATCTTTCGACATTCCCATATCAGGGCTAAGGCTGGATGTTGAGGGCGCCATATTGGGATATGTGGAAGACTGAAATTGTGTGTGGGGTATGTGGGTGTGCTGGTATTGGGGTTGGTATTGTGGTTGGGTTTGAGGCATATCGGGGTATTGGTAGTTTGGTGGTGATTGTAGTTGGTAGTACGGCATTTGATTGTAGTTGTGTTGTGGTGGGGAATGTGGTTGGGTGTTTGTGGGTCTGTTTCTTCTTGGGGGTTGGTTAGAGGTTGATGGGTTTTGGGTTTGTTGATGGGGAATCGAGGGTTGTGCCCATTGTGTGCGTGGGTCAACCAAGTACCTCGGATGAGACACGTGCTTTTCTGGGTTACTAACCGACCTGTACCACGACATATATTGATCCGTGTGTCGCATGTTACCTTGAGTAAGGAAAACCGGGAATTGCAAGACGTAGCGGTGACACCTCTGCCACATCGTACACCATTCCGGAGCAAATTCTTTCCAGTTGGTAAGACCCCACTGGGCGTCGACCCTTTTAAGATGCCATGGGGACAAATCTGTTGGATCACTTGGTATCTCTTGATGCATTCCGAACTGCATCTTCACACGGTCGCTGTAGTGCATCTCCACAATGTTGAACCAAATGAGTGCAGTCTTTGCAGTCCAAGTTGCTGCATCCTCTGGGTTTGGATCATGGCCCAAACCCAAATATGGTCTCCAGACGAACTGCGATAAAATTTAAATCATGTTAGCGCAAAAGTAATGTATAAATAATTAAAATAAACAAAAGTTAAAAGCTACGACGTACGTCATCTGGGCCTAAGTGATCCAACAGATTCCGGTAGAGTGCGACATTGAATCTTGGATTCTTGCCGTAATCCATACCCCTCACACAGTACCTAAAGGAAATGAGAAACATGTTATTTTTAGCATATATTTTGGGAAAAGGCAGAATAGTTATAAATGCTATAACTTAATGACTTACTTTGTTGCGTACGGGAAACCAAAAGTGTTGTTGTTGACGGGGTTTAAGGACTCCATCCTCCACCAACCCCAGGCTTGTAGTAAAAACGCGCACCCATAAAATGTACATTTTTCCTTGACTGCGTTTTTGCACAAGGAACTGTATAGGTGGGCTAATACTGCAGAACCCCAACTATATTTTCTAGTTTTTTCAAAATTTGTTAGTAAATGTAAGTACATAAAATTTACACTATTTCCCGTACTTTCGGGAAATAAAAATGTACCAAAAAGTATCATAAGATACGTTCTGGCTTTTACTACTCGGTCATTCTCTGAGGAATTTTCATTTAATTCCATACTTGCATAATGACGTTTCAGGTCAGTGAGTAGTATTCCCTGCCCTCTTGCTCCACCACCTTCTACCATATCCCTACCCAACAGTTCTTCACACTGTGAGTTGGGTTGTTGAACCGACCCGTTCACCGCCTTACCGTCGATAGGGAGGCCCAGTAGCATGTACACATCCTCGAGCGTGATGGTACATTCACCTATTGGTAGGTGAAATGTATGGGTCTCCGGTCTCCACCTTTCCAACATTGCAAGAATGAACTTTGAGTCAATGGTGTAGTTGGAGATCATTATCACATGTCCAAAACCTGCGTATTCCAGATAAGGGACGATAAATGGGTCGGGAGCCAGGTAGTTGTGCGAACGGATTCTGAATCTTTTTGTGTCCTGAGATCATAATTTAACAGGTGTAAGATTAATTAAGATGAACAACATGTTATTTGAAGTATGAAAAATGTATAACCAAAGAAGAGACTTACAAATGCAGCAATGTTTTCCCTTGTGCCTCTGTGAGTATCGCCCATTGTTAGAAGAGCCATTGTTTAGAATGCTTGAGAGTATGAAAGACATAGGAAGAGATAGAGAGTATGATAGACTTATGAAATATTTCATAGCAGAGAGTGAGACTTGTGTGGGTGTGAGAGATGTTTCATATGGTATGTGTTGTACCCCAAATTTTGACCTAAGATACCAGCTCCCATCTGCATCATTACATTGCAAGCGTTTTGATCTTTTGATTTTTTAAAAATTCATAACTTTTTCAGGTCGAGAGCTGTTTATTTTTGAACGCTAAATTTATTAACTGATCAAGACTTAAATGATGTTTATTAATTATTTATCATCTTAAATTTAAATAATTGGAATTTATTTTCATTTATTATATAATTTAAAGATCTATAAATAATAAAATAAATATTTGAAAAGAGGCATATTAATCGTTCAGACAGTGTTTATTTATTATTTATTATCTTAAATTTAAATAATTGGAATTTATTTTCAGTTATTACATAATTTAAAGATTTATGAATAATATAATAAATATTTGAAAAGAAGTTCATTAATTGGTCAATAATGATTATTTAATTATTTATCATTCTAAGTTAAATAATTGAAATTCTATTTTTAATTATTATAATTTAGAAAATTATGAATAACGAATTAAATAATTGAAATTATTAATTGATCAATGATGTTTATTTATTCATTTATTATTCTGAATTTAAGTGATTGAAATTGATTTTCAATTATTATATAATTTAAAGAATTATAAACGATAAATAAATAATTGGAAAGAAAAAGAATTGACTGGGAAAGAATAGAATTTTATTTCACTTTATTCTATTTTATTACAATTGTTATTTAAATATTGTATTATTTACAAAATATTTACAATAACAAATTACAGAAAAGTTTAAAGTAAAATAGAACTATTTTTCTAAGATTCTAATTCTAATCTTCTATCCAATGCTTTTGTCTGCTCATTTAATTTTACCTGCAAACGGCTGGAATCAGTTTACCCTTTTTGCAAATCACGGGATTTCTCCCGGTTCACAAAAAGGGAGGAATTTTATTTTTCAAAAATGAATGCACAATTTAAAATCATGCACAAATTCATTTTATTTTCAAAACTGCATAATTAAAAAATTAATTGCATTTTCAAAGTCCACTGCATATTTCAAAAGAAAACAAAACAGCATATGCATTGTTCAAAGAATTCCAACATAAACTACATGCCCACATAGGAAGAAGTCAAAAACTTAAGCTCCATGCCGTAGACAAAAGAAATATGCAGTCAAAACCAATTTGCAAGCAAGTAATATTTCTTATTTCATCATTTTCCAGCATATTACTTTTTCAGAACAATAAAGTACATATCACTTTTTTATGTATCAAATTGTACTTGAGAGAGAGAAGAGATAGAAGTATGGTTTTGCAGGTTTTGGTTTAGGCAGAAAGAGAGTAGAAACAAATCAGCAGTATTGCAATAAGAATAAAGAAGCATGAAATAGGAATACAAACAAACTGTTGGAGCAGTTTGGTGCAGAGTATCAAGAAGGATACCAAGACCTCCAACCTGTAACATAAACCTCAAGCCAGCAAATGTTATAATAAAAAAAAACACTTCAAGAAAAAGAGGAGAGTCCAACCTGTTTTAAGAGCCTAGAAGTAAAACTGTCAAAGACACAAATTTTTTTCCTAAGGTCTCAAAGCAAAAGCCAGCAGAACCTACTGTCAATCTACAACCACAACCATTTTTCATACCATATGGCCTAACAACCAAAACCTGCTATCTGCATAAACCTAAACCATACACAACCTAAACCTGCCTACTGCTAAACCAGCATAACCAATAAACCATGTCAAAACACGCCAAAACCACAACCTTGGCCTGAAACCATTTTCCTCAAACCATAAAACCAAAACCAGTAACAACCATCATACAGTATGGCCTAGAAACCATTCCTACTGCATTACCAAAACCTGCTATCTGCATTACCAAAACCTGCCTACTGCATTACCAAAACCTGCTATTGCATCAACCAGAACAACCAAAATCAAACAACATGGCCTAAACCATATCAAAACCTGTACCATCAAAAACCAGAACCATTTGCAAGAACCTTATGGCCATTACCAAACCAACATATGACCTGTAGAACGCCTCAAAACCAAAACTGATTTCAAAACTGAAACTACAACATAAGCCATACACGCCTAACCTGCATAAAAACAAACATGGCCTAAAGAACCATAACCTGTTGAAAAAAACCAATGTCCATCAACATAAAACCATTCAAGACCATCAACCATAACCACATAGCATAAACCATTGAAACCAATGTCCAATACTAAAGCCTCAGACTATATCATCACTGGCCACAAAGAGCATACAGAAGCATAACAGAGAAGAAGAGAAAAAGCATCAATATCATCAAGCTAGTCAAAAGTAATTTTTCAACAATAGCATTCAAAAATGTTCAAGGCAACATAAAGGCATCAGCATTCATCATAGGCCAATCCAAGAAGCAACAGAAGCGAAGTAAAGGGAAGAAGAGAAGAAGATAAATACAGAGTACCGGTAGTTCGAAGCAAGCTCACAGCGCCTCCGCCATCCTTCCTTGCCTTGGCCTCCTACACACTCAACCCTCCCTCCTCCGTCTCCAAAGGTAACCTTTTCTTCTTTCTCTTTCAAAACCTCAGATAACCATTAACATATTACAGTAAGAATCAAAACGGAACCAAATCAACACATGCATTGTAATAAAACCCTTAACGAATAGAGATAATTTGTACCTTGAGTCTGTCGACCGCCATAGCATTCGCTGGAGGGAAGAGGAAAGCGGAGAGTACCGGTGGCCATGGGCTGAGGAAGACTCGGAAGCGAGCACAAGAAGGAGAGGACGAATCCACAACGAAGAAGAAGAACGGCGCCGTGTAACCGAAAACCCTAACCCCTTTCCCAATTGCTAAAACGCGTTTAACCCTAAAGACAAATTATGAAACAAATGGACCTTCACCCATTTTCTGCCTTAAGCCCAACGAATTCCCTTAGGCACCCCCCTTTCTGCTTGCTTCTTTTGGGCCCTTCAAAACCCCTTTGGCCCATAACTACTCTATCCACCCTTTTATTTTTCTTTATACTTCTTTCTATTTTATTTCTTTTATTTTTCTTTTAGAAATTCATTAATTTAGTAATTAGTAAATAAATCAAATAGATTTAATTTAATTAAAAACAATTTTAAATAATTTGCTCATTTATTAATTAACTTTAGGCTTAATTTAGTAATGTTAGTTTTTTTTAATAGCTTTCAAGTTTAATCTAGTTAATTATTTAATAATTCTTTAAAAAAATAATGCTCTCATTTAGAACTTTAAAAAATATTAAAAAAAAATAGAAACTTAAAAAAACTTAAAAAATATTTTTGTTTTCCTTAATTAATTTTCATTACTTTTACCCATATTAAAAATGCGTAAAAATGGAAACTATTAAAACATTTCCTTTTCATTAATATTAAACAAAATCATAAAAATGCACGTTCACACATTTAGTCATTTATTTAACTGTTGTTATTTAATCATTATCCGCATAATTTTTTCTGTTTAATTATTTCATATTTACTTGTTTATTCTGTTTACTTTTAAACCCAAGGGAAAAACGATTAAATTTGTCGACTTCATGTCCTCAAGTCTAATTGCGCGAACATTCGCATTTCATTAAAACTTAGGATAATTTTTCCTTAAATATTCAATCTTTTCAAAACTTATACCCTTTAAGCAAAAACTTCGACATTAGGTCGTCGCATCTTCAAAACCCGTCCATACCCTTTTTCGGCCAAAACAATTTATTTTTAATCAAACGAACAATTTTTAATAAACAGATATTTCAAAAGGTTCCTATAGAGTACTATAGATACATTGGGTGCTAATACCTTCCCACTGTATAACCAACCCCCGAACCATAGATCTCTTTTCAAAAACGCCTTGTATATTACTTTTAAAAAAGTATTATTTACATTGCATAGTTAGGGTTTTATTTCGCTCTTTCCCCTTTTCCCTTGGAAACAATAAAGCGCGGTGGCGACTCTTGCTTTTGTGAGACGAATTAATCAATAATTCGATCTCCGATTTACCCCGCTACATTTTTTATCGCTACAGAATTGGCGACTCTGCTGGGGAAAGATTGACCTCTTGCTGGTCCATCCCTAAGTGGGTTAAGCCTAATTTGTCTTATCTGTTTATTGTCATTTGATTTGTTTGATTATGTGTTTAATTTTGGGGTGTTTGGGTTTTTTTTGCAAAGGACGAATCCTATACCCGGATTAAGTAACACTTAAGGAATAGGACGGGCGGTACAGTCATGTTAACTTTGAGGGAGTAATCCCGAAGAAGGAGGCATGAGATCCCCCACTCAATGGAAGGCCCTCTTGAACTTAATATTTGTTTACCAAGTAATCGGGAAGACATTATTATTTTCGACCTAGGAGCCCGAGAAGTTGAGGATCGTAGAACCCTAACCCATCTTGGCCTTTCTAGGTGTAGCGCGGAGACTATAACGGAGTAATTCGGAAGTATTTGTTACGCGATGCTACGCTCGGACGAGTTTCTCTTGAGAATATTGCTAATTATTGGGTAATCAAGACGTTGATAATATCCGAAAGAGGAATGTAGACTCTGGGAACTCTTAGAACCTTGTCTTACAGGTGTGATTGAACCATTAGTACATACCCTTTGGGTGGGCTTTACCCTTAACTCCATGCTGAACGTTGAACCTTTGAACCCCATGTTTGTGAACTTGTGTGTAGCTGTTGCATTATCATTCATTCATGCATTCATCAACATTTTTGAAAAAAACTTGTTTTTCAAGGAACTTCGGAATGATTTTTGCAGACACCTCAAGTATTATGGAATTTGGAAGGAGAAACACTCGAAGTTTTAGTTTTAGGGAGCCCGAGATTGAAGAACTGAAGAGTTTGATTCCGAAGATCGAGAACCCGACGGATTTTCAGAAGAAGTATGGGTCCATTATACCTCTCATAAAGCGCAAGATGAAGGAAGGCATCCTCAATACGTTGGTTCAATTTTACGATCCTTTGTACCGATGTTTCACCTTTCCGGATTACCAGTTGATGCCCACCTTAGAAGAGTATTCCTACATACTTGATTTGCCGATCACCGACTGTGTTCCTTTTTCTGGCTTAGAAGAGGAGCCCAAATCTCACGAGATAGCGACCATCACCCACTTGAAGAAGTCAGAGATAGAGGAAAACATGACTACAAAAGGGGGGATCTGAGGTTTGTCTGCGCAGTTTTTGTTGAGGAAAGCTCGTCATTTTGCTGAGATAAAAGATATTGTTGCCTTCGAAGACGTGTTTGCTTTACTCGCTTATGGTCTATTCTTGTTCCCTAACGTTGATAAATTTGTGGATATCAACGCCATCAGAATTTTCTTGATTGGAAATCCGGTCCCTACGCTGCTAGGAGATACCTACTACTCCATCCATCTTCGAAACTCTTATCAAGGAGGAATGATTATTTGTTGTGCACCGTTGCTGTATCAGTGGTATGTTTCTCATCTACCTGGGTCTGATATTTTCTGGGATCTCGAGAAGGAACCGCGATGGGCGCCAAAGATTATGGCTCTCACCCATTTCGACATTGATTGGTATAATCGAGTTTACTACGACGTGAAGATCATCGATAGCTGTGGTGCTTTTCCTAACGTGCCTCTTCTTGGTACGAGAGGTGGAATCAACTATAACCCTGTTATCGCGCGCCGTCAGTTCGGGTACCCGATGAGAGATAAGCCAAACAACATCCATGTGAGTGGTTTCTTTCTACAGGAAGGACAAGATCATCAGGCAGTTAAGAGGGAGATCGAAGGAGCTTGGCGCCACATCCATAGGAAAGGGAGAGATATGTTAGGACATAGAGGTGCCGTTTCTTTGGAGCCTTAACTACAGTGGGTCCGTGCTAGGGCTTGTGCTCTCAAGATGCCCTATAAACTTGAGAAACCTTTATTCCCTACCGTTGCACCATCATCTGTTGTTATCCCTATCGCGAATATAGGAGAATACCAAGGAAATCTAGCTAGGATGAAGTCCGAGAGGGATGCTTGGAAAGAAAAGTACCATATGTCTGAATATGAGAATTGAGTCCTGACTCGACAGTTAAAGGAAAAGGAGGATTTACTCTTTATTCAAGACGGCTGGTTCATTGATCACGATGAGAAGCTTCGTCAAAAGGATGCTTTACTGAAGAAGTATGCTAGTGAAAGGAAGAGAAAGAAGGAAGGGTCGGTAAGCGTTGCTCTGGTTCCTAGTCCACAGAAGGAAATCATTGATCAACTGGTAGCTGAAAAGAAAGAGATGGAAGATTTGTATGAAGAGAAGATCAAGAAGCTCCGGTTACAGTTGGCATTTGGTCCTTCATCCGATGATTCTGAGTGATCTTTAGCTTTTAGTTTTATTTTATTGATGTCATTTTGTAAAACTATGTAAAAGAGCTTCTTGCTCCAAAGTTGTAATTTATTGCTTTATTATAGGCTTCATGCTCCAAAATTGTAATTTATCGCTTTATTATGGATTTCATGTTTCGAAGTTGTAATTTACTGCGTTTATTATTGGGTTGTTATCCCAAAGTTGTAATTTACTGTTTTGTTATTCCAAAGTTGTAAGTTGTAATTTACTGTTTTGATTAATGGATTGAGTTTTCGTTTTTCCAAATTCCTTTACCATTGATGTATGCAAAATTATCGAAGTTCCTTGAAAAACTATTAAAATGAATCATCATTTGCATCGCACATCATGCATCATTCAACATTTCACTTCACATGTTTTCTAGAGTCTTATCCTTGTTCTTTTTCCACTCCAAAGGTTGTCAAGTTGTCTCACCGATACGACACTCGAGCCAATCTTCAGAGGAAAATGGAAGATCTGGAACAGGAAAACCATGAGCTTCATGGGGAAGTTGCTACACTTCGTGTCGAGATGGAAAAGTTAAATGCGTTAGTGGAAAGTTTAGTGGCTGTTCAGAATCAACCATCGACTACGGCTGCCGAGAATCAGACTTCAACTCCAGTGGTTTCCGAGATTGTCACCGTTCCTACATCTGTGACTCAAATCAACTCTCCGCTTCAACATCAGATGCCGAAAGGTTTTCCGTGGGGAATGCCTTACTACTTTGTGCCAGAGGGGTATCAGCCTGCCGTACAACCTTTATTTCAACCTGCTTTGTCTCTTCCTCAGCCAGAGACAACTGCCATGCCGCCAGTAATTCCGTCTGTAACACCTTTTCCGCAACCGGTTATGACAATTGTCGCTCCTGTGGTTCACTCCGTGCCGTACTTGAATGAACCTACTTATCCTGCCGAGCATGCTGAAAGTTTGGGTCTTTTTGATAGAATGGAAGAGTTTCAAGATCAGTTCCAGGAAATGCAGAAGGAGCTTAGAGCGTTAAAGGGGAAGGATTTGTTTGGGAAGAACACGCATGACCTTTGTTTGGTTCCGAATGTCAAGATTCCAGCAAAATTCAAAGTGCCAGACTTTGAGAGATATAAGGGTGATTCGTGTCCACGAAGTCATTTGACAATGTACGTGAGAAAGATGTCTACGTATTCCGATGATCATGACTTATTGATTCATTATTTTCAAGATAGTTTGACGGGTGCTGCTCTAAAGTGGTATATGGGTTTAGACAGTATTCGGATCCGCAACTTCAACGATCTTAGCGAAGCTTTTGTCCACCAGTATAAGTACAACGTTGACATGGCACCGGACAGGGATCAACTCCGGGCGATGTCGCAAAGAGACCGAGAATCTTTTAAGGAGTACGCCCAGAGATGGCGTGAAATTGCTGCTCAAATCTATCCACCTCTTGAGGAGAAAGAGATGACTAAGATATTTTTGAAGACTTTAGGTTCCTTTTACTATGAAAGAATGATAGCCAGCGCACCCAGTGACTTCACCGAAATGGTAAGCATGGGCATGCGGTTAGAGGAAGGGATTCGTGAAGGGCGTTTGGTTAAAGAAGGAAGTCCATCTAGCAGTATTAAGAAGTTTGGGAGTGTTTTCCCGAAAAGAAAAGAGCAGGATGTCAGCGCTTTGTTCCCAGGTAGACCTAGGAGAGGTTACTCTCACGTTGCGGCAGTCACTCCGGCTGTCCGCCCAGCTTTGATGACCCCAGCTCATCAAACCCCACCAACTCAACAACGGCCATTTCAGCAGCAGCCTCGACAACATGCTTATCCATTCAACAATCAGAACCGTTCACCCAGAAAACCGCAGTTCGATGCCATTCCTATGACTTATACTGAATTGTTCCCTGCTCTTATTAGAAAGAATCTCATAACGACAAGCCTCCTCCTGTCGCACCGAATAGTACTTCTCCGTGGTACAAAGCGGATCAGTTTTGTGAATATCATCAAGGGTCGCCGGGGCACAACCTTGAGAATTGCTTTGCTCTGAAGGCGGACGTGCAGAGATTGATTAAGAATGGTATCTTGTCTTTCAAGGATGTTAATCCAAATGTTAGAGATAATCCTTTGCCTCGACATGGGGCAGCTTCAGTGAATATGGTGGAAGGTTGTCCGGGAAAGTTTCGAGTTTTTCAAGTTGAACACATAAGAGAGTCGTTGATCAGGTTACATCAGAGTTTGAGAAGACTTGCCTTTGTTAGGCATCAGCATGATTATGATGTCTGTGAATTTTGTTCGAGGGAGGTTGATTGTCCTATTGTGAAGGAGGATATTAAGAAGTTGCTAGACCAGAGAGTTATCACTATTACGTATGACAGAAATCCGGAGGATGAAGTGAATGTTATAATTCCACAATTCAATTTGCCTGAATAAGTAGAGATCGTTTACGACAGTCAGACTGCACCTGTTGATCCTTTGATTATTTACCCACCTGGTCCCGTGCCTTACAACTCAGACCAAGCTGTACCGTATAAGTATAATGCCACAATGATTGAGAATGGGGTAGAAGTCCCTATAACAACAAGACCGTCTTTTGTTAACATTGCTGATGTGAGTAGAGTTACGAGAAGTGGACGTGTTTTTGCAGCAGTACCTTTGAAGAGACCAGAAGTTCAAGTCAGGAGACCCATACCGGCTGAAGTTCCAGTGAGAAATGTTGAACCAAGGGTTGAGATAGGCCGATCCAGTGAACCTATCCCTCACCCTGAGGATGATGAGATTCTGAAGCTTATCAAGAGAAGTGAATATAAGATTGTGGACCAACTTTTGCAAACTCCTTCCAAGATTTCTTTGCTTGCTTTACTGAGAGATTCCGGTGCCCATAGAGAAGCTTTGATGAAGGTCTTGGACCAGGCGTTCGTGGATCATGATGTGACGGTTGACCAGTTTGATGGGATTGTGGGAAATATTACTTCGTGTAACAATCTTGGTTTCAGTGATGAAGAACTCCCGGAGGAGGGGAGGAACCACAATATGGATTTGCATATCTTAGTAAGTTGCGGAAATGATACCTTATCAAGTGTGTTGGTGGATACAGGTTCGTCGTTGAATGTGATGCCCAAGACTACTTTATCTCGACTCTCGTATCCAGGTGCTCCTATGAGACCTAGTGGGGTAATTGTTAAAGCATTTGATGGTTCTAGGAAAACAGTCATTGGTGAAGTGGATCTTCCTATATTAATTGGTCCCCATACTTTTCAAATCACTTTCCAAGTGATGGATATTCGTGCTGCCTACAGTTGCTTATTGGGTCGTCCCTGGATCCATGATGCAGGGGCAGTCACCTCCACGCTCCATCAGAGACTGAAGTTTGTGAGGCATGGGAAGCTAGTGATGATTGGGGGAGAGCAGGCTATGGTGGTAAGCCATTTATCATCATTCTCTTTTATTGATGCTGACGAGGATGTTGGAACCCAGTTCCAAGGTCTTTCTGTTGCCAAGAATGAAGTGAAGAAGCAAGGGGCATCCATCTCTTCTTTGAGGATGCGCGACGAGTGGTGGAAAGTGGTTCGGCTGAAGGATGGGGCCAGGTGTTGACGTTGCCCGAGAACAAGTCTGGGGAAGGTCTTGGTTTTCATCCAGTGTCTGCAAGAGTCAAGAAGGAGGTGGTTGTTCGTCCGATTCAAGAGGTTTTCCGAAGTGCAGGGTTTATACATCCTGACGTTGATGCTATCATAGAGGATGATTCCGAGGAAGATTTACCCGATTTTGTGACGCCTGGATTGGCTCGCCAAAACTGGATAGCTGTTGATGTTCCTATTGTTATGCACATTTCCGAGTAATGTTTTGTTTTCTTTTTCTTTGAAAAATTCGCTCTGCCCAAGGCGAAAAGTATTTTGTGTCGGGCTATGAAAAATAATTCCTTTTGCTCTGCCCAAGGAAAAAGAGAAATGTCTGGGCTCCTTGTTTCAAGTATTTCCCTTCAATGAATAAAATGTTATTTTGTCTACTACTGTTTTACTTTTCACATTTTTTCTAGGAAATAGTAATGAAAATTAATTGGTAGTAATAGGAAAATATAATAACTTTTTGTTTTATTTGCACAAATCGATTTCTAAAATAAAGCATAATCATATGTGCAGATTAATCCACGACTTAACCATCGAAAACAATGATCATATGCCCTCTCCCAACTTTGAATTCCCAGTGTTCAGAGCCGAAGAGGAGGATGACGAAGAGATTCCTGTTGAAATTTCCCGTTTGCTTGAGCATGATGAGAAGATCATTCAACCGTTTGAAGAACCTGTAGAGTTGGTCAACTTGGGTGATGAAGAAGATAGAAAGGAAGTCAAAGTCGGAGCATTGCTTATCCCGGAAGTTAAAGAGAAAATGTTGGAGCTTCTCAAAGAGTATGTTGATGTGTTTGCTTGGTCCTACCAAGATATGTCGGGTTTGGACAACGATATTATGGAGCATCGTTTACCGTTGAGACCTGAATGTCCGCCTATCAAGAAGAAGCTGAGAAGGACTCGTCCCGATATGGCAGACAAGATCAAAGAGGAGGTTCAAAAGCAGATTAATGCAGGTTTCCTTGTGACATCGGTCTATCCTTAGTGGTTAGCCAATATAGTGCCTGTTGCAAAGAAAGATGGCAAAGTTCAGATGTGTGTAGACTATAGAGATCTGAATAGAGCTAGTCCGAAGGACGACTTCCCATTACCTCACATTGACGTATTGGTCGACAGTACCGCCAAGTTCAAAGTCTTTTCTTCCATGGACGGTTTCTCTGGTTACAATCAAATCAAGATGGCACCAGAAGATATGGAGAAGACCGCTTTCATTACACCTTGGGGAACTTTCTGTTATCGGGTTATGCCGTTTGGTTTGAGGAATGCTAGTGCAACATACCAAAGAGCCATGACTGCTTTGTTCCATGACATGATGCATAAGGAAATCGAGGTGTATGTGGATGACATGATTGCTAAATCACAAACTGAGGAGGATCACTTGGAACATTTGTTGAAGTTATTCCAGCGTTTGAGAAAGTACAAACTCCGTCTGAATCCCAACAAGTGCACTTTTGGTGTTCGTTCTGGAAGACTTTTGGGTTTCATTGTCAGTCAGAGAGGTATTGAGGTAGATCCTGATAAAGTCAAAGCTATTCGAGAAATGCCCGCACCCGAGACGGAAAAACAAGTAAGAGGATTCCTTGGGAGACTGAACTACATTTCTAGGTTTATATCTAATATGACTGCTACCTGTGGGCCGATTTTCAGGCTTCTCCGAAAGAACCAAGGATGTGTGTGGACAGAAGATTGTCAGAGAGCTTTTGATAGCATCAAAGAACATTTGCTTGAACCTCCCATTTTGATTCCTCCGGTGGAAGGAAGACCTTTGATTATGTACCTGACTATATTGGAAGACTCTATGGGATGTGTGCTTGGTCAAGAAGATGAGACTGGAAGAAAGGAACATGCTGTATATTATCTGAGTAAGAAATTCACAGACTGTGAGTCTCGATACTCGTTGCTTGAGAAAACCTGTTGTGCTTTAGCTTGGGCTGCTCGCCGTCTGCGCCAGTATATGATTAACCACACCACTTGGTTGATATCCAAAATGGATCCGATCAAGTATATCTTTGAGAAGCCCGCCTTATCTGGAAGGATAGCCCGTTGGTAGATGTTGTTGTCTGAATATGACATTGATTATCACACTCAGAAAGCAATCAAAGGGAGTATTTTAGCCGATCATTTGGCTCACCAACCAATTGACGATTATCAATCCATCAAGTTTGATTTCCCAGATGAAGATGTTATGTACTTGAAAGCTAAAGATTGTGAAGAGCCGTTACTTGAAGAAGGACCTGATCCTGAATCCCGTTGGGGTTTAATTTTTGACGGAGCTGTGAACTCTTATGGAAATGGAATTGGGGCAATCATCGTCACTCCCCGAGGTACTCATATCTCGTTCACGGCAAGATTGAAGTTTGACTGCACAAACAACATGGCTGAGTATGAGGCGTGTATTATGGGTCTCGAAGAAGCAGTGGATCTAAGGATTAAGATTCTTGATATTTACGGAGATTCGGCATTGGTGATTAATCAAATCAAAGGAGAATGGGAGACTCGTCATCCTGGTTTGATCCCTTACAGAGACTATGCTAGAAGATTGTTAACTTTCTTCAACAAAGTGGAGTTACATCATATCCCTAGAGATGAGAACCTAATGGCTGATGCTTTGGCTACTTTGTCTTCAATGTTTCAAGTGAATGATTGGAACGATGAGCCTACAATCCGGGTTATGCGCCTCGACAGACCTGCTCATGTGTTCTCAGTAGAAGAGGTCACCGACGACAAGCCGTGGTTCTATGACATTAAACGTGTTCTTCAAACTCAAGAGTACCCGCCTGGGGCATCCAGTAAAGATAGGAAGACGTTGAGAAGATTAGCAAGCAGTTTCTTTCTCAATGAAGAAGTTTTGTATAAGAGGAATTATGACATGGTCTTGCTCAGATGTGTAGACAGACGTGAAGCGGACATGCTGATGCAAGAAGTACATGAAGGATCCTTTGGCACTCATGCCAACGGACATGCGATGGCTAGAAAGATGTTGAGAGCTGGTTACTATTGGATGACAATGGAATCTGATTGCTGCAAGTATGTGAAGAAGTGTCATAAATGCCAGATTTATGCGGACAAGATGCACGTGCCGCCGACCCTCCTCAATGTTATCTCTTCACCTTGGCCTTTCTCTATGTGGGGCATTGATATGATTGAAATGATTAAACCCAAAGCTTCAAATGGTCATCGTTTCATCTTGGTGGCGATCGATTATTTTACTAAATGGGTGGAAGCAGCATCTTATGCTAATGTAACCAGACAGGTGGTAGTCAGATTTATCAAGAATCAGATCATTTGTCGATACGGCATCCCGAGCAAGATCATCACTGATAATGGTTCGAATTTGAATAACAAGATGATGAGGGAGATTTGTGAAGAGTTCAAGATCGAACATCATAATTCTTCTCCTTACAGACCGAAGATGAATGGGGCTGTTGAAGCTGCTAACAAGAATATCAAAAAGATTGTCCAGAAGATGGTAGTAACTTATAAAGATTGGCATGAAATTCTTCCGTTTGCTCTGCATGGATACCGTACTTTAGTTCGAACTTCAACAGGCGCAACCCCATTTTTCCCTAGTTTATGGTATGGAAGCTGTACTCCCCGTGGAGGTTGAGATTCTGTCTTTGAGAGTGTTGATGGAAGCTAAACTTTCTGAGGCTGAATGGTGTCGAAGTAGATATGATCAGTTGAATTTAATCGAAGAGAAGAGATTGACAGCGTTGAGTCACGGTCAATTGTATCAGCAGAGAATGAAGAAGGCTTTTGATAAGAAGGTTCGACCGCGCGAGTTCCGAGAAGGTGACCTCGTGCTCAAGAAGATATTATCTTTCCAACCTGATTCAAGGGGAAAGTGGGCTCCAAATTATGAAGGACCGTACGTCGTTAAGAAAGTTTTCTCTGGAGGTGCCTTAATTCTCACCAATATGGACGGTGAAGAACTCCCGCGTCCCTTGAACGCTGATGCAGTCAAGAAGTATTTCGCTTAGGCAGGCTTTTGGTCAGACCAGTCTTGGCATTTGAGCACATTTTGGAATTCGAAGTTGTTAGGGAGAATAACGATCATTGTTTTTTGTGTAACCTTTTTATTTCATGTACTATTTCCCAAACTTTTGTAAACTGCTGGAGTCGCATTGTTAGCAAACTACCATCTTATTAATGAAATTTGAGCATTTACCTTTTGGGGGCAAAATTTTAATTTTTACGGAAATATTTGAAACAAAGTTATTTAAAGTATTCTTATTTTAAAAATGTGTCGTGAATAATGGAAGGAATATTAACAGTTTGTTCCAAAGATGGTCAAGCCATGAAATGCAAAACAGTACGGTATTTTATCCCTGCTTGTTGAGCTTGTTTTCTTTCAAACCGTCATGAGGTGTTGGTTGTGTACACTCTTGGTTCTAGTGGTGCTAAGTTTGGTGACTCCCCAAGTGTTCCAGTTAAGAGTTGTTTCAGTTATCTTTATTTGGGAGATCTCCGAAGTGTGGTACGCTTTGTCTCTTGCCAGTGGTCTATTGGTATTGTAAGATTGGAGTTGAATGCTTTTCTCCTCAGAAGATTTGAGCCTTGTGGCGTGATACGCTCCGACGTTGCTGTGTGGTTCCAGTTCCAGTTATTTTCCATCTTTTTTAAGATTGGCCGAGTATCTATCTTGTCGTGACATCTTATCGTCTTCAAGATATTCCATCTATTCGTTTTGTCAGCATAACATTCATTTATTCATTTACACTTACATCATGCACGCATACTCACATTTGCCGTTGACTTTTGGGTTGTACTTTGTTTATTAAAACAATATACATGTTTCTTTCCAAGTAGAAGGTTAGCTTAGGTAGAAAATGTGTTTCCTTTCTAAATTTCCCAGCTGAGTTAATCCTCGTGGATGATTTTTGATTTAGCCTACCTTATCCATTGCTGGATAGGATGAATCCACAATTGAGTTACTTTCTCATTGGGTAGAGTCTTGTTTGACTGTTTTCTCTCTGGTTATTCCTGGATGAAGTTGTTGCCTCTTACATAGGCTATCTCATGATTTTCCCCAGTGAAATCGCAACCTAGACGGATGGTGCATTTATTTTGCACATTTATATGTGATCTCCTCGGGAAGGTTTGATTCATGATTTTCTTTGACGAAGATTCTATTCTCTGCCAGTGTCTTTGCAATTCCTTTCTGAATTATTTTTGGAAAACGACAAGCGGCAGCTCTTCACGAGCAACTTGTACGTTATAGACATCGGAAAACGACAAGAGGCGGCTCTTCACGAGCAACTTGTGCGTTATCATTATTTTTGGAAAACGACAAGCGGCAGCTCTTCACGAGCAACTTGTACGTTATAGACATCGGAAAACGACAAGCGGCAGCTCTTCACGAGCAACTTGTACGTCATTATTATCTTGCGGAAAACGACAAGCGGCAGCTCTTCACGAGCAACTTATACGTTATAGACATCGGAAAACGACAAGCGGCGGCTCTTCACGAGCAACTTGTGCGTTATCATTATTTTTGGAAAACGACAAGCGGCAGCTCTTCACGAGCAACTTGTACGTCATTTTATCTTGTGGAAAACGACAAGCGGCAGCTCTTCACGAGCAACTTGTGTATTATTATTTTTGGAAAACAGCAAGTGGCAGCCTCTTTATTTGAGCAGCTTGTATGTTATTGGTATTTTCTTTGGACGACAGCAAGTGGCAGCCTCTTTATTTGAGCAGCTTGTATGTTATTGGTATTTTCTTTGGACGACAGCAAGTGGCAGATTCTTTATTTGAGCAGCTTGCGTATCTACAACCATATTATCTCAACATTAATGAGTATATCTCGGGAAATCTCGCAGAGAAGCTTGTCATGAATCATTACCTTCAGAAGTCGGTAATCCATCATCAGCAAGATTGATTGCTTTTCGTCTATCTTTGACCTTGAGTTGCGAACTCACTGTTTTGGGTCAATAATCTGTTTTATGGCCTATGCAAGATGCCTTATTTGTTAGGGTCAGGGGTCGTATTCCCTCAATTTTATTCGCTGTCAAGAGTCTGTCGTTTGAAGTCGATGGCTCGTTTCCCCAGTAATGTATAATCCATGTCTCTGTGTTTTGTTGGTGTTCGATTCCTCCAGTATTGTCTTGTTTCATACAATATCTTTCTCTGTGAATTCAATCACTGCATTCATATCAAACATGAGGGCGGCATCTTAGGACAAATTTGCGTAATTATGTATTTAAGTACCTTCAATCTCGTCGAAACAAAGATTTCAATCTTCATATCTCCGGATAGAAGAAACTTAAATAGGGGCAGCTGTTGTACCCTAAATTTTGACCTAAGATACCATCTCCCATCTGTAACATTACATTGCAAGCGTTTTGATCTTTTGATTTTTTAAAAATTCATAACTTTTTCAGGTCGAGAGCTGTTTATTTTTGAACGCTAAATTTATTAACTGATCAAGACTTAAATGATGTTTATTAATTATTTATCATCTTAAATTTAAATAATTGGAATTTATTTTCAGTTATTATATACTTCAAAGATCTATAAATAATAAAATAAATATTTGAAAAGAGGCATATTAATCGTTCAGACAATGTTTATTTATTATTTATTATCTTAAATTTAAATAATTGGAATTTATTTTCAGTTATTACATAATTTAAAGATTTATGAATAATATAATAAATATTTGAAAAGAAGTTCATTAATTGGTCAATAATGATTATTTAATTATTTATCATTCTAAGTTAAATAATTGAAATTCTATTTTTAATTATTATAATTTAGAAAGTTATGAATAACGAATTAAATAATTGAAATTATTAATTGATCAATGATGTTTATTTATTCGTTTATTATTCTGAATTTAAGTGATTGAAATTGATTTTCAATTATTATATAATTTAAAGAATTATAAACGATAAATAAATAATTGGAAAGAAAAAGAATTGATTGGGAAAGAATAGAATTTTATTTCACTTTATTCTATTTTATTACAATTGTTATTTAAATATTGTATTATTTACAAAATATTTATAATAACAAATTACAGAAAAGTTTAAAGTAAAATAGAACTATTTTTCTAAGATTCTAATTCTAATCTTCTATCCAATGCTTTTGTCTGCTCATTTAATTTTACCTGCAAAAACAATTAAAAGAAAAGTCAGAATTGAATAAATAATTAAAAGCAGAAAATTATTTATTAGTGTTCATCATTAAAAGCAAACGGCTGGAATCAGTTTACCCTTTTTGCAAATCACGGGATTTTTCCCGGTTCACAAAAAGGGAGGAATTTTATTTTTCAAAAATGAATGCATAATTTAAAAACATGCACAAATTCATTTTATTTTCAAAACTGCATAATTAAAAAATTAATTGCATCTTCAAAGTCCACTGCATATTTCAAAAGAAAACAAAACAGCATATGCATTGTTCAAAGAATTCCAACGTAAACTATATGCCCACATAGGAAGAAGTCAAAAACTTAAGCTCCATGCAGTAGACAAAAGAAATATGCAGTCAAAACCAATTTGCAAGCAAGTAATATTTCCTATTTCATCATTTTCCAGCATATTACTTTTTCAGAACAATAAAGTACATATCACTTTTTTATGTATCAAATTGTACTTGAGAGAAAGAAGAGATAGAAGTATGGTTTTGCAGGTTTTGGTTTAGGCAGAAAGAGAGTAGAAACAAATCAGCAGTATTGCAATAAGAATAAAGAAACATGAAATAGGAATACAAACAAACTGTTGGAGAAGTTTGGTGCAGAGTATCAAGAAGGATACCAAGACCTCCAACCTGTAACATAAACCTCAAGCCAGCAAATGTTATAATAAAAAAAACACTTCAAGAAAAAGAGGAGAGTCCAACCTGTTTTAAGAGCCTAGAAGTAAAACTGTCAAAGACACAAAATTTTTTCCTAAGGTCTCAAAGCAAAAGCCAGCAGAACCTACTGTCAATCTACAACCACAACCATTTTTCATACCATATGGCCTAACAACCAAAACCTGCTATCTGCATAAACCTAAACCATACACAACCTAAACCTGCCTACTGCTAAACCAGCATAACCAATAAACCATGTCAAAACACGCCAAAACCACAACCTTGGCCTGAAACCATTTTCCTCAAACCATAAAACCAAAACCAGTAACAACCATCATACAGTATGGCCTAGAAACCATTCCTACTGCATTACCAAAACCTGCTATCTGCATTACCAAAACCTGCCTACTGCATTACCAAAACCTGCTATTGCATCAACCAGAACAACCAAAATCAAACAACATGGCCTAAACCATATCAAAACCTGTACCATCAAAAACCAGAACCATTTGCAAGAACCTTATGGCCATTACCAAACCAACATATGACCTGTAGAACGCCTCAAAACCAAAACTGATTTTAAAACTGAAACTACAACATAAGCCATACACGCCTAACCTGCGTAAAAACCAACATGGCCTAAAGAACCATAACCTGTTGAAACAAACCAATGTCCATCAACATAAAACCATTTAAGACCATCAACCATAACCACATAGCATAAACCATTGAAACCAATGTCCAATACTAAAGCCTCAGACTATATCATCACTGGCCACAAAGAGCATACATAAGCATAACTGAGAAGAAGAGAAAAAGCATCAATATCATCAAGCTAGTCAAAAGTAATTTTTCAACAATAGCATTCAAAAATGTTCAAGGCAACGTAAAGGCATCAGCATTCATCATAGGCCAATCCAAGAAGCAACAGAAGCGAAGTAAAGGGAAGAAGAGAAGAAGATAAATACAGAGTACCGGTAGTTCGAAGCAAGCTCACAGCACCTCAGCCGTCCTTCCTTTCCTTGGCCTCCTACGCACTCAACCCTCCCTCCTCCGTCTCCAAAGGTAACCTTTTCTTCTTTCTCTTTCAAAACCTCAGATAACCATTAACATATTAGAGTAAGAATCAAAACGGAACCAAATCAACACATGCATTGTAACAAAACCCTTAACGAATAGAGATAATTTGTACCTTGAGTCTGTCGACCGCTATAGCATTCGCTGGAGGGAAGAGGAAAGCGGAGAGTACCGGTGGCCATGGGCTGAGGAAGACTCAGAAGCGAGCACAAGAAGGAGAGGACGAATCCACAATGAAGAAGAAGAATGGCGCCGTGTAACCGAAAACCCTAACCCCTTTCCCAATTGCTAAAACGCGTTTAATCCTAAAGACAAATTATGAAACAAATGGACCATCACCCATTTTCTGCCTTAAGCCCAACGAATTCCCTTAGGCACCCCCCTTTCTGCTTGCTTCTTTTGGGCCCTTCAAAACCCCTTTGGCCCATAACTACTCTATCCACCCTTTTATTTTCCTTTATACTTCTTTCTATTTTATTTCTTTTATTTTTCTTTTAGAAATTCATTAATTTAGTAATTAGTAAATAAATCAAATAGAGTTAATTTAATTAAAAACAATTTTAAATAATTTGCTCATTTATTAATTAACTTTAGGCATAATTTAGTAATGTTAGTTTTTTTTAATAGCTTTCAAGTTTAATCTAGTTAATTATTTAATAATTCTTTAAAAAAATAATGCTCTCATTTAGAACTTTAAAAAATATTTAAAAAAAATAGAAACTTAAAAAAACTTAAAAAATATTTTTGTTTTCCTTAATTAATTCTCATTACTTTTACCCATATTAAAAATGCGTAAAAATGGAAACTATTAAAACATTTCCTTTTCATTAATATTAAAAAAAATCATAAAAATGCACGTTCACACATTTAGTTATTTATTTAACTGTTGTTATTTAATCATTATCCGCATAATTTTTTCTGTTTAATTATTTCATATTTACTTGTTTATTCTGTTTACTTTTAAACCCAAGGGAAAAACGATTAAATTTGTCGACTTCATGTCCTCAAGTCTAATTGCGCGAACATTATCATTTCATTAAAACTTAGGATAATTTTTCCTTAAATATTCAATCTTTTCAAAACTTATACCCTTTAAGCAAAAACTTCGACATTAGGTCGTCGCATCTTCAAAACCCGTCCATACCCTTTTTCGGCCAAAACAATTTATTTTTAATCAAACGAACAATTTTTAATAAACAGATATTTCAAAAGGTTCCTATAGAGTATTATAGATACATTGGGTGCTAATACCTTCCCACTGTATAACCAACCCCCGAACCATAGATCTCTTTTCAAAAACGCCTTGTATATTACTTTTAAAAAAGTATTATTTACATTGCATAGTTAGGGTTTTATTTCGCTTTTTCCCCTTTTCCCTTGGAAACAATAAAGCGCGGTGGCGACTCTTACTTTTGTGAGACGAATTAATCAATAATTCGATCTCCGATTTACCCCGCTACATTTTTTATCGCTACAGTATGTATTTATAGGCAAATAAGTTTGATGTAGTGGTTGCTTGTGCTTGCATGCCTGCGAAGTGTCACATTTGCATGCTTAGGGGGTTACACATATGCATGCATGCATGTACAAAAAATGAAAGGTGTCACTCTTGCAGGCTAGGTGGCAGCCCATGCATGTATCACGATTGGACAGTAAGGGAGGCGCCATTGGACTTGGCGAAAGAGTACAAAAATGAATGGTGTCGCCACCCCATTTGGCGAATAAGAGGTGTCATTTGTTACAGCATAGGCTCAGGCTACGTGACAGCCTTTGGGATTCCTTTCATTATTGCATGCAAGGCCATTGGAGTTGATGGGTGGAGTCTTACAAAAAACATGTATATGTGCAGAATAGGGCCAGGATAGGTGGCAGCCTATGGGGTTTCATTATTGCATGTAATATTATTGGCAGCCTTGGGGGGTTGCATCCTTACTTAATTGAAATTTTTAGCCTTACGTTTAACATAACATTGATTCACATAATCTGTCAAATCTTCCAACCTTCGAATCAGTCATCAAATTCATACATTCCAACCTTCAAACATTACAACATTCATACCTTCATACAATCAATAAACCTCAAACATTCCAACCTTCAAACCTTAAAACAATTCTACGCAATGGCCTCTTCACCACAATTTGTCGTCAAAGCACATTTCAACGGTGAGACATACATTTGTCCCACAGTTGGGTTTTTGTTTAGAAACACCGACAACGTTCGATTTCTCTTAAACGGGAAAGTCAATTTCTCGTACTTCAAGAAAAGACTGGAGGCCAAACTTGAACGAGGCCCAGTGTCCCAGATATTTTATCAGAATCCAGTTTTTTTTGGAAACAACCAAGTAATTTTTTATAAAGTTGAAGTTCAAGATGACGAGGATCTCCAGAATATGATTTCCAGCCATGTCTATTCTGGATACGACTCTATTGAGTTGTACGTTTTGCTTGAAGAGCCTTCGGTGACACAGGAGGTAGAGCCTTCGGTGACACAGGAGGTTGATCCTTTGGAGAATGAACAAGATGAGGTAGATGCAGTTGATGACGAAGAAGAAGATAACGAGTTAGAGTTTGATGAAATGGTGAACGATGATTCTGACGATGATGGCATCCCTAGTATTCCTACAGACAAAATCTACACACCACCTCCGCACATGACAAACTTCAACATGGGTGGAGATGAACCTTCTACTGACTTATTTTTCAAACCGTATATGCAGTTGGATGGAAATTTAAAAGAGAAGGACAAGTTTCGTAACAAAGAGGAATGCATCAGGGCCATTAAAAAATTTCACATGCTCAACTCGGTTGATTTTAAGGTGGATCGTGTCAACCCGGAAAGGTACAAGATCAAGTGTGTCCACCCTGACTGTATGTTCAAGTTGACCGCATCATACAGATTAAGGGGTGACTGCTGGGTCATAGGTTCCATGACTACCCACACTTGTGTAAGTTCCACTCAATCACAGGACCACCGAAAACTCAACTATGATCTAATCTGTCAAGAAATCCTACCCCTGGTCAGCAACGACCCATCTTTGAAGGTGAAAACAATCATCTCCCACATCACCATGGTTTTTAACTACACTCCGTCTTACCGTAAGGCGTGGTTAGCAAAGACTAAGGCGATTGAAAGGGTGTACGGAAACTGGGAGGATTCATACCGAGAACTTTCCCGCTACCTGAATGCACTCAAGACGTATTCTCCAGGTAGTGTTTATGTTCTGGAAACATTGCCAGCGTACGCCTAAGATGGTAGTCTACTGCATGGCAACGGAATATTCAGTCGCGTGTTTTGGGCATTTCAACCATGCGGGATATGCATTGACACAACCCACATTCAAATATTACTGCAACGAGATCCGTTTGTCTAATCCAGAAGCCGGTAGGTGGATCGACAATATTCTGGTGGAAAAGTGGACTAGGTCATACGACAATGGCCAAAGATGGGGGCATATGACAACGAATCTTATTGAATCAATGAATGGGGTATTCAAGGGCATACGAAACCTCCCAATCACTGCCTTGGTAAAATCTACGTATTTTAGGATGGCTGCGTTATTTTCCAAAAGAGGTGAAATGTGGAATGCGGTGTTGCAATCAGGACAACTATGGAGTGAAAGCTGCATGAAATACATTAAGGCTGAAAGTGCTAAAGCCAACACTCACATGGTTACACGGTTTGACCGACACAACCACAACTTCATTGTGAAAGAGACAATCGACCACAATGAAGGCATGCCAAGGCAAGAATACAGGGTCATTTTACCTTCTCAATGGTGCGATTGTGGCAGGTTTCAAGCATTTCGTATGCCTTGCTCTCATGTCATTGCCGCTTGTGCTCATACCCATCAAGACGCGCTTCAACTGCTGTCAAACGTTTACAAATCTGGAACGTTGCTCACTGTTTACAACAACAACTTTCCTTTGGTGGCAAAACCGGATTATTGGCCTGAATACAACGGCGATATAGTTTGGCACAATGACCAAATGCGAAGGAACAAGAAGGGTCATCCCAAAAGTAGGCGCATCACAACAGAAATGGACGATCTTGACAGGTTGGAAAGAAAGTGTGGTTTATGCCGTCAGGTCGGACACAATCGCAAAAACTGTTTGAATCGGGCGTCTGGCTCGACCACATAAATATTGTAATACAATAAATCTTTTGAATATTTGTGTTGTAAACATTAGGGTTTTCCGTTAACAGATTTTGCTACAGTTAATAAAACGCGTACAACAATAATTAACGATATTCAATCTAGGAAATTACAACTGTTAAAACAATTTCATCTGACTCATGCATCATCAGCATTACATCACTGCCTGTTTTGACTTCCTCCAACCACACATTAGGTCTTCCTGTCGCATGTGAGGTTGTTGTTCGTTTTCGCTGGATCCTTCGAATTTTTTCCCCTCTGCGATGTCTCCATCTAGCCACCGTATCAACTCCCGCTTCAGACGCTCCATGGAGTGAATGTGCCAGAATTTCATTTTCATCGCAGGTTTCGTGGCGGAGAATATAACGTAACCATCTCTGCTAAAAATCATAGGCGACGTCATTACGCAAATAACGGAGTACAAAATAAAAATACAGTGCGAGAAAGTGTGAGAAAT
This sequence comes from Vicia faba, assembly GCA_948472305.1. Lineage (NCBI taxonomy): Eukaryota > Viridiplantae > Streptophyta > Magnoliopsida > Fabales > Fabaceae > Vicia > Vicia faba. The sequence continues at coordinate 107,660,906 of OX451741.1, forward strand.
TACGGAGAAACGGACGAATTATTTATAAAACAACATTTTGCCCTAGTTTTGCCCTAGGCGCCAAGTGAGATGGCGCCTCCTCTCATTTTTAAGGAGCATGCGCTATCTCACTTGGCTAAAAGCCAAGGGAGGCGCCAAGTGAGATGGCGCCTAGGGCAAAACCCTAGGTGGAGGCGCCAAGTGAGATGGCTCCTCCTTTGTGGAGCCATCTGAAACATGGTTATTTGCGTAATTTTTTCCGAAACCCAGTTATTTGCGAAATATTATTTTAATACATGGTTATTAATAAAAAAAATTCAATTTTCTATACTTAGAAAAATTTCTAAGTTAAGAAAATTTCAAATTTTAAAACCAAATCTTCAATATTTGATTCCTTGATGAACAAGTTTCACATTTTGACATTTTTTGATGAATTATGATCCTTGGAACTTGATTTTGACTAAAAAGTCAAAGTTTGACTTTTCAGTATACAGTTGACTTTTGATCAGTTGACTGCAAATTTCATCTGTCTATCTAGTGGATATGCAATGTTGTGAGCCATGTAATTAGGTCAAGATGATACAAATGAACCCTTGAAATAATGCTTCAAACCAATTGGTAATTTTCTAGGTCAAAGGTCAGAAATTACCCTTTCTCAGTCCAAACCCTAATTTTGACCATTTTGCCCTTTTCATGATTTGATCAAATTTCTTGAGGAATTATGGTCCAAACTTGATCAAATGATACATATGAGTCTAAAATGTTGACGTGGATAAAAAATTATGAAGTTTGACTATAAATTGGCCATGGTTGACTTTTCCCCAATATAGTTGATTTTTAGGTCAATTATCCAATTGACTGATCAAAAATGTGGTTCAAGGCTTGAAACTTGTCATGAGTAATCTTAGGGGTCCATAATGATGTTTGAAAGTCATAAAAGCATTGATAGTCCAAAAATCCTTGTGCAAACTCAAACCCTAATTTTGGGTCAACAATATAAGATGAGATGTCTTGAGCTGATCAAACCCTAATCCAGTCTTGATTCAAAGATATCTTGTGAGAAAATCTTGATAAATGAGAGGGAAAATTTTGAGGTACAACAACTGCCCCTGTTCAATCTTCTTAAACCTGAAGAGTTAGATTGGCGAGTTTTGCCATTCGTGACTCGAAGGTGAAAGATGATTGGACACTAGAGTGCCCAGAAATTTGCACTCGACGATGTGTAGTTGAGGGAATGGGCTTAAAGATGCCATTTGGAGAAATGATAGAATATTGTTGGAGATGGGCTTGTATATGCCATCCAAGAATGTTTGTTGATCTGTAAGTTGTAAGCTGAAAGAATGAGTATCAGAATGACGTCCGTGTCTGGAGCGTATCTGAACTGTATCTGAACTGTATCTGAATTCTGAATCTGAATGAGCATTAGAATGGCATCCATGTCTGGAGCGTATCTGAAATCTGATTCTGAATGAGTATCAGAATGGCATCCGTGTCTGGAGCATATCTGCACTGTAACAAAAGGTTGAATCTGAATGAGTATCAGAATGGCATCCGTGTCTGGAGCGTATCTGAACTGTATCTGAAAGTTGAATTCGAATGAGTAACAGAATGGCATCCGTGTTTGGAGTGTATCCGCACTGTATCTAAACTTGTCATCTGAATGAGTATCAGAATGGCATCCATGTCTGGAGCGTATCCGTACTGTATCAAAAGGTTGAATTTGAATGAGTATCAGAATTGCATCCGTGTCTGGAGCGTATCTGAACTGTATCTGAAAGTTGAATCCGAATGAGTAACAGAATGGAATCTGTGTCTGGAGCGTATCCGCACTGTATCTAAACTTTTCATCTGAATTAGTATCAGACTAGCATCCATGTCTAGAGCATATCCGTACTATATCAAAAGGTTGAATTTGAATGAGTTTCAGAATGGCATCCGTGTCTGGAGCGTATCCGTACTGTATCCTGATTGCATATTGTTAAAGGTAGTTGTTAATCTTATCCTGAAAAGGGTAAAATGTTAGCTGAAACACAAAATTTTGTTGCATGAAATGTATGATGCAATGTATTTGATTTATCAATGTTTATAATATGTGGATGTAATGTATGCGCATGTAAGGTGATTTGCTGTATTGCTGTTTGATTGAGGAAAATAAATCCTCGAATGCTGCTGAGGATATGTTGAAATTTCATGTCTTGAAGTTGAAGTACTGACAAACTCTTGTTGAGAGAAGTAAATTATGTTGGGAGGGCAACGCCATGTACTGCTTGTAAGATCTTCTTGAGGAATCCTGAGAATTTTGATGATTTCTACTGGGGATTAATGATCTGGAACTTGTTCTGCTGGGGATTTAATTGACGTACTATGGGGATTACTTATGGAATAGCCTAGAGACGTTTTCCTGTCCTTCTAACCTATCAGTAATTGTCTTTCCCATTTTGTTTATTTGTAAACAGTAATTATGTTCGGATGCATATGTTCATCAATGAATCGTTGGACGTTTTTACAAACCAAACACAACCGCAAAGTAAAAGACAAATAGTTTTTCTGTACTTTCAAAGAGATATCTTTGTATTGATTTTGAATAAGTATTTTGTACAAAGGGGACAAACATTCTAGTAAGAGAATGGTGCCATAAAACAAGAGAAATTTATACAAAGAAAGATAGCTATGTGTAATAATCCCATGGGGTTCCCATTCGGCTATAGCCTTCATATCTCCGAATATCTTGTCTATTTGTTGCTTCGTCCGAAGATGATTAAATTGATCAGAAACTCCGAGTTTGTCAGTGGAAGTCAAAGGTTATCTGTTAAGTGATCCGTTGGGACATAGTCATACGCTTTAATTCCCTAACTTTTGCCTGGACCGCCCTTTCGGGTTTTCAGTCCACCGGGAAACCCTTTTTTACCCAAGTCGCCCTTTCGGGTTTTCAACTTGCCGGGTGTACAAATTTTTTTATATTTTATCCCTAATTTTTGCCCGAACCTCTTTGGTTCACCGGCATGTCCTTTTTTTGCCTAGGTGTGTCAACCTAGCGGATATTCTTATGCGTAGTATCTTTTGACTATATCCGCGTTCGTAGGGTGTGGCAGGTCGTCTCCGTCCATGGTGGTCAAGATCATTGCCCCACCGGAGAATATGTTCTTGATTACAAATGGTCCTTCATAGGTAGGAGTCCATTTTCCCCTGGGATCACTTTATGGTAAAATGATACGTTTGATCACAAGATCCCCAACTTGATATGCTTGGCGCCTGACTTTCTTGTTGAAAACCTTTATCATCCGTTTTTGATACATCTGACCATGGAAAACAACAGTAAGTCTTTTTTCATCGATTACTTTTAGTTGATCAAGTCGAGTCTGGACCCAATCGTCTTCATTCAAACCTGCATCCCTCATAATTCTCAGAGAGGGGATCTGAACCTCAATAGGTAGAACAACCTCCAGGCCATAAACCAAAGAATAGGGTGTTGCTCCGGTTGATGTGCGAGCCGTGGTACGGTACCCGCGGAGAGCGAATGGTAGCATCTCATGCCATTCTTTGTATGTAACTGTGATCTTTTGTATGATCTTTTTAATGTTTTTATTCGCAGCTTCGACAACACCATTCATCTTTGTCCGATAAGGGGAAGATTGTGATGCTGAATCTTGAATTGCTCGCACAAGGCGGTGATCATAGTGTTGTTAAGATTTGTACCATTATCAGTGATGATCCTTTCCGGGATATCGTACCGGCAAATGAGATTTTGCTTGATGAAGCAGGAAACAACATTCTTAGTAACGGAGGCGAAGGAGGCTGCTTCAACCCACTTGGTAAAATAATCAATGGCCACTAGGATGGAGCGGTGTCCATTGGAGGTTGTAGGTTTGATCTATCAAATCATATCAATTCCCCACATAGCAAAGGGCCAAGGAGCTGTCAAGACATTCAGAGGAACTGGAGGTACGTGCACCATGTAAGCATAAATTTGGCACTTATGACAGGTCTGAGAGTGTTGATAGCAATCTGCTTCCATGGTAGACCAATAATAGCATGCCCGTAGGATTTTCTTCGCCATCGTATGCCCACTGGAGTGGGTGCCAAAAGTACCTTCATGTAATTAAGCCATGATCTTTTTCGCCTCAATCTTATCCACACATCAAAGTAAAATAGAGTCATGATTGCGTTTGTACAAGATGCCATTACTAAGGAAGAACTTGGCAGAGAATCTCCTTAAGAACTTCTTATCATTGGTTGAAGCTCCTTTTGGATATTCTTGAGCCTCGAGATACCTCTTGACCTCGTGAAACCAAGGCTGGTCCACTACATCTTCAATATTATTCTCACGACAATGCGCTGGTTCATCCATTCGTTCGATGGCGATTTGGGGAGCCTCGTTATCCCAATTAAGTTTAAACATAAATGACATTGTGGTTAGAGCGTCTGCTAGCTGATTTTCTTCTCGCGGGAAATGCTCGAAGGTAATCTTCTCAAAATGTGGTAGCAATGTCAAAACATGTTCTTTGTAAGGGATAAGGTTTGGGTGCTTAGTGTCCCATTCCCCTTTGATCTGACTGATGACTAAAGCTGAATCTCCAAACACATCTAAAGCTTTGATTCCCAAGTCTATGGCAGCCCTGAGACCGAAGATGCACGCTTCGTATTCTACCATGTTGTTTGTACAATTGAAGCAAAGTCTGGCAGTAAAAGGAGTATGACACCCTTCTGGAGATATGAGTACAATGTCGATACCATTACCAAGTGCATTGGATGCCCCATCAAAGAACAAGGTCCATCGGGATCCTTGTTCAGGTCCGTCGTATGGTCTGATTTCTTCAGAGTTGTCTAATGTCGTGATGTCTTCATCCGGGAATTCAAACTTCATGGACTGATAGTCTTCTACAGCTTGGTGAGCAAGGTGATCAGCCAATACACTGCCCTTTATGGCTTTCTGGGTAGTATATTGTATGTCATATTCTGTTAGGATCATCTGCCACCTAGCTATTCTCCCAGACAGAGCAGACTTTTCGAAGATGTATTTTATCGGGTCCATCTTAGATATCAACAAAGTAATATGAGTCAGCATATACTGTCTTAGCCGGCAACCAGCCCATGCCATAGCGCAGCAAGTTTTCTCGAGCAGTGAATATCTGGTTTCACAGTCGGTAAACTTTTTGCTCAGGTAGTAAATAGCATGCTCTTTTCGGCCAGACTTGTCATGCTGCCCCAAAACACACCCCATTGAGTTCTCTAAAACAGTCAGATACATGATCAATGGTCTTCCCTCGACTGGTGGCATCAAAACAGGAGGTTCTTGTAAGTACTCTTTGATTTTGTCAAAAGCAACCTGGCATTCATCGTTCCATCTGACTACTCGATCTTTCTTCAATAGTTTGAAGATTGGCTCACAAGTAGCCGTTAGGTGGGAAATGAATCTGGAAATATAGTTCAGGCGTCCCAAGAATCCTATGACTTCCTTCTCAGTACGAGGAGCAGGCATTTCTTGTATTGCTTTAACCTTGGAAGGATCGACCTCAATGCCTTTGTTACTGACGACAAAACCTAAAAGTTTACCGGACAGTACTCCGAATGTGCACTTGTTTGGGTTCAACCTTAGCTTGTACTTCTTCAACCTTTCAAACAACTTTTTCAAGTGATCAAGGTGCTCCTCTTCTGTTTGTGATCGGGCTATCATATCGTCTACGTAGACCTTTATTTCATGAAGTATCATGTCATGAAATAAAGCTACCATGGCGCGCTGATAGGTTTCCCCAACATTCTTCAGTCCGAATGGCATCACCTTGTAGCAGAATGTGCCCCACTGTGTGACAAATGTAGTTTTCTCCATGTCCTCAGGTGCCATTTTGATTTGGTTGTAACCTGAGAATCCGTCCATGAAGGAAAAAACTTTGTGTTGTACTGTACTGTCAACCAAGATATCAATGTGGGGGAGTGGAAAATCATCTTTAGGGATGGCCCTATTCAAATCTCTATAGTCCACGCACATTCGTACTTTTCCGTCCTTTTTAGGCACGGGAACAATGTTGGCAACCCATTGGGGATAGGAAGTGACAGCCAAGAATCCAGCATTGAATTTTTTGATGACTTCCGCTTTGATCTTCTCTGACATGTCAGGTCTCATGCGATGGACTTTCTGTTTTACTGGTGGACAGTATTCTCTTGTTGGCAGACGATGTACCACGATGCCTGTATCAAGTCCTGGCATGTCTTCATATGACCAGGAAAAGATCTCAACATAATCATGCAACAGCTGAATCAGACGCTCCTTGACACTGGGCTTCAGATTGGCACCCATCTTGACCTCTTTTATATCCTCCTTGGTACCTGTGATACGGTGGGAGAACTGACTTGGGTTTTGCGTTTGTTTTTGCAAATGTTTCGGTTGAGCAAGAGTCGCCACCGACTTTTTATTTTATCCTAAGGAAAGGTTAAAAAGCACAGCAAAAACCTTTGAGATGTTTTCTTGGGTTCGGGGGGTATATTATAGAAAGGGAAGGTATTAGCACCCTTTCTATCCATGGTTATCCATGGGCTCTTAGTTACTTGCTTAGATCACTCGCCTTGTGTTTTCAATTGTTTGAAATGGTGCTTTGTGTGTGGGTTTGAAAATGTTTTGAAAAGAGGCCATTTGTTGTGGCAACCTTTGCAATGATCCATGTTTGGATGTATACAAAGGTGTATGTCTTTTGAAAAGTTTTCAATGTTTTTGAAAGTGTGTTGTGATGTGTGTTTTTGAAAAGTAGGCAAGTGTGTTTTGCAAGTTTATCAAGTAACTAAGAGTTGTCTACCCCTAAATTTACTCAAAGATTTTTTCTATGTTTTAACCCTTTTAACAATTTTGTTCCACCATTGTATTTGGTGGACAATCTTGTGTTAGGATGTTAACGGGACGGGCGCAGGTCATTGTTTAGACCATGATTGCAATGGTGCCAAGTGTCTTTGGAAACTTTTTCCTTTAAGGGACTTGATCATTTTTAGGCAACTTTCGAAAGCGTCATCGAGGGACTATGATCATTTTGAATTGTTTTGTTTTGCCAAAGACACCCAACATACAACATGGCCCATTATTGAAGGCAACAAGTGGAGTAACCCTAGGGGTGCAAGTGTGATTGGTGTTGTCCATTTTCATGCTTTTTTGTCTTTGAATTAGGTCAAACTATTTGTTGTTTTTGATTTGCATACAAACTCTAAGTCTATCATGGCATATTTCGGAAGCTTTAAAGTGCGGAATTAAAAGTCCTAAATTATTACAAAGTAATCATGGGAATGGGGGTACAAATGCTCAAATGGGGATGAGGCTTTAATAGGAGAGTAGTGTCCCAATATTTACAACCAAATCGAATCAATTCGCAAATGTAAAATGTATCAAATGTACAAGAATAAACAAATGTGTATGTGTAAATGTATTTGTGTAAGTGTATGTGATTTATTTACAAGTGAAATAAAAATAATAAAAGAAAGTTAATTTTGGATATTTTCATGTTTAGGGCAAAAACCCTAATTTTGCAAATAAATAGTATTAATTATTTATTATATACAATATTTATTAATTATGTACAAAAAATAAATAAAAAGGAAGTATATTGTAAAAAAGTATTTTTGAGGTTAAATATTAATAAAAATATAAAAAAATGTATTATTTTGTATTTTTATCCTAAATATTCTAATAAATATATAAGTATTTATATTATGTATTAAGTATATTAAATATATACAAAAATAAAAATATTTATTAATTACAAAAAAAGTATATTTTTTATAAAATGTTTTCAAAAGATAAAAAAAAATAAAAAAAAAAATAAAATAAAAATGTATTGGTATTATTTTTTTAGTATTTTAAATAAAAGGATATATGTTTATTTATATGTATAAACTCAAATAAAACAAATAAAATCCAAATAAAATGCAAAAATGGCTGAATTTTTTTTTAATAATTTTTATGTTTTGACAAAAAATAAACAAGTCAGAAACAAAAAGAAAAAGTCAAAAATAATAAAAATAAAACACAATGGGCCAAGGGGGTGTATGTGGAAAATAGGGGTGTAAACAGAAAAACAAAACTCAGGCCCATCCCAAGTCTATCTTCTTCAACCTCCAGCCAGTTTTGTTTGAAAATTCACGCGCTTCCTTGCTTCAACAACAAACTCCTGATTCTTTGATTTTCAGCCAAAACTCACAACATAAACTATGTATAGCATTAAATCACGAATCTATACATATAAAAAAGTTGTTCTAACTCTCAGAAATGAGAGAGAATTTCCTCTCCCCCGATTTTTAACCTAAGTTTTTTTCAATGTTCATGTCTTAAATTCTCTCAGCACACACAAAATAAATGGAAAGTGAGGATATGGGTAGCTTCAGGGCTATGATTAGAACATGTTTCATTCACAAACCTAAGCCTAACTCTTCCTAGATTGAGAGATAGAAGTCCAAAGTTTTACCTGTTCAGCTGGAATCGTGTGCAGCAATGGAGGTACTTTCAGTGCAATGTGAGGACTTGTATAGCTTGTTTGAGGTCCAGGGATGCTTCCTCTATGCTTGGCTTGCTCTGAATCCTTCTGAATCAAGCTACAAAAGTCAACCTGCACAGATGAAAAATGAAAATGGCACACTTGGCTATGGCTGTTACAGTTCCAGTTCAATGCTTGGAATAGCTTCAATAGATGTTAGGGAGTGTGTTTGAAAAGGTTTAAGCCAAAACGCACGATAGGAATGGACTGTGGGATTCAAACTGCAGCCTATGCCCTGTTTTGCCACAAAACTGTGTTTTTCTGTATATGGAGGTTTGAGAGATGGTTTGGTCGTGTTTCAGACTTGGTTTGATGTTTGGAAAGTGCTCATGAAGTTTGTTTTGGCTTGGCTTGACAGGAATATGAGTTGTTGTTCAAAATGCCAAGTTTCTTCTATATTAAGCAAAGTTTGTCAAGTTTCAATATAGGCTACCACAGGCCCCTCAAGCATGCTGCCAATGTTAGTCTTGATCAGTGGGATATGTTTATGAACTTGTGCCCAAAAGATTTGGCCTGTACCTCTTGATTTGTAAACTTGACATAAAGCCATGTTTTACAAGAATGGATAAAGTGCTTTTTCTATATATGGATTAATTTGGCATGTAATGGTTAAACACATAAGATAAGGCTTGAACACAAAGGATTGGCATTAAATTATTGAGTGAGAGAGGGATTAGAGGCCTGTAACCTAGCTTGTACAAGCTGATTTCAAAAATGCCCAAGTTATGAACATGCATTTGGTCAAGAACAAAAGTGGATTTTTCCCAACTTTGCCAATTCGATTCTCCCTAACCACAAGGGTGTTTGAGAAGTTCTTGGATAATTTGGAAAGCTTGGAATGTGTACTATAATCCATCTTTGTAATGCAAGTTTAAATTCCAAGTGGAAGCATGTGAAAAGTGGCCATGAAGTTCGGCAAAAATCCTGCCTAAAATAGGTCAAAAAATTTCTAAGTTAAGAATGTTTTGCACCCTTATTCCAAAAATCATAACTTGAGCAACAAGCTTCTTTTGAGGAAACTTTGTGAATCAAAGTTGTAGATTTTGCAATGGACTATAACTTTAATGTTTTGAGTTTTTCTTGAATCCAAATGTATCTTGATGAAAAAATGGGACAAAGTTAAGAAAAAATTAGGAATTTTCATAACTTAGAAAATTTCTAAGTTATGAAAATTCTTCATTTTAAACCCTAATTTGTAATTTTTGATTTCTTGATGAACAAGTTTCATAATTTGACATGTCTTGACCAAAAATGAATCTTGACACTTGATTTTGACAAAAAAGTCAAAGTTTGACTTTTCAGTATACAATCAAATTTTGATTAGTTGATTGGAAAATTCATCTGTCAATCTTGTGCATTTGAGATCTTTTGAACTTGTTAAACATGTCAAGACAATGCCATTGAGTCCTTGAGTCCATATGTGAGCTTGAATTTCCATTGGTTAGGTCAAACAGTCAAAAATTGCCTTTGTGCAGTCAAAACCCTAAAAATGACCATTTTGCCCTTTTGGTGATCTGATCAAATTTCTTGTGGAATTGTGATCCAAACTTGATCAAATTGTCCAAATGAGTTCATAATGTTGATGTGGGTCAAAAATCATGAGGTTTGACTGTCAATTGACCACAGTTGACTTTTCCCCCAATACAGCTGATTTCTAGGTCAACTGTCCAATTGACTGGGCAAAGATTGGAATCAAGACTTGAAACTTGGTATGGATAAACTTGTGAGTCCAACATGAAGCATGAAAGTCATTTTGGGCCTTTTAGGTCAAAACATCTTTGTGCAAACTCAAACCCTAATTTGGGTCAACAGTGCAGGGAGGAGTCTTGAGCAGAGTAAACCCTAACTTGATCTTGAGCTCCAAGGGTCTTGTGGTGAGAAAATATTGATGAAATGGGAGGGAAAATTTTGGGGTACAACAGTTGCCTCTGTTCAATCTTCTTGAACCTGAAGAGTTAGATTGGCAAGTTTGCCTTTCGCGACTCGAGGGTAAAAGGAGATTGGACACTAGAGTGCCCAGAAATTTGCACTCGCATAGTAGAGTATCAGCAATGTGATGTCGGGAATGGGCTTATAGATGCCATTTGGGAAATAGGATGGATAGGAGGATGGGCTTATAGATGCCATCTGGGGGTGTGACAGAACCTTATCGGGAATGGGCTTATAGATGCCATTTGGAAGTGTTGATCGCGTAAGAGATTCCTTAGCGAGAACTTGCGTACTTTGAGAAAGGAAGATGGTTTCCTGGCTTGCTACATGTGTTGATCTTCAGTCTCTTCATGCAGATATGCCCTGGCTAGATACAGGTATCAAATCTACAATCCAACGCTCACAGATATGCCCTGGCTAGATACAGGAATCGAATCCGGAACTTCAAAAGGTTGCTTACAGACGTGCCCTGGCTGGATACAGGTATCGAATCTCTAAACTCTTCATGCATATGTGCCCTGGCTGGATACAGGTATCGAATCTACAATTAATCACTTACAGATATGCCCTGGCTAGATACAGGTGTCGAATCTGAAAATTGTCGTCTACAGATGTGCCCTGGCTGGATACAGGAATCGGATCTGGAAATGGTCGTCTACAGATGTGCCCTGGCTAGATACAGGAATCAGATCTCTAAACTTTTCATGCAGATATGCCCTGGCTGGATACAGGTATCGAATCTGGAATTTGTCGTCTTCAAATATGCCCTGGCTGGATACAGGTATCGAATCTGGAATTTGTTCATTCACAGATATGCCCTGGCTAGATACAGGAATCGAATATGGAATTGTGATAGTTGATAGTAATCATCTTCGGATTGACCTTTTCCTGCAAAGGCAAAACATCAATTGTATGCAATGTCATGATGTATGAAATGCATGATGTCATGATGCTAAAAATGAGATAGTGTTGTATGCACTTTATCATGTATGAAAACAAGATGTATGAAATGTGAAATGTCTATGAATGTAATTTCGTCTAGGAAAATAAATCCTTGACGACTGCCGGGAGTTTGTGGAATCCTGGGCTGATGTTGAAGAGTAGAGTTCTTCGCTTCCGCTGGGGATGACGGTTGCAAGAATAAACCGGTAGGAGAAGATGAATCTGTCGGGGAAAAAACTTGTTGGAGAGATTATTCTGCGGGGAATTACTCTGTGGGAAGAGATACTTCGCTGAGGTTTTGATGAGAGCTCCGTTGGGGATTATGTTGGGGATTTTGATGAACTCCACTGGGATAGGAAGAACTTCGCCGAGGACGATCTTTCCGTGGTAATCAGATGAGGATAACCCAGTTATACCCTGGTGGGAAATAAACTTTGAATGAGGCCGGGGATATGCGTTCGTACTCTGCAGGGGATAAGCTTCCAGAATCTACTGGGGATAAGCTTCAGAATCTACTGGGGATATGGATTCCACTGGGATGTCTGTATTCCACCGGGGAACAAATCTTATATTAAGACTGTCGGGGATGCTTGTTGAGGAATGTCTATACTCCGCTGGGGAATGTTGAGATCTTCTAGGGATACCCAACTTCCTTAAGGCTGACAGTAGACTAACTCTGTTTGGGGAGAGTACCGCTGACTTGCTAGGGGAATATTGTGCCTTTTTAGGGCTGATGGGAAACCAACTCTGCCTGGGGAGAGTATTGCTGAATCTGGTCCTACTCTGCGGGGAATTGAGGTAACTGGCTACATTCTTCAGCCGAACCTACTTTAGTACCTTGGTGGATAGAGCAACTAGACCGTTTAGACAATTATTATTGCCCCTGTTTCTGATGTCATCTGTAATTAGTCCTTTGTTTCGCATGCAAATATTTATGAGTTAGCAATTAATGTCAAATGCATATATCAAAAATGGACATTGGGCGTTCTTGGCAAAACAAAACAGATAAAGAAAAAACAACTGGCAATTTGTCTGAAAAAGTGAACTTGTATTTATTTGAAATTTGCCTGTAAATAGGCGTTTATGTACAAGAGGCTGACGTCCTAGTAAGAGAACGCCTCCGAAAAAACATAGAGTTTATACAATTTTGAAAAAGGAAACAAAACAGCTATGTGAAAAATAATCCCACTGGGTTCCAACTCTGCTATCGCCTTTATGTCTTCAAGCGTCTCATCACTTGGCTGCTTAGTTGGAGATGAAGCTGATTGATTGATGTCATCTGAGCCTGATAGTTGATGCTGAATTCTGGATGCAAGGTGATCCAATGAGACATAGTATTACGCTTTTATCCCTAACTTTTGCCTGGACCGCCCTTTCGGGTTTTCAGTCCACCGGGATACCCATTTTTGCCCAAGCCGCCTTTTCAGGTTTTCGACTTGCCGGGTGTACAGATTTTTTTCATTTCATCCCTTATTTTTGCCTAGGTGTGTCAACCTAGCGGGTCTTTAATCATGCGTAGTATCTTTTTACTATGTCTGCATTGGCGGGGTGGGGAAGGTCGTCACCATCCATGGTGGTTAGAATCATTGCTCCTTCTGAGAAGATATGTTTAACCACAAATGGCCCTTCGTACGTAGGGGTCCATTTTCCCCTGGGATCACTTTGAGGAAGGATGATGCGCTTGATTACCAGATCTCCGACTTGATATTCTTGTCGTCTGACCTTCTTGTTAAATGCCCTGATCATCCATTTTTGATACGTCTGACCATGACAAATAGCAGTGAGTCTCTTTTCGTCAATCATGTTTAATTGATCAAGCCGAGTCTGGATCCAGTCATCTTCGCTCAAATCTGCATCCTTCATTATCCGGAGAGAGGGTATCTGGACTTCAATAGGCAAGACTGCCTCCATGCCATAGACCAAGAAAAAGGGAGTTGCCCCCGTTGACGTCCGTGCTGAGGTACGGTACCCGTGAAGAGCAAACGGTAACATTTCGTGCCAATCTTTGTAGGTCACTGTCATCTTCTGCACAATCTTCTTGATGTTCTTATTTTCCGCTTCGACAACCCCATTCATCTTCGGTCGGTAGGGAGAAGAATTGTGGTGCTGTATCTTGAATTGCTCGCAGAGCTCCGTGATCATCTTGTTGTTAAGATTGGTACCATTGTTCGTAATGATCCTTTCCGGGACACCGTATCGACAGATCAGGTTGTGCCGAATGAAGCGTGCCACGATGTTCTTGGTTACGGTAGCATAGGAAGCTACTTCAACCCATTTCGTGAAGTAATCAATCGCTACTAGGATGAAGCGATTCCCGTTGGATGTCGTAGCTCTGATTTCGCCGATCATATCAATGCCCCACATTGCAAAAGGCCAAGGTGCTGTCAAGACGTTCAGAGGAGCCGGAGGAATGTGCACCTTATCAGCATAGATCTGGCATTTATGACAAGTTTGAGAATGCTGATAACAGTCAGCTTCCATTGTGGACCAGAAATATCCTGCCCGAAGGATTTTCTTTGCCATGGTATGTCCACTGGAATGTGTTCCGAAGGTGCCTTCATGTAGTTCTGCCATGATCCTTTCTGCTTCAGTCTTATCCACACAACGCAATAAGGTTGAATCATGGTTTCGCTTGTAGAGAATGCCATTGTTGAGGAAGAACTTTGCCGCAAACCTTCTCAGGAACTTCTTGTCATTAACAGATGCGCCTTCGGGGTATTCTTGAGCTTCAAGGTACCTCTTCACTTCATGATACCAGGGTTTTTCTGTTACCTTCTCGGTCTCGAGATCGCAGCAATGTGCAGGTTCGTCCAACTTCCAGATAATGATCTGGGGCGCCTCGTTGTCCCATTTGACTTTGAACATAGAAGACATCGTAGCTAGTGCGTCTGCTAACTGATTCTCCTCTCTTGGGAAGTGTTCAAAAGTTATCTCCTCGAAGTGGGGAAGCAATGTCAGCACATACTCCTTGTAAGGAATAAGATTTGGGTGTTTCGTATCCCACTCGCCTTTGATCTGATTGATCACGAGAGCAGAATCTCCGAAGACACTCAAAAACTTGATCCTTAAGTCAATTGCAGCTTGAAGACCCATGATACATGCCTCATACTCTGCCATGTTGTTGGTGCAGTTGAAACATAGCCGGGCGGTGAGTGGAGTATGAGTGCCTTTGGGGGATATGATCACATCGCCGATACCATTACCTAAAGCGTTCGAGGCTCCGTCAATGTGCATAGACCATCGGGATCCTTCCTCAGGTCCTTCATCCGGTCCAGGTACTTCACAATCAGTTACTACCATGATATCCTCGTCTGGAAATTCAAAGTTCATCGACTGGTAATCGTCCACGGCCTGGTGTGCCAAATGGTCTGCCAATACACTTCCCTTGATTGCTTTTTGGGTCGTGTACTGGATGTCATATTCTGTCAAGATCATCTGCCATCTTGCTATTCTTCCGGACAAGGAAGGCTTTTCGAAGATGTACTTTATTGGATCCATTTTTGAAATCAACAGAGTAGTGTGAGTCAACATATACTGTCTAAGCCGGCGAGCAGCCCATACCAAAGCGCAACAAGTTTTCTCGAGCAGTGAGTATCGGGTCTCACAGTCGGTAAACTTTTTGGTATGGTAATAAATAGCGTGCTCTTTTCGGCCAGACTCGTCATGCTGCCCCAGCACACATCCCATTGAATTGTCAAGTACTGTCAAGTATAACATTAGAGGTCTCCCTTCAACCGGTGTCATAAGAATGGGTGTTCTTGGAGATACTCTTTGATTCTTTCGAAAGCGGCCTGACATTCATCATTCCAACGTACTACTTGATCTTTCTTCAGTAGCTTGAAGATTGGTTCACAGGTAGCAGTTAGATGCGAGATGAATCGGGCAATGTAGTTCAATCGTCCTAGAAAGCCTCTGACTTCTTTCTCTGTCTTGGGAGTTGGCATCTCTTGTATGGCTTTCACTTTGGCAGGGTCCACTTGAATGCCTTTGTCGCTTACGACGAAGCCTAGAAATTTTCCAGATCTCACCCCAAAGGTGCACTTGTTCGGGTTCAACCTCAGCTTGCACAACTTCAAACGGTCAAACAGCTTCCGTAGGTGGTCAAGGTGTTCCTCCTCAGTTTGGGACCTTGCAATCATATCATCGACATATACTTCAATTTCATGGTGAATCATGTCATGAAACAACGCAACCATGGCACGTTGGTAGGTTGCCCCAATATTTTTCAACCCAAAGGGCATGACCTTGTAGTAAAAGGTGCCCCACTGAGTAACAAAAGTGGTCTTCTCCATGTCTTCAGGAGCCATCTTGATCTGATTATAACCGGAGAAGCCGTCCATGAAGGAGAATACTTTATGCTGAGCAGTGTTGTCAACCATAACGTCAATATGAGGCAGAGGGAAATCATCCTTGGGACTGGCCCTGTTCAAATCCCTGTAATCAACACACATTTGGACCTTACCATCCTTCTTCGGCACTGGAACCACGTTGGCAACCCACTGAGGGTAAGAAGTCACTGCTAGAAACCCGGCATCAAATTGTTTCATAACCTCAGCTTTGATTTTCTCGGACATTTCTGGACGCATACGGCGGACCTTCTGTTTAACCGGAGGGCAATCTTCCTTGGTAGGCAGGTGATGAACCACAATGTTGGTATCCAACCCAGGCATGTCTTCGTAGGACCAAGCAAAGATTTCCATATAGTTATGCAGCATCTGGATCAACCGTTGTTTCACGCTGAGCTCTAGATTGGAACCAATCTTGACTTCCTTTCTGTCTGTCTCAGTACCCATATTTACCGTTTCCACTGGCTCTTCATGTGGCTGAATGGCCCTCTCTTCCTGGAGTAACAGTCTTGCAAGCTCACCAGGCACTTCGCAATCATCTTCACCTTCGTCTTCGGCTAAGTTGATCGGATTTTCGAAGTCATAACTGGCAGTAGCAGAGTCGTTACCAGTGAGATCCAGAGTGGATTGGAACCTGTATAGGTTAGTGTGTGTAAATATAGTTGTTTTGCAATATATAATAAAGAAAGAAAAGGAGCACAAGATTTTGAAATGCAACAAACGTCCAATGTTTTTATTGATGATATATGAAAATGACACACAAAAGCCCTCACAAATGAAGCCACGGTGTCCCGGGTAAGACACTGAGCCATAAAAGTTTCAAAATATTGTCTGTTACAAATTCAAAACAAAAGAGTTCATTACTGAGTGACAAAAGTAATAGGTGTGAAGTCTTTCGCAGTCCAGTTGCTTGGTCCACCATCGGTTGTTGGGTAGATCCAGTTGTCGAATTCAAATTCCTCCACGTCGTCTTCAATAGCATTCACTCCCGGGTTAGTGATGAACACAGGAGGTCTTCCAATCCTTGCCTTACGAATAGCCCTCTGAGCCTCTGCAGTGAAACCCAGACCAAACTTGTCGGTGTTCGGAGTGAAATCAGGAAGTCGGCCCCAGTTTGCGCACTCACCCTTCTCAATCACAGCCCGGGCATCCTTTAAGGAAGCCAACTTTAAAGGAGGGTCTTCAATCACAGTTTCAGCTGATGCCAGTGTCTGAGGCACCTCTTCAAAATTTTGAAAGGGGGTTTCAATGAACTCCCCATCCATCTCTATGTACCGGAATGAGTTGAGGTGGCTGACCATGTATTCTTCCTCCCCCTGAACTGTAACAATTTTCCCTCTGACCGGGTACTTAAGCTTCTGATGTAGTGTGGAGGTCACAGCTCCAGCCTTATGGATCCATGGACGACCCAGCAAACAAGAATAGGATGGACGAATGTCCATCACATAGAAAGTATAATCAAACACTTGAGAACCAACCCTGATTGGAATGTCAACTTCGTCATGTACCATCCTCTTCGACCCGTCAAAGGCTCAGACAACAATGTTACTAGGCTTGAGCTCTAAACCCTCACAATCCAGTCTGTTTAGGTCCTTCTTGGGTAATACATTCAATGAAGAATCGGTGTCTACCAACACATGGGCAAGAGTAGTTCCCCTGCATTCGATGGAAACATGCAGGGCGTCATTATGGTTCTTTCCTTTGGCAGTCAGGTCGGCGTCAGAGAAGCCCAAACCATTATCGGCAGTCAAGTTGGCCACACAATCGGTAAATTGATCAGCATATGTTTCTTGTGGCACATGAGCCGTCTTCAGGAAGGAAATCAGGGCCTTGGCATGGGCCTCTGAACACAACAACAATGATAGCATAGAAATCTTTGATGGGGTGTGCCCCAACTGCTCAACTACGTTGAAATCACTTTTCTTAATGATCTTGAGAATCTCTTCCATCTCTTGCTGGGAAGCTTCAACATTGGTTGTCTTTGGTGCCTCCGTCAGGGCAGGCAAATCAGTAGCAATCCCTTTGCCCCGATCGTTAGATGACTCGGCAGCAGGGGTAGAAACAGGAACTTGATCAGGAAGGGGAGCAGGCACACTTGCAGGTGTGATGACACGAGGTTTCTGAATAGCTGGTGGCGCAACATCTGGTGAGAACAGCCTACCACTACGAGTAACTTTGGCAGGCCCGGTGATGTTACTGACGCCGATACTAGTATCGAACTCTTGCTTTACTCCAAGACCATAAACATCTGCCCCATAGTGCCATGGGACAGCTTTGTCAGACGTATAAGGGAGAGGCCCCAGAACAGTGATGATGATAGGAGCAATCTTCTGAGTGGACATGATTTTGACAGGCTTCTTTGAGGGAACCTTAGGAGGGTGGTTGAAAATAGTAACAATAGACACTTCTTCAGCAGGGACAGCAGGAACATCAATCTTCTCGAACAAGATCTCTTTGCTATCCATCAGGTTTTGGACGCCTGACTTCAGCAAAGGATAACCAGCAGGTGAAACAGAACATAGAAGGCAACCTTTACTACATCCCGGAAATAAACCGGCTAGCAACAGGTTTCTTTTGACAGTCAATAACGGAGTGACAATTTCTTCCACGGAGGCTACATACCGGTCTTTTTCCACAGCATTTACTCCATGCTGGGGCATGGGAGCAGTCACAATATTGGGCCTTTCGGGCGCCTCAAACTGTATTTCTTTGGCATCAATAAGGTCCTGAACCTTATTCCTCAGAGCCCAGCAATCATCCGTAGTATGCCCCGGGCTATCAGAGTGATAAGCGCAACGGGCGTTGGGGTTGTACTTTGGAGAAGCTGTGTTCACTACCTTCGGAGCTTCTTTGACAGTTACCAGATTGGTTGACAGTAGTTGCGGCAAAATCTGAGACAGGGTCATGCTGAGTCGAGTGTACTTCCTTTTGGGTTTCTCACCCCTTGGTTGGTTATACTGCTGAGGAGAAGTAACAGGCTTTGAAATTACTAACGCATTGACAGCTTGGCAGCGTTCCGGTTTAATTTGTCTTCTGGGACCATAAACAACACTGGATTCCTTCTTGAAGGGCTTTTTTTCAGTACTCGCGGAAGCACCTTTCTATATCTTCCCCGACTTGATACCAGCTTCTATCCTCTCACCGGTTAAGATCAGGTCTGTGAACCCAGCAGAAGAATTACCAATCAGATGGTTGAAGAATGGACCAGACAGGGTCCCCAAGAACATGTCCACCAGTTCACGGTCAGTCAGTGGTGGCTGCACCCTGCCAGCCAGGTCCCTCCACTTTTGCGCATACTCCTTGAATCCTTCGCCCGTCCCCAGTGACATACCCTGGAGTTGGGTACGTGTGGGAGCGAGGTCGGAATTGTACTGGTACTGTTTATAAAATGCAGTAGCCAAGTCCTCCCAGTTTCGGATACTGGCTCCATCCAGCTGATAGAACCATTCGAGTTGACCCCCTGAAAGGCTATCCTGGAAGAAATAGATCCACAGGTTCTTGTCTGCAGTGTAAGGTTGGATCTTCCTTACATATGATCTGAGATAAAGCTTAGGACAGGAAGCCCCGTCGTACTTCGCAAAGGCAGGCGCCTTGAACTTATGTGGGATCACCACCCCAGAAGATAAACCTAGATCTCCAAAATCCAGCCCTGGCACATTTTGAATCTCCATGGCACTTAAACGGTCCTCTAGTTGCTTGTACCTGTCTTCAGCAGGAGGGTACTGTTCATCATTGTAATCCGTCTCGTTGTCGGAGACCATAGGACTAGGAGCCCTTCCCCCTTGGGGACTGTCTTTCTCTGCAGAGGAAGTAGCCTGATCAGCCTCATTATGTAGTGTATTCCCAAACCTCCGTCCAGTGTTGAACAGCGCGGTCCTCTTCTTCTTCTTCTTCTTCAAAAGCAGAGTCTTCAACTCCTGTTGACCTTGGGCTAAGCTCATGACCAACTCTTGAAACTGGGCATTCTGGGCCTGGAGGGCCTTGATAGCTTGTTCGGTAGTAGGCTCGGAAGACATGATGATTGAGTGCTGAAATAAACAGCGAAGAAGATTAAGCAACCTGTAGAAGAAGGGGTACCTGTTATGCATATGATGCAATGAGATGCGCATGATTCATGTTTTCAAAGACAATCGGGATTCAACTTTGTAGAAAAAAAGGAAACACACTTCATTAGATTCAAACTTTTAAATTGTTCAACAATTTGCCCTTAGGCATTACAAGAATGAAAATACTGAAAAGGAAATAAAAGTTATAAAAGAAACATCCAAAGCCCATCAGTGCACCCATGGCCTCCTCTTCTCAGTACGGATATAGTCATTCAGGATCCGCTCTTCCTCCAATTGCTTAGTCAGCTTCTGGATCTTTTGTTCATGTTCGTTGAACTTTTCCCGATGATAATCCCGTTCTTCCTGTAGCTGCGCGCAAGATCTCTTTAGTGTATCAACATCAGTGGGTATCTGAGGAGGGAGGACAGTTGGAGGAACCCCGTCTTCATCAGGAAATTCCAGAATGACAGGCCTGACAGCTTCGTATGACATACCTAACTTCTGAGCACGGATGCGGACCCATCTGCAGTAGGGTTCCAATGGTAGAGAAGTCTTCGATCCTAACTCATGTGGGTCAGCTTTTTGGATTCTGTCCCAAGCCCGGATGAATCTACGACGCAGCTCGTCACTGTCTACCTGAAACTCAAAACTGATGTGAGGAACCAACATCTCATGAGGCCCTGCTCTTATGGCTCTTCCAAACTGACGGAGAGCTAAACATGGATTATAAGAGACCCCTCCCTGGGTACCGATCAATGGAACATTAGGATATTCTCCGCAACGATCAATAATGGCTACTTCATCAAAGCCTCTGAGAGTCCAAATGATGTCATTATCGGTGAGAGACATTAACCTATGAGCCCAACCCTTTCCTTCTTCATTCTTCAGCACGAACTTAGGGAGGTGCGAAATAAACCACCTCACTAACAAAGGAGCACAACACCACCGAGTTTCACGTCTTCGGGCAGTACGAGCATAGAGTTGTTGCAGGATATCACCCAAGAGAGTGGGTACAGGGTTCCGAGAGATGAAGATCCTTATGGAGTTGACATTAATAAAGGTATCAGGATTTGGAAACAATACCAGACCATAGATTAAAAGAGCCAGAATGTCTTCGTACGCCTTGAAGTCTAAGTCATTCCAGAGACTATTAGCTTTGCCAAAAAGAAACTTGACCAAAAAGCCTTTAACTCCACTTCTAGTCTCCCAGTTAGCCATTATCTCTTCTTTGGTCAAGGGAAGGGCTGCAGCAATCTCCTCAGGCCTAAGAGTCTTCTCCCAACCGGTGAATGGAGTCTGCTCCAAAACAGGGAT
This sequence comes from Vicia faba, assembly GCA_948472305.1. Classification (NCBI taxonomy): domain Eukaryota; kingdom Viridiplantae; phylum Streptophyta; class Magnoliopsida; order Fabales; family Fabaceae; genus Vicia; species Vicia faba. The sequence continues at coordinate 107,681,972 of OX451741.1, forward strand.
ACCAAGTAAATCAGACAATTCTTCCAGGGTAGGGACCAGCTGGAAGTCTTGAAAGAAGAAGCAATGATACAGGGGATCATAAAACTGGGTCAGGACACTCATCAGTTGTTGGTCCCACATTAAAGTGACTAACCCAAGGAGAGAACCATGCCTCTTGATGAAGGAAGTAGTGTTTGGAATCCTACCAACCAATTCCTTGAGCAAAGCAGGTGGTTGAACAAAGTTGAGCTGGATAATATTCCTACGCACGGGCATCATGTTGTCCTACAAAACAAAGCAAAGATGAAACCCTCTTGTCTTTGAAATGGGTCAGTCCTTATGCAGGATGCATGCAATGGTATGATGGTATGATGGTATGATAAAGCACACCACAAATATTCACAAAGGCAAGCATGATGAGGCACACAAGTCACACAAGACAACCCTTAGGGTTTAGGCCAGCATGAAGTTTAGGTATTACCCTCTTTTAGTTTCGTTGGTTAAGACCTGTCCTATCAAAAGTAACCGGGTTCTAGAGGATCTCAATATCATTGACTACCCTCAATCGGTCATAACTCCAGCATCATAATCTTTTCTTGCGGCCAGAACCATCGCGAGAGTTTAGCCTCAATGAGTGTAGCATACTGCTACTGTTCTATGGCCAAGTTTGGTCAATTTAGGGTTCTAAGGTCGGTTGGTGTTTAATGACTCCTTAGAAGACCCATATTCCACTTGTTGCAACACAAGGGATATCGGTACAGACCAAGGTGTCACACCAACGTAGCCACTGTTTCACCCATGTCGGTCTACGCCGGACAGGTCCCTCACAGCTTATGCTACCTAAAAGGGTATTCCCCAGATCCGGGTTAGGATCTATGAAACTCCGATGCAAAGCCCACAAATATAAAAGCAAACAAAGCAAACAATTGAAAACAAGTAAATGATCTAACCCTAAGGTAACCCCACTTTTAAGCTGTCCCCAGCAGAGTCGCCAGTTCTATGATACGGTGGGAGAACTGACTTGGGTTTTGTGTTTGTTTTCGCAAATGTTTCGGTTGAGCAAGAGTCGCCACCGACTTTTTATTTTATCCTAAGGAAAGGTTAAAAAGCACAGAAAAAACCTTTGAGATGTTTTCTTGGGTTCGGGGGGTAGATTATAGAAAGGGAAGGTATTAGCACCCTTTCTATCCATGGTTATCCATGGGCTCTTAGTTACTTGCTTAGATCACTCGCCTTGTGTTTTCAATTGTTTGAAATGGTGCTTTGTGTGCGGGTTTGAAAATGTTTTGAAAAGAGGCCATTTGTTGTGGCAACCTTTGCAATGATCTATGTTTGGATGTATACAAAGGTGTACGTCTTTTGAAAAGTTTTCAATGTTTTTGAAAGTTGTTTTGAAAGTGTGTTGTGATATGTGTTTTTTAAAAGTAGGCAAGTGTGTTTTGCAAGTTTATCAAGTAACTAAGAGTTGTCTACCCCTAAATTTACTCAAAGATTTTTTCTATGTTTTAACCCTTTTAACAATTTTGTTCCACCATTGTATTTGGTGGACAATCTTGTGTTAGGATGTTAACGGGACGGGCGCGGGTCATCGTTTAGACCATGATTGCAATGGTGCCAAGTGTATTTGGCAACTTTTTCCTTTAAGGGACTTGATCATTTTTAGGCAACTTTCGAAAGCGTCATCGAGGGACTATGATCATTTTGAATTGTTTTGTTTTGCCAAAGACACCCAACATACAACATGGCCCATTATTGAAGGCAACAAGTGGAGTAACCCTAGGGGTGCAAGTGTGATTGGTGTTGTCCATTTTCATGGTTTTTTGTCTTTGAATTAGGTCAAACTATTTGTTGTTTTTGATTTGCATACAAACCCTAAGTCTATCATGGCATATTTAGGAAGCTTTAAAGTGCGGAATTAAAAGTCCTAAATCATTACAAAGTAATCATGGGAATGGGGGTACAAATGCTCAAATGGGGATGAGGCTTTAATAGGAGAGTAGTGTCCCAATATTTACAACCAAATCGAATCAATTCGCAAATGTATAATGTATCAAATGTACAAGAATAAACAAATGTGTATGTGTAAATGTATTTGTGTAAGTGTATGTGATTTATTTACAAGTGAAATAAAAATAATAAAAGAAAGTTAATTTTGGATATTTTCATGTTTAGGGCAAAAACCCTAATTTTGCAAATAAATAGTATTAATTATTTATTATATACAATATTTATTAATTATGTACAAAAAATAAATAAAAAGGAAGTATATTGTAAAAAAGTATTTTTGAGGTTAAATATTAATAAAAAAAAAAAAATGTATTATTTTGTATTTTTATCCTAAATATTCTAATAAATATATAAGTATTTATATTATGTATTAAGTATATTAAATATATACAAAAATAAAAATATTTATTAATTACAAAAAAAGTATATTTTTTATAAAATGTTTTCAAAAGATAAAATAAAATAAAAATAAAAATAAAATAAAAATGTATTGGTATTATTTTTTTAGTATTTTAAATAAAAGGATATATGTTTATTTATATGTATAAACTCAAATAAAACAAATAAAATCCAAATAAAATGCAAAAATGGCTGAAAAATATTTTTAATATTTTTTTGTTTTGACAAAAAATAAACAAGTCAGAAACAAAAAGAAAAAGTCAAAAATAATAAAAATAAAACACAATGGGCCAAGGGGGTGTATGTGGAAAATAGGGGTGTAAACAGAAAAACAAAACTCAGGCCCAGCCCAAGTCTATCTTCTTCAACCTCTAGCCAGTTTTGTTTGAAAATTCGCGCGCTTCCTTGCTTCAACAACAAACTCCTGATTCTTTGATTTTCAGCCAAAACTCACAACATAAACTATGTAGAGCATTAAATCACGAACCTATACATATAAAAAAGTTGTTCTAACTCTCAGAAATGAGAGAGAATTTCCTCTCCCCCAATTTTTAACCTAAGTTTTTTTCAATGTTCATGTCTTAAGTTCTCTCAGCACACACAAAATAAATGGAAAGTGAGGATATGGGTAGCTTCAGGGCTATGATTAGAACATGTTTCATTCACAAACCTAAGCCTAACTCTTCCTAGATTGAGAGATAGAAGTCCAAAGTTTTACCTGTTCAGCTGGAATCGTGTGCAGCAATGAAGGTACTTTCAGTGCAATGTGAGGACTTGTATAGCTTGCTTGAGGTCTAGGGATGCTTCCTCTATGCTTGGCTTGCTCTGAATCCTTATGAATCAAGCTACAGAAGTCAACCTGCACAGATGAAAAATGAAAATGGCACACTTGGCTATGGCTGTTACAGTTCCAGTTCAATGCTTGGAATAACTTTAATGGATGTTAGGGAGTGTGTTTGAAAAGGTTTAAGCCAAAACGCACGATAGGAATGGACTGTGGGATTCAAACTGCAGCCTATGCCCTGTTTTGCCACAAAACTGTGTTTTTCTGTATATGGAGGTTTGAGAGATGGTTTGGTCGTGTTTCAGACTTGGTTTGATGTTTGGAAAGTGCTCATGAAGTTTGTTTTGGCTTGGCTTGACAGGAATGTGAGTTGTTATTCAAAATGCCAAGTTTCTTCTATATTAAGCAAAGTTTGTCAAGTTTCAATATAGGCTACCACAGGCCCCTCAAGCATGCTGCCAATGTTAGTCTTGATCAGTGGGATATGTTTATGAACTTGTGCCCAAAATATTTGGCCTGTACCTCTTGATTTGTAAACTTGAGATAAAGCCATGATTTACAAGAATGGATAAAGTGCTTTTTCTATATATGGATTAATTTGGCATGTAATGGTTAAACACACAAGATAAGGCTTGAAAACAAAGGATTGGCATTAAATTATTGAGTGAGAAAGGGATTAGAGGCCTGTAACCTAGCTTGTACAAGCTGATTTCAAAAATGCCCAAGTTATGAACATGCATTTGGTCAAGAACAAAAGTGGATTTTGCCCAACTTTGCCAATTCGATTCTCCCTAACCACAAGGGTGTTTGAGAAGTTCTTTGACAATTTTGAAAGCTTGGAATGTGTACTATAATCCATCTTTGTAATGCAAGTTGAAATTCTAAGTGGAAGCATGTGAAAAGTGGCCATGAAGTTGGGCAAAAATCCTGCCTAAAATAGGTCAAAAATTTTCTATGTTAAGAATGTTTTGCACCCTTGTTCCAAAAATCATAACTTGAGCTACAAGCTTCTTTTGAGGAAACTTTGTGAATCAAAGTTGTAGATTTTGCAATGGACTATAACTTTCATGTTTTGAGTTTTTGCTTGAATCCAAATGTATCTTGATGAAAAAATGGGACAAAGTTAGGAAAAAATTAGGAATTTTCATAACTTAGAAAATTTCTAAGTTATGAAAATTCTTCATTTTAAACCCTAATTTGTAATTTTTGATTTCTTGATGAATAAGTTTCATAATTTGACATGTCTTGATGAAAAATGAGTCTTGACACTTGATTTTGACCAAAAAGTCAAAGTTTGACTTTTCAGTATACAGTCAAATTTTGATCAATTGACTGGAAAATTCATCTGTCAATCTTGTGCATTTGGGATCTTTTGAACTTGTTGAACATGTCAAGACAATGCCATTGAGTCCTTGAGTCCATATGTGAGCTTTAATTGCCATTGGTTAGGTCAAACAGTCAAAAATTGCCTTTGTGCAGTCAAAACCCTAAAAATGACCATTTTGCCCTTTTGGTGATCTGATCAAATTTCTTGTGGAATTGTGATCCAAACTTGATCAAATGGTCCAAATGAGTTCATAATGTTGATGTGGGTCAAAAATCATGAGGTTTGACTGTCAATTGACCACAGTTGACTTTTTCCCCAATACAGCTGATTTCTAGGTCAATTGTCCAATTGACTGGGCAAAGATTGGAATCAAGACTTGAAACTTGGTATGGATAAACTTGTGAGTCCAACATGAAGCATGAAAGTCATTTTGGGCCTTTTAGGTCAAAACATCTTTGTGCAAACTCAAACCCTAATTTGGGTCAACAGTGCAGGGAGGAGTCTTGAGCAGAGTAAACCCTAACTTGATCTTGAGCTCCAAGGGTCTTGTGGTGAGAAAATATTGATGAAATGGGAGGGAAAATTTTGGGGTAAAACAGTACCCAAGTTGATTGTATCCAAATGTTCCTCATGAGGCTGAATGGCTCTTTCCTCTTGTTGTAGTAGTCTGGCCAGTTCCCCTGGTACTTCACAATCTTCCTCACCTTTGTCTTTGGCTTGGTAGATTAGATCCTCAGAGTCATAAAAGGCCATAGTAGTATCATTACCCATAGGATCCGGAATGGAGGGGTACCTGCATTTGTGAGTGTGGGTGTGTGTAAGGGTATAACCATCTTTTTTTTTAAAAATAAAATGTAAAAGAAAAACAATGAGCACAAAAGTTTGTATGTGAAAAACGTCCATGATTCATTGAATGTCATATGAAGATGAAATAAAAACCCTTATAAATGGACCATTGTGCCTCGGGCGAGACACAAGGTTTTAAATATGCGAATTGTTTGTGAATATTACAAGTCCGACAGAAATGTAAAGATAAATTACTGAGGGATGAAAGTTATGGGGACAAAGTCTCTGGCCTCCCAATTGCGAAGTCCTCTGCTGACAGTAGGAAAGATCCAATCCTCCAAGCTGCAATCCTCTTCACTGTCTTCTACCGCATTCACCTCTCGGTTGCTAATCTTCAAGGGTGGCTCTCCAGCACGGGCACAACGTACAACCTTCTGAGCACTTGCAGTGAACCCTAAACAAAACTTGTCAGATTTATACAGAATATCCGGAAGTTGCCCCCAGATAGTGCATCCACCCTCCTCTACTACTGTTTGGCGTCTTTCAGAGATGAAATTTGGAGAGGAGGTCTCGTAATCTTGGGAATCTAGGGCACAACCTTGGTTACTGCTAGCTCTTGGGGGACCTCTTCGAAATGTTGAAAAGGAGTTTCAATGAACTCGCCGTCCAATTCCATATACCTGAAGGAATTGAGGTGGATAATCATATACTCTTCCTCTCCGTGGACAGTGATAATCTTTCCCTAGATCGGACATTTCAGCATCTGGTGCAGTGTAGAGGTGACAACTCTGGCATTATGGATCCACGGTCGTCCTAGCAGACAGGAGTAAGAGGGGCGGATGTCCATTACATAGAAGGTTGAGTTGAAAGTTTGAGTCCCAACTTTTATGGGGATATCCACCTCCCCGTGGACCATCCTCTTTGAGCCATCAAATTCCCTTACAACTATGTTACTGGGTTTCAGCGTCAGTCCTTCGCAGTCTAGTCTATCGAGAGCTTTCTTCGGTAAAACATTTAAAGATGAACTAGTGTCCAGCAAGACATGGGCCAAAGTTGTTCCTCTACATTCCACAGAGGCATGCAATGCCTCGTTGTGATTTCTTCCCCTTGGTGTCAGATCAGCATCTGAGAAGCCTAGGCCGTTATCCGCTCTCAAGCTGGCCACACAATCTTGGAACTGGTCAGTAGACGTCTCTTGAGGCACATGGGTTGTCTTTAGAAACTTCACCAGGGCTTTCACATGTGCTTCGGAACACAACAACAATGCCAGCATGGAAATTTTGGAGGATGTTTGCCCCAACTATTCAACGACGTCGTAGTTGCTCTTCTTTATTATTCTCAGGATTTCCTCCATTTCTTTCTTAGAGGTTTCGGGGATAGCCAGTGGTTGGGCCTTCGTTCGGACAAGCTCCACTTGAATACTTTTTCCTCGAGTTTCAGCAGCAGGACTGTTGGTAGGGATAACAGTAGGGGTTATATCGTCTTCGTCAATAAGAGCACTTGTAGATATGATTATCGGTACAGAAGTAACCTTTGCAGCAGCCACGAGTCCAAAAATTTCCTTTGGGGGGAAATTTCTGGAGAGAAGATTCTACCGCTTCGGGTAATATTACTGGTTCCTACAATATTTATAATGTTGGAGTCTTCTTCTTCGGAGCTCATCTCTTTGGTGGCCAGCCCATCTTGTTTGATGCCATGGTAGTAGATGTTCCCACCGTAATTCCACGGACAATTTTGTCTGATTCATACGGGACTGGCCCAGGCGTTGTGATTATAAGAGGAGTAGTTTTTGGAACCTATGTAATCCTAACGGGTCTTTTGGGGACCCTGGAAGAATTGGCGGAGATGGTGATGATTGAAACGTCTTCAACAGGAACAGGTGAAACAGGAGTACTTTCAAACATAATTTCTTTGTTGTCCATCAAGCGTTGAATGCCTGTTTTCAACAAAGGGCGAACACTTAGTGAGGATAAGAAGAGATGGCAGTCTTCATTACAACCCGGGAATACACCGGCTTTCAACAATTTCATCTTAATGATTTGGAGTGGAGTCAAGAGTTCATCAATTGTGGTAGCAAACAAATCTTCTTCAATTGCATTGGCGTTATGACCATGTCTAGGCATGGGAGCAGAAATGACGTTTGGCTTCTCGGACGCATCAAACTAATCTCTTTTGCGTCTATTAGGTCTTGAATTTTGTTTTTCAAAGCCCAACATTTGTTAGTGTCATGACCCGGACTTTCAAAATGATATGCGCATCGGGCATTTGGGTGATAATGAGGGGACGCTGTGTTGGGGTTCTTTGGTGCTTCCATCAGAGTTGTCAAATTGGATTTCAGAAGGTGCGGTAAAACCTGGGCTAGAGTCATATTGATTTTGGTGAATTTTTGAACTGACCTTTCCACCCTCGGTTGATTACTTCTTGGTTGATGAGATGTAGGCTTTGGGATCATAATAGCTCCTATCATTGGTCGGCGTTCAGCTCTCCCTTGGTTCCTTTATGGATAAACAGCAGATACCTCCTTCTTCCCTGTAAAAGGCTTTCTCACAACTGTAGCGGTAGATGAATCCTTCTGAATCTTTCCACTTTTTATGCATGCTTCCACCCTCTCTCCGGTCAGTATTAACTCAGTAAATCCTGCAGATGAGCTTCCAATCAGATGGTTGAAGAAAGGGCCCGATAGAGTTCCTAAGAACATATCCACCAACTCCCTTTCAGACAGAGGGGGTTTAACTCTCCCATCTAGATCTCTCCATTTCTGCGCGTAATCCTTGAAACCCTCATTGGAAACCATAGCCATACTCTGGAGCTGAGTACGGGTAGGCGCTAAATCTGCATTATATTGTTATTGCTTATAGAAAGCTACGGCAAGATATTCCCAGTTGTGGACATTGGCCCTTTCCAATTGGTAAAACCAATCGAGTTTTGTTCTAGATAGACTATCTTGGAAAAAATGCACCCACAAGTCTTTATCGGCAGAGTGCGGCTGGATCTTTCTCACATATGATCGGAGGTACATCTTAGGACATGACACCCCATCATATTTTCAAACAACGACACTTTGAACTTTGGTGGGATCACAATTCCTGACACTAGTCCCAATTCTTCAAGGTCTAGACCTGACACCTTTTGTATTTCCATAGCGCTCAAACGCTCTTTAAGATGTCTATACTTATCATCTGCTGGAGGATACTGTTCCTCGGAGTAGTCTTCCTCTTCTTCCTCCTCTTCAGATTCTAATGAAACCGCTGTTTCTTTTCCTTTCCCTTCTCCTTCCCAGGAAGTAGTTGCAAAATTCAAATTTCTTCTAGTCTGTCCCTGAAACCTTCTCCCCATGTTCAAAACCCCAGTGACCTTCTTTGTTTTCTTCTTTCTTTCTTCAGCTAACAGAGTCTTCAACTCCTCTTGCCCCTTGGCTAGGGTCATGAGTAACTGCTGAAACTGCGTGTTTTGAACTTGAAGATCTTTGACTGTCTTTTTGAGATCCATCTTACTGAAATAAATAGTAGAGAGATGAGGAAACTCGTTGCAAAAGACCTGTTTATGTTATGATGAATGATACGTGCGTATGCAATGTTTTCAAGGATTTTTAAAGGTTCAAATTCGTTTTAGACAAAAAGAAACACACGTTATATTAATAAGATAGAGTTTGAGTAGATCAATTCCCCTTGGGTAAAATAATACAACATTCTAAGATAAAAAGGTAGTGTGCATCATCTTTGGTGCTATGTAGGCATTTAGAGTCTGCTCCTCATGAAGTAGCCTAGTGAGTTCCAAAACCTTCTTCTCGCTTCCGTAGAATTGGGCTTCGAAAGTATCTCACTCTCCTTTGAGCTGTATCCAATCCCTTTGTAGGTCTTCAAGAGATGAGGGCATGTCAGGATGTAGGATAGTGTATGGAACTTCTCCCTCCTTGACAGGCTCAATGATCACCAGAAGGATGGAAGGATAAGGCATCATAAGACTTTGAGCGCGGGTTCGTACCCATTTGAGGTAAGGCTCAAGAGGGATGGAATTCTTGTGTCCCAAAGTCTTGCTATCCACCTTGTTTAGCATCCTCCAAGCTCGGATAAATCTCTGGCGAAGACCTTGATCGTCGTTGTCGTAGTCGAATACCAAACCTTGAATCAGCATCTCATGCGGGCCACCCCTTCGAGCATAACCAAACTGTCTTAGAGCTAAGCATGGGGTGTAGGTGATGCCTCCCCTAATTCCAAGTAGAGGGACATTAGGGAATTCCCCATAACGGTCAACAATGATAACATTCTCTTTGGATCGGGAACACCAATGAATATCTGAATGTTTGAGCATCGTTAACCTTTGTGACCACCTTAATCCTTGCTCATTCTTTAAGACTGATTGGGGAAGATGAGAAATAAACCATCTTTCTAGGAGATGAGTGTAACACATAAGGACACCTCTTTTCCTCATTGTACGAGTGTGAAAAGAGTGCAGGATATCCCCTAGAAATGTAGGCATCGGATTGCGTGACATGAAGATCTTGACAGCACTCACATCTATGAGTTGGTCAGGATTTGGATACAAAACCATCAATAGATGAGGAGATCCACAATTTCCTCAAAGGCTTGTAAGTCTAAGGAATTCCAACAACTTTGGGATTTCTCAAACAAGAACTTTGCTAAGAAGCCTTTGACACCACTTCTAGTTTCCCAATGAGTTGTGACATCAGATGAGTGCAAATGTAGAGCTTGTGCAATCTCTTCTGGCTTTGGGTCTCTTTTGGTATCGTTGAAAGGTAGTTGAATGAGAATGGGAATCCTCAAGAGTTGAGATAATTCTTCCAGAGTAGGCACAAGCTGATAGTCGGGAAATGTGAAGCAATGGTGTAAAGGATCAAAGAACTAGAAGAGCACCTTCATCATATCCTCATTTGTGTTAGAGGTGACTAAGTTGAGTAGACGACCATGCCTCTCGGTGAATGGAGAGTTCTCAGGGATCCTTGAAGCTAGATCCTTAAGTTGTGGAGGAATTCTTACAAGGTTGACTTGGATAGTTTTCCCGCGAAGTGAATCCATATCCTACAAAACAAGAAGAAATATGAATCCACAAAATCCTTGAAATGGTTAGTGATGTGTATGATGCTCATGATGTCCATGATGTTATGTACAAGTATGCATATGCAAGCAAAACAAACAAGTTCTTAGTTTAGGCTTGCATGGCGTTTTATAGGTATGTACCCTCTTGAAGTTTAGTTGGCTCAATCTGTCCTAATAATAGTAACTGGGTTCTAAGGAGCTCAATATCACCGGGTTATTTCCTTGGTCATTGTTTCAGCTCAAGCCTCTTTAATGGCGACTGAAATATCCCAAGAAACCAACCCTCAATGAGTGTAGTATCGAGTATCTACCAACTTCGGACTGCACCAAAACCGGTCATCTCACTACATCCTAAAGGCCAAGTTGGTCAAGTAAAGGGTTCTAGAAGTTCATTAGTGCTTCATGACATCACTCAGCAGCCCCGTATTCTCTTTGATTGACTTAAAGGCTACCAGTACCCACAAATATGTCACACTAACATAGCTATTGCTTAGACCATGTCGGTATACCCCGCACAGTTTCCACAATGTATTGCTATTTACCTTTAATGTATCCCAAATCCGGGTGGAGGATTCAAACCCAAACAAAGAAACATAATGTAAAGCAAACAAGTCAAACAATGTAAGCAAGTAAATGTGATCTAGCCCTAAGGTAACCTCACTTTTAGAATTTAATTCCCCAGCAGAGTCGCCAGTTCTGTGATACGGTGGGAGAACTGACTCGAGGGTTTTGCATTTTATCGCAAATGTTACGGTTAGCAAGAGTCGCCATCGACTTTTCTTTTATCCAAAAGGAAAGGTGAAAAAGCACAGGAAAGACCTTTGAGATTGTTTCTTGAGTTCGAGGGGTAGATTATGAAAAAGGAAGGTATTAGCACCCTTTTCATCCATGGTTTTGCATGGGCTCTTAGTTACTTGCTAGATCACTTGCTTTTGTTGTTTGAAATCGTGTTTGGTGTGGTTTTGAAAGAATTTTGTAAAAGAGGCCATTGTTTAGGCAATCTTTGTAATGATTCTCGTTTGTAAGAATATATACAAAGATGTTTGTCTTTTTGAAAATGTTTTCAATGTTTGTAAGATGTTTGAAAATGTGTGTGTTTATTTTGAAAATAGCAAGGATAGTTGTTTGGAAATAGAGCAAGTAACTAGAAGTAACCTACCTACTCAAATGTCTTTCTTTTGCATTTTCTATTCCTTTGACATTGTTGTCTTACCATTGATTTGGTAAGAAACCCTATCTTCGGATGTAAACGGGACGGGCATGGGTCATCGTATAACCATGATTAGCAATATTGCAAAGTATCTTAGCATTTTTTGAGGGACCAAGATCATTTTGTAAGGCAACTTTGAATAGCGTCATCGAGGGAATATGATCTTATATTTGTTTGTTTTGCCAAGATACTTCGCATGCGTAATATGGCCATTTTTGTATAAGGCAACCAAGTGGAGAAACCCTAGGGGTGTTTGTGTGCAAGTGTGTTATTTTCATGCTTTGATTTTGTCTTAGATTAGGGTTGTCTATTTGATTTGTTTTTATCTTTCCATTCAAACCCTAATTACTAACATGGCATGTAAAACGGTAAATTGCGTAATTTAAAGATTACTACGCTATTACAACATTTTTATGGGAGGGAGGAATACAAATTATGAATGGGGATTTGCAAGAATATAAATCTAATTAAGCTATTAAAACCAAATCGAATTTGTACGAATATTTGAATAAATAAAATACAATATTTAAATATGCAATATTATGTATATGCAAGAAAAGATTTAGTTTAGTTTTTTATGCAAAAGAGTTTTGACTTAAATTTAATAAACTTAAGAAAAAAATAATTCTTGAAAACCAAAGTTAACCCTAAATTCTAGTTTAAAAGAAAATAAAGTTCTTTAGGTATTATCTTTTGTGTATTTTTGTATTAAAAATAATAAATAATACTTTATAAAAATATTTAGTTTTTATTTGTCAAAAATAAATATTTGCAAGTATGAAATAAATAGGAAATAAAAAAATAACCTAAATCTATTTTATTTATATTTACAAGTTTATTTAAGAAAAATAATTAATATATATAGTTTAATAAAAATATTTTTTATGTGAAAAAATAAAATAAAATAAACAAAATGCAATATTTATCAAGTTTATATTTTTATATGATTTTTATATGTTAAGAAAAAAACATTTTAATAAAACAAATATGAAAATAAAATAAATAAAAGATTGGGCCAGGGGGTGCTGCAAGCAAACCCGAGACAGTATGTTAGCAAAAAAAGTTATGGCCCAAATATTGAGGCCCATCCTGCAAAACAACAAAAATGAAACTTGGAAAAATATGAAAAAAAACAAAAGGTAGCGCCAAGGTTCGAACCCATGACCTGGGCCTTGCCAGCGCGCTACCTTTCCACTGGGGTGGCTATACATCCGTTGATTTATATGAGACAAATAAAACATAACACAAGAAATGTCCTTGCCATGTACTTCATCTTCTTCCTCAAGCTGGCCAGAAGCTCTGTAACTTTCTCATTTCTCCATAAAAATGGAAACTCTCAACATGAAAATGTATTCTTTCCCACGATTTCAGACATGTAACTTATGGAAACTATCAATCAAATATTAAAATGAATTTTGAAAGCCCTAATTTCGAACCTAATTTTTACAGAAATTTGAACTTCAAAATTCTCTATACACAATGATCAGAAATGAAATCTATGCATATGGTTAGCTTCGGCATTATGATATCTACATTTTTCTTTCACAAATCGTGGCCAATGGATGCCTGTATGAAGAGATAGAAGTTGGGATTCTTACCTCTTTCAGATGAGATCGTGAATGGAGTTTGAGTGAGATTTAGGAAGGCCTGAAGGTTGCTTTAGCTTGCTTGAACCTCCCTGAGTGTGTTCCAACCCTTACCTTGCTTTGAAAGTGTCTGAAACTCTCTACCAAGTCAACCTGCAAGCTTGGAAAACAAAAATGGCAGATGAAGGAGAAGGAGTTACAGTGCAGGGATGATGGTCTGGATCACTTAGATGTGAGGTAGGTAAAGTGTTTGGATTATTGAAACTTGAAATGCACGAGCCAATTGATGGATTGCTAAGCTTGGACACAAACTGCAAGTTTTGACAGTTTTTTGGTGATATGGAGTTTTTGAGTGTTTCAGCCCTTGAGAAATCGTGTTCTCAACTGTAATATGTTTGTATATTAGTATGGAAAAGGTTTTAAGTCAGCTCCTCAACAAATCCTTGAGTTGTAGCCTTTTTGAATACTTTGTTGCTTTTGAAGCAAAGTGAAGGGACAAGTATTCACATTCTTGTATTGGCTTGTTGGAGTTGGTATAAACTCTATGCAAGTTGCTTTAGGCCTGTAGGACTTGTGTGTGCAGATAAAACAGGTCCAATGCTCAAGATTTGTAAAGTTGCAATAGTCATACTTTTCCAAAATGGCAATGGCAACTTTGTGCCATTTATGGAACTAAAGCTTGGATAAAGACTTTTGGGCTTGGATTAAAGATTTGTCAACTGAGTAAGCAGTAAATTATGGAGTAAGGAATGAGTTTAGGACCTGTAAAGCATGGATTAGGCAGCATAGGTTCTAATTTGAACTTTGTTCTTCATGAAATGGCTTGAAAACAAAGTGAGAAATTGCCAACTTCATCTCTTCGATTCTCCTCACTCAAAAATTATCTCAAGGAGTTCTTGGACATTTTGGAAATCTTGAAATGTGCTCTACAACTCATCTTTAAAATGCATTTCAAGATTCCTCTTGGAACTAGGTGAAAAATTTCCATGAAGTTGGGTCAAAAACCTGCCTAAATTAGGGCAAATTTTCACTAGGTTATTTTAGTTCATGGGCATGTATTCACAAAATTATATCTTGAGATCCAAGCATCTTTAAGGAAAAATGTGTGTAGAAAAGTTGTAGATTTCATGGGGGTATACAACTTTCATGTTGGGAACTTTCTTTGAATCATCTTGTATCATGGTGAAAAAATGGCTTAAAGTTGAGAAAAATAAGAAATTTTCTATACTTAGAAAAATTTCTAAGTTAAGAAAATTTCAAATTTTAAAACCAAATCTTCAATATTTGATTCCTTGATGAACAAGTTTCACATTTTGACATGTTTTGATGAATTATGATCCTTGGCACTTGATTTTGACTAAAAAGTTAAAGTTTGACTTTTCAGTATACAGTTGACTTTTGATCAGTTGACTGCAAATTTCATCTATGTATCTAGTGGATTTGCAATGTTGTGAGCCATGTAATTAAGTTAAGATGATACAAATGAACCCTTGAAATCATGCTTCAAACCAATTGGTCATTTTCTAGGTCAAAGATCAGAAATTACCCTTTCTCAGTCAAAACCCTAATTTTGACCATTTTGCCCTTTTGATGATTTGATCAAATTTCTTGAGGAATTGTGGTCCAAACTTGATCAAATGATGCATATGAGTCTAAAATGTTGATGTGGATAAAAAATTATGAAGTTTGACTGTAAGTTGGCAATGGATCACTTTTCCCCAATACAGTTGATTTTTAAGTCAACTGTCCAATTGACTGATCAAAAATGTGGTTTAAAGCTTGAAACTTGTCATGAGTAATATTAGGGGTCCATAATGATGTTTGAAAGTCATATGAAGCATTGATAGTCCAAAAATACTTGTGCAAACT
This sequence comes from Vicia faba, assembly GCA_948472305.1. NCBI lineage: Eukaryota > Viridiplantae > Streptophyta > Magnoliopsida > Fabales > Fabaceae > Vicia > Vicia faba. Next base: position 107,696,976 of record OX451741.1, read on the forward strand.
CAAAACCTAATTTTGGGTCAACAGTATAAGATGAGATGTCTTGAGCTGATCAAAGCCTAATCCAGTCTTGAGTCAAAGAGATCTTGTGAGAAAATCTTGATAAATGAGAGGGAAATTTTTTAGGTACAATAGGTGGTAACAGGGATAATCACAGGAATTGCAGTGGTAGTATCAGCAGGAACAACAGTAGGAGTGATCACCAGACTAGTAACAGCTTTTGGAGGAGAAATCTCAGGGGAGAACACTCTTCCACTTCTTGTTATTTTGCTGGTCCCAACGATGTTGCCAATGTCGGGATCAGTATTTTTAGAAACTTGGTCTTCAGCAGCCAACAGGTCTTGCTTGACTCCATGGTAGTAGACACCATCCCCATAGTTACAAGGAACAACCTTGTTTGAGGAGTATGGTATTGGCCCTGGCATAGTGATGATCAGAGGAGCCAACATCGGAGCAGATGTAATCTTCACGGGTCTTTTGGTGGACACCCTGGGAGGATTAGCGGAAATGGTTATGATTGAAACATCCTTACAAGAAACAGTCGTGACGGGATTCTTCTCAAATAAGATCTCTTTATCATCCATCAGGTGCTGGACACCTGCTTTTAACAAATAACAACCAGTCGGTAGAGATAAACAAAAGTGGCAATCTTCACCATATCCCGGAAACAAACCGGCTTTCAACAAGTTCCACTTAACGGTCATGAGAGGAGTAACAAGTTCTTCAACAGAAGTAAAAAACATATCATCGTCAACAACATTAACACCACGGCCGTTCTTGGGCATGTGAGCTGTTATAACATTGGGAATCTCAGGAGCGTCAAATTCAATTTCCTTCACCTTGATAAGGTCTTACACCTTGTTTTTCAAAGCCCAACAGTCGTTTGTATCATGACTTGGAATTTCTGAGTGGTAAGCACAGCGAGCATTTGGGTTGTAGCGAGGAGATGCGGTGTTGGGATTCTTGGGAGCTTCCCTCAAGGTAACCAGATTGGATTTCAGTAGATGAGGAAAAACATGAGACAAAGTCATATTTATCTGGGTGAATTGCCTTACAGGTCTTTCTACTCTAGGCTGATTATTTCGTTGTTGAGTAGTTGCAGGCTTAGATATCATAACAGCCCCGACTGTTGGACGGTGCTTGGTTCTTCCCTGACTTCGTTGATTGTAAACAACACTTACCTCTTTTTTCCCTATGAAAGGTCTCTTTCCCGAACTTGAAGAGGCATCCTTCCTAATCCTGCCACTTCTAATCCCAACTTCCACTCTTTCTCCTATCAAAATCAATTCAATAAAGCCAACTGAGGACCTTCCAATCAGATGATTGAAAAATGGACCAGATAGGGTACCCAAAAACATATCCACTAACTCCCTATCAGACAAGGGGGGTTGGACTCTTCCTGCTAAGTCCCTCCACTTCTGAGCATAGTCTTTAAAACCCTCGCTTGAACCCATAAACATACTTTGGAGTTATGTACGGGTGGGAGAAAGGTATACATTATACTGATACTGCTTGTAGAAAGCAGCAGCCAGGTCTTCCCAGTTACGAATATTGGTCCCTTCCAGCTGGTAGAACCACTCTAGTTGAGTCCTGTATAAATTGTCTTGAAAGAAGTGGACCCATAAGTCCTTGTCAGCAGTGTGAGGCTAGATCTTCCTTACATAAGATCAGAGATGCATCTTGGGATATGAAACCCCATCATATTTGGAGAACACCGGAATCTTGAACTTCTACGGGATGACAACCCCAGAAACCAAACCGAGCTCTTCAAAATCCAGTCCAGGTACCTTCTGAATTTCCATTGCATTCAGGCGAACCTCTAGCTGTTTGTATTTTTTGTTGGCCGGAGGATATTGCTCCTTATTATAGTCAGTCCCATTATCAGATTCCCTTGGACTGGGTCTTCCTCTCTTGTTTCCCCTTCTTGATTGTCTCCTTCTTTTGATGAAGATGTTAGCTCTACCACTTGCCTTAAGGGTCCTTTGAACCTCCTTCCCAAATTCACCACACCAGCTATCTTCCTTGGCTTCTTGGTCTTCTCTTTAACAGAGCCATGATAATTTTTTGAAACTGAGCATTTTGAGTTTGTAGATTTTTCACTGTTTGCTCGAGAGCCATTTTTTACTGCTGAAATAAACAACGAAGAAGATGAGAAACCTGCTATGAAACCTGTTTATGCAATGATATGTATGATATGTGTATGCAATGATTTCAAGGATTTCTTGAAATTTAAATTTGTGAACCAAACTGAAACAAAGATTTTATTAGTAGAATTCAAAATACAATTTCCTTTTAGGCGTTCAATTGAAAATTCTAAAAACTAAGAAATCAGGTTTCCCGTGGGCGCCTCCTCTTCGTGCCGAGATAGACATTAAGACCTCTTTCCTCGTGAAGTTGTTTCATGAGCTCAAAAAATTTCCTCTCATGAGCATAGAGATGATCTCTATAGGTATCCTGTTCTTTCTTCAGCTGAATCCAGGATCTCTGCAGTTCTTCAAGATCGATGGGCATATCAGGATGAAGAACTGTATAGGGACATCCCCTTCAGTAATGGACTCCACAATTGCTGGTAAGATGGCTATATATGGCATCATAAGGTTATGAGCACGAGCTCGTACCCATTGGAGATAAGGTTCCATGAGGATAGAAGTCTTCGGCCCCAAAGTATTAGTGTCAAGTCTGCTTACCATGCCCTAGGCTCGTATGAACCTCTGAAGATACCCTTGAACATCATCCCCATAGTTAAACACATTGCCCTTGACAAGCATCTCGTGAGGACCATCCCTTTGAGTGTAACCAAATTGTCACAGAGCCAGAGAAGTATTATAGGTTATGCCTCCCCTAATACCGAGTAGTGGGACATTAGGTAACTCCCTGCAGCGGTCAATAATAGAAATATCTCCCATAGATCGGGAATACCAGAGAATATCCTCGTGAGAAAGTGACATTATCCTTTGCGATCAGCCCAAACCTTCTTCATTCTTCATTACTGTTTTAGGGAGGTGAGAAATAAATCACCTCGAAAGCAATGGCACACAACATATAATAATCCTTATTTTCTTCGTGGTACGGGTGTGGAAGGTATGCAAGATGTCTCAGAGTAAAGTGGGAACAGGGTTACGAGAGAGGAATACCTTGATAGAATTCACATCTATGAGTAATTCTGTATTAGGGAACAATACTAACCCATAGATTAGAAGGGCCAAGACCTCCTCAAAAGCCTGGAAGTCCAAATCATCCCAAAACAACTGAGCCTTCTCAATTAGGAACTTGGCTTGAAAACCCTTAAATCCGCTTCTTATTTCCCAGTTGGATACACTGTCGGACCGTTTCAGGTGCAAAGCTACTACAATGATCTCTGGCTTTGGAGCTTCTTCCAAACCGGTGAAAGGCAATTGATACAAAATAGGTATACTCAATATCTGAGAGAACTCTTCCATGGTGGGTACCAACTGATAGTCTGGAAAGGTGAAGCAATGGTGCTTAGGGTTAAATAATTGAAAGAGCACACTCATCATCTTCTCATTAAAACCTGAGGTAATCAGATTGAGAAGTCGACCATAGTTCTTCGTAAATGAAGAAGTCTCAGAAACCCTTGATATTAGCTCTTTGCATTGAAGAGGTATCCTCACAAAGCTGATTCAGATGGTATTTCTACGAGTGGAAGCCATGATCTGCAAAATAGAACAAAGATAAATTCCCCTAATCCTTGAAATTGTTAGTGTAATGAAGAATGAATGTTTATGATGCATGATGTCATGTTTAAGTAAATTAATCACACACAGGCAAAGCACACAATAGACATTAGGTTCAAAGGCTTGCATGAGGTTTAAGGTAAGTACCTTCTTGAAGTTTAGTTGGTTTCAAACCTGTCCTAGAAATAGTAACTAGGTTCTAAGGATTCTCAATATCACTGATCTTTCTTTATCGGTATTATCTCAGCTTAGCAATATTTCCTTGCGGATGAAACATCCTGAAAGTCCGATCTCAATGAGTGTAGTATCGAGTATCAACCAATTCCCAGCTTTACACTAAGACCGGCTATCTCACTACTTTCTAATGGCCAAGTTTGTTCAGCTAAGGTTCTAAGGTTCATTAGTGCTTCACGAAACCACGTGGCGGCCCCGTATTCTCCTCGATTCGACACAAGGGATACCAGTATCAACCAAAATGTCACACCAACACATCTATCTCTTCAACCATATCGGTTTATGCCGTACAGTCTCCATAATCTATTGTTGTTTACCTAAAAGATGTCCCCAGATCCGGGTATAGGATCCTTACAAGAACACCCCAACAAAACCCTTTAAGAGTAAAGCAGTCAAGGCAAACAAAGAAAGCAATTTTAAAATGATCTAGACTCTAAGGTAAACCCCACTTTATCATATTCCCTAGCAGAGTCGTCAGTTCTGTGATACAGTGGGAGAAATTACTGTTATACTGGTTTGCATTTTGCATTCATAAAATGTCGCGGTAATCAAGAGTCGCCAGCGAATTTTCTTTTATCCAACAAAGGAAAGTTTGAAAAGAACATAAAAAGACTTTTTTCGAGATTTTCTGAGTAAGAGGGGTAGATTATGGAAAGGGAAGGTGTTAGCACCCTTTCCATCTGTGGTTTTCCATGGGCTCTTAGGTACTTGCTCATTTTTAAAAATTGCTTTCGTGTTTGTGTGTTTTGAAAAGTTTGGTTGCTTTATGATAACTCTTGTATCAATCCTCAAGAGTATGGATAAAGCGTTTTTGAAAAAAAAAAGGTTGAAAGTGTGGTGTGGAAAAGATTGTTTTGAGAAAGTACTTAACAACTATGATGCAGTGGGAGAACTGACTTGAGGTTTTGCATTTGTGTTCGCAAATGTTTCGGTTTAGCAAGAGTCGCCACCGACTTTTTATTTATCCAAAGGAAAGGTCAAAAAGCACAGGAAAGACCTTTGAGATGTTTTCTTGGGTTCAGGGGGGTAGATTATGAAAAGGGAAGGTGATAGCACCATTTTCATCCATGGTTTTCCATGGGCTCTTAGTTATTTGTTTTAGATCACTTGCTTTTGCTTTTCAATTGTTTGAAATGGTGCTTTGTGTGTGGTTTTGAAAGTATTTTGAAAAGAGACCATCGTTGTGGCAACCTTTGTAATGATTCTTGTTTGAATGTATACAAAGGTGTTTTGTCTTTTGAAAAATGTTTCAATGTTTGAAAGTTTGCTTTGGGAAATGTTTTGAAATTGTGTTGTGATGTGTGTTTGAAAATAGAAAGGATGTTTGCAAGTTTTGATCAAGTAACTAGGAGCATCTACCTACCTACTCAAAGATCTTTCCTACACATTTTTAACCCTTTCACATTGTTGTTTTACCATTGCGTTTGGTAAACAACCTTGTGTTTGGATGTTAAACGGGACAGGCGCGGGTCATCGTATGACCATGATAGCAATGGTGCTAAGTGTATTTAGCAAATTTTTGAGGGACTAGATCATTTTTGTATAGGCAACCAAGATAGCGTCATCGAGGGACTATGATCTTTTTGTTTTGATTTTATTTTTCCAAGACATCTAGCATGCATACCATGGTCATTTTAAAGGCAACAAGTGGATGAAACCCTAGGGGTGCTTGTGTGCATTGTGTTGTCATTTTCATGCATCTTTGTCTTGTATTAGGTCTAGCTATTTGTTTGATTTTGGATTTTTGCATACAAACCCTAATCTTTCTATCATGCATATTTGAAAGCGATAAAATGCGTAAAAGTAAATCTACAACTATTACAACATGATTATGGGAGAGGGGTACAAGTTTGAATAGGGGGATATTTGCAAGAAATTAAAACCCTAAGTCAACTATTACAACCAAATTGAACTCAATATGCAAATAAATAAATAGACAAATATTTAAATGGACAATTAAATATAAATATGCAAAAAACGTTTTTGTATTATTTTTTATGTATGCAAAAATAAACTATTTAATGTATCAAAAATAAGAAAATAAAAGGTCATTTTTATTAAGGGTGGAAACCCTAATTTGTTTTAAGAAAATATATATATTATAATTATTTATACATGTACAAGAAAAATAAATAAAATATATACAAAATGTTAAAAAATAAAATATGTGAGAAAATATTATTTTATATGTATAAATAATGAAAATAAAAATATATGATATTTTTTGTAATATTTACAAGTTTTTATTTAAGGAAATAAATGTATATATTATTTAATAATTATTTCTATGTCGAAAAAATAATAAAAATAATAAAATAAAATGTGAAAATTTAAGAAAATATTTTTAATGATTTTTTATATTTAAAAATAAATAAATAAAAGTCAGAAACTAAAAAAGAAATGAAAAATATGAAAAATAAAAAAAGAAAGGGCCAAGGGGGTGTAAACAGCAAGATGGGGGGTGCAAAAAGCATGAACAAGCCAAGCCCAGCCCAGATGGCCTTCATCCCTGTCCTCTGATCAAACAAAAATGCACGCTTGATGTTCAAACCTGGAAATCCTGCATTTGTGCTTAAAAACAAAAACTTGCAACATGAAAGTTATAGAGCATGATCACACGATTCCAACCATATAAAAAACTTAATCTAACTCTCAAAGACCATAGAGAATTTCTCTGGCCCTAATTTCTAACCTAGTTTTTTCAGAAAGTATATCATTCAAATTATCCCAACTCAGTTAACTTAAATGAATTCTATGCATATGTACAGCTCAAGGGCAATGAGTACTACATTTTTTATTCACAAACCTAAGCCTAATGTTTCCTAAATAGAGAGATAGAAGTTTAAACTTTACCTATTTCAGTCACGCTCGAGTATAGTAATGCAGGGGTTTTCAATGAGGCCTGAGATCCTTGTGAGCTTGCTTGAAGTTCCTTTGAGCTTTCCCAATGCTTATCTAACTTTGAACTTGCTTGAATCTCTCTATAGAACTCAACCTGCAAACTCAAAATTTAGAAATGGTGAAGTGTTTAAATGGAGTTACAGTGACTTGGGAATGGTTAGGATAGTTTAGGTAGGTTGTATGGAGTGTGTTAGAACTGATTGCAAGCAAAACGCACGAGTAGTTTGTGATTTGGAAATCAAAATGCAGAACCTGCCCTGTTTTGCAAGAAAATGTAATTTTTGTGTTTTGGAAGGTTTGAGAGGTGGTGAGTTCGTGTTTCTAACCTTAGGAAATATGCAAAACTTGTTTGAAATGTTTACAAACTTTGGTTTTATCAGATTGCAAAGATATGTGCTTTTTGCAAGTTGACTTGGTTTTGAAGAAAAGTGTGAGTTGACAATGCAAAGGGTTGTACTTGCGAGCTCCAAGCCTGCTGATAGTTGGTATACTTTACCTAATTTTATGGAGTTGGTTTGCTGAAAAGGATTGGTTCCTTGGCTCAGGATAAGCAATTTGACATAAAGCATGCCTTATGTAAATGGTATTGCCACCTTTATGCCATAAATGGAATAAACCTTTGTATAATGCTTCATTGATCAGAACAACGCCTCTAACCAATGTGTTTGCATTCAATTTTTGAGTGTGGAAGGGTTTAAGGACCTGTAAACAAGTACAAACAAGGCTGGACAGAATTTGCAACTTGTAGCAACATGAAAAATGCCATGGACCAAAGTGATATTTTTCCAAATTCAAACCTTCGATTCTCCCTAACCACAAAGGATCTTGGAGAGTTCTTGGACATTTTGGAAAGCTTGTAAAATTATCTACAATCTATATTTGAAATGAATTTTGAGATTCCAATTGGAACTAGGTGAAAAAATTCCATGAAGATAGGTCAAAATCCTGCCTAAACTAGGGCAAAATTTCACTAAGTTAAAAGTTTCATGGACCCTTGTTCACAAAATTATAACTTGAGATGCAAGCATCTTTTGGGAAAACTTTGTGAATAAAATTTGTAGATTTTGTGGAGGACTAAAACTTCCACGTTGTAAGTTTTGTTTGAATCCAATTTCATTATGGTGAAAAAGTTGGAAAAATTTGGGGAAAAATAAGAAATTTTCATAACTTAGAAATTTTCTAAGTTATGAAAATTTTCCATTTTAAACCCTAATTTTCAAAATTAGGTTTCTTGGTGAACAAGTTTCATGTTTTGAAACATCTTGATGAAAAATGACCCTTGGCACTTGATTTTGACCAAAAAGTCAAAGTTTGACTTTTCAGTGTACAGTTGATTTTTGATCAGTTGACTGGAAAATTCATCTGTCAATCCAATGCTTTTGAGATCTTTTGAACCTTGTGATTAGGTCAAGATGATGCCATTGAGTCCTGGAATCCATGCTTGAACCCAATTTTCCATTGGCTAGGTGAAAAATCAGAAATTGCCCTTCTGCAGTCAAAACCCTAAAAATGACCATTTTGCCCTTTTGATGATCTGATCAAATTTCTTGAGGAGTTGTGGTCCAAACTTGATCAAATGGTTCATATGAGTCTATAATGTTGATGTGGATAAAAAATTATGAGGTTTGACTGTAAATTGGCCATAATTAACTTTTTCCCCAATACAGTTGATTTTTAGGTCAACTGTCCAATTGACTGGGCAAAAATTTGATTCAAAGCTTGAAACTTGGTATGGGAAATCTTATAAGTTCAACATGAAGTATGAAAGTCACATTGAGCATTGAAAGTCCAAAAATTCATGTGCAAACTCAAACCCTAATTTCAGGTCATCAGTGCAAGGAGATGTCTTAGGCAGAGCAAACCTTAATCTTGTCTAGAGTCCAAAGAGTCTTGTGAGAGGAAATCTTGATAAAATGAGAGGGCAAATTTTGGGGTACAACAACAACTATTTACCTACTCGAAAAAGGGCGTTCTTTTCCTCCTTTCTTTTAGACAACGCTATCCTACTATTAATGAGTAGGTAGGCCTATCGTTGGATGTTGAGGGACTATCGTAAGGGACATTTATGGTCATTGAAGGCAACATGTAGAGATACCTTAGAATTTTGAAGGGACTGTCATCATATATTTGTAGGCAACATCGGGGGACAAGATCATTTCTCGTAGGCAACTTGAGGGACACTAAGGGACCATGATCTTTATGATGACTTTGAACTGAGGGTCTTTGCTAAGAGTATCCCTACATTCAAGGGACATGACCATTTCCAAAGGCAACCAAAGTGGGAAATACCCTAGGGGTGCAAGTGTGAAATAGTGTGCTTTTTCAGATATTTTTGTCTTGATGTTAGTGATCTAAGATGAATTGATTAGTTCTTTCCACACACGCCTAATTTACTAGAAGTTTATATACAAGCATATAATATAGTGCGAAAAGTAAAACCTACGGCTATTACAAAGCTTTGGGGCAATTACAATTATATATGATTGAAAATGTAAAATGCGGAAATTAAAACCCTAATTAGACTATTTCAAACCGGGCACAATTACATAATTAAAAAAAATCGTACGAAAATAATAACGCGCAAAAATTGAGACAGGAATAAGTTTTAAACCCTAAAAATCTAATTGTTTAATGAAAATATTTTTTTGGTATTTTATGAAAAAAAACTTGAAAGTTAACCTAATTTCCAATTGATTTTAATTAAAGAAAACAAGTTAAATTTAATTAAATTAATTTGCAAGAATTAATTTTAATAAAAAACCTAAGTCCTATTGTTTTATGATTTTTTGATTTTAGGATTAAAAAATGGATTTTTTAAAAAATATAAACTAAAAAAATAAAATAAAGTAACAAAAAAATGAATGGGTCTGGGATGAGAAACCCAAATTGGGGGGTGCTGGCTGGAATGTTTGTTAAGGGCCAGGTCTGTTGGCCCATACAACGTTGGATCTGGTGTTGTTACGTCTGGACGGTTTACCATGGGGCTGCGCCTAGGAGCACTGGATCTGAGATGATGAAGATCTGATGATGACGGTGTGAGGATACATGGTGTGCACTATGGAGCTTAAAGCACTGGATCCATATGAAACCTATTAGAAAAAAACTCCAGACCTGGGAATTGAACCCAGGTCTTCTACTTCATGCACATTATTCCTTACCACCAAGCCATTTTGTCATTCGTGAACATAAATGAGATAATAATATAATATGTAAAAAATAAGTCAAATATATTAACAAACAAAACGCGCGCGTGGAGTGGGACCCTTGATTTTAAATGATCCAATCAGAGAAAGTTATCCAGCCACACCAATACAAGGAGGGTCAAACCACCCCTCACGGTGGTTGACCATTGTCTTCTCCAGCGAGACTAAAATTGGAACCTGTGGAATACGATGTTTCCAATCTAGAAACTTGACCTACCCCCCTAAATCATAGGTTGCGAATCCAATGGTGGTGGTCGTTTGGTCTGAAAATCCATGTACACGGAGATACGAAGCTCGCCTAAAACTTTGCCCTAACAATGGCAAAGCTTTATCCCTGCGTCAAACTAACCATGCGATGGCTCTAAACATTCATGATAATCAGTGCAAACATTAATGTGAACATAGAAACGATTTATATTAGAGTATGCAATACTTTGGAATTCAAGAAAAATATCCAATCCTGTGACCCTTGATCTGAGCGTGTGAGAGTGTTACAAGCCTGGAGATTGACATGGATGAACTCCTGGGACCTTCAGGAGTGTGATGGAGTGCTTAGATTTGACGAAGAATGGTTGGATCGTACACTATGAGTTGCACCTTCTCTTTGACTTTTTTTTGAAAATTTTAGGGTTCTTTTTAGAGGCAGCTGCATGTGTCTTTGGCTTGGCATATTGTCATGTATATATAGTGAATCCTATTAGGTTAAAACAAAACCAAAAGAATCAACTATAATCATGTTTTTTAAAGCATAAGGATTTGATTCAAAACTTGCTAAAACAATAAGATCTCCTTCTCCTTTTGTCCCATGCGTTTTTTCTTTGATATGCCAACTTATTTTGTCCTTTACTTGATGAGAAAAAGATTCCCAAATCATATCTTCCATTATTTCTTTTATTTATTTATTTAATTTTGTAGTTTAATGGATAAAATATCAAAATAAATAGTATAAATAATAAAATAATGTATGAATGAGCTCAGAGGTCATGGGCCATGTTAGGAAAAAGTTTCAAACATGAAAGTATGGGTCCATTTGGAAAAAATTCAAGTTTGGTCAATATTGGCTTCATGCATTTTTCCAAAAATTGGCCAACTTTAGTAATACATCTCTATCTCAATTTTAATCCTATGAGGAGGTTCTTGGACTTTTTAGAGAGCTTATGATGTCCTCTAAACAACCCTTTTGGTTTAATTTCAATTGGATCTTCCATGTTCATGTAAGGAACTTTGACCCAAAAGGTGTTTTTGTTGACTTTTTGAAAGGACCTATAATGTATGAGCTTGTATCTTTTGGATGGGGCATTTCTTGATCTTGAGGGCTGAAGAGAAGTTGTAGGGAACTATATTCTATTCAAAATGGGCTTTGGTGGAAAAATTTATGATAAAGTATGAGAAAGTTATGCCTGGTCAAAGTTTGGTTGACTTTTCCTATAGAAACCCTAATTTGCCATTTTTGTCTTTTGATGAATTAGGAGCATTTCTTGAGGAAACATGATTAACACTTGATCAAATGATTTATATTACTTCAAAATTTTTACATTGACAAAAAATCTTGAGGTTTTACTGTATATAGGCCACAGTTGACTTTTGACCTAGTATAGCTGATTTTCAGGCATTTGAGCAGTTGACTGAGCAAACATGTTGTTCAAGGCATGAAATTTGGCATGGATGATCTTGAGGAAATATTAGGGCCATGGAAAACATTTGGGACTCTTGGATCTCACACATCTTGATGAAAACTGAAACCCTAGTTTGAGGTTTATTGTCTTAAGAGGAGAGTTTGTTTAGTCAACTCTTGGTCAACCTTGAGCAATTGAGGACCTCTAGGAGTATGTATTGTGTGAAAATGGGAGGGAAAATTTTGGGGTACAACATTAAGCATAAGGTAAGAGCATAAAAATAAAGTCAACTGTTATAAATTAGGAGTTAGTTGAATGAACATCTTGAAACTTGCATTTGAAACTCATTAGAAGATTGATAAAATCAAAGCCTCTCAAAAACAAGTTTCATTTACTTATTGTCAAGTATATCGTTCATTTAAAATTCTCAAGGCAACAATAAATAATCAACGATGTTTAAGTGATTCACTTTGACCAAAGGTTATGAAGATTCATTAGAGGATTGATAAGACCAAAGCCTCCTAACAATGAATCTCAAAGTTATTGGATCAAAGGTTTCAAATTAACATACTTGGACTTACAAACATGGTTTTGGGACACAAAAGATCATTTCTCGAATCGCGACAAAATTTAGCGCTGTGTTAAGCAATAGTATGTGGAATTATATAGAAGTCACACCAATTTTGAGGTTGATCAATAGCAATCTTTGTGCCACATGTTTAGAGAAATGATATATAGATCATTCTCTAACAACATATAGTACAAGTGAGAAATGGACAAGATGAAAGGGGAGGGAATGTGTTACATGAAATTTTAGTTTCAAATACATCAACATCATTCTTCCATCTTGATGGATTTTGTTTTTCAACCTATCAACACCCAAAATCCAATGATGTTGGAGAATTTGTCCCAAAATAAGCCTAAAGTCAATATCACATGCCATGCCAAGAATTAAACAAGAATTATGTACAAAAGTTCTCAATCACAAACTTTGGTCAAAAGTAAAACCCTAAATACAATGATAAGTCAAAAATTAGGTTTAAAAAGGAAAATGGATTGTAAAAATTACGATAATTAAACCCTAACTCCATAAATATATATAAAATTCAGAAATGGGGTTTAGAGTTCTTGGATTGAGGTGGAAACTTGATTTGAAAATGCAAACATTGAAACTAGCTAGCAAAATTCTTAAACTAGAGGTGTTTTGAAAAACAATTTGTAAAAATTATGAAATACATTTTTAAATTCAAGGAAAATTATCTTTATGATCTCAACTTGTACAAGCACTCTAAACAAATTTATTTCTGATTTTATAAACATGAGAAGTTAGAAATTTCAAGCAATCAATGTGATTGATCAACCAAAACCCTAAAAAAAGGAAATTAAGTTCAAAATTAATCAATTTAATCTAAAATTCAAATAAATTTGGTGTAAGACTCCATAAATTTCAATAAAATTCAAAGAATTAGTAAGAATATTTTTCTTGAATTTTATCCCAAAAGAAAGAATTAAATAAAAATTATATTACATAATATACCAAAAAGAAACAAAGAAAAAATGATATAACCAAACAAGTGATTTAATTGGCATCCCACAAATTTTTTAAAATAGAACAAAAATTATTTTCAATAAGAAGGCTCAGAAAAAAAGTTAAAAAACATTTTTAAGATTTTTTGATTTTGTAGAAATAGGAAAGTAAAATTCTAAAACAAATAGAATGATTAAAACCCTAACTAAAATTATTGAATTTATTTAATCATGAAAAAAAGATAAAACTAAGAAATAAAAATCAGAAAATGAAAATATATTGAAAATAGAGTATAAAATATTTTTGTGGTGATTTTTGAATTAAGAAAAGTAACTAAACAAAATTAGAGAAAACAAAGAAAATTAAAATATAATTAAGGTGTATGACACCTGTTATTAGTATAAAGCGCTGTAAAAGAACCAATTAGAACATGCTCAATAAAAGGATGCCACATAGTCATCCCTACCACGTGAACCAACCCTAACATTTCTATTTTTGCAGTTTGGAAACCCGATGCTCAGATCATGATATCTCACGCGTTTCTCCATGAAAACCCAAGATGTAAACATCAAACTTCAAGATGGAAATGAGTAGAACACGACAAAATAATTTTTTTTATAAAAAGATGCAAGGATCATAGAGAAAATTCCATATGAATATTGCTGTATGAACATGATTTTAAGTTGAGCCATTCAACAAACAATTTTCAGATCCAAATTTCTCATTCGATTCTCACCCAAATCAAATGATACAAGAATCAAAATTCATCACAAAATGTCAAAGAACACAATGATACTTATGATTATTTTAAATGATGCATGATTAGAATGAAAACTGAGCATCAAAGCACTTGTTCAAACAGAGTTTCAGATAACTTTTTGAACAAAAAATTAAGCAGCACGATGCATGGGATCATACTTCAGATCTAAAATCTGGCCAGCTAAACCATGATACGCATAATCTTAAACAAGTATGCAAACTAAATTGCGAACTTGAGTTCAAAGATGCTCACCTCAATTTGTGGAAAATAAATCCACAAGGTGCCTCTGAATTTAGTAAGAAACCCAATGATCCTTCACTTTCAATCTTCAACACAATGGAATTGAGCAAATATTGGAGTTTGTACGAAAATTCAAAGAAGTTGGAAGATGCCAAATCTGGTTGGAGGAAGAGGAATCTTTGTGTGAGAGGGAGGTGCAGAGGATCGCTTGTGAATGCTCTTCTACTCTCCTTGGTTTATATAGAGTGGGAAGAGTGTTGAGGAAGCTCCGTTAGGGGTAGAAATGGAAAAAGAATCAGAAATATCAAGAAAAATTGGTGTGATGTGTCTTGCATTTTAAGGCTTGGCTTATGCATTTATGCTGTCGTTTTTTGAGTGAGCAAAGAGAGCATAATTGAGTGAAATAAGCATGCATGCTAAGCTGGAAACTTGATGTTGTTTGAAACAAGCATCATACAATTACATGCATTTTCATGCAGGCTTTCCATTATCACAGTCACATCTTCATATCATCATATCTCTCTCCATAATGCATGGAATGAAATGAAATTTGAATCAAAATTGGAGAGGACATAACATATTCCAATTTTCATGTTCAAAGATTTTCAAAATAAAGCTTGAATAGATCAGATAAGTAGACATAAGTGTATTCACATCATGTGTTTGCTGGAATGCCTTGCCTCGCACGCGCGTGTCATGCCTTGTTGCTGGGCAAAAATTCAGCTTACATGTCACCTACTTCCCATGATCATATCTTGAAATGTATGAACTATTTTCAGAAAATTCCTGAAGAAAAGTTGTTCATAACACATAGACCTTAATCTTTGATGTTGGACATTTTCCAAAATAATTAATATTTCAAGGATAAAAATGATGGTGAACGTATGCCCATGAACTATTTGATAAAATGTGTGGCTTGGTGCGCGCGTGACTAGGAAAAATGCCATCTCCAGGCTCCAAATCCTAAGCATTGTATCTCTCTCTACACTTGACCATTAAAGATGATTCTTGAACCAAAAATGAAGAGAACACTCCAAACTCCAACTTCGATGTTGCCAACTTTTTGATTTGAGCCCAAATGGACATTCAAAATTAGCCATGAAGAAATCAGATTTTTGTACATATTTGGAAATTTCACTGTCCAAAAATTTCCAAGCTTCATAACTTTTTCTCATTTCATTTTTTGGACTTGAGGCCTCTAATACAAAGTTGAAGAATTTTGTATCCTCTTTCTAGGAATGTAAAGTTTATACATTTTCAATGAAAATTGAGAAAGTTATGACCAATCAAAGTTCAGCACTATGAACACTTAGAAAAAATTCAAATTTCAAATAACTTAATTGACAAGTTATCTTTAATTAACACTTCATCTTGATTTTATGCCACCATTGGCCATGAAATGTGAAAATAGGGACATTAATTGATAGTTGACCAAAAGTCACCTTGGTCAACGGTTGACTTTGGTTGACTTTTGACAAAGACCAATTTACCCCCTTTTGTCAATTGAACCTTTCCAAACCAAAATTGATGATCAAATTTCCAATCATAGATGCTCATTAACATGTAGAGAAATATGGAATCAAGTATTGTCTAAAAAGTCATAGATTTCTTGATTAAATTCTAAACCCTAGTTTTGATCCTCTGTGCTAGGAGATGGTAAGGTACATGCAATTGTGCCATTACCTACGAGATGACATTAGAAAAGACATATATACATATTTTGATCTTAGTCAAAAGGATATATGTACCGGATACACAATTTAAGGTGCTTAGTGATCCCTCATGAACAAACCTAAAGATAGGATGAAGTAGAAGAAGTAACCAAACCTTAATGTGTGATCTTGTTGCCTTGTGATGGTATAAGATGATAGAGGAATCTTAGGGGGGGAACTTAGGGTACAACAGCTGCCCTTATTTAAGTGTATTCTATCCGGAGATGCGAAGGTTAAGATCTCTGTGTCAATGCAATTGAAGAAACTTAAATATAAAACAAGCCCTATTTTTGGCCCTAAGATTCCATGCAATGCATATAATTATGGATGTAAATGAACAAATTCAAAAATGACACAAGACACTACTGGGGGTATGGGAAATAAGGATCAAAAGAAAACTCGATCAGGAAAATAAATCACTGGTGAGCCAAAAGACTTGACTCTATTGGGGTAAAGCCCAAGGAGAAGATAAAGCATCATCAACTCAAAAATTAAGGAGAGAAGGTAAAGGATAACAATGATCGACAGATGACTGCGAACCATCCACTCACTTGAGAAGATAGCAAAAAAAGTAACATCGTCTCACCGGGAAAAGAAGGGGTCAGATAATACCGGTAAATACCAATATTAAGGTAAGCAACAAATGATTAGCATCAATACTTATGACTGGAAACAAATCCATTCTTCAGAGAAAAATGAATCTCGACAACAAACTATCTCCTGTAATGACGAGACTACCATCCATTAGAGTAAAAAAATCTTAACAACGAACTATCTCCCATAATGACGATATTACCATCCATTGGAGTAACAAAATCTCAATAACGAACTATCTCCCATAATGACGAGACCACCATTCATCGGAGTAACAAAATCTCAACAACGAACTATTTTCCATAATGACGAGACTACCATTAATCGGAGTAACAAAATCTCAACAACGAACTATCTCCCATAATGATGAGACTACCATTCAGTGGAGTAACAAAATTTCAACAACGAACTATCTTCCATAATGATGAGACTACCATTCATAGGAGTAAAAAATATCAACAATGAACTATCTCCCATAATGACGAGACTACCATTGATCGGAGTAACAAATCTCAACAACGAACTATCTCCCATAATGATGAGACTACCATCCATTGGAGTAACAAAATCTCAACAACAAACTATATCCCATAATGACGAGACTACTATTCATCGGAGTAACAAATCTCAACAATGAACTATCTCCCATAATGACGACACTACCATTCATCGGAGTAACAAATCTCAACAACGAACTATCTCCTATAATGACAAGACTACAATCCATTGGAGTAACAAAATCTCAACCATGAACTATCTCCCATAATGACGAGGCTACCATTCATCGGAGTAACAAATCTGAATCTTATCGGGGCACTAACAAACTTACTGGGGAAGTACTAGTTGCTCAAATAAAGAAATCGCCACTTGCTGTTATGAGAAGGAACTATAATAATGACTTCCTGGGGAAAGAAATATGGCTTCCTGGGGAAACAGAAATGGCTTCCTGGGGAAATTCCAATATATTCCTACTGAGGAGCTAAAGTGTTCTCGTGCCAAAATAAATACACATTCTCAAACTAGGGCTCAAAGTTTGCAGAAATCAACATAACGCTGTCGGGGACCACATATTCAAACCAGAACTAAACTAGTATGAAACAGTCAACTGAGATAGCACCTGGTGAGAAATAAACTCAAAAGGGGGGGTCACATTCCACTAAGATAAAGGACTGAATAGGAAGGCTAAAGAAAAAATCTTCCACGAGGGATAACTCAGTGGGGAAGCTGAAAGAATATATACTTTCTGCTTAAAGTTGGCGGTCTAATGGAGATAGGGTAACATAACTCTTCAAATAGGGTAATATGCCAACAAAATATAATGAATGCAAATGAGCAATTAATTTTAAGTTCAACTATGCATGATGTATGTATGAATGTTATCATGTATATGCTGACAAAACAGACATACAACACTGGGAATAAACAGACAAAACTAGCTTGGGTAAAGTTAACACTCGGCTAAGTCACATCCAGGATGAAAATTTAAGAAAGTAAGCACCAACTGAGGAAAAAAATTCCTACTTCACGGCTTAACTCCACTGGGAAGAAACATAATCCAAAAGTAATAAAATTAAAATATTACAAATACAAGGATGTAACATCCTCCTCCAGGCTTCACCGGGGAACATCATACAGACTTCAATGGGGAAAACAAAGTTTCAACTTATATATTTCCATTTGAGATTACAATACTGAATCCACTAGGGCAGATGAAGACCACGTCATTGAGACATCAACTGGGTATCTTGTGTTCACTTCATTGGGGAGTACAACACCACATCATCAAGGGAAACCCAAAATACAACTTCAATACCAAGAGTCGTGATTACACAAACTTCCCCAGGGAGAAATTATGAAGCCACATGGGGACAACATCTTTCAGGGAGAGACGTTATCTCAACTATATTTATGGATTTAAGAAATCAAATAATACAGTAAGGAATCAAAATTATGGGGATTTTAAATCAAACCCAGCACTTGGTGGGATAAAACCCAAAAAATTGACAACTCTTTCAACACTTCTTAGAAAAGATATCGCCCTTGTCTAGTTGCCTGGTGTTGTACCCCGAATTTCCCCCCTAATATACCTTCATCATACCATATTGATTCAATCACAACAAGATCACATTAGGGATTTTGGTTCCCCCTTCCTATCTTTAGCTTTGCTCTTTGAGGAATCACCAAGCACCTTGACTTGTTTTCTTTTGTGATCATGAATATTTTGTCTTGATTTTTATTTTAGCTAATAAAATTCAATGTTGGTTTGTCTCACTTGTTAATAATGTAGGTAAAGGCAATGAGGCTTAGCAAGTTGCTCCATGGGTTCATGAGTTTATTTCCATGCCCTAGTCAATAAAGCTTGAGAATTCCAAACCTCACCATGGAAGTTGTTTTGGAGAGGATGGCATGGCAAGGTTATTTTGGTTCACTATATTTCAAAGTTATCAAAATTGATTTAAAAGTGCAAGGGATTGATTGAAGAAGTTGTCATGGTTGGACAAGGTCTTGTTCCCAATGATCACAAGTGTATATTTCTCTCAATTCTCAAGATATGGAAGTAGTTTTGGTGGCTATGAGTTCTCGTTTTCATCCTCAATGACTTATATTTACAAAGCAAGAGGGTTGGTACAAGAAGGTGGTTCAAAATTGGAAAAGTTCCTCAAAGCATTTTATTGGTCTAGGAGCTAGGGTTTTAAACTTCAAAGAAGTATATCTTGCTCATATTTTGGTATTTTTGAGTGATTCCAAAGACATCCTTCTCTTCAAAAGGTTATTAACAAATCAATTCAAAAGTTTCAAGGAGTTTTCATGTATAAGAAACTTGATGATGAAAAAATATTACAAGTCCTCCAAATGAACCCCTAATTTCTCATGTTTGACTTTAAATGATCATAACTTGGTCAATTTTTATCACCTTGAGCCCACTCTTTTTCCACAGTGATCTTGAGGATGTGAAATTTATCCCTTATTTTATATGAAAAGTGAGTAAATGGATGGAAGATTCCCTAAAGATACAAAATATTATAGGTCATTTCATGATTTTTTACCAACTTCAACAATTCATAACTCTCTCAATTTTTGGATATTTTGAATGGTTAAAGTTTCAAAATGTCATAATAAAGGTCTATTTCATGACATATTTTTTGTTCAAGAGCAAATTACAAGTGGAAGGCCATGTTTGGATGCAAAAAATTATAGGTCACTTTTGAAGAAAATTTGAAATATTTCTAAGTATGGAAAGTCAACCCTTTTTCTCCAACTTTGACTCAATGCAACTTTCAAGTCAAGCATCCATTTGATTTCATTATTTTTCCATTGCAAAGCTTGTAACATCATCTTTCTAAAGCATCAAGAATCATGCCCTAAGATCCCTTAAGCTGAGAACCCCATTGGTTTGAACTTGGTAACTTGAAACTGAAGTTTCTTCAAAGGTAAGAATTTGAAATAATTAATTTAGCTTCTAAACACTTTGTTTCTGCGCTTTTTTGCCTCTAAGCAAGTTTAGTGAACTTCCAGAAGTGATTAACACAACAAAACACGCATTTTGGATGAGTTTTGATCAAATTAGAAGTCACACTTTTCTTGTTTGCAACTTCACACGATTTCCCTCCAAACATCATCATTTCACACGCTTGGACATTCCATTTAATTACCTATAAATAGAGGGTCATCCCTCATTCATTTTCTCAAGCTTGGATAGCCAGAATCTCCCAGCCAAACTTGTTCCATAACTCAAATTTCTGCAAATTTGAAATCTGTTTTCAAGCCTTTTTCAATCCAATTTTCCTATCAATTTACCTTCCTTGATCTTCCCTGAAGCTAACCATATAATTACATTCAAGAATCGTGCCCTATATTGCTCCATAGAAGTCCAGTTTCAGAGCTCTGCAACTCAACTTCAATAGGTAGATTTCTCCATCAATTCTTCAAAATCTTGATATCATTGTGATGCTCTCATTGTTCTGGAAACATGTTTTGACCATGAAATTTCAAATCCCTTTTCAAAACTTTCCTTCCAAATTGCTCGAGCTACAATTTATATAAATTTGTCGCGAAGGTGTGGTTGTCTTCGTCTTGAAGAGACGAAGACAATGGCATAAGTCCGAGCTTCGAATTTTACAGTTTGAGAGACCTGCAATTCACGTCGGCTGGAGGTTGAAGATGACCAACGTGTCATCTTCCAACCAATGAAGGCGCGGCATATGTTTTTTTTTTAAATCTGATTTAATTAATGATTCTATGCTTTATTCACTAATGACCATGATATGCACAGTGTGCCAGATCCCTTGGATTTGATTACTAACGCGTTTTAACTCTCATCCAATGGTCCACATATTTTTGAATTTATTTTTCTTTTCTGATTTTTATATTTAATTGTTTTAAATTTCAAAAAATCATAGAAAATTCATTTTTAGTCCAAAAAATCTGAAAAAATTATGGAAAATATTTTTGATTTTTCTCTTTCTGATTTTTATTTTTTCACAATTTTATTTTGTGTTTTGATATTTTTTTAAATTTTCACTTTGTTTGATTTGTTTTAAATGTTTAAAAATACTTTTATGCATTTTTTAATTCTGAAAAAATTATGGAATGATCCAATGACATTGTGACAAATATTGGTGACCTCATTCATTTTTTAGTTATGACTTTGGTTTTTTTTAAAATCATTTTTGGGTCATTTTACTCATTTCCTTTAATTTTAAAAATAGTTTCTGACTTTAAAAAATTACCAAAAATTTTATAAAAATATTTTAGTTCATTTCTGATTTTTCTATGGTCTTACTTTTTATTTCTTGATTAATTTAAACATAGTTGATATTTTCTATTTTATTTCTATTTTAAAAAGATTTTAAAACCTTTTTTTATGTATATATTAAATGCAATATTATTTTGTGATTATTTTCTGGCTGATCTTGGGTTAAATTTTTTATTATGAACTTTGTTAATATCATTGGATCCATGGTGTTGAGTTTAACTCCATAAAACTGGATGAATGATTTTAATAATAGTTTAATTAAAATTTAATTTAAATTTGGTTTGTTTGTTTCATCCCCTCCCTCTTCATCTTATTCCCCTTTCTCATTGTATTACATGTTATGGGATATGATCTCTATATCATTTATCCAAACATGAAATACATAGATTGCTATTGATTGGCCTCAAAATAGGTGCGACTTCTATATAAGTCCACTTACGATTGCTTAACATAGCGCTAAATTTTGTCCCGGTTCGAATAAATGATCATTTGTGGCCCAAACCTATGTTTGCAAGCCCAAGTATGTTAATTTGATCTCTTTGATCCAATAACCTTGAGATTCATTGTGTGAAGGCTTTGGTCCTACCAATCCTCTAATGGATCTACAACACTTTTGGTCAACGCGTATCACTTAAACATCGTTGATCATTAAATGGTAATTTTGAGGATTCCAAATGGATGATATACTTGACAAAAAGCGAATATAACTTGTTGTGTGGAGGCTTTGGTTCTACCAATCCTCTAATAAGTTCCAAATGCAAGTTTCAAGATGGCCATCCAACTAACCACTAACTATTAAATTGTTTTTACTTTAAGCCTTTTTTATTTTTTTTATGCTTTATGTATCATATACTTTAAGCATTACATTTCATGTCATTTTATTTTTCTCACTTGAGCTTTTTCTTTTCTCTTCTAAGACACCTAATAATCAACATGAACCATAAAAAAACCCTTTAATAATACTTGGACTATTTGGATACTATCCTTGGCATTATGGAGCATTGGACTTCTTGGACTTAAGAATAGAAACCTTGGCCTATGTTGGAGACCTTGTGACCTTGATGGATATTTTGTCTGGAGTTCTTGAGGTTTACCTCAAGACATTGGGTTGTTTGTCTGTTTTGTATGCAGGTTATTGTGATTACATACTTTGTTTGTAACCTGGAATTCACCCGTATACAACCGTTACTCTGCCCAATTTTTGTGAAGACTTAATACACATGAAGTTTGGTTCTCACAAGAGGTCTAGTATCTTTACTTGCTTGGTTTTAATCCAAAGAATGAGAATTCTATCTTGGCTCATAATGTCAAGTATTGGCTTCTTGTTAGTTAGATGGTTCTTATCCCTAGCTTTTACCTTATGCTTTAGGATAGTCTCTTCTTCTCCTCCCATCTTCTTTAATTTTAAAAATATTCTCTCTCCTTTAGAAAACTCTTCTTGTTTTTTAAACTTGAACCACTTTTATAATAAACTTGGACTTAGGTCCATGCATTTTCAAAACCTTTTCATAAATAAACTTCAATCAACTTAATAATACCTTGACATTTTTTTGTGAGAAGACTAAAAGTCAATCAATCTCATTTCAAACCATTTTGCCACTTTGGCTTTTTATTTTAAAACCTTTCTCAAAATATTAGACTCTTATCAATCCTTGTAGTGATGCAAACAACTATACTTCTACAATATGTAGTGAAGAGAGATATTTTCCACTTGGACGTTGAGTGAGGCATTGTTGATTTTAAAATCCAAGCCATATCCTCCTCTTTGAGATGATGCAAATTCTCCTTTCTCATGATTGTGGGTAGTAAGTATGTTTTTCCACACGGACAATGACGGTGATGTCTTATCTTATAAAATCAATTAACATACGTATGTTTTAAAAATTTTAAAAGAGGAACTACGTGTACCCTGATCCCCTATTGCATGAAAGGTGGTACGTAGGCACTAAAGTTTCGCAACCGTGACGGGTGCAAAAACCATAAAAATATATTTCTTTCCTCACCTCCACCATCCATTTTTATACAACTTTTTATAGCCAAAACATACAGATTTTACAAAGAGGTTCCTGCGGAGTACCATAGATGTTTAGGGTGCTAATACCTTTCATTTTCATAACCAACCCCCTTACCTTGAATCTTTCCCCCTCTTTTTGGGTTACTATCTCTTTTCCCATTCCTTTGGAAACAATAAAGTGCAGTGGCGATTTTTATTTTGATCTGTATAAGTCTAGTCAATCCAATGGCTTATTCTTAAACATTTCTACCGCTACAGAAAAAATGGCGACTTCACTGGGGAAAGATTGACCTCTTGCTGGTCCATTCCTAAGTGGGTTGAGCTTATATTTGTTTATATTTGTATATGTGCTATTGTTACTTATGTGTTATATGTTGTATATATGTTTGTACAGATTTTCCTGGTTTTCAGGGTGCTTGGTGATTACTTATAAGTCCTAAACCCGGACTTGGGAAAACTTTAAGATAGGACGGGAGGTATAGTAATGTTAACTTTGAGGTAGTAATCCCAAAAAAGGAGGCATGAGATCCCCCACTCAGTGGAGGCCCCTTTGACTGTAGTGTCATTTATCGAGTAATCGGGAAGACGTACTGCTTTTGACCTGGGAGCCTGCTGAAGCTGAGGAATGTAGAATACCTAACCCATCTTGGCCTTTTAGGTGTAGTGTGGAAGCTATGACGGAGTAATTCAGAAATAGTTGTCATGCGATACTACGCTCGAACGAGTTTTTCTTGAGAATATTACTAATTACCGAGTTAATCAGGAAGTTGGTAATATCCGAAGGAAGGGTGTAGACTCTAGGAACCTCTAGAACCTTGTTCAAAAGCTGATAACTTTTAGACCAACACCTTATGGGTAGTACCTTCGACCTCATGCTCGTGACGTTGAACCTATGAACCCTATATGTGTGATAACTTTTGAAGAAATTTTATTTCGAGGGACTTAAAAGTTAACCATTTATGAATATCTCAGGTACTTTTGACCATGGATTCTGGAAAAATAAATACTGGAAAATACAGTTTCAAGGATC
Organism: Vicia faba; assembly: GCA_948472305.1. Lineage (NCBI taxonomy): Eukaryota > Viridiplantae > Streptophyta > Magnoliopsida > Fabales > Fabaceae > Vicia > Vicia faba. Next base: position 107,721,256 of record OX451741.1, read on the forward strand.
CCAAGATAGATGAGTTGATCAGTCTAATTCCCCAGATTGAGTGTTCTGCAGATTTTCGGAAGAAGTATGGATCCATCATTCCTCTTATGAAGCTTAGGATGAAGGAGGGTATTCTCTCGACCTTGGTCCATTTCTATGATCCGATGTATCATTGCTTTACTTTTCCTGACTATCAGTTGATGCCTACACTAGAGGAGTATTCTTATCTACTGGATTTATCTATTACTGATCGTGTTCCTTTTACTGGTTTGGAGGGTAAGCCAAAACCACATGAGATTGCTGCTTTGATCCATCTAGGGAAGTCTGAGGTGGAAGCTCATATGACTACTAAAGGAGGGATTAGAGGATTACCAGCTCAGTTCTTATTGGAGAAAGCTCGTTACTTTTCCAGGATGAAGAGTACAGTCGCTTTTGAGGCCATCTTTGCTCTACTTGCTTACAGGGTTGTTTTTATTTCCTAATGTGGATAAGTTTGTTGATGTTAATGCTATCAGGATCTTCATGATTGGAAACTCAGTTCCTACATTGTTGGGTGATGCTTATTATTCTATTCATCTTCGGAATTCTTACCATGGGGGGATGATTATCTGTTGCATGCCTTTGTTGTACCGGTGGTTTATCTCTCATATGCCTCAATCTGATGCTTTTTGGGATGTCAGGAAGGAACCTCGAGGGGCTCCTAAGATCATGGGACTTACTCACTCGGATATTGATTGGTATCATCGAGCTTACCAGGATGTAGAGATTGTTGACAGTTGTGGTAGTTTCCCCAATGTACCTCTTCTTGGTACAAAGGGAGGAATTAACTATAACCATGCTCTTGCACGAAGACAACTTGGTTATCCGATGAGGGATAAATCAAATAGTATTCATTTGAGTAGTTTATTCCTGAAGGAGGGAGAAGACCATAAGGAAGCTAGGGAGAAGATTGCGAATCCTGGCGTCACATTCATAAGAAGAGTAGGAACAATTTGTGACCAAGAGGGGTTGTTTCTTTGGAACCTTATCTTCAGTGGGTCCAAACGAGAGCTATTCAGTTAAAGATGTCGTATTCCCAGGAAACACCTATGTCTGATTTGTTTGTGAAGACCACTCCTCCCTTACTGGATGATATAGAAGAGCTACAACTTGCTTTGGTCAGGATGTAGCAGGAAAAGGATGCTTGGAAGAATAAGTACCAAACTTTAGAGATCTTCTATAGAACAGACTTAAAAGAGAAAGACGACTTGATTGAGATCCTTGAGAGTCGAGCGGTAGAGACCATGGAGAGGTAAGGGGATTTATTTTCCTCTAAACCTCAGTCATATGCTATTTTCTCACTTCATGATTCATATGATTGGAAAGAGGTTGCCACCAGGTATGCGGAAGAAAACCAGAGGTTGAAGGCTCATATTACCAGGCTTACAGGGAAGCGCCAGCGTATAGAGTGATCTCCGACAGCTTTACTTCTCAGGGTTTTAGACTTTATTTTTCATCTTGTACTTGGAATTGTTGAGACTTGTAACCTATTTTGAAGTTATTATAATAATAATTTCCAGTATTTCAAATGTGTTATTACTTTGATATTTGCAATGTGTCTATAAATCTTAAAGTCCCTTGAAATATTAATAATTAAAATAAATCATGTGCACCACATATCATGCATCATATTAGACATATTTCTTGCATTTGTTATGCATATCCAGGTGTCTTACCAAGCTTCTTTACTTTGTTCAGCAAGTTGACTCACCACTACAACACTCGGGCTAATTTCAGAAGGAAGATGGACAACTTAAAACAAGAGAATCGCGAGCTACGTGAGGAAGTTTCTGCTTTGAAGGCCGGTATGGCCAATCTTACTGCTCTGATGGAATCTCTAGTGGCTGCTCAGAATTAGCCACCAAGTGTTCAACCTCAACCAACAAGGGCTATTGCCGAAGCTCCGACTGTTCCTGTGTCTGCTACCCCTGCTGTTGTTCAGAATCATATGCCTCAAGGTTATCCATGGGGAATTCAAGAGAATTTTGCACCTGAAGGTTTCAATCTTGGTCCTCAAGAAGCTCCAGTTGTTCAGACTACTGTTACTCTTGCACCTCCTGTGGTGCATGTTCCTATTGCACCTCCTTCGGTGAATTTGGTTCCATTTGTTAATGATGATGTGTGTCATCCTTTTCCTCCACCAAGTGAAGACTTGGGTCTTTATGACAAAATGGATGATTTTTAAGAGCATATTGACAAGATGCAGAGAGATATGAAGGCCCTCAGGGGAAAAGAGTTATTTGGGCATAGTGTGAATGAATTACGCTTGGTCCCGAATGTTAAGATACCTGCAAAATTTAAGGTCCCGGAATTTGAGAAGTACAAGGGGAACACCTGTCCTCGTTCTCATCTTGTGATGTATGTAAAGAGAATGTCTACCCATACTGATGATCAGCGTCGGCTTATTCACTTTTTTCAGGATAGTTTGACCAGTGCTGCGCTGAAGTGGTATATGAGTTTGGATAGTGTCAATATCCATACTTTCAATGATTTGGGAGAAGCATTTATTAGACAATACAAATACAATATGGACATGGCACCTGACCGTGATAAACTCAGGGCCATGGTTCAGAAAGACAGGGAATCATTCAAAGAATATGCACAGAGGTGGCATGAGGTAGCCACCCAAGTGATTCCTCCCATGGAAGAGAAAGATATGACTAAGATTTTCTTAAAAACTCTGGGTGCTTTCTACTATGAAAGGATGGTAGCGAGTGCACCAAGTGACTTTACTGAAATGGTAGGCACGGGTATACGTTTAGAAGAGGCTGTAAGAAAGGGCCGTTTAACAAAGAGTGAAGGATCTGGAGGTGCGAAGAATCCATCTTATGGGTTTTCCAAGAAGAAGGAAGGGGATACAAATGTTGTTATGCAAGAAAGGAGAGTTAATCCTCCTAGAAGAAATTATCAGCGTCATCAGCAAGTCGCCTCAATTACTCCAGTTCTTGGTGTAGCTCCAACTACCATTGCTTATCAGAGACCATCCCAACATGGGAATCAAGGGTATAATTAGAGAAGGGAGAGTTATGACCCTATTCCTATGATTTATACAGAGTTACTACCAGAATTGATTCAGAAGAAGTTGGTTCAAACCCGACCATCTCCCGTTGTACCATCACCATTGCCTTGGTATTACAAAGCATACCAAACATATGCTTTTCATCAGGGATCACCAGGGCATAATGTTGAGAATTGTTATCCTTTGAAGACTGAGGTGCAGAAATTGGTGAAGTCTGGTATTCTATCTTTCAAGGATGTGGGCCCTAATGTGAAAGACAATCCTCCACCCAAGCATGGAGGAACGAATGCTGTGAATATGGTGGTCGGTTGTCCAGGCGACTTCCAGATTTTTGATATTCATCTGGTTAGAGGAGATTTGGTTAAAATGCATGCAGACCTCTGTGAATTTAGCTACTATACGCATGACTATTCCGATTGTGCTATTTGCAGCATATACATACATGGTTACGATAAGATAAAGGCCAATTTACAGGAGATGATGGTTGAGGGCCTCATCCACATAATCAGTCCTAGGGAAGAATATGAAGAGGAAGTGGACATGGTTTCTGGATGTCCTGGAGAGTTCAAAATTTTTGATGTGGAGTATATGAATGAGGATCTTGTACAATTGCATGCTACATTCCGCCACATGGCTGGTCAGGTGGAACATCAATATGGATCTTGCCGAATTTGCTGTCGAGACTCCCGAGGATGTTCAGTTGTTATTGTACAATGGAACTATCAAGGTTACAAGTCAAAGGGATGATTACCATGAAGTTGATATGATTGAGGTTTATTTGGTTGAAGAAGAGTCGGATGATGAGTATGTCTCTGCAGATGAGTTTTTCTCCTCGGATGAAGATTTGTTTTCAAGAGATGACCCCATGATGACTGATTATGTTGAAGAAGGGGTAAACATCATTGTGCCTTGTTTCTGTGCACCCGCCCATTTTGAAGTTGAGTATTATAGCAAGCCAGTTGTTACCCCGTTGGTGATTAGTTTGTCGGGTCCTGTCCCCTACAATTCAGATAAGGTTGTACCCTACAAATATAATGCTACAATCTTAGAGGATGGTGTGGAAGTTCCCATCCAACCAATGACTGATGTTGGAAATATTGCTGAGACTAGAAGAGTGACCCGCAATGGTCGTGTATTCGCACCAGTTGTTCATGGAGATGTTAGCGTCGGAAAGAAAATTGTTGAGAATGTTGAACCCAAGAAGGCTATGGGTGAATCTAGTGGAGCTACGTTAGAGAAAGAAGTGGATGATATTTTGAAGATAATCAAGATGAGCGACTACAGAATTGTAGATCAGCTACTGCAGACTCCTTCAAAAATATCTATCTTGGCTTTATTGATGAACTCCTCTGCCCACAGAGAATCTTTGATGAGGGTATTGGACCAAGCTTTCGTGGAGAGTGACATGCCTGTAGACCAATTCAGCAGCATAGTGGGGAACATTACATCATGTAATAACTTGAGTTTCTGCAACGATGAATTGCCGCATGAAGGAAGGAATCATAACTTGACCCTCCACTTCTCTATGAACTGCAAGAATGATTCATTATCCAATGTTTTGATTGATAATGAATCTGCTTTGAATGTTATACCAAGGAGCACACTTATGAAATTGAAATATTAAGGAACGCCCATGCGCCCAAGTGGCATTATTGTGAAAGCGTTTGATGGATCAAGGAAATCTGTTATTGGAAAAGTGGACTTTCCTATTCATATAGGCCCACATTTGTTTCCGATTACTTTCCAGGTCATGGATATTGTACCCGCTTATAGCTGCTTGCTGGGACGGCCATGGATACATGAGGCAGGGGCTGTCACTTCAAATTTACACCAAAAGATGAAGTTTGTACATGAAGGGAAAGTAGTGATTATAAATGGAGAATAAGCATTATTGACATCTCATTTGTCCTCTTTCAGCATTGTGGAGGCGGATGAAGCTGCTGTTGGAACCTAGTTCCAAGCTTTATCCATTGATAACATAAGGGGAAATGAGAATTCCATGGTTTCGCTTAAGGATGCGCAACAAGTTGTACGCAAGGGTCATAGTGAGGTATGGGGAGAGATTGAGGATCCACCTGTAAATAAGAACAGAGCTGACTTGGGGTTCTCTTTGAAGAATGACAAAGGTAAGAGCATGAAGCCAAAGTCTACTGCAGGCAAGTATCAAGACATCTTCCGTAGCGGGGGTTATCTTCATCCAACTGTTTTCGGGATTAATGCCATTGTGGAAGATGAAGCAGAGCCGAAAATGCCAAATTACGTGACGCACAGAGTTAGGGTTTAGAACTGGGTCACCATTGATGTTCCCTCTTGCATACATGTTTCAAAGTAATTTGTCTTGTTAATCTTTTTGAAAAGATTTCACTCTGCCCAAGGTGAAAGTATTAATATTGTACGAGCTTATCGGTTTTCTTTGATTTTTAAAATCAATAATAAAAGTTGTCTTTGTTCCTAAAATTGTGTCTTTATTTTCTACTTTTTCTTGGAAAATGGTAATCACAAAAAACCTTTCAAAAATAATAACTGAAATTCAATCTGCATGATCACTTGTTCTATGTGTCAGTTTCTAAAAACAATCATAAATCATATGTGCAGATTAATTAAAAAACTCGTTGAATACAATGACCCTGCACCCTCTCCCAACTTTGAATGTTCTATGTATGGGGCCGAAGAAGAAGACTATGATGAGATTCCAAAAAATGTCTCATGGTTGCTTGAGCACGAGGAAAATAATATTCAACCATACAAAGAGCCATTGGAAGTAATCAATTTGGGTTCATAAGAAGATCCAAAGGAGGTCAAGATTGGAGCATTGTTGGATCTAGATGTGAAGAGCAGATTGATTGAGTTGTTAAAAGAGTATGTGGATATTTTTTCTTGGTCTTATAATGATATGCCTGGTATAGATACAGATATTGTAGAGCAATGATTGTCGTTGAAGCCAGAGTGTCTGCCAATCAAATAGAAGTTGCGAAGAACTCACCCATATGTGGTAGTGAAGATCAAAGAGGATGTTCTAAAGCAGATTAATGCCAGTTTTCTTGTGACATCAGTGTACCCTCAATGGATTACCAATATTGTCCCAGTACCGAAGAAAGACGGAAAAGTTCGCATGTGCGTGGATTACAGAGATCTAAATAAAGCTAGTCCAAAAGATGATTTTCCATTGCCACACATTGATATGTTAGTGGATAGCACAGAAAAATTCAAAGTATTCTCGTTCATGGATGGATTTTCCGGGTATAATCAAATAAGAATGGCTCTAGAGGACATGAAAAAGACAACATTTATCACACCCTGGGGAACATTCTGTTACAGAGTGATACCCTTCGGGTTGAAGAATGCTGGTGCAACGTACCAGAGGGATATGACAACCCTATTCCATGATCTGATGCACAAGGAAATTGAGGTATATGTTGATGATATAATTTCTAAATCCCAGACTAAAGAATGGAAAGTAGAGGATTTGTTGAAGTTGTTTCAACGTTTGAGGAAGTATCGTCTTCGCTTGAATCCAAATAAATGTACCTTCGATGTTCGATCAGGAAAATTGTTGGGTTTCATTGTTAGCCAGAAAGGAATTGAAGTTGACCCTGACAAAGTTAAAGTAATTCAAGAGATGCCAGCGCCGAGAACTGAAAAGCAAGTCAGAGGGTTCCTCGGGAATTTGAATTATATTTCTAGATTCATTTCTCACATGACTGCAACGTGTGAACCGATCTTTAAGTTGTTAAAAAAAGATCAAGGTTGTGTGTGGACGGATGACTTCAAAAGGGAATTTGAAAGTATTAAAGAATATCTGCTTGAACCTCATATCTTGCTCCATCCTGTTGAAGGAAGATCATTGATTATGTATCTGACGATGTTAGATAATTCCATGGGTTGTATTCAGGACAACAATATGAAAAGGGGAAGAAAGATTATGCCATTTATTATCTCAGTAAGAAGTTTACTGATTGTGAGTCGCGGTATTCCATGCTGGAAAAGACATGTTGTGCTCTAGCCTGAGCGAAAAAACGTTTGCGGCAGTATATGTTGAATCACACTACTTGGTTTATCTCCAAAATGGATCCAATCAAATACATTTTTGAAAAGCCTGCTCTTACTGGGAGAATTTACTGCTGGAAGATGTTGTTATCTGAATATGACATCGAATACCATACTCAAAAAGCTATTAAAGGCAGCATGTTGGCAGATTATCTTACTCACCAACCAGTTGATGGTTATCAGTATGTGAAGTATGATTTCCCCGATGAGGATGTGATGTTTCTGAAAGTGAAAGATTGTGAAGAACCATTTCCCGAGGAAGGTCCTGATCCTGAATCTCGCTGGAGTATGATATTTGATGGAGCTGCGAATGCTTATGGTAAAGTAATTGGTGTTGTGATTGTCACTCCACATGGATCGCACATTCCTTTTACTGCAAGGTTGAAATTTGATTGCACTAATAATATGGCAAAATATGAGGCTTGCATCATGGGTCTCGAGGAAGCTATTGATCTCAGAATTAAAATTTTCGATGTGTATGGCGATTCAGCTTTAGTAATAAATCAAATTAAAGGAGAATGGGATACTCGTCACCCCGGCTTGATCCCTTACAAAGATTATGCTAGAAGATTGTTACCCTTATTTAATAAATTTGAATTCCATCACATTCCTAGAGATGAAAATCAAATGGAGGATTCTCTAGCAACTATGACTTCTATGTATCAAGTGAATACTTGGAATGATATATCTAGAATTATGGTTCGGCGACTGGATAGGCCCGCTCATGTGTTTACAACAAAGGAGGTGGCAGATGAAAAACCTTGGTATTATGATCTCAAGCATTTTCTCCAAACGCAGGAATACCCGATTGGTGCATCAAATAAAGATAGAAAGACATTGAGAAGATTGGCTGGCAGTTTCTTCCTCAGTGAAAATGTGTTGTACAAGAGAAATTATGACATGGTCTTGCTCAGATGCGTGGATAGACACGAAGTAGACATGTTGATGCATGAGATTCATGAAGTTTCATTTGGCACTCATGCCATTGATGGCTAAAAAGATTCTAAGGGCAGGTTACTATTGGATGACAATGGAATTTGATTGTTACAAATTTGCAAAGAAGTGTCATAAATTCCAGATTTATGCGAAAAAATTCATGTGCATCCGACACTTCTCAATGTGTTCTCTTCCCCATGGCCTTACTCTATGTGGGGTATTGACATGATTGGGATGATAAAACCCAAAGCTTCGAATGGACACCATTTTATCTTGGTATAAATTGATTACTTCACCAAATGGGTGGAAGCATCTTCATATGCTAATGTTACTAAGCAAGTGGTTATGCGCTTCATTAAGAATAATCTTATATGTCGGTATGGTGTGCTGAGCATAATTATCACTGACAATGGCTTGAATCTGAACAACAAGATGATGACAGAACTTTGTGAGGAATTCAAGATTGTACATCACAATTCATCTCTGTACATACCAAAGATGAATGGTGCCGTTCAAGCTGCTATTAAGAATATCAAGAAGATTATTCAGAAGATGGTTGTTACTTATAAGGATTTCATGAAATGCTCCCTTTTGTTTTGCATGGATATCAGACATCTGTCCGCACTTCAACATGAGCAACCCCGTTCTCCCTTATGTACGGAATGGAAGCGGTACTCCGAATTGAGTTTGAGATTCCCTCTTTGCGAGTGATGATTGTGATACGGTGGGAGAACTGACTTGGGATTTTGCGTTTTGTGTTCGCAAATGTTTCGGTTTAGCAAGATTCGCCACCTACTTTTTATTTTATCCTAAGGAAAGGTCAAAAAGCACAGGAAAGACCTTTGAGATGTTTTCTTGGGTTCGGGGAGTAGATTATGAAAAGGGAAGGTGCAAGCACCCTTTTCATCCATGGTTATCCATGGGCTCTTAGTTACTTGTTTAGATCACTTGCTTTGCTTTTTCAATTGTTTGAAATGGTGTTTTGTGTGTGGTTTTGAAAGGTGTTTTGAAAAGAGGCCATCATTGTGGCAACCTTTGTAATGATTCTTGTTTGAATGTATACAAAGGTGTTTTTGTCTTTTGAAAAGATTTCAATGTTTGAAAGTTTGATTTGGGAAATGTTTTGAAATTGTGTTGTGAAGTGTGTTTTGAAAATAGCAAGGATGTTTGCAAGCTTTTTGATCAAGTAACCAAGAGCTATCTACCCTATTTTAATCAAAGATTCTTCCTAATATTTTTAACCCTTTTGATAGTGTTATTTCACCATTGCATTTGGTGAACAACCTTGAGTTAGGATGTTTAAACGGGACAGGCGCGGGTCATCGTGTAGACCATGATAGTAATGGTGTCAAGTATCTTTGGCAAATTTTTGAGGGACTTGATCATTTTTGTTTAGGCAACCAAGATAGCGTCATCGAGGGACTATGATCTTTTGTTTTGTTTTTGTTTTGCCAAAGTACCCAACATGCATAACATGGCCCACTTTTGAAGGCAACAAGTGGATTGTAACCCTAGGGGTGCAAGTGTGCATTGTGTTTGATTTTCATGCATTTTTTGTCTTGTATTAGGTTATCTAGCGATTGATTTTAGATTTTCGCATACAAACCCTAATCTCTAGTCATGGCATATTTGAAAGCGTAAAGTGCGAGAATTAAATTCTAAGCTATTACAAAAGTATCCGGGGATGGGGGTACAATTATTTACAAATGGGGATGAATCTCACAAAGATAACAATGTCCAAATATTATGTGTTACAACCAAATCGAATTATCGCAATTCAGTGTAAAATTATAACAAATTATATAATAAGGAAAATCAGTAAATTATGAGATGCATATTTATTTACAAATATAAATCTATTCTACAAGAAAGAAAGATTAAAAATTATATTATTATTTGTATGTATCTTATTAATTAGTAAAAAGAGTTTAAAGAAAACAAAATTTATTAACTCAAATTAAAAACCCCTTTTTTTTGATATTTTCATTATGTGATAATAAAAAGAAAATGGTTTAGAACAATTAAGAAAAAATCATATTATTTTAAATATTATTTTAAGTATTATTAATGTTAATAAAATAAAAGAAAGCAAATTACTTTTAAATGAATTAATAAAAATAATAAAAGACATTTGTTAAAAAAAAGAAAGGGCTTAGGGTTGAATTTGGCCCAATAGCAAAGAGAAGGAAGAAGAGGTCAGAAGGCAAAGGGAGGGGGTGTGAGAAACATTTCGTATGGGCTTAAGGATATGTTTGGGACAGGCCCAAAGTATAGTTTGTTTCAATTTGTTAGGGTTTGTTCATTTTTAGGGTTTGTTCTGTTTGGTACACAGCGGTGACGCTTGCTTCGTTCATCCTCTTCGTCTTTCTCAGTCACGATGCTCTGATTCTACCTCCTATCTCAGCCGCTGGAGTGCCCTCACTCTCCTCCTCTTTCTATCATTCAATGGCCTGGGTTGTGTTATGGTATGGTTCGTTTCTTGATTTGAGTTTTACAATTTTAGTTCGTTTATGTGATTTTACAGTTTTGAGCTTATTTTTGTTCATGGCTTATTTGAAGGGAAGAAATATACCTTGGGTTTTCTTTGGATAAGAGATATGGAGGGTGAGATGGCGCTCCTGGTGGCTTAGAAACGGAGAAGAAGATGATGACGAACACGCTTCTGGTATCTTTGTCTTTGTCCCTTTCTGAATGTTAATGAAACCTGGCTTTTGAAACTTTGATTGTTGTTTTTCATTGGTGATGAACTTGATTTTGAAACTGTGTTTTCGTTGATTTTGTTAATGATGAACTTGATTCTGAAACTGTGTTTTCGTTGATTTTGTTGATGATGATGACTATTGAACTGGATCCTGATATTTGGTAGTTGACATTTTTTGGTTGATGATGAAGCTTGATTCTAAAACTGTGTTTTCATTGATTTTGTTGATGATGATTTACAATGATGATGATGACTATTAAACTGGATCCTGATATTTGGTAGTTGACATTTTTTGGTTGATGATGAAGCTTGATTCTGAAACTGTGTTTTTTGCTTCTGAACCTCTCTCCCTTCTCTCTTGGAATGTTAATGATGATACATTTCTGAAACTGTTATTACTTGGATTGCTTAATGATGATGATGGTTGTTGAATGTGATGTGATAATCTGAATCCCTATTGATATTTCTTTTCCTTGAATCTGAAAGTAAATGATGATGTTTTTTGGTTGATGATGAAGCTTGTTATAAGCTTCTGAAACCTTGTTTGTTGATGGTTTGGTTCTGTATTTTTGCAGTTTGGAACTGTAGGCTTGGCAAGCAGGTTGGGACGCTTTGTTGGTTTGCTTGCTGAGTTTGTAGTTTTGACAGGTTTGGCTTGTTGAGTTTGTATGATTTTCTGTAGGTTTGAGGGTTTACAGTTTGTTTGTTGGTTGGAAAACTGTTGTGGTAGTTTTGTTGATTGGCTTGTTGAGCTTGTAGTTTAGGCAAGCTTGCAGGTTTGGCCAGTTTGTTTTGTCTATGCAGGTCTATTTGTTTTTGGTGAGCTTATGCACTTTGTACTATATTGGAATTTGTTTGGCAAGCTGGTTGTTTGACAAGTTTGGAGCTTGGCCTGTTTGCAGGTTTGAGCAAACTTGCAGTTTGTTTGTTTGAGCAAGCTTGCAGTTTGGAGATTTTTTTGAGATTTCTTCTGAGTGTTTGTAAACTCTAATGTTCTCTCCTTAGACTGTTATGCAGTCCTTTCTTTTATATCTTTTTGTTTTTGTTAACTTATGCCAGCCTGCCTTTGCCAAATTGTACCTTCAAAAGGTAATCCTTTTCTCTCTTCCTCTCTCTATGAGATAAGCACTTTTTGCTTTTCCACCTTATTCTGAAAAGTTTTCTTTTCATCTGGAAAATGAGGACAGCTATGATAAGTCTTTTTGGCTTGTAATTTGGTTTTCCTCTGCATTTTCCTACTGTACTTTCTGCATTGTACTTGGTTGCTTCCAATTGCTTTGTAACTCAGTTTGCTTTGTTAGTTGCTGACTTTGTACAGTTTTTATGCTTGCAATGTTACTTTGTATGCCATATTTAGCAATGCATCTTGACTTGTTTTGCAACTCAGTTTGCTTTGCTTTAGTATGCTTTGCTTGCAATGTTTGGTTACTGCCTTTAAAATGTTGTGCAGTGTTTAGACAGTTTGAAATTTGGCGCCTTGGTTTGCCTTTGTTGCTGCAATATTTGCCTTGCTGACTTTGCAATATTTGTTACTATGCCCTTGTATGCTAGCTTTGTACAGCATGGCCCATGTTTTGCATTTGAACCAATTGTTTTTGTATGCTTGCATTTGCATTTTTACTTTTCTCTTTGTGAACCAAGAAGAGCAATCTTCTTGTGATTTGCAGAGAGAAAAATAAAAACATGATGAACAATAGCATTCTGATTCCGAAGGCAAACTTTAATGATGAATTTTCTTTTCTTTTTTGTTTGAAAATTATTTTTTCAATTAACTGTGCTAATTTCTTTTTCTTTGTCTTTTTCAGGTGAATGCAACTTGGACGGCGACAAAGCAATGGAAGCAGAAGACTTTGAGCATGGAAGCAACGGAGTTTAGGAGGCTTAGGCTTAGAATTTTTTATTCATTGTAATAATTTATTCTTCAAATACTATAAGTTTGTAAAACATATAATATTCAAACAATAAATTATTTTTGTAACTATTATTTGCAATGAATGAAAAAATCTTTTATGAGATCATCTGATACTTCAATAAATCCTTCTATTGTCAATATTTTTCCATTCTTCCTTTGCATCTTCACTTTTTATTTAAGATTCCTAATTTAAAATAACTGAAATTGCATTCCAGCATTTCCAATACAGATAACATAAAATCCAAGTAATCCCAAGAACTTTGCAATCTCGTAACTTTGCAACAGCATTGTAATCATAGCACGCATTGTATTCCAAACAAGCAAGCATTCCATTAACTGGAAAACATTTCATTCTATTAACAAGCAGATGTCTTAACAGACGCAAATTACCTGGTTAACCTGGATTAGACAGTTTCAGCTTCTATCTCTTATCCTAGAATCACTATGCCAAAAAAGACCTACGAAAGCGCTTTTTTGGCCTTTAAAAGCGCTTAAAAGCGCTTTCTAAGGTGGCGCTGCTAAAGGTTTTAGCAGCGCTTTTTGTTTAATGAAAAGCGCTCTCATAGGTCTACTTATGACAGCGCTTTTTCTAAAAAGCGCTCTCTTAAGTACCCTTATGGCAGCGCTTTTTCTTTAAAGCGCTCTCTTTAGTACCCTTATGGCAGCGCTTTTTCTAAAAAGCGCTCTCTTAAGTAGGCTTTTGGCAGCGCTTTTTCTAAATAGCGCTCTCTTAAGTAGGCTTTTGGCAGCGCTTTTTTATGAAAAAGCGCTTTCATTGGTGGCATTTTTTTTGGAAAAAAGCTTTCATAGGTTGTCTTTTAGCAGCGTTTTTTCTTGGAAAAGCGCTGTCATAGGTCTACCTATGAAAGCGCTTTATGTGAAAAAGCGCTGTCATAGGTCTACCTATGAAAGCGCTTTTCTCCAAAAAGCGCTTTCATAGGGTGTTTTTTTTAGAGGTATTATTTATATCATTCATATACCTGCATTGTTTGCCATAACCTGTAATTCATAAATAGCGGTAATGCATTGTAATTCTGATACCCCGTTCTCGTACTCTTTCGACAATCGATTGGAATACATCCATGTCTTATCCATGGTTTACGGTTTCTGAGTCAAAACCATTACTCAATATAACAAAACCAATACTCAATACTTTTCACTAAATTCATTTTATTCTATCAACTACTTTAGTACACAAGTATAACACAAGAAACCATAAACAAGAAACTATCATTGCTCAAAATCAATCATAAATTATGTTTGTATCTCAAATTATATATAAACCATTGTTATCTGTATTCTAAATCAAAGTCAGTCTTACAAAATCAACTCTAACAACAACTAAACCAGTCCTTATATTATTCTCTGCTCAATAAAATATTGACACAACTCCTCTTTGGTTTCTTCCAACTGAAGTTTCGTGTAATATGCACATTTGTACTCATCGAAGTACTACATAAGAAAACATAATATGCATGATTTAGTTAAAAGTAAAAAATTATATGGAATATCCGAGAAATAATAAAACAAATTCTAAGTTATAAATTCATACCGTGACTGGAATCTCTATTTGATTCAGTTGAATGATTTCTTTGATAAACCGCATAACGAAGTATCCGCAATCTATACCGTTTTGCTGTTGAGGACACTACATAGAAAAACAAATAAGAATATATAGTTGTATTGTTTTATCAAATAGCGTAAATATTATAAGCAAAATAGTGGAAATTAATATACCTGCACTTTGATCCAATTAATGTTGTTTGATTTAGACCGTCGTACCCGAGCTTCTCTTTGACACCGGAATACTTGTATCGCTCTAACAAAATTAAAAATATATATTTAGAACAATGTCACAGAAATAATTAAATACATAAATACACATAAATATTTAGAATAATCTCACTTACGTATCAATCATTAACTTCATATCCGGATAATTTGTCCAATCACCGTCAACCGAATTCAGATAATAGACCACTTCTTTTATAGGATCGATAGCAACCAACAACCAGTGACGTCTATAAATTAAAACAACAGTTTAGAAGAAATTTTTCTACGCAAAAATTACAAATATTAAAATGAATTTAGAATGAAAATCTAACCCTGCAGGAATAGTATTATACGCCCAAAGATATAAGCTTTCTGTACTGCCAGTTGCCATGAATCTTTCGACTAAGTGCTCTCTTACTGAATCCGGTTCCCTACCAATTGTCGCTCCGCTGACACGGGAGGAAGACACAAAATGGAATCTGTTTGAAAATTGATTCCCGCGCATCAATTTGTCATATAACAGCCTTAAATAGAAACATAATTAATATTTGAGTATATTCATTGAAAATGTTTAAAAAATATTTCAGCTAATTACATAATATAAAGATGGGGTTACCGGATGTATGCGTGCATAATACTGACGCCCAGTTCTTTATGACGGAAAATCTGTTCCACGTCCTCATGTCCAATTATTTATGTGCAAGGAAAACCAAAAATACCTTGATCCATATCAATTTGACGAATACCACCATCCATCAAATTTGTTGTTCCCACTATTGTTTCAAGACACTGCCGGTATCGAGGGAAAAATCTAGTAGGCACCCTTTTCTTGGGTGGTACGCCAACGATTTTCTGGCTCACTTGTTGTGACCCATGAAAAGGTACCTAAAAATCATATAAACTCGGTTAAATTATAAAATTATGCAGTTTTTTATTCGGATCATATAATTAACACTTTAAACGTACCTCTTTTGGTGATACGTCAGACTCGTCGTGCCGCAAAATCCCTTTACCCTTAGATGCGGGTGTTGTAGGAGTCTATAATTACCGTGGAAATAACTGAGGCCAGAACTGACAGTTGAAGACTTAAAGATTCATAATTGTTTTCAACATACCTGATCATCTATGAAAATGAGGTCGGATGGCCATGCAACAAAAGATCCAATTGCATCTCGCAGCAATGTGGTAAATCTTCCGAGCTGTTATGGACTTTTCCCTTGCCAACTAGTCGATAAGTCGGTGACGATAGGTATAGCTGGCAAGATGAAATGCCCTAAACCAATAATAACCGTTAGAAGTGACTAAAAATATTCTATAGTAATAACGGATATATATTGAAAATTACCTCGGGAAATTTATGCTGAAAGTTGATACTAGCTTTGTCACTAGTTTCTTTCAATTGTGAACTGCTCTTTTCCGCCATATATCTCTCTTTATCCTTCTACAATTCACGAACTTGAGCTTGTAAATCCTGCAATGTTTGCATCACTTCTGCATTGCTAGGATTTCTTCTCCTTGGATGCTTATACAAAGAGGTTGGGGTCACACCATGACCTTTACCCCTCACCCGACCCGGATACTCAGCAATATTTAGTGCTCGACTAAGTACGCTCCTGGTATCGTGAGGATCCTCACCTGGGGATACCGATTGGGACAAGGTCTCCTGTAATTCAATTACATATAAAAAATTATTAGTGGAGATAAAAAATTACTTAAATATTAATAAACATTAATTGATTTAACTAAAGACACAATCTTATACTTACACATTCATCATACACATGTTGAATATCGGGATTAACAGCTTGATCCTTGCCCACACGGGCTTCCTTCCACAACAAATGTGCCGGTAGTGATGTTGCGTCACTTTTCGTCTCTTCTAACTACGCAATGACGGAGGTCTTAAGATCATCAAATATATAACACATTGAGAGAATTAATAAGATCGTAGAGTTTATATTTACTTACAATTTTTTCCTCTAAGCGAGCATATCCCAAACGCCCTTTTTTGTATGGATATGCGGGTTTTGACGCTCTCTCGCGATTTATAGCAGTCACTTTCTTGAAATTCTCATCTCTTCTTTGGCCTACAAAACCAACCCATTCTTCAGGTGTAATGAAGTTCTCATATTTCTTTGGACGTTCCGGATCCTCTTCAAGAAAATTTCCTTCATCATCTTTAAGATACTTGTTGGTTAAAAATGTTCTCCACCCTCTGTGTCTTTTTCCAGCCAAACCCATTATATACTTTTTACGGGTATCTTCAATGTTAAAAGACCTCTACAAAAAAACATATGCATAAAGTGTGTTAGTAAAAGAAATTTAAACACATATTATCGTCAAGATAAAGAAAATAACATAAACCATATATGTACCTTTATCTCAGTTCAAACTTTCTCCTTAGCCTCATCCAACTCTTCTCTTTTCCATCTAGGAGTGGTGATCGAAATGTGTATACGAACAAGCGTACCAATGTAGCTTGTCAACTTTGCAGCATTAGACCCAATTAATTGGTCATTATCATTTCATTCTATATTATATGTTACTCCTCTATCTCTATCACGTATGATTCCCCTCATAATAATTATACCTCGTGTAATATCTTTTTCTGAAGTATTTTCTTGAGTATTTTCAGGAGCATTTTCATGAGCATTTGCATTATCTTGATTACTAGCCATTTGACCTGTAATAATGAAAAAAAATAAACATGAAATGTCAAATAAAAATGAAATGACAAATATAAAAATGAAATGACAAATAAAAATGAAATGGCAAATTAAAATGAAATGACAAATATAAAAATGAAATGACAAATAAAAATGAAATGGCAAATTAAAATGAAATGACAAATATAAATGAAATAGAAAATAAAAATGAAATGACAAATATAAAAATGAAATGACAAATAAAAATGAAATGGCAAATTAAAATGAAATGACAAATATAAAAATGAAATGGCAAGTTATATATACTATTACCCTTTTCACTAAGGTCTCTTTCTTTTCTTGGTAGGAATGTGTTCTACTCGTCTCTTAACAACGCGGACAGTTGGATTGATCCAAATACCCTCATTATGATCATTTCTAATACATGATTCATTATCATTTTGATCAGTTATGGTTAAAGATTCAATGTCAACACCAATATCACTTTGATCTCCAATGCTTTCATCAATTACTTTGTTAGATAGTAGCACTATAGACCATTTCGTACTTGTCGGATCATTGACATAGAACACTTGTTTAGCTTGAGAGGCTAGAATGAAAGGCTCATCTTTGTACCCCATCCTATTAAGATCCACTTGCAAAAAAGCTGACTTATCCATTCGTATGCCATTATTATTTTCAACCCACTTGCAACCAAATATAGGAATCTGAAACTTCTCGTAATCAAACATCCAAATGCGCTCGATAACCCCAAAATATGACAGGTTTGCAAATTTTGGGTTTAAGTCCTTCACACTTGATATATGCATTGCTTCAGCGATCAAGGTGACACCACTATTTTGCATAGTACTTTTGTCATCCTGTTCTTTGGTATAAAATGTGTATCCATTAATTGCATATGCGCTATAAGAAAACACAATTAAACTTGGACCGTATGCTAAACATCTCAATCTTTCTGTTACTGAAGCATGATCTGAACGATACTTTGAATAAATATGTTCTTTAAACCATGGTATGAAACTTCGATTGTGCTCTCGTACAATCCAATTCTCATTTCTATTCGGATTTAAACCTCGAAGAACACCCTTGTGAATTTCAACATACGGCTCAACTTCAAGCTCATTATGCAGAACATACAAATGCACTTGATCCCGTTCGACCATTGATACTGTCATAACTTTATTTCCAATTAGCTTCTTACCTTCTTTTTTTTCAACAATGTGAGATTTGGGGAGTCCAATTGATTGAACATTTGACAAATATTCAGTACAAAACTCAATCGCTTCTTCAACAATATATCGTTCAGCAATACAACCCTCTGGTCGACTTCGGTTTTTCACATACCCTTTTAATATTTTCATATAACGTTCAGTAGGGTACATCCATCTCATATAAGCTGGTCCGCACAGTTGTGTCTCTTTGACAAGATGAACGGCAAGATGAACCATTATGTCAAAAAACGAGGGAGGGAAATACATTTCAAGATCACACAAAGTAACAACTATTTCTTTTTGCAATGTTGGTAAGATCTCAGGATCGATCACCTTGCTGCAAATTGACTTGAAGAAAAAACAAAGTTTAGTTATTGCGCTTCTTACTTTTTCTGGAAGAATCGAACGTATACCTATCGATAGAAATTGTTCCATTATAACATGGCAATCATGCGTCTTTAAACTCTTTAACTTGAGGTCTTGCATAGACACAAGTCTTCTAATATCTGATGAGTAGCCTTCTAGAACTTTAACCTCACTTAGGAACTTACACAATATTTTTTTCTCCTTTCTGGATAGAGTGTAAACAGCAGGTGGTAGATATGTTCGTGTTCCTTTTTTCACGGGTCCCAATTCAGTTCTTATTCCCATCTCTACCATGTCCTCCCTTGCTTTAAGACCATCCTTAGACTTCCCTTTTATATTGAGTAACGTACCAATAACACTGTCAAATACATTTTTTTCAATATGCATAACATCAAGAAAATGTCTTACGTACAAAGATTTCCAATATGGCAATTCAAAAAAAATCGACCTCTTCTTCCACCCACCTGTAACAACTTTATGTGCAAAAGGCTTGCCAAACTGAATACTCACATCTTTCACCTTTTCAAATAATTGATCACATGTCAATCCAGGCGGAGCTCTACGTTGCTCGGTATCTCCATTGAACGCTTTTCTCCATCCACGATATTGATGTTTAGAATTTAAGAATCTACGATGACCGAGAAAGACATTCTTCTGACAAAGTTTCAATCGCATCGTATCGGTTCCATCTTCACAGATAGGACACGCTTTTTCACCTTTAATGCTATACCCGGATAGATTTCCGTAGGCTGGAAAATCGTTAATTGTTCCAAACAACACCGCCCTCAAGTTGAAACTTTCTTTCCTATACCCATCATAAACCTCCACACCGTTCTCCCACAAAATCTTCAAATCTTCGATTAAAGGTTCCAAATATACGTCTATGTCATTTCCTAGTTGTTTAGGCCCAGAAATTAACATAGATAACACCATGTACTTACGCTTCATACATAGCCACGGAGGTAGGTTATAAATCATAAGAATTACAGGCCATGTGCTATGCGAGATACTTTGAATACCGTGTGGGTTCATTCCATCAGTAGACAATGCCAAGCGAAGGTTTCTTGTGTCTTTTCCAAATTCAGGATAATCATTATCAATTTTCATCCACTGTGGTGAATCTGCCGGATGTCGAAACTTTCCATCAACAATTCTTTCATCTGCATGCCAAGTTAAATGTCTTGAATCGGTTTCACTATGATACATCCGTCTAAATCTCGGAATTATAGGAAAATACCATAAGACTTTTGTCGGAGACAACTTTTTCTTATATCGAGGGGCACCGCATTTAGGACACTCATTTAACGATGCATACTCGTTTCGAAACAAAACGCAATCTTTTGGACAGGCATGTATCTTGTCATAGCTCATGCCAATAGAGTACAACATCTTTTTGGCCTCATACGTTCGATTGGGGAGAACATTATCCTCTGGTAGCATATCTTTCATAAGGGCTAATAACTCTGAAACTTTTATCCGACCATCCATTGCCCGCCTTTAAGTCGTACAACTTTAATACCGCAGACAATCTTGTGAATTTTGTACAACCATTATACAACGGGTTCTCTGCATCGCTTACCAACCTCTCGAACATTTTGGGACAATCATTAAGATCTTCTTCAAGCGCTTCTGCAATCTCTTCAACTCGATCATAATCGTATGTATCTGTGCCATTGTCGTTTGAAGCATAGGTCCTATTATCCCCCGATTCATCATTCCCGTCACTTTTCTCACCATGCATATTCCAACATGTATAACTTCTATCAATTCCACACCGTATTAGATGTGATTCCAACTGAACCGTGTCAACCCGATTCCCATAACAGCAACACAAACAAGGACATGTCATTCGACCGGGGTCTTCGGCGTGCGCAACAGCAAACTTAACGAATTCTGATACCCCGTTCTCGTACTCTTTCGATAATCGATTGGAATACATCCATGTCTTATCCATGGTTTACGGTTTCTGAGTCAATCTGAGCTAAATGATAAGTTAGAAAACAAAACCAATACTCAAAACTTGCACTTGCTCTTGCACAACCATATAACAAAACCAATACTCAATACTTTTCACTAAATTCATTTTATTCTATCAACTAATCACATTTTATGATTACATCACTAATCACAATTCTTAACTCTCACAATTTTATATAAGCATGCATTCTGTTACCTTAAAAAGTTGTTTTTGTTTCTTTATCCATGTCATTAACAAGTTAATTAATCACTTTACATTATCTCTAATTAAATATACATATAGATATAGATATATAGATACATAATAATGAATGGTAATGTGAAATGGGTAACCCCGTTTGTTAATGAATCATAATTTCCACCACCATTCACTAACACAACACAACATCATTAGCACAACCCTCTACATGTCCATTTCTTATATACTAGTACACCCTTATTTCATCAAACTCAAGGGCTACCCTATACCAAACTTCATTTGTTTCTTATATATGGCATGGCCTCATTTTAGTCTAAGATATGTTTTCTGATACGAAATTTTGTAATAAACAAAAAGGACAAAATATTTTGTATAAATTGAAAAGAAGAAACAATCACCTGACGGTTCTCTTGTTTTCTGACGATTTGACACGTTTGAGTTCTCCGGTGAGATATGTTGCTCTGAATCGGAAGGTCCTGAAGAAGTTAAAGAAACCGATTAATTTCCAAAACACATTAAACAAACATCAAAAGACAGAGAGCCTTAATCGGGAATCACAATTACCTGCCGTCCAACTAGTGTGAATGAGAAACACTAACTGTGCCTGCTAATCAATGAAACAAGAATTTTGTATGTCACTATGGCTTCCAAGAATATATTCCGTGCCCGATTATTCAATAAACGCTCAATAACTTTTAAAACATAATCACCTAACGGGAACCAAAAATTCAAGCTCTTATCCAATTCAAGTTCATGATATGAAAAATCAAGCTCAAAGTAAGCTAAAATCAACCGAACCAAATTCCGGGAAACAACTATGTAATCCTAATAATGCTCAATAAAACTCATCTCAAACAAGTGTTCCATGTGCACACGATAAACAACAATACCATAACCGAGTTCGTCATTCAAAACCAAATCACACAATGTCATCACAAATTCAAAGCCAACATGTTTTAAAACAAAATTAGGAACAATCAAAATCAACACCAAGTTTAATTCATTCAAGATTAACTCAAAATGAAATAACATATTAATAACATCATTAGAAAATCATCAAAGGGTTTTAGGAAACTTTCAAAAATCATCAAACAACAACAACAACCAATACACTGTAAATGAGAAGAAAATAATAATCAACGAACCTTGTGAAGAGAGGGACGACTCGTGCGGCGGCGATGAGAGTTGACGATGGTGGCTACCGTGAAAAATCGCTTTGGACGAAGAAGGAACAGGAACGAAAGGGTTTGGGACGTTGGAAGAGAGGAGGAAACACAAGAGCCACGTACAGTACGAACACACAGCTTTAATCAAAAACATTAAAATTTATTATAAAACAACCTACGAAAGCGCTTTTAAAAGCGCTTTCTAATGGTTATGTATAACAGCGCTTTTTCATAAAAAAGCGCTTTCGTAGCATACCCTATAGCAGCGCTTTTAAAAGCACTTTCTAAAGGCCAGATTTAGCAGCGCTTTTGAAAAGTGCTTTCTAAGGCTGACCTTTAGCAGCGCTTTTGAAAAGCGCTTTCTTAGGTTCCCTCTGAAAGGCACCCTTTAGCAGCGCTTCTCAAAAAGCGCTTTCTAAGGGTGACCTTTAGCAGCGCTTTTGAAAAGCGCTTTCTTAAGGTACCCTTTGAAAGCGCTTTTTTTAAGCGAATTTTTTTTAATACCTACAACAGCGCTTTTTCCTAAAAACGCTTTTCGTATGTGTGATGCTAAAGCTTATTTTTGGCGTAGTGAATAATCAAACCTTGAGAACAACCAATAATCTTTCAGTAGGCTTTAAAAGGTGAGAAAACAATGTAACAGTGAACTGAATTTCTGTGGATTCAATTTCTTTTGAGAAATGCGAGAGAAACCTTGATTCTTGATTTACTGCCAAAGAAAAGTATGTTTGATCGATTCCTGAGCCAATCTTAAAAATTAGAGAAAACCCTAGGGTTGTGATTTTCTTGTGAAAAAGGGAGGGAAAATTTTGGGGTACAACAGTTGCCCCCTGTTCAATCTTCTTGAACCTGAAGAGTTAGATTGACAATTTTGCCGTTCGCGACTCGAAGGTAAAAGATGATTGGACACTAGAGTGCCCATAAATTTGCACTCGTCAAAGCATAGTTGAGGGAATGGGCTTAAAGATTCCATTTGGAGATGTGACAGAACCTTATCGGAGATGGGCTTAAAGATGCCATCCAAGAATATTTATTGAACTGTATGTTGTAGGCGAAAGAATGAGTATCAGAAAGGTATCCATGTTTGGAACGTCTCTGAGCTGGGGGTATGAATAAGAAATAGATTAACAACCCTGTTTGGAGAATCCGTAAACTATTTTCAAAAGTCTTGAAGTTGAATAAGTAATAGATTGACATCCATGTTGGGAAGCATCCGTAAACTATTTTCAAAAGTTGAATCTAAACAAGCGGTAGATTGACATCCATGTTGGGAAGTATCCGTAAACTGTTTTCAGAAGTTGAGGTTGAATAAGCAATAGATTAGAATCCATGTTTGGTGCATCCGTAAATTGTTTTCAAAAGTTGAATCTGAACAAGCGATAGATTGACATCCGTGTTTGGAAGTATCCGTAAACTGTTTTCAAAAGTTGAATCTGAACAAGCGATAGATTAACATCCATGTTGGGAAGCATCTGTAAACTATTTTCAAAATTCTGGGGTTGAACAAGCAATAGATTGACATCCATGTTGGGAAGCATCCGTAAACTATTTTCAAAAGTTGAATCTGAACAAGCGATAGATTAACATCCATGTTGGGAAGCATCTGTAAACTATTTTCAAAAGTCCTTGAATTCAAAGCTTGCTAATCTTATCCTGAAAAGGGTAAAATATTAGCTGAAACACAAAGTTATGTTGCATGAAATGTATGATGCAATATATGTGTTATATCAATGTTTATGATATATGAATGCAAATGTATGCGCATGTAAGCTGATAAGTTGTCTTGCTGAGGAAGATAAATCTGGATAGCTGGAGATAATAAAATCTTTGACTGTTGTCGGGGAAGATAAATCCTGGACCACTGTTGAAGAGTATGTGTGTCTTCCAGCTTTTTGACAACCTCTGTGAGGAGAAGTTATACTGCTTGGGGAAATCAGGAGTTTGGGTTGTATGCAAATCTGTTGGGGATTTCTGTTTTGAGGAGAACTCCGCTGGGAAATATCTGAAAACTCTGTGGGTAATTGAGAATGAGAATCTTCATTCTGCCAGGGGAATTTGTGTTGAGGAGTCAAGAACGAGAATCTTCGATCTGCAGGGGATTAAAAACTCTGACAAATTATACTGAGAGTAAAGAAGGCTATAAAAACTTTACTGGAGAATCAAGGATGAGAATCTTGATTTTGTTGGGGAGTAAAAACTCTGTGGGGATTAGCTGTGCTGTTGAAGAGTAGCTATCCTGTTGGAGAGTAAAACTCAAGGCTCTGGGAAAAAGATTCCCGTTTGGAAAAAGTTCAGGAGTTTAGGTTGTACGCCGCTTTGAGAATGAGAATCTTCATTCTGTCGGGAATATCAGGAATTCAGGTTATATGCCACTTTGAGAATGAGAATCTTCATTCTGTCGGGAATATCAGGAATTCAGGTTATATACCACTTTGAGAATGAGAATCTTCATTCTGTCGGGAATATCAGGAATTCAGGTTATATACCACTTTGAGAATGAGAATCTTCATTCTGTCGGGAATATCAGGAATTCAAGTTATATATCACTTAGAGAATGAGAATCTTCATTATGTCGGGAATATCAGGAATTTAGGTTATATACCACTTTGAGAATGAGAATCTTCATTCTGTCGGGAATATCAGGAATTCAGGTTATATACCACTTTGAGAATGAGAATCTTCATTCTGTTGGGAATATCAGAATTCAAGTTATATACCACTTTGAGAATGAGAATCTTCATTCTGTCAGGAATATCAGGAACTTAGGTTATACGCCACTTTGAGAATGAGAATCTTCATTCAGGCGTTTGGGTCAGGAGGTTGGGAGTATGCCAATCTTCTGAGGTTTTAAGGATAAAAAATCTTCATTTTGTTAACGGTATCAGGAGCTTGGGAGTATACCAATCTTATGAGGTTTTAAGGATGTGAATCTTCATTCTGTTAGAGAAACAGAATTTTAGGAGTTTCAGTTGTCCATTATTCTGTCGGGGCATCATCTCTATTGAATTTTGGGAACCTTGATCGTCCGTTATCATGTTGAGAAGTCATCTTTGTTTGAAGATGAAAGTTGGATGCATTACTATCTGGTCGTGGTCTAGGCTTCACGATGTATCATGACATTATTTGGTCGAATCCAGGCTTCACGGCGTTTGGAGATGTCAAGATATTATCCGGTCGAATCTGAGCTTCATAACCTGTATTAAAGATATACCACTATCTGGTCGACTCCAGGCTTCGTAGTATTCTTGGCTGCTATCTGGTCGTAATCCAGGCTTCACAGAAACTTGCTGAGGGTTAAACTATTATCCGGTCGAACCCTGGGCTTCATAGCTTGCTTTTGATTGTATCTTTCCTGAAAGGTAAAGGTCAGTGGCATATATCAAACAATGAAGTTCTCAAAATAAATGAGATTGCGTTGTATGATGTCCTGATGTACGGATGTGTAATGTTTTTCAAGACCACCTATCACTGGGGAAAATAAATCCCAAACTGGTGATGGAGAAAAGAATTGGATTCTTTGTCTCTGATAGTGAAAAATCTGGAAGTGGATCAGAATAAATTGTTGAGAGATTTATCTGAAACAGCAAAAACCCAGAATATCTTCCACTGGAATAAGAATCAGGGAGACCTTAGTGTCGATCTGACTGAACCATAGAAGGTCTTGGATTAACTTTGACTCAACCGGATGATGACGGAATCTTCGACGACTGCTACTCCAAAAGGTGATGAAAGAATCTTCGACAACCGTAACTCCAACATGTGATGAAGGAATCTTCGACGACCGTAACTCCAACATGTGATGAAGGAATCTTCGACGACCGTAACTCCAACAGGTGTTGAAGGAATCTTCGACGACCGTAACTCCAACAGGTGATGAAGGAATTTTCGACGACCGTAACTCCAACAGGTGATGAAGGAATCCTCGACAATCGTAACTCCAACAGGTGATGAAGGAATCTTCAATGACCGTAACTCCAACATGTGATGGAGGAATTTTCGACGTCCATAACTCCAACAGGTGATGAAGGAATCCTCGACGACCGTAACTCCAATAGGTGATGAAGGAATTTTTGACGACCGTAACTCCAACAGGTGATGAAGGAATCTTCGACGACCGTAACTCCAACAGGCGATGAAGGAATTTTTTATGACCGTAACTCCAACAGGTGATGAACTTCTCGAGGATGCTTGAATTTCTTTTCAGAAAGATTTTGGAGAGATTCGTCACTTCCCCTAGTATCAAATGTTTGTGGCATCTCCAGGAAACTTGGACTGTACGTAACCCTTTGATGAGATTGAAGTTTTAATTCCCCAAGTGATGGTGAGGGAGACTTGCCCCAGGTTAATCTGCAATTGAGAGATTTCTTGAAATCTTGACTGGACTGCCCCAAGTTTACTGGGCTACCATACCAAGTCCCCTTTGTTGATAGAAGATTTTTGCAACGGGAGTGTCATCCCACTTGAAGTGATTTTATTCACTGAGAGAGCTTTCATTCATCCGAACATTCACTGTGTGAATTTCTTCATTGTCAAACAAATAACCATGTGCAAACAATGATATTCAAATAATACAAAGTTCATTCTTGTCTCGAAGTTTTGAAAAATGCATTTTTTAGCAGAAAACTTTTATAAGACAAATTCAACACAAGATTTAGAGCAAAGCCTTACAGGAGTCAGGATACCTTTTGTAACAGTATGCTTTCGAATTAACCCACGCTTCAATTAGGACTTTTGAAGGGTTGTAATGTGGCTTGGTTCACGGTTTAAGAAACAAAGGAGAAAGGCTCAAAGTATATTTGTACCCACCCGCTCTTCGTGATGTTCTTTGATCCTAAACTTAGTTAATTGTACATTTTGAACTCCAAATGGGTTTGGAACGACGTTTTGGTGATGGTTCACACAAGTTGAATTTGTTAGAAGGCAGTCATCATCATTTTTTGCAACATTTTCCATGTTTTTGAGGATTTGTAATGACCTCTTTCTTTTGATTTGTTATCCCTAATTTTTGCCTGACTATTCTTATTTTTTTGAGATTACAGTCAGCGGGACGCCCCAGCTTTCTTAAGCATCCTTTGTAGGTTTTGACTCAATGGGATTTTCTTTTTGAGAGATAATGATTGCCTATGAGATAAGGAACCGTCACCGTCTTTTGGTTCCAAAGGAAATCTTGATGTCATTCACTGTATTACGAACTGAGAGTTTGCGATTTTAACACGCACTTGAATTAACTGAGACACTACCCTGCCCCAGGTTTGATTAAAAGGTTTTAATTTGTGTTAAAACAGAAAACTTCTACTTCTCTGGCTCGAAGGGGTTGACTAGGGATTATCTTCCTTATAACTCCAGTGTTTAGGATTTGAAAGAAACGCCTGTACATCGTCAGCAAGGTCTGTCCAAAAGCATACTGTATGAGATTACAACATTGTTTTCGTCATCCTCCCTCTAAAGGCTTGTAACTTTTAGCAAGAGTTTAAATGTCATAAATAAAGTAGAAAGCATAATTCAAGAATAGTGAAAACGAATGGATGAATTCAAGACAAACATATGCAATGCATTAATGAAACAGAGTTTGACATCAACAGATAGATGTTTGAATAATAAAAGAAATTACAACTTGAAAATTCAAATGAAACAAAAGTCTCTTAGTTCGAACTTGTCATTTCAGGTGGAGAACCCTCAGCAGAAGATTTTCATCTGGCCATCCTGTGTGAATTTCAGCACTCCTCTGTCAATCAAATCTTGGGTCTTATTTTTCAAAGCCCAACAGTCGTCGGCGTCATTTCCAGGACTATAGGAGTGGTATACACAAAATGCGATGGGGTGATAGCCAAGAGCAGAGGTATTGGGATTCCGAAGAGGATCCTTTAAAATAGTCACATTAACCTCTAACAAGCGTTCCAGTACTAGAGATAATGGTATGTCAATCTCAGTGAAGCGCCTTCCAGATGTATTTTGCTTACGCCGATTTCCCCGTTGGTGTTGGCGAGGTTTTTGTTGGGCTTGTGACCCTGAAGCAAGCTGGGGAGCCTTTCCCTTGTCTTCTTGTCTCAAAGGAGGCTGAATGGTGACTTGATCTTTAACCCTAGTTGTTTGCCCCACTTGGTTATCTTGAAGTAGTTTGTTAATGAGGACCCTTAGCTCTTCTTGTCCTTGAGCCAGGTTTTGAATGAGAGCCATCTAGCCCACCAATTTTCCCATCATCTGGATTTTCATTGTTGCCAACTCAATCTGTAGCCCTTCCAATCGATCATTCCTGATGCCCCCTGGATTTCCTGGGATCATGCCCCTTGTGAGGAGAGCTTTCACCTCTTCCTGCCCCTGGGACAGGTTCAAGAACATTTCTTGAATTTGAGCGTTTTGAGCCTGGATATCTTGGACAGTTCTCTCTAGAGCCATCTCTACTGAAATAAACAGTAGGAAGGTAAGGAGACCTGAAAGGGAAAACCTGTCATGATACGATGCATGATATGTGGATGCATGTTTTCAAGAATCTCGCGAGGTAAACACAATAAAATGTTAGAGGTTGAACTTTGATCAACAATATTTGATTGGGGAACTTTGTATTGGTGGATGTATTTCCACGAGAATCAAGCTCACCATGTCAAGTGGGTCATAGCCCTTAATTTACGTTGTTGTACTTGATCTTTGACGGCATTTGTTTAGAGGAAAATGAATCCTCTTGCCCCTTGATAAACGTCTGGTTCAATGTGCCCCTGCATCAAAGACCCTCGAGATCCTTGAAATGGTTATTGAAAATGCTATGGTATGATGTTATGATGTTATGTACAGGTATGCAAAAGTAAGCAAGTTATATACAAATAATCACATTCACACAAAGCAGACAAGTCCTTAGGTTTTGGCTTGCAAGGAGTTCGTAGGTAAGTACCCTCTTGAAGTTAGTTGGCTCAACCTGTCCTATAAATAGTAACCGGGTTCTAAGGAGCTCAATATCACCGGATTATTTTCTGTGTTCATTGTTTCAGTTTAGCCACTTTACTGGAGACCGAAATATTCCAAGAAAACAAACCTCAATGAGTGTAGTATTGAGTATCTACCAACTTCGGACTGCACCAAATTCGGTCATCTCACTACCCCTAATAAGGCCAAGATGGTCAAGTAAGGTTCTAAGAGTTTGTTAGTGCTTTATGACATCACTCAGTGGCCCCGTATTCTCTTTGATTGACTCAAAGGCTACCGGTACCCATAAATATGTCGCACTAACGTAGC
Source organism: Vicia faba (assembly GCA_948472305.1). Classification (NCBI taxonomy): domain Eukaryota; kingdom Viridiplantae; phylum Streptophyta; class Magnoliopsida; order Fabales; family Fabaceae; genus Vicia; species Vicia faba. The sequence goes on from OX451741.1 coordinate 107,750,474, forward strand.
CACTGCTTCAACCATGTCGGTATACCCCACACAGTTCCCTCGCAGTTTATTGCTACTTACCTAAAAGGTGCCCTAAAATTCGGGTGTAGGATTCAAACCCAAACAAGAGAACTAAATGTAAAGCAAACAAAGCAAACAAGATAAGCATGCAAAGGTGATCTAAACCCTAAGGTTACTCAACTTTAAAAGAGGTTTCGCCAGCAGAGTCGCCAGTTCTGTGATACGGTGGGAGAACTGACTTGGGATTTTGTGTTTTGTGTTCGCAAATGTTTCGGTTTAGCAAGATTCGCCACCTACTTTTTATTTTATCCTAAGGAAAGGTCAAAAAGCACAGGAAAGACCTTTGAGATGTTTTCTTGGGTTCGGGGAGTAGATTATGAAAATGGAAGGTGCAAGTACCCTTTTAATCCATGGTTATCCATGGGCTCTTAGTTACTTGTTTAGATCACTTGCTTTGCTTTTTCAATTGTTTGAAATGGTGTTTTGTGTGTGGTTTTGAAAGGTGTTTTGAAAAGAGGCCATCATTGTGGCAACCTTTGTAATGATTCTTGTTTGAATGTATACAAAGGTGTTTTTGTCTTTTGAAAAGATTTCAATGTTTGAAAGTTTGATTTGGGAAATGTTTTGAAATTGTGTTGTGAAGTGTGTTTTGAAAATAGCAAGGATGTTTGCAAGCTTTTTGATCAAGTAACCAAGAGCTATCTACCCTATTTTAATCAAAGATTCTTCCTAATGTTTTTAACCCTTTTGATAGTGTTATTTCACCATTGCATTTGGTGAACAACCTTGTGTTAGGATGTTTAAACGGGACAGGCGCGGGTCATCGTGTAGACCATGATAGTAATGGTGTCAAGTATCTTTGGCAAATTTTTGAGGGACTTGATCATTTTTGTTTAGGCAACCAAGATAGCGTCATCGAGGGACTATGATCTTTTTTTTATTTTTGTTTTGCCAAAGTACCCAACATGCATAACATGGCCCACTTTTGAAGGCAACAAGTGGATTGTAACCCTAGGGGTGCAAGTGTGCATTGTGTTTGATTTTCATGCATTTTTTGTCTTGTATTAGGTTATCTAGCGATTGATTTTAGATTTTCGCATACAAACCCTAATCTCTAGTCATGGCATATTTGAAAGCGTAAAGTGCGAGAATTAAATTCTAAGCTATTACAAAAGTATCCGGGGATGGGGGTACAATTATTTACAAATGGGGATGAATCTCACAAAGATAACAATGTCCAAATATTATGTGTTACATCCAAATCGAATTATCGCAATTCAGTGTAAAATTATAACAAATTATAAAATAAGGAAAATCAGTAAATTATGAGATGCATATTTATTTACAAATATAAATCTATTCTACAAGAAAGAAAGATTAAAAATTATATTATTATTTGTATGTATCTTATTAATTAGTAAAAAGAGTTTAAAGAAAACAAAATTTATTAACTCAAATTAAAAACCCCCTTTTTTTTATATTTTCATTATGCGATAATAAAAAGAAAATGGTTTAGAACAATTAAGAAAAAATCATATTATATTAAATATTATTTTAAGTATTATTAATGTTAATAAAATAAAAGAAAGCAAATTACTTTTAAATGAATTAATAAAAATAATAAAAGACATTTGTTAAAAAAAAGAAAGGGCTAAGGGTTGAATTTGGCCCAATAGCAAAGAGAAGGAAGAAGAGGTCAGAAGGCAAAGGGAGGGGGTGTGAGAAACATTTCGTATGGGCTTAAGGATATGTTTGGGACAGGCCCAAACTCCAGTTTGTTTCAATTTGTTAGGGTTTGTTCATTTTTAGGGTTTGTTCTGTTTGGTACACAGCGACGCCGCTTGCTTCGTTAATCCTCTTCGTCTTTCTCAGTCAAGATGCTCTGATTCTACCTCATATCTCAGCCGCTGGAGTTCCCTCACTCTCCTCTTCTTTCTATCATTCAATGGCCTGGGTTGTATTATGGTATGGTTCATTTCTTGATTTGAGTTTTACAGTTTTAGTTCGTTTATGCGATTTTATCGTTTTGAGCTTATTTTTGTTCATGGCTTATTTGAAGGGAAGAAATGTACCTTGCGTTTTCTTTGGATAAGAGTGATGGAGGGTGAGATGGCGCTCCTGGTGGCTTAGCAACGAAGAAGAAGATGATGACGAACACGCTTCTAGTATCTTTGTCTTTGTCCCTTTCTGAATGTTAATGAAACCTGGCTTTTGAAACCTTGATTGTTGTTTTTCGTTGGTGATGAACTTGATTCTGAAACTGTGTTTTCGTTGATTTTGTTGATGATGAACTTGATTCTGAAACTGTGTTTTCGTTGATTTTTTTGATGATGATTTACAATGATGATGATGACTATTGAACTGGATCCTGATATTTGGTAGTTGACATTTTTTGGTTGATGATGAAGCTTGATTCTGAAACTGTGTTTTCGTTGATTTTGTTGATGATGATTTACAATGATGATGATGACTATTGAACTGGATCCTGATATTTGGTAGTTGACATTTTTTGGTTGATGATGAAGCTTGATTCTAAAACTGTATTTTTTGCTTCTGAACCTCTCTCCCTTCTCTCTTGGAATGTTAATGATGATACATTTCTGAAACTGTTATTACTTGGATTGCTTAATGATGATGATGGTTGTTGAATGTGATGTGATAATCTGAATCCCTATTGATGTTTCTTTTCCTTGAATATGAAAGTAGATGATGATGTTTTTTGGTTGATGATGAAGCTTGTTATAAGCTTCTGAAACCTTTTTTGTTGATGGTTTGTGTGATACGGTGGGAGAACTGACTTGAGGTTTTGCGTTTGTTTTCGCACTTGTTCGGTTTAGCAAGAGTCGCCACCAACTTTTTATTTATCCTAATGGAAAGGTCAAAAAGAAAATGAAAGACCTTTGAGATGTTTTCATGGGTTCGGGGGGTAGATTTATGAAAAGGGAAGGTGCTAGCACCCTTTTCATCCATGGTTATCCATGGGCTCTTAGTTACTTGTTTTAGATCACTTGCCTTTGCTTTTCAATTGCTTGAAATAGTGCTTTGTGTGTGGTTTTGAAATTTTTTTGAAAAAGATGCCTTGTCTAGGCAACCTTTGTAATGATTCTTGTTTGAATATATACAAAAGTGTGTGTCTTTTTGAAAAGATAATTCAATGTTTTGAAAGTTATTTTGAAATTGTTTTTGAAGTTTGTGTTGTGAAGTGTCTTGAAAAATGGCAAGGATGTTTTGCAAGATTTTTGATCAAGTAACTAAGAGTTGTCTACCCTAATTTACTCAAAGATTTTCTTGTGTTTTGACCCTTTTAACAGTGTTGTTTCACCATTGTGTTTGATGAACAACCTTGTGTTAGGATGTTAAACGGGACAGGCGCGGGTCATCGTATACAATCATTGAAGGCAACTTGTGAGACGCTCTAGCAATTTTGTAAGGGACGAGATTGTTTTATCGAAGGCAACATCGAGGGTCATCGAGGGACTACGATCTTTGTTTATCGAAGGGACATTTGCTAGAGTGTCTCATACTCGAGGGACATGATTGCATTTTTCCGAGGCAACAAGCGAGGTTACCCTAGAGGTGCAAGTGTGAATGGTGTATTGATTTTCATGCATTTATCTTTGTGTCAGGTTATCTAGCGGTTGATTTTGAATCTTCGCATACAAACCCTAATTACTATACAGTATATGAAAGGCGATAAATTGCGGGAATTTAAAGTCTAAGCTATTACAAATAAGTATCCGGGGATGGGGGTACACATGTTTACAAATGGGGATGAGTCTTATCAGAATAGTAGTGTCCAAATATTATTTACAACCAAATCGAATCGTCGCATTCTCAATGTAAAAATATAGCAAGGTATAAGAATCAAAGAGAATCAAAAGTATTGTGGAATGCATATGATTATTTACAAATGATCAAAATGTTAACCTAATGCAAATTAAGTATTATTATTATTTTTTGTGTTTTTGTTAGTTTTATATAAACAAAAAGGGTTTTTTAAAGAAAGAAATATTTAACTTAATAAATTCTATTTTTATGTATTTTGTTAATGTTATTTAGGAACTCCTATAAAAAGATTTATTAAACAAAAAAGTTTTAAAACAAAAATATATTATTTACATGCTTTTAAATGTAATAAATATAAAAAGGCTATTTAAAAATATTTTTGTACAAAAAAAGTTTAACATATTATTTTTATTTAATCAAAAGGAATTAGGAATTAGTTTATGTAAAAAAAAAGAAAATAAGGTGATAATAAAAATAAAAAAAGGAAGGTATTAGTTTGTATAAAAAAGGTTAAGAAATTAAAATGGGCTGTGAGGGAAATACTTGGCCCAAAATGGATATTGCAAGAGAATAAGAGGGGGGTGTACACAGGCCAGAATGGTTTGACAAAGTTTTTGTTGTTAGGGTTTCAATTGTTTTGCTCAGAAACTAGGTTTGCATTGTTTTGAACGGCGCCGGTCCTCTCCTTTCTTCGTCCTCTTCATCCTTTCTCAAATAGGACCACTGATGCCTCTCTCCTCGCTTCAGGCTACCAGGGCGATGCCTCCACCTCCTCCTCCTCGCGTTTATACAGGGCGATGATTAAAAGGGTAACAATTTTCTTCTTCATGCGTTTTAGGGTTTTCAGATTTTTATCTTGCATGTTTTATCTTTTTACATGTTTTGATCTTTGATTATTTTTTGTTTGTGTGAGGTGCAAAACAGTAGAAGGGGAATTAATACCTTTGGGTTTAGTTTTGGAGAGGAGACGGAGGATTGGACGGCGGCGCTCTCAGGTGGCTGGAGGAGGGAACGTGATAGTGATGCTAGCTTCCTGGTATTTGTATCTTTCTCCGTTTTGTGATGAATAATATTTCTGAAAACGCTGTATTATTTTCTTCTGAGTTCTCTCTTTTGCTTATCTGAATATGTTAGTGATGATTGAATCTGAAACGCTGCCTTTGATATATTCTTCTGTGTTGGCTTTTGGTTATGTTGATTTTGCCAATGATGAACTCTATTCTGAGGAGCTTATTTGCTTCTGACTTTCTTCCTCTCTTGGTCTTTGTTAGTTTTCAATGATGATTATTTCTTAGATGCTTGTTTCTGAGTTGCTTGTTTCTGAGTTGCTTGTTTCTGGGTTTTTAGTACCTTCTTCTGATTTTCTGAATATTGGCTTTGGTTATGTTTTGTTGACTCTATGATGAACTGTGTTCTGAGAGTGTTGGTTATGTGATATTTGTGGATTTGGATTGAAGGCAAGTTTGCTTTTGATTTTAGGAAGGCAAGCTTGTTGTTATGCTTGAAGGCTTGTATTGGTTTGCAAGTTTAAAACAGGTTTTTTAGCAGGCAGGCTTGAAGCAGGCTTGTTATGCTTGCTCGTTTGGTTTGAGTTTGTTTATGCAGGCTCTGGTTTGAAACAGGTTTTTAGCAGGTAGGCTTGAAGCAGGCTTGCTGTTATGTTTCTGGTATAGTAACTAGTACAGGCAGGCTTAAAGGTTATGCTAACTTGCAGGTTTGAACCTTTTGTCTCTGGTTTTGGTAAGGAAATGAGTTATGCAGGCTTGAAAGCTTGCTACTTCTGTGGATTTTGGCGTGTGGAAGCAGGCTGGTGTTTTCAGTATCAGTTTGTGGTCTTTTGTTCTTTGTGAACTGCTCCCTTGAACCGTTAGAATAATGTTATATTTATCTCTTCTAAGCCTGCCAAACTGCAAACCTTTCTTACTTTTTTTTCTTTCTCTCTCTCTATAAGCATATTTTATTGCTTAACAGTACTTTTTCTGAAAAGGTTGTTGGCTTGAAAATGATGAAAGGTTTTTACAAGTTGCTTGCATCTTGGTTTTGCTCTGCATTTTGCCCTTTCTTCCAGATTTTCTGCATTGCCTTTTGTGTACTTGTATGCAGCTTTTCTGTTTTGATAGCTTAGTTAACAATTTGTTGACAGCTTAGTTGACCGTTTGGGTTGCCTTTATGCAACTTAGTTTGCCCAGTTTGACAATGCAATTTGTTTGTTTAGTTTGAACTTATGCAGCTTTGTGCATTTTGTATGCAGCCTTGTGCCTTCTATTTAATTGATTCATATGCTTGCAAACATTTAATTTTACTTTTCCTCTTTGTGAACCAAGAAGAGAAATCTTCTTGCGATTTGCAGAGAGGACGAGCAAAATACGATGAAAACCAAAGCAAATTGATTCCGGCCAACAACCTTTAATGATGAGTTTTTGATTATCTGTCTGAGAATGCCTTTTTAATTCATCTGTACTGATTTCTTTTTCCGTCTTTGCAGGTAAATACCAGTTGGGGCAAGGGAAGTAGCAGTAGAAGATGAAGACTTTAGAATATAGATTTATTTTCTGTTCAATTATTTGTAATAAACATTATTGTCAATATTGTAAATAAATTTACAATATCCCAATAACATTTGTAACAATAATTAAAAATAAATAAAAATCTTTTGTCAGATAATTCTTTAATTTACACTGTTTATTTAATTATTTAAATCTCTTGAATTAAAACGACTGGAAATGCATCCCAATTATTTTAACTTAGATAAAATAAATAATTAATAAACACTGTAGTCTTGCAATATTGCGCCCGGCATTCCAATTAATCACATGATTTGCACAGTTAAACAAACAAACGTCATACACCTTTCACTTCACTGATTAAACCAACGCTTCAAACTTTCAATCAGAAGCCTCAGCTTCTATCCCAGAGGTTTAGGCTTTGAGAAACAAACGGAAATCTTGAACAAGCATCAAAGTAGTGTGACAGTCAAATGAAATGCTGTGGATTCCAATTCTTCTGAGAATGCGTGTGCAAACCTTGATTTTGGATTTACTGTCAAAGAAACATCTTCTTGATCAAACTCTGAGCCAAACTCAACCAAATCAAAAGAAAACCCTAATAACATGTTTGACTGATTCAAGATCAATGGAAACCCTAATTTTGTTTGACTGATAAGAAAAGTCTGTTTGACCGATTCTTGAGCCAATCTGAAAAATCAGGGAAAGCCCGGAGCAGTGTTTTCTTGTGAAAAAGAGGAGGGCAAATTTTGGGGTACAACAGTTGCCCCTGTTCAATCTTCTTGAACCTGAAGAGCTAGATTGGCAGTTTTGCCGTTCGCGGCTCGAAAGTAAAAGATGATTGGACACTAGAGTGCCCAAAAAATTTGCACTCGTCAAAGCGTAGTTGAGGGAATGGGCTTAAAGATGCCATTTGGAGATGTGACAGAATCTTTTCGGAGATGGGCTTAACGATGCCCTCTGGAGGTGTGAAAGAAGTCTTACTGGAGATGGGCTTACAAGATGCCATCCAAGAAAGTTCGTTGAACTGTACATCGTTGGTGAGTGGGTGAATATCAGAAAGGTATCCATGTTTGGAACATCTCTGAACTAGGGGTCTGAATGAGCAATAGATTGACATCCATATCTGGAAGCACCTGTGTAGAGTTGCTTTATGATGAGTCCGTGTAAAACTGCATCCAAATCTGAGAAGGAACCGGTGTAGGGTTTCCTGACGATGAGTCCGCGTAAAACTGCATCTGAAATTGAGAAGGAACCGGTGTAGGGTTGCCTGATGATGAGTCCGTGTAAAACTGCATCTGGAAGTGAGAAGGAACCGGTGTAGGGTTGCCTGACGATGAGTCCGTATAAAACTGCATCTGAATTTGAGATCTCTATGAGTAGCAGAATGACTTCCGCGTCTGGAGTGTATCTGAAACTGTAACTGAGGTCTGAATAAGTGACAGAATGGCAACCATGTCTGGAGCGTATCTGGAACTGTATCTAAATAATTGTTAATGATATCCTTTTATTCTTATCCTAAAAAGGATAAAATGTTAGCTAAACACAAAGTTATGTTGCATGATATGTAGGCTTGGCAAGCAGGTTGGGAAGCTTTGTTGGTTTGCTTGCTGAGTTTGTAGTTTTGACAGGTTTGGCTTGTTGAGTTTGTATGATTTTCTGCAGGTTTGAGGGTTTACAGTTTGTTTGTTGGTTGGAAAACTGTTGTGGTAGTTTTGTTGATTGGCTTGTTGAGCTTGTAGTTTGGGCAAGCTTGCAGGTTTGGCCAGTTTGTTTTGGCTATGCAGGTCTGTTTGTTTTTGGTGAGCTTATGCAGTTTGTACTATTTTGGAATTTGTTTGGCAAGCTGGTTGTTTGACAGGTTTGGAGCTTGGCCTGTTTGCAGGTTTGAGCAAACTTGCAGTTTGTTTGTTTGAGCAAGCTTGCAGTTTGGAGATTTTTTGAGATTTCTTCTGAGTGTTTGTAAACTCTAATGTTCTCTCCTTAGACTGTTATGCAGTCCTTTATTTTATATCTTTTTGTTTTTGTTAACTTATGCCAGCCTGCCTTTGCCAAACTGTACCTTCAAAAGGTAATCATTTTCTCTCTTCCTCTCTCCATGAGATAAGCACTTTTTGCTTTTCCACCTTATTCTGAAAAGTTTGCTTTTCGTCTGGAAAATGAGGACAGCTATGACAAGTCTTTTTGGCTTGTAATTTGGTTTTCCTCTGCATTTGCCTGCTGTACTTTCTGCATTACACACTTTCTGCATTGTACTTGGTTGCTTCCAATTGCTTTGTAACTCAATTTGCTTTGTTAGTTGCTGACTTTGTACAGTTTTTATGCTTGCAATGTTACTTTGTATGCCATATTTAGAAATGCATCTTGACTTGTTTTGCAACTCAGTTTGCTTTGCTTTAGTATGCTTTGCTTGCAATGTTTGGTTACTTCCTTTACAATGTTGTGCAATGTTTAGACAGTTTGAAATTTGGCCCCTTGGTTTGCCTTTGCTGCTGCAATATTTGCCTTGCTGACTTTGCAATATTTGTTACTATGCCCTTGTATGCTAGCTTTGTACAGCATGACCCATGTTTTGCATTTGAACCAATTGTTTTTGTATGCTTGCATTTGCATTTTTACTTTTCTCTTTGTGAACCAAGAAGAGCAATCTTCTTGTGATTTGCAGAGAGAAAAATAAAAACATGATGAACAATAGCATTCTGATTCCGGACGGTAAACTTTAATGATGAATTTTCTTTTCTTTTTTGTTTGAAAATTCTTTTATCAATTAACTGTGCTAATTTCTTTTTCTTTGTCTTTTTCAGGTGAATGCAACTTGGACGGCGACAAAGCAATGGAAGCAGAAGACTTTGAGCATGGGAGCAACGGAGTTTAGGAGGCTTAGGCTGAGAATTTTTTATTCATTGTAATAATTTATTCTTCAAATACTATAAGTTTGTAAAACATATAATATTCAAACAATAAATTATTTTTGTAACAATTATTTGCAATGAATGAAAAAATCTTTTATGAGATCATCTGATACTTCAATAAATCCTTCTACTTTCAATATTTTTCCATTCTTCCTTTGCATCTTCACTTTTTATTTAAGATTCCTGATTTAAAATAACTGAAATTGCATTCCAGCATTTCCAATACAGATAACATAAAATCCAAGTAATCCCAAGAACTTTGCAATCTCGTAACTTTGCAACAACATTCTAATCATAGCACGCATTGTATTCCAAACAAGCAAGCATTCCATTAACTGGAAAACATTTCATTCTATTAACAAGCAGATGTCTTAACAGACGTAAATTACCTGGTTAACCTGGATTAGACAGTTTCAGCTTCTATCTCTTATCCTAGAATAATCAAACCTTGAGAACAACCAATAATTTTTCAGTAGGCTTTAAAAGGTGAGAAAACAATGTAACAGTGAACTGAATTTCTGTGGATTCAATTTCTTCTGAGAAATGCAAGAGAAACCCTGATTCTTGATTTACTGCCAAAGAAAAGTCAGTTTGATCGATTCCTGAGCCAATCTTAAAAATCAGAGAAAACCTTAGGGTTGTGATTTTCTTGTGAAAAGGGGAGGGCAAATTTTGGGGTACAACAATGATGGAAACCAAGTTGTCAGAGGCTGAATGGGTCCAGAACAGGTTTGACCAATTGAATTTGATCGAAGAGAAGAGAATGACAGCTTTGTGTCATGGACAGTTATATTAGAAGAGAATGAAGAAATCTTTTGATAAGAAGGTCAAGCCTCGTGAATTTAGAGAAGGCGACCTCGTGCTCAGGAAGATCATGTCTTTTAACGTTGATTCTAAGGGCAAGTGGACTCCCAAATTAGAAGGCCCATACGTTGTCAAGAAAGCCTCCTCTGGAGGTTCATTGATTCTTGAAACTATGGATGGCGAGGAGTTCCCACATCCCGTGAATGCTGATGCAGTCAAGAAACACTTCGCCTAAAGAAATAAAAGAACAGCTCGCTGAGTTGAAAACCCGAAAGGGAGGCTTAGGCAAAAATGAGCGTCTCGGTAGGCCGAAAACCCGAAAGGGCGGTCTAGGCAAAAATTAGAGACATAAACAGAATAAATTTCCCGCTAAGTTGAAAACCCGCAAGGGAAACTTAGGCAAAAGTTAGGGACTTTCTTGGCAAGTAACTACATCAGACAAGACTTGATCATTGAAGCAACAATCTTCTCGGATCCTCATCATACTTCAACGGAAGCTGCTACTTAGGATTTCAAAGGTTGTTAGAGGGGATAATGGTCGTTGTATCTCAATGTATCTTTTCCATTATATATTACCATTTTCTGAATTTTGTAATCATCCATGGAGTCTTGCCATTTGCAGACTACCATTCCATTAATGAAATTTGAGCCTTTACCCAATTCTTTGTATTTCTTATTTTAGTTAGCTTGCAAAGACTCCATTTATTATTGATGATAATTTTCAAAGCTAAAAGATTAAATAACAAAATTGATTTTCAAAAAGAATTTACAATTTGCTTTACTTTATAATTTGCGATGCAAGAAAAAAACAAAAGTGGTGATCCCAGGAATGGACGAACTCCAGTTGTTTTGAGAAGTCTTTGTTTCCCCCAGGAAGGTTTACTCAGGATGTTTTCGCTGTATTGGGCTTGTGACTTTAGAATCCCCAGTCAAGTATTGGTTCATTTTCTTTCTTCTTTTCTAAGTTTGCACGATGTGAAGACTCAATCCAAGATTTCTCCAGTGAAGGTTTCGCTTGTTTGATAGAAGTTCTTTCTGCTCATAGAAGTTGGTACAATAATTACTCTCGAAGAACACGTGTCTCCGGGTTTCTCCAGTGAAGAACGTATATTGGCTTTACCTTTTGAGAATGTGGTGTTGACCTCCCCAATGAAGTCAGTACGAAATCCCCAGTTAATATCTTGATGAGGGGGTATTACATGCCTTAGCGAAGTTTGTGTGTTTTTCCTCCTTCAAAATAGGCCTGAATTCCCCAGTGAATGTTTTGAGGATTTGGTGTCCATCTGCTTTACTTGAAATTAGTTTTGCAATCCCCAATAGAAGCGTTACATTTTAAAACATTTACTTCCCCGTTAAAGTATGAATGCTACTTCTTGGTGAAGCCTGGAGAAGGATGTTATATCTCTGTATATGTACGGTTTCGTCACTATACTATGTTTCTCCCCAGCGAAGTTAAGCTGCGAAATAGGATTTTGTTTCCTTAGTTGGTGCTTACTTTTTCTTGGAATGTTCATCTTGGATGTGATTTAGCCGATGGTTGTTTGTTCCTGAGTTGGTTTTGCTTGGTTACTCCCAGTGTTATATGTCTGTTTCGTCAGCATGTGAACGATAACACTCATACATTCATACATACATCATGAATAGTTAAAATTTGGCAAATCATTGATCATTCACATTCGTTATTATTTTGTGGATGTATTGCCTTGTTTTGCAGATTTATGTTGTCCTCTCTCCGATAGAGTGTCGGCCTTAAGCAGAAAGTGTATGTTCTTTCAATTTCCCCACTGAATTATCCCTCGTGGAAGATTTTTGCTTTAGTCTTCCTACACAGCTCTTTGTCTGGATGATTTGGGTTCCCTCCTGAGTTTATTTCTCAAAGGATGTATTTTCGATGACTGTCTCATTCCAGTTTATTTCTGGTTTGAATTTTTGATCCTCGGCAATATTATTACTTGGGATTTCTGCAAGCTTCGAGTTTTGGTTTGAGAATGTGCATTTAAATTGCATGAGAAGATTTTATCTCCTCAGTAGGAATATAGTGGCATTTCCCCAGGAAGTCGTATCTCTTTCCCCAAGAAGCCATTTTGTTTTCCCCAGGGAGTCATTTTATAATCCTTCCTATAACAGCAAGTAGAAGGTCTCTTTATTTGAGCAACTTATACTTCCCTGTAAATGTCGACGTTACTTTTTTTGATATCTTCTCTATGAGTGGATAGTTTGCAGTTCATTTTCAAATTACTCCAGTGGATGGCAAGACTTTCAATATCGCAGAGACAGTTCACTGTGAAATATTTGAAAGTGGTAGTCTCTTTATTTGAGATAGGTTATATATTACCCTTTCCAAGAAGAATGCTTTGGTTAAAGAAGAAGTTGAGACCCGTTCTAGGAGAAATGCTAGAATTTTGGGAAAACTTGTTATCTTTTGCTACCCTCAGTGAACGTTGGTAGTTCATCGTCAGTGAACGGAGATGCTATGATATATTTTCTCTCTACCTTCAGTGAAAGATGGTAGGTCACCTTCAGTGAAAGTTAGTGCTTGTCATCTTTTTGCTACCCTCAGTGAACATTGGTAGTTCATCGTCAGTGAACGATGATGCTATGATATATTCTCTTTCTACCTTCAGCGAAAGTTGGTAGGTCTTCAGCAGTGAATGTTGATGATTGTTATCTTTTTGCTACCCTCAGTGAACGTTGGTAGTTCATCATTAGTGAACGGCAATGCTATGATATATTTTCTCTCTACCTTCAGTGAAAGTTGGTAGATCACCTTCAATGAAAGTTGGTGCTTGTTATCTTTTTGCTACCCTCAGTGAACGTTGGTAGTTCATCATCAGTGAACGGCGATGCTATGATATATTCTCTTTCTACCTTCAGTGAAAGTTGGTAGGTCTTCGATAGTGAACGTCGATGATTGTTATATTTTTGCTACCCTCAGTGAACATTGGTAGTTCATCGTCAGTGAATATTGATGCTATGATGTATTTTCTCTCTACCTTCAGTGAAAGTTTGTAGGTCACCTTCACTGAAAGTTGGTGCTTGTTATATTTTTGCTACCCTCAGTGAATGTTGGTAGTTCATCGTTAGTGAACGATGGTGCTATGATATATTTTCTCTCTACCTTCAGTGAAAGTTGGTAGGTCACCTTCAATGAAAGTTGGTGCTTGTTATATTTTTGCTACCCTCAGTGAACGTTGGTAGTTCATCGTCAGTGAACGGAGATGCTATGACATATTCTCTTTCTACCTTCAGTGAAAGTTGGTTGGTCTTCGACAGTGAACGTCGATTATTGTTATCTTTTTGCTACCCTCAGTGAACGTTGGTAGTTCATCATCAGTGAACGGTGATGCTATGATATTTCTTTTCCTTCTACCTTCAGTGAAAGTTGGTAGTTCATCGTCAGTGAAAATCGATGATTTTTTCTCTCTACCTTCAGTAAACGTTGGTAGCTCACCGTTAGTGAATGTAGGTGTTGTTATTTCTTTTCTCTTTCTACCTTCAGTGAACATTGGTAGTTTCGCCTTCAGTAAATGTTGGTGTATCCTTTGACTTTTTATCACCCTCTTTGAGTCAGGTCTTTTGATCCACCAGTGATTTAATTTCCTGGCCGGGTTTCTCTTTTTTTTTCTTCTTTATTTCCTTTGTTACATCCCCAACGGTGTTTTGCGTCTCTTTGATTTTGTTCATATGCATTCACGCTCATAAGCATTGCATGGCATATTAGGGCCAAAATATGGTTTATTTTATATTTAAGTATCTTTGATCGCGTTGACACGAAGATTTTAACCTTCGTATCTTCGGATACAAGAAACTTAAAAAAGGGCAGCTGTTTTACCCTAATTTTTGCCCCTAAGATCCCTTCATCGTACCATGTTGATTCAATCACAACAAGATCACATTAAGGCTTTTGGTTCCCCCCTCATATCTTTAGCATTGCTCTTTGAGGAATCACCAAGCACCTTGAATTGATTTCTTTTGTGATCATGAATATTTTGTCTTGATTTTTATTTTAGCTAATAAAATTCAATGTTGGTTTGTCTCACATGTTAATAATGTAGGTAAAGGCAATGAGGCTTAGCAAGTTGCTCCATGGGTTCATGAGTTTATTTCCATGCCCTAGTCAATAAAGCTTGAGAATTCCAAACCTAACGATGGAAGTTGTTTTGGAGGGGATGGCATGGCAAGGTTATTTTGGTTCACTACATTTAAAATTTATCAAAACTGATTCAAAAGTGCAATGGATTGATTGAAGAATTTGTCATGGTTGGACAAGGTCTTATTCCCATTGATCACAAGTGCATATTTCTCTCAATTATCAAGATATGGAGGTAGTTTTGATGGCTATGAGTTCTAGTTTTCAACCTCAATGACTTCTATTTACAAAGCAAGAGGGTTGGTACAAGACGCTGGTTCAAAATTGGCAAAGTTCCTCAAAGAATTTTCTTGGTCTAGGAGCTATGGTTTTGAACTTCAAAGAAGTATATCTTGCTTATCTTTTGGTATTTTTGAGTGATTCCAAAGACATCCTTCTCTTCAAAAGGTTATTAACAAATAACTTCAAAAGTTTCAATTAGTTTTCATGTATAAGAAACTTTATGATGAAGAAATATTACAAGTCCTCCAAATGAACCCCCAATTTCTCATGTTTGACTTCAAATGATCATAACTTGGTCAATTTTTATCACCTTGAGCCCACTCTTTTTCCATAATAATCTTGAGGATGTGAACTTTATCCCTTATTTTATATGAAAAAGTGAGAAAATGGATGGAAGATGCCCTAAAGATACAAAATATTATAGGCTATTTCATGATTTTTTGCCAACTTCAACAATTCATAACTCTCTCAATTTTTGGAGATTTTTTGCCATGTTTGGATGCAAAACATTATAGGTCACTTTTGATGAAAATTTGAAATATTTCTAAGTACGGAAAGTCAACCCTTTTTCTCTAACTTTGACTTAATGCAACTTTCATCTCAAGCATCCATTTGATTTCATTATTTTTCCATTGCAAAGCTTGTAACATCATTTATGTAAAGCATCAAGAATCATGCCCTAGGACCCCTTGAGCTGAGAATGCCATTAGTTTGAACTTGGTAACTTGAAACTAAAGTTTATTCTAAGGTCAGAATTTGAAATCATTGATTTAGCTTCTAAACACTTTGTTTCTGCGCGTTTTTGCCTCTAAACATGTTTAGTGAACTTCCAGAAGTGATTAGCACAACAAAACGCGTGTTTTGGATGAGTTTTGATCAAATTATAAGTCACACTTTTCTTGTTTGTAACTTCACCATTTCACACGCTTGGACATTCCATTTGATTCCTTATAAATAGAGGGTCATTCCTCATTCGTTTTCTCAAGCTTGGATAGCCAAAATCACCCTGCCAAACTTGTTCCATAACTCAAATTTCTGCAACTTCGAAATCTGTTTTCAAGCCTTTTTCAATCCAATTTTTCTATCAATTTACCTTCCTTGATCTTCCCTGAAGCTAACCATATAATTACATTCAAGAATTGTGCCCTATATTGCTCCATAGAAGTCCAGTTTCTGAGCGCTGCAACTCAACTTCAATAGGTAGATTTCTCCACTAATTCTTCAAAACCTTGATATCATTGTGATGTTCTCATTGCCCTGGTTCTAGTCGCAACACTTACTTTTATCTAGAAACATGTTTTGACCATGAAATTTCAAATCCCTTTTCAAAACTTTCCTTCCAAATTGCTTGAGCTACAATTTATATAAATTTGTCGCGAAGGTGTGGTTGTCTTCGTCTTGAAGAGACGAAGCGAGTGACATAAGTATGAGCTTCTGATTTTACAGTTTGAGAGACCTACAATTCACGTTGGCTGGAGGTTAAAGATGACCAACGTGTCATCTTCCAACCAATGAAGGCGCGCCATCTGTTTTTTTTTTTGAAAATCTGATTTAATTATTGATTTTATGCTTTATTCACTAATGACCATGATATGCACAGCGCGCCAGATCCCTTGGATTTGATTACTAACGCGTTTTGACTCTCATCCAATGGTCCACATATTTTTGACTTTATTTTTCTTTTCTGATTTTTATATTTAATTGTTTTAAATTTCAAAAAATCATAGAAAATTCATTTTTAGTCCAAAAAGTCTGAAAAATTATGGAAATTTTTTTTTGATTTTTATTTTTTCACAATTTTATTGTGTTTTGATATTTTTTATAAATTTTCACTTTGTTTGATTTGTTTTAAATGTTTAAAAATACTTTTATGCATTTTTTAATTTTGAAAAAATTATGGAATGATCCAATGATATTGTGACAAATATTGGTGACCTCATTCTTTTTTTATTTCTGACTTTGGTATTATTTATCATTTTTGGTTCATTTTACTTATTTCCTTTAATTTTAAAAATAGTTTCTGACTTTAAAAAATTACCAAAAATTTTATAAGAATATTATAATTCATTTCTGATTTTTCTATGGTCTTACTTTTTATTTCTTTATTAATTTGAACATAGTTGATATTTTTCTCTTTTATTTCTACTTTAAAAACATTTTAAAACCTTATATATATATATATATATATATATATATATATATATATATATATATATATATATATATATATATATATATATATATATATATATATATATATATATATATATATATATATATATATATATATATTAAATGCAATATTATTTTGTGATTATTCTCTGGCTGATCTTGGGTTGAATTTTTTATTATGAACTTTGTTAACATCATTGGATCCATGGTGTTGAGTTTGACTCCATAAAAATGGATGAATGATTTTAATAATAGTTTAATTAAAATTTAATTCAAATGTGGTTTGTTTGTTTCATCCCCTCCCTCTTCATCTTATTCCCCTTTCTCATTGTATTATATGTTATGGGATAATTATATCTATATCATTTATCCAAACATGAAATACATATATTTCTATTGACCGACCTCAAAATAGGTGCGACTTCTATATAAGTCCACTTACGATTGCTAAACATAGCACTAAATTTTGTCCCGATTCGAATAAATGATCATTCGTGGCCCAAACCTATGTTTGCAAACCCAAGTATGTTAATTTGATCTCTTTGATGCAATAACCTTGAGATTCATTGTGTGGAGGCTTTGGTCCTACGAACTCTCTAATGAATCTACAACACTTTTGGTCAACGCGGATCACTTAAACATCGTTGATCATTAAATGGTAATTTTGAGGATTCTAAATGGATGATATACTTGACAAAAAGCAAATGAAACTTGTTGTGTGGAGGCTTTGGTTCTACCAATCCTTTAATAAGTTCCAAATGCAAGTTACAAGATGGTCATCCAACTAACCACTAACTATTAAATTGTTTTTACTTTATGCCCTTTTTATTTTTTTTATGCTTTATGTATCATATACTTTAAGCATTACATTTCATGTCATTTTATTTTTCTCACTTGAGATTTTTCTTTTCTCTTCTAAGACACCTAATAATCAACATGAACCATAAAAAATCCTTTAATGATACTTGGACTATTTGGATACTATCCTTGGCATTATGGAGCATTGGACTTCTTGGACTTAGGAATAGAAACCTTGGCCTATGTTGGATACCTTGTCACCTTGATGGATATTTTGTCCG
The DNA here is from genome assembly GCA_948472305.1 of Vicia faba. Lineage (NCBI taxonomy): Eukaryota > Viridiplantae > Streptophyta > Magnoliopsida > Fabales > Fabaceae > Vicia > Vicia faba. The sequence continues at coordinate 107,768,103 of OX451741.1, forward strand.
GAGTTCTTGAGGTTTACCTCAAGACATTGAGTTGTTTATTTGTTTTGTGTGCAGGTTATTGTGATTACATACTTTGTTTGTAATCTGGAATTCACCCGTATACAGTCGTTACTCTGCCCAATTTTTGTGAAGACTTAATACATTTGAAGTTTGGTTCTCATAAGAGGTCTAGTATCTTTGCTTGCTTGGTTTCAATCCAAAGAATGGTAATTCTATCTTGGCTCATAATGTCAAGTATTGGCTTCTTGTTGGTTAAATGGTTCTTATCCCTAGCTTTTGCCTTATGCTTTAGGATAGTCTCTTCTTCTCCTCACATCTTCTTTAATTTCAAAAATCTTTTCTCTCCTTTTGAAAACTCTTCTTGTTTTTTAAACTTGAACCACTTTCATAATAAACTTGGACTTAGGTCCATGCATTTTCAAAACCTTTTCATAAATAAACTTCAATCAACTTAATAATACCTTGACATTTTTTGTGAGAAGACTAAAAGTCAATAAATCTTATTTCAAACCATTTTTCCACTTTGGCTTTTTATTTTAAAACCTTTCTCAAAAGATTAGACTCTTGTCAATCCTTGTAGTGATGCAAATAACTATACTTCTACAATATGTAGTGAAGAGAGATATTTTCCACTTGGGTATTGAGTGAGGCATTGTTGGTTTTAAAATCCATGTCATATCCTCCACTTTGAGATGATGCAAATTCTCCTTTCTCATGATTGTGGATAGTAAGTATGTTTTTCCACACGGACAATGACGACAATGTCTTATCTTATAAAATAAATTAACATACTTATGTTTTAAAAATTTTAAAAGAGGAACTACGTGTACCCTGATCCCCTATTGCATAAAAGGTGGTACATAGGCACTAAAGGTTCGCAACCGCGGCGGGTGAAAAAACCATAAAAATATATTTCTTTTCTCACCTCTACCATCCATTTTTATACAACTTTTTATAGCCAAAACATACAGATTTTACAAAGAGGTTCCTGCGGAGTACCGTAGATGTTTAGGATGCTAATACCTTCCCTTTGCATAACCAACCCCCTTACCTTGAATCTTTCCCCCTATTTTTTGGTTACTATCTCTTTCCCCATTACTTTGGAAAAAATAAAGCACGGTGGCGATTTTTATTTTGATCTGTATAAGTCTAGTAAATTCAATGGCTTAGTCTTAAACATTTCTATCGCTACACCTGGGAAACGAACAACATCAATAATGCCATCACTGCAAAGGAACGACATTTTGCAAATGATTCCACCTCAGCACGCAAAGGGGGAAGGGACTTTCGTCATATGAGTGAAGACCTTATTGGGGATCTTGGATAGAGGCTTCAGACCATGCAAACCCAAAATCAAAATGAACCAAGACTTGACTGGGGAAAATAGGATCACAAGCCCAACACTGTACCATATATCAATTAGTATCATCTCTAACTATCTGAGAAACACAAGAAGATCATACGCATACCAGCAAAAGTGATCTGGGAGAACCTCCTTTGGGAATACATACTTCCAAAATTTCCGAGTTCATCCTTTCTTGGGATCACCACTTTTGTTTCTCTTGAGTCACAAACTCTTAAAGTAAGAAGTAATTTGTAAATTATTTTCAAAAAACAATTTTGTTATTTAGTGTTTTTGTTTTGAAAATTACTATCAATAATAAATGGAGTCTTTGTATGTAGAATAAAATAAGAATTGCAAAGAATTGGATAAAAGCTCGAGCTTCATTGATAGAATGGTAGTTTGCAAATGGCGAGACTCCATAGATGATTACAAAGTTTGGAAAATGGTAATATATATTGAAAAATATACATTGAAATACAATGACCATTATTCCACCTAACAACTTTGAATTCCTGAGCAGTGACTTCTGTTAAAGTATGGTGAGAGTCTAAGAAGATTGTTGCTCCAATGATCAAGTCTTGTCTGACGCAGTTACTTGCCAAGAAATCCCTAACTTTTGCCTAAGTTTCCCTTGTGAGTTTTCAACCCAGTGGGAGAATTTATTTTGTTTATGTCTCTAATTTTTGCCTAGACCGCCCTTTCGGGTTTTCAGCCTACCGAGACGCTCCTTTTTGCCTAAGCCACCCTTTCGAGTTTTCGACTTAGCAAGTTGTTCTTTTATTTCTTTAGGAAAAGTATTTCTTGACTGCATCAACATTCACGGTGTCATACCCCAAATTTGTCCTACCTCTTTACTTTTGTATGGCTTAGGTTTTTCATATTAATTTGCATCATCCTCACTAGGTCGTTTGCATATCATGCATTTTCATTTAATAAGACAATGATTCAAGGCATCAGTGGTTATGCCAATCAGGGTTTCATATTGGTTTGAGGCTTCTTTATCCAATAAGGTGGATTTCTCCGGTTCTTCCTAGAGTAGTGGATAGTATGGATTAGGTTTCTTGGTTCAGGGTTATTATGGATTCTTTTTCCATCGAAATACAAGGGTTATTCTTCATTCACGTTCATCAAGGTCAAAATACTAGGGTTTTCAGCTGAGTTTGCTTGCGTTATGAAGTCATGTACCCATCACTTCTTGGGTTTATTTTCAAGGGATGGAATAGAGATATGAAGACTCTTCTTTGGTTTGTGGGTCAAGATACCTCATCTTATGCGTGCATCCATCATTTATATTGGGCTTTAACGAAGATCATCACAACTAGGGTTTCATTGAATTTTTCTTAGGAGCTTACATTTAGTTGCTTGAATTATAAGAGATTCCTTTTGAATTTTATTCAAAATATTGGGTTTTAAATGGGGATTGTAAAAGTTCGTTGAAAGCTTTATTCGAGTACAAGGCATTATGGATTTGAGATTCAAGCATTAAACTAAGATTTCTTCAAGAGACTAGCTTGATTTATGAAGTGATAATGAAACTTTATGCCATGAATTCAAATGATGGAAGTCATGGTCATGGATTTAACATGGAAGGACTGAGTAAAATTCAAGTACAAGTCATAAGAATTGAAGTCATTATAGTGGTTGACATGGAATTGGAAGGCTTAGGGATTCATAAAGGAGAAATATTTGTATTGTTAAAGTTTCCTTCCATTATTACAAAGAAAAGTTCCAAAGAAATTTACAAAGCGAGTTACAAAGTTGAAATACAAGTTACAAATATTTTGTTTACAAATAAAAGATATATGTTCTTCAAATTTCTTTGCTTCATCTTGAAGTGACTTGTCCTCACTCCTTGCCATGACTTTTCCTTCAAGTCTTCAACCTTTCCTTGCCTTGCCTTCTTCACCTTCCATCAATCCACACATGAAAAAGAAACAAACAAGAAATTGAGTTAGTTCAATCGTAACTTGAATAAGAAGTTTGCAAGCAAATTTTTCTCTCTAATCTCATCATTAGGGTTTGGGTTTGGAATCATATTTTAGGGATGTGAGTTCAATAATGCTTACTAGCAACAGAAGCCTCATACACTTGATTCACAACAAATCAAAATTTTGATTCAATCATGAGCTATTTTCTCCTATTTTGCAAATCACAAAAGTTTGAGTTTTGGTTCACAAATAGGAAAGAAATTAAAAACAAGTTTACTGCAAAAACAAAGTCAACAAGCAAAGTTATTTGCTTTACAGGAAAAAAAAGCCAAAAAACTGTCTAAACTGTCCAAACAGAACAGGCCAAAAACCTGCACATCAACTGTCCAAATTGTCCAACCAGAACATGTCAAAAACCTGCACATCATTTGTCCAAACAAATTAAGCCAAAACTGTCCAAACAGTCCAAACATAACCATTCGAAAAACCTGCACATCAACTGTCCATACTGTCTAAATAAAGTAAGCCAAAACTGTCAAAACCAGTCCCAAACTTGAACCAAACTAGCAAGTTAACAGCAACAATCCGAAAGCATCAAAACAGGGCAGCAAAACAATTCAGAAACCATGTCATTGTTTCACCCTAAATCCTTTTCCTTGGGATATATAACAGGCATAAAAAATATACAGTGGGAACGGTTTTTTGAATAATAAAAAATATCACCAACCAAAGAAAAATAACATCCACCTTTGTTAGCAGAAAACTGAAAAACAAACATAAACCATAATCAACACAAAACACAAACAAAGTCATCATTACCATTCTCGCAACAAACCCAGAAAGTGCAAATCATCATCATCATTTTCACAAACATAGAAAATACAAAAACCCCAACATAGTCATCACCATCATCAAAAAATGCAGCAAGCTATAAAAAAACCATAATTCATTCATCATATTCCTAAACACAAAACCGTTCAAAAAATCTGAGAAAGCAGAAGAAGAAAAGAACAAAAATAGAGAGATCTCACTGCGAAGTCACGAGAGGTAGTGTTTCAAGCGGTCCGTGGAGCACGAGGCTCCATTTCTTTGTCCCTTTTCCATTTTTCATCATCAATTTATATTCACCATCATCATTTGCACAAACATTTGAAAACTAGGGTTTCCAAACCCCTTTTTAGATCTAGGCTAGATCTTTAATCCCCTGCAAAATCAAGTAAGAGATTAGAGAAGAGGGAAGAGAGACGATTCAGAAAACATAAAAAAATTTAGGATCAAAGCCCTTTCACTGTGAACTGCCGCCGCTGCCGCAGGGAGGGGATTTCCGGTGTGGCCAGAGTTTCTTCTCCGGCAAAGGAACCTAGAGAGAGGTGAGAGAATTGAATAATTTAGAGAGAGAGAGAGGAAACGAGCACAAATAAATGGAGAGAGACCATTTTGTTTGATATTTTTTTTTGTTTGTTGTTTCTTTTGTTTTTTAGGTGGGACAGGTGTCACCGACCAATGGTGACACCATGTTCGTTCCAGTACGCTTCAGTCCACCGTGCTCCTTCGCTCATATGCACTCCAATCATCAACCATTGTTTCATCATCAGATTCATTGCTTCAGAGCTGCACACCCGTGGTAAACATCCTGGAGCCTCACACGCAAGAACAGATGGACCAGTCTATTGGGCCTGAACTCCCATGTATTTCTGCACCCCCTGTTTTACTCAGTTCAAGCCCACTTCTGTTTTTTTAAACACATTTTTTTTGTTTTGTCTTAACTATTTTATCAAACATTAAGAAAGACCACAAAAATTATATTTTAGAATTTACTTTTAATTTTTTTTAATTTTCATTTTTTGCTTAAAAACTACCAAAAATATATTTTAGAATTTATTTTTAATTTTCTTTTAATATTTTCTTTAATTAAAAAATCACAAATATATACTTAGAATTAGTTTGTTAATTTGCTTTCATTATTTTCTTTATAAAAAAAATACAAAAAATATGTATTTAGATTTAGTTTTAATTTTCTTTTAAATTTTCTTTCTTTAATTAAAAATCACAAGAATAAGTTTATAATTGACTTTCTTTTAATATTTTCTATACTTAAAAAATCATAAAAAAATATAAAATACAAAAACATATGATTACTTTTTTTAGCTTATTAAATTTAAATTTTTTTATTTAATATTATTAATTCCTTAGAATAGTTAATATTATAAATCATTTAATTAGTTTACTTGTTGATTTTCAATATGGTTGTATTATTTGTTTAACTAGATTTTTTAATTGAACTTTTGATTCATCCTCATTCATAAACTTGTATCCCCATCCCCATATGGTTTGTAATAGTTTAAATTTTTTATTTCTTTGCTATTTTCTTTATATATTTAGACTGCCAATTATGCATATTTTGTCCAAGTAGAGCACTTGGCCTCCTCTTGGACTCATCATCAATGAGAAGATATCCACTTACAAATGCACACATTTCATAGTTTGGTCCTGAGCTTTTCTACAACGACAACTATTCGATTGATTATTTCAATTGGTCGTTTAGAATACTAGTGCCACGCTAGTCCCACTTTCTAGGAGCATTCATATAGCCACCTTGTATGGGATTTTGATTTTTATCTTATGCATTGAGGAAACTCTCTTCTCTCTCTTTGGTTTACATACCAAGCATCTTCGTAAAGGGTCTCATAGTTGAGTTTGGGAACGGCCATTCTCACGAGGTTAATCAAGTCTTGCCCTTGGTTAACCATAACCTGAATCAACCACTTTGGTTCATATACCAAGTGTTTCCATGCACAAAGGGTCTCATGGTTGAGGGTTGGAGCACCTACTCTCAGGAGATTAATCAAGTTCACCCCTTGGTTAATCATAACTCGATTCAATTCACATACACCAAGCATTCCATTTACGCCTTTCATGATCCTACTCATTGTGTCGTCACAAACACTGTCTCCTTTTACTTTGTGCTTATAACATGTTCCCTTAGGATGATGGTTTCCTCTTCTTAATATGTGAACTAAATTAGACCTTAAGTTGGAACCCATGCATGACAACATTAGGGTTTCTTCTAGTCTCCCTCTTAAAACTTTTTCTTCTTTTGTAATTAAAACTTCTCTTTCATAAATCAAAAATCCAAAAAACATTTAATCATTACTCGAATAAATTCTAAAACTCACAAAAAATTCAACCAATCAAAACTCCCCCAAAAGGGAATGTTATCTCCGTTCTACCGCGATACAGGCCATGCCTATTGCTAGAATGCGTACGTTAACGTCGCCCACTAAAAAAACACCAACAAACCAACATTTTCTAGAAGAACTACAGTGTTCTGATTCCTTCACTGGATACGTAGGAAAAGGGTTGCGAGACCCTTACGAACGCACTAATGAAAAATCATTTATTTTCCCTTAGCAAGTATAGTTATAGATAAACACACCCTTAGAAGCAGACAAACAAAATGGATCCCGTTGAGTATAACAGATGTGAGGGGTGCTAATACTTTCCCCTCGTATAACCGACTTTCTTACCCTTTCTCTTGTTTGAAAGGCCATCTTATCTATCTTCTTGTGGTTTTCTCGATATTTCCCATTCCTTTGGGATAAATGAAGTTCAGTGGCGGCTCTGTGTTTTTTTACCGGTAGCTTCACACGGGACACGGGAACTCCTCGCCATCCATAGTTTCAAGAATCAATGCACCGCCAGAGAAGGATTTCTTGACAACATATGGACCTTCAAAATTGGGAGTCATCTTGCCCCTAGAATCAGCGTTAAAAGACATGATCTTCCTGAGCGCGAGGTCGCCTTCTCTGAATTCACGAGGCTTGGCCTTTTTATCAAAAGCTTTCTTCATTCTATTTTGGTATAATTGGCCATGGCACAAGGCCATCATTCTCTTTTCTTCAATCAAATTCAATTGGTCAAACCTGTTATGGACCCATTCAGCCTCTGACAACTTGGTTTCCATGATCACGTGTAAAGAGGGAATCTCAACCTCGATCGAGAGCATTGCTTCCATACCATACACAAGGGAGAATGGGGTTTCCCTTGATGAAGTGCCGACGGATGTACGATACCCATGCAAACAAAAAGGGAGCATCTCATACTAATCTTTATAGGTAACAACCATTTTCTAGATGATCTTATTGATGTTTTTATTAGCAGCTTCAACAGACCCATTCATCTTTGGCCTGTATGAAGATGAATTATAATGGACAATCTTGAATTCTTCATAAAGTTATGTCATCATCTTATTATTCAAATTCGAGCTGTTGGCGGTGATAATCCTGCTTGGCACACCATATCGACATATAAGATTATTCTTGATAAAGCGCACTACCACTTGCTTAGTGACATTAGCATAGAAAGATGCTTCCACCCATTTGGTGAAGTAGTCAATTTCCACCAAGATAAAATGATGTACATTCGACGCCTCTGGTTCAATCATTCAAATCATGTCAATACCCCACATAGAGAAAGGCCACGGAGAAGAAATAACATTGAGAAGTGTCGGAGGCACATGAATTTTATCAGCGTAAATTTGACACTTATGGAACTTCTTTGCAAATTTATAATAGTCAGATTCCATTATCAGTCAATAATAACCTTCCCTAAGCATCTTCTTTGCCATCGAATGTCCATTGGTATGGGTACCAAAGGAACCTTCATGGACTTCATGCATCAACATGTCTGCTTTGTGTCTATCCACGCATATGAGCAAGACCATGTCATAATTTCTTTTGTATAGCACATCTTCATTGAGGAAAAATCTATATGCCAACCTTTTCAATGTCTTTCTATCCTTATTTGACGCACCAGTCGGGTATTCCTGACTCTGAAGAAAATGTTTGATATCATAATACCAAGGTTTCTCATCTGACATTTCCTTTGTTGAAAACACATGAGCTGGTCTATCCAAGCGTCACACTGTGATACGTGGCATATCATTCCAAGCATTTACTTGATACATAGAGGCCAAAGTTGCTAAAGCATCCGCCATTTGACATTCATCTCTGGAAATATGATGGAATTCAACTTTGTTAAAGAAGGGTAATACTCTTAAAACATAGTATTTGTAAGGAATCAAGCCAGGGTAACGAGTATCCCATTCTCCTTTAATCTGTTTTACTACTAAACTGAATCGCCATACACATCTAGAACTTTGATTCTAAGATCAATAGCCTCCTCGAGACCCATGAAACTGGCCTCATACTCTGCCATATTATTGTTACAATCAAATGTCATCCTTGAAGTAAAAGGAATATGTGATCCATGAGGAGTGATAATCATAACACCAATTCCTTTCCCATAAGCATTCACAGCTCCATCAAATACCATACCCCACTAGAATTCAGGATCAGGACCTTCCCCAGGCAAAGGTTCATCATAATCTTTTATTTTCAGAAACATAACATCCTCATCAGGAAATCATATTTAATAGACTAATAATCATCAACCGATTGGTAAGAAAGATAATCCGCCAATACACTACCTTTTATAGCCTTTTGAGTATTGTATTAAATATCATATTCAGACAACAGCATCTGCCAGCGGGCAATTCTCCCAGTAAGAGCAGGCTTTTCAAAAATATACTTAACTGGATCCATTTTTGAAATAAACCAAGTAGTGTGATTCAACATATATTACCGCAACCACTTTGCCGCCTAGGCCAGAGCACAATATGTCTTTTCCAACATAGAATACCGCGATGCACAGTCAGTAAACTTCTTGCTGAGATAATAAATGGTATATTCCTTCTTCCTTGTTTCATCTTGTTGTCCCAAAATATAACCCATATAATTACCTAACACTGTCAGATACATAATCAATGGCCTTCCTTCAACCAGAGGGAGCAAGATAGGAGGTTCAAGCTGACACTCTTTAATACTTTTAAATTCCTTTTGGAAGTCATCTATCCACACACAACCTTGATCTTTCTTTAACAACTTAAAGATCGGCTCATAGGTTGCAGTCATGTGGGAGATAAATCGGGAATATAATTCAAACGCCCAAGGAAGCCTCTAAAATTTCTTTTCAGTCCTTGGTGCAGGCATTTCTTGAATTGCTTTGACTTTATCAGGATCAAATTCAATTCCTTTTTGGCTGACAATGAAACCTAACAATTTACCTGATCGAACATCGAAGGTGCATTTATTTGGATTCAAGCAGAGACGATACTTCCTCAAACGCTGAAACAGTTTCAACAAATCTTCTATATGCCCTTATAAAGTCTGGGATTTAGAAATCATATCATCAACATATACCTCAATTTCCTTGTGCATCAGGTCATGGAATAGGGTTGTCATAGCCCTCTAGTACGTTGCACCAGTGTTCTTCAACCCGAAGGGCATCACTCTGTAACAGAACATTCCCTAGGGTGTGATAAACATTGTTTTTTTCATGTCCTCAAGAGCCATTCTTATTTGATTATATTCGGAAAATCCTTCAATGAACGAGAATACTTTGAATTTTGATGTACTATCAACCAACATATCAATATGTGGCAATGGAAAATCATCTTTTGGACTAGCTTTGTTTAAATCTCTATAATCAACGCACATGCGAACTTTTCCGTCTTTATTTGGTACTAGGACAATATTGGAAATCCACTGAGGGTACACTAATGTCACAAGAAAACCGGCATTAATATGCTTTAAAACTTCTTCTTTAATTTTCACTACCATATCAGGGTGAGTTCTTTGCAATTTCTGCTTGATTGGTGGGCACTCTGGCTTTAGCGGAAAATGATGTTCCACAACATCAGTATCCAAACCAGGCATGTCTTGGTATGTCCAAGAAAAGATATCCACATACTCTTTCAACAATTCAATCAACCTTCTCTTTTCATCAGGATGCAAAAATGCTCCAATCTTGACTTCCTTTGGATCTTCCTCTGAACCCGAATTGATTGTCTCCAACGGCTCTTTGTACGGTTGAATGGCACTTTCCTCGCGCTCAAGAAGTTGTGAAACCTCTTCAGGGATTTCATCATATTCTTCTTCTCCTGTCACATACACAGGATATCCAAAGTTGGGAGAGGGTGCATGGTCATTGTATTCAACAAGTTTTTTAATTAATCTGCCCATATGATTTATGATTGCTTTTAGAAATTGGCATTATAACAAGTGACTATGCAGATTTATTTTCAATTATTATTAATTTTGAAAGTGTTTTTTCTGATTACCATTTTCCAAGAAAAATCAAAAAATAAAGACACAATTTGAGAATCAAAGACAACTTTTATTATTGATTTTAATGATCAAAGCAAACAGATAAGCCCATACAATATCAACTTTCACCTTGGGCAGAGTGAAATAAAAAAACAAATTACTTTGAGACATGAATGCAAGAGGAAACAACAATGGTGATCCAATTTTGGACTCTAACTCCATGCGTCACATAGTTTAGCATCTCTTGCTCTTCTTCACCTTCCAGAATAGCATTAATCCTAGGAACAGTTGGATGAAGGTAACCTTCGCTGTGAAAGATATCCTGATATTTCCCCAAAGCATACTTCGGCTTCATAATATCACCTTTACCATTCTTCGTAGAAAAACCAAACCAACTCTATTCTTATTCACAAGTGGGTCAATAATCTTCCCCCATACTTTACTAGGGCCATTACACACTACCTGCTGAGCATCCTTGAATGAAGCCATATAATTCTCATTCTCCCTTACGTTATCAACAAATAAAGCTTGGAAATGAGTTCCACTAGCAGATTCATCTACTTCCACAACACTGAAAGAGGATAAATGAGATATTAACAATGCTTGCCCTCCATTTATGATGACCACCTTCCCTCCGCGAATGAACTTCAGCTTCTGGTGCAAAGTTGAAGTGGCATCCCCTGCCTCTTAGATCCATGGTCGTCCCAGTAAACAGCTGTAAACGGGCACAATATCCATAACCTAGAATGTAATCTGAAATATGTGCGGGCCTATGTGAATAGGAAAATCTATTTCCCCGATAACAGACTTCCTTGATCCATCAAAAGCTTTCACAATTATGTCACTCAGGTGCATGGGAGTTCCTTGATACTTCAGCTTCATAAGCGTGCTCCTCGGTATGACATTTAAAGCAGACCCATTATCAATCAACACGTTTGACAATGAATCTTTCTTATAGTTCATGGAGATATGGAGAGCTAGATTATGATTCCTTCCTTCTTCAGGTAATTTGTCATCACAGAAACTCAGGTTATTACAGGATGTAATATTCCCTACCACACTGCTGAATTGGTCCAAAGGCATATCACTTTCTATGAAAGCTTGATCTAATACTCTCATCAAAGATTCCCTTTGGGCATGAGAGTTCATCAGAAATGCTAGAATAGATATCTTTGATGGTTTCTGCAACAATTGATCTACGATCTTGTAGTCGCTCATCTTGATAATGTTCAATTTATCATCCATATATTTTTCCAGAGTAGCACCGCTAGATTCCCCCACTGCTTTCTTAGGTTCAACACTTTCAACGACCTTCTTATTAGCACTAACATTCCCTCAAATGACAAGTGCGAAAACACGGCCACTGCAGGTCACTCAGCTGGCTTCAACAATATTATTGACATCATAAAAAGGTTGGATGGGAATTTCCACACCATCCTCCAAGATTGTAGCATTGTATTTATATGGTATGACTTTGTCTGATTCGTAAGGAACAGGACCCGGTAAGCAAATCACCACTGGAGAAACAACTGGCTTGCTACTGTACTCAATCTCTATAGGGGCGGAAAAACATAAATAAGGCACAATAACATTCACCCCTTCTTCAGAATACTTGGACACCACATAATCATTGCTGGAGAATATATCTTCAGTTGAGGAAAAGAACTCATCTGCAGAAGCATACTCAATATCTGACATAGTCTCAGCCAAGGAATCTTCAATCACATTAATCCCATTGTAATCATCTCTATTGCCTGAAAATTTGATAGTACCATTATCCAATAACAACTGAGTACCCCTTCTCTCAATGGAACAACCACGAGAATCTCTACAGCAAATCTGGCAGACCCATAATGGTGTTCTACTTGACCATCCATGTGACAGAAGGTAGCATACAACTACACCAAATCATCATTCATATGATTCATGTAAAAAGTCTAGAATTCACAAGGACATACGTAGACCATATTCACATCTTCCTCATACTCTGCCCTTGGCCTAATTATATGGATGAGGCCTTCATCCATCATTTCCTGAAGATCACCTTTTATCTTATCACACCCATGTATATCTGTACTGCAAATACCATAACCAGCATGGTCATGCGTATAGTAACTAAACTCGTAGAGGTCAGCGTGCATCTTTACCAAATCTCCTCTAACCAGGTTGATATCAAAAATTTCGGAAGTCCCCATGACAACCAGCAACCATGTTTACAACATTTACTCCTCCATGCTTTGGCAAAGGATTATATTTCACATTAGGGCCAACATATTTAAAGGATAAAAGGCCAGATCTCACCATCTTTTGCACCTCATATTTTAAAGGATAACAGTTCTCAACATTGTGCCCTGGTGCTTCCTGATGAAAAGCACATGTCTGGTATGCCTTATAATACCAAGGCAAAGGTGATGGTATAGAAGGGGTGGCCTGGTCTGAACCAACTTCTTTTGAATTAACGTCGTGAATAACTGTACATAGCTCATGGGAATGGAGTAAAAAGCCTCTCTCCATTGAGTTTTCCCTTGATTTCCCTAAGGAGGTGGTCTTTGATAGGAAATAATGGTTGGAGCTATATTGACGATAGGAGTCACAGAAGCAACCTATTGCTGATATTGTTGATTTCTTCTGGGTGGCCTAATCTTTCTCTCCATAATAACAGCATTCGCTTCACTTTCCTTCTTTCGAGAGAACCCGTATGACGACTTTTTCATCCCTTCATATTTAGTTAAGCGCCCTTCTCTAATAGCCTATTCCAAACGAACACCCATGCTTACCATTTCAGTAAAGTCACTTGGCATGCTGGCGACCATTTTTTCATAATAAAATGATCCAAGGGTTTTTAGGAAGACCTTGGTCATTTCTTGTTCTCCCATAGGTGGAACCACCTGGGCAGCTATCTCGTGTCATCTCTACGCATATTCTTTTAACGACTCCTTGTCTCTCTGAGCCATTGCCCTTAACTGGTCACGGTGAGGTGCCATGAACATATTATACTTGTACTATTTGATGAAGGCTTCTCCCAGATCATTGAAAGTACGAATGCTGCTACTGTCTAGACTCATATACCACTTCAGAGCATCACCAATTAAACTATCTTGGAATAAGTGAATGAGCAAGCGCTGATCATCAGTATGGGTAGACATATTCCTGATATACATCATGAGATGGTCATGAGGGCAAGAGTTGCCTTTGTACCTCTCAAATTCCGGTACTTTAAACTTTGCTGGAACCTTCATGTTAGGAACTAGGCAGAGTTCACTGACGTTGTGTCCGAATAATTCTTTTCCCCGAAGGGCCTTTACTTCCTTTTGTATCTCATTAAACTGGTCTTAAAAATCATCCAAACGATCACAAAAACCAAGACTTTCACTTGGAGGAGGAATAGGACGATAAACTTCATCATTAACAAATGGCACAACATTCACCGAAAGAGGTGCAGTGTAGTGGATCACTTTTCTAGCCATAGGAGTAACATGCACCACAAGAGACGCAGAAACAACAGCAGTTTGAGAAAATAGAGCAAATTGAGTATCCAAATTATAACCCTCTAGCATGAAGTTCTATGGCATTCCACACGGATAACCTCGAGGCATACGATTCTGAAAAACAGTGACTGGAGCAACGAAAAAGGAACTGTTGGAGTTTCGGAAGCAACCGTTGTCTGTTGAGGCTGAGCAAGTGGTGGATGATTCTGAGTAGCCACCAATGATTCCATAAGAGCTGTCAGATTGGCCATACCGGTCTTTAAAGTAGTAACCTTTTCGCGCAGCTCACGATTCTCTTGTTCAAGATTCTCTATTTTCTTCCTGGAATTAGCCTGAGTATGGTACTGGTGAGACAACTTGCTTCTGAATGAAGTAGAGAAACACAGTAAGACAGCTGGATATGAACATAAAGGCAAGAAATATGTATAGGATGATGCATGATATGCAATGCACAAGATTTATTGTTATTAATATTTCAAGGGACTTGTTGTACCCCAAAATTTTCCCTCTCCTTTTTATCAACATTTCTCATCACAAGGCCCTTGGAACTCAAGATCAAGCTAGGGTTTGCTCAGCTCAAGACACCTCCTTGCACTGTTGACCTAAATTAGGGTTTGAATTTGCACAGGGATGTTTTGACCTACAATGCCCAAAGTGACTTTCATACTTCATGTTGGACTCACAAGTTGGTCCATACCAAGTTTCAAGCCTTGATTCAAACTTTTGCCCATTCAATTGGACAGTTGACCTAGAAATCAACTATATTTGGGGAAAAGTCAACTGTGGCCAATTGACAGCCAAACCTCATGAATTTTGACCCACATCAACATTATGAACTCATGTGAACCATTTGATCAAGTTTGGATCATAATTCCACAAGAAATTTGATCAGATCACCAAAAGCGCAAAATGGTCATTTTTAGGGTTTTGACTGTGCAAAGGCAATTTTTGACTGTTTGACCCAGCCAATGGCAAATTAAGATCAACCATGGACTCAAGGACTCAATTACAACATCTTTACCCATTCAACAAGTTCAAAAGATCTCAAATCTATAGGATTGACAGATGGATTTTTCAGTCAACTGATCAAAATTTAACTGTATACTGAAAAGTCAAACTTTGACTTTTTGGTCAAAATCAAGTGCCAAGGGTCATTTTTCATCAATACATGCCAAATTATGAAACTTGTTCATCAAGAAACCCAAAAATGCAAATTAGGGTTTAAAATGGAAAATTTTCATAACTTAGAAACTTTCTAAGTTATGAAATTTTCTTATTTTTTCCTAACTTTGTCCCATTTTTTCACCAAGATGCAAATGGATTCAAACAAAACTTGAAACACGAAAGTTGTAGTACATCACAAAGTCTACAACTTTTATTCACAAAGTTTCCTCAAAAGAGGCTTGTATCTCAAGTTATGATTTTTGGAACAAGGGTATCTAAAACTTTTAACTTAGAGAAATTTTGCCCTAATCTAGGCAGGATTTTGACCCATCTTCTTGGCCATTTTTCACATAGTTCCACTTGGAGTTTCAAATTGCATTTCAAAAATGGATTATAATACATGTTCCAAGTTTTCCAAATTGTCCAAGGACTCCTCAAACACCCTTGTGGTTAGAGAGAATCGAATGCTTGAAGTTGGCAAAAACTCACTTTTGTCCATGACCAATACATGTCCATACAAACTTGCATTTTCAAATCAGCATGCCTTACACTAGTTTGCAGGCCTCTAAACCACTTCACACTCCATAATTTAATGCCAATCCATCAGTCTAAGCCTTTTTTTTGTTCATTTGGACATTATACACAAGATTAAGCCTTAAGTAGAAAAAGGCAAATTTCCATTTTTGCTTAAGTATGCTTTATGTCAAACCAACAATCCTTGAGCATTGGTCCAAGATCTCTTGCAGCAAAACAAATCCACAAATCAGAGGGGCCAAGAACAATGTATGCAAGCATATTTGACAGCCTATACAAGCCTGTAACTTCACTTCCACATTTGAACTTCAAGTAGAGAAAACTTGCAAAACATAAGCAATCTTTCATATCTGTTAAGAGAAGCTTAGACAAACATTATAGACAAGTTCCATACCTCCCAACAAGCCTAAAACACGACCCTTTCATCAATCAAACCTCCTCATACTCAGAACCACTGTTTTTCTGCAAAACAGGGCAGGTTCTGCATTTTGCAAGCCACAACAAAATTCCATCGTGCGTTTTGTCCCAAGATAGTTCCAACACCTTCCAATCAACTCACCTGAACTATCCCAGGCCCCCATTGCAAGTTGTAAAACCTCTAACACACTTTGCCATTTTCATTTCAAAGTTCTGCAGGTTGAGTTCTACAGCACGATTCAAGTTGTTTCAGAGCAAGCCAAGCATTGGAGAAGCTTCCTTGGACCTCAGGCAAGCTCAAGAGAAGCTCAAACACCATTGAAGGTTGCTGCATTATCCAGCTCGAAGTCAACTGAAACAGGTATTTAATGGACTTCTATCTCCCTATTTAGGAATGGTTAGGCTTAAGTTTGTGAATGAAATATGTTTTACTCATAGCCCTGAAGCCATACATATGCTTAGTTTTCATTTACATTAATCGTGCTGAGAGAATTTCACTCATGAACTTTCTGAAAAAACTAGGTTAGAAATTAGGGCCAGAGAAATTCTCTCTAGTCTTTGAGAGTTAATCCAAGTTTTTTATATGGTTGAATTTGTTGTTTAATTCTCTACAATGTTCATGTTATGAGTTTTGTCAAAAAATCAAAGAATCAAGAGATAGCATTGGAAGTACAGAACGCGTGTGTTGTTTGAAATTGAGGAAGAAGATGAAGTTGCTTGGGTTGGGCCTGAGTTGCTTTTGCTTTTCACACATGCATATTCAGTTTGCACCCCCCCCCCCCCCTGGCCCATTTGCTTGCATATTTGTCATTTTTTGCATTTTATTTCATTTTTGATTTTGATATTTTATCTTCTAACATAAAAAATACCTAAAAATTATTTTCATAAATTTTTATATTTATTTGGAATTTATTCTAATCATTACTAGTATAAAAAATATTTAAATGCTTTATATTCTTTTTGTTAAAACCTAAAATAACCTAAAAAATATATTTATTTTCATTTATTATTTTTATTCACATTTTATTCAATATACACATTTTTTTTATAAATAATTAATTCTTTATCTTTATACATTTAATGTATTTAATACTTATATATTTTATTCTATTAAAAAAGGAAAATAAGAGCAAAAAAAAACATCAAAAATAACACATGTTTATTTTTATTAATATTGCATACCAACAATACCTCTTTAAAATATACTTTTATTTTTTTGTACAAATAAATAAATATATATATATATATATATATATATATATATATATATATATATATATATATATATATATATATATATATATATATATATATATATATATATATATATATATATATATATATATATATATATATATATATATATATATATATATATATATATATATATATATATATATATATATATATATATATATATATAATAGGGTTAATACCTATTTTCACCCCTGACATATGGGGTGTATTTGAAAAACCCCCCTGCCAAAAAAAAAGTTTCAATTGTTACCTTGACAAATTTTAAAAGTTTCAGTTTTTACCTTGAGGATGCCACATCACCTAAAAGGCTGATGTGGCTTATATTTTTGTTACATTTGTAAGTTTTTGTTATACCATGTCACACAATACCAAATAAAATGTCCAGAATGCCCTTTTCTTAAAATCCCAAATTATTTGGCAAATGTTATGTTTCAATTCAGACCCTCCAAATTAGGGCGCAGCCATCCATCTTCATTTGTTTGCAAAATTATTTTACAAAAAAAGCCAGTTTCAATTCAGACCCTGCGATTAGGGTTCTTCATCCTTGCAAATGGGTGTGTTTAATTTAGTGTTTCATCATGGGGGAAGTTTCGTGCAAGACGGCCATACGTATTATAGAGGAGGTAGTGAGACTACTGTTGAAGGTCAGGACGAAGATAAATGGAGCTTTTTTGAAGCTGTTAGTCTGGTTAAAGATTGGGGTTATGAAGGTTTTAGGCTATGGAGAAAGATTCTGCAAACGGATGAAGGGTTTACAAATGTTGTTGATGATGCAGGAGCTGTAGAAGTTGCTAAGCATTGTATGTCTTGTAGGATTCACGGCGATCTTTGGGTAGAGCACGGTGTAGAAGACATGATGACCAAGGTTCTGGTACCTAATGTTGATGACTTCAGCACCTCTAGTGGAGATGATAGTACTGGTGACTATGTTGATGCAAGCCAATGTTTCAATGACAGTGAAGAGGAAAGAGTAATTGACGTAGAAGAAGAGAAATTTGAACAAGTGGAGGTAGCTGTTCCAGTTAGTGGGAATAGGGTGGAGATCGAAGGGAAATCATTGAGATTCAAGCGTTGTGCATCCAAGGATCCCAAAAAGATGAAAGAAAAGAGCAAAAGGGACAAGGTCAGTGTTTTGGTGCCCAAAAGTGTCTTAGGATCTTGTTCAAAGAGGGCTACAAAGATGAAGAGGAAAGCAAAAGTTGGGGTGCTGAGATGAAGATGGTTGCGCCCTAATTTGGAGGGTCTGAATTGAAACATAGCATTTGCCAAATAATTTGGGATTTTAAGAAAAATGTAGAAAGGGCATTCTGGACATTTTATTTGGTATTGTGTGACATGGCATAACAAAAACTTACAAATGTAACAAAAATATAAGCCACATCAGCCTTTTAGGTGATGTGGCATCCTCAAGATAAAAACTGAAACTTTTAAAATTTGTCAAGGTAACAATTGAAACATTTTTTTGGCAGGGGGTTTTTCAAATACACCCCATATGTCAGGGGTGAAAATAGGTATTAACCCTAAATAATAAATAATGCTATTTATTTAAGAAAATTAGGGTTTTTGCCCTAAATGAAAAAATAATTAAACTTGACTTCTTCTTTATTTATTTTTACTTCACATATTAAAAACACTTTTTTTTACATACATAAAAATCATTTTGTACATAATACATTTTATTTGACATTTATTTATTGTATTGTATTCAATTATTGTACATTTAAATATTGTATCCTGTACATTCAATTTGGTTGTAATAGTAATCTAGGGTTTAATTTCTTGTCAAATATCCCCAATTCAAATTTGTACCCCCCTCCCTATATCATGTTGTAATAGTGTAGCATTTAAATTCTCGCACATTTAAAAGCTTTCAATTATGCCATGTTTAGACCTAGGGTTTGTATGCAATTAAAATCAACAATTAGTTTGACCTAATCCAAGATAAATATGCATGAAAAAACAAACACAATGCACACTTGCACCCCTAGGGTTTCATCCACTTGTTTCCTTAAAAAATGGGCCATGGTTGCATGTTGAGTACTTTGGCAAAATAAAAACAATCAAAAAGATCATAGTCCCTCGATGACGCTATCTGAGTTGCCTAAACAAAATGATCAAGTCCCTAAAGAAAATTGCCAAAGATACTTGACACTATTTCCATCATGGTCTATACGATGACCCGCGCCTGTCCCGTTAACATCCTAACACAAGGTTGTCCACCAAATACAATAGTGGAACAACACTGTTAAAAGGGTTAAAAACATAAGTGTAAGTGTTTAGTTATTGGCATGTATTTTTGGTAAAACCAGGTTTGTGAATGTCATGACTGATGTCATAACATTCTGGATTATTAGGTACTTTATGCAGAAAAAGTATGGCATACAGTAGCTACTGTTTGTGAGTGTGTATCTGAGCATTTTGCAATGATCACATTTATTGCCTTCTACCAAAATCAGTAAACAGGAATTCTGATGTCATAACAAATGTTAAGACATCCTGTACTGATCTAACAGTTATGCAGTTTGGTTAATTCTGAGATTTTTCAGGAAGTTGGGTCATTCTTTCAAGAACAGAATCTCACGTGGACCTTAGGTTAACCGAGCTCAACCCTAATCTGGTTGATAAAGTCTTGTGACCAAGTCTTAAGGTTAACCCTAGCTTTTTGTGGAAATCCTAACTGAAGAAACAGCTGCATATATATTCAACAGGAACGCTGGTTGCAGAATAACTCTTGGACAGAATATCAATTAGGAGCTGTATAGTTTTAACTGTTGTAATCCAAGCAAGTATCATTGTGATAAGTGACTTGTAATAGGTTTTGATTGTAAGGGTTTTTGTATCACTCAAAGCTTTGAAGCAAGAGTGTTTGTGTCTCTTGACTAAAGCTTTGAAGCAAAGTCAAGTTAGGTTTATGTATCACTCAAAGCTGTGAAGCACGAGTATTTGTGTTACTTGATTAAAAAGCTGTGAAGCATAATCAAGTGTATGTTCTGAAGAGTGTCTTCATTATTTCATTAGTCAATTGTTTTAAGTATCACTGTTGTGATTGAGGGGGAGTGAGTAGGAACTCGGGTTTAAGTTGAACTTAGATTGAAGTTGCATTGGGTAGGTCTTAAGTGAAGGAGATAAACTGGTTGGTTTATTCTTGAATTAATATCTCTTATAATGGATTTCCTCCCTGGCTTGGTAGCCCCCAAAGTAGGTGTTATTTCACACTGAACTGGGTAAACAATTGACTGTGTTCTTTACTGTTTTTATTTACTGTCTTATAGAAAGTCAGATACGGTGTCATAACATTCACTGTGACATTGAGTATCTGCTGCCAGAATTTCAATTGGCATCAGAGCAGGCACCCTGCCTGTATTACTGGGTGAGATCTAGGGATATCACTTTCTGGCACTATGGACAAAGAAGGAGTTTTTGGAAATAGACCACCCATTCTGGATGGAACAAATTATGACTACTGGAAACCTCGTATGATTGCCTTCTTAAAATCATTGGACAAAAAGGCTTGGAGAGCTGCTGACAAAGGATGGAACCATCCCACCATAACTGAGAAAGATGGGACAATCAGTCTGAAGCCTGAGGAAGAATGGAGCAAAGAAGAAGATGAGTTAGCCCTGGGTAATTCCAAAGCTTTAAATGCCTTGTTCAATGGAATTGATAGAAACATATTCAGACTAGTACATCAATGTGAACTGGCCAAGGAAGTATGGGACACTCTCAAAACTACCCATGAGGGCACATCCAAAGTAAAAGTGTCAAGGCTTCAGATGCTGACTACCAAGTTTGAGAACCTAAGGATGAAGGAAGATGAAACCATTCATGAGTTTCACATGAACATCTTGGAGATTGCCAACACCTCAGGAGCATTGGGAGAAAAGATGTCTGAAGAAAAACTGGTGAGAAAGATTCTCAGATCCCTGCCTAAAAGATTTGCAATGAAGGTAACTGCTATAGAGGAAGCCCAGGATATCAGCAAGTTAAAGGTGGATGAACTCATTGGGTCTCTTCAGACTTTTGAGATGGGGATCAGTGACAATGTTGACAAGAAAAACAAGAGCATAGCACTTGTATCCATCTCTGAAGATAAAAACAAGGAGGATGAAGAAGAAAATATTTCAGAAGCTATAGCCATGCTTGGAAGACAGTTCAACAAACTCATCAAGAGAATGGATCTAAAGTCAAGGTCAAATGTTGAGAACATCCCCTCTGACATTAACAGATCTTATGACTCCAGCAGAAGACCAAGGTCTGAAGAGAAGGGAAATCAAGGCAAAGGAATTCAATGCCATGGTTGTGAAGGATATGGGCATATTCGAGCTGAATGTCCTACCTTTCTTAAGAAACAAAAGAAAGGAATGACTGCTACCTGGTCTGACTGTGATTCAGAAAGTAATCCTGAAGAAGAATCTGCCAAACTAGTTACTGCACTAACTGGTGTTTGTACCTCTGAAAGTGACACTAGTGATGAGGAAGTGACATTTGAAGAACTGGCTGATACTTACAAGAAATTGTGTATCAGAAGTACTGAAGTCTGTGTGCAAAATGAGAGACAAACAAAACTCATCATAAAGATGGAGGCTGAAAAAAGGGCAGATCTTGAAACTATAAGTCATCTAGAAGGGGAAGTTCAAATGCTGAACTCAAAACTGAACTAGATGACCAAATCTGTCAAGATGCTGACAAATGGAACTGACAAATTGGAAGAAATCCTTCAGGTTGGACAAAATGTGAGAAACAAGTCTGGTCTAGGATTTGTGGCAGCAAAGAAATCTGGTGCAGACAAGAAGATCAGGTCTGATAAACAAATGTCAAAGCAGATGTCACAACATAACACTCAACATCGGGAACAGAGAAATATGAAGAAAAAGTACCAAAGATGGAGATGTCATCATTGTGGGAGGTTTGGTCACATAAAGCCTTTCTGCTTCAGATTGTATGGATACCCTAATCAGAACCCATGTGTCAAACCTAAGTCTAAAAGGGTACCACATACTCCTCAATGGAAGAAAAAGGCTACTGCCCTGATAGCCCACACTTCCCTGAGAGTCTCTGCAAAGGAAGACTGGTACTTTGACAATGGGTGTTCTAAACACATGACTGGAATCAAGAATCTTCTCAATAATGTTAAACCCCACACCACTAGTTATGTGAACTTTGGAGATGGTGCTAAAGGTGAAATCAAAGGAGTTGGTAATTTGGACTGCCCTGGAGTTCCAAATCTGAATGAAGTACTATTGGTAAAAGGCCTGACTGCTAATCTCATTAGTATCAGTCAATTATGTGATCTAGGATTCAAGGTCAACTTCTCAAAATCTGAATGTCTTGTAATTAATGAAAAACAAGAAGTTGTAATGAAAGCAGTCAGATCTAAAGACAACTGTTACTTGTGGGAGCCTGAGAACACTAATTACTCCACTGTGTTTTCTATTGCCAAAGAAGAAAAAGAGGTGAAACTGTGGCACCAAAAACTTGGCCATCTTCATCTAAGAGGAATGAAAAGGATTATCTCCATGGAGGCAGTCAGAGGGATTCCAAGACTGCAAATTGATGAAGGGAGAGTTTGTGGTGAATGTCAAGTTGGTACGCAGACTAGGATGTCACATCCAAAGTCAAGACATCTGACCACCTCTAAGGTTCTAGAACTTCTACATATGGATCTGATGGGACCAATGCAGGTGGAAAGTCTTGGTGGAAAGAGATATGCCTATGTTGTTGTGGATGACTATTCCAGATTCATCTGGATTAACTTCATTAAGGAAAAATCTGATGTGTTTGAAGTTTTTAAAGAACTGTGCAAAAGAATTCAAAGAGAAAAAGAAGGGTGTATTGTCAGAATCAGAAGTGATCATGGCAAGGAATTTGAAAACAGTAAGTTTAATGAGTTATGTTCCTCAGAAGGAATTAGTCATGAATTCTCTTCTCCTATAACTCCTCAACAAAATGGAGTTGTAGAAAGGAAAAATAGGACCATATAGGAATCTGCCAGAGCTATGATACATGCCAAAAGACTTCCTATTCATTTTTGGGATGAAGCTATGAATACAGCCTATTATGTCCATAACAGAGTCACTTTGAGAAAGGGAACATCATCCACCATTTATGAACTCTGGAAAGGAAGAAAGCCAACTGTGAAGTACTTCCATGTATTTGGCAGCAAATGCTATATTCTGACAGATCGTGAACAAAGGAGAAAGCTGGACCCTAAAAGTGATGAAGGTATATTTCTAGGATACTCCTCCAACAGCAGAGCTTATAGGGTATTCAATTGCAGGACCAAAGTCATGATGGAATCAATAAATGTCATAGTTGATGATTATCATGAAGAAGCAGATGTCCCTTGTAATGTTGAGACATTCTTTGAGACTCCAACTCAACAGAATGACCTTCCTAACACCACTACAGCAGACTCTGAATCCAAGGAAGCTAGCAAAATCCCTTCCATCAGAATTCAGAAAGATCATCCTAAAGAACTCATTATAGGGGATCCAAATAGTGGAGTCATTACAAGATCTAGAGGAATCATCTCAAACTCTTGCTTTGTGTCTAAAATTGAACCAAGAAATGTTAAGGAGACCTTAACTGATGAATACTGGATTGGTGCAATGCAAGATGAATTGAACCAATTTAAGCAACATGAAGTTTGGGAGTTAGTTCCTAGACCAGAGGGAACAAACATTATTGGCACAAAATGGATATACAAGAACAAATCAGATGCTGAAGGAGTTGTCACTAGGAATAAGGCAAGACTTGTTGCCCAAGGATACACTCAAGTTGAAGGGGTTGAGTTTGATGAGACCTTTTCCCCTGTAGCCAGACTGGAATCTATCAGACTCCTATTGGGAATTGCTTGTCTCCTGAAGTTCAAGCTGTTTCAGATGGATGTAAAAAGTGCCTTCCTAAATGGGTACTTAAATGAAGAAGTTTATGTGGAACAGCCTAAAGGTTTTGTGGATCCAAACCACCCTGATCATGTCTACAAATTGAGGAAAGCTCTATATGGCCTGAAACAAGCTCCTAGAGCATGGTATGACAGGTTAACACAATTTCTCTCAGACAAAGGATACAGAAAAGGAGGCTTGGATAAAACCCTCTTTGTCAAAAATGAAGGAGGGAAGTTAATGGTAGCTCAAATATATGTTGATGACATAGTGTTTGGGGGAATGTCAGAACAAATGGTTAAACATTTTGCTGACCAGATGAAGGCTGAATTTGAAATGAGTCTCATGGGAGAACTGACTTATTTTCTTGGACTGCAAGTCTCACAGATGGAGGACTCAATCTTTCTATCTCAAAGCAAGTATGCAAAGAACATTGTCAAGAAGTTTGGTATGGAGAATTCCAGTCACAAAAGGACCCCTGCACCTACTCATTTAAAGCTATCCAAAGATTCAAGTGGGGTTAAGGTGGACCAAAGTCTGTACAGAAGCATGATAGAAAGTTTGTTGTACTTAACAGCCAGCAGACCTGACATTGCTTTTGCAGTTGGAGTTTGTGCAAGATACCAAGCTGATCCTAAAGTCAGTCATATCAACCAAGTAAAGAGAATTTTGAAGTATGTAAGTGGAACTTACAACTATGGCTTGTTGTACTCTCATGGTTGTGAACCAACTCTGACTGGTTACTGTGATGCTGATTGGGCTGGAAGTGCTGATGATAGAAAAAGCACCTCTGGAGGATGTTTCTTCTTAGGAAATAATCTGGTCTCCTGGTTCAGCAAGAAACATAACTGTGTGTCTCTCTCTACTGCTGAAGCTGAATACATTGCAGCTGGTAGTAGCTGTTCTCAAATGATCTGGATGAAACAGATGCTTACTGAGTATAATGTCACACAAGATGTTATGACATTGTACTGTGACAATCTGAGTACAATCAACATTTCCAAGAATCCTATTCAGCATAGCAGGACCAAGCATATTGATATAAGACATCACTTTATCAGAGACCTTGTAGAAGAGAAGACGATTAAACGGGAACATGTTGCCACTGAGCTACAGCTGACTGACATTTTTACCAAGGCACTTGATACAAATCAATTTGAAAACTTGAGGGGAAAGTTGGGTATTTGCCAACAGGAGGAATTGTAGAAATTAATTTTGCCTAAAACAAGGGTTGAAGGAGTTATTTTTGTTAAGTCTATTTTGATTGGGTTAATCATATGCTTTCCCATTTCTTTCATAATTATTAAGAAGCTGAATAAACACTCATTTGCCTCCTTCCTCTCTCAACTCTGCAACAAATCCCATTCTCTCAATCAAAGTTCTCTCTCTAGTTGGAACAGGAGGAGACTGAAGGAAACAGAAGGGAAGAGGGTGTTGCTGAAGATCAGCTCAATGCTGAAGAAAGTAGCTCCTCTGAAGATGATAGTGCTTAAAGTTTGGTGGAGTTGACAAGCCTGATGCTGGTTCCTGTTGATGCAAGTGACTTCAGATTTTATTTGTTGTTTTCATTACTCATTTTGGATAACTGTATAACATTTAAGTACATGTATCTTTGGCCTATTTGTGGCTAAAGAGGGGGAGATACTTGGTAGACATTATATTTTTCATTCTGCTGCTCTCTATTCTCTGATTGCTTAGGGGTTTTAGCCAAAAATCTGCCAAAGGGGGATTTTGTAAGTGTTTAGTTATTGGCATGTATTTTTGGTAAAACCAGGTTTGTGAATGTCATGACTGATGTCATAACATTCTGGATTATTAGGTACTTTATGCAGAAAAAGTATGGCATACAGTAGTTATTGTTTGTGAGTGTGTATCTGAGCATTTTACAATGATCACATTTATTGCCTTCTACCAAAATCAGTAAACAGGAATTCTGATGTCATAACAAATGTTAAGACATCCTGTATTGATCTAACAGTTATGCAGTTTGGTTAATTCTGAGATTTTTCAGGAAGTTGGGTAATTCTTTCCATAACAGAATCTCACGTGGACCTTAGGTTAACCTAGCTCCACCCTAATCTGGTTGATAAAGTCTTGTGACCAAGTCTTAAGGTTAACCCTAGCTTTTTGTGTAAACCCTAACTGAAGAAACAACTGCATATATATTCAACAGGAACGCTGGTTGCAGAATAACTCTTGGACAGAATATCAATTAGGAGTTGTATAGTTTTAACTGCTGTAATCCAAGCAAGTATCATTGTGATAAGTGACTTGGAATAGGTTTTTATTGTAAGGGTTTTTGTATTACTCAAAGCTTTGAAGCAAGAGTGTTTGTGTCTCTTGACTAAAGCTTTGAAGCAAAGTCAAGTTAGGTTTATGTATCACTCAAAGCTGTGAAGCATGAGTGTTTGTGTTACTTGATTAAAAAGCTGTGAAGCATAATCAAGTGTATGTTCTGAAGAGTGTCTTCATTATTTCATTAGTCAATTGTTTTAAGTATCACTGCTGTGATTGAGGGGGAGTGAGTAGGAACTTAGGTTTAAGTTGAACTTAGATTGAAGTTGCATTGGGTAGGTCTTAAGTGAAGGAGATAAACTGGTTGGTTTATTCCTGAATTAATATCTCTTATAGTGGATTTCCTCCCTGGCTTGGTAGCCCCCAGAGTAGGTGTTGTTTCACACTGAACTGGGTAAACAATTGACTGTGTTCTTTACTGTTTTTATTTACTGTCTTATAGAAAGTCAGATACGGTGTCATAACATTCACTGTGACATTGAGTATCTGCTGCCAGAATTTCAATAAGAAAGATCTTTGAGTAAAATAGGGTAGATAGCTCCTAGTTACTTGATTAAAAGCTTGCAAAAACATCCTTGCTACTTTCAAAACACACTTCACAACACAATTTCAAAACCCTACTTTCAAACATTGAAAACTTTTCAAAAGACAAAAATACCTTTGTATACATTCAAACAAGAATCATTACAAAGGTTGCCACAATGATGGCCTCTTTTCAAAAATATCTTTCCAAATCACACACAAAGCACCATTTCAAACAATTGAAGAGCACCATTTCAAACAATTGAAAAGAAAAGCAAGTGATCTAAGCAAGTAACTAAGAGCCCATGGATAACCATGGATAAAAAGGGTGCTAATACCTTCCCTTTATATAATCTACTCCCCGAACCCAAGAAAACATCTCAAAGGTCTTTCTTGTGCTTTTTGACCTTTCCTTAGGATAAAATAAAAAGTCGGTGGCGACTCTTGCTAAACTGAAACATTTGCAAACACAAACGCAAAATCCCAAGCCAGTTCTCCCACCGTATCACAGGACTCAAAGATTTATAGATAATTTGCAAATATTAAAGTACTAACACATTTGAAATACTGAAAATCTCATTATAATAATTTCAAAATGGATTACAACTTTTTAGTACAAGTTTCAATAATCCCAAGTACAAGATAGGATAAAAGTCTAAGATCCTAAGAAAGCAAAGCTGATGAAGATCACTCCACACACTGACGTTTCCTTATGAGTCTTGTAATCTAAGTCTTCAACTGGTTGTTCTCTTCTGCATACCTGCCAGCGACCTCTTTCTAATCACCAGTCAGGAAGTGACCAACTAAGTCCTGACTAAGCTCTATAGGAAAATAAATCCTCTTACCTCTCCATCATCTCTACAACACGACTCTCGAGAATCTCAATCAGGTCATATTTCTCCTTCAGCTGTGCTCGGTAGGACACCTCTAAAGTTTGACACTTATTCTTCCAGGCCTCCTTCTCCTGCTGCATCCTAACTAGGGAAAGCTAAAGCTCTTCCACATCATCTAAAAGGGGAGGAGTGGTCTTCACAAACATATCAAGAATGGGTGCTTCACGGGAATATGGCATCTTCAATTGGATGGCTCTTGCTTGTACCCACTGAAGATAAGGCTCCAAATAAACAACTCATCTAGGTCCCAAGTCCTTTCTACTCTTCCTGTGAATATGAAGCCAAGCCTTCACAATCTCCTCTTTAGCTTCCTTATGTTTCTCTCCCTCTCTAATAAAGAAACAACTTCGATGAATACCATTTGGCTTATCTCTCATCGAATATCCAAGATGTCTTCGTGCAAGAACGAGATTGTAGTTAATTCCTCCCCTTGTACAAAGAAGAGGTACATTGGGGAAACTACCACAACCATCGGCAATCTCCATATCATAGTAAGCCTGATGATACCAAAAAATATCTGAATGAGTGAGGGCTATAATCTTCGGAGCCCAACGAGATTCCTTTTTGACATCCCAGAAGGTATCAGACCAAGGTAAGGGAGAAATAAACCACCGATACAACAAAGGTGTGCAACAAATGATCATTCATCCATGGTAAGAATCCCGGAGATGAATAGAGTAATAAGCATCACCTAATAATGTAGGGATTGGATTCCCATCAAAAATATCTTGATCGCATTGATATCCACAAATTTGTCGACATTAGGAAATAAGAACAACCCATAAGCAAGTAGAGCAAAGATGGACTCAAAAGCAACCATACTCTTCATCCTAGCGAAATAATGAGCTTTCTCTAATAAAAATTGAGCGGGTAATCCTCTGACCCCTCCTTTGGTAGTCATGTGGGCCTCAATCTCAGACTTCCCTTAACCAAGATATCACGTTATCTAGGCAAGAGAAGAACGAGAGTGAATCGTTATAAGCGACTAAACACCTAACCAAGATATCACGTTATCGAGGCAGGAGATAGAAGGCAATAATGAGATCACATCAGAGTGTCAAAGTGTATGTAATTTGAGCTAATGACAAAGTGTGAGGGATTGGTTATAGATTCCTGTATTCCACTTGACTTACTCGATAACAGAAGTAGCACAATTTGTAGCTTCGACACCGGTCCGAGCTATGAATGATACAGACTGGAAATAGCGGGGTCAATTGTGTACTCTCTGCTCCCTTTCCTTCTTTGACGACTTATCAATTGGGAATGGAAATAGGACACCTTAATTGAGGTATTTGGCACAAATGTAAACACACAGAACTATAAACAAACACAAGTAGGAATTTCCTTAAACAAGGTCTTTAAATAAACCAAATTTGCCTCAAAGGGACTCCCAGAACATGCATCTCTAGTCCTACTTCTCATGGAAAGGAAAGCAATAAAAGATCATGCATCTTCTATTCCTACTTCTCATGGCATCAGATAAGTGGTATAGAATGCA
Organism: Vicia faba; assembly: GCA_948472305.1. NCBI lineage: Eukaryota > Viridiplantae > Streptophyta > Magnoliopsida > Fabales > Fabaceae > Vicia > Vicia faba. Next base: position 107,797,494 of record OX451741.1, read on the forward strand.
AGAGATAAAAGGTAACAAATGAGAATACCAATCGAACGCAAGTTCGTCAATTAGTAAACAAAAGCAAGGAAATCCATAATACTTTGAGCAAGCTTCACCAAGAAAGAACAATAGTCAGAAATAATATCCAATGAAGATCAATGTCACAAATGCAAAAATAAATCGCATGCAGAAAGTTCGTCGCATCAAATCAAAGTCCATGCATAAGATGATGTTATACAAGCAAAGCAATAATCCAAGTTTTGTGTATCCAATAACCAAAGCTTTCGAAAACTATCACGAGTCACAAAACTAGTTAGCAAATAACAACACAACTTAAATCGAACACGATTATCGAAATACAACTCAAAAATAACAATGAAATGTGAAGGAACCAAGTGCGGATAAGCAACGGAAGACGGGAATCAAAACCCAGGTAGCACTACGCGTACAACATAAAAGCATCCTAAAATTGAACTGAAAACAGTATAGCTTGACAACAATGGTATATAAACACAAAAACACGTTCCCTTATTAGAATGCTTTTATATATGAAAATTAAAAGAATAACTATTAGTCATTAGATTAAAATTGATGGTTGAGATTAAAAAGTTTCATTTTAATATTATATGTATCTATACTTAGTTTATAATTTCTCCCAATTTGATCTGCTAGATAGTTCTTACAAGTCACAATATATAATTGAATAAAATAACAATTTTTAAATTAGACTCGTATGTCATACTGATTTCAATTTCATACTATTATGAAATGAATATAAAGCTTGGGATTTCTCTTTACAAAACAAAATCCATTATTGATAATTTCCAATTTCATTAACGCTAATATCTTTTGAGGCATGAATGGAACAATCACATCATGTTTTATATCACTATAATGGATCAAATTAAATGTTACACATATTTTACCTTAAAACATCGTTCAGATGTATAGATTTAGGTTAAGGAGAAATAATGAGTTTTGGGAAATTTATTCGGTTTTTATACTCAGGATAATTTGGAGTAAAACTTAAATAAATTTTGTATAAAAGTTTAATTTTAAGATTGTGGATCAAATAGATTAAAAGACTGGAATTCGAAGAAAAGTCATGTAAATATGAATTTTGAAACGAAGAAAATGAAAATATACCAGTTAAAGAGAAATTATAAATTAAGTATATAATATTAAATGGAAAATTTTAATATCCACCATTGATCAGTGCATATTGATGCACATTCTCTTGTGTTTGTACTTAGGCATTTCCATAGTTTGTTTTGTTTATTTTTCTATTTTATGATATTTTTATAATTTAGTTTATTTTTACCTTTAATTGATTTTGGTATTTTATATTCAGCATTAGAAGCTTTCAATGAAAAAAAATCATAAATGGTGCTTCGTGAATCGGATCAGCATGTTAATAATCGTTAGAAAGCTGAGAGAAAGATCTACAAATTTTATTTTGGAGTCGGAAGCTGATTCGTTGAAGTTTCAGACGTTAGAAAACAATTTGTTTCGGGTCATTTTATGGGCTTGGTTTATGTTTCTGACCCAGTTTGACTTAGTAGTGAAAAACCCTTTTTTGTTTACAACATTTTCAGACATGCTACAGTAGTAAACCTCTTTTTCCACGATAGAACTTTTGCTTTGTATGAATCTGATGGAGAGCTAAATTTCCTCTTAGTCGATCTGCTACATTCATGTTCCGATACTTGAGGTTAATATAATTTTGCAATTTAATTCCTATTCCTTTCAACTCTATTATATATTCACCATTTGCTTAATCTTATTTTCATAGAATAGTTTATAATATCAAGCCTCTCAATGAACTTAGTTTTGATCAAGACAAATCATAATGGCAAGAAGGCAATGATGTTGGTCAAGCTAAAGCATCGTTGGATAAAAGTCTTTGGTTTAAGCTCTTGGCAAATTTCAAGGTATAAAAACAATCTTCTTATGAATTTAAGTGTTTAAAACTTGCTCAATGATCAAAAGAAGTGTTTAAAACTTGTCCAAACTTTTTCTCAAGTTTTCTAAGCAAAAAATCCATTTTTACTTCTGTGCAATCGGTTTAAATATTGGTGCAACCGATTGCATGACTCACATTTTCAACTATTTTGCTTCTTTTTGTTAGTGTAATCGTTTTACACAAGAGTGAAATTGATTGATCTCTGGTTAAAAATGCTTTTGTTTTAAAGTGAAATCGATTTGCATGCTTATGAAATCGATTGCTCACTAAAAATATTTGAAATTTCTGGATGTTAGAACCCGTGTAATTGATTTGCGTCAAGGGTGCAATCGATTGCTTGCTGAACATTTTTGAAAAATAGCAGCTTTGAACATACCTTTTCATAACACCACTTCATGGGATCTTTTCATTTAATCTTGGCAATTGTTCATGATTAATTTACAGAAACTTATGTTGTTTCAAAGGGGTGCTATGAACATATAAATACTGAAATTTCAAAATAAAAAATAACCTCTTCCAATCAATATTTTTCTGAATTTTAAAATATTCAACTCAAGTCTGTTTTCACTTTCATTCAAAAAGTTTTCTGCATATTTTCATATCTTGCATAACAGAAAACTTTGAGCAATCTAAGTCTTGAGTCATTGTATATCATTTTTATTGGAAGAGAAGATCAAGTTATTGATAAAATCACTCAAAGTGATTATTGCTCTACAAACTCACTCAATCAAAATGTTGTTGTGCACTTTTTTATTTTTTCAGGATTGTTGGAAATAAGATTAGTGGTTTTTGTACTCTTGTTTTTCCAAAATTGTTGGAAACAAGTAAGGTCACCTTAAGAGGATTGTTCTCATTGTTGACATAGTGAAAATCCAAGAGGATTGTTCTTGGTCCAAGAGGATTGTTCTTAGTTTTGGTAGTTCTTGTTTAAGTTTGCCAACTATAAGGAAATCTCTTTCATGTTGAAAGGAGACTAGAGTACTCTTAGACTGTGAGGGGAACCAGGATATATCGCTTGTGTCTCTTTATTTTTTCTGCACTTTACTCTTTCATAAACTCACCATAAACCAGAAAAATAATATCCATCATCACTAAAACCAGAAAAATTTTAAAGTACCTAATTCACCACCCTCCCCCGCCCCTATTAGGCGTACTTCGTACTTACACTTGGCATCAGAGCAGGTTATAGGTAACCTGTTCCTAGAGATCCAGAATGGCTTCCGCAAATCAAAATCCTATTTTTAGAAATGGTATTAGTAACAACAAGCCTCCTTTATGCTGTTGTGAATATTTTGTCTTCTGCAAAATACACATAAAGGCACATCTAGAAGCACAAGGAGAAGAAATATGGGATTCCGTCGAAAATGGTCTATTTATTCCTATAACGATGATCAACGGTGTTGGTTCATCAAAGCCTAAAACGGTATGGGATGAAGATGATATGAAAAAGGTCCTCTATGATAAAAAGGAAATAATTCTTATTCAAGGTGGACTTAGCATGGATGAATTATTCCATGTCTTGACATGCAAAACAACAAAACAAATATGGGATACGTTGGTACAAACTCATGAAGGAACCCTTGAAGTTAAACAATCAAGATTAAATACTTTAAGTCATGAATACGAGTTATTTCGAATGCAGCCCGGAGAATCCATCCTTGACTTGCAGAAAAGATTCGTGCACTTGACAAATCATCTAAGTGCTCTTGGTAAGACTTTAACTAATGATGAACTAAATTTGAAAGTTCTTAGATCTTTAACTAGGGAATGGCAACCAAAAGTAACGACAATTTATGAAAAGAAAAGTCTTTCTACAATGACGTCCGCAACATTGTTTGGAAAACTCCAAGAATATGAAACGGCACTCGGAAGACTTGAAAACCATGAGAGTCAAGAGAAGAAATCCAAAAACATTGCTTTAAAGATTGATTCAAAGGAAGACAATCCGGAAGAAGATGAAAATTCCATGCTTCTTGTTAAAAGGCTTGGTAAGTTCTTTGATAGAAATGAAAATCCTTTTCTCATGCAAAAAGAAAGAAACAATTCAAGAAAAAGGAAGCTTCCACATCAACACAAGAAGTCACATGTTATGAATGCGGTAAGCAAGGTCATATAAAGTTGGATTATCCGAAATGCTCCAAGAAAGGTGGCTACAAAGGCAAAAAGGAATTTAAGAACAAAAAGGCCTATGTTGCATAGGATGATAATGAGATAAGTTCTTCGTTTGATTCCGATAGTGATGAAAGTGCAAATCTAGAATTGATGGCCTCACACCATTCCGTTGATGAAGATGACGAGGTTAGTAATGAATTTTCTCTTTTTGATAATGATGCACAAGGTGCTATAGATGAACTATTGAATGAATGTAAAATTATGTACGAAACTATTTCATTTCAAAAGAAACAAATTTCATCTCTAGAAGAAAAATGTGAATCTATGGAAAAAGATCTCAAAGATGAAAAACAAAAATTTAGTGAGCAAAAGCAGAATTTTGTATGCAAAAATTATGAATCACTCTCTTTCCAAATTGTCCAGTTAAAAAGAGTTATTGAGAGATATTAAAAAGGTCAAATTATATTGGAAGGTGTTCTTAGCAAACAAAGATATTCTAATGATAAAAGTGGACTTGGATATTAAAAGTTTTCAAAACCAAGTTCTAATAAAACTATCTTTGTTAAGGCTAGTGATCAATCATCCAAAGAGAAAGTGAACAAACCTAAAGTGGTTCATCATTATCCTAAAAAAAAATTTTTTCCTAAGAAGAAATCTTATACTTCTAGATATAGAAGTAAATTTAAACCTATTTATTTTTATTGTGGTATTAAAGGTGACACACCTAATGCTTTCTATGTTTAGAAACTTTAGTGTGGCGTGTGGGTAAAGAAAGGTACTAATTATGAAGGACCCAAAGAAAGTTGTGTACCTAATAAAACCTAATTTGTTTTGTAGGTATGCTTGAATACCACATGAAATCTATGGTATCTTGATAGTGGTTATTCAAAGCATATGACGGGAGACATAAACCAATTTTCAAATATAGTGCTAAAGGCCAAGGGTTTTGTCACTTATGGATAAAACAATAAGGGAAGAATTCTTGGCAAAGGCAAAGTTGGTGCTCCACCTTTCACATCCATTTATGATGTTCTTTATGTTGAAGGACTAAAGAAAAATCTTGTTAGTATTAGCCAACTTTGTTACAAAGGCTTCAAGATCAATTTCACCAAAGATGAATGTTTGATAGAAGACGAAGTCACACATTAGGTTATACTTAAAAGTAAAAGAATTAATAATATATTTATGATTTCCGTTGATGATCCATCTTTGAAGGTAAAATGTATCATGGAGAACAATGATGACTCATGGATTTGGCACAAAATAATTGATCATATTCACATGGAACACTTTCATAAATTAATCAAGCATGATCTTGTCATTGGGTTGCCTAAGAGAAATTTTGTCAAAGATAGACTTTGTGAGGCATGTCAAAAATGGAAACAAACAAAATCAACTTTCAAATCTAAGAATGTGGTGTCTACTACAAGTCCAATACTATTTTTGCATATGGACCTATTTGGTCCATCAAGAACAAGATGTTTCGGAGGTAATGTATATGCATTGGTTATTGTTTACGATATCATCTTCGGTTTGTCAAACAAAGAAATGTGTGAAGAATTTTCAGCAATAATGGAAGGAGAATTTGAGATGTCCATTATGGGTAAAATGAATTATTTTCTTGGACTTAAAATCAAGAAATCAAAGGATGGAATATTCATCAACCAATCCAAGCATTGCAAGGAATTGTTGAAAATATTTGACATGGATAATTGTAAAGCTATGACTACTCCAATGGGTTCCGGTACATATGTTTATCAAGATGAATCGGGTGTCTCTATTGATATTACAAAATATTAAGGTATGATTGGATCCTTATTGTATTTGATGGCAAGCCATCCTAACATAATGTTTAGTGTGTGTCTCTGTGCTCGCTTTCAAGCAAATCCAAAGGAATCACATCTCATGGCGGTAAAACGGATCATGAAGTATCTCAAAGGAACAAAAAATGTTGGATTATGTTATCCTAAAGGTAGTGTTTGCAATTTAGTTGGTTATTCTGACGCGGATTATGTAGGTTGTAAAACTGATAGAAAAAGCACAAGTGGTACTTGTCACATCCTTGGAAATGCATTAGTATCATGGGGTTGCAAGAAACAACCTTGCGTTGCTCTTAGCACGTCCGAAGCAGAATATATTGCATCGGGTAGTAGTTGTGCACAAATATTATGGCTCAAGCAACAACTTCGTGACTACGGACTCGATCTAGGATGCATTCCTCTACGGTGTGACAACAAGTTCGATAAATATTACAATGAATCTGGTCATACACTCAAGAACCAAACACATCGACATACGACATCATTTTCTTTGGGATCGTGTAATTCAAGGAGATGTCAAAGTCACGTTTGTAGATACTCATAATCAACTTGTCGATATCTTCACAAAACTTTTGGCAAGATAACCGTTTTACAAAATTTGATGAGAACTTGTCATTTTGGATGAACATGATGTCTAAGGTGAAATATATCCTTTCTTAATGCTTTCAAAATGATATTCATGTTTATATATGAAAAAAAAGCATGTCTATATGTTTCCTTAAGATGTTATGTATATTAAGATTTGTTTAAGTTCAAGAAAATGTGTTTTTGGTCACTTTTGGTTGATGCAAATCGATTTCACCATTGTGTAAATCGATTGCTTGTTGTATGTTTTTATTTTCTGACCTTTCTGTTTCAGTGGAAATCGATTGAACCATAGCACAAATTGATTGCAAGCTATTCGTTTCGGTTTCCTATTGTTTCTGTTTAGTGTGCAAATCGATTGCATCTGTGTGCAATTTGATTACATGGTTAGGTGTCCCACTTCCCTTATCCTACCTCGAAGATACGATATCGTGGTTAGGCGTAATCCCTCTCCTTGTCTACCTTGGTGACACGATACCTTGGTTAGGCGTGTGCTACTTGAGTGAGTGGATACTCCTCAAGTTTTGTGTGTTTAATTTCTATTGCATGTTTGCATGTTCCCGTAGGATTTCTCAATTCAATATTAGGAAGCGAATTGAGATATACCTTAGGTTGCAAACTGTGCGTTCTAACATAGGTAGATAATTCCCTTTTATCCTCGACTATAGGATCAACTTTGCATGATAACTATAGGCTTACTTTGCTAGTATCCCTTAGACCTTTTCTTTCTCTTTTGCATTCGCATTAAAACTAAAACTTCTTTTTTTCTTTCAACTTCAAAACACTTTAATAATGCAAAAACCCTTTTTCAAGGTAAAAAACACCAATCAATTTAAACTTCATTTTACTGCTTGGATTTTCTTTCGAGACCTTTTTTCAAGGTAAAAAACACACAACAAACCAAAACATGTGAGTCGAACTACGGAGCTCTGACTTTCCTATTGCACGAGGGAGTACGTAGGCACTAGGTCACGGGGCCTGGGTGAGAAAAACTTTGTAAATATTCCTTCTTTTCCCCGTGTTTTCTTTCGCATGCATTAGAATTAAGCTTTAGACATAGATTTTTACACACCCTTAGATTAGAGTAAACAAAAGTGGATCCTGTGGAGTACCACCGACGTGTGGGGTGAAAATACCTTTCTCTCCATAATCTACTTTCGTACCCTTACTCTTGGTCGTAAGACCATCTTATCCATTTCTTCAGGGTTCTCTCGATATCTTCCTTTCCTTTGGGATAAAAAGAGTTCGGTGGTGACTCTGTGTTTTTTCAAGACGCGACAATGATTACCTGAACTAGAGTGTTCATGTCTTTTCTTAAAATTTTCACAGGCTTAATCAAAGCGTTAAGCACAAATTCTCTCCTTGGATGCACTAGAGTATCATTCACAAGCTCTAACTTCAAAATCTTCCTAGCAAACCTCTTGTTGTAAGCACATTGTTCTCCATCATGAAAGGTAAGTGGGGTTCCCAAGTAGTTGTTGATAGCATCACAGGAGAATGAAACCTTCCTCCTCCGCACAAAGTAGTGAAAAAGTAGAGAACTCCCTCCAAAGAACCGCATTAGCGTAGAATTCCTTACTATTTCATAGTTCACCCTAGTGGGAAGCGTCAACAACCTATGTCAATTTTGAATTTCTATCAAAGAAAGTCATCCTTTGTTGCTTTCTTGAGGATTGAGGTTAAAGAATTTTTCCGACCAAATGCCTCAATTAATCAGCTCTTGGTATCTTGCTTCTCGTTCTGGTCCCGAAAATATGCCAGTATTGAACGCACCAACCCCTGCCAGTTGTTGGGAAGATGAGCCAATGTTGTGACATGCTCTATTCCGTGCCATCTTCAAAATAGTCATAAAAACTAGAACCAAAACCATCAAACATCGATTCAAAAATTATTATAAATCATTTTTCACTCACAACATAGCTCATAATATGAAACCAATCAAGAAATAAAAGAAACAAATTACGCTCTCAAGGGTGCACGCTCAGTGCACACATACTGGGTTGTGCGTGATTGCGATTTCTAGAAAAAAATATTTTGCATAACTACTTTAATTCAGACTCAAACACAACCAATTACCCTAACATTCAAAAATATTTCCAAAAGGCAATTCCACCCAGTCAATCATCACCTATACCTAAGTTTTATCATGCAAACCCTAGCCACATTCAACTAAAGAATCTTTAAACCTTAAATATAAGTTAAGCACAGTTGAATAACCATAAAGAAGTGTTATTTCTCTATTTTTATGGTTGTAATTATGTCTGGTAAAACAAACTTAGCAGAAACATGTTGAATGAAGATGTTCCATCATCTGGAGCAACATGTCGAATACGATGTCCTATGACAGTTCTTTTGACATCGTCATTATGTACAGTTGGACTATTGGATTTTTTAGTTGTTACAGGTGCATAATATTATTAAAATATTATAATATCCTATGTGGTGCACAGTTTGAAGATTGAGAAGTGATCATTCTTGCCCCAAACCCATGTTTGTAAGCCCAAATATGTTAATTTGAAACCTTTTATCCAATAACTTTGAGATTCATTGTTAGGAGGCTTTGGTCTTATCAATCCTCTAATGAATCTTCATAAGCTTTGGTCAAAGTGAATCACTTAAACATTATTGATCATTTATTGTTGCCTTGAGGATTTTAAATGAATGATATACTTGACAAAAAGCAAATGAAACTTGTTGTTGAGAGGCTTTGATTTTATAAATCTTCTAATAAGTTTCAAATGCAAGTTTCAAGATGGTCATTCAACTAACTCCTAATTTCTAACAATTGACTTTACTTTTATTCTCTTACCTTATGCTTAAGCACCGTTTATTTTAGCATCTATATTTCATGTTATCTTTGCTCACTTGAGCTTTTCATTTTATTTTTCAAGATACCTAATAACCAACTTGAACAATAAAATGTTTAAGGTTACTCGGACTATTTGGTTACTATCCTTGGCATTTGGAGTTAGGGACTTCTTGGAGTTAGGGACTTCTTTGCTCACTTGGCGAGAATATTTGACACTCACGCTGTCATTTTCAGTAATGCAAATTTTTTCACTAATCAGTTTGATATATGAGCCATGAACTGAAGCCTTCGGAGCTGAATCCAAATTTGAGCTCTGAAGAAAACTTGTAGTTAACATCATTTGTGAAATTATGCCACAAGAATCATCTTGATATGATAAAAATCAAAGAAGTTGCGATTTTTATAATATCTGGAAATGGTGAAATAAAAATTTGGTTCAACATAGTAAAATCTCGGGTAATTTGCATTTCTGGGGAACTTCCTCAAAGAATAAGTCCGCAACCCGAACATACGAAATGAAGATGACATCAAGAAGGATTTTTCTCCCTAAGAACCACTAAAAAATGTCAAACCGGGCGTAAGTTATGAATTTTTGAACGTTTGAAAAATAACGGCTCAACACACCAGTTTCACCACACTTTCATTTTATCTTCTAAAAGTATTCACGCATTCGGAGATGAATGTGGAGAAAAACACAAGAAATAGGGGGTTTTAATTGTGTTGATAGAAACTTTTTCCCTTTCTAAATATTTTGTGGAAGCCTTTGAGCAAGTAGAAATTAATAGCAATAAAGAACATATTCATTTTTATACAAGTTCACCTTCGCAACTAAGGCTACATCTTGTCCACCCTACAAAGGTGAATTTGCCTTAGAAAAGGACTTAATCCACTAATCTTAAAAGATTACAACAATCTCTAAGATTCTAGAAAGAATCTGTATTAAATCTGCAAGAAATAAATGTGAAACAAATAAAAGGGCACCATTGGGGCTCGAACCCAGGTCCCTATAGTCACAAGCGCACGCTTTAACCACTTGGGTGGTGATACATCCGGTAGTTAAAACAACAACTATTAAATATATTACAAACTTGTTTCTGAATGGACTTCATCTTCTTCCTCGTGCTAGTAACTTCAACAACATTTTTGAATTTTCAAACTCTTCCATTTCTCAATCATTTTTAAAAACCGACTCGTTGAATTTTTCAATGGTAATTCTGGGAGCCTCGTTATTCCATCTGAGTTTAAACATGGATGACACGGTAGCCAAAGCGTCTGCCAACTTATTTTCTTCCCTTGGGATGTGCTCAAAGGTAATGTCTTCGAAGTATGAAATCAAGGTTATCATATGTTCTCGGTAAGGGATAAGATTTGGATGCTTTATATCCCATTCTCCCTTGACTTGACTGATCACCAATGTTGAATCCTCATATACGCTCAGGAATTTAATTCTTAAGTCAATAGCAGCTTTAAGACCTAAGATGCATGCTTCGTACTCAGCCATATTATTGGTGCAGTCAAAGTAAAGCCTGACAGTGAAAGGTGTATGGCAACCTTGAAGAGAGATGATCACAACACCGATTCCATTGCCAAGTGCATTAGAAGCTCCATCAAACACCATAGTCCATCGAGATCCTAGTTCAGGTCCTTCATACGATTCATGTTCTCCATAATCTATAATTAGAATGATGTTCTCGTTCAGGAATTCGAAGTTCATAGGTTGGTAGTCGTCTACAGCTTGATGTGCCAAATTATCTTCCATTACATTTCCTTTGATTGCTTTTTGAGTGGTGTACTGGATGTCATATTCTGTTAAGATCATTTTCCATCTGGCTATTCTTCCGGAGAGAGTTGGCTTCTCGAATATATACTTGATGGGATCCATTTTAGAAATCAATAGAGTGGTATGGGTCAATATATACTGTCTTAGTCGGAAAGCAGCCCATGCCAAAGCGCATCAAGTTTTCTTGAGCAGTGAATATCTTGTTTCACAGTCGGTAAACTTTTTGCTAAGGTAGTATATTGCATGATCTTTTTGACCAGACTCGTCATGTTGCCCCAACACACACCCCATTGAATTCTCTAGCACTATTAAGTACATGATTATAGATCTCCCTTCAACTGGTGGCATTATATTCAGAGGTTCTTATAAATACTCCTTGATTTTATCAAAATCCATTTGACAGTCGTTGTTCCACCTGACTACTTGATCTTTCTTCAGCAGCTTGAAGATTAGCTCACAAGTAGCTGTCAAATGAGAGATGAATCGATAAATGTAGTTTAGTCATCCTAAGAAACCTCTGACCTCCTTCTCAGTACGGGGAGTCAACATTTCTTAGATAGCTTTAACTTTTGCAGGATCGACTTCAATACCTTTACCACTGACAATGAAACCTAGGAGTTTTCCATACCTTACACTAAATGTGCATTTGTTTGGATTCAACCTTAGTTTGTACTTCTTCAACCTTTCAAATAACTTGTGCAGATGGTCAATATGTTCTTCCTATGTTTGTGACCTGGCTATCATATTATCGACATAGACTTCTATCTCATAAAGAATCATGTCATGGAATAAAGCTACCATGGCTCGATGATAAGTTTCCCCTGCGTTATTCAACCCAAAAGGCATGACCTTGTAACAGAATGTGCCCCAATATGTAACGAAGGTAGTTTTCTCCATGTCTTCAGGTGCCATCTTGATCTGATTATAACTCGAGAAACCATCCATGAAAGAAAATACCTTGTGTTGAGAAATGTTGTCGACCAAGACATCAATATGTGGAAGTGGGAAGTCACCTTTGGGGATTGCCCTATTCAGATCCATGTAATCTACACACATACATACTTTTCCAGCTTTCTTTGGCCCGAGAACAACGTTGGCAACCCATTGAGGATACAATGTCACTGCTAAGAACCCTGCGTTGAACTGTTTCATGACCTAGGCCTTGATCTTCTTAGACATCTTGGGACGCATGCAATGAACTTTATATTTAATTTGAGCACAACCCCCTTCATTAGCAGACGGTGAACCACAATATCTGTATCGAGCCCTGTCATGTCTTCGTATGACCAAGCAAAGACCTCAACATATTCATGCAACATGTGAATCAATCCACTCTTGACACTGCCTTCTAGGTTGGCACAAATATTGACTTTGTTTGGTTGAATAGCCTTTTCTTCTTGAATCAAGAGTCTGGCGAGTTCTCCATGTATTTCACAATCTTACTCACCTTCGTCCTTGGCTTGGGTATCGGATTTTTAAAGTCGTGATTGGCGATAGCAGGATCGTTATCAACGAGATCTAGAGTGGATAGAGATTTGCAATATAGTGTTTGGGTGTGTGTAAGAACACATAGCTATTTGAAAGTGCAATAAAGTAAGAGAAAGACAGAGAGTGCAAAATTTGTATGCAAGACGTCCAATGTTTTTCATTAAATGAAAATATGACATATGAAATGACAAGCCTTAACAAATGGACCATTGTGCCCCGGGCAAGACACAAGGTTTAAAGTCATTATTTTAAAAGAAATTACTCAACCAAACTTCTTAAAGCAATAAAAATAGGAAATAGAAATTACTCCTGACTAAAGGAGATTGGTACAAAGTCTTTAGCCTTCCAGTTGCTGAGTCCACGACCAACGGTTGGGAATATCCAGTCGTCTAAGTCACCATCACTATCAGTATCTTCCAGAGCATTGACTTCTTTATTGCAAATACAGAAAGGAGGTCTTCCAGCTCAAGCGCGTTGAGCTGCCCTTTGACCCTCGGAAGTAAAGCCCAGACCAAACTTTCTAGATTTATAGGGGATATCAAGAAGCTGACCCCAAACAGTACATCCTCTGTGATGCGGTGGGAGAACTGACTTGAGGTTTTGCGTTTGTGTTCGCAAATGTTGCGGTTAGAAAGAGTCGCCACCGACTTTTCTTTTATCCAAAAGGAAAGGTTAAAAAGCACAGGAAAGACCTTTGAGATGTTTTCTTGAGTTCGGGGGGTAGATTATGAAAAGGGAAGGTGCTAGCACCCTTTTCATCCATGGTTTTCCATGGGCTCTTAGTTACTTGTTTAGATCACTTGCTTTGCTTTTGAAATTATTTGAAATGGTGCTTTGTGTGGTTTTGAAAGTATTTTGAAAAGAGGCCATCGTTTTGGCAATCTTTGTAATGATTCTTGTTCGTAAGAATGTATACAAAGATGTTTGTCTTTTGAAAAATGTTTCAATGTTCTGAAAGTTGTTTGGAAATGTTTTGAAATGTGTGTGTTTGTTTGAAAATAGCAAGGATTTTTTTTGAAGAGAGCAAGTAACTAGAAGCTATCTACCTACTCAAATGTCTTTCCTATGTATTTTTATTCCTTTGACATTGTTGATTTACCATTGATTTGGTAAACAACCTTATCTTTGGATGTTAAACGGGACAGGCGTGGGTCATCGTATGACCATGATAGCAATATTGCCAAGTATCTTAGCAAGTTTTGAGGGACCAAGATCATCTTTGTTTTAAGCAACCTTTTGATAGCGTCATCGAGGGACTATGATCTCATTTTTGTTTTGTTTTTCCAAGATACTTTGCATGCATACCATGGTCATTTTTGTTTAGGCAACCAACTGGGTGAAACCCTAAGGGTGCTTGTGTGCAATGTGTATCATTTTACATGCATTTGTCTTGTATTAGGTTTTGTCTATTTGTTTGTTTTTGGTCTTATCATGCAAAATCCTAATTTACTACACAAGTATATAAAGCGATAAATTGCGTAAATGTAAACTAAGCTATTACAATAATTATTATGGGAGGGGGGATACAAGTTTTCGAATGGGGATATTGCACAAATATAAACCCTAAAATACTATTAAAAGAAATATATGTATTATATTATTATTTTGTCCATTTTTTGTACAAGAAAATAACAAATAATATTATGTACAAATATTAAAAATTAAAATATTTATGGAAATAAATATTTTATGTGTAAAATAATAAAATAAAAATGTATAGTATTTTTATTAAATGTATTTATAATTTATTTAAGAAAATAAAGTATATTACCCTACTAAAACTATTTTTTATGCCAAAAAATAATATAAAATAAAATAAAATGCAAAAAATAAAGAAAATATTTTTCATGATTTTTCTATGATTCAGAAAAATAAATAAAAGCAATAAATATAAAAATGAAAAGAAAATATGAAAAATATACAAAATAAAGCCAAGGGGTGCAAATATTAAGTCAGGGGGTGTGGAAAGTCAAAACAGAAGGGCCCAAGCACGCCAAGGCCCAGACAGGTCATCCCTGTCCTCCAGCTTCATCCTTTTGCGTGCGTTTTTGCTTCAAATCTGTAACTTGCTATAGCTCCTTCATCTGGATTTGGATATGGCAATGTGGGGACTTTGAGTGAGGCCTGAGAATCGTGTGAGCTTCCTTGAAGTTCCCTCAAGCTATTCCAATTCTTAGCTGGCTTTGTGGATGGCTGAAACTCTTTGTAGAAGTCAAGTTGCAAGCTTCCAAAGTAAAAATGGCAATGGCTGAAACAGGGGTTACAACAACAATGCAAAGGCTTGGATAGTTTGGATATGATGTGGATGAAGTGTTTCAAGTGTCAAGAGGCAAAACGCACGAGCAAATATTGAGCTTGCTATGATTTTGCAGAACTGTCGGTTTTGGGAAGAAAAATGAAGTTTTTGTGTTTTTGAGAATTTCAGAGGTTATGCCTTTGTGTCCTGGCTTGTGATATGTTTTTCAATATGTATAGAATGATACCAAGTTCAACCTTTCTCAACTTGTACAAGTTCTGACTTCTTTTGCAACTTTCCTTGTACTTGAAGAAAAGTTGAAGTGACTATGCAAACATGCTTGTATTGTTTGCTTGTGAGTTGCAAAGGGTTTGTAAACATTGCTTGTGACCTGTAGAGATTTCCTGCGCCAAAGGGAAAGCTCCAAGGCTCAAGAATTGTAAAGTTGCAAAAGCTTGCTTTATGAAAATGGCAATGTGAACTTTTGGCCATTTATGGAATTATTTCTTGTACAATGCTCCAAAAGCCAAAATAAAGCCTTTAACCACTGAGTTAGCATTTAATTATGGAATGTAGAATGAGTTTAGGACCTGTAATGCAAGGTACAAGCATCCAAGATCAGATTTGCAACTTGATGTATTGTGAAAATGGCTTGAACAAAAGTGACAAAATGCCAATTTCTCTTCTTCGATTCTCCCTTACCACAAGTGATCTTGGAGAGTTCTTGGACATTATAGAAAGCTTGCAATGTTCTCTATAATCTATATTTGAAATTCATTTTGAGATACCTCTTGGAACTAGGTGAAAAATGTCCATGAAGTTGGGCCAAAAACCTGCCTAAATTAGGGCAAATTTTCACTAAGTTATTTAGTTCATGGACCCCTATTCACAAATTCATAACTTGAGATCCAAGCATCTTTTGGGAAAAGTTTGTGAGTCAAAGTTGTATATTTCATGGAGGACTACGAATTTCATGTTGGAAGTTTTCTTTGAATCAAATTTCATCATGGTGAAAAAGTGGTGAAAAGTTGGGAAAAAATAAGAAAATTTCCATACTTAGAAAAATTATAAGTTATGAAAATTTTCAAATTCGAAACCCTAATTTTCAAAATTAGTTTTCTTGGTGAAAAAGTTTCATATTTTGACATATCTTGATGAATTATGACCCTTGGCACTTGATTTTGACCAAAAAGTCAAAGATTGACTTTTCAATGTATAGTTGACTTTTGATCAGTTGACTGCAAAATTCATCTGTTAATCCTATGTACTTGGGATATTTTGAACCATGTAATTAGGTCAATATGATGCCATTGAACCCTTGAAATCATGTTTGAACCCAATTGGTCATTGGCTAGGTTAAAAATCAGAAATTTCCCTTTCTCAGTCAAAACCCTAATTTTGACCATTTGCCCTTTTGATGATATGATCAAATTTCTTGGGGAGTTGTGATCCAAACTTGATCAAATGGTTCATATGAGTCTAAAATGTTGTTGTGGATCAAAAATTATGAAGTTTGACTGTAAATTGGCCATGGTTGACTTTTTCTCCAATACAGCTGATTTTTAGGTCAACTGTCCAATTGATTGAGCAAAAATGTTATTCAAGGCTTGAAACTTGACATGAGAAATCTTAGGGGTTCAAGATGGTGTATGAAAGTCACATGAAGAATTGGTGGTCCAAAAATCCTTGTGCAAACTCAAACCCTAATTTTGGGTCATCAGTGCAAGATGAGATGTCCTGAGTTGAGCAAACCCTAATCTTGTCTTGAGTCCAAGAAGTCTTGTGAGAAAAGTCTTGATAAATGAGAGGGAAAATTTTGGGGTACAACAGTTGACCCTGTTCAATCTTCTTGAACCTAAAGAGTTAGATTGGCAAAAAATTTCGTTCGTGACTCGAAGGTAAAAGAGGATTGGACACTAGAGTTCCCATAAATTTGCACTCGATAAAATGTAGTTGAGGGAATGGGCTTAAAGATGCCATTTAGAGAGGTGATAGAATCTTGTTGGAGATGGGCTTATAGATGCCATCCAAGAATGTTTGTTGAATTGTAAGTTGTAAGTCAGAAGAATAAGTATCAGAATGGTATTCGCGTCTAGAACGTATATGAGCTGTATCTGGAGACTTGAAATCTGAATGAGAAACAGAATGGCATCCGTGTCTGAAGCGTATCTGAACTGTATCTGAACTGTGAGAATCTGAATGAGTGACAGAATGGCTTCCGTATCTGGAGCGTATCTAAGATGGGGAAAATCAGAATAAGTGACAGAATGGCATTCGCGCCTGGAGCGTATCTGGACTGTATCTGAACTAGGATTTGAATGAATAACAGAATGACTTCCGTGTCTAGAGTGTATCTGAAATCTGAATAAGGGCCAGAATGTAATCCATGTCTGGAGCGTATCTGAACTTGAAATCTGAATGAATAGCAGAATGACTTCCGTGTCTGGAGTGTATATGTATTGTATCATGATTGCATATTGTTAAACGGTAGCTGTTAATCTTATCCTGAAAAGGGTAAAATGTTAGCTGAAACACAAAGTTATGTTGCATGAAATGTATGATGCAATATATGTGTTTTATCAATGTTTATGACATATGAATGTAATGTATGTGCATGTAAGCTGATTTGCTGTATTGCTGAGGAAAATAAATCCTTGACTACTGCCGGGGAAAATAAATCCTTGACTGCTGAGGATAAGAAATCCTTGGTGACCGTTGGGGATTAAAAATCCTTGACAACTTCTGTGGGGATATAAGGATCCTTCATGTCTTGAAGTTAGAGTATTGACAAAAATTATGTTGTGAGAGTAATGCCAAATACTGCTCGAGTAATCTACTTGGGGAATCCAGGGAGCTTTGATGACTTCTACTGGGGGTTACATAATGGGAATCCTTATTCTGCTGGGGAATAGGAGAAACTCTGATGACTTCTGCGGGGAATGAAGAATGAGAATCTTCATTTTGTTGGGAAGCAATAAAAACTCTGTGGGGAAGAAGGCTTACTGCTGGAGAGTAGGTTCAGGAGTTTCAGTTGTCTGCCATTCCACTGGGGAGTTATCCTAAGTTGGGGAGAGACAAAAGTTAACTGTTATATGGTTGATTTCCAAGCTTGAATACAACTTGCTGGGGAATTTGGATGGTTTCCGCTGGGGATTAATAGTTAAAAGTTTTGGCTCCGCTGGAGATTTGGAGTTTGAAGTTTTAACTCTGATGGGGATTAAGGGTTTGAAATTTTAGCTCCGCTGGGGATATAGATGATGTACTGTAGGGATTGCTCATGGAAAAGCCTAAAGACGTTTTCCTATCCTTTCAGTTTGTCAGTAATTGTTCTTTTCCATCCTGTTTATTTGTAAACAGTAATTATGTTCAAATGCATATGTTCATCAATGAATCATTGGACATTTTTGCAAATAAAAACACAAGTTTAAAGAAAAAGGCAAACAGTTTTATGTACTTTGAAAGAGATATTTTTGTATTTACTTTGAATAAGTGTTTTGTACAAAGGAGACAGACATCCTAGTAAGAGGATGGTGTCATAAAAGTAAGAAAAGTTTATACAAAGAAAGATAGCTATGTGTAAAAAAATCCCATGGGATTCCCATTCCACTATAGCCTTCATGTCTTCGAATATCTTGTCCATCAGTTGCTTCGTCCGAGGATGATTGAATTGATCAGAAGCTCCAGGTTTGTCAGTGAAGAGATTTTCCTTAAAGTGATCCGACGAGACATAGTCATACGCTTAAATTCCCTAACTTTTTCCTGGACTGCCCTTTCTGGTTTTCAGTCCACCGGGAAACACTTTTTTGCCCAAGTCGCCCTTTCGGGTTTTCAACTTGCCGGGTGTACAGATTTTTTTTGTTTTATCCCTAATTTTTGCCCGAACCTTTTGGTTCGCCGAGATGCCCTTGTCTTGCCTAGGTGTGTCAACCTAGTGGGTCTCTTATGCGTAGTATCTTTTGACTATGTCTGTGTTTACAGGGTGTGGCAGGTTGTCTCCGTCCATGGTGGTTAAGATCATTGCCCCACCAGAAAAGATGTTCTTGATTATAAATGGTCCTTCATAGGTAGGAGTCCATTTACCCCTGGGATCACTTTATGGCAAGATAATACGCTTGATCACTAGATCTCCAACTTGATATACCTGGCGTCTGACTTTCTTGTTGAAAGCTTTAATTATCTGTTTTTGATACGTCTGACCGTGGCAAACAGCAGTAAGTCTCTTTTCGTCAATTAAGTTCAATTGATCAAGTCGGGTTTGAATCCAATCTTCTTCACTCAAACCAGTATCCTTCATGATTCTTAAAGAGGGGATCTGAACCTCAATAGGTAAAACAGCCTCCATGCCATAAAAATCAAAGAATAGGGTGTTTTCCCAGTTGATGTGCGTGCCGTGGTACGGTACCCATGGAGAGCAAACGGTAACATCTCATGCCATTCCTTGTAGGTGACTGTCATCTTTTGTATGATCTTCTTAATATTTTTGTTAGCAGCTTCGACTGCACCATTCATATTTTGCCGGTAGGGGGATGAATTGTGATGTTGAATCTTGAACTGCTCGCACAAGGCGGTGATCATAGAATTGTTAAGGTTTGTACCGTTATCAGTGATGATCCTTTCGGGGATACCGTACCGGCAAATGAGATTCTGCTTGATGAAGCGGGCAACAACATTCTTAGTAACGGATGCTAAGGAAGCTGCTTCGACCCACTTGGTGAAATAGTCAATGGCCACCAGAATGAAGTGGTGTCCATTGGATGTTGTAGGCTTGATCTCTCCAATCATGTCGATTCCCCACATAGCGAAGGGCCAAGGAGCTGTTAAGACATTTAGAGGAACCGGAGGCACGTGTACCTTGTCTGCATAGATTTGACATTTGTGACAAGTCCGGGAGTGTTGATAGCAATCTGCTTCCATGGTAGACCAGTAATAGCCTTCCCGTAGAATCTTCTTTGCCATCATATGCCCACTAGAGTGAGTACCAAAGGTACCTTCATGCAATTCAGCCATGATCTTTTCAGCTTCAATCTTGTCCACACAACGGAGCAGAATAGAATCATGATTGCGCTTGTACAGGATTCCATTACTTAGGAAGAACTTTGTCGAGAATCTCCTTAAGAACTTTTTGTCATTGACTGAAGCTCCTTTTGGATATTCCTGAGCCTCGAGATACCTTTTGACTTCATGAAACCATGGCTGGTCCACTACTTCTTCGGTATTAATCTCATGACAGTGTGCCAGTTAGTCCATCCGTTCAATGGTGATCTGGGGAGCCTCGTTATCCCATTTAAGTTTAAACATGGATGACATTGTAGCTAGAGCATCTGCTAGCTGATTTTCTTCTCACGGGAAGTGCTCGAAGGTAATCTGCTCAAAATGTGGTAGCAATGTCAAGACATGTTCTTTGTAAGGGATGAGGTTTGGATGCTTAGTGTCCCACTCTCCTTTGATCTGACTGATGACCAAAGCTGAGTCCCCAAACACATCTAAGGATTTGATTCCCAAGTCTATGGCAGCCTTGAGACCAAAGATGCATGCTTCATACTCTGCCATGTTGTTCGTACAGTTGAAGCAAAGTATGGAGGTGAAAGGAGTATGGCATCCTTCTGGAGATATAAGCACAGCACCTATACCGTTACCAAGTGCATTGGATGCCCCATCAAAGTACAGGGTCCATCGGGATCCTTGTTCAGGTCCGTCATATGGTCTTATCTCTTCAACATTGTCCAATGTCATGATGTCTTCGTCGGGGAAGTCAAACTTCATGGACTGGTAATCTTCTACAGCTCGATGGGCCAGATGATCAGCTAGCACACTACCCTTTATATCTTTTTGGGTCGTGTATTGTATGTCATATTCCGTTAGGATCATCTGCCATCTGGCTATCCTCCCGGACAGAGCAGGCTTCTCAAAGATGTACTTTATCGGATCCATCTTAGATATCAGCAAAGTGGTATGAGTCAACATATATTGCCTTAGCCGGCAAGAAGCCCATACCAAAGCACAGCAAGTTTTCTCGAGCAGTGAATATCTGGTTTCACAGTCGGTAAACTTTTTGCTAAGGTAATAAATGGCATGCTCTTTTCGGCCAGACTCATCATGCTGCCCCAGTACACACCCCATTGAATTCTCTAAGACGGTCAGATACATGTTAGCGGTCTTCCTTCGACGGGTGGCATCAAGACAGGAGGTTCTAGCAAATACTCCTTGATTTTATCGAAAGCAATCTGACATTCATCGTTCCATATGACCACTTGATCTTTCTTCAACAGCTTGAAGATTGGTTCACAAGTAGACATTAGGTGAGAAATGAACCTGGCAATGTAGTTTAGGCGTCCCAAAAAACCTCTGACTTCCTTCTCAGTGCGAGGAGAAGGCATTTCTTGTATAGCTTTGACTTTGGCAGGATCAACCTCGATGCCTTTGTTGCTGACAATGAATCCTAAGAGTTTACCGGACCGGACTCCGAATGTACACTTGTTTGGGTTCAATCTGGGCTTTTACTCCTTCAACCTAACAAACAGCTTTTGCAGGTGATCAAGGTGTTCTTCTTCAGTTTGTGATCGGGCTATCATGTCATCTACATAGATTTCTATCTCATGATGTATCATATCATGAAACGAAGCTACCATGGCGCACTGATAGGTTGCCCGGGAATTCTTCAGTCCGAATGGCATCACTTTGTAGCAGAACGTACCCCACTGTGTGACAAATGTAGTTTTCTCCATGTCCTCAGATGCCATTTTGATCTGGTTATAGCCTGAGAATTCGTCCATGAAAGAAAATACTTTGTGTTGAGATGTGTTGTCGACCAGGATGTCGATGTGTGGAATTTGAAAGTCGTCTTTAGGGCTGGCCCTATTTAAATCTCTATAATCCATGCATATTCTCACTTTGTCGTCCTTTTTAGGCACAAGCACAATGTTAGCAACCCATTGAGGATAGGAAGTAACAGCCAGAAATCCAACGTTGAACTGTTTCATAACTTCTTCTTTGATCTTCTCTGACATGTTAGGTCTCATGCGGCGGACCTTTTGTTTCACTGGTGGACAGTCTTCTCTTGTGGGTAGACGGTGTACCACAATGTCTGTATCGAGTCCCGGCATGTCTTCGTATGACCAGGCAAAGATCTCAACATAATCATGCAAAAGCTGAATTAGGCGCTCCTTGACACTCGGCTCTAGATTGGCATCTATCTTGATTTCCTTTTTATCATCCTCAGTACCCAAGTTGATTGTATCCAACTGCTCCTAATGAGGCTGAATTGCTCTTTCCTCATGCTGTAGTAATTTGGCCAATTCCCCTGGCACCTCACAATCTTCCTCACCTTCGTATTCGGCTTGGTAGATCAGATCTTCAGAGTCACTGAAGGCTATAGCAGTATCGTTACCCATGGGATCCGGAATGGAAGGGTACCTGCATTTGTGAGTGTGGGTGTGTGTAAGGGTATAGTCATCTTAAAACAATAAAATGTAAAAGAAAGACAATGAGCATAAAAGGTTTATATGTGAAAAAGCGTCCATGATTCATTGAATGACATATGCAGATGAAATAAAAACCCTTACAAATGGACCATTGTGCCTCGGGTAAGACACAAGGTTTTTAAAGTACGAATTGTTTATGAATTATTACAGTCCAACAAAAATGGAAAAGATAAATTACTAAGGTATGAAAGTAATCGGAACAAAGTCTTTTGCTTCCCAGTTGCACAGTCCTCCACTGACAGTAGGAAATATCCAATCTTCCAGGCTGCCCTCTTCTTCCATGTCCTCTAGTGCATTAACCCCTTGGTGGTTGATCTTCACAGGTGTCCCTCCGACACGGGCGCGGCGCACAGCCTTCTGACCAGTCGAAGTAAACCCCAAGCCGAACTTGTCTGATTTGTAAGGAATGTCTGGAAGCTGACCCCAGATTGTGCCTCCCCCTTCTTCCACTACTGCTCTTGCATCCTTTAAAGATGACATCCGAGGTGGAGGTCTCGTGATTTTTGGAATTGAAGACACCTCCTTGGTCGCCGCTATTTCCTGAGAGACTTCTTCAAAATGTTGGAAAGGGGTCTCTATAATTTCGCCATCTAATTCCACTTAACGGAAGGAATTTAGATGACTAATCATATATTCCTCTTCCCCATGGACAGTTATGATCTTCCCTTGGACGGGGTACTTGAGCATCTGATGCAAGGTGGAGGTGACAGCTCCGACATTGTGGATCCAAGGGCGTCCCAACAGACAGGAATAAGAAGGACGAATGTCCATCACATAGAATGTCGAGTAGAAAACTTGAGTTCCCACCTTAATTGGGATGTCCACCTCCCCATGGACCATCCTCTTAGATCCATCAAAAGCTCTGACCACTATATTGCTGGGTTTTAGAGTCATCCCCTCGCAATCCAACCTATCAAGGGCTTTCTTCGATAAGACATTTAAAGATGGCCCAGTATCAACCAAGACATGAGCTAGGGTTGTTCCTCTGCACTCCACTGAGACATGTAGTGCATCGTTGTGTTTTCTCCCTCGGGGTGTCAAGTCAGCATCGGAGAAACCCAGGCCATTATCAACTGTCAAATTGGCCACACACTCTTGGAATTGATCAGCCGAAGTCTCTTGCGGCACGTGAGTTGTCTTCAAAAATTTTACCAAAGCTTTAGCATGTGCTTCAGATCAAAGCAGCAATGCTAACATAGGTATTTTGGAGGGGGGCTGCCCCAGTTGTTCCACCATATCATAATCACTTTTCTTAATAATCCTCAGGATCTCTTCCATCTCCTTCTTGGATTTCTCAGGAATAGCTAGTGATTGAGCCTTCGTCAGGACAGGATCCTCTTGAACATTCTTTCCTTTATTCTCAGCAGCAGAAGTAGGGATAGGAATTGAATTGTCTTTGTCGGTGGGTACACTTGTAGGTACAATTACTGGTGCAGAGAAAATCTTCGGAATGGCCACGGGTCCAAAGACTACTGTTGGAGGAGCAATCTTTGGAGAAAAGATTCTTCCACTACAGGTAACCTTGCTTATTCCGGAAATGTTACTAATGTCGGAATCGTCCTCTTCTAAGCTTTCTTCTTCGGCAGTCTGTTCAATCTGTTTAATACCATGGTAGTAGATTTCTCCACCATAATTCCATGGTACTGATTTGTTTGATTTGTATGGGGTTGGCCCGGGCATTGTTATCTTCAATGGAGTAGTCACTGGAGCAGATGTAATCCTAACGAGTTTTTTAGGAACCCTGGAAGGATTGGCGTATATGGTTATTATAGCAACTTCTTGAACTGGAATGGGTGAAACAAGAGCTTTCTCAAATAAAATTTCTTGGTTATCAATCAATTGTTGGATTCCTTTCTTCAACAGAGGGAAGTCAAATGATGAGGATAGGCAAATATGGCAATCTTTGTCACAACCTGGGAACACCCCAGCCTTTAACAAATTCAACTTGATGGTCGAGAGCGGAGTCAGCAATTCATCCATGGTAGTAATAAACAGATCTTATTCAATAGCGTTGGCATTGTGACCATGCCTCGGCATTGGGGCAGAAATAACATTTGGTTTCTTAGGCGCTTCAAATTCACCTTCCTTTGTGTCTATCAGATCTTGAATCTTGTTCTTCAGAGCCCAACAGTTGTTGGTGTCGTGCCTTGGACTTTCTGAATGGTACGCGCATCTGGCGTTGGGATGGTAATATGGAGAAGTAGTATTAGGATTTTTTGGGGCCTCTTTCAAAGTGGCCAGATTCAACTTCAAGAGATGTGGTAGGACTTGGGCTGGAGTCATGTTTATCTTGGTAAACTACCGAACTGGACTTTCTACCCTTTGCTGATTATTTCTCGGTTGATTGTTTCTTGGCTGGTCTGATGCAGGCTTCAGAATCATAACGGCCCCCACTGTTGGTCGGCGCTCAGTTCTTCCCTGATTTCTCTGTGCATAGACAGCATATACTTCTTTTCTTCCCATGAAGGGATTTTTTACAGCAGTTGAGGCAGACGCATCCTTCTGAATTTTCCAATTTCTTAACCAGCCTCCACTCTTTCGCCGGTTAAGATCAATTCAGTAAACCCTGCAGAGGAGCTCCCAATCAGATGATTAAAGAAAGGACCTTACAGAATCCCCAAGAACATGTCCACTATCTACCTCTCAGATAAAGGTGGTTGCACCCTTCCGGCTAAATCCCTCCACTTTTGGGCGTAGTCTTTAAAGCCCTCATTGGTAGCCATAGCCATACTCTGCAGCTGAGTACGGGTTGGTGCCAAGTCGGCGTTGTATTGATACTGTTTATAGAAGGCTGCTGCCAAGTCTTCCCAATTATAGACATCTTCCCTCTCCAACTGGTAGAACCAATCAAGCTGCGTTCCTGATAAATTGTCCTGGAAAAAGTGGACCTACAGGTCTTTGTCAGCAGAATTTGGTTGAATCTTCCTGACATAGGGTCTGAGGTGCATTTTAGGGCAAGACACCCCATCATACTTAGCAAACAGTGGCACTTTAAATTTTGGAGGGATTATTATTCCTGATACCAGCCCTAATTCCTCAAAATCCAGCCCTGGTACCCTCTGGATTTCCATAGCAGCTAGACGCTCTTCCAAGTGTTTATATTTGTCATCAACTGGAGGGTATTGTTGTTCAGATTAGTCCTCTTCTTCCGCTTCTTCTGCTTCAGAATCTCATGGTACTGCCGCTCATTTTCCCTTTCCTTCCCCCTCTTCAGATGTTAATGGGAATTCTAAGGTCCGTCTGATTTGTCCCTGAAATCTTCTACCCATGAGAACCACACCAGTTGGCTTCTTTTTCTTTTTCTCTTTTTCTTTCTCTAGCAAAGTCTTCAGTTTCTCCTGCCCCTTGGCTAAGGTCATGAGCAACTGTTAGAATTGTGAATTCTGAGCTTGCAAATCTTTGACCGTTTGTTCGATATCCATCTTGCTGAAATAAGCAGCAGAGAGATGAGGAAACTTGGTGTGAAGACCTGTTTAACTTATGATGAATGATATGTATTCATTCAATATTTTCAAGGATTTAGAAATTCAAATTTGTTTTAAACAAAAAAGAAACACACGTCATATTAATAAGATAGAATTGTGAGTACATCAATGCCCTTTGGGCAAAATAATACAAAACTCTAAGGTAAAAAGACGTTGTGCATCCTCTTTGGTGCAATGTAGGTGTTGAGATTCTGCTCTTCATGAAGTAGCCGAGTGAGTTCCAAAACCTTCTTCTCTCTTGCGTAGAATTGGGCTTCGAAAGTATCACGCTCTCCCTTGAGTTGTATCCAACTCCTTTGTAGGTCTTCGAGTGATTTTGGCATGTCAGGATGTAGGATGGTGTATGGAACCTCTCCTTCCTTAACAGGCTCTATAATCACTGGGAGAATGGAGGTATAAGGAATCATAAGACTTTGGGCGCGGGTTTGTACCCACTTGAGGTAAGGCTAAAGAGGGATGGAATTCTTGTGTCCCAGAGTCTTTCTATCCACCTTATTGGGCATTCTCCAAGCTCGGATGAATCTCTGACGGAGTCCTTGGTCGTCGTTGTCGAAGTCGAAAACCAATCCTTGAATCAACATGTTATGTGGGCCATCCCTTCGGGCATAACCAAATTGTCTCAGAGCCAAGCAAGGGTTGTAGGTGATGCCTCCCCTAATGCCAAGTAGAGGAACATTAGGGAATTCCCCACAACAGTTAACAATGATGATATTCTCTTTGGATCGAGAACACCAATGGATATTTGAATGTGTAAGTGTCATCAACCGTTGTGACCACCTCAAACCTTGCTCATTCTTCAAGAATGATTGGGGAAGATGAGAGATAAACCATCTTGCCTGGAGAGGAGTGCAACACATAAGAACACCTCTTTTCCTCATTGTACGAGTGTGAAAAGAGTGAAGGATATCCCCAAGCAATGTAGGCATCGGGTTGCGAGTCATGAAGATTTTGACAGTGCTTACATCTATGAGTTGGTCAGTATTAGGGAACAAGACCATCCCATAGATGAGAAGAGCTACAATCTCCTCAAAATCTTTCAAGTCTAGGGAATTCCAACAGCTTTGGGCCTTCTCAAACAGAAACTTTGACAAGAAGCCTTTGACACCACTTCTAGTTTCCCAATGAGTTGTGACATCAGATGAGTACAAGTGTAGGGCTTGAGCAATCTCTTCTGGCTTTGGATCTCTTTCCGTACCGTTGAAGGGTAGTTGATTGAGAATAGGAATCCTCAAGAGTCGAGAAAATTCCTCCAAATTGGCCACAAGTTGATAGTCAGGAAATGTGAAGCAATGATGCAAAGGGTCAAAGAACTGGAAGAGAACTTTCAACATATCATCCTCAGTGTTGGAAGTGACCAAGTTGAGTAGACGACCATGTCTCTCGGTGAATGGAGAATTTTCAGGAATCCTTGAAGCTAGCTCCTTGAGTTGTGGAGGAATTCTTACAAGGTTGATTTGGATAGTTTTCCTGTGAAGTGAATCCATATCCTACAAAACAAGAACAAAGATGAATCTCCAAAATCCTTGAAATGGTTAGTGGATGCATATTATGTTTATGATATCCATGATGTTATGCACAAGTATATATGTACAAGCATATCACACAAGTTCCTAGTTTAGATTTGCATGGGGTTTCATAGGTAAGTACCCTCTTGAAGTTTAGTTGGCTCAACCTGTCCTAGAAATAGTAACGAGGTTCTAAGGAGCTCAATATCACTGGATTGTTTCCTTGTTCATTGTTTCAATTCAAGCCTCTTTACTGGCGACCGAAATATTCCAAGGAACCAACCCTCAATGAGTGTAGTATCGAGTATCTACCAACTTCGGATTGCACCAAAGCCGGTCATCTCACTACATCCTAAAAAGGCCAAGTTGGTCAAGTAAAGGTTCTAGAAGTCCATTAGTGCTTCATGACATCACTCAGTGGCCCCGTATTCTCTTTGATTGACTCAAAGGCTACCAGTACCCACAAATATGTCGCACTAATATAGCTATTGCTTAGACCATGTCGGTATACCCCGTACAGTTTCCACAACGTATTGCTATTTACCTATAATGTTTCCCAAATCCGGGTAGAGGATTCAAACCCAGACAATGGAACCAAAATGTAAAGCAAACAAGTCAAACAAATGTAAGCAAATAAAGGTGATCTAAACCCTAAGGTAACCCCACTTTTAGATTATTCCCCAGCAGAGTCGCTAGTTCTGTGATGTGGTGGGAGAACTGACTTGAGGTTTTGCATTTGTGTTCGCTAATGTTGCGGTTAGCCAGATTCGCCACCGACTTTTCTTTTATCCAAAAGGAAAGGTAAAAAAACACAGGAAAGACCTTTGAGATGTTTTCTTGAGTTCGGGGGGTAGATTATGAAAAGGGAAGGTGCTAGCACCCTTTTCATCCATGGTTTTCCATGGGCTCTTAGTTACTTGTTTAGATCACTTGCTTTGCTTTTGAAATTGTTTGAAATGGTGCTTTGTGTGGTTTTGAAAGTATTTTGAAAAGGGGCCATCGTTTGGGAAATATTTGTAATGATTCTCGTTCGTAAGAATGTATACAAAGATGTTTGTCTTTTGAAAAATGTTTCAATGTTTTGAAAGTTGTTTGGAAATGTTTTGAAAAGTGTGTGTTTGTTTGAAAATAACAAGGATTTGTTTTGAAGATAGCAAGTAACTAGAAGATATCTACCTACTCAAATGTATTTCCTATGTATTTTTATTCCTTTGACATTGTTGATTTACCATTGATTTGGTAAACAACCCTATCTTTGGATGTTAAACGGGACGGGCGTGGGTCATCGTATGACCATGAGAGAAATATTGCCAAGTATCTTAGCAAGTTTTGAGGGACCAAGATCATCTTTCTTTTTGGCAACCTTTTGATAGCGTCATCGAGGGACTATGATCTCATTTTTGTTTTGTTTTGCCAAGATACTTTGCATGCATACCATGGCCATTTTTGTTTAGGCAACCAAGTGGGTGAAACCCTAAGGGTGCTTGTGTGCAATGTGTGTCATTTTACATGCATTTGTCTTGTATTAGGTTTTGTCTATTTCTTTGTGTTTGGTCTTATCATGCAAAACCCTAATTTACTACACAAGTATATAAAGCGATAAATTGCATAAATGTAAACTAAGCTATTACAACAATTATTATGGGAGGGGGGATACAAGTTTTTGAATGGGGATATTGCACAAATATAAACCCTAAAATACTATTACAATCCAATTGAATTATGTGTAAATTAAATAAATAAACAAATAATTAAAGTGCAATGCAAATGTATTTATGCAAAAAATGTTTTGTATTTTGTTTAAGGTATGAGAAAATGATTCATGTAAATCCTAGAAATAAGAGAAAAAATATTATTGTTTTTGGAAAGGGGTGAAACCCTAATTTTTTATTAAAAGAAATATATGTATTATATTATTATTTTGTCCATTTTTTGTACAAGAAAATAATAAATAATATTATGTACAAATATTAAAAATTAAAATATGTATGAAAATAAATATTTTATGTGTAAAATAATAAAATAAAAATGTATAGTATTTTTATTAAATGTATTTATAATTTATTTAAGAAAATAAAGTATATTACCCTACTAAAACTATTTTTTATGCCAAAAAAATAATATAAAATAAAATAAAATGCAAAAAATAAAGAAAATGTTTTTCATGATTTTTTATGATTCAGAAAAATAAATAAAAGCAATAAATATAAAAATGAAAATAAAATATGAAAAACAAACAAAATAAAGCCAAGGGGTGCAAATATTAAGTCAGGGGGTGTGGAAAGTCAAAACAGAAGGGCCCAAGCGCGCCAAGGCCCAGACAGGTCATCCCTGTCCTTCAGCTTCATCCTTTTGCACGCGTTTTTGCTTCAAATCTGTAACTTGCTATAGCTCCTTCAGTTGGATTTGGATATGGCAATGTGGGGACTTTGAGTGAGGCCGGAGGATCGTGTGAGCTTCCTTGAAGTTCCCTCAAGCTATTCTAATGCTTAGCTGGCTTTGTGGATGGCTGAAACTCTTTGTAGAAATCAAGTTGTAAGCTTCCAAAGTGAAAATGGCAATGGATGAAACAGGGGTTACAGCAACAATGCAAAGGCTTGGATAGTTTGGATATGATGTGGATGAAGTGTTTCAAGTGTCAAGAGGCAAAACGCACGAGCAAATATTGAGCTTGCTATGATTTTGTAGAACTGTCTGTTTTGGGTAGAAAAATGAAGTTTTTGTGTTTTTGAGAATTTCAGAGGTTATGCCTTCGTGTCCTGGCTTGTGATATGTTTGTCAATATGTATAGAATGATACCA
The DNA here is from genome assembly GCA_948472305.1 of Vicia faba. Taxonomy (NCBI): domain Eukaryota; kingdom Viridiplantae; phylum Streptophyta; class Magnoliopsida; order Fabales; family Fabaceae; genus Vicia; species Vicia faba. Next base: position 107,827,541 of record OX451741.1, read on the forward strand.
AGTTCAACCTTTCTCAGCTTGTACAAGTTCTGACTTCTTTTGCAACTTTCCTTGTACTTGAAGAAAAGTTGAAGTGACTATGCAAACATGCTTGTACTGCTTGCTTGTGAGTTGCAAAGGGTTGGTAAACATTGCTTGTGACCTGTAGAGATTGCCTGCGCCAAAGGGACAGCTCCAAGGCTCAAGAATTGTAAAGTTGCAAAAGCTTGCTTTATGAAAATGGCAATGTGAACTTTTGGCCATTTATGGAATTATTTCTTGTACAATGCTCCAAAAGCCAAAGTAAAGCCTTTAACCACTGAGTTAGCATTTAATTATGGAGTGTAAAATGAGTTTAGAACCTGTAATGCAAGGTACAAGCATCCAAGATCAGATTTGCAACTTGATGTATTGTGAAAATGGCTTGAACAAAAGTGACAAAATGCCAATTTCTCTTCTTCGATTCTCCCTAACCACAAGTGATCTTGGAGAGTTCTTGGACATTTTAGAAAGCTTGAAATATGCTCAATAATCCATATTTAAAATGAATTTTGAGAAACCTCTTGGAACTAGGTGAAAAATGTCCATGAAGTTGGGCCAAAAACCTGCCTAAATTAGGGCAAATTTTCACTAAGTTATTTAGTTCATGGACCCCTATGCACAAATTCATAACTTGAGATCCAAGCATCTTTTGGAAAAAGTTTGTGAATCAAAGTTGTATACTTCATGGAGGAATACGAATTTCATGTTGGAATTTTTCTTTGAATTAAATTGCATAATGGTGAAAAAGTTGGGAAAAGTTGGGAAAAAATAAGAAAATTTTTATACTTAGAAAAATTCTAAGTTATGAAAATTTTCAAATTCAAAACCCTAATTTTCAAAATTGGTTTTCTTGGTGAACAAGTTTCATATTTTGACATATCTTGATGAATTATGACCCTTGGCACATGATTTTGACCAAAAAGTCAAAGTTTGTCTTTTCAGTGTACAATTGACTTTTGATCAGTTGACTGCAGAATTCATCTGTCAATCCTATGTACTTGGGATCTTTTGAACCATGTAATTAGGTCAAGATGATTCCATTGAACCCTTGAAATCATGTTTGAACCCAATTGGTCATTGACTACGTTAAAATCCGAAATTTTCATTTCTCAGTCAAAACCCTAATTTTGACCATTTTGCCCTTTTGATGATCTGATCAAATTTCTTGAGGAGTTGTGATCCAAACTTGATCAAATGGTTCATATGAGTCTAAAATGTTGTTGTGGATCAAAAATTATGAAGTTTTACTGTAAATTGGCCATGGTTGACTTTTTCCCCAATACAACTGATTTTTAGGTCAATTGTCCAATTGACTGAGCAAAAATGTGATTCAAGGCTTGAAACTTGACATGAGCAATCTTAGGGGTCCAAGATGGTGTATGAAAGTCACATGAAGCATTGGTGGTCCAAAAATACTTGTGCAAACTCAAACCCTAATTTTGGGTCATCAGTGCAAGATGAGATGTCCTGAGCTGAGCAAACCCTAATCTTGTCTTGAGTCCAAGAAGTCTTGTGAGAAAAGTCTTGATAAATGAGAGGGAAAATTTTGGGGTACAACATCCTCCTTCTTCTATCACAGCCCTAACATCCTTCAGAGAAGCTATTCTTGGTGTGTCTTTGCTAATATTAGGGGTAGCAAGAGTAGCTTTAGCAACTAAAATCCTTGGAGGGATTACTTCAAATGTCTGGTAGGGAGTTTCAATGAATTCACCATCCATTTCAACATATTTGAGAGAATTCAAACGGCTGACCATATATTCTTCTTCTCCACAGACTAGCGATCTTCCCTTTTACCGGATACTTCAATTTTTGATGTAGGGTAAAGGTAACAACGTCTGCCCCATGAATCCAGGGGCGTCCTAGAAGACATGAATAAGTCGGTCGAATATACATTACATAAAAAATGGAGTTGAAAACCTGAGATCCCACCTTGATCGGAAGATCAAATTCTCCGTGCACCATTCTTTTTGACCCATCAAAGGCTCTTACCACAATATCGCTGGGTTTCAATACCAGTCCTTCACATTCCAATCTATCTAGAACACCTTTTGGTAATACATTCAAGGAGGGACCTTATCAACTAACACATACGCCAAAGTAATGCCCTTACACTCAATAGAGATGTGCAGAGCCTTGTTATGATTCTTCCCCGCAGGAGTTAAGTCGTCATCAGAAAAGCCTAAACCATTGTTAGTTGTTAGGCTTGTAACATAATTCTCAAACTGATCAGCAGAGGTCTCTTGTGGTACATGAGCATTCTTCAAAATTTTCAACAAAGCCTGAGCATAGGCTTCGGAGCATAATAACAAGGATAACATGGATATCTTAGAGGGTGTTTGCCCCAGTTGTTCAACTATTTTATAGTCACTTTTACGAATGATCTTCAATATTTCTTCCATCTCTTGTTTAGAGGAGTCTTCAGTTGTAACATATTTTGAGAGTGCCTCCATCTGAGAAGGCTCAACTACTTTCTCTTTGCCCCGGGCATCAGCATTTGACCCAGCAGCAGGAATATGAACATGTGTTGTGGTAGTTTTAAGAGGAGAGATCTCTGAGAAGAAGATCCTTCCCGTTTGGGTAACTTTACTGGTTCCGACAATATTTTCGACATTGATATTGGTAACTTTAGAATCTTCATCTTCGATAATCCATGGCTCTTACCTAACAACATGGTAATAAACTTCTGCCCCATAGTTTCAGGGTACAACCTTGTTAGAGGAATAGGGGATTGGCCCCGGTGTGGTGAGAATATGGGGAGCCACTCTTGGCTCAGCAGGAATCCTTATAGGTCCTTTAGAGGTGATCCTTATAGAAGTATTGGAAATTATGATTATAGAAACATCTTCAAGTCTCAATTCTTGAGATATAATTTTATGCAAACTTTTCATGGATAGAGTTTTCTCGAACAAAATTTCATGCTATTAATCAAGCATTGAATATCCGTCTTCAGCCACATACAACCATTAGTTTAGGAAGCACAATGGTAACAATTTTCAGGACAAACTGGAAATAAATCTACTTTTATTACATTCTTCTTAACGATCATCAAGGGAGTGGTTAAGTCACTTACAATGGAGACATATGAAACATCGTCAATGGCATTAACACCTTTACCATGACTGGGCATGGGCGCAATAATCACATTAGGGGTTTCGGGAGGATCAAATTCAATTTCCTTTGCATCAATCATGTCTTGGATTTTTCTTTTTAGGGCCCAACAATCATTGGTGTGGTGTCGTGCCCATGACTATTGGAATGGTATGTACACTTTGCATTTGGGTTATATTTCAAAGATGATGTGTTGGATTCTGAGGAGGATCCCGCAATGTTATTAATTATGCTTTCAACATATTTTGTAATGATTGAGCTAATGTCATATTAATCCTGGTGAATTGTCTCCTCGGAGCGTCTGACCTACGCTGATTGTCCAGTTGTTGTGGTTGAACAGGTGTTGGATTAGAGATTAACATGACCCCTATAGATAGATGACAATCATTCTTACTACGGATCCTCTGGCCATAGACAATGTTGGTTTCTTTCTTTCCAATGAATGGTTTCTTCACAGTAATAGAGTATGTGGCCATCTGAATATTCCCACTTTTGATACCACTTTTGACATGTTCTCCAGTCAAAATCAGCTTAGTAAACCCTAATGAAGAACTCCCAATCAGCAGATTAAAGAATGTACCTATCAGAGTTCCCACGAACATGTCCACCAATTCTCGGTCAGTCAAAGGGGGTTGTACCCTTCCAGCCAGATCCTTCCATTTTTTAGCATACTCCTTAAATCCTTCGTTCGAGCCCATAGTCATACTCTATAATTGCACACGAGTTGGTGCAAGGTAAGCATTGTATTGGTATTTTTTGTATAAGGCAACAACCAAGTTCTTCCATGTGTGAATATTGGCTCCTTCAAGTTGATAGAACCATTCCAACTGTGTTCCAGATAGGCTCTCTTGAACGAAATGAACCCATAACTTCCTGCCGGTAGTGTGTGGTTGAATCTTTTAGACGTATAACCTCAAATGGAGTTCAGGAAAAGAGACCCCGTCATATTTAGCGAAAGCAAGGACTTTGAACTTATGGGGGGTGACTACCCCTGGGATCAAACCTAGGTCTCCAAAGTCTAATCCGTGCACTTTTTGAATTTCCACGGATTTAAGCCGGTCTTTTAGCTGCTTGTATTTGTCATCCGCCAGAGGGTACTGCTCGTCGGAATAGTCTTCACCCTTAGAAATTTGGTTATTTCCACCCCCAGCCCTGGTGCTTCTAACATCCTCTTCTTGATTGTCGTCCTCCTCAGAGGAAACCTCTTCTGCATGAGCCAATCAGGAAAGACCTTTGAACCTTCTCCCCATGTTAAGGATAACAACCTGCTTCTTAGTTTTATTTTCCGTGACGAGGAGCGCCATCATCTCTTGTTTCCCTTTGTCTAGGTTCAGGAGAGTCTCTTGAAACTGTGCGTGTTGAGTTTGTAGATATTTGACTGTTTGCTCGAGAGCCATATTATACTGAATAAATAGCAAATAGATGAGGAAACCTGTATCAGAAAACCTACTTATGAAATGATACATGATATGTGGATGCAATGTTTTCAAGGACCTTAAGAGATTTAAATTTTCTATCCAAAAAGGAAACAGAAACAAAGATTGTATTAATAAGTTTGAACATTACAACTGCCCCTTGGGCTTATAATGGAAAAGCAAAAGATCTTAAAGAGACAACAAAAAGAACTCCTAAAATCTAAGACTCAAGTCTCCCACGGACACTTCCTCTTCGTGTCGATGTATGCATTAAGGCTTTGCTCCTCGTGAAGTCGCTTTGTGAGCTCCAACACTTTCTTCTCGCTTGCATAGAATTGAGCTTCAAAGGTGTCTCGTTCTCTCTTGAGTTGAATCCAGGACTTCTGCAATTCTTTGAGGTCAGTGGGCATGTCTGGATGGATAATGGTATAAGGAATATCCACTTTGGCAATAGGCTTCATGATCACTGGTAGCATAGTTGGATATGGCATCATGAGGTTTTAGGCGCGAGCTCGTACCAATTTGAGATAAGGCTCCAGCGTAATGGAGTTCTTATGTCCCAAAGTCTTACTATCAATCTTGCTTACCATGCCCCAAGCTCGTACAAACCTTTGATGATAACCTTGAAAATCGTTCTCGTAGTCGAACATAATACCTTGGATAAGTGCATCATGAAGACCATCTCTTCGAGCATAACCAAATTTTCGCAGAGCCGGGGAAGGGTTATAAGTAATACCTCCCCTAATTCCATGGAATAGAACATTAGGGAATTCTCCACAATGGTTAATGATAGTAACATCTTCCAGAGATCGGGAACACCAATGAATATCTGAATGAGAGAGCGATATCATCCTTTACGACCACCTTAAACCTTGTTTATTCTTCAATACTGATCGAGGAAGCTGCGAAGTAAACCACCTAGATAGTAACGGTATGCAACACAAAAGATCCCCTCTCTTCCTCATAGTACGAGTGTGAAGAGAATGCAGAATATCTCCAAGCAAAGTAGGCACAGCGTTACGAGATAGGAATATTTTTTCAGCATTCACATCTATGAGTTGGTCTGGATTATGGAATAGTACTAAACCATAGATTATAAGATCCAATATTTCTTCAAAAGCTTGAAAATTCAAAGCATCCAAAAACAGTCGAGCCTTCTCTAACCGAAATTTAGCCAGAAAACTCTTGACTCCATTGCTTGTTTCCCAATTAGCTACAATGTCAGACTTCTTTAGATGTAAGACTGTTGCAATTTCTTCAAGTTGTGGATCTTTCTCTAAACCAGTGAAAGGTATTTAATTAAGAATAGGTACTTCCAGTAATTGAGAAAACTCCTCCATTCTGGGTACCAACTGATAATCAGGAAAGGTGAAGTAGTGGTGTACAGGCTCAAAGAACTGGAATAGAACACTCATCATATCTTCTTCAAAATACAAGGTAACCAAACAGATTAGTCGACCATGCCTTTTGATTAATGGAGAACTTTCAGGAACCGTTGAGACTAACTCTTTAAGTTGAGAAGGTATCTTCACAAAATTAATTTGGATAGTGTTTCTGCGAGCATAATCCATAGCCTACAAAACAGAACAAAGATAAATCCATGGGTCCTTGAAATGGTTAGTGAAAATGATGATGTCATTATGTTATGATGTCATGTTCAAACAGTTAATCATACACAAACAAAGCACACAAGGCCTTAAGTTTAGGCTTGCATGGGGTTTATACCTAAGTACCCTCTTGAAGTTTTATTTGGCTCAACCTGTCCTAAAAGAAGTAATCGGGTTCTAGGAATCTCAATATCATTAATCTTTCTTCTCGGGCATTGTTTCAGCACAGGCATCGAAACTACGACCAAAATATCCCGATAGTCCAATCTCAATGAGTGTAGTACCGAGTATTAACCAACTTTAGTCTGTACCAAAGTCAACTAAGGTTCTACGGTCAGTTAGTGCTCTATGACACCACACAGCGGCTCTATATTCTCCTTGATTTAACTCAAGGGACACCGGTACCAACAAATGTGTCTTACTAACATAGCTATCGCTTCAACCATATTGGTCTACATCGTATAGTTTTCACGATCTATTTCTACTTACCTAAAATGCCCCAGATCCGGGTATAGGATCTACACAAGAAATAAAACCAAGCATAACCCCAAAATGTGAAGCATACAAATCAAGCAAGTAAAGCAATAAAGGTGATCTAGATCTTATGGTAACCCCACTTTTAGTCAAACTTTATTTTCCCCAACAGAGTTGCCAGTTCTGTAACATGGTGGGGGAACTGACTTGATGTTTTACGTTTTATCGCAAATGTTGCAGATAGCAAGAGTCGCCATCGACTTTTATTTTATCCAACAAAGGAAAGGGTGAAAAGAACAAGAAAGACCTTTTGAAAATTTTCTTGAGTTCGGGGGGTAGGTTAAAAAGGGAAGGTGTTAGCACCCTTTTAATCTGTAGTTATCTACGTGCTCTTAATTGCTAGCTCACTTTGAAAATGCTTTGTGTTTGTGTATGTTTGCAAATATTTTGGAAACGCCTAAGTATGGCAATTTTGTAATGATTCTCTTATCGTTGAGAATGTATACAAAATGTTTGTTTTGAGAATATTTGTTGAAAGAAAGTGTTGTTTTAGAAAGATGTTTTGAAAATGCCAATGTAAGGAAATTTTGTAATGATTCTCGTATCCTTGATAATGTATACAAAATCTTTGTTTTGAAAAAGTGTTTTGAAAAATATTTATTTTGAAAGTGTGAGGTGTGTGGATTGATTTATTTTTGTGAGCAAGCGATTACGGGCGATCTACCTACTCAAAAAGTCTTTGTTATTTTCCTCCGCCTTTAGATAGTGCTATCCTACCATTAGTTAGTAAGAATCCATATCATTGGATGTGAGGGACAGGTGTGGGTCATCGAACAGTCATAAAAGGCAACTTGCAATATGCTTTAGAAATTATCGTAAGGGACTAAGATCATTTACCGAAGGCAACAAGTGAGGTTCATCAATGGACTACGAACTTTTAATCGAGGGTCTTTGGTAAAATATCCTACGCTCGAGGGACATGAATGTTTATATCTGAGGCATCAAGTGAGGTTAACCCTAGAGGTGTAAGTGTGCAAAGTGTGTTTGATTCAATTATTTGTCTTGAATTAGAGTTTTTTTATGATTGATTTTAATATTGTCATACAAACCCTAATTACTAACAGTAATAAGGAAAGCGATAAATTACGGAAATTAAATATCCTACGCTATTACAACGCTTTGGGAATGGGGGGGGGGGGGGTACAAATTATGAATGCGGGGGAAAGTAATAGACCCTAATTATCTATTACAGACCATAAGCAATTACGTAACTATGAAAAAACAATGATGTGAAAAATAAACAAACGCGCGGAGATGATAAAAAGGAAAAATGTTCAAAACTCTACCAAATTTCTAAGTATTAAAAAATGTTTTGTTGTTTCTTTGTTTAGAAAGTATTTGAGATATGAGATAAAGAATTAGACCTAATTCTATTTACAAATTAATTATTTACAAGAAAATAAGATGTGATTAAGTGATCAAAATTAAATTAATTAAAGTCTAAATAATTCTAAGTATTTTATAAAATATTTTTTAAAGTTTTATTTAAAAAAAGATATTTGAAATATAGCCTAATTCTAGCAAAATTAAGATGATTAAAATAAATCAATTTTTGTCAACGATTAAATTAATTAATTAGAAAAACCTAAATCTAATTTTTATAAACAAAAAAATATTTTTTTTTAATTTTAACTAAATGAAATAAATAAATAAAAGTAAAGAAAATAAAATAAAAAAACAATTGTGCCTGGCGTTAGTAAAATGAAATTGGAGGGTGTGAAAAGGAATACTAGGCCCAAAACAAATTTTTTGTTGAATCAGAAAAATAAAATAAAATAAAAATGGATCTATGATGTGAAGTAAAAGGGAGGTGTATGGAAATAAATTCAAATCAGGCCCAACATAAGAGTCAAGGTGCCTGGGGATTCAGTGTGGCTGCCCCTTAAAAGTGTATCATGCGCTTGCCTTATGGGGCGTATGATCTGGCCATGGGGAGATCAAATGGTGATGATAAGAGGGTGTATAGCATGCACGTTGGGCTTGTTTGTATTGACTCTGTAAGAAATAAATGTGAAACAAATAAAAGGGTATCACTGGGGCTCGAACTCAGGTCCCTATAGTAAAGGGGCGCGCTTTAACCAGTGGGTGGTGATACATCCGGTAGTTAAGACAACAACTACTAAATATATTATAAACTTGTTTCTGAATGGACTTCATCTTCTTCCTCACGCCAGTAACTTCAATAACATGTTTGAATTTTCAAACTCTTCTATTTCTCAATCATTTTTAAAAACGTAAACATTAAAGTTTCTTGTTTTTTCACCACGAATCCATCCATGCCATTAACATAAACTAACACTCAAATATTAAAGTGATTTTTTGATGGTACCAAACTGAACCTTAATATTTCAAAAATTTCAAATCCAAAATTCTCACCACTCAGGCAAGATAAATGAAATGTAGGCACATGGTTAGCTTCAGGGCAATGATGTCTGCATTTTTTATTCAGAAAGTAAACATTCATGATGCTTGAATAGAAAGTTCAAAGTTTAGAAAACTTACCTCAAAAGTCAGAGTTGTGTTTGAATTTGGAGCATTCCTGGAGGTGTTGTGATGATCTGGATAGCTTCATTGAACTCCCAAGAAGCTATTGCAATGCTTACTTTGGATTGAGAGTGCCTCGATCCTTCTGGACAAGTCAAGTTGCAGAACTCTGTTTTTGAAAATGGAGGATGATGAAGATGGTGTTACAGTGGTATAACATGTGTTTGAATAACTTCTATATGAGTTATATAAGCTTTGTGGATGATTTAGAATAAAAACGCATGAGTGGATTAGATGTTTGAAGTTAAAGGTCAGAATTTGCAAACAATGGAGGTTTTGTGTACAATTCTGACTTGGGAGAGTTTTAGAGGGTTGGAGCGCTTACGAACTCGTGTCTAGCTTGCAAATTGACCTCTCTACTTATAGTGAAAGGTTGGAGGGAAGGAGCTGATTAGATTTTCAAGATCACATGTTGTCGTTTGATTGGATTATAAATTAAGCAATCTTTGAAATACATGGTTTCAACGTGAAGTACAGGGAAATATAAAGTGGTTAGGAACTTTAAACATGTTGCTTCTGGATTTTTTGTTGAGTGTGTGCAGAGGGAGCAAGTTAGAGGCTCAAGGAATTGACTTTATGATTAAAGAAACTTTGCAAGAATGACAATGTTAACTTTGTGCCAAAAATGGCAAAATGGTTTGGACAATGCTTAAATTAAATGGACCATAGCTCAAAAGTTTGTGTAAAAATTTAATTATGGAGTGATTTGGAAGTTAAGAGGCCTACAAAGCAATATTATGCAGCATGATACGAGGATTTGTTTTTGTGCTCTTCACAAATATGACCTATAAGTCAAGAACGGATGCCCAACTTCATCTCTTCGAATTTATTAGCTCAAGCATGATAAGAATGTATTCTTAGATATTTTGGAAAGCTTGAAAAATTTTCTACAACCTTCATGTTGACCACTTTGGCTAACTCAACTTGGAACTTTGTGAAAAATTGCCAAGAAGTTGGGAAAAAAATCTGATCAAACTTGTTGAAAATTTCTCTAAGTGTTAGATAAAAATGTCATGACTTCATGGGTCTATATCTCTTAATCCAAGCATTTTTTGGACATCATTCATCAAGGAAAAAGTTGTAGAATTCATCTTGCTCTACAAAGTTCATGTTGAAAGTTTTCCTTGAATCATATTGTATCTTAGTGAAAAATGGTCATGAAGTAGTGAATTTATTAAGGATAAAACACTTAGAATTTTTCTAAGTATTGGAAATTTTGAATTTTTGTTGACTTTGTGATTCTTGTTGATCAAGCTTGACAAATTTGAATGTTTTGATGACGCTTGACCTTTGAAGTTCAATATTGACTAAAAAGTCAAAGTTTGACTTTTGTGTGACAGTTGACTTTTCATCAATTGATCTCAATTCTTCAACTATCAATCTCTTACACCTTTGGAAATTTCTTGAACCATGTAATTAGGTCAAGATGTTGTGTTTGAGTCCTTAATATCATGCTTCAAGTCATTAGGTCATGTACTAGGTCAAAAGTCAACCATTCTCAATCAAAACCCTAATTTTGACAATTTTGCCCCTTTGATGATTTGAGTGCTTTCCTTGAGGAATTATGATAAAACCTTGATAAAATGGTGAATATCAAATAAAAATGTTGATGTTGGCAAAAAATCTTGAAGTTTGATTGTATGTTGGCCACAATTGACTTTTTACCCAATACAATTGATTTCCAGTCATCTGAGCAATTGATTGAGCAAATTTGTGATCCAAGACTTGAAACTTGGTATCAAAATTCTTGGAGACTTTTGATGGACCATGAAACTCACTTGGGCCATTTGAAGTCCAATTTTCCTTGAGAATACCAAAACCCCTGCTATGGACCCAGTACGTACGAGGTGAGCTTGTCTGATTAACTCTTGAGAATCCTTGCGTATTTGAGAACTTTTGTAAGAAATGTCTTGAAAAAAATGGAAGGCAAATTTTTGGGTACAACACGTGTATTTTGAAGTTTGATATGTTTTCAATGCAAATTTACCTTTTGTAATGATTATTGTGTATGAGGCGAGATTTCTTCTTTTCATTTATCCAAGATATAACTGTGAATTGCTATCACTATTCTCCTAAAAAACGTTGATCATTTGTCAGTTTTTATTAGAGCATTACTGAAGATGTATCTGGACTTTTCTGGTCTTTGTTTAACTTGTTTACGTAGAACTTGATTTCTCTGGAAGATGTTATCTATGTTTGTGAAGTGCTGAGCTTGAGACTTTTTGCTTGTCTTGTTCTTCTGATGAGTAGTTCAGAAACTACTGGTTTGATGTAGCGTAGAAACACTAGATTGAACTTTAGGAACACGTCTTGTTTTGAGATCTATAGGCATCCGCTTATTTGAAATATAATGCTTTTATTTTGATATGTGATTTCTCCTTGAAAACATGTTTATTTTTTGATCAGCGAGACAAAAATGTTGAGAATGTATTCTTCCAGCTTCTTTCTACTTTTGATTCTTTATCTATTTTTGTCAAGGTGTTACAATCTTTCTGATGAACAATCATGTCGTCATATGTATAGGTTACAACTTATCTGAGAGACTACTTCATTTGTAGAAGCTTTCTGATTCTTGTATCTTCAACTTTCTGAGCTTATATTTGCGCAAGCTCTTTTATAGAATGTTTCTTGTTATTAGATCCGCACACTCAATAAAACCATTAGAAGCACTAAAATTGTTACTCATAAAATATATGACTGTTATCATCAAAACAAAGAATTGCTTAGAAGCTTTCTTGCTCTAACAATCTCTCCCTTTTTGATGATGACAAAAATCATGTATTTTGATGAAACAATTTTACTGGCATAAAAGTATAAATAGATTTAGAGTTAAATTTCCCTGAGCTCCCTCAGAGTTGGATAGCTCCCCCTGAGTCAATGACTTGATGAGATCTAATATCCTGATTCTGAACAATTTGAGTAAAACTCCCCCTGGTTCCAATATATTAGATATTGAGATCTTTAGAGTATTGACTTCAAGAATTTTAGACAGTTTTCAATTTATGATTTGCTTTGTTCTTCTGGAAGACATCTGATTATTCTTTTGATTCTTATTTTCTGAATATCATATTCTCATACATTTTACATCTTCTGAACATTATGATACTAAAATCAAGATAACTTTAACTTTCAGAAAGTTCTCAACTTCTGAACAGTATTGGGTTTATCTGATTCTTGAACATATGTTCATAGAGTATACATCTTTCAATATATGAACAATTAGTATTTAAGATATTAAACAAATTTCTTTCATTTTTACCGGTCTTAGAATGCCTAGTGAACTTGTTCAGAGTTCCTCGGTTAATTATTAAACAAACAAACACACGCCAGTGATGCTCTACATCAAGAGAAGTGTGAGACGTTTGATGATCAGTGGTTCGCATAGGATTTTATTTTGTAATTTGTTTAATTATATCATCAACGCACACTTTATATCATTCTATTATTATGATGCGTTTTTTCTTCTCTTTAGTTTCATCAAAATCATTATACTTCTCCCCCTTTTTGACATCATCAAAAAGATAATTATTCATGAAAAACATTAAAAGTTATCAGGAGAAACAATAAGTGTTAATCAGAAATAGTTGCATTGATGATATAATTAAAAAAATACAAAATAAAATCCTATGGTAACCACTGATCATCAAACATTTCAAACTTCTCTTGATGTAGAGCACCACTGGGACCATAAGAAATCCTTTGAAGGATTCTCACAATGTTATTTTGAACAAAAACTACTGACATGAGTCTTACATAGGGAATAAAGGTTTTATTCAAATTTTCAGACGAAGTGATTATCCTTTTAAGATGATTGGAGATCACTTGAGGAAGGTTGACTGGAATACTGTTGATCAGACAAAAAATTAGAGTCTTATCCTCCTTGTTTAGGACATTTTTATTAGTTTCGCAAGGACAAAGATTTGCCTGAATAAAGCAAAACTAGTCTTTGGAAAAAGGCTTAAGATTCTCAAGATTAGTAGATTAAAACTCATAGGATGCATTTAAGATGGAATTAATTTGACCATCAGGGAAGCTATCGAGAGAGACACGTGATACCCACTCGAGGACAAACAAATATTTCAGCAATGCATTCGACAGTGAAGAAAACATCATTGCCATAGATGTTTGAACAAATTGTCGTACCACTGCGATTGATGGAATCATTTTTCCAGAAAATCTTTACAAGATTTGGATAAATGGGTCCTACGAGTGAAGAGAGATAATGATTCCAGTTTTGAGCATGAATTCTGATATGGAATTTCAGACTTGCACCGAAGAGTCTTTGATGTCTTTCAATGATAACTTCCAAGCGATCATCATTTTCATGAGAAGTTGTTGAAGTCATGATGAGAGAGAGAGAGAGAGAGAGAGAGAGAGAGAGAGAGAGATAAGTAGAAGGCAAGACATGGTGTATAAAAATACACGAGAAGATGTGACTTGATAAGAGAAATGATTTTCCTTACGTAAGGTAATCAATTTTGGGAGACTCAATAAGAAATGACTGAGGAAGGTTATGAGGGCAACAATAACTCCTAAGATTTGTTAAGAGAAAGAAATGAGTGACAATTTATATCTTTGAATTAGGTTGTGAGTATAGAGAAGACTGGTATACATAGATGTATAGGGAAGGCAAAGAGAATAGTTGATTTCATTTATGAGAGCATATCAAAAAGTTTATAACTTAAAAAGGCTATTTTCTAACACGTGAATAAAGTAATTGACAAACATAAAGATCTAAGACCTAATCTATGACCTAGAGACGCATGCGTGACTGTTTCATTTCAGACTTTAATGAATTTATAATAACTAAATAATTTTCATTTCATGATAGTGCAAAATTAACAAACAATAATTTATCATAAAATAGAGACTTCATTAATTAAGACAGTTCAACATATACATGTTTAAAAGTGAATAACTAATCACATGACATGATCAAGCAATAAAAACAATCACACTTTTGAAGAGACAGGTCATATTTTCCTAGCTAATGAAAATATCGCACTTAGATTTTAACAAGAAATCTTCAGGACAGTTTTGTGGACCACTTTCTGCTATCATTTCTTTGAACATATCCATTATTCCCTCTATGAAAAATAATTTTAGACAAAACTCATCCATAAGGAATATAAGACTTTATGTGATTCCTGGACTTAAATAGATTTTGAAAGACAGATGAAGATTGATTGTGGCAAGTTTACACGATTATTATTCATCAGAAGATAAATGAGTGCTTGGTCATCATACCTCAAAAGATCTTGATTATTCCCTATGGGAAGAAAGTTGGACAACACATGCTTGAATCAAGCTTTAGGAATGGGTAGTGGATTTTTAGGATTGATAGGCTCATATTTTGATGACATGTCAGGGAGAGAATCAAATTTATCAGACATCATGTTGTACCCCAAAATTTTCCCTCCCATATTCTTCAAAGTTTGTCAAGAATCATCTTCAAATGGTTCAAGATTACTCAAGGATTACACAGTCCAAATGCCTCCTAACACAGTCAAAATTAAGGTTTTGGTTCTCTCAAGGAATTTGGGGTTTTCAAGGGCTCAATCAAGTCATATATGCCCATATACATTGCCAAGCATCTACATGTCAAGTTTCAAGACTCACATGGTCAAATTGCACAGTCAAAAGCTTCATTTGGTTCACAATCAACTACAGGGGCAAAATGGTCATTTTGCAGTCAAAAGTCAAAAAAATTTGTCAACATCTTATTTTGAGCTCACAATCATCATTTGATCAAGTCTTGATCATGATTCCACAAGAATGGCTCAAAAATCATCAAAGATGCAAAAGTTACTATTTTTGGACAGAAGAAAAGTCAACTGTAACTTGACCAGGGCATAACTTTTTCATGGTTCATCAGAAAAATCCCATCCAATGCTCATTTTGAAGGGTATGACATTTCATACAACTCATCTTCACATTCCAAGTCCAAGAAATGCTCTCACAAAAAGTAATCAATTTCTACATTATAGGTCAATTTCAAAAGTCAACAAAAATGCACTCTAAGTCAAAGACTATAACTTGAGATTGGTAAATCCAAATGACATGGGACCAAAGGCATTGGTTAGAGGACTTCAAGACGTTTCCAAAATGTCCAAGAACATGTTCATATGATCAAAATTGAGCAAGATATGCATTGGAGAAGTTGGGAAATTTTTGTGAATTTGCAAAAGTCAACTTTGCTCAAAACACATCATTTTTGCTAATGGGCCTCAAATTTCTTCTTGAAACATTGTCCAAGGCCTATGCACGACCCATTGAGCTTAAATAGATTTATTTTCTTATTTTTAATTAATTAATTGAATTTTTTTATTAATATTAATTCATTTAATTGATTTAAAATGTAGGAAATTCAAAGATATGGTTTTCAAATCTTTTTATGAAGCAAATATGACCAATATGAGCTGGCAAATTCGTGTGCACATCAAGGGGACAAAATCTCCCAATTTGGTAAGGTTTTTCAATCAAAAATATGCAAAAAGATTTGATTGAAAATCAAATATTGAAAACATGAATTCCGTGGATCTTTGGGCTAAGACTTGACCTAATTCCCTTCCATTACATATGCATAACCAAACCCTAATGACATTCATGTTAGATTTCTACAAGAGAGGCCATAACAATATTGAAAAAAATCAAAGAAAAGTGAAAACTAAATTCCATGTTCTAACACAATTCAAAGCTTTTTATTGATTTCAATCCATTGCAAGAACTCTCAGTAACATTTTGCAATCAAAATCATACGCCAAAGCTCAAGAACACGCTCTACACAGGCCCACGGTTTGAACAATTTTTCCAAAATCATATACTTTGATTCATGCATATTTAACATTTTGTGTTGATTGTTTTGTGTTCATAAGGACTGTACAAAGCTTTTGGTACAAAATAATTGGATTAAGATGCCCTGAAACAGAAATCACCATGAACGATTTCTAGGTTTTCCAAGCTCTAAAATTGGGGCTTTCTTATTTAGGAAAAATCAGACCTTGAGACGTATATGGTTGTAATCGTGGCAACCAGACGAGTTGAACCCAACCCTCGCAAACAATTTATATGCATCAGGGACCTAATCGCTATTTTTGGTCATGCTATTTTGTGGGGGTTAAAAACCCCCGCTATCTGTTTTGTTTTCTGCAGGTTTCATGAAGAAGACGGGGACGTGGTGTTATGCCATTGGATAGTTCAAACGGACGCGCGCTTTTTTCTCTTTCCAAGCATAATTGATGTTTTTATATATTATTTTCATTGCCCATCATAATAACAAATGCAAGCATTTGGCTTAGTGGAGGTTGATGTGGCTGGTCACCATTGGGACCTGGGTTCGATTCCCAGGCCCCCCCAAAACAATTATTTGCTATTTTCTTATGCATGTTCATGTGTAGCTTTCCAGGGGCGGTACATCTTGTGCCTCCAGACATCCAGCATGCCATGTGTCTTATGCACCAATCCAAAGGCCATGAGAGAGGGAACACCATGTTCCTGGTCAACCAACGTGCAGCCAATTCCCAAAGTCAACAGGGCTTGGAGTGCTATTGGGCCAGAAATTCCAGGCCTCACCTCCTAATGGGTCAACACACCCCCTGAGTTCTTTTCTTTCTTTCCTTATATTTTCTCTTTTATTTTTCTTTTACTAATTTCTAACTATTATTATTATTATTATTTATTTAACTAACATAATTAATATTATTTTCATAATAAATCCAGTAAATATTTATATTAATTATTATTATTATTAAATTTCACCTTAATTATTATTTTTGTAAATAAATGTAAATTAATTAATTTAGTCTTTTTCTTAATTAGGTTAACTTTAATCTTTTTTTCATAATAAATAAAATAAACTTAGAATTAAGGTTTTCTTGACTTTTAATTTCCTTTTATTTTTATTTTCATTGAAATATAAAAAACATAAAAAACATTTTTTTTCTTTTAATTAATTAATTAATTAGTTATTAGGTTTAATATTTAATTAATTGCAAAAAAAAAAGGACAAATTACTTTATTTTCTCAAAAAGGGTCAAAACCCTAAGACGTTCCCGATTTAATTTTTTTTCGCGCTTTAATTCCTTTTGATTATATTTATGTATCTGTTTCCGAGGATGTAATAGTTAATTAGGTCTTTTACCGCTTTCTTTACTTTTCTCGCATTTATTTTCTAAACGGGTTTTGTTTTTGGCGATGTATAGACCTGCGCCTTGTAATAGCGTAGATTTACCTTTCCGCAATTTATTTTCCGTACTCTTAACTGTTAATATGCATGCAAGACTTGCTTGAAAAATAAAACCAACTCGTAGCTCACAAATAACATGTACAAGATAATGTAAACTGAAACCTGACACACATGCACATGCCACTCCTAGGGTACGCCTCACTGGTTGCCTCGATGTGGTCGTCAAGTATAGGGTATTTTAGAGGTCGCCCTCCTGTCTAAAGATCCAGTTGCCTCGAAACGGTTGCCTCGGATAAAAAGGATCTAGGACATTAGGGTTACCGCTAAGGCGTCCTACTATTGCTTTGGTGACCACACATGTCCCTAATAATCGAATTGACCCGAATACCTCCAACGACGGTGCTACCTACTTCTCAATAGTGGGATAGTACTGTCTAAAGGACTATTACACAACCTAATTCCTTAGAGTAGGTATATTTCTCCTGGGTACTTGCTCTTTCAAAAAACAAAAACATCTTTTCGCACCTACACTTTCAAAAAGTTTTCAAACAAATATTTCATACACTCTTGAGGACAGATACAAGAGTTACCTAGAAATTTTTCAAACGAAATTTTTTCAAAACCCACATACACTTGAAAAGCAAACAATTTTTGAAAACATAAGAGCAAGTACCTAAGAGCCCGTGGATAACCACGGATAGAAAGGGTGCTAACACCTTCCCTTTATATAATCTACCTCTCGAAACGAGAAACATCTCGAAAAGGAATTTTGCTGTGCTTTTGTCCTTTCCATGTTGGAGAACATAAAAGACGGTGGCGACTCTTGCTTACCGCGACATTTCGCGAACCAGCTTAAAAAGCAGTCAGTTCTATTTCCACCGATCACACATCACAAACCTAGACTTGACATAGTCCACTGTGACACATAAGTTCTCACATCCAGTGGCAAGAGTGATTGATAAGGGAGTAATGGTGATGGGAATTTCAAAGATATAGGAGGGAATGGAACCATTCTTATAGTCAAGATAAGCATGCTTCCAGAATTCTTTAACAAGATTCACGTAAACTGGTTTCTTCAGCATACTGAAGTATCTTGTCCATTGCTGAGATAGAACACATCTGAGATGCTGGAAGCAATGTTACTTTCAAGAGAGGAAATTCAATTTGTTTTTCGATGGTGATTTTAAGAAGATCTTTATTTCCAAGAAAGATTGGCTGAGGCATGATGAATCAGATGAGAGGATGAATCTTGATAAGAATTAGTTTATGAGAGGATAAGATAAATATGATAAATCACTATTGTATATATATATATATATATATATATATATATATATATATATATATATATATATATATATATATATATATATATATATATATATATATATATATATATATATATATATATATATATATATATATATATATATATATATATATATATATATATATATATATATATATATATATATAAGAGGGTGAAAGAGGTTGTACTAATCTGCATGAAGACATAGATCACTAACATAGGACAAGAATTTCAAGGAAAATGAATGAAGTGAACTGGTCTTTATAAAGATAGAGTACCATATAGGTTTTAAATAAGGACTTTGAGTGAATAATCATTTAGAGGTGACAAACCAGAACATAAATAGAAAAACATTGAACATGGTTGCTTGAATGAGAAGCTATCATCACATACATCATTCATAAAATATTCGGCTCATCCTCAAGAGAACTTACAAGTTCACATTGTCTAGAGAATTAATTAAAAGATCTTTCTCTTGGAAGAGAGAATGTTCCAGATCATGAAATTTTCACTTAACCAGAAAATTCACAACTTGGAGTTGCACTAACATTTGGAATTCTTATGTTTAAAAACATCTTCTAACTTGTAGAAGTATTTTTATCAGAAGTATAATAAGTTATATATAAAAGAAAACATACCTTTGAGATTCTGAAATCTTTACAATGATTTTTTTTGTCTGAGTGCTCTCCATTCTTGTTTTGACTTTAGCTTGTCCTTGATAGAGCTTCTGACCATCTTGTAATGTCTATGAAGATCTTCCATATGTATTTAACTTTATATTTCTCTTAGAACCAACTCCTGAACTACTTCTTTCATCTTATGCTTTCTGGCCAGTTTTAAAAAAGTTGACTTCTTACTTTTTCTTTCTTCAGATACATTCTTCTGCATTGTAGCAAAGAATGTTGCTTCCTTGAGAACCCTTCTAGAATTTTCTGGAACTGCCTTCTTATAGAGAATTCTCTTTTCTCCATAACATAGCTAGCTCAAGTATGCATAGTTTATGATGCTTACTTCAGATAATTTCTTTTCCCAAGATGTTTGTGGTTTTCTCTAAATGGATCTCTCTACACGGTTAAGTGTTTGATTCAAGAATCAATAACAGAGCCAAACTCTGATACCAATTGAATATGGAGAAAAAACAAGAAAGGTGGGGTTTGAATTGTATTTTTAGAAACTTTTTCCCTCTCTAAAGATTTTGTAGAAGCCTTTGAGCAAGTAGAAATTAATAACAGTAAAGAACACATTCATTTTTATACAAGTTCACCTTCTCAACTAAGGATATATCTTGTCCACCCTCCTAAGTTGATTTTTCCTTAGAAAAGGACTTTATCCACTAATCTTGAAAGATTACAACAACCTCTAAGAATCTAGGGAGACCTATTAGCCCTCTAAACTATACAGACTAGAAAGTCACTTGAGGAAACACCAATTCTAGAAAGAATTGTTTTTCTACAGATTTACATGAGTGCTTCTTATCAAGCAGATTTCTCCTACTTAAAGTACATATTGTTTTGACAAACTTTTGAGCAACAACTTCGTTGTATAAAACAATTTACATGAAGGTTTCTAAGAGATAACACAATCAGAGCAACAACTATTGTAGTTTGCATGTTTCTACAAGGTTGAATGTTATGGAGATTAAGTGCAAAACATCTTGTAGTCTTCTTATCTTCATTTTCTTTTTTAATCAAGATAAACAAAATAGCTTCTTTCTTCTTTTCTGGTTTCTCTTGAGATGCGTTTTGATTTATATTTTGAATGATATCTTGTTGAGATCTTCAGCTTCTTTTCTTCAATGATCAAAACATGAGTATCAACTCATGTTTATTATTGCTTGTTGATCCTTCATTCTTTCTGTTATTATGATTTTTTTCTTGTAAGATTGACAACCTTTTTGGAACTAAGTTGTGATGAAAATGTTGCTTCTTAGTAAGTTGTTAACACTTTAATATGCTTAATGAAATATTACACTATAAAGCAACAACTCAGTGTAAATATTGCATTTCAAAATGATACTACTTTGTGCTTTTTAAATTCTTGGTGTTATTTAGCCACACAACCATACATATACCAAAGTTGCTTTATATATGCTTGAGAGAATAGGACCGTTGGAGCACATAATGCATTGTAACATGTATTTTGCAGTTTGATATGTTTTCAATGCAAATTTACCTTTTGTAATGATTACTGTGTAGGAGGCGCGATTTCTTCTTGTATCTTCAACTTTATGAGCTTATATTTGCGCAAGATCTTTTATAGAATGTTTCTTGTTATTAGATCTTCACACTCAATAAAACCATTAGTAGCACTAAAATTGTTACTCACAAAATATATGGTTGTTATCATCAAAACAAATAATTACTTAGAAGCTTTCTTTCTATAACAGGAGATCCTCCTTACGGAATCAACTTCTGAGCCGAACATATGAATTGAAGAAAATATTAAGATGACTTTAACGCCTCAAGAATCACTCCAAAATAGTATTCCAATTAGAAGTTGTGAATTTTTAAGTACTTGCGAAACGGCTGACCAACAATTAAATTCAGTACACTGTCTTCAAAGAATTAAAATTCTCGGAGATCTTCTTCACAAAATTAGCCTTCGATCCGAACACGAGAGATGATAAGAAAATCATGACGGTCTCAATGCTTGAAGAATAAACTGAAAATACCGAATCATATGAAAGTTACGAATTTACAAACACCTGAAAAACAGATAACAAGTCATTAAATTCAAATACCGTTTTAGGGAAATCAAATTCTTTGGAGACTTTCTACACATAATTGGCTCCTAGCTTGAACATATGAAATTAAGAAAATATCGAGACGATTAAAATGTATGAGAAACCATTTCAAAATAGTATCCCAATTGAAAGTTTTGAATTTCTAAGCTCAAACCAGCAAAAATGCTGTTTCTAGTTCGCACCGTCCCAAATTCACTAAAACACCTAATGTCTCTACAATTCTGAGTGCGTTTAGATACATGAGAGCTTGACATGATGATGGATTGATTAATCATTGGTTTGATAGTTTGTGAAACGTGCGAAACATATTTAAACCTTGAAAAACTAGAGTTTTTCCCTTATTATGCTGCCCGGCGGAACAATCTTCTTTTGTGTAGTTTTTGGAAAGAAATGCCTTGATCCCATGACCATTTGCGGATTAATGATGCATGCAACGCTAAATTAACTACTGAGAAGTATGCCCATGAAGGATGTGAAATACATAAGCCAAGCGATCCCTATAAAGGGGTAAGACAAATTTGGGGTATGACAATCATGACCTTGGCCCTTCACAACATAAGGCCCAAGAGTCATACTTTATCCATTCCTTTTGACACCACTTGCTTATTGTATTATATTTTGGATGAAATGAAGATTTATATGGTGAGAATCATCTCTAATGAGACCTGAACCATTCCTTTGAGTGGTCACCAACTATGTACCAAAACTCTATATGTTATGGCCTTTCATGCACTTATTATAGGGTTATGCAGTCAAGAAGGTAGTGTACTTCCCCCAGTGATGCATGAGACCATTTGGATTATGAATGATGCTTATGTAGAGTGGAATTGTATTCCTAGGTTGGAGGAAGAGCTGGCAACACCGTAGTAGCCATCAACAACACCACCAACTCAACCAACTTTTGATTCAGGTTCTGAGTATTCTTGGGCCATGCATGAGGCACATCAGAGAGCATTTTTATTCATGCATAAGTCCATTCATAAGTTGTACTTGCATATTCAAGAGACTCAGGTTGGTCATACTTTTAGGACTCGTGAGGAGCTGATTGCGTATGCTAGTTGGCCTGAGGGCAGGCCTGTTCGCCAGGAGGGGCAGTTGCGGCAGAAAATAAGGTTGAGGATAATGAAAGTGGTGAGACTATTGAGGAGGAGGAGGCGACCACTAGTGATGAGGAGTGATGAGTTTGATGGGTTTGATCATTTTTAGTTATATTTTACTTTTATGGTTATTATTTCTTGTTTTGACTTTTGAAGGTGTTTAAACCTTTTGTGTTGTTATTGTGGTTTAGATGTTTTTGTGTCATCCTTGTTAGGATGATGTTTTGTTAACTTATGGAGGTATTTCATGCCATGTTTACTTTTGGTGCACCATGTTTGGGTGTCGTATGTTTTTATGTTTAAAATATTAAGTTTCAAGTTAAGTTTTTGTGTTGGTATAAATTTTATTTTGCTTTTATGTTTGTTTATGTAGTTTAGTTAGAATTTAGTTTTCCATGTGTGAAAAATAAATAAAAAATAGAAATTTTTTTGTTTAAGTTTGTCCTTGTGAAGGATTTAATTTTCTCAAGAAGCAAGGAATGAATTGGCCAAATAGCATTTTGTCAACACAAAAATGTGTGGTGATGATAAGAGTCTTGGTGTGATGCACATAAATAAGGTACATTTTTATCGTTTTGTAGAATTATAACATGATTATGAAATTTGAGCTTTATGCAAAATCATGTCATGCATCTTTTTGCAAATTCTTTCATACTTGAATCATTTAGGACAAAATCACAAATATGAGTGACTTTCCATTGTTCACCAAAACAAAGATGGTTTCTAGTAATCGTTGTTTTAGCCCGTGTGATTCATGTTAAATCTTGCATTCATGTTGAAATTGTGGAAACTTAGAAAGGATCAAGGCAATTTTTTTTATAATGAGAATTACCTCCAATCCAATAAGGGCTTCAATTTACCTTGTGAGAGTGTGATCGTTTGTGAACCCTTTTGAGCCATAAATATTTTGAGTGAATCAATTAAAAATACAACAAATCACTAAGTATACCAATTAGTACTATTGTTGTTGATCAATTAAAAAAATCATTATTCATTCATTATGTTTTTCTTGTTTGTAAACATTTGACCCGTTTTGTTTAATTAACCTTGAATGAAGAGCATTGTCTTGAAAGAAAGAAATGTTTAAATTTGGGGAGAGTGGTTTTTAATGAGAAAATAAAGAATTGGTGGAACATTGCATCTTTTGAGAAAAAAACAAAAAGAAAGAAAATGAAAAAAAAAGAAGAGAATTTAGAAGAGAAGATCGCACTGTGAGAAAAGAAATCAAAGGATGGAAAAGACATTAAGGATTGAGAAAGAATGAAAGTTGTTTAAAGTTGAAATTCTCTTCACAATCTTAACCCATTTTGTTTCAATGGCCTTATATATATTATCCTTTATTGTAAACCAAGCCAATCTATAACCTTGAAAAGTACTCAGTGATCTTTGTTTCCATGATGTTCTCTTTGTTTTGTTTAGATGAATGCACGAATTATTCCAGATGTTAACACGATTACTAGTGAGAGTGCTTGTCCCGTGTAAATATGTGCATAGTTCTTGATACAATTGTTAAAATGAGAGTTAGGTGATTCAGTTATGAATATTTTGTTTCTTAAGTATGCATTGATTGATGTTTGTGTTTAGAAATCAGGCCATAACCATGTTTTGATTCAGAGAAACCGATTGGGAATTACTTATGCGCACACGCCAGTTAACTTTGAATCATACATTTTTCTCTAGTTGATTTAGTTTAAAAAAATCTTCTTGTTTCTTGTAGAGTTTACCTTTGTTCGAGGACAAACAAAGATGCAAGTTGGGGAGAGTTGTTAAGGGCCAATTTGTGTATATATTTGATGATATTTTCTATCCCTTTTTAATTCTTTTCATGGCAAAGTAGTGGAAAAATCTTAGTTTTAGTGTAAATAAGTGATTTTTAGGTTTTCATGTAAATAACTTATAGTATGATCATTTTGGTGACAATTTTGTAGGTTTCATTGATGGAGTGGAAAAATTAGGCTTTTAGAAGAGCATTGCAGTTTAGAAGTGATTTTTGTGAAGTTTTTGATGTCCAAGCTTGCTCAGCATGTTTTGCAGTGCATTCCTTGCTCCACATGTTTTGTAGTGCACCTTTTTGGAGCTTGGCAGTAACTTTCACATTGAAGCCCACTCAACCGCGCTCAACGCGCTTTCTGGGATTTGGCCAGTTTCATTATGGTCGCGCTAAGCGAGCTCTGCATATGCTTAGTGCAAAGTTATTTTTTTTCACTTGTATAAAAGCCACTTTGAAGATATTTTCTCACAACAACTCCACTTTTCAACATTTTCTCTAAGATAATTTAGGTCACAAAACACAAAAGTTCCATAGAAGCTCAAAATCAAAGCTTTGGAGCATCAATATTTGAACTTTCAACTTTGATGCTAGTAAAGCTTTCTTTCTTAATTCTTTATCAGGATGCCATGTTTATGGGTAGCTAAACCCCTTTTGTGTTAATATTAGAGGTAGTTAATCTAAGTAATATGTATTTCTTTTGATCTTTTGTATGTGAATCTTGTTGATGATCAATATATGATGAATATCTTTGCTTTTAATGTTATATGTTTGATTTGAATCACTATTGAAAGGTATTTTTTCAAACCCTGACCTAAGATATTCATCTATCAATCAACAAACTCTAGACATGGATTTATGAGTTGATATTCACTTGTATCATGCTCTAAAGATTATTGTGTTGATTGTTAGCATGACACATCATCTAATAGTTGACATGATAATACTCACGATATCACTTTAGAGATAAACGATATTGAAAGGATACATGATTATAATGATCATAAGAAAGTTCACATCCTACATTTATGAATAGAATATTCCATCCATACTTAGATCAGTTTGTTGTGGTGTTTATCGATGATATCCTTATATATTCAAAGTTTGATGAAGAGCATAAAGAACATCCAAAGGTTATGTTTTATACATTGAAAGATAACAAGTTGTATGCCAAGTTATCCAAGTGTGAATTCTAGCTGGAAGAAGTGAGTTTCCTTGGGCATGTCATTTCTAGTGGTGGTATTGTTATTTATCCTTGAAGGTTGATGTTGGGTTATAGTGGGAGGCTTTGAAGTCTGTTACTAAGATTAGAAGTTTCCTTGGTTTATCTAGTTGTTATTGTAGGTTTATAGAATTCTTCTCGAAGTTGGAAATACCTTTTACTCAGTTGACTCGAAAGGGTCAAGCTTATATGTGAGATGCTTCGTTTGAAGAGAGTTTTATAGATCTCAAGAAGAAGTTGACGACTGCTCCATTTTTTATTTTACCAAATCTGAATGAACCTTTTGTGGTATATTATGATGCTTCGAAGATGGGGTATAGGAGGCGTGCTAATGCAAAATGGTCAGGTTGTTGCTTACGCTTCTAGACAGTTGAAAGTTCATGAAAGCAATTATCCTACATGTGACTTGGTGTTAGCATCTATTGTGTTTGTGCTTAAAATTTGGAGGCATTACCTTTTTGGTTCCATATTTGAATTTTTCAGTGAGCACAAAAGTTTGAAGTACTTGCTCGATCAAAAAGAACTGAATATGAGGCTGAGAAGATGGATCGAATTCATGAAGTGCCATCATTTTGGTTTAAATTAGCATCCAAGTAAAGCAAATATGATAGTTAATGCATTGAGTAGGAAGTGCTTGCACATGTCAATTCTTATGGTTCAAGAATTAGAGTTGAAAGAGTAATTAAGAGATATGAGCATGATATGTGAAGAAACTCCTAATAGTGTTAAATTGGGTATGTTGAAGTTAACTAGTGGTATTTTGGAAGAGATCAAAGATGGCCAGAAAATAGACTTGGGATTGATGGACCAATTAGTGTTGATCAATCATGGTAAAATTAGTGAATTTAGAGTCGACAAGAACAGCGTGACCAAGTTCAGAGACAAAGTTTGTGTTTTGGATGTGTCATAACTTAAAAGAGTATTCTTGAAGAAGGTTAGATGAGTGACTTGAGTATTCATCCTAGTGTGTTGTACCCCAAAATTTGCCATCCCATTTTCTTCAAGACATTCTCCTAGGGTTTTCATTTTCTCAAGGTTCCTCAAGAATTGATCAGACAAATTCTCATCCTAAGCAATGGATCCTAGGGTTTTCATGGTTTCTCATATGTCTCCAAGAATGCTCATGCCAAGTTTCAAGTCTTACATTATAAGTTTGCTCAGTCAATTGCTCAGATGATTGAAAATCAACTGTCAACTATGGTCAACATACAGTCAAACTTCAATATTTTTGGTCAACATCAAGATTTTGAAGTCACATTCATCATTTGATCAAGGGTTGATCATGATTCATCAAGAAAACTCTCAATTCACTAAAAGACAAAAGTTGCCAAATTAGGATTTTCTTAAAGAGAAGTCAACTTAACTTTGACCAAGCATAACTTTCACATGCTTCATAATATTTTCCTCAACCAAAGCCCATTTTGAAGAAAATTCAATTCTCTACAACTTTGTCTCTCTAAGCTCAAGTCCAAAAAATGCTTCATTTGAGAGATATGGGCCAATACATTATAGGTCATTCCAAAAGTCAACAAAAAGACACTTTTTGTCAAGGCAACTTACATCAAGATAAAGTATTCAAGGTTCTTGTGTGAAAACAAAAGTGACCAAACTTGGAATTCTGAGCTATTGGACTTGTGATTCAAAGTCCATGCGTTTGGCACACTCTATAATGAACATCTGAATTACTTCATGCACCCCTTGACCATTTATTCTATTTATTTTTATTTTTATTTATTTTTAATTCAAATTAAATAAGATAAAAGTCAAGGTTCTTCTTACAAAGGTCCAAGCCCAAATTATTTGACCTAATTCATCCTTATTTATAGCCTCACTATTTCAGACAAGAAGACACGAATCCTTGCAGCAAGAAACCTCTTCCAAAACTCCAAAAATATCAAATCCTAGGGCAAGGTGAAACCCTATTTGACAGCCACTTTCAAAGCCTATCTACCCTTCCAATTGATCTTTGAGGTGGTATAGAGTAAGAATAATTCATTTGTGATGATCCAAAGCACACGAAACTAACATATCATGCATCTTCGATTACCATTAATTTGTGATTTCGTATTTTCTTCATGCTTTAATTGAAACTAACACCACTAATATGTTTCTGAGATATCCATGTATAGGACGAGACCATTGCATGATCCCCATAATGGCTGAATCATGGACTGTCATGTTTGATCCGATTCATATTATTTTTGTCATATCTCATAAGCCAGCGCGCTTTAGCCAAAAATAATGGTTTTGTTGAATTCATAAGGTTTGATTTAGGGGGGTAGGATCCCTTTGGATCTCTAATATTTGCTACTTTGCAGGAACACGAAACGTGCTCACCAGAGAAGACGACTGGAGCTAGGGCTCCGACGCCTCTCCGGTCCAGTAATGTTGTTTTATTATATATTTAAATCGTTTCAGTAAAATAAACGGATGTATAGCCACCCTAATGGTAGAAGCGTGCATGATAAGGCATTTATGTACAAGGGCATGGGTTCGATCCCTGCCTTTTATGGTTTTTGTTATACTTTCTGATTTTGCAGATCACATGCAGCGCGTCCCACTCATCAACCATGCGCCTTGACGCTTCTCGCCATCAGATCTTCACAATTCTGATCCAACGTTTCTAGACGCGTAGCCCATGGTGAACCTCCTGGAGCTGCCCACACAAGATCATGCGCTAAGTCAGTTGGACTTGAACCTCCTTTTGCAGTTTACACCGCTCCCTTTACTGAATCAGGCCCAAACTTCTTTTTCTTATGTCTTTCTTTTTTATTTTACTTATTTGTTTTTTATTATTTAATTAAAACACCAAAATATTAGTTTTAGATTAAAATTAATTAGGTTTAGTTCTAATTACCTTTTTCTTAATTAATTAATTTAACTAATTAATTTTATTAAATTAAAATTAACAAGATTCTTAGGGTTTTTAATTATATTAATTGACTTTTTTTAAATTAGGTTTTTAGGTTTTTTTAATTAATTAATCACAAATAATTTTTTCATAAAAAAATTACCAAAAATCTTTTTTTCTATTTTCACATTTTTAGATCGAATGTGCGTTCGCGAATGTAATTTTTTATTTCTCGCATTTCATTTTTTCATTATTATGTAACTGTTTACGAGTTGTAATAGCTCATGATTTTTTGTTTTCCGCTCTACTATTATGTAACTGCCCCAAGGCCATGTAATAGCGTAGGAAGTTTATTTTTCACATTTTATTTTGCCTGCTATCATTTTATGCTACTGCTTAGTAATTAGGGTTGTATAAAAAGACTAAAACGAATCATTAGAAAACCCCTAATTCAAGACAAAATAACTAAATACAAATCACTCGCACACTTACACCTCTAGGGTAACCTCCCTTGTTACCTTCAGAAAATAAACAATCATGTCCCTCGAACGTGGGGACGCTTTAGCAAAGTCCCTCGATTACAAAGATCATAGTCCCTCGATGACCCTTCGATGTTGCCTTTTAGTAAATGATCTAGTCCCTTACAAAAATTGCTAAAGCGTCCTTACCAGTTGCCTTCGATGACTGTATGATGACCCTCGCCCGTCCTTTCACATCCAACGATATGACTTTCTACAAACTAATGGTAGGATAACATTATCTAAAGTAGGAGGAAAATTACAAGAACGACCTTGAGTAGGGTAGATACTTTTAATCGCTTGGTCACAAAGTTCTTTAAAACAAAACATTTCACACAAACACTTTCAAAATATTTTCAAAACACTTTGTACGCATTCTCGAGAACAAATACTTGAATCATTACAAAGTTTCGCCTTACATTGACAAATTTTCAAAATATTTGCAAACACACACAAAGCAATTTTCAAAAGTTTGCTAAGTGATTAAGAGCCCGTAGATAACACGGATGAAAAGGGTGCTAACGCCTTCCCTTTTCATAACCTACCCCCTGAACTCAAAATCTTCAAGGTCTTTCCTGTTCATTTCACTCTTTTCTTCTTTGATAAAAGAAAAATCGGTGACGACTCTTGCTATCTGCAACATTTGCGATAAAACACAAAACAAGTCAGTTCTCCCACCGTGTTACATAATGCTACTAAGATGTATCAAGACTTAAATAAACGATACCTCCATCCGGGCAGCTTCACATTGTTTTCTTTCGCTAGGGTGGTCCCCAACTGTCGTCCTAGGCAAGATTATTTATAAATATAACACTACAGATATGGTACTATAACACTCTTCTCCATGCCCCAATTTAAAAAAATTCCATATATTCAAACCCATAACTGTGTGAACACTAACCTTTATACTCGTACTCGTGCCTTACAAATACCTGATTATCCATATCTATATATGTCACCTATATTTCTAATGAAAATAAATCAATCCATAGTAAATATTATATTATTTTAAGTTTTTAATAATTATTAAAAAGATTTTAAAGTTTTTTGTTATTGAGTGACGAAATAAACGAACACGTATATTTTAATATATAATAATATAATAATATAATAATATAATAAATATGCAATAAAATCATTTATGAAAATAGTTCTCTATAACTATGCCATGACATTGTTGTTGGAGATATCTTTTATGAGGAAATGAAAGTAAGAGTACTTGTATAATATATTACTACACTTTTAAACTTGTCATAAAAATTGAAAAGCAATAAAAACTAAATTATTTTTTAAATAGAATTATAAAGTACAAACATTATGTTGTACAAATAAAATTATTTGTTTAGAAGTAATATAATTACTTTAAAATTTAATTTTTAATGTAGCTTGTGCCGACAAAAATTTTCAACGCATATCACATATAGAGGTAAAGGCTTCCATGGACAATCATCGTCGGTAACACAGGGCACTTGATCTGCATTGTCAAATAAATAAAAAAAGGAGTGTTATTAAAAGATAATACAATAAAGTGTATAATTTAAATGAGAAAATTTGAACAATGTGTGAAAAATAACATACCTCCATTTGTTACAAAGAAAAATAGAAAAAGAAATGTGATAAAAATATAAACAAACAAATGAATTTGAGCCATATTTTTCCCCTCTTTTGTATGTAGTAGATAGGAATTTTTTGCCATCTTTATATATAAAACTTTAAGCCCTGTCTACTTCAATTAAAATGTTTTTAGCATTTAGAATTTGCAAAAAGCCACTTAAAAAATTAGAATTAATATTAAAGGTCTTCAACCAATATCCTTAGTTTATCCCTTTATCTTCAGTCAAAATTTAAGATTTTTTTATTCCACTTCATTATATATATTTTATTTCTCTTTTTACCTTTCATAATATGTTAAAAGAAAGATTCAAAATAGAAATAAAATAATAAATAAAGAAAATTTTATTTGTATAAATAACTTATCGAAGAGGTGAAACACATTTATTATAAATTTAACATATATTAATTTATTTTTGAAGATATTAATAATGATATCAGTGTTAATAGAGGTAAAATGTAAAAATTATTATCAATTGTTAGTTGGTTGAAAAAGACTCTTTGATACTACTCCAAATCGAGGACTTAATGGAGTAATTAATGATACAATGGTTTCTTCTAACTCTAGCATCCAAAACCTTGGAACAACTGTTGTTATCCTTTAAGAAATTCCAGCACAAATGTAAATTTGAGGCATCGTTAAATGTTTTTAGAGACTTCATTCCCAAACCTCCCTCTTTTAAATTCTTGCAGCAAGTCATACACTTCACAATTACCAACTTCTTGTTATCCATATTGCCACTCCAAATAAAATTTTGAATCCAACTTTCAATGGTTTTAATCATGATAGTAGGCCATTTATAAATAGTGATGCAATGGACAGTCACGCTGAGAATAACAAATTTGACAAGATGAGCTCTTCCAACTAAGGAAAGAAGGCTAGCTTTCTAAATTAGGTCAAACCAACTTGCATAACTTTGATAATTTTGATATTTTCTTGCAATCCAAGGCATGATGAAGTACATATGAACTTAGAATGATGAAGCCTTGATTTATCTTTGATTAAACATGACCATACTTGATGTTACTTGAGTTTACTTGAATGATAAAGCTTGTTCTTTTCTTCTTTTTAGATTTTTCACTGATCCCTAACTCAAAAGTTTGTAAAGATTCCATGAGCTCAACAACCTTCATGTTGTTAATGTCTTGAGCCTCTTCAATAACAGTGACCTTCATGTCAAATATCTTTGGAAGAGATATGAGAATCTTCCTTACCAACTTGGCTTCTAACATCTTCTCCCCTAGGGCTCCCGAGGAATTTGCTATTTTAATGATATTCATGTGAAAGTCATGAATACTCTCATCCTCCTTCATTCTTAGATTTTTGGTCAACATCAAGATCTTGAAGTCACATTCATCATTTGATCAAGGGTTGACCATGATTCATCAAGAAAACTCTCAATTCGTCAACAGTCAAAAGTTACCAAATTAGGGCTTTCTTAAGGAGAAGCCAACTAAACTTTGACCAAGCATAACTTTCACATGCTTCATCATATTTTTCTTAATCAAAGTTAATTTTGGAGGAAATTCAATTCTCTACATCTTTTTTCTCTAATCTCAAGTCCAAAAAATGCTTCCTTTGAGAGATATGGGCAAAAACATTATGGGTCATTTTAAAAGTCAACAAAAAGACAGTTTTTGTCAAGGTAATTTACATCAAGATAAAGTCTTAAAATGGAAAAATGATTAACATAGAGATTATAGGGGACATCTCATGCTTTCTAAAAAGTCAAAGACCACCTTTATATGATAAAAATTGAGAGAGTTATGATTGGTGCAAGTTAGGAAGTTTCGAGAAAATGCATGAAACTCAAATTGATCAAATTCGAATTTTTGGGCTAATGGGCTTGTGTTTTAAGGTCAAAACGTGTATTAGGCCTCATAAGTGAACCTTTGAACCTATTCATACACCCCTTTGATTTTTATTCCATTTATTTTTAATTTTATTTATTTAAATTAAAATAAATTAAACAAAATCAAGGCTTTCATACAAAGGTTCAAACCCACTCCTCTTGGCCTAATTTTCCTCTACATATATCCCATATTTAGACGACAACAAGGATATGAAAACCTTGCAAGAAGATCCTATACCAAAACTTTAAATTTTATCATAACTAGGGCAAACTACAAACCATATGGTAAGAATTATCCAAATCAATCCCCGAGGCATTGTAGGGTAAGAATGGATCAATCTTGATTATCCAAAGGGCTTGAAAATCGCATACATTCATCTCCAGTTTCCTTGTTTTTTTTTGTAATTCATATTTTTTGTTTTCATGTTATTTTGATGCATACTAACATTACTAACATGCTTCTGAGGTATAACTATACAGGATAAACCCTATTTTCTATTGATGCTTCTTTCCCTATCTATTTTTTGGCAAGCCATGTTGTTGTGAAGGAAAAGGGCGTGGGTTCAACACCCACCCCTAGCATTTGTACTATTTTTGTTTTCTAACCCTATTTTTCATTGATGCTTCTTCCCCTATCTATTTTTTTTGCAAACTTAATTCTTTTTTATTAATCATTGAACATAAACCTTTTTTTAAATCCTTTTTTAATTAATTAAAATTAATTAGGTTTTAGGTTTGTAATTACATTTTTTTCAAAATTAACCTTTTTTTATTAATTAAAATTAATTAGGTTTTAGGTTTTTTAATTAACTTTTTTTTAAAATTAACCTTTTTTTTAATTAAAATTAATTAGGTTTTATGTTTTTTTTTTAATTAACTTTTTTTCTTTCAAAATTAACCTTTTTTATTAATTAAAATTAATTAGGTTTTAGGTTTTTTTTAATTAACCTTTTTTTTCAAAATTAACCTTTTTTTATTAATTAAAATTAATTATGTTTTAGGTTTTTTAATTAACTTTTTTTTTCAAAATTAACCTTTTTTTAATAATTAAAATTAATTAGGTTTTTTTAGGCTTATTTAATTAATTATCATAAATATTTTTTTTCCCATAAAAATCACCAAAACATTTTCTTTGTTATTTTCATCCTATTTTTACTTTCCTAGATAAAGTGTATAGGGCGCGTTCAACTGTAATAGCATAGCTTTATTTTTCCGCATTTTTCTATTATATAACTGCTCCTAGTATGTAATAGTTGTATATTTTCCACACTTCACAATTATGTAACTGCCCCAAAGCTCTGTAATAGCCTAGGTTTACATTTCCGTCTTTACCATCTGCTACTATATTTTATACAATTGTTAGTAATTAGGGTTTGTATGGCAAGATAAAAATGAATGATAGAAAACCCTAATTGCAAGACTAAATAACTGAATTGAACACATTTGCACACTCACACCTTTAGGGCAATCACTCTCCGTTGCCTTTCGGAATAATGATTATGTCCTCGAAAATAGGGATGCTTAAGCAAAAGACCCTCGATACAAAAGATCATATTTCGTCGATGACCCTTCGATGTTTCCTACAAATAACATGATTTGGTCCATTACGAAACTGCTAAAGCATCCTTACAAGTTTCCTTTGATGATCGTACGATGACCCTTCGCTTGTCCCTTCACATCCAACGGATAGGGCTACCGACCAACTAACGGTATGGAAAACACTATCTCTAAAGGAGGAGGAAAATAACAAGAACAACCTTGAGTGGGTAGAATATTGTTAATCGCTTGCTCACAAACTTTTCTAAAGGAAACATTTCTCACATCACACTTTCAAAACAACGAATACTTTCAAAACACTTTGTACGCATTCTTGAGGACTAATACAAGAATCATTACAAAGTCTGCCTTACTATGGCATTTTTTTCAAAATATTTTCAAACACTTACATAAAAAAGAAAATTTTCAAAGTGATCTAAGCGATTAAGAGCCCGTAGATAACTACGGAGTAAAAGGGTGCTAACACCTTCCCTTTTTATAACTTACCCCCCCGAACTCAAAATCTTCAAGGTCTTTCCTATTCTTTTCACCCTTTCCTTATTGGATAAAAGAAAAGTTGGTGATAAAATGCAAAATAAGTCAGTTCTTCGACCGTATTATAATAATCATACATGGGTTGATGAGCAAGACAATCTGCCAATACTACCTTTGATGGCTTTCTAGGTAGTATACTAGATATCATATTCAGTCAAAATCATTTTCCATCAGGCTAATCTACCTTCGAGATTCGACTTCTCAAAGACGTACTTGATAGGGTCCATTTTGGATATCAAGTAAGTGGTATGTATAAACATATATTGCCTCGGGCGCTTAGCAGCCCATGCTAGTGCACAACAGGTTTTCTCAAGCAAAGAGTACTTAGACTCGCATTGTGTGAATTTCTTGCTCAAATAGTAAATCACTTATTCTTTCTTTCTTGTCTCGTCGTGCTGACTGAGTATACAACCCATGGAATTCTCAAGTATTGTCAAACACATAATTAAAGGCTTTCCCTCCACTAAAGACACGAGTATCGAAGGTTCTTACAGATATTCTTTTACTCTATCAAATGCTCTTTGACAATTTTCATTCCACCTGACCGCTTGATCTTTTTTTAACAAATTGAATATCGGTTCACACGTGGCTGTGAGATGAGAGATAAATCTAGAAATGTAGTTCAATCTCCCCAAGAAACCACATACTTCTTTTTTTGTTCTCAGTTCAGGAATTTCTTATATTGATTTTACTTTGGTAGGATCAACCTCGATACCTCTTTCACTTACAATAAAGTCTAATAGTTTTCCAGATCTCGCCTTGAAGGTGCACTTATTAGGATTCAACCCCAATCTCAACTTCCTCAATCTTTCAAACAACTTTCTGTAGGTGAACAAGATGCTCTTCTTCTGTCTGAGATTTCACAATTATATCATTAAAATACACTTCGATCTCTTTATGATTCATATCATGAAAAAGATTCACCATTGCATGTTGATACGTTGCCCTTGCATGCTTTAAACCAAAAGGCATCACCTTATAACAGAAAGTCCCCCATGGAGTAATAAAAGCTGTCTTCACCATGTCTTCTGGTACCATATTGATCTGATTGTAACCAGAAAAACCATCCATGAACGAGAAAACTTTAGCATGAGTTGTGATGTCAACCAAAACATCAATATGGGGAAGCGAAAAGTCATCTTTAGGGCTTGCTCTGTTAAAGTCCCTATAGTGAACACACATTCTAACCTTTCCATATTTCTTGGGAACTGAAACAATGTTGGTAATCCCTGGGGGATAAGAAATCACATTCAGGAACACTGCATAAATTTTTTTGTACTTCCTCCTTAATCTTCTTAGACATCTCAGGATGAGTTCTTCAAAGTTTATGTTTAACTGGAGGACATTCTTCCTTTAAAGGCAGCTTGTGTACCACAATATAGGTATCCAACCCGTGCATATCCTTGTAAGACTAAGCAAATATATTAGCATACTCACAGAGCATTTCAATCAATCTCTACTTTACATTGTCTTATAGATCAGCCATATCTTAACCTCTTTCACATCATCCTCAGTTCCCAGATTCACAACCTCGGTCGACTCTTGATGTGAATGGATGACCATCTCTTCTTACCTCAATAATCTTGCTAACTCTTCAGGAAGCTCACAATCTTCCTCACCTTCTTCTTCGGCTTAGTAGATTGGATTATCAAAGTTATAATGGGCTAAGGAGAATCGTTATCAAAGGGATCTGCGGTGATAGTGGGATTGAATCTGCATGATTGATATTTTTATGTTTCTTTTAGAAAGTGAGTGATAAAAGAAAATAAACAAAAACATTTCCATTTTTATTAAAATACTGAATAAAAATAGAAAGACATGGAACAAAAAATTTGAATGAAAAAAAAACATCCTTTATTTAATGATAAAAATTGGATATGAAAACATGGTGGCCCTACAAATGATTCATTACGCCTTGGGCAGAGCACAAGAATTATTACATGATAAGGCAAACAGAAAATTACTCTTGAGAAAGTGTGACTTGAATGACATCTTCAGAAGTCCAGTTGTTGAGTTCTAAACCTGGAACACTCAGACGAATCCAGTTATCAATATCATAATCACTATCATTGCACCAATAGCATTAACTTAACCATCCCTAATGATACCAACACTTGAGAACTTCACAGGAGTGGACAAATTTGGAGCTCTGGGAGCTATCCCTTGTTCACCAGGACTAAAACCCAAACCAAACTTGTTGAACTTTGGAATAACATCCAACACACGACCCCAACCTTCGAGGTGACCAACTTCAACCATCGCTCTAGTATATTTCAAATATGCCATATACATTTTAGGGTTCTTTATCTCCTCGGAGCGAGGAGTCTTGACCATTTTCACAACTTCAAAAGCCTGGGAAGGAGTCTCATCCACCTCTCCCTCAACCTCAACATACCAAGACAAAGTCAAATTACTCACCACATACTCTTCCTTGCCACAAATAATTACCGTCTTGCCATTCACATGGTACTTAATCTTCTGATGAAGAGTGGAAGTCATTGCCCCTGCCATATGTATCCAAGGACATCCTAACAAACACCAGTATGCTGGCTGTATGTCCATCAAAAAAATGTAGCAGTGAAAATCAAGTGTCCAATTTTAATAGGTAAATCCAACTCACCAAACACTGATCTTTGAGATCTATCAAAATCCTTAACAACCAAGTCACTTGGGCGCAACTCAACACATGAATAATTAATCTACATCAATGATGACTTGGGAAGTACATTCAAAGATGACCCTATATCTACCAACACACAAAAGAGAGTAGTTCCCTTACACTCCATAGAAATATGTAACACCTTGTTATAGTTTCTTCCTTCAGGAGGGAGATCAAAGTCTTTAAAACCCAGACCATTACTGGAGGGAATGATATCACAAACACTTTTGAATTTATTTACAGAGATCTCCTTAGGGACAAAAGTTATACTCAACAACTTCATTAAAGCATTGCGGTGTGCCTTAGAACCTCGAAGCAAGGATAAAATGGAGAACTTTGATGGAGTCTGACTCAGTAGATCAATGTTATGGTAGTTGTTTTTCTTGATATACCTCATTATTCCTCTACATCTTTAGCTATATCTAAATTTGGAGTCTAAGCTAGAGTATTCTATACGTACTTCTGGTTGTCCACCACCACTTGTTTACCCTTAACTTTTGCCAATGCATCAACATTATCTTGAGCACTTTGTGGTAAGAAAACGCTACCGCTTATTGTCATTCTACTAATGTCAGCAAAATTATCAATATTCAAACTGTCATCCTCCGACGGCTTCTCCTCAAAAGATCCTTCTTCTTGCTTCACCCATAATAATAAACATCTTCACCATAATGCCATGGCATGAACTTCTCAGTGGAATAAGGGATAGGACCAAGCAATGTAATTATCAGGGAAACTGGTCTAGCTGGTGCTGGAATATTGACCAGAGTATAAGGGATGGAAATCACAATAATATCTTTCTCTTCACCCTTCTTATCTCTAATTATTATGTCAAAATGAAGATCACCATCGCTAATCAACCTTTGAATTCCTGATTTCAGATCATCACAACCTTCTGGTTGAACTTGGAAATCATAACAATCTGGACTACAACCTGGATAAACACCTCTTTTGATTAGATACTCTTTAACAAATGGTAACAGAGTTGTTACCAAATTCACGTCCATAATCAAATTCAAAATTTCCACATCTTCCTCAATAGCATTAACATTTGCCTCTCCATGGGGCGGCATTGGGTTCTGAAGGACATTAGGACCTTGGTTTAGAGTGAGCTGAATAACTTGAGTCCAACAAATCTTGTACTTTATACTTTAATGCTATATAATTTTCCATATTGTGGCCTACACCACCAGAGTGAAATTCGCACCTGGCGTTGGCATCATAATTTGCAACGAGTCTCTCAGGAGGAGGAGGTATGTTTATCAAATTAACCAATTTGAGATCGAGCATACGCTGGAG
The DNA here is from genome assembly GCA_948472305.1 of Vicia faba. Taxonomy (NCBI): domain Eukaryota; kingdom Viridiplantae; phylum Streptophyta; class Magnoliopsida; order Fabales; family Fabaceae; genus Vicia; species Vicia faba. The sequence continues at coordinate 107,865,976 of OX451741.1, forward strand.
TAGTTGAGAATTAGACATAGAACTGGGTCAAACTTCCTTTCAGGCCTAGGTTGCCAAGGAGCATTCTACTATCTTTGGTATTGAGGAAGTTATTGTCATTATTGTTGTGGTTGAGTAGCAGGTATAGTTGCAGTGTTTACTTGTTGTTAGTATATTCCTTGGCCTCTTTGAGAATAAACAACATTGGTTTCCCCTTCTTTATTCCTAGGATAACCACTGAATGGTTTCTTTCTGTTCCCACCTACAGAGTTACCGGTACTAGCAGACTGAATCTTACATGTCTTCAAACCACTCTCAATGCATTCTCCATACATAACCATCTCAGAAAAACTGGCGGGTGTACTGCAAGACATATATTAATGTCCTAGTGAACATATCAACCATATCTCTTTCCATAAATGACGGTTGAACCCTTGCAGCAAGTTCACGCCATTTTTGGGCACACTCCTTTAAGGTCTCATTAAGTCCCTGAGTTAAATTCTGCATCTGAGTCTTGTTTGGTGCCATATCAATATTATATTGATAATGTTTCATAAATGCTTCAACCAGATCTCTCCAAATCCTGATATAAGTTTTCTCGAGCTTCATGTACCATTCCAGCGATTCCCCAGACAGGCTATCTTGGAAGAAATGCATTAGCAACCCTTCATCTTCAGAATGCACTGACATCTTATGGTAGTAAGCTTTTACATGGGTCTTCAGACATGTAGTACCAATATACTTGTCAAAAACGGGGACCTTAAACTTTGATGGAACCCTCACCCCTAGCACCGGCCCCAGGTCTGATGTTTATTCCCAACATTTTTTGCCCTTCAATAGCCTCCAATCTCTCCTCTAGCATACAATACTGTTGATTCATCAACAAGAAAACTTGCTTCGTTGTTATGCATAAAATACACGTCCTCATTACAAATCATTTCTAGATCCTGTGATAGAGGTTTCCTTCTGATATGCGGATGCCCCAACATTTCTCCAGTAATGAAACGTGGCTCAGGTGGAGGTGGTGGTGGAATATGACCATGATTGACATGTAGACCCTCAATTTGAGCATAACCATTAACATTCAATCCACTAACATTCAGAGCAGCAGTAGTACGTGCCTGTCCCACAGAGATGTCTTCAAACATATTCTCAAGATGTTCCTCTTCATTACGAGGCCTCTCAACAAGAGCCCTTAAATCCCGTTGGCCATGATTCATGTTGGTAATTACTTCCATAAACTGATCCATTTGTGTCTCCATCTGAACCTTCATTGCTGCCAAATTAGCTTGAACTTGCTCCATATGTTGAAGTTGATTACTCCTTGTGTGATAACAGTGAAATGTCGGATTTGCAATCTCTGCTAAATAAGAGCATAATCAAGATAAGAACACCGACCAGAAAACCTGATATGTATGAGATATATGGATGCATGAGTGCATGTAATGCATGCAATTACATGTTTAAATATTTCTAGGGTCCTAGAACTTTGATTCGAGTTTTTAGGCAAGAGCAAGAGACGAGGTATTGAACACTGATAAGTCAAAATATCATTAAACTAAAACCAGAAGGAGCACAAGTAGTTCAAACATTAGTACCAAAAGTATTAAAATAAACAAAGAGAGATCCCATCCACAAGCCTGATGATGATCTTAGGAAAAAGAGAAAATTAATAAATAAACATCCAACTCCAGATAGCTCAAAGATCCATATCCCTTGATTTGTATTTTAGTTGAATCTTGAGCTTTTCATTATCCTCTATAGCTTATGCTAGTTGAATGTTACTTCCCTTGAGCCGAGTCTCTACTGCGAGCCTCTGGGTATTCTCTTTTTCAAACTGGGCGCCTTTAGCTAGAAGTTATTTCTCCAACTCTTCAACCTTGGCCTTGTACCTCTTATCCATTTTAACTTTGGATGCTCTGAGAGTCTCATAATCTCGAAACTTTTGTTTGAACTTCTTTTCAACCTCAATAATAGCTTTTTGATGATCTTCAACAGGAACAAAATTGTCTTCAACCCTGAATATCTCCTTCACAACCCCTGACGTCTCCCCCTTTAACCTTTTGAGCTTGTGGAATAGTTGAGTTCTCTCTTGGGTAGCCACAAGACACTTTACCACCATAGTCTCACATTCCTCAAGTAGTCATTTATTATGAGCTTATATTTGTTCATAGTCCTCTTTTAGTACAACATCAAGTTGATCAGGCTCCTGAGGGTACAAAGGTTTTTCTATGGCAAAAGGCTAACGAATATCTTTATTTATTTCTTCAATCCACTGAATATAAGGCGTATAAGCTGTGGGATCCTTCTTACCAAAGTATTGTTCTCTTTATAAGTGAATTCTTTTCCAAGCTTTGATAGCTCTATCCATCCATCCATTGCCATCATACACATCATAGAACAAAGTTTCTCATACATCTTCTTCTTCAGGAGGTCACCTCAAAGCATATCCCAATTGTCTTCAAGAAATAGTTGGATTATAGTTAATGCCACCCCTTATTCCCATGAGAGGTGCATTAGGGAATTCTCCATAATGGAAGATTACTTCTCTGCTTCCTGTCTTGGACAAATTGTGCTTATACCAGTCAATATCAACAAAAGCACCACGACAAGGAAGGTGACCTCTAAACCAATAATACAATAATGGGGCGTAACAATGAACAAATCCAACTTTCCCTTTGTAGCTTTTGTAGTGTACAGAATGATGGACATATCCTATGAGAGTTGGCACAAGATTCCTTTGTATAAATATAGAAACAACATTCTCATGAACAAACTTGACTTCATTAGGAAATAGAACCATCCCATAAATGCAACAAGCTAATATATCATTGAAACCCCTCCAATATTTTTTATCAGCCTTGGCATTAGTTTCCTTCAACAAAAAAATCAAGTGATAACCATGTACAGTTCCTTTTTTCTTAAAGTTGACCTTTATAACAGATTCCCCTAAATAAAGGACGATAGTAGTCTGAGCAACATCAAGTTTCTCCGTGGAAGTATGGAAAGGTACTTGGTACAATATAAGAATATCCAGGATGGTGGAGTACTCTTCAAAGGTCGGTGCTAATAGATAGTCAGGGAACATGAAGCATATCAGGGTACAATCATAAAAATGTAACAGGGCTTGGAGGGCATCCTTTTCATACTCACTGAGTGGCGACTCTAGATACATCAAAATCCTTCCATAATCTTTTTGAAAAGTATCAACATTCTCGGAAGGAGACCTCTTGGCTAACAGAAGAAGATTATCAAGAACTGGTGCGGGAAACTTGTAGACGATATGATATTTGTTGTTATCTTTCTTATCAGTGTTCATCTTCAAAGGTGGCCTAACAACAAAACTCAAAGACTAGAAATCCTGGAAATAAGAAAACATGTATGTCAAAATGAGGTCAATAAAATGTTTCATGAATGCAACGGGATCAAGGCTTCCATAAACTGAACAACTGTTGTGCTGCTAATAGAACCACGACCACATGTAAAAAGATCAAAGGTACAAACCATTTCAGAATATAAGAGAACAAAGTACCATGAAGATCAGCATTTTTACCTGTAACAATAATTCCCACCCAACCTCATGGGTAAATTCTAATCAAAATAGGGTTTCTAATGGCAACTAGAGTCAGAAGTCCTCTATTCGAACACCTCGTCTCTGCACAAAGGGTGCAAGAAAAAGGCATTGTCAATAGAACCTTGTCTGTGTATGGTTTCTCATTCCTCCTCACACGTGTCAACAGAACACGGGATTCAAAATTAGTATCCATGCTAAACCTATGTGGATATTGGCCTGGGTAATGGGCATTTTACCTTAAAGTAACACCCTCCCACCAAAGAAACATCACAACACAACAACAATATAGAAAAATAGAACCAATAATCCATAATGCAGATGAATTCACACATATGTACATAAGAAGAAACTGAGCAATGACCAAACAAACACCCAAAGAAAAGAAAACAAACAAGAGTTGGGACTGACACACTTAGGTGTCCCCAGTGAAGTTTCCAGCTGAAGAAACTATGAAAATCAATCAATGAAGTCACAATCAAAAATTTATTTATACCATAGAAAGGAAAGGAAAACATCGAAGAAAACTTGTGAAGGGATAAATCGAGGTCTCACGACCAAGAGATCGGGTACGGGAGTCGATTATGCAAGGGGAAGATATTAGCACCCCTCACATCCATGGTACTCCATAGGATCCACTCTTGTTGTCTAATATAAAGGGTGGGTTTGAATATAAAGCTAAGTTTCAAAGGGAATGCATGGATGCAAAGGATTATGTACCCAAAAAAAGTTTTTATTAGTGAGCACGACTCGGTTGTGAACCTTTGTGCCTACGTACCCTCTCCGCGCAATGAGTGATCAGGTCACTCATAGTTCACCTTAAAAATGTTGGTTTGTTTTGTATTTTTTATGAACAATGCCAGCGAAGCATGTCCTTTTTGAAAGTTTTTAAAAGAAAAAGCCCCAAAGGGAAAAAGAAGTTTGGTTGGTTGAGTGTTTTTGTTGAGAGAATACATCAGATGGTCCCTCAAAAGGTGTGGGTATCTGAGTACTTCCCTCTTAATTATGAAAAGGTTTAGGTAATGTTAGAGTATTTTATGAGTTTGATTAAGAAAAAAAGAGTTTTAGTTTTATAAGGGATGCAAAAGAAAATACTATCAAAAGGGGAATCTCAATCCTAATTGTTGTCATGCTTGTGGGCCTAAAGTTGGGATCAAGGGAATTATACCTAATGTTATCATGCATGGATATCAATCCTAAGGTCTACTTAGTATAATCTTGAATAAGAATGAACCAAGGAAATCCTATGGGGAGCATGTCAATACTCACAAGGAAAGAAGAAAGAAGAAGGCAAGCAATCACATACTTAAACAAGATACGAAAGCAAACACACTCCATATGAGAAGTAACCACTTACTCATAAATTTGGTACTTAACCAAGATGCCTAAAGTATACTTACTTAACCAAGCAAGTATCAAGAATACACACATGCTATATGTGACCACCTAAGAATTAAGCATGAGCTAGCAACCAAGAATCCAAGGCGGATTTCAGCGTGGGAGTTGAAAGATTCTTCTTCCACTAAGAATATCTCAAACACAAATCGAGTAAAAACCTAAAGCATCAACATTTAAGAAACTTGAGCTATATATCTTTGAAACGAAGACAAATTAGGGGGCCGATTGCGAGCCCTGCTTCCACTTTATTGACTCGATAATAAGAGAAGCATGAATCAAAGCATCAATAAAAACGCGATCTAAGAATGAACAAGGGACTCGAAATGTTGGGGCCAATTGTGAGCCCTTCTTCTACTTTATTGACTCAATTGCAAGCATAGAGTAAAAAAGAAAACAAGCTAACAATCATAGTGTAATACAGTGGGAAAATTGGCTTGTTTTGCATTTTATTGCAAATGCTGTGGATAGCAAGAGTCGCCACCGACTTTTCTTTTATCCAATAAGGAAAGGGTGAAAAGAACAGGAAATACCTTGAGATTATTGAGTTTGGGGGGTAGGTTATGAAAATCGAAGGTGTTAGCACCCTTTTCATCTGTAGTTATCTACGGGCTCTTAATTGCTTAGCTCACATTGTTTTGAAATTTACTTTGTGTTGTGCATGTTTGAAAAATATTTTAAAATTCCAATAGTAAGGAAAAACTTTGTAATGATTCTCGTATTTGTCCTCGAGAATGCGTACAAAGTGTTTTAGAAAATATTTTAGAAAAGTGTTGGTGAAGAAATGTTTTCTTTTGAAATGTTTGTGAGCAAGAGATTACGAACGGTCTACCTACTCAAAGTTTTTATTGTTCTTTTCTTCCTCCTTCAAATAGTTCCATCGTACCATTAGTTAGTAGGAAGACCTACAGTTGGATGTGATGGGACTGGCGTGGGTCATCGTACAATCATCGAAGGCAACTCGTAAAGACACTTTAGCAATTATTGTTTAAGGGACTAGATCATTTACCGAAGGCAACGTCAAAAGGGTCATCGAGGGAATATGATCTTTTATATTAGAGGGACTTTGCTAAAGTGTCCCCATGTTCGAGGGACATGATTATTTTTGTAATTCGAAGGCAACAAGGGAGGTTACCCTAGAGGTGCGAGTGTGTGAAGTGTGTTTTGATTCAGTTATTTTGTATCTTGCATTAGGGTTAGCTATCATTTGCTTTTGAATCTTGCTATACAATCCTAATTACTAACAGTAATAGTAAGAATAATAAAGTTATAAATATGCGGAAAATAAAAGCAAAAAATAAAACCTAGACTATTACAAAGCTTTGGGGCAGATACAAAAATAATAAAATGCAGAAAGTAAAAAATCCTAATTACTATTACAATTTGTGAGCATTTACAATAATCGCAAAACACGCGAGACTAATAAACTACGTGAAAGTGTAAAATAAGAAAGCGAAAGAGTTTTTTAGTGATTTTTTGATTAAAAAATGGTTTTTTGATGATTAACCTAAAAACCCTAATTAATGTTGATTAAGAAAGAAATTTATTAATTAAACTAAAAAAAAACCTTAATTAATTTTGATTAAAAAAAGAATTTAATTTAATTAATAAAAGAAAAAGGTTGATTAGATAGAAAATGATTAAAAGCTAAAAGTCTAAATTAATTTTAATTAATTAAATTTTAAAAAAAACTAATTATGTTATATAAAAAAGAAAAAATTAGTAAATAAAAAAAAGGATAGAAATTGGGCCTGAAGTATAGCAACCAGGGGGTGAGAATAACAATCTGAGTCTAGGCCCAATTATTTTGTTTGTTCGATCCATTGTGCTACAGCTCAAGTGGTGTATTGTAGGGAAGAATTTGAAGTATTTGATGTTGAGGATGATGAGATCTGATGGATGAGAGTTGAGGGCGTATGGTAGGCAAGGGATGGGGGCGCACAAGATCTGCAAGAGTCAGAAAACAAATAATATGGAAAAGAATGCAAGGGGTAGGGATCAAACCCATTCCCTTACATATGAACACCCTATCACATTATTCCTTGTCACTGAACCATTAATTGTTTCGTTTTAACTATACAATATTAAAACGATATATATTAAATATACTGGAGTCAACCCACCACCTCCGGTGGTCAACTTCTTCTTCTCCGGCAAGGGGAATTCGCAAACCTGCAAAATAAAGGCAAAGTGAGAATGAAAAGCATCCCTGTCCACTAATTGAGGCCTCACGAATCTAATGGTGATGTATGTTTTGATTGAAACAACTTGTAGCTAGGGTTTTGAAGATCCACGACCTTGGTGCCCTAACAATGGCAGTTCTCTTTTCCTGTGTGAAAACTTGCAAATGATGAGTCTAAACGAATCTAAACATGATTATAAGCAAGAATATATGCATTAATTTAATGAATAACACGTGAAATACAAATTGAGATTCATGGAAATTCCATCAACCGACGATGCTTGGCTGCGACGGTCTGAGGTGCTACGACCTTCAAGGATGGTTAGGTATGACTCCTGGAAGTCTCAGGGAGCTGATAGAGTGCTTGTAATGGACTGAAACTTGCTGTAAAGGACTATTTGAGGATGCCCTAGTTTTTGAAAATTGGTGAGTTTTAGGGTTCTACAAGGAAGGCTGCATGCGTCCTTTTTGATCTAAACTTTTTGAATATATATAAAGAGATATATTAGGTCAACATTTGTGTATAAATTTTTTGTGCATTATGATAAAAATATTTTCTTCCAATCTTGCATGTAAAGTTTCCTTTTTAATCCAATCAGACCTCCATTATTTCACACGAATTACTAGCTGTAAATGAGCTCTTTGGGCTTCAAATTTGGTCCAAGACCAAAGCCATGCGCCTAAGTCCATTAAGTTAACATTTATTTAATTTATTTTGAATTAATAATGAATAAAATAAAAATAAATAGAATAAAAGGTAAAATGGTGCATGAGTAAGATGTGAGGTTCATAATAAGTTGAAAAACACGTTTGGACTTTGAAACAATGGCCCATTAGCCCAAAAATCAAAGTTTGCTCAATTTGAACTTCATGCATTTCCTCAAAATTTCCCAACTTGCACTGGTCATAACTTTCTCAATTTTCATCTTTTGAAGGTGATACAGGACTTTTTGGAATCCCAAGGTGTCCTCTAGAATCTCTATGTTGACCATTTTTGCATTTGAAGAAAATATCTTGAAGTAAGTTGCCTTGAAAAAATGTCTTTTGTTGACTTTTGAAATGACCTATAATGTATTGGCCCCTATATCTCAAATGAAGCATTTTTGGACTTGAGCTTATAGAGACAAAGTTGTAAAGAATTGAATTTTATTCAAAAGGAACTTTTGTTGGGGGAAAATTGATGAAGCATGTGAAAGTTATGTCTAGTCAAAGTTTAGTTGACTTCTCCTAAGGAAAACCCTAATTTGGCAAATTTTGACTTTTGATGATTTTGACAGTCTTCTTGATGAATCATGATCAACCCTTGATCAAATGATGAACATCATTTCAAAACCTTGATGTTGACCAAAAATCTTGAAGTTTGACTGTATGTTGACCATAATTGACTTTTTACCTAATATAGTTTATTTTCAGTCATCTGAGGAATTGACTGAGAAAACTTGTGATGAAAGGCATGAAACTTGGTATGAGAATTCTTGGAGACATATAAGAACCCATGAATTAAATTTGAGTCCTTAAAAACCCAAACTTCCTTGAGAAAAATGAAACCCTATTTATGAACCTATTGCCTAGGAGGAGAATTTGTCTGATCAATTCTTGAGCAACCTTGAGCATTTGGGAACCCTAGGAGAATGTCTTAAAGAAAAGGGAGGGAAACTTTTGGGGTACAACAGATGCCCCTGTTCAATCTTCTTAAACCTGAGGAGTTAAATTGGCATGTTCGCCATTCGTGATGTGAAGGTAGAAGCGGATTGAACACTTAACTCCCCAGAAATTTGTACTCGCATGTACACGAAGTAAAATTGTTGGTTGATGACGGAATGTTGTCGGAGATGGGCTTATAGATGCCCTCTAACGTAACTGTTGTTAAGAGTACTAGGATGAGTCTACGCTTGAATTCATCTGAAGAATGCTTTCCAGAATGAACCTCTAGGGAATGTGCTTAAGTAGCTGCTTTTCAGATTTAGTCTCTGAGGGAAATGCTTGTTAGAATTCAGTCTCTGAGGTAAATGTTTGTCATGTAGATAGTCTCCCCATCCTGTTTCGGGAATTGATCCACAATCTGTTTTTGTTTGTAAACTCGTCTTGTTTCGGGAATTCATACCACCTAGCCATGTTGATAGTCTCCCTGTCCTATTTCGGGAGTTAACTTTGTCTGGTCATACAGATAGTTGCCCCGTCCTATTTAAGGAGTTAATCTTTGACCTGCTTTATGTTGGCGAACCCGTCCTGTTTTGGGAATTCCAACCGCCTGGTCGTACAGATAGTTGGCCCGTCTTGTTTCTGGAATTAATCTTGGACTTGGTCATCTAGATAGTTGCCCCGTCGTATTTCAGGAATTAATCTATGACCTGTTTGAGAATTGTTGATGATATTTATCTGTTTGTAAACTTTACCTGAAAAGATAAAATTGGTCTTTATGTAATGTCATGATGTGTGTAATTCATTCCATAATGATGTTCTCAAAGTTAATCAGAGTATGTTATATGCGTTTTGTGTGCATGTGTTATGATACTTGTAAATGATGTATGGATGCAAGATGTCGTTGAAGCGGTTTCTTCATATAACATCTTTGTCTGGGGAATATAAATCCATCACTGTTGTTGGGGATGAAGAATGTGAATCTTCAATCTTGTTTAGAATGTCTGCATCGGGGGTTCTGCTTTCTATTTGAGGATACCCCGCTGGGAATGTTTGACTTCTTCTTGGGGATAGAAGAGTTCAGGAACATTGGTCGTTCATCGCTCTACTGGAGAATTTAGTTCTTATATACCCCTACTGGGGATAAAAGAGATGAATAACCTTCAGAGGTGTCGTATGACCAAGTTTCCGATATGGATATCAACTCTTCTGGGGGAGGACAAAGTTAAATGATGCCTGCCTCGATTTCAAATTCCGTAGAAACTTTATGGGGATAGTAGCTTGGACTACCCTTTGTTGGAGAAGAGAATCTTGTCGGTGATTTGTAGTAGTCGGAGAAATAAACTCTATTAGGGAAACTAAATTCCGTTGGGGAAATAAACCATATTAGAGAAATATACTTTATGGAGGAAATGAGCCCTACTGGAGAAGAAAATTTTGTAGGGGATTGCACGACATTGAAGAAATAAACTCAGTTGGGGAATTAAATTCCTGTGAACTGTGCTGAGAAAGCAAACTTTTATGGGGATTGGAAATCCGTAGGCTGTGCGGAGGAAGTTTCGTTGTATGTCGGGGAAATAATCAAACTCCTTTATCTGCTAGGGGGATCTGCTGGGGAGTATGGTCATGTTAAGAGCTGGAAGATGCCCTAATTTATGTCTTAAAGGCATATTAGACTTGCGGGGGAATGTATCTTCGCCGGGGATGAGACTGTGAAGGTAACTCTATGGGGATAATCCCATAGAGTTTATTCTATGGAGATTTTCCTGTAGAGATTTATAGACGACTTGAACGTTATCCAAATTCCTAGAGTCTTGAGTAAGTGCTTATTTCTGTTTTCATGCATATATTTGTTAATAGTAATCATATTCATATTCATATATTCATTCAATTTAGTCATTCGACGTGTTAGCAAACAAAACAGAGAAAGTGAAACAAAGTTGAATTTTGAATTTGACTTGTATTGATGATTCGCCTATAAACAGGCGATTTTGTACAAAGAGAAAGAAATCCTAGTAAGAGGAAATTGTCGTAAAACCAAAAAAGAGTACAAAGTAAATCAAAGAAAGTAGCTACATGAAATGATCCCGTAGAGTTTCAACTCTGCTATTTCCCCAATGTCTTCGAGCATCTCATCCCTTGTTGTCGAAAGAAGTTGATTGAATTAATCTGTACCATTTGAACTTTGATGTTGGTAATAAAGCTTGTTGTAAGTAGATGATCCAATAGGACATAGTCGTACTCTTTAATCCCTAACTTTTGTTTGGACCGCCCTTTCGGGTTTTCAGTCCACCAGGATACCCTTTTTTGCCCAAGCTTCCTTTTCAGGTTTTCGACTTTTCAGGTGTACAATATATTCCTTAAGGAAATTGGACTTCTAATGCCTCAAATGGTTTTCATGACTCCTCATATGCTTCAAAGAATTCTCATACCAAGTTTCATGCCATGGATGACAAGTTTGCTTAGTCAATTGCTCAGATGATGGAAAACCAACTATATTAGGTAAAAAGTCAATTGTGGTCAACATACAGTCAAACCTCAAGATTTTTGGTCAACATCAAGAGTTTGAAGTCATATTCACCATTTTATGAAGGGTTGATCATGATTCCTCCAGAAAAGCTCTCAAATAATCAAAAGTCAAAAGTTTCCAAATTAGGGTTTCCTTAGGAGAAGTCAACTGAACTTTGACCAAGCATAGCTTTCACATGCTTCATCAGGTTTTCCCCAACCAAAGCTCATTTTGAAGGGAATTCTGTAGTTGTTTAGGTATTGGCTTGCATTTTTGGTAAAACCCAAGTGTATGTGTGAATGTCATGACTGATGTCATAACATTCTAGTTTAGTTTGTACTGACTCATTAGGTACCTTTGCAGAAAAATATTGTAATTCAAGTACTGATGTTTATAAGTGTGTATCTGAGCATTTTGCAAAATGATCACATTTTGCTAAATCAGTAGACAGGTTTTCTCAGATGTCATAACAGATGTTATGACATCCTGTTCTGAACTAACATGTTTGCAGGTTGGATAAGTCTGAGTTTTTTCAGGAAAATAACTCAGTCTTTCCTGAACAGAATCCTGCGTTTTCTGAGGGGTAACCTAGCTCAACCCTAACCTGGTTAATAAAGTCCTGTGACCTGGTCTTTAGGTTAAATGGAATTAACCCTAGGTTTTTGTGGAAACCCTAACTGAAGTTGCAGCTGCTATATATTCAACAGAGCTGCTGTTTTGCAAGGCATCCCTTTTATTGATCAGAAGATCATTTGTAATCTGTATAGGTTTGATTATTGTACTCCAAGCAATTATCATTGTGATAAGTGACTTGGAATAGGTTTCTAATTGTAAGGGATGTGTAGCACTCAAAGCTTTGAAGCAAGAGTGTTTGAATGTTCCTTGACTAAAGCTGTGAAGCAGAGTCAAGTTAGTTGTGTGGATCACTCAAAGCTGTGAAGCAAGAGTGATTGTGTTGCTTGATTAAAAAGCTGTGAAGCTTAATCAAGTGTTTGTTTTTGAAGAGTGTCTTCATCAATTCTTAAGTCAAATTATGTTATGTATCACTGCTGTGATTGAGGGGGAGTGAGTAGGAACTCAGGTTTAAGTTGTACTTAGATTGGAATTGCATTGGGTAGGTCTTAAGTGAAGGAGATAAACTGGTTGGTTTATTCCTGAATTAACATCTCTTATAGTGGATTTCCTCCCTGGCTTGGTAGCCCCCAGAGTAGGTGTTGTTGCACACTGAACTGGGTAAACAATTGACTGTTCTTTATTGCTTTTGTATTTACTGTCATATAGTAAGTCAGATACGGTGTCATAACATTGAACGTGACATTGAGTATCTGCAGCCAGAATTTCAAATTCAATTCCCTACAACTTTCTCTCTATCTCTCTCTCTCTCTCTCTCTCTCTCTCTCTCTCTCTCTCTCTCTCTCTCTCTAATCTCAAATCCAAAAAATACATCATTTGAGAGATATAAGCTAATACATTACAAGTCATTTCAAAAGTCAACAAAAAGACACTTTTTGTCAAGGAAACTTACATCAAGATAAAGTCTTCAAAAGCAAATTGAGCTTTCCAAAAAGTCCAAGATCACCTTCAAAAAATGAAAATTGAGAGAGTTATGGCCAGTTCAAGGTGGGATATTTTGAACAAATGCATGAAAAATAAAATTGAGCAAACATGATATTTTGGACTATTGGGCCATCGTTTAAAAGTCCAAATGGGCTTTATACTCCTTATACACCTCAGAACTCATTCATACATCCCTTAACCTATTTCTATTTTAGTTATTTTAATTATTTTATATTTATTCATGCAAAATAAATAAAATAAAATCTTATCTTCTTACACAAGGCCCAAGTCGACAAATCTTTGACCTAATTCCACATTATATAATCACATTCTCTTCATACAAGAAAGACACGAAAAAAAACCCTTGCTACAAACTTGTCAAAATATCAAATTTTCTCCAGAACCTTAGAAAGCTTGAAACCCTTGTTACAAACCCTCTTACTACAAACAACCACTCTATTCACTCTTAACAATCATACAAAGTAAGAATGGATCATGTTTGATGGTTCAAATCTCATGAAATACGCATGCGTTCATCATCGATTTCATCGTCTTTTCAAAATTCATATCTTTATTTTTGTTTTGTTTTAAGCCATATTGATGTTACTAACATGCTTCTGAGATGTATCTGAACAAGTTTGGACCACCGTAATGGTCCCATGCATGCTAAAACATAAAATACCATGTTTGCTCTGATCTGCCTTGTTTGCACCATAACTCTTAAACTGAGTCATTTTAGCCCACAAAAATACCTCCATTGGAGTCACACCCCTCGATTTAGGGGGTAGGGTGTTTTTGGATTGTTAACTCTGATTTTTTTACTCGTTTGTTAAGAAGGGGTCACCAGAGAAGACGATCGGAGCTAGGGCTCCGGCGCCTCTCAAGTCAATATATTCAAATTTATAATATATATTTATTGATTGATATAAATAAATGGAAGTATAGCGGCCCCAGCGGTAGCAGCGCACGTAATAAGGCATTGGTTTCCCAGGTCACGGGTTCAATCCCCGATTTTTCCAAAACATTCATATTTTCTTATGCTTGCAGATCCAGTACAACACTTCTATGCCTCAGCCATGCACCCTCGACTCTTAAGCCAGTAGATCTCATCATCATCTAATCTAACGCTTATGTTTGTCTCCCCATGGTGAACCCTCCCTGGAAGCCACACTGGATCCAACGCAGGCATACTGGGCTTGTTGTTTTGGGCCTAGCGAATTTCTTTCTTAACACCCCCGGTTTGCTTCAATACAGGCCCAGTCTCAATTTTTTTATTTTAATTATTGTTTTTTTAAGACATAATTAGGTTAACTTTTTTTCTTAATTAAAATTAATGTAGACCTTGGGTTTTTAATTAACTTAATTAATAATTTTTTTAATTAAATTAATTTAACTTTTTTTCATTTATTAATTAACTTAGTTTTTTTAAGTTTTCACTAATTAACTATTTTCTTTTAATTAAAATAAACTTAGGGTTTTTTAGGGTTTTTTATAAGTTAGTCATCAAACTTTTTTTCATCAAACAATCACAAAACCATTTTCTCTTTTCTTTTTCTTTTTAACAATTTTGCGTATTTTATTATTGTTGTATTTTTATCATTATGTATCTGCTAATGGTTTGTTATAGTTTAATTAGGGTTTTACTGTTTTACCCCCATTTTTTACTATTTTGTACCCCCCTTCCCGAAGCTTTGTAATAGTGTCAGATCCTTTAATTTCTGCATTTACCGCTTTCCTTATAATTGTCTGGCTTAATAAGTTTGTATGGCAAGACATAAAAAAAATCGTAGAAAACCCTAATCAAAGACTAAAATAACTGAACATGAATCACTCTTCACACACGCACATCTAGGGTAACCTCACTCATTGCCTCGAAAAACAGTCATGTCCCTCGAACATGGGGACGCTTTAGCAAAGACCCTTGATTAAAAAGATCCTAGTCCCTCGATGACCCTTCGATGCTGCCTTTGATAAACGATCTTAGTCCCTTACAATACATTGCTAAAGCGCCCTACGAGTTTCCTTTATGACTGTACGATGACCCGCGAATGCCCTTCACATCCAAGGATATGGCTTCCTACTAATGGTATGGTAACACTATCTAAAGGAGGAGGAAAATAACAAGAACGACCTTGAGTAAGGGTAGAATACTATTAATAGCTTGCTCACACTTTTCAAAACATCTTTTTCACAAACACTTTCTCTTAAATATTTTCAAAAACAAACACTTTGTGCGCATTCTTAACTGATACAAGAATCATTATAAAGTTACCATACTTAGGCATTTTTCAAAATATTTTCAAAACACTTACACAAAAAGCAAATTTTCAAAAGTGATCTAGCAATTAAGATCCCGTAGATAACTATGAATCAAAAGGGTGCTAACACCTTCCCTTTTCATAACCTACCCCCCGAACTCAAAATATTCAAGGTCTTTCCTATTATTTTCACCATTTCCTTCTTGGATAAAAGAAAATTCGGTGGCGACTCTTTCTATTTGCAACATTTGCGATAAAAATTCAAAACAAGTAAGTTCTCCCACCGAATTACAATAAGTATCATAGCGCCGCCAGAAAATATCTTCTTGATTAAAAATGACCCTTATTAGGTTGGAGTCCATTTGCCCATGGGATCACCTTGCGGTAGGATGATGCGCTTTATTACCAAGTCACCAACCTGATATACTTGATGCTTGACCTTCTTGTTGAAGGCTTTGATCATACGCTTCTGGTACATCTGACCATGACAAACAGCCGCGAGCCTTTTATCGTTAATCAAACTTATCTGGTCCAGCCTAGTTTGAATCCACTCATCTTCGTCTAAGTCTGCATCTTTCATAACCCTTAGAGAAGGAATCTGGACTTCGATAGGTAGAATAAATTCCATATCATAGACTAGAGAGAATGGGGTTGCCCTAGTTGATGTACAGAATGATGTACGATAGCCATGAAGAGCAAATGGTAATATCTCGTGCTAGTCTTTATATGTCACCATCATATTCTGTATAATCTTTTTAATGTTCTTATTGGCAGCTTCCACTGTGCCATTCATCTTCGATCGATATGGAGAAGAATTGTGGTGCTTAATCTTGAATTGCGTAAAGAGTTCTGTGATCACATTATTGTTGAGATTGGTACCATTGTCTATGGTAATCCTTTCGGGGATGTCGTACCGACATATAAGGTTATGCTTAATGAAATGAGCCATATCGTTCTTGGTAACAGAGGAAAACAAGGCTGCTTCAACCCACTTCGTGAAATAATCAATGGCTACGAGGATGAAACGATGCCCGTTAGAAGCCGTAGGTTTGATTTCTCCAATCATATTAATGCCCCACATTGCAAATAGCCAAGTAGCAGTCAAGACATTTAGATGAACTGGAGGCACATGTACTTTGTCAGCGTAGATCTGGCATTTGTGTGAGGTTCTAGAGTGGTGATGGAACTCATTTTCCATAGTCGACCAATAGTAACCCGCTCTCATAATTTTCTTAGCCATAGTATGTCCACTGGAGTGAGTACCAAAGATACCTTCGTGCATATCTTCCATAATATTCTCAGCTTCCTTTTTGTCTACACAATGAAGCAGAGTTGAATCGTGATTGCGCTTGTACAAAATTATGTTCCTCAGGAAGAACTTGGCAGAGAACCTATGTAGGAATTTCTTGTCACTGATAGATGCCCCCTCAGGATATTCTTGAGCCTCGAGGTATCTTTTCACTTCATGAAACAAAGATTTCTCTTCTACTTCGTCAGTATCAACTTCGTAGAAATGTGTCGGTTTGTCCAGTATTTTGATAGTAATTCTAGGAGCTTCGTTATCCCATCTGACTTTGAACATTGATGATATGGTAGCTAATGCGTCTTCTAGCTGATTCTCTTCTCGTGGAATATGCTCAAAAGTGATTTCCTCGAAGTATGGAATTAAAGCTAGCAAATTCTCTCGTTAAGGAATGAGATTCGGATGCTTCGTGTCCCATTCTCCCTTAACTTTGACTGATTACTAGGGCTGAGTCCCCATATACGTTCAAAAACTTGATTCTCATGTCAATAGCAGCTTTGAAACCCATGATGCACGCTTCGTGATCTGCCATGTTGTTGGTACAATCAAAGCATAGTCTAGCCGTAAAGGGCATATAGAAGCCCTTGGGGAAATAATCATAACACCAATTCCATTACCAAGTGCGTTGGAAGCTCCATCAAAAACCATAGTCCATCGGGATCCTGGCTCAGGTCCTTCATACAGTCCAGGTTCTTCACAATCTGTGACTAGCATAGTATTCTCGTCCGGGAACTCGAAATTCATAGACTGGTAAGTCGTCTACAGCTTGATGAGCCAAATGATCTGTCAGTACACTTCCTTTGATTTCTTTCTGAGTGGTGTACTGAATATCGTATTTTGTCAAGATCATTTTCCATCTGGCTATTCTTTCGGATAGAGCGGGCTTCTCAAATATCAAGGTAGTATAACTCAACATATACTGTCTTAGTCGGCGATCAACCCATGCCAAAGCGCAATAATTTTTCTGGAGCAGTGAGTATCTTGTTTCACAGTCAGTAAACTTTTTTATAAGGTAGTATATTGCATGCTCTTTTTGACCAACTCGTCATGTTGGCCCAATACACACCCCATTGAGTTCTCTAACACTGTTACATACATGATCATAGGTCTTCCTTCAAATGGTGGCATCAGAATCAGAGGTTCTTGGAGGTACTCCTCGATCTTGTCAAAATCTATTTGGAATTCTTTGTTCCACTTTACTACCTGATATTTCTTCAGCAACTTAAATATCGGCTCATAAGTAGCGATCAAATGAGAAATAAATCTGGAAATATAGTTTAGTCATCCCAAGCAACCTCTGACTTCCTTCTCAGTATGGGGAGCTAGCATTTCTTGAATAAATTTGACTTTGGCGGGATCAACTTCAATACTTTTACCACTGACAATGAAACTTAAAAGTTTACCAGATCTCACCCTAAGAGTACACTTGTTCGGATTCAACCTCAGCTTGTACTTCTTCCGTTTCTCAAACAGCTTGTGTAGGTGGTCAAGATTTTCCCCTCCAGTCTGGGATATGGCTATCATGCTATTAACATAGACCTCTATCTCATGATGAATCATGTCATGGTACAAGGATACCATGGCACGCTGATATGTAGCGCCAACGTTCTTCAACCTAAAAGGCATACCTTGAAACAGAAAGTGCCCCACTGAGTGACGAAGGTTGTTTTCTCCATGTCTTCAGGTGCCATCTTGATCTGATTATAACCCGAGAAACCGTCCATGAAGTAGAATACCTTGTTTGAGCGGTGTTGTCTACCAGAACATCAATATATGAAAGTGGGAAGTCATCTTTGATGCTCAACCTATTCAGATCCCTATAGTCTATACACATACATACTTTGTCGTCTTTCTTTGGTACCAGAACCACATTTTTAACCCACTAAATATATGATGTAATTGCTAAGAATTCTGAGTTGAATTGCTTCATAACCTTGGCCTTGATATTCTCTGACATCTCAAGACGCATGCGACGAACCTTCTTCTTTATTGGAGAACAACCCTCTTCCATCGGTAGACAGTGAACCACAATATCAATATCGAGTCCTGGCATGTCTTCGTACGACCAAGCAAAGATCTCAACATATTCATGTAACATCTGGATTAACCTGTTCTTGATACTTTCTTGTAGGTTGGCATCTATCTTGAATTCTTTCATGTCTGCTTCAGTACCCAAGTTTAACACCTCGACCGACTCTTTATGTGGTTGTATAGCCTTTTCCTCTTGCACTAACAGTCTGGAAAACTCTCCAGGTATTTCACAATCTTCCTCACCTTCGTCCTCGGCTTGGTAGATCGGAGTTTCAAAGTCATAATTGGCAATAGCAGCATTATTATCAACGAGATCCAGAGTGGATATGGATATGAAATTTATTACGTGGGTGTGTGTAAGAACACATAGCTATTTTGAAAGTAATAAAAATAAAAGAAAGATAAAGAGCACAAAATTTGAATACAAAATGTCCAATGCTTTATTAAATGAAGATATGCTTATGAAATGACAACCCTAACAAATGGACCATTGTGTCCCGGGTAAGACACAAGGCTTAAAGTCATTGTTTAAAGTTTACATAACCAAAACTTTTAAATTAATAAAATAGAAAGTAGCAATTACTCCTGATTAAAGGAGATTGAGATACGGTCTTCAGTCTTCCATTTGCTAAGCCTGTTGCCGATAGTGGGAAAATCCAGTGGTCTAAGTCGTAGTAACTGTCAGCATCTTCTATTGCATTGACATAATCAGAAGCATTAACGCCCTTGTCGTTCTTAGGCATAGGTGCAGTGATCACATTGGGAGTCTCTGGAGGATCAAAATCAATCTCTTTATTGTCAATCATGTCATGAATTTTGTTCTTTAAAGTCCAACAGCTATTGGTGTCGTGTCTGGGACTATTGGAGTGGTAAGCACATTTCACATTAAGATTATAATAAGGAGAGGAGGTGTTGGGATTCTGAGGAGGATCCCTTAATGTTATCAGCTCTGATTTCAAGAGATGTTGTAATGCCTGAGACAGTGGCATGCTTATCTTGGTAAATCTTCTTCCCGGTGCGTCTCATCTATGCTGATTATTTTGTTGATGTTGTTGTACAGCCGCATGGTTAGAAATTAGAATTTCCCCCACGGATTGGTTGTGATCATTTCTAATACGACCCTTCTGGCCATAAACAACATTTTTCTCCTTATTTCAGTTGAACTTCTTCTTTACAGTACTCGAAGACACAAACCCTTGAATCTTTCCACTTCGAATTCCACCTTCGACATGTTCCCCAGTTAGAATTTGCTCAGTAAAATCGGATAAAGAACTTCCAATCAGATGATTAAAGAAAGGCCCTGTCAAAGTTCCCATGAACATATCAACCAACTCCCTATCAGACAGAGGAGGTTGAACTCTTCCATCCAGATCTCTCCATTTCTGGGCATATTCTTTAAACCCTTCATTTGAGCCCATAGTCATACTTTATAATTGCACATGGGTTGGTGCAAGGTCAACATTATATTGATACTGCTTGTAGAAAGCTGCAACCATGTCTTCCGAAGTACGTATATTGGTTCCTTCGAGCTGATAGAACCATTCGAGTTGTGTCCCAGATAAGCTCTCTTGAAAGAAGTAAATCCATAACTTTTTGTCAGCAGTATGGGGTTGGATCTTCTAGATGTAAGACTTCAGATGTAGCTTAGGACAAGACAGATCGTCATATTTTTCAAAAATAGGGACCTTGAATTTGTGGGGGATAACAACCCCCGAGATAAGACCCAACTCTTCAAAATCAAGCCCAGACACTTTTTGGATTTCCATGGCATTCAGACGATCTTCCAGCTGTTTGTATATGTCATTAGCAGGAGGATATTTCTCATCATAATATTCTTCTTCATCAAGAATTTTACCAGAACTAAGGTTGCTTCCCCCCACAGTTTTGATACTTCTACTATCTTTCTCTTGATTGTCATCTTCATCTGATGGAATATCAGCAGCTTGAACCTGTTTGGTGGGACCTTTGAATCTTCTTCCCATGTTGAAGATACCTGTAATTCCCGTAATTTAATTAATTATTTAATTAAATTTTTTTTGGAATATTTGAGAAGATGTTTTATGATTAATTGGATTTAATTATTTTACTAAGTGGAGAAATAATATTAGAAGTATGATATTATTTGATGTGGGCTTGTTTTTAAGGAATAGAAGTAATAAAGGGGGTGTATTAGTTTTGAGCCCAATAATGAGTTAAGAGAATAATAGGTTATTTTATTGTTGTTAGAAAGAATACAAAGAAGAGGCAGTAGAAGAATAGGGATTGAGAAGAAGAACGTGAAGCTGCTGGAAAAAGAGGAAAAATGGCAGAACAAGGTTTCGACCGGAAGAATATAGAGCGACCTTCAATCCAAGGTAAGGGCGGGGTTTTGACTCTATAATTGGGTTCATAATAATTGGTATGTGGGGTTAGAGGTGATTGTTGTCTTGTTAATGAATTGAATGTATGTGATGTTGTATGATGAGAAATTGATGAATTTTAGATGAATAATGATGTCTAGATGTTGTTTAATTGATGTAGAATTCTAGGATAATTATAAGAGATGATTATCTATGATTAGATTAAGTTTTTAGGGCTTAATGTATAGAACTCGTAGTGAAAACACAGAGAAAATCGCATAATTTATGCAGGATGTAACAGGATGCGTCGACCTCAAACATGATGTGTCGATACAAGAAGGTTGAGAGACTCAGGATGTGTCGACACGAAGAGGTTTTACATTGATACATGAGTGCTTTTAGACTCAGGATGAGTTGATCCATAGGGGTATGTGTCGATACATTCTATGTGTTTGACTCAGGATGAGTCGATCCAAGAGAGGATGCGTCGACTCGTGTTACGGGTTTGGTGCAGTACGCGTCGATCCAAGGAGTTATGCGTCAACCCATGTTGTCTGGTTTTGGCAGATTCAGTTTGAGAATGCTGTAACTTGAGTTTTAGGATGTCTTTTGAGATGTCGTTCGAAGCATTGAATAGCTAACGCGGTGAGCTTTATTCTAGAGGATTAAAATGAAGAATAGGAAATGTAATCCTAGTAGCCAATTTAGGATTTAGAGTTAGTTCCCGTGTTGATCGTTATGTTGGTTTTTATGCAGAATGATGAGGATGAAATGTTTATAGGCTGCTGTTTGATTTGTAATAGTAGGAGTAATGATAGTAATGATGTAAGATTATAGAATAGCGATGTGAATTACTGTCGTATTAACGTATAACTGAGTTGTTGATGAGATGTTATTAATAATGTTGTGTTAATAATTTTTGATGAATAAATGATGTTTGATGAATTATTATGATGATATGAGATGTTTGATGAATAGATGTTGAGATGCTTTTGAGATGTAGGCCTTTGGCCAATGATGATGATGTATTGAGATGTTGTTAATTGTGGTGTTATTACATTCATGATTGTGTCGCATACATTGCATTTTGAGATGGAGCTTATGCTCGTTGAGATGGCCTGTATTAGCGAATATTGAGATGAAGGCTTATGCCTTGTTGATGCCTCTATTAATTGGAAAACTTTTGAGACGGGAGTTCTGCTCCAAATGGTACCACATGCATTTGCATAGTATTGAGTCGCATTATATGACTGCATAAAGAAGTGTGTATTGATGTGGTGAATGTGTATTATTATTGTTGATTATGAGATGAGAAGTGGTGATGTTATGTGTCTAATTTAATATATTAATTATCATGCACTTTATTATATTGTTAGATATCTCACCCCTTCTGTTTGAATGTTGCCCTTATGTTGGTAACGTGCAGGTAATCGAGAGTGAAGGTTGTATACCTTCAATAGTTGAGTCGGTGTCATTGCTCTGATATGTAACACTCGGGGGGATGAATGCTTATTGCTTTTGATTGTTGATTATTCAGTTGTTGAACTTTAAGTTGATTATTATTTAGTATTTGTTTGTTTGAAGTTGTTGTAATAGTGATGAAGATGTTATTAAGAATTTCCGCTGCGTAGATGTTGAATTATTTAATTAAATATGTTATGATGATGGTTCATCCGATGTTTTAAAAAGTGTTATATATCCACGATGAATGCAATGAATTATGATAGAAGAACTTGTGGCATCCCGATTTGTTTGTATGAATGATTTTTATAACTATGATTCATTTATATAATTTGCCGGGGTAGAATTGGGGTGTTACAATACCAATCGGTTTCCTAGTCTTTTTCTTCTTAGAGATGAGGGCCATCAATTCTTGCTTCTCCTTGGCTAAGTTCAGGAGCGTCTCTTGGAATTGGGCCTTTTAAGCTTGAAGGTCTTTCACAGTTTGTTCGAGGGCCATCTTTTACTGAAATAAATAGTAAGAAGATGAGAAAACCTGTCTTGAGAAATACCTGTTATGTAATTTCATGCATGATATATGAATGCAATGTTTTCAATAATCTCGCGGGGTAAACAAAAGGAAATGTTAGAAGTTGAGTCTGGCTGCAGCTTCTACTGAAGAACTTTGCATCTTTAAATGTCCTTCTATGAGAATCAAGCTCACCATGTCGAGTGGGTCCTAGCCTTTGACTCAAAAGAAAGTACTTTGATCTTTGACGACACTAGAGGAAAATAAACCCCCTTGGCCCTTGCTAGCAGACTGGTTCAATATAAACCTGCATCACAGGCCCTTGAGATCCTTGAAATGATCAGTGAAAATAATATGTTATGATGTCATGATGTTATGATGTCATAACAAACATAAACAAAGCTCGCAAGAGCCTTAGGTTTAAGGCTTACATGGGGTTCATAGGTAAGTACCCTCTTGAAGTTTAGTTGGCTCAACCTGTCCTAAAATAGTAACCGGCTTCTAGGGATATCAATATCTCTGTTTTTTCTCAAACATTTAGCACGGAAACTAACTTTCCACAAAAAAAAAAACCTGAGAGTTTAATCTCAATGAGCGTAGTATCGAGTATCAACCAACTTCGGACTACACCAAAGCCAGCTATCTCACTACCTTATAATTAAGTTGGGTCAATTAAGGTTCTAAAGGTCAGTTAATGCTTATGACACGATGCGGCAGCCTAGTATTCTCCCCGACTGACTCGAGGGAAACCAGTACCAACCAATGCGTCGCAATAACGTAGCCATCACTTCAACCATATCGGTCTATATTGTACAATTTACACGATCTATAGCTACTTACATAAGGGTACCCCCAGATCCGGGTGTAGGATCTTTTCAAAAAAGTAAACCCGAGCAAACCCAATAAAGATAAAGCAAACAAATCAAACAAAGCAGATAAAGTGATCTAACTCTAAGGTAACCCCTTTTTTAGTTCTCCTCAGCAGAGTCACCAGTTCTGTAATACGGTTGGAGAACTGACTTGTTTTGCATTTTATTGCAAATGTTGCGGATAGCAAGAGTCGCCACCGAATTTTCTTTTATCCAATAAGGAAAGGTTGAAAATAACAGGAAAGACCTTGAGATTATTGAGTTCAGGGGGTAGGTTATGAAAAGGGAAGGTGTTAACACCCTTTTCATCTGTAGTTATCTATAGGCTCTTAATCGCTTAGCTCACTTTGTTTTGAAAATTTCTTTGTGTTGTGCATGTTTGAAAAATATTTTGAAATGCCAATAGTAAGGCAAAACATTGTAATTATTCTCGTATCTGTCCTCGAGAATGCGTACAAAGTGTTTTAGAAAATATTTTAGATAAGTGTTGGTGAAGAAATGTTTTCTTTTGAAATGCTTACGAGCAAGAGATTATGAACGGTCTTCCTACTCAAAATCTTTATTGTTATTTTCCTCCTCCTTCAAATAGTGCTATCCTACCATTAGTTAGTAGTAAGCCCTACCATTGGATGTGAAGGGACGAACGTGGGTCATTATACAATCATCGAAAGCAACTCGTAAAGATGCTTTAGCAATTATTATTTAAGGGACCAAATTATTTACCGAAGGCAACATCGAAAGGTTCATTGAGGGACTATGATTGTTTTTGTAATCCAAAGGAAACAGCAGAGGTTACCCTAGAGGTGTGAGTGTGCAAAGTGTGTTTTGATTCAGTTATTATTTATCTTGCATTAGGGTCACCTATCATTTTCTTTTTAAACTTTCCATACAATCCTAATTACTAACATTAATAGTAAGACTAATAAAGTGGTAAATAGGCGGAAAATAAAAGCAGAAAATAAAACGTAGACTATTACAAGGCTTCAGGGCAGATACAAAATAATAAAATATGGAAAGTAAAAAAATTCTAATTACTATTACAAACTTTGAGCTGTTACAATAATCGCAAAATGAGAGAATAATAAACTAGTGAAAGTTTAAAATAAGAAAGCGAAAGATTTTTTAGTGATTTTTTGATTAAAAAAAAGGTTTTTTGACGATTAACCTAAAAACCCTAATTAATGTTGATTAAGAAAGAAATTTATTAATTAAACTAAAAAAAACATTAATTAATTTTGATTAAAAAAAGAATTTAATTTAATTAATAAAAGAAAAAAGTTGATTAGTTAGAAAATGATTAAAACCTAAAAGTCTAAATTAATTTTAATTAATTAAATTAAAAAAAACTAATTATGTTATATAAAAAAGAAAAATATAGTAAATAAAAAAAGGATAGAAATTGGGCCTAAAGTATAGCAACCAGGGGGGTGAGAATAGCAATCTGAATCCAGGCCCAATTGTTTGGTCCGTTCGGTCCAGTGTGCTGCAGCTCAAGGGGTGTATTATAGGGAAGTGTTGTACCCCAAAATTTTCCCTCTCATTTCTCAAAGGATCAACCTGGACCCTCAAGTTTGCTTCCATCCAATTGCAAATCTGAAATTACAAATTTTCCAAGAGAATCGTTCACAAGGGCAAAATGGTCATTTACACACCAAAGGAGTCAAACTATGACTTTTGAATCAAAAATCAAGAGAAGCAAAAATCCAACTTTTCAACACTTTGAAATTTTCCTAAGTATTTTCTATACTTGGTTAATTTCAATTGCTTCCTAACATTTTACCACAATTCCAAATAATTCAAAATGATGCAAGTAATTCAAATTATTACAAAGTGGCATTTTTGCAAAATAATAAATTCTAAAACTATGTCTTGATTGAGTTCTCTCAAAAACCTTGCCACATTATTTTGCCCTTGACATAATGTACATGAAATATTCCACAAGACCAAATTTGTGTCATGCTACAAATCATACTGTCCAAGTTGAACAAAATGTGATATGCCATATTGTCACAACACCCCATGCTGCCCTGCAATAAAGCTTGTGTTATGCTGCATCCCAAGTATGCATGTTGCCCAATACAGTCCAAAACTGCTATATGCAGTCTGCCCAAGCCTACATCACAACAGCCCCAGAATTGCACCAAAATGGCAAAGAAAAATTGTGGGAAGAAAGTGTCAAAACAGTAAGCAAAAACAATTCAAAACAACTTATTTGGTTTCCCCCCTAAACCACAGAAAAAGGTCTACAAGAGGGATTGTCTCATAAGACAAAGGGGCTGGATTTTTGAAGTGGGATTTTTGAGAGAGAGGATAGAGAGTTTTGTTGAGCAGAAAAAATAGTATTCTTTGTAACCTTGACTTATTCATTCAAAACCAGCTCTGTTCTTATTCAAAACAGAATCCTAACCCATTACTCCATCATACAAACTCTCCCATAAGCCAAACACCTCATCATATATAAAGATTATCCAAACATAAAAACAATCCCTATAGTGCTATTCATCTTCACCTTCAAAAAACACCAAGAAAAAACAAATACAGTACAGTCTAACTCAGTTTCAACAGCCCGAAGCAACTTCCTAAAAGCATTCAGATCTAAAACACCCGGTGTAGCCCGAAAGGTAAGTCTTCTTGACTTGATATCTTTTCATACATCATTGACAATTTGTTGTTTTTGAAGATATGATGTAGTATTTTATTATCCCTTTTGAACTAGTCATTTGCTTATGGTTTAGGCTTATTCAATCATTTATTATTTATATTCGTCCATCATATGTTGTAAGCTAACCTGTACAGACAAGAAAAACAATGTTTAAGGCAGGAAAATGCAGCATGTATCGACACATGTCCTCATGTATCGACTCATCCTAGTGAAAAAACAGGGTATGAGTCGACATATAACCCCCATGCATCGACCCATACTGAGTTCAAGTTACAAAACAGAAGTGAGAAAAGCCTATGAGTCGATACATACACGTTTCGCCTCGATACAAGAAGGTGTATGAGTCGACACATCCCATTATTTGTTGACTCATACTGAACTGATTTTGTTTTACAGGGGCAGGGAAAAGCTATGTGTCGATGCATAGCAGCATGGGTTGACACATAGCTGTTCAAAATGAAGTTTTCCTTTTATTTTACACTGTTTTTACATTGTTTTCTTTATCATTCGATATGGTTGTAATATTTCAGTCTCCACTTCATCTCCATTGTAAATTTGTACCCCCATCCCCCTAAAGTGATGTAATAGCTTAGGATTTATTTTCCTCATTTTTACTTGCTTTCATATATTGCTAGTAATTAGGATGTATGGCAAGATAAAATCGGCAAATAGATAACCTTTCAAATACAAGACAAAATGCATGCAAACTAACACACTTGCACACTAGCATCTCTAAGGTAATCTCATTTTGTTGCCTTTCGGAAAATAGTAATGTCCCTCAAATATGGGAAGTTTTAGCAAAAACCCTTCGATAAAAAAGGATCGTAGTCCCTCGATGACCCTCGATGTTGCCTTCGGTAAACGATCTAGTCCCTAAACGATATTGCTAAAACGTCTCATAAGTTGCCTTCTATGACTATCCAAACGTCCCACACTCGTCCCTTCACATCCAACGATGAGGCTTATTATCAAATCAATGGTAAGATAGTCACATCTAAAGGAGAAGGAAAAGCACATTTAAGACCTTTCGAGTAGGTAGGTTCGCTCTCAGTTACTCGCTTGGTCACAAAAAAAAACATTTTATACACCAACACTCTCATTTTGAATCACTTTTGAAAACAACACTTCGTACGCATTCTTATAGAAACGAGAGCCATTACAAAGAAAACCATTTTCAAAATCACTTTCAAAAACACATCTCACAAACACTTTCTTGAAAACATTTTCGAAACAAACACTTTCTATGCATTCTTATACAAACGAGAATCATTACAAAGTTATATTTTCAAAATACTTTCAAAACCCACACCACAAGCACACATTCAAAGAAAAGCAAGTTGATCTAGCAAGTAATTAAGAGCCCATGGAAAACCATGGATGAAAAGGGTGCTAACACCTTCTCTTTTCATAATCTACCCCCCGAACTCAAAACATCTCTAAAGGTATTTCGTGTGCTTTTTCACCTTTCCTTTTGGATAAAAGAAAAGTCGGTGGCGACTCTTGCTAAACTTCAACATTTGTGAACACAAACGTAAAACACCTCAAGTCAGTTCTCCCACCGTATCACAGAACTGGCGACTCTGCCGGGGAGAAAGCTTAAAGTGGGGTTACCTTAGGGTTAGATCATATTTACTTGCTTTCATTGTTTGATTTGTATGTTTTACATTATGGTTCTCTGTTTGGGCTTGCTTTGATCCTCCACCCGGATCTGGGACACGTTTTTAGGTAAATAGCAATAGATTGTGGAAACTGTACGGCGTAGACCGATATGGTTGAAACAATGGCTATGTTAGTGTGATGCATTTGTGGGTACCAGTATCCCTCGTGGTGAATCGAGGAGAATACGGGGCCGCTGAGTGGCGTCATGAAACACTAAATGGCTTTAGAACCCTAATTGAACAAACTTGGCCATTAGGACGTAGTGAGATAACCGGTTTCGGTGTAGAGATGAAAATTGGTTGATACTAGATACTACACTCATTGAGACTGGACTTTTGGGATATCTCGGCCGTAAGAAAAGATTGATTGTGCTGAGACAAAGCCTAAAAGAAAGGTCGGTGATATTGAGATCCTTTATAACCCGATTACTATTACTAGGACAGGTTAAGCCAACTAAACTTCAAGAGGGTACTTACATATAAAGCCTCATGCCAGCCTAAAACATAGGGATTTGTTTGCTTTGTGTATATACTTGTACATAACATCATAAACATCATAAGCATCATACGCATGCTCACTAACCATTTCAAGGATTTAGAAGTTTATCTTTGTTTTTATTTTGTAGGTCATGAATTCCGTCCGAAGGAACACCATCCGAATCAGCTTTGTAAAAGCACATCCTCAGCTTCAAGATTTAGCCTCAAGAGTGCCTGGGGATTCTCCTTTTACCAAAAAGTATGGTCGAGTCCTCAGTTTGGCTACATCCAGTTTCCAAGAAGAGATGATGTATGTGTTGTTCCAATTCTTTGATCCCGTACATCATTGTTTCACTTTCCCGGACTATCAGTTGGTACCTACACTGGAAGAGTTCTCTCTACTCTTAGGGGTTCCCGTGCTTGATCAGATACCATTCACCAGTTTAGAAGGGATTCCAAAACCTGAAATCGTCGCCGAAGCTTTGCATCTGAAAAGAGCTGACATCATAACCAATTGGGAGACAAGAAGTGGGGTAAAAGGTTTCCTAGCCAAGTTTCTATTGGAGAAGGCTCATTCATTCTGGGACGACATGAATTTCCAAGATTTCAAAGACGTCCTGGTTCTACTCATTTATGGTTTGGTTATGTTCCCCAACTCGGACCAATTCATAGATATTAACGCCATCAAAGTCTTTCTCTCTCGCAATCCCGTACCCACCTTATTGGGAGACATCTTGCATTGCCTTAATAACCGCACCATGAAGAAAATAGGTACTCTCTTGTGTTGTATTCCCTTACTCGCCAAATGGTTCACTTCACACCTACGTAAATCAGCACTGAAGAATGAGCAAAGACTGACATGGTCTCAAAGGATAATGTCCATCACCCATTTTGACATCCGTTGGTGTTCAAGATCCATGGAAGACGTCTCTATCATTGACCGCTGTGGGGAATTACCTAACATCCCCTTGCTTGGTATTAGGGGAGGTATAACCTATAATCCCTGTTTAGCCCTTCGACAGTTTGGGTATGCCCGAAGAGACGACCCTTATGAGATGCTCATTCAACGTGTGGTGTTCGACTATGACAAAGAAGACCAAGATTACTACCAGAGGTTTACACGAGCTTGGAGAATGGTAAACAAGGTGGACAATAGAAATTTGGGACATAAAAACTCTATCCCTCTCGAGCCTTAGCTTAGGTGGGTACAGGCTCGTGCTCAGACACTTGTGATGCCTTATCCTTCCGTTTTGCCAGTCATCATAGAACCTATGGTTGAAGGAGAGGTTTCCTACACTATCCTCCATTCTGACATGCCTACTTCTCTCGAAGACTTACAAAAGGGTTGGATCTAGATGAAAGAAGAACGAGATACTTTCGAGGCTCAGTTATATGCTAGCGAGAAGAGGGTCTTTGAGCTTACGAAACAGCTACAAGAAGAGCAGAATATGAACGCTTATCTCGCGCCGAAGAGGATGCGTTCGGTCTTTCTATCCTAAAAAGCTATTTTGTAAGCCCAAGGGGCATAATGTAACCTTTCTTGTTTGGACTAATGAAAGTTAACATTTGTTCACTCTTTTGTCTATGCAAATTTAAATTCTTTAAATCCTTAAAATCATTTGCATATACATATTCATGCATCATATCATAAGCAAGCTTTTCACAACAGGTTTCCTCATCTTTCTACTATTTATTTCAGTAAGGATGGATCTCGAACAAATAGGGAAGGACTTGCAAGCTCAGAACATTCAGTTCCAAGTCACCTTGATGACCTTGGCCAAAGAGCAGCAAGAGCTAATGACAACATTGACAACCAAAAAGAAGAAAAAGAAGGTCCTCATCAACATGGGGAAGAGATTCGAAGGACCGATTCACCAAGTGCAAGTAGTTGAAGACTCATTTGAGGAGGAGGAGAACCAAGAAGAAGAAGCAAGAAGCACTCGTGCTAAGGGTGTGAATGATCAAGCTTCTGAAGATGAGGATCACTTTGATGAACAGTACCCACCTGCTAGTGAGAAAAATTACAAAGAATCGGAGGATAGGCTAAAGGCAGTTGAAATTCAAGCTGTGCCTGGCTTGGATTTTAGTGATTTGGGCCTAGTTCCTAGGGTCGTCATTCCTTATAAGTTCAAGACACCAATCTTCGCCAAGTATGATGGAGTCTCCTGTCCCAAACTACATCTAAGATCTTATGTGCGAAAAATACAACCACACACTGCTGACAGAAAACTGTGGATTCACTTCTTCCAAGAGAGTCTAGTTGGAACTCAGCTAGAGTGGTTTTATCAGTTAGAAGTTTCTCGCATCCATACCTGGGAGGATTTGGCCACTGCCTTCTATCACCAGTATCAATATAACACCGACTTGGCACCAATGAGAGTTCAGCTTCAGAATATGACCATGGGAAGTAACGAAGGATTTAAAGAATATGCCCAAAAATGGAGGGACCTTGCCAGTAGGGTCTAGCCACCTTTGACCGAAAGGGAACTAGTTGATATGTTTATGGGTACGTTAACTGGTCCATTCTTCAACCTGTTAATTGGAAGTTCTTCGTCCGAATTCACCAAGTTGATTTTAACTGGTGAAAGGGTTGAAAGCGGTATTAGAAGCGGCAAAATTCCTATGGCATCTGGTTCCACATCCAACTCCGCCAGGAGGCCCTTCACTGGAAAAGGGGAAACAAATGTTGTGTATGGGGAAAGAGCCCATACCAATAAGGACCATCATTCATATGTAAATGCTGTGTTAATTTCCAACCCTCAACCTACTCAAAGGAAACCCTCCAACAATCAGAGACCTGAAGTTCCCCGACGACAATTTACAAGAATAAGCATGTCAATATCACAAGCCTTACAACATCTGCTAAAGGCCAAATTGGTGACTCTGTGCAATCCACCATCCAACCCTGATGTTTAACCCTCACCTAAATACAACCCGAATGCAAAATGCGTATACCATTCCAACAGCCCCGACCATGAGACCGATTAATGTTGGGCCTTGAAGAACAAAATTTAAGATTTGATAGATAACAAGATAATTGAGTTTGATCCACCCGCTACTCCGAACGTGATAACCGCGCTAATGCCAAAACATGGAAAATGGGTAAATACCCTTGATGATGTTACTTTTATCGCCTCTGTCGAAGATTTAACAACTCCCCTGACCATTGTGAAAGCTAATTTGCTAAAAGTCGGTGTGTTTCCTAGATGTTCCAAAAATTGTGCCTATTGTGATCAATGATAAAATGCATGCGAGCTACTGAAGAAGGGTGTGCAACGTCTGATAAATAGCCGCGATATTCTATTCAAAAAGATTCTCACCATCAAAAATTCAATCGACAAAGCTGAAGATTTGGCCATCATAACAATTTCAAACAAACCTCTTAGGATCTCATCCAAAGGTCCTATCAGGATTCCGAACGAACCAATCATTGCTCCTCTCATAATCAATCCCGCCAGACCTGTTCTATACACCTCTGATAAAGCGGTGCCATGGAATTACAGTGCCGAGGTTTATTACCATGGGGTAAAACAAGTTTCTTGGATTGATGATAATGAAGCTGGTGTTACTAATATTACTGGTTCTAGTAAAGTCACAAGAACATGAAGGGTCTTTTCCCCTGTTATCTCACCACCAACTAATACCATAATTCCAGTCAGCATAACCAATGGCAATTCTGGTGCCAGTACTAAAGGGAAAGGGAAAGAAGGTGAGCCTGCTAGAGAAGAGGCACCTTCTAAAAAGTTTGTTATGGAAGAACCATCCACTCAAGATATGGAGGAGATTCTGAAGATCATCAAGAAAAGCGACTTCAAAATAGTAGAGCAGTTCGGGAAAACCCCTTCTAAAATATCAATGTTGTCTTTATTGCTATGTTCTGACGCCCATGCACAAGCTTTGATTAAGTTCTTGAAAAAGGCTCATGTGCCTCAAGAAACCACAACCGACCAATTTGAGAATTGCGTAGCAAGTCTGACAGCTGACAATGGTCTGGGGTTCTCCAACGCGGATTTAACTCCCATGGGAAAGAATCACAATAAAGCCTTGCATGTTTCTGTTGAATGTAAGGGGACCATTCTGACACATGTTTTGGTTGACACAGGCTCATCTTTAAATGTGTTACCTAAAGGCGCTTTAGATCGGCTAGACTGTGAAGGTTTGGTTTTGAAGCCAAGTGATATTATTGTGAGGGAATTTGATGGGTCGAAAAGGACGGTCCATGGAGAGATGGATCTCCCAATTAAGGTTGGTTCACAGATTTTTAACTCCACATTCTATATAATAGATATACGGCCTGCGTATTCTTGCTTTCTTGGGCACCCATGGATCCATGGGGCAGGTGCGGTCACTTCTACTCTCCACCAGAAGATAAAATATCCAGTTCAAGGGAAGGTTGTCACTGTTTGCGGTGAGGAAGAATTTATGGTAAGCCATCTCAATTCTTTCAAGTACGTGGAAATGGATGGCGAATTCATAGAAACTCCTTGCCAGACGTTTGAAGTTGTGGCCGCCACCAAAATCTCCTCCGACATTCCAAGAGCTGATAAAGTTATCCCCAAGATGGTTTCTCTTAAGGATGCCCATGTTGTGGTAGAAGAAGGAAACAATGTGATGTGGGGTCAGCTCCTCGATATCCCGTTCAAGGCAGACAAGTTTGGGTTAGGTTTCACCTCCAAAGCTCAGAAAGAAGTTAGAAGTGCTCGTGCGGGAAAGCCGCCTCTCCACCTTAAAAATCATGAAGGAATGTTGTATAAGACTCTGATGATGAGTGTGTTTTTGAAGACTGGATCTACCCAACAACCGAAGGGAAGCTCAACAATTAGCATGCAAAGGATTTCACTCATATTTCTTTCATTGAGGAGTAATTACTGTTTACTTTTTCTGTCAATTCAAGAACTCTATGTATTTAATTTTATTTTCCAAACAACGACTTCTAAGCCATGTGCCTTTCCTGGGG
Organism: Vicia faba; assembly: GCA_948472305.1. Lineage (NCBI taxonomy): Eukaryota > Viridiplantae > Streptophyta > Magnoliopsida > Fabales > Fabaceae > Vicia > Vicia faba. Next base: position 107,899,333 of record OX451741.1, read on the forward strand.
CACTTTGGTCCATTTGTTAAGGGTTTTGCTCATGTTTCATCTATCATATGATCGCTTAATATAAACTGTTGGACCTCTTTGCATTCAAATTTTATGTTCATTGTCTTTCATTTCCTGTTGTACCCCAAAATTTGCCCTCCCATTTTCTCAACATTTTCTCATCACAAGACCCTTGGAGCTCAAGACCCAGTTAGGGTTTCTTCTGCTCAAGACTTCTCCTAGCACTGTTGACCCAAATTAGGGTTTGTGTTTGCACAAAGATATTTTGACCTAAAATGCCTAAGATGACTTTCATGCTTCATGTTGGACTCCCAAGTTTACCCATACCAAGTTTCAAGCCTTGATTCCAAATTTTGCCCAGTCAATTGGACAGTTGACCTAGAAATCAACTGTATTGGGGAAAAAGTCAACTGGGGCCAATTGACAGTCAAACCTCATGAAAATTGACCCACATCAACATAATGAACTCATATGGACCATTTTATCAAGTTTGGATCATAATTCCACAAGAAATTTGATCAGATCACCAAAAGGGCAAAATGGTCATTTTTAGGGTTTTGACTGCACAAAGGCAATTTTTGACTGTTTGACCTAGCCAATGGCAAACCAAGCTCACATATGGACTCAAGGACCCCATGGAATGGTCTTGACATACTCAACAAGTTCAAAAGATTCCAAATGCACAAGATTGACAGTTGAATTTTCCAGTCAATTGATCAATTTTTGACTGTATACTGAAAAGTCAAACTTTGACTTTTTGGTCAAAATCAAGTGTCAAGATTCATTTTTCATCAAAACATGCCAAATCATGAAACTTGTTCATCAAGAAATCAAGAATTGCAAATTAGGGTTTGAAATGAAGATTTTTCATAACTTAGAATTTTTCTAAGTTATGAAAAACCCTAATTTTTTCCTAACTTTGTCCCACTTTCTCATCAAGATGCATTTGGATTCAAGGAAAAGTCCAAACATGAAAGTTGTAGTCCATTGCAAAATATACAACTTTTATTCACAAAGTTTCCTCAAAAGAATCTTGTAGCTCAAGTTATAATTTTGGGATTAAGGGTACAAAACCATTCTTAACTTAGAGAAATTTTGACCTTTTTTTAGGCAGGATTTTTGCCTAACTTCAAGACCACTTTTCACATACTTCCACTTGGAATTTTAATTTTCATTACAAAGATGGATTGTAGTACACATTCCAAGCTTTCCAAAATGTCCAAGAACTCATCAAACAACCTCATGGTTAGGGAGAATCGAATTTGGCAAGTTGGGAAAAACTCACTTTGTTCATGACCAAGTTACATGTCCATAACCTTGCATTTTTGAACTCAGCATGCCTTAAGCTAGATTACAGGTCTTTTATCTCATCTACACTCCATAATTTAATGCTAATCCTTTGTGCCAAGGTGTTGTTCTATGAGTTTGGTCATTACATGGAAGTTTAACCCTTAAATAGAAAAAGCAAATTAGCCATTTTAGAAAAGTTGAACTTTATGTCAAATGCAAATCCAAGCAAGTACAAGGCAAATCCTTTTGGCACAAGTTTATGAACTAATCCCACTGATCAAGGAGAGATAATGCAGCACAATAGAGGGGCCTGTGCAATCTAGAAACACCAAGTTGATTTTCTTGCTTAAAGTTGAAGTAACCTTGCATAACATAGACCAACTCTCATCTCAGCCAAGACAACCTTAAGCAAAGTTATCAAACACATTCTAAACACTAAACTTAAGCTGAAACACAAGCCAACCAAGTTCCAAACATCCTCAAACACAGAATCACCATTAAACTGCACAAAAACAGGGCATCCTGCATTTGGAATCCCACAGCTCATTTCCATCGTGCATCTTGGCCAAAACCACTTCAAACACTTTCCCTACCATCCATACAAACTGTTCAAAGCATTAGAAGCAGACTGTAACACTCCTAATCAACATCACCATTTTCATTTTTTTGTTTTGCAGTTGAAGTGCCATAACACGATTCACTTGGTTTCAAAGCAAACTAAAGCTTGGAATAGCATCCCTGGACATCAAGGAAGCTATACCAATCATCACCTTGCATTGAAAACACCTCCATCACCAGATACGATTCCAACTGAACAGGTAAGTTCATGAACTCTTATCTCTCTATCCAGGCATTGTTAGGTTTAGATTTGTGAAGAAATTATGTCACATTCATGGCCCTGAACATGCCCATATAATTAGTTTTCATTTATGTTATGTGTGCTATGAGAATTTGAGGTCTGAACATGGAACAAAAACTAGGTCAGGAATTGGGGGAGAAGAAATTCTCTCTCATTTCTGAGAGTTAGATTGATTTCTTTATATGTCTAGAATCGTGGCTTCAAGCTCTACAGGTTTCATGTTACAAGATTTGACAAATGATCAAGGAATCTGGAGATAGAAAATGCGTGTTGTTGTTGTTCATACAGGTTCTGAGGTTGAAGACAAAGTCTTCTTGGGCTGGGCCTGAGTTGACTTCTTATTTGCACCCTATGTTTACTTTTGAACCCCCTTGGCCCATTGTGCTTATTTGAAACATTTTCTTGACTTTTCTTTTTATTTCTGACTTATTTATTTTTTCTCATAATATTAAAAATATAAAAAATATTTTTCACACCGTTTTTGTATTTATTAGGCATTTATTTGTTTAAATTGATGTTTGTACATAAATAATACATAATATCTTTTATTTAAAAATACTAAAATTAATACCAATACATTTTATTTTCTGATTTTCATTTTATTTTATCTTTTGAAAATATTTTATGAAAATATACTTTTTTTTGTAAATATTAAATATTTTATTTTTGTACATATTTAATATATTTATCATATAATATAAATATTTACATATTTATTAGGATATTTAGGATAAAAATACCAAAAATATATATATATTTTTTTTATTAATATTTAACATTAAAAATACCTTTTTGACAAATATACTTCTCTTTTATTTATTTTTTGTATATAATTAGTAAATATTGTATATAATACATAATAAATAATTAATACCTTTTATTTAGTAAAATTAGGGTTTTTGCCCTAAACATGAAAATATTCAAAAATTAACTTTCTTTTAATTATTTTTATTTTATTTGTGAATAAAATATACACTTACACAAAAATACTTTCACATACATATTGCTTTATTCTTACATATCTTTACATTTATATTTGCGCATTTCAATTTGGTTGTAAATATTGGGTATTACCCTCCTATAAAGTCTCATCCTCATTTGAACATTTGTACCCCCCTTCCCATATATTGTGTTGTAATAACTTAGAAACTTTATTTTTCGCACTTTAAAGCTTTCTAATTATGCCATGTTAGAATTAGGGTTTGTATGCAAATCAATTAACCAAAAATAGTTTGACCTAAATTCAAGATAAACAAGCATGAAAATGGACAACACTAATCACACTTGCACCCATAGGGTATTCCACTTGTTGCCTTCAATAATGGGCCATATTGCATGTTAGGTCTCTTTGGGCAAAACAAACACAATTCAAATGATCATAGTCCCTCGATGACGCTTTCGAAAGTTGCCTAAAAAATGATCAAGTCCCTCCAAGGAAAAATTGCCCAAAGATACTTGGCACCATTGTAATTATGGTCTAAACGATGACCCGCGCCCGTCCCTTTCACATCCTAACACAAGATTGTCCACCAAATACAATGGTGGAAAAAATTGTTAAAAGGGTTAAAACATGGCAAAAATCTTTGAGAATTTAGGGTAGATAGCTTTTGGTTACTTGCCAACTTGCAAAACAAAATACTTGCCTATTTTTTCAAACCACACATCACAACACTTTCAAAACAACTTTCAAAAACAATGAAAACCTTTTCAAAAGACATACACCTTTGTATACATCCCAACATGGATCATTACAAAGGTTGCCACCACATTGGCCTCTTTTCAAAACATTTTCAAACCCACACACGCACAAAGCACCATTTCAAACAATTGAAAATCAAGGCAAGTTGATCTAAGCAAGTAACTAAGAGCCCATGGATAACCATGGATAGAAAGGGTGCTAATACCTTCCCTTTCTATAATCTACTCCCCGAACCCAAGAAAACATCTCAAAGGTTTTTTCTGTGATTTTTAAACCTTTCCTTAGGATAAAATAAAAAGTCAGTGGCGACTCTTGCTCAACCGAAACATTTGCGAAAACAAACGCAAAACCCTAGCCAGTTCTCCCACCGTATCACAGAACTGGCGACTCTGCTGGGGAGAACTTTTAAGTGGAGTAACCTTAGGGCTTAGATCACCCTCTTGCATGACTAATTGTTTGATATGATTGCTTTATATCTTGGCTCTCTTGTTTGGGTTTACAATCCTATACCCGTATTTTGGGAAACATTCATATATAGCAATACATTGTGGAAACTGTGCGGGGTATCCCGACACAGTCGAAGCAATAGCTATATTAGTGCGACATATTTGTGAGTACCGGTAACCCTTGAGTTCAATCAAGGAGAGTACGGGGCCGCTGAGTGATGTCACTAAGCACTAATGACCTAGAACCTTACTTGACCATCTTGGCCTTTTATTAGGGGTAGTGAGATGACTGCCTATTGTGCAGTCCGAAGTTGGTAGATACTCGATACTACACTCATTGAGGGTTGTTTTCTTGGAATATTTCGGTCGCTAGTTAAGTGGCTAAACCAAAACAATGAACAATGAAAACAATCCCGTGATATTGAGCTCCTTAGAACCCGGTTACTATTTATAGGACAGGTTTTTAAGCCAACTACACTCAAGAGGGTACTTACCTATGAAACCTCATGCAAGCCTGAAACTAGGGTTTGGTGTGATTTACTTGTACATATGTTTGTGCATACATCATAAACATCATAAAGCATCATATGCATTCACTAACCACTTCAAGGGTTTAGATCTTCATCTTTGTTCTTGTTTTGTAGGTCATGGAAATTCCTCGCAGAAAAACCATCCAAGTCAACCTTGTGAGAATCCCTCCTCAACTCAAGGAGCTCACATCAAGAATTCCGGAAAGCTCTCCCTTCAGTGAAAGACATGGTAGACTGCTCAGCTTAGTCAACACCAACATTGAAGAGGACATGATGAAAGTGCTATTCCAGTTCTTTGACCCTCTTCACCACTGTTTCACTTTCCCCGACTACCAGTTGGTGCCCACTTTGGAGGAGTTTTCTCAACTCCTGAGAATTCCTATCCTTAATCAACTACCTTTCAACGGTACGGAAAAGGAACCAAAGCCTGAAGATGTTGCTCGAGCATTACATCTACAACCATCCGACATCAAGGGGCATTGGGAAACTAGAAGCGGTGTCAAAGGCTTCTTAGAAAAATTCTTGTTTGAGAAGGCACAAGAGTGTTGGAATTCATTGGACCTACAAGCCTTTGAAGAAATTGTGGCACTCCTTATCTATGGGTTGGTGTTGTTCCCAAATCCTGACCAGCTCGTAGATGTCAACCCCGTCAAGATCTTCTTGTCCAGAAATCCAGTACCAACATTGCTTGGGGACATTCTTCACTCATTTTACACACGAATAATGAGAAAGAGGGGTGTTCTCATGTGCTTTACTCCTCTCCTTGCAAGGTGGTTTATTTCGCACCTTCCACAATCTGTCTTGAAGAATGACCAAGGCTCAAGGTGGTCCCAACGGTTAATGACTCTTACTCACTCTGATGTACATTGGTGTTCTCGGTCCAGAGAAAATGTCATCATCGTCGACCATTGTAGAGAGTTCCCTAATGTTCCATTACTTGGCATTAGAGGGGGAATTACCTACAACCCTTGCCTAGCTTTGAGGCAATTTGGATATGCACGGAGGGATGGCCCTCACGACATGTTGATTCCCGACTTAGTTTTTGACTTCGATAACGATGCGCAAGGACTTCGCCAAAGATTCATCAGAGCTTGGAGGATGCCCAACAAGGTTGATAGCAAGACACTGGGACACAAGAACTCCATCCCTCTTGAGCCTTATCTCAAGTGGGTACGAGCCCGAGCCCAGAGTCTAATGATGCCTTATCCTCATGTTCTCCCTGTGATTAAAGAGCCCGTCAAGGAAGGAGAGGTTCCCTAGACCATCCTATATCCTGACATGCCTACATCGTGGGAGGAGATGCAGAAGAGTTGGATCCAACTCAAGGAGGAACAGAACACTTTTGAAGCCAGCTTCTACGCCAGCGAGAAGAAGGTTCTAGAGCTCACCCTCCGACTCCATGAGCAAGAGACCATCAACACCTACATCGCACCAAAGAGGATGCGCAACGTCTTTTTACCTTGAGAAGTTGTTTTTGTAATATTTGGCCCATGGGGCATTTATGTACTAACAAATTTCTTCTTATTAATATGACGTGCGTTCTTTTTTGTCTGCAACAATTTTGAATATTCTAAATCCTTGAATGCATTGCATACATAAGCATACCATTCATCATGTGCATAGGCAGGTCTCTACACCAGGTTTCCTTATCTTTCTGCTGTTTATTACAGTAAGATGGATCTCGAGCAATCAGTCAAGGACTTGCAATCTCAAAATGCATAATTTCAGCAACTCCTGATGACCTTGGCTAAGGGTCAGGAGGATCTAAAGGCCCTAATGGGGAACAAAGACCCAGTGAAGAAGAAGAAAAAGAGAGTCGGGGTGGCTACTTTAGGGAGAAGGTTTGAAGGAGAAGCCCGAAGAGTGCTTGAATTTCCCCCTACTTCTGAGGAGGGAACCAGTAAAGGGAATGCGGCTGCAGTACCTTCCGAGTCTAATATGGAAGAAGAAGAGGCTGAGGAGGACGAAGACTACTCTGATCAACAATACCCTCCGGCTGATGACAAGTACAAAGGTTTAGAAGACAGGTTGGCAGCTATGGAGCTGCAGAGAGTTCCGGGTTTGGATTTTGAAGACTTGGGTTTGGTTGCTGGGATTGTGATTCCCCCAAAGTTCAAAGTGCCGGTTTTTGTGAGGTATGACGGGCTGTCCTGTCCAAAAATGCATCTCAGGTCATATGTAAGGAGGATCCAACCTTACACTTCAGACAAAAACCTTTGGATCTATTTCTTTCAGGATATCCTTTCTGGGGCTCAACTCGAGTGGTTCTATCAGCTAGATGGAACCAGTATCCGAAACTGGGAAGACTTGGCCACCGCCTTTTATAAACAATATCAGTACAATTCTGATCTCGCTCCCACGCGTACCCAACTTCAGGGTATGTCACTGGGAACGGGCGAAGGATTCAAAGAATATGCGCAAAAATGGAGAGACTTGGCTGGCAGGGTGCAGCCACCTTTGACTAACCGCGAGCTGGTTGACATGTTCCTGGGGACCCTGTCTGGTCCATTCTTCAATCATCTAATTGGTAACTCCTCCGCTGGGTTTACGGATTTGATCTTAACAGGCGAGAGAATAGAAGCTGGCATCAAGTCAGGGAAGATTCAGAAAAGTGCCTCCGCAAGTACTGAGAAGAAGCCTTTCAAAAAGGAGGCTAGTGCTGTTTATGGCCCTAGAAAACAAGTTAAGCCAGAACGCCCCCAAGCCGTCAATGCATTGGTGATTTCAAAGCCCGTTGTTGCTCCTCAGCAGTACAATCAACAAAGGGGTGAAAGGCCCAAAAGGCCGTACACTCGGCTGAGTATGACTTTGTCACAAATCTTGCCACAACTGCTATCAACCAACTTGGTGACCATCAGAGAGGCTCTGAAGGTCGTGGATACTGCATCTCCTAAGTATAATTCAAATTCCCGTTGTGCTTATCATTCTCATAGCCCCGGGCATACTACAGATGATTGTTGGGCCCTGAGAAATAAGGTTCAAGACCTTATCGATGCGAAGGAAATACAGTTTGAGGCGCCTGAGAGGCCTAACATTATGACCACTCCTATGCCCCAGCATGGAGTAAATGCTGTTGATGAAGACTTGTATTCCGTTTCTGTGAATGATGTTGCTACCCCTCTTTTGACTGTTAAGAGGAATCTGTTGCTGGCCGGTTTATTTCCGGGTTGTAGCAAGGGTTGCCTCCTGTGTACTGTTATCCCTACTGGTTGTCCGCTGCTGAAATCAGACATCCAAAGCCTGATGGATAGCAAAGAAATTATGTTCAAGAAGACCGCTGTTCCGTTTGTTTCCGCTGAAGAAGTATCTATCGTCACAATTTTCAACAATCCTACCAAGGCTCCCCCGAAGAAGCCAGTCCAAATCATGTTTGTTGCACCCATTGTTATTACCGTTCTGGGGCCCCTCCCCTATGAATCTGACAAGGCTGTCCCATGGCATTATGGGGCAGATGTGTATGTGCTTGGAGTGAAGCAGGAGTTCAACACCAGTACCAGTATCAGTAACATCACTGGTCCCGCAAAAATTACTCGCAGTGGCAGGCTCTTCTCGCCTGACATTGCACCACCAGTTATCCGAAAACCTCTTATCATCACACCCGCAAGTGTGCATGTTTCAAATTAAGTTCCTGTGTCTACTACTGCCTCCGAGTCCTCTGATACTCGAGGCAAAGGAGTTGCTACCGATTTGCCTGCCCGGACGGAGGCACCAAAAAAGACCGTTGTTGAAGCCTCCCAGCAAGAGATGGAGGAAATCCTTAAAATCATTAAAAAGAGTGACTTCAATGTCGTTGAACAGCTGGGGCATACCCCCTCCAAAATCTCTATGCTATCATTGCTGCTATGCTAAGAGGCCCACGCCAAGGCCCTGATTTCATTTCTGAAAACGGCCCATGTACCGCAAGAGACATCTGCAGATCAGTTCACTGACTGTGTGGCTAATTTGACAGCTGACAATGGTTTGGGTTTCTCGGATGCAAACCTTACCGCCAAGGGAAAAAACCACAATGATGCCCTGCATGTTTCCATAGAATGTAGGGGCACTACTCTCGTACACGTGTTGGTGGACACCGGTTCTTCCCTGAATGTATTGCCCAAGAAGGCCTTAGATCGGTTGGATTGTGAGGGCCTGGAATTGAAGCCTAGTAACATCATTGTTAGAGCCTTCGACGGTTCCAAGAGGATGGTCCACGGTGAGGTAGACATTCATATTCGTGTGGGTTCCCAAGTCTTTGACTCAATGTTCTATGTGATGGATATTCGTCCATCTTATTCCTGTTTGTTGGGTCGACCCTGGATTCACAAGGCTGGGGCGGTAACATCCACTCTACACCAGAAGCTCAAATACGCTGTCAGAGGGAAGATTGTTACTGTGCAGGGAGAGGAGGAATACATGGTAAGTCACCTGAATTCATTCTGGTATATCGAGATGGACGGGGAGTTTATTGAAACCCCCTTTCAACATTTTGAAGAGGTACCTCCAACGTTGGCGTCAGCCGAGACAGTGGTTGAAAAAGACTTTCCTTTGAAGATGGCTTCCCTGAAGGATGCCCGGGCTGTAATCGAGAAAGGCAAGTGTGCAAACTGGGGTCAACTTCCTGACTTCACTCAAAAGACCGACAAGTTTGGGCTGGGCTTCACTACAGAGGCTCAGAAGGCTGTTCGCAAAGAAAGGATCAGAAAGCCTCCGGTGTTCATCACCAACCCAAGAGTGAATGTTATCAAGGAGGACGTAGAGGAAGCAGAATTTGACAGTTGGATCTATCCAACAACCAACAACGGACCAAGCAACTGGACGGCAAAAGATTTTACACCTATTACTTTTGTCACCCAGTAATGAACTCTTTTATTTTCAATTTGTAACAAACAATATGTTGAAACTTTTATTGGCTCGGTGTCCTACCCGGGGCACCGTGGCTCCATTTGTGAGGGCTTTTTGTATGACATTTCCATATATCATTAATCAAAACATTGGGCGTTGTTGCATTTCAAATCTTATGCTCTTTTTCTTTCTTTGTTATATATTGCAAAACAGCTATATTTACACACACTCACTTATACAGGTTCCAATCCACTCTGGATCTCACGGCTAACGACTCTGCTACTGCCAGTTGTGACTTCGAAAATCCGATCAACTTAGCCGAAGACGAAGGTGAAGATGATTGTGAAGTGCCTGGCGAGCTTGCAAGACTGTTACTCCAGGAAGAGAGGGCCATTCAGCCGCATGAAGAGCCAGTGGAAACGATAAACCTGGGTACTGAGACAGATAGAAAAGAAGTCAAGATTGGTGCCAATCTAGAGCTCAGCGTGAAACAACGATTGATCCAGATGCTGCATGACTACATGGAAATCTTTGCTTGGTCTTACGAAGACATGCCTGGTTTGGATGCCGACATTGTGGTCCATCACCTGCCTACCAAGGAAGACTTCCCTCCGGTAAAACAGAAGGTCCGCCGCATGCGTCCAGAGATGTCCGAGAAAATCAAAGCTGAGGTTATGAAACAATTTGATGTCGGGTTTCTAGCAGTGACTTCTTATCCTCAGTGGGTGGCCAACGTGGTTCCAGTGCCAAAAAAAGATGGTAAAGTCATAATGTGTGTTGACTACAGGGATTTGAACAGGGCCATCCCTAAATACGATTTCCCTCTGCCTCACATCGACGTTCTTGTTGACAATACTGCTCAACACAAGGTGTTCTCCTTCATGGATGGTTTTTCAGGGTATAATCAGATCAAGATGGCTCCTGAAGATATGGAAAAGACTACCTTTGTTACTCAGTGGGGCACCTTCTGCTACAAGGTCATGCCATTCGGGTTGAAAAATGCTGGGGCAACCTACCAACGGGCCATGGTTGCTTTGTTTCATGATATGATCCATCACGAGATAGAAGTGTACGTCGACGATATGATTGCAAGATCTCAAACTGAGGAGGAACACCTTGACCATCTATGGAAGTTGTTTGACCGACTGAAGTTGTACAAGCTGAGGTTGAACCCAAACAAATGCACCTTTGGGGTGAGGTCCGGAAAATTGCTAGGTTTCATTGTAAGCGACAAAGGTATTCAAGTGGACCCTGCCAAGGTGAAAGCCATACAAGAGATGCCGACTCCCAAGACAGAGAAAGAAGTCAGAGGCTTCCTAGGACGACTGAATTACATTGCCCGATTCATCTCGCATCTAACTGCTACCTGTGAGCCAATCTTCAAATTGGTGAAGAAAGATCAAGTGGTACGTTGGAACGAGGAATGTCAGGCCACTTTCGAAAAGATAAAGGAGTATCTCCAAGAAACACCCATTCTTTTGCCGCCAGTGGAAGGGAGACCTCTAATACTATACTTGACAGTACTTGACAACTCAATGAGGTGTGTGTTGGGGCAGCATGACGAGTCTGGCCGAAAAGAGCACGCTATTTATTACCTGAGCAAAAAGTTTACCGACTGTGAGACTCGGTACTCACTGCTCGAGAAAACTTGCTGCGCTCTGGTATGGGCTGCTCGCCTGCTAAGACAGTATATGTTGACTCACACTACTCTGTTTATTTCAAAAATGGATCCAATCAAGTACATATTCGAAAAGCCTGCTCTGTCTGGAAGAATAGCAAGATGGCAAATGATCTTGACGGAATATGACATCCAATACACGACTCAAAAAGCAATCAAGGGAAGTGTATTGGCAGACCATTTGGCACACTAACCTGTGGACGATTACCAATCATTGAACTTCGAATTTCCAGACGAAGATATCATGGTAGTAACTGATTGTGAAGTACTTGGACCGGATGAAGGACCTGAGGAAGGATCCCGATGGTCTATGCATTTCGACGGAGCCTCGAACGCTTTGGGTAACAGCATCGGCGCTGTGATCATATCCCTTAAAGGTACTCATACTCCACTCACCGCCCGGTTGTGTTTCAACTGCACCAACAACATGGCGGAATATGAGGCATGTATCATGGGTCTTCAAGCTGCAATCGACTTAAGGATCAAGTTTCTGAGTTTCTTCGGAGATTCCTCTCTCGTGATCAATCAGATCAAAGGCGAGTGGGATACGAAACACCCAAATCTTATTACTTGTAAGGAGTATGTATTGACCTTGCTTCCCCACTTTGAAGAGATAACTTTTGAACACTTCCCAAGAGAGGAGAATCAGTTAGCAGACGCACTAGCTACGATGTCTTCAATGTTCAAAGTCAAATGGGACAACGAGGCTCCCCGGATCATTATATGGAAGTTGGACGAACCTGCATACTGGTGCGATCTTGAGGCCGAAGAGGTAACCGAAAAACCCTGGTATCATGAGGTGAAGAGATATTTGGAAGCTCAAGAATACCCCGAAGGCACATCGGTCAATGACAAGAAGTTCCTGAGAAGGTTTGCGGCAAAATTCTTCCTCAGCAACGACATTCTCTACAAACGAAACCATGATTCAACTTTACTGCGTTGTGTGGATAAGATTGGAGCAGAGAAGATCATGGTAGAACTACAAGAAGGTAAATTCGGAACACATTCCAGTGGACACACCATGGCAAAGAAAATCCTTCGGGCAGGATATTTCTGGTCCACAATAGAAGCCGACTGTTACCAACATTCTCGAACTTGTCATAAATGCCAGATCTATGCTGATAAGGTGCACATCCCTCCGGTTCCTCTGAACGTCCTGACGACACCTTGGCCTTTTGCAATGTGGGGCATTGATATGATTGGCGAGATCCGACCGACGGCATCCAACGGGCATCGCTTCATCTTGGTAGCAATTGATTACTTCACGAAGTGGGTAGAAGTAGCTTCCTACGCCACCGTAACCAAGAGCGTCGTGGCACGTTTCATTCGGCATAACCTGATCTGTCGGTACGGTGTCCCGGAAAGGATCATTACGGACAATGGTACCAATCTTAACAACAAGATGATCACTGAGCTCTGCGAGCAATTCAAGATACAACACCACAACTCTTCTCCTTACCGGCCGAAGATGAATGGAGCTGTCGAAGCGGAAAATAAAAACATCAAGAAAATTGTGGAGAAGATGACAGTGACCTACAAAGATTGGCACGAAATGTTATCATTTTCTCTTCATGGGTATCGTACCTCAGCAAGGACGTCAACCGGGGAAACTCCTTTTTCCTTGGTCTATGGCATGGAGGAAGTCTTGCCAATTGAAGTCCAGATACCCTCTCTCCGGATAATGAAGGATGCAGACTTGAGTGAAGATGACTGGATCCAGACTCGACTTGATCAATTAAACCTAATTGACGAAAAGAGACTCACCGCTATCTGTCATGGTCAGACGTACCAAAAACGGATGATCAGGGCATTTAACAAGAAAGTCAGACCACAAGAGTATCAAGTTGGGGACCTAGTAATCAAACGCATCATCCTTCCTCAAAGTGATCCCAGGGGCAAATGGACCCCTACGTACGAAGGGCCATTTGTGGTTAAACATGTGTTCTCAGGAGGAGCCATGATTCTAACCACCATGGATGGTGACGACCTTCCTCACCCCGCCAATGCAGACATAGTAAAAAGATACTACGCATGAATAAAAGACCCGCTAGGTTGACATGCCTAGGCAAAAATAAGGGCTTCCCGGCGAACCAAAAGGGTTCGGGCAAAAATAAGGGATGAAATGAAAAAAAATTGTACACCCGGTAAGTCGAAAACCTGAAAAGGCGGCTTGGGCAAAAATGGGTATCCCGGTGGACTGAAAACCCGAAAGGGTGGTCCAGGCAAAAGTTAGGGATAAAGCGTAACACTATGTCTCATTGGATCACCTTGTATCCAGAATTAGGCATCAACTATCGGGCTCAGACTTCGGCATCGATCAATCAGCTTCATCTTCAAATAAGCAGCAAAGTGATGAGACGCTTGAAGAAATAACGGCGGTAGCAGAGTTGGAACCCAGTGGGGATTTTGTTTACATAGCTGTTTTGTTTCCTTTTCAAAATTGTATAAACTTTATGTTATTTGGCGGCGTTCTCTTACTAGGACGTCAGCCTCTTGTACGAAAACGCCTATTTACAGGCAAACTTCAAAATCAATACAAATTCACTTTTCCAAACAAATTGCCAATTGTTTTCCCTTTTTTCTGTTTTGTCTTGCGAAGAACGTCCAATGTTCATTTTTGATATATGCATTTGACATTGAATTGCTAATTCATAAATACTTGCATACGAAACAAAAGACCAATTACAGGTGACATCAGAAACAGGGGCAATGTAGAATTGTCCAGGCAGTCTAGTTGCTTTGTCCGCCAAGGTACCAAGGTAGGTTCGACTGAAGAATATGACCAAGTTGCCTCAACTCCCCACAGAGTAAGACCAGATTCAGCAATACTCTCCCCAGGAAGAGTAGTCTATCATCAGTCCTACAATAGGCACCCTATTCCCCTAGCAGGTCAGCAATACTCTCCTCCAGCAGAGTTAGTCTACGGTCAGCCTAAAGGAAGTTGGGTATCCCCAGAAGATATCAACATTCCCCAACGGAGTATAGGCATTCATCAGCAAGCATCCCCGGCAGTCTTGATCTAAGATTGTTCCCCGGCGGAATACAGACACTCCAGTGGAACCATTTTTTAGCACAGTCTGAAAGTCTCCCCAGGAAAATCGGATTCCATATCCCCAGCAGGTCTTGAAGCTTATCCCCAGTAGATTCTGGAAGCTTATCCCCTGTAAAGTACGGACGTCTCTCCCGGGCTTTATTCAAAGTTATTCCTCACAAGGGCTTATAACTGGGTTATCCTCAGCTAATTGCCACGGAAGATCGCCCTCGGCGAAGTTCTTCCAATCCCCAGCGGAGTTTAGCATTGTTATCCCCAGCGGAGTCCATCATTGAAATCCTCAGCGGAGCTCTCGTCAAAACTTCAGCGAAGTATCTCTTCCCACAGAATAATTCCCCTCAGAGTGATCTCTCCAACAAATTTATTCCCCAACGGAGTCATCTTCTCCTACCAGTGTACTCTCGCAACCATCATCCCTAGCGGAAACGAAGAACTCTACTCTTCAACGCCATCCCAGGATTTAATTCCCCAGCCGATCGTCAAGGATTTATTTTCCTAGACGAAAATACATTCATAAACATTTCACATTTCATACATCTTGCTTACATGATAAAGTGCATACAACACTATCTCATTTTGAACATCATGACATCATGCATTTCATACATCATGACATTGCATACAACTGATGTTTTTCCTTTTCAGGGAAAAGGACAATCCAAAAGACGACTACCTCCAACTGTCACAATTCCAGATTCGATTCCTGTATCTAGCCATGGCACATCTGTGAGTGATCAGTTTCCAGATTCGATTTCTGTATCTAGCCAGGGCACATCTGAAGAGTTTGAAGATTCGATTCCTGTATCCAGCCAGGGCATATCTGTTGACGACTAATTCCAGATTCGATTCCTGTATCTAGCCAGGGCACATCTGAAGAGTTTGAAGATTCGATTCCTGTATCCAGCCAGGGCATGTCTATCAACTGTCACAATTCCAGATTCGATTCTTGTATCTAGCCAGGGCACATCTGAAGAGTTTGAAGATTTGATTCCTATATCCATCCAGGGCATATCTGTTGACGACTAATTCCAGATTCGATTCCTGTATCTAGCCAGGGCACATCTGAAGAGTTTGAAGATTCGATTCCTGTATCCAGCCAGGGCATGTCTATCAACTATCACAATTCCAGATTCGATTCCTGTATCTAGACAGGGCACATCTGAAGAGTTTGAAGATTCGATTCCTGTATCCATCCAGGGCATATCTATTGACGACTAATTCCATATTTGATTCCTGTATCCAGCCAGGGCATATCTGTAGACAACAATTCCAGATTCGATACCTGTATCCAGCCAGGGCACATCTGTGAGCAACCGATTATAGACTCGACACCTGTATCTAGCCAGGGCATGTCTGCATGAAGAAATTAAAGATCAACACATGTAACAAGCCAGGAAAACATCTGTCTTTCTCAAAGTGCGCAAGTTCTCGCTAAGGAATCTCTTATGCGATCAACACTTCCAAATGGCATCTATAAGCCCATTCCCGACAAGGTTCTGTCAAATCTCCAGATGGCATCTATAAGCCCATCCTCCTATCCACCATCTCTCCAAATGGCATCTATAAGCCCATTCCCGCTATCACATTGCTGATACTCCAGCTTGCGAGTGCAAATTTCAGGGCACTCTAGTGTCCAATCTCCTTTTACCCTCGAGTCACGAAAGGCAAACTTGCCAATCTAACTCTTCAGGTTCAAGAAGATTGAACAGGGGCAACTGTTGTACCCCAAAATTTGCCCTCCCATTTTCTCAACATTTTCTCATCACAAGACCCTTGGAGCTCAAGACCCAGTTAGGGTTTCTTCTGCTCAAGACTTCTCCTAGCACTGTTGACCCAAATTAGGGTTTGTGTTTGCACAAAGATATTTTGACCTAAAATGCCTAAGATTACTTTCATGCTTCATGTTGGACTCCCAAGTTTACCCATACCAAGTTTCAAGCCTTGATTCCAAATTTTGCCCAGTCAATTGGACAGTTGACCTAGAAATCAGCTGTATTGGGGAAAAAGTCAACTGGGGCCAATTGACAGTCAAACCTCATGAAAATTGACCCACATCAACATAATGAACTCATATGGACCATTTGATCAAGTTTGGATCACAATTCCACAAGAAATTTGATCAGATCACCAAAAGGGCAAAATGGTCATTTTTAGGGTTTTGACTGCACAAAGGCAATTTTTGACTGTTTGACCTAGCCAATGGTAAACCAAGCTCACATATGGACTCAAGGACCCCATGGAATGGTCTTGACATACTCAACAAGTTCAAAAGATTCCAAATGCACAAGATTGACAGTTGAATTTTCCAGTCAATTGATCAATTTTTGACTGTATACTGAAAAGTCAAACTTTGACTTTTTGGTCAAAATCAAGTGTCAAGATTCATTTTTCATCAAAACATGCCAAATCATGAAACTTGTTCATCAAGAAATCAAGAATTGCAAATTAGGGTTTGAAATGAAGATTTTTCATAACTTCGAATTTTTCTAAGTTATGAAAAACCCTAATTTTTTCCTAACTTTGTCCCACTTTCTCATCAAGATGCATTTGGATTCAAGGAAAAGTCCAAACATGAAAGTTGTAGTCCATTGCAAAATATACAACTTTGATTCACAAAGTTTCCTCAAAAGAAGCTTGTAGCTCAAGTTATAATTTTGGGATTAAGGGTACAAAACCATTCTTAACTTAGAGAAATTTTGACCTTTTTTTTAGGCAGGATTTTTGCCTAACTTCAAGACCACTTTTCACATACTTCCACTTGGAATTTTAATTTGCATTACGAAGATGGATTGTAGTACACATTCCAAGCTTTCCAAAATGTCAAGGAACTCATCAAACAACCTCATGGTTAGGGAGAATCGAATTTGGCAAGTTGGGAAAAACTCACTTTGTTCATGACCAAGTTACATGTCCATAACCTTGCATTTTTGAACTCAGCATGCCTTAAGCTAGATTACAGGTCTTTTATCTCATCTACACTCCATAATTTAATGCTAATCCTTTGTGCCAAGGTGTTGTTCTATGAGTTTGGTCATTACATGGAAGTTTAACCCTTAAATAGAAAAAGCAAATTAGCCATTTTAGAAAAGTTGAACTTTATGTCAAATGCAAATCCAAGCAAGTACAAGGCAAATCCTTTTGGCACAAGTTTATGAACTAATCCCACTGATCAAGGAGAGATAATGCAGCACAATAGAGGGGCCTGTGCAAGCTAGAAACACCAAGTTGATTTTCTTGCTTAAAGTTGAAGTAACCTTGCATAACATAGACCAACTCTCATCTCAGCCAAGACAACCTTAAGCAAAGTTATCAAACACATTCTAAACACTAAACTTAAGCTGAAACACAAGACAACCAAGTTCCAAACATCCTCAAACACAGAATCACCATTAAACTGCACAAAAACAGGGCATCCTGCATTTGGAATCCCACAGCTCATTTCCATCGTGCATCTTGGCCAAAACCACTTCAAACACTTTCCCTACCATCCATACAAACTGTTCAAAGCATTAGAAGCAGACTGTAACACTCCTAATCAACATCACCATTTTCATTTTTCTGTTTTGCAGTTGAAGTGCCATAACACGATTCACTTGGTTTCAAAGCAAACTAAAGCTTGGAATAGCATCCCTAGACATCAAGGAAGCTATACCAATCATCACCTTGCATTGAAAACACCTCTATCACCAGATACGATTCCAACTGAACAGGTAAGTTCATGAACTCTTATCTCTCTATCCAGGCATTGTTAGGTTTATATTTGTGAAGAAATTATATCACATTCATGGCCCTGAACATGCCCATAAAATTAGTTTTCATTTATGTTATGTGTGTTATGAGAATTTGAGGTCTGAACATGGAACAAAAACTAGGTCAGGAATTGGGGGAGAAGAAATTCTCTCTCATTTCTGAGAGTTAGATTGATTTCTTTATATGTCTAGAATCGTGGCTTCAAGCTCTACAGGTTTCATGTTGCAAAATTTGGCAAATGATCAAGGAATCTGGAGATAGAAAACGCGTGTTGTTGTTGTTCATACAGGTTCTGAGGTTGAAGACAAAGTCTTCTTGGGCTGGGCCTGAGTTGACTTCTTATTTGCACCCTATGTTTACTTTTGAACCCCCTTGGCCCATTGTGCTTATTTGAAACATTTTCTTGACTTTTCTTTTTATTTCTGACTTATTTATTTTTTTCTCATAATATTAAAAATATAAAAAATATTTTTCACACCATTTTTGTATTTATTAGGCATTTATTTGTTTAAATTGATGTTTGTACATAAATAATACATAATATCTTTTATTTAAAAATACTAAAATTAATACCAATACATTTTATTTTCTGATTTTCATTTTATTTTATCTTTTGAAAATATTTTATGAAAATATACTTTTTTTTGTAAATATTAAATATTTTATTTTTGTACATATTTAATATATTTATCATATAATATAAATATTTACATATTTATTAGGATATTTAGGATAAAAATACCAAAAATATATATATTTTTATTTTTATTAATATTTAACATTAAAAATACCTTTTTGACAAATATACTTCTCTTTTCTTTATTTTTTGTATATAATTAGTAAATATTGTATATAATACATAATAAATAATTAATACCTTTTATTTAGTAAAATTAGGGTTTTTGCCCTAAACATGAAAATATTCAAAAATTAACTTTCTTTTAATTATTTTTATTTTATTTGTGAATAAAATATACACTTACACAAAAATACTTTCACATACATATTGCTTTATTCTTACATATCTTTACATTTATATTTGCGCATTTCAATTTGGTTGTAAATATTGGGTATTACCCTCCTATAAAGTCTCATCCCCATTTGAACATTTGTACCCCCCTTCCCATATATTGTGTTGTAATAACTTAGGAACTTTATTTTTCGCACTTTAAAGCTTTCTAATTATGCCATGTTAGAATTAGGGTTTGTATGCAAATCAATTAACCAAAAATAGTTTGACCTAAATTCAAGATAAACAAGCATGAAAATGGACAACACTAATCACACTTGCACCCCTAGGGTATTCCACTTGTTGCCTTCAATAATGGGCCATATTGCATGTTAGGTCTCTTTGGGCAAAACAAACACAATTCAAATGAACATAGTCCCTCGATGACGCTTTCGAAAGTTGCCTAAAAAATGATCAAGTCCCTCCAAGGAAAAATTGCCCAAAGATACTTGACACCATTGCAATTATGGTCTAAACGATGACCCGCGCCCGTCCCTTTCACATCCTAACACAAGATTGTCCACCAAATACAATGGTGGAACAAAATTGTTAAAAGGGTTAAAACATGGCAAAAATCTTTGAGAATTTAGGGTAGATAGCTTTTGGTTACTTGCCAACTTGCAAAACAAAACACTTGCCTATTTTTTCAAACCACACATCACAACACTTTCAAAACAACTTTCAAAAACAATGAAAACCTTTTCAAAAGACATACACCTTTGTATACATCCCAACATGGATCATTACAAAGGTTGCCACCACATTGGCCTCTTTTCAAAACATTTTCAAACCCACACACGCACAAAGCACCATTTCAAACAATTGAAAATCAAGGCAAGTTGATCTAAGCAAGTAACTAAGAGCCCATGGATAACCATGGATAGAAAGGGTGCTAATACCTTCCCTTTCTATAATCTACTCCCCGAACCCAAGTAAACATCTCAAAGGTTTTTGCTGTGCTTTTTAAACCTTTCCTTAGGATAAAATAAAAAGTCGGTGGCGACTCTTGCTCAACCGAAACTTTTGCGAAAACAAACGCAAAACCCTAGTCAGTTCTTCCACCGTATCACAGAACCGGCGACTCTGCTGGGGAGAACTTTTAAGTGGAGTAACCTTAGGGCTTAGATCACCCTCTTGCATGACTAATTGTTTGATTTGATTGCTTTATATCTTGGCTCTCTTGTTTGGGTTTACAATCCTATACCCGGATTTTGGGAAACATTCATAGATAGCAATACGTTGTGGAAACTGTGCGGGGTATACCGACACGGTCGAAGCAATAGCTATATTAGTGCGACATATTTGTGAGTACCCGTAACCCTTGAGTTCAATCAAGGAGAGTACGGGGCCGCTGAGTGATGTCACTAAGCACTAATGACCTAGAACCTTACTTGACCATCTTGGCCTTTTATTAGGGGTAGTGAGATGACCGACTTTGGTGCAGTCCGAAGTTGGTAGATACTCGATACTACACTCATTGAGGGTTGTTTTCTTGGAATATTTCGGTCGCTAGTTAAGTGGCTAAACCAAAACAATGAACAATTAAAACAATCCCGTGATATTGAGCTCCTTAGAACCCGATTACTATTTATAGGATAGGTTTTTAAGCCAACTACACTCAAGAGGGTACTTACCTATGAAACCTCATGCAAGCCTGAAACTAGGGTTTGGTGTGATTTGCTTGTACATATGTTTGTTCATACATCATAAACATCATAAAGCATCATATGCATTCACTAACCACTTCAAGGGTTTAGATCTTCATCTTTGTTCTTGTTTTGTAGGTCATGGAAATTTCTCGCAGAAAAACCATCCAAGTCAACCTTGTGAGAATCCCTCCTCAACTCAAGGAGCTCACATCAAGAATTCCAGAAAGCTCTCCCTTCAGTGAAAGACATGGTAGACTGCTCAGCTTAGTCAACACCAACATTGAAGAGGACATGATGAAAGTGCTATTCCAGTTCTTTGACCCTCTTCACCACTGTTTCACTTTCCCCGACTACCAGTTGGTGCCCACTTTGGAGGAGTTTTCTCAACTCTTGAGAATTCCTATCCTTAATCAACTACCTTTCAACGGTATGGAAAAGGAACCAAAGCCTGAAGATGTTTCTCGAGCATTACATCTACAACCATCCGACATCAAGGGGCATTGGGAAACTAGAAGCAGTGTCAAAGGATTCTTAGCAAAATTCTTGTTTGAGAAGGCACAAGAGTGTTGGAATTCATTGGACCTACAAGCCTTTGAAGAAATTGTGGCACTCCTTATCTATGGGTTGGTGTTGTTCCCAAATCCTGACCAGCTCGTAGATGTCAACGCCGTCAAGATCTTCTTGTCCAGAAATCCAGTACCAACATTGCTTGGGGACATTCTTCACTCATTTTACACACGAACAATGAGAAAGAGGGGTGTTCTCATGTGCTGTACTCCTCTCCTTGCAAGGTGGTTTATTTCGCACCTTCCACAATCTGTCTTGAAGAATGACCAAGGCTCAAGGTGGTCCCAACGGTTGATGACTCTTACTCACTCTGATGTACATTGGTGTTCTCGGTCCAGAGAAAATGTCATCATCTTCGATCGTTATAGAGAGTTCCCTAATGTTCCATTACTTGGCATTAGAGGGGGCATTACCTACAACCCTTGCCTAGCTTTGAGGCAATTTGGATATGCACGGAGGGATGGCCCTCACGACATGTTGATTCCTGACCTAGTTTTTGACTTCGACAACGATACGCAAGGACTTCGCCAAAGATTCACCAGAGCTTGGAGGATGCCCAACAAGGTTGATAGCAAGACACTGGGACACAAGAACTCCATCCCTCTTGAGCCTTATCTCAAGTGGGTACGAGCCCGAGCCCAGAGTCTAATGATGCCTTATCCTCATGTTCTCCCTTTGATTAAAGAGCCCATCAAGGAAGGAGAGGTTCCCTACACCATCCTATATCCTGACATGCCTACATCGTGGGAGGAGATGCAGAAGAGTTGGATCCAACTCAAGGAGGAACGGAACACTTTTGAAGCCAGCTTCTACGCCAGTGAGAAGAAGGTTCTATAGCTCACCCGCCGACTCTATGAGCAAGAGACCCTCAACACCTACATCGCACCAAAGAGGATGTGCAACGTCTTTTTACCTTGAGAAGTTGTTTTTGTAATATTTGGCCCATGGGGCATTTATGTTCTAACAAATTTCTTCTTATTAATATGACGTCATTCTTTTTTGTCTGCAACAATTTTGAATATTATAAATCCTTGAATGCATTGCATACATAAGCATACCATTCATCATGTGCATAGGCAGGTCTCTACACCAGGTTTCCTTATCTTTCTGCTGTTTATTACAGTAAGATAGATCTCGAGCAAACAGTCAAGGACTTGCAATCTCAAAATGCACAATTTCAGCAACTCCTGATGACCTTGGCTAAGGGTCAGGAGGATCTAAAGGCCCTAATGGGGAACAAAGACCCAGTGAAGAAGAAGAAAAAGAGATTCGGGGTGGCTACTTTAGGGAGAAGGTTTGAAGGAGAAGCCCGAAGAGTGCTTGAATTTCCCCCTACTTCTGAGGAGGGAACCAGTAAAGGGAATGCGGCTGCAGTACCTTCTGAGTCTGATGTGGAAGAAGAAGAGGCCCAACAAGGACTTCTTGGGGCTGGGCCCTATTCAGATCCCTACTACAGATGAATGCGGCGCAAGGACTTCTAAGCCATGTGCCTTTCCTGGGGCACTTTGGTCCATTTGTTAAGGGTTTTGCTCATGTTTCATCTATCATATGATCGCTTAATATAAACCGTTGGACCTCTTTGCATTCAAATTTTATGTTCATTGTCTTTTATTTCCTTTATTACATTTTTCAATAGCCATGTATCTTACATGCGCGCACACACACACATTTGCAGATCATCATCCACTCTGGGTCTTATTGTCAACAACTTTACTATTTCCAAGTATGATTTCGAACATCCAATTCACCAAGCCAAAGACGGAGGCGAGGAAGATTGTGAAATACCAGGGGAACTAGCCAGACTTTTAATACAAGAAGAGAAAGCTATCCCACCTCATGAAGATCCAGTTGAAGTCATCAACTTAGGTACTGAGATAGACAAGAGAGAGATCAAGATAGGCGCCAACCTAGAAGACAGTGTCAAAAGCAGATTAGTTCAGATGTTACATGACTACATGGAAGTATTTGCTTGGTCATATGAAGATATGCCAGGGTTGGATACCGAAATTGTAGTTCATCGTCTGCCTACAAAGGAAGAATGCCCTCCTGTTAAACAAAAGGTTCGTCGGATGCGGCCGGATATGTCTATGAAGATAAAGGCTGAGTTAATGAAGCAGTTCGATGCAGGTTTTCTGGTTGTCACATCTTATCCTCAATAGGTTGCAAATGTAGTTCCTGTGCCAAAGAAGGATAGAAAGGTCCGCATGTGTGTAGATTATAGGGATCTGAATAGGGCAAGCCCCAAGGATGACTTCCCTCTATCTCATATTGACATCTTGGTTGATAATACCGCTCAACACAAGGTCTTTTCCTTTATGGATGGATTTTTTGGCTACAACCAAATCAAGATGGCTCCCAAAGACATGGAGAAGACAACTTTTGTTACGCAATGGGGCACCTTTTGCTACAAAGTCATGTCGTTTGGATTGAAGAATGCAGGGGCAACATATCAAAGAGATATGGTAGCTTTGTTTCATGATAAGATCCATCATGAAATAGAGGTCTATGTAGACGATATGATTGCAAGGTCTCAAACTGAAGAAAAACATCTCGATCACTTGCAAAATCTATTTGAGAGGTTGAAGAAATACAAGTTGAGATTGAACCCTAATAAGTGTACATTCGGAGTAAGATTTGGGAAGCTCCTAGGTTTTATCGTCAGTGATAAAGGAATCTAAGTTGATCCTTCCAAAGTAAAAGCCATTCAAGAAATTCCTGTTCCTCGTTCTGAAAAGGAGGTTAGAGGATTCCTGGGTCGCCTTAACTACATCGCCCATTTCATATCCCATCTGACCGCTACTTGTGAACCAATCTTTAAACTCTTGAAGAAAGACCAAGTAATCAAGTGGAATGACGATTGTCAAGTTGCTTTCGATAAAATCAAAGAGTACTTGCAAGAACCTCCTATTCTGATGCCTCCAGTGGAAGGAAGACCATTGATCATGTATTTGACGGTACTAGAGAACTCTATGGGGTGTGTGTTGGGTCAGCATGACGAATCTGGCCGAAAAGAGCACACAATTTACTACCTAAGCAAAAAGTTTACCGACTGTGAAACCAGATATTCACTGCTCGAGAAAACTTGCTGCGCTTTAGAGTGGGCTGCTCGCTGGCTAAGGCAGTATATGCTGACTCACACTACTCCGTTGATTTCTAAGATGGACCATATCAAATACATCTTTGAGAAACCAGCCCTATCTGGAAGAATAGCTAAGTGGCAAATGATTCTGACCGAATATGATATTTAATATACAACACAAAAGGCCATCAAAGGAAGCATATTGGCAGATCATTTGGCTCACCAAGCTGTTGATGATTATCAATCTATGAATTTTGACTTCCCGGATGAAGACATTATGTTAGTGACCGATTGTGCAAAACCTGGACCGTATGACGGACCTAAACCAGGATCCCGATGGACCATGGTTTTTGATGGGGCTTCCAATGCTCTGGACAATGGAATAGGTGCTGTAATTATATCTCTTGAGGGTTGCATACTCCCTTCACAGCCAGATTATGCTTTGATTGTACGAATAACATGGCGAAATACGAAGCATGCATCCTGGGATTGAAAGCTGCCATTGATTTGAGAATCAAGCACTTGAGTGTTTTTGGAGACTCTGCTTTAGTGATTAGCCAAGTAAAGGGGGAATGGGACACTAGGCATCCTAACCTCATTCCTTACAAGGAGCTTGTATTGACTCTGATACCATACTTTGAAGAGATCACTTTTGAGCATTTTCCTAGAGAAGAGAATCAATTGGCTGATGCTTTGGCCACTATGTCTTCCATGTTCAAAGTCAGGTGGGACAATGAAGCTCCCATGATTATGATTGAGAGATTTGGCGAACCTTCTCATTGCAATGAGCTCTACGCCGACGAAGAAAAACCATGGTATCATGAGGTGAGGAGGTATCTTGAGGTACAAAAATATCCCAACGGGGCTTCTATCAATGACAAGAAAAACCATGGTATCATGAGGTGAGGAGGTATCTTGCGAAGATTTGCAACCAAATTCTTCCTAAGTAACGGGATATTGTACAAGCGCAACCATGATTCAACTCTACTCCGATGTGTGGACAAGAAAGAGGCAGAGGAAATTATGGAAGACATGCACGATGGTCTTTTCGGTACTCACTCAAGTGGACATACGATGGCTAAGAAAATCTTAAGAGCGGGTTACTACTGGTCAACGATGGAGACTGATTTCCATCAACACTCAAGGACTTGTCACAAATGCTAAATCTACGCTGACAAGGTCCATATGCCTCCAATCCCTCTGAATGTCATGACTGCTCTGTGGCCATTCACAATGTGGGGCATTGACATGATCAGAGAGATCAAGCCTACATCTTCCAACGGTCATCACTTCATTCTTGTTGTTATTGACTACTTTACCAAATGGGTCGAAGCCGCCTCGTTTGCCTCAGTCACCAAGAATGTGGTAGCCAGATTCATCAAACACAATCTCATCTTCCGTTTAGGTAACCTCGAAAGGATCATCACCGATAACGGGAATAACCTCAACAATGCTATGATCAGGGAGCTGTGCACTCAGTTTAAGATCAAGCATCACAATTCTTCTCCATACAGACCTAAAACGAACAGCGCAGTCAAAGCGGCCAACAAAAATATCAAGAAGATCATGCAGAAAATGGTAGTAACCTATAAGGATTGGCATGAGATGTTACCGTTTGCTCTACATGGCTACCGTACTTCAGCTAGAACATCAACTGAGGCAACTCCATTTTCTCTAGTCTATGGCATGGAAGCTGTTTTACCCGTGGAAGTTCAAATTCCCTCGCTAAGGATTATGATTAAGGCAGACCTAGGCGAAGACGAGTGGATTCAAACAAGATTGGACCAACTGAACTTGATTGACGAAAAACGATTGGCTGTTGTTTTCCATGGTCAGACGTATCAAAAACGAATGATCAAGGCCTTCAACAAAAAGTTTAAGCCTCGAGTATATCAAGTTGGTGATTTGGTGATAAAACACGTCATTTTACCACAAGGAGACCCCATAGGCAAATGGACTCCCACCTATGAAGGGCCATTTGTTGTCAAGAGAGTTTTCTCTAGCGGTGCCATGATGCTGACTACCATGGACGGTGAAGATTTCCCACATCCTATAAACACGGACATAGTTAAAAAATACTACGCATAAGAGACCCGTTAGGTTGACACGCTAAGAAAAATAAAGGCATCCCGGCAAACCAAAAGGTTTGGGCAAAAATTAGGGATATACGCAAAAGATTGTACACACGGCAAGTTGAAAACCCGAAAGGGCAACTTGGGAAAAAAAGGGTATCCTGGTGGACCGAAAACCTGAAAGGGAGGTTCAGGCAAAAATTAAGGATTAAAAGCGTACGACTATGTCCCGTGAAATCAACACAGTTAATTCTATCACCAAGGTCCAAGTTCAAATGGTCCCGGATGAATCCAATCAATTTCGATCAACGACAAAGGATGTTCGAAGACATGGGGGCAATAGTAGAGATGGAAGGCAATGAGATCATTTCACATGGCCATTTGTTTTCATTCTCAATTTTGTTTTCCTTTTTGGCAATTTCCTCTTACTAGGATCTCCGTCTCTATGTACAAAAAATGCCTATTCATGGGCAAAATATCAATACAAATACCCTTTGAAGTGCAAAATTTTATGTCTTTGTTTTGAATGCATATATGTCCAATGACTAAAATTGAATGAACATATGCATATGAACATAATTAAAACTATTTGGCACATGTGTCCTGCTAAGCAGCAGCATCAACAACAGGGCGTCAGTGCACAACAGCAGTAAGCATCTCTTTAATGTATATGAAATATCCCCACAGAGTTATCTCATCATCTTTATACCCACAAGGACGGCGGCAATAAACCTTTCCCCAACGGAGTTGCCCATAAAATATCTTTGCATAGGAAAATCCCTGACCAAAGTCTCAACCTCTTGGCCTCTTTTTCCCCAGCTAAGTCATTTTTTACAAGTTGAAGCCTCGGGGATCTCTTCCTAAAGGAAATTCACTTCCTCAACAGGGTTTATTCCCCAACAGAGTTTTTTCCCAGTCGAGTTCAAATTTCTCAACATACAACAATCAAATTCCCCAACTGATTATATTTTCCCCAGCTGAGTATATCTTCCCCAACCAAGGCCATCATCCCCAGCTGAGCCTATCTTCCCCAGCGGAGTATATCTTCTCCAGCCGAGGCTATTATCTCCAAACAGAATCTATCCTCCCCAAGCTGAGTCTGCCTTACCCGACTGAGTCTATACTCTCCAGTTTGAATTCCCCTTTCAAATTACAGCAAATCACAAGGCCACAACCCCTAATCCCGGTAAAGCCGTCAGCAAAGCCTTTATTATTTCCAAGAGATGCTATGAAACCTGGATCTGACCAGATATTAGCATAATTTCCAAGTTATTAATAAAGCCTAGACCCGACAAGATAACATTTTGACTTCTTCAATTACTGAAACCTGGACCCGGCCAGATAATAGTTTGAGTTATTGAAACCTGGACCCGACCAGATAATAGTTTGACTTCTTCAATTACTGAAACTTGGACCTGACCAGATAACAGTTTGAGTTACTGAAACCTGGACCCGACCAGATAACAATTTGACTTCCTCAATTACTGAAGCCTGGACCCGGCCAGATAACAGTTTAAGTATCTGAAACCTGGATCCGACCATATAACATAATCTCAATTCCAAAATGTCATGAAGCTTGGACCCGACCAGATAATAGTCTAACTCTTCAAATATATAGAAGAACCTGAACTCCATCCGACCAAGGTTTAACTTCTTTTCCCCATTAGAGTTGACTCTATATCCCCAACAAATGGATGAGAAACCTGGACCCGACCAAATATTAGTTTTCATTTCCACCATTTCAAGAAAGTCGTTGTGAAACCTGGATCCGACCAGATAACAATCACTCTCAGAGATTCGTTGTGAAACCTAGAAACCGACCAGATAACAGCTAAATCCCCAAACAGTTTATTGTGAAGCCTGGATCCGACCAGATAGCAGTTGACCTCATCAACCTCAGAAATATGCAAATCCTAGACCCGACCAGATAACAGTTTTTCAAACAATCGTTGTGAAACCTGGACCCGACCAGATAACTATTCAATGTCAAGGAGTTTTCTGCAAATCCTAGATCTGACCAGATAGCAGTTAATTCATCTCTTCCTCCAGTAAATTGACGTGAAACCTGGATCTGACCAGATAGCAGCCGACTACTTCATCCTCAGCAACTGTGAAGCCTGGATCCGACCAGATAACATCTGACATTTGAGCGATGTTCCCCATCAAAAGCATCCTTTCAACAAAATTTAAAGATATGCATATTCTTCATCTCTAGCAGGCAATCAGGGATTCAACCTCCCAGAATCTCCTCAGTAGTAGTAAGGGATTTATTTTCTCGGACAAAAACATATACCTCACATTCATACATCATAGCATGTACATACCACATCTGGTGAACATCATGCAAACATCTGCATTTTACTAACCCTTTTTCTCACAGGTAAAACATCAAGTTTTAGTAGAAATCAACAAGAGATTTGTGTTGACACTTCTTCTAGCATTTACCAACATTCCTCCAAATGGCATCTATAAGCCCATTCACCATCCATCTTCGAGTGCAAATTTCTGGGCACTCTAGTGTTCAATCATATTCCACCTTCAGATCACGAAAGGAAGACCAGCCAATCTACCAAACTATGTTCTAACAATCTCCCCCTTTTTGATGATGACAAAAACTTGTATGTTTTGATAGATTAATTAAGAACATAAAGAAGTAAAGTCTCCCCCTAAGTTGAATACTCAGATAAAGAAAAATACTTCCCTGAAGATGTTCTGATCAGAGTTTCTGATGAAGGTTTTGATACGTCCACTTGAAAGAAGTTACTTTCAGAGGTTGCTTTTCAAGAGATTTTTCCTGTTTTTCTTTCAGAGGATAACAATAAAAGTTATGATATTCAAAATGTTTGAGACTGAGTCTCGATACTGTTATATTTAAAATATCTTACGTTCTCCCCCTTTTTGCCAAGAATCAAAAAGAAATAAAAATATGTAAATCTAACAAAAAAGGATTTAGTGTTTAAAGTGGATTAAGATAAACAGAAGGATATAGATAAACATAAGATTGAAATAAGAAACAAATCACATAAATAAAACAATTTTTAGAGCTATGGTTGAGGAGGTGGAAGTCGTATGAACAAGGCTTCCAATAAAATCTTGATCTAATTATTTGATTCCTCTTGTTTCCCAAGCATCCCCTTAATTTCTTTTATAGTTTCATCTTGTTTGTCTAAGCTTTCCTTAAACACAAAATTTTCTTTCTTCAACTCCTCCAGAGTTTTCAACACAAGAGAGGAGGAGGTTGCTTTAGCAGAAGAGACCACATCTCAGAATTAACTGCAGCTGATTCTTGCTCAGGAGTTTCTTCGACAGCCTTGCCTTTGTCTTGAAACATGACCAGAGGAAGAGGATAAGGAGACAGTTTGTTATACTCTGATGTCTGAGGAGCTTCCCAAGGGGTGTTATCCAGAATAAAGAGGGGTTTCTTTACCCGGTGTCGTAGAAATTGATCCTTGAATACTTTCAGGCGATTGCAGAAGTTCTGTTGAGCGATTTCATAGTTGAGCTCTTTTAGCTTCATAGATTCAGAGTTAAACCATTTTATGAACTGATTCCAGTGAGAATCAGAAGCAACTAGGCTAATATTCTCAATGCAAGATAGCTTAAAGGAGTTAACCCATTCCTGTATTTCTGTTTCAAAGATCAGCAAAGATTTACCAAAATCTGATTTGGATATTTTTGGTGTTGGTTTAGGAACGACTATTTTCTGGGAACTTGTGACAAGATTGTCCCAAGCTTCTAAATCAATGATTATTCTAAGGGGATCTTCTGGGTAGTTATTGGGAGAGGGAGTGTCAAAAAGAATTATAGGTGAGTTAGGTGGTGTTGAAAGATAGGGAGATAGAATATCTGGAATGGCGAAAGTTTTTGATGAAGTTGTGGGGATTATTGGTGATTGAGAGATCACTAGAGGGAAAGTGATGCCTGGGATGGATGTCGTGGTATCAGAGTCAAAATTTGGATTTTTCGGTTTGGGGACCTTCAAAAAGTGGATCAAATTGATTAATATCAGAGAGAACTTGTGCAAGTTATGGCTGAGTCTAATCAAAATGGGTAGGAGGTGGGTTAATTAGAGGATTATTTGTAGGTATTGAGGTGTCAATATCTAAGTAAAAATCATCAAGGGTTTGAGGTGATGGATCTTCACCGAGTTTTGGAGATGAATGAGTTTTAGATGTTGATAAAAATATTGATTCAATAACAGAAACAAAAGACGAGTTACCTTTCTTTTTGGAAGCTTTAGGGGTTTTCTAAAAAGTTCCTTCTCCAGCAACATTCCTTTTTCTTGATTTTCAGGGAGCAACTTCCAGAGGTTGTTGCCTTAGATCAAGAATGTTCACATCTGGAATTGTACCATCACTCTTGTAGGCTTCTAGATACTTGAGAACAATTTCTGGAGATGAGTCTGCTTGAGTGAAGAGAGGAAAATCCTTCAGAGGCACTCTTTGGGTGGTGATGACTTCCTTGGTGGTGATTGTTGGATCATTATTAATAGTTTCAATAATCTTCATCTTCTTCAGATTCTTGGCTGTTGTACCCTAAAATTTTCCCTCTCATATTCCTCAAAACATTGCAAGAAAAATCTCCAAGTGGCTCAAGATTGCTCAAGAGTTCGACAGTCAAGCTATCTCCTAAGGCAGTCAACTCCAAATTAGGGTTTTGTGTTGCATCAAGATCCTTGAATTCAAATGACCTCAAGTGCTCCCCAATGTCCTAATATGCTCTCAAGATCATCCATGTCAAATTTCAAGCCTTGCAGAGGAAGTTTGCTTAGTCAATCACTCAAAGGGTCCAAAAATTGACTGTGCTAGGGCCAAAGTCAACTGTGACCTATAAACAGTAAAACTTCAATACTTTTTGTCAAAATTCTCATTTTGAAGGATATTTCATCATTTTATCAAGGGTTGATCATGATTCATCAAGGATTGCTCAAAATTCATCAAAACTCAAAAGTTGCTAAATTAGGGTTTTGCAGGAAAAGTCAACTCAACTTTGACCAAGCATACCTTTCTCATACTTTATGAGAAATGACCCATCCAAAGCTCATTATTAAGAGGATGCAATTCCCTACAATCCATATTCATACCCCAAGATCAGAAAATGCACTTACAAAAAGTTACAAATTTGGACATTATAGGTCATTTTTGAAAGTCAACAAAAACACCTTTTTTCCAAGTCTTATAACTTGAATATGGAATAGAAAAATTATATGAGACAAAAAGGGTTGGTTAGATGACATCTCAAGATTTCTAGAAAGTCAAAGAACACCTCCAAAAGTGCAAAATTGAAGAAGTTATGCATTGTTGAAGTTGGGCATTTTTGCAAAATTGCCAAAAGTCAACTATCCCCAAAACTTCAAATTTTGTCAAATGGGCCCATTCTTTTCCACTTGATTTGAGCTTTAATCATTGTCCAAGTGTCCTAGCTTCATCCATGAGCCCATATCTTATTTTTATTATTTAATTTGATTTTTAATTAAATTTATTCACTTTAAATCAAATAAAACCATATAAAATCAAAAGTATTTATAACTCATGATTTTTTGGTTGATTTAGGCTTTGAATACAGCTATTATGTGAGTCAAATTCGCATCAAGTGCATTGGTTACAAGAAGATATGATTTAGGCCAAATTTGGAAGGTTGTAATGGTGGAATCAAATCCAATTCATGAGCATTGATATGGATAGATTTGTACCAAGTTTCTTACCCTAATGCAATATACATTACATAAGGAAGGCAAAGGCACTAAAATATAGGTTGGAGGCTGCAAGAAGAGGCAGAACAAAAGTTTGAAAAAGTGGTAAAAAGCTTGAATTCGAGATCATAACAAGAGGCGTTTTCAGAAGCCAAAAGCTATCCCAATCGCTTCCTGGGTGTTCACTCAACCTTCCTGGGTCAAGAGCAAGCGTTCTCACATACCACAAAGCACTGTAAGTGTCACGAAAATCACCTTGGTTCTTGAATTCGTGATTCATTGTTCTTGCATCATTTGAACAAATTGCTTGCATATTCGTAACCCTCATGACATTTGTAAACTTTTTGCATTATTCAATTTCATTTATAGGCGCTGTAACCCCAAAACACCATAGCTAGGGTTGCGTGTTTGTTTTTAGGGATTTCTTTTTCAGGAAAAATCAGGACTTAAGAAGGACATAATGTTAATCAAGAAGCCAAGACGAACTCAACCATGTTTTTGGAATTGATTTATGTGGCCTAGGGAAGATTTTAGAGCAAGCTTGCGTATTTAGCTGCGGATCCAAATCCGCAGGTGATATTTGCAGGATTTGGAGGTAGAAGACGACGAGCTGTCATTCTCCCATTGGCCAATTCAAATTAATTTTCGCGCATTTTTATTTTCTGGCATATAATTTGTTTTGTTTATATTATAATTTCTTTGTATTTTACTAACAATAGAATCAAAGCAGTGCAGTGGCAAGCGTGCAAGCATATCATTTCAGGACCTGGGTTCGAATCCCAGGTCCCCCACTTTCATTCATAATTTTATTTTTCAGGTGATTTGGTGCATTTTCCTTGCTAAAGCGTACCGTGCACCTCCATACATCTAGTAGCCAGATGGCCAAAGGCCAGATCTGGTGGTCCAAGAGTGAATGTCCACATGAAGCCAAGTCAGCGCATACACACAAAATCCAAGAAAAGTCAACAAGGTCAGATCCAATTGGGCCTCAGCATTGCTATATACACCACAAAATTCAGGCTCAAACCTCTTTTCTCTCTTATTTATTTATTTTGTTTTAATTAATTGTTTTATTATATTTTATTCAATTACTAACCAATCAAATTTCTTTTTCTTTATAAAACAAAATCACAAAAAATATTTTTTATCAAATTAAACTTTAGCTTTTATTTTTATTAATAAATACTAATAAATCAATTTAGGTTTTAATTCTAGAATAATTTTAATATATTTTTGTGAATAATTAAAATTAACTAGACTTAATTAGGTTTTACTAATTCAATTAATTTTTATTTTTTTCTTAAAATACCAAAATCCAAAATATTTATTAATTAATTCATTAATGTAGTAATTAATTTAGATTTATTTCTTTCTTAAAATAAAAACCAAAAAGAGATTTTTTCTTTAAAGGGTCAAAACCCTAGAACTTTGCGCTCGATTTAATTTCCCGCACGCGATTTATTTTCTTTTATCCATTTATGTATCTGCTCCGGTTTGTAATAGTTTAATAGGACTTTTACTATTTTTAATCGCTTTATTTATTTTTTAAAGGGGTTGTCTTTGGCGATATAAATACCCGACGCCTTGTAATTTAAATTCCGCAATTTATTTTCCGCAAATTATAATTGTTAGATGTTTGATAATAGGATGGCATGACAAGACTGAATGTTTTAACCTAAAATCGACTTAGATCACCATTAACATGTACAAAGATAAAATAACTGAAAACGACACACTCGCACATGCGCACTCTTAGTATACACCCCACTTGGTTGCCTTCGTACGCGGTCATTGAGTATAGGTCACTTTAGAGATCGTCCTCTTGTCTAAAGATCATAGTCACCTCGAAACGGTTGCCTCAGATATTTTTGCCTCAAAACAAATGATCTAAGACATTAGGGTTACCGCTAAGGCGTCCTAACATTGCTTTAGTGACCGCACGTCCCTTAATCGAATTGACCCTTAAACTCCAACGACGATGCTACCTACTCATCAATAGTGGGATGGCATTTTCTAAAGGAAGATAGCATAGAACGATTCCTTTTTCGAGTAGGTAGATGGTTCTTAAGTACTTGCTCTTTCAAGAAACAAAAAAAAACTTTTCACACTTACACTTTTCGAACAAAGTTTTCAAAAACACTTCATACGCTCTTGAGGACAGAAGCAAGAGTTAAATTGAAGTTTTCAAAACAAAAACTTTTTCAAACCCACAAGCACAAAGAAAGCAATTTTGAAAACAATATAAACAAGTACCTAAGAGCCCGTGGATAACCACTGATAGAAAGGGTGCTAACACCTTCCCTTTCTATAATCTAACCCATAAACCCGAGAAATATCTCGAAAAAGGAATTTTTCTGTGCTTTTTTCCTTTCCTTGTTGGATAAAATAAAAGTCGGTGGCGACTCTTGCTTACCGCGACATTTTGCAAAAACAAACGCAAAACGCAAACCAACGTTCCAAAAACAGTCAGTTCTTTCCCACCGTATCACAGAACTGGCGACTCTGCTGGGGACAATATTATAAGTGGGGTGTTGTTGGCTGAAGATTTTGATAATATTATTAAAAGCCAAGCGAATTGAACATTTCGATCGAAATGAAACAAAGCGTCATGTTTCGAATTAGCAGAAGCAGTGTTTCGAATAAGCATATTAAAGCTTAAAGCTTCAAGTGGCAATTATGGGAACATATCTAAAGAAATCTCGAAATAA
This sequence comes from Vicia faba, assembly GCA_948472305.1. Lineage (NCBI taxonomy): Eukaryota > Viridiplantae > Streptophyta > Magnoliopsida > Fabales > Fabaceae > Vicia > Vicia faba. Next base: position 107,934,234 of record OX451741.1, read on the forward strand.
CAACAAGGTTGTGTCTGAGAAGTACGTTCGAAACAGAGAAGTACCAAAGCATTTGAAATTCAAATGGAAGCGGGACATTCGAAGTTTGAAATTTATGTGCTGGAGCATTTGGAGACACGTGGAAAGAAGAGAGAGGCATTGTTCTGCATGTTCTGAACGTGGCATAATCCTATAGCAAGACCATTATGGTCGAATTAGTATAAATAGAAGTCTTAGTATTAGGATTTCGTGTGTCATATCTATTGTACTAAATACTCAGTAACATTCAAACTACCACATGGCAAGGGAAACGAATGCAAGAGCAATGTACGTATGATAGCACCACATATTTATGATTTAATGAAAACCTTTTATCATTTCCAGCACTTTCCTTTATCTTTCTGTCAAATAACATTTATAAGTTTTCTCATTTAAAGTCTTTTCACTTCGAAATCTCTTCATTAAAGCTTTATATTTCAATGCTTTCTTTACATTTCAAGCACTTTACATTCTAGAAAACTGTCATACTTTCCATGCCTTTACCTTCAAGCTTTATCCTTCGAACGCATATTTTTACTTAAAGTCATTTACAGATTTCTTGCATTAAACGCTTTCTTCATATTTCAAATCTTTTACGTTCCAGAACATCTTTTACATTAACTATTTTTATAATTCGAAACCATTTACTTCCCTTTTATGCAATTTTACATGTCTTTACAATTAACATTTATTCATGCAACTTAGTTTCGTACACGCACATTTTGATTACATCTTTAGACCTTTAAGAGAGAAATCGAGATAAGCCAAACACCTATACAACACTCAAATAACAACCATGAATATCTGTTCGATCATGAGAGTAACCCTAATGACCAAGGAATCCTAGGATCAATCTAGTCGATCCTGTGAGTTACCAGAGGAATTAAATAACAGTCAGAAAGTTTATTCGATAGTTTGGAAGACTAGCGGTTATTTACCAGAAATCACTGGAAACAAATTGGCACACCTGGTGGGACCAATAATTGGACATTAGAAATAAATATTGTTGAGACATAACCATTATAAAAACATTGGAACCTAAGAAGTTTGCTGTTTTATGAACCTGAGAAGTGGTAAAATAACCAACAGCAACCAACCTTTATCCAGAAGAAAACGTTTGGCCAAAATTTCTAATTCTGACAATCAACAAGGGGAACAAAATGCCCCACATACAACAGGCACTAATGTGTCCACTTCGATCGGAACATCTAATGTGATCCCTTCGAATGCATAGTCTGTTGCATCTTCAACCAGTAATATAGCCACCAATGGAGTAAGTGGCATATCAACTAATAGTTCGATCTTAGGAAATACTGGAACCATTGGTTACCCTGGGGGATTCGTTCCACCATCAGGGACACAATCCCATTTCGCCACTCCATTAACTAGACCACCCGGTTTTGATGGAAATAGAACCAGAAATTCCTCTTATGGAATGCCGACATCTTTTATAGCAGGTTTACACAATTCCACATCGAATTCATCTCCACAATTAGGGTCTGGGTCTGGGGCGAATCAGTTTATGACAAATAACCAAGGATCAGTGGGTTATAGCACAATGCTTATTTTAACCACAGAAAACCAGTTGGCTTTTAGGCAATTGATGGATGACAGTAACCATAATATGATAGGGGTGTTAGCACAAACCATGCAGGAGATATTTTCCCCAATTGTGCAAAATGTGACTGTGACAAACAGGGAAAACGCTGACAACATGAGTCGAATAGCAGATTTCTTTGCTCCCCCATAAAGGCGTAGGCAGAATCAGGCGGGATTTCGAGCAAACATGCCTGTTATAGAACAAATTGCTAACGACCCAATTTATAGACCACCCAGAGAAGAAGTTAACTTAGGGGCCAGGGCACCAAGGTTAGAAGCCCCAATAATCCCAGGCCCACAAAGAGAAATTATGGAACTAGGGGCAAGGGTCGAAAGGCTAGAAGCCCCAGAGTTTCGAGAAGAACAACCTAGGGGAGTTGTCCTGGTTGGTCAAAATCAAGATGCCGATGCTGTCGTTCATAGAATTCGAAACGATAACATCTTGGCAGAAAACAATCTAACCACCATGATAGAGAGAGTCATGGCCCAGAATGGCCTCAACACAGGAATGAGAAGGCCAAATTATGCTTCTCCTATATTAGATTGCATAATGCATACTGATTTACCAAGGGGATATAAAGTCCCTAAATTTACAAAGTTCGCTGGGGATACCAATGAGTCAACAGTCGAACACATAGCGAGATATCTAACGGAAGCGGGAGATATAGCCAATAATGAAGATCTCAGGATCAAATACTTCCCAAGTTCCTTGACTAAAAACGCCTTCACATGGTTTACCACTTTGCCTCCTGGGTCCATTGACACTTGGGCTCTCTTGGAGAGATTATTCCATGAACAATTTTACATGGGACAGTCGAAAATAAGCTTGAAGGAATTAGCCAGTGTCAAGAGAAAGTTCACCGAACCCATAGATGATTATCTGAACAGATTTAGGCTTTTGAAATCCAGATGTTACACAGTAGTGCCTGAACATGAGTTAGTCGAAATGGCCGCTGGTGGTTTGGATTACTCTATTCGAAAGAAACTAGATACTCAATATTTAAGGGATATGGCTCAGTTAGCCGATAGGGTTCGACAGGTCGAAAGGCTAAAGGCCGAAAAAGCCAGAGTCTTTAAGAATAGCAAGAAAGAAAGGATTTCCTATGTTGGAACTGAGGAAGCAGAAGAATATCCTGAATTCGAATTCGAAGAGGTCGAAATCGACCTCGCTGAATTAAAACAGGCTCCGCCTTATTCCTGCAAATTATTGGTTCCCACAAAAGGGAAAGAGATTGTTGAAAACGAGAAAAGTGACAAATTCCCAAAGAAGGTTTATACCTTCGATGTCACTAAATGTGACGAGATTTTTGACTTACTTGTCAAAGATGGCCAACTAATTGTGCCATCAAATGTCAAAATACCTCCTTTGGATCAGAGAAAGAAGAGAGGATTTTGCAAATATCATAGTTTCCGAGGCCACAAAACCTCACAATGTTTTCTTTTCAGGGACCTAATTCAAAATGCAATCAAGGATGGCAGACTAAAGTTCGCTGATAAGGTAAAGATGAAAGTGGACGAAGATCCCTTGGACGTCGCAGACACCAACTACTCCGAGCCTACACGCATTGGAGAGATCAACATGGTGGAAACTGATCAAAGCGACGCCCTAACAGGAGAGAAGGGTATTGAAACTGAAAACTGGGTGATGGTCGAAGTCAATAAGGAGGTCACTGAAGACATCCAGAAGACGCCAGAGACTTCGATTGCAGCACCTGTAGCTGTTGCAAGAGAAACCCAGGCTACTGAAGGCCAGGGAAATCAAAACCAAGAACTAACACAAGTCACTGAAGGCTTGAGGCTGGAATTGGAGAAAGTCCAAATCACGAAGCCAATTTCCCCTCAGAAGGAAATATGGGACACTCTAGGGGAACCCAGTGGAAAATTTGACTATTTGGTCAAATATTCTGCCCCAGAGAGTTCGAAGGTTCAGATTGAGGATATAAAGCCCACAGGATGGGGCGATGATGAAGCTAAGGGGGAAGATGTTGAGATAAATATGGTGGATATGGAAAGACCTCGCTCTGAGATGGAGGAAGTAGAAAAATACTTAGAAAAAGAAAAATATAGAATGGAGGATAATCACACTGAAGATGCTAGTCTCAAGGATTACCTCATGACATGCCACAAAGGAGATTCAGGCATGATATTATGCCCTAGGTGCAGCATCCTCTGCAATCAAAGAATCGCTGCGAATTTCGAAAGGGTACAGAGGACTCGAACTGGCAACAACTGACGCCAGGATAACCAGCTTTTTAGGTGTTATCCTAAGGCTAGATAAAGTTTGCTGGAATTTGTGTTTCGCTGCTACAAAGGGGCAACCAAGTGCTTGATTTGCCCAAGGTATTCTGCTGTGTATGACCAAAGCATGGCCAGAGCCTTCGAAACGATTCCATTCGCCCCTTGCTGGAACCATCAAGAAACTGTCCAGATGGGCCCACGTTTCGACAGCAGACACAAACAGCGAAGGCCTGATAGCCCTCACCCCAAGGCTGCTCGAAGAGTGACTTTCAGACTCCCTGCTGAAGTGCCAACCGATAGATGGTTACAGGTCAGAAATGACAAAGGCAAAGATAGATGGAGAAACGCCGAACGAAATGCACGCCACGCTGTGACATACAGAAGGCAATTCAACACAGCAAAAAGGGAGGAGGTGAGATTAGAAAATTATAAAGGAAGGAACCCCATGTCAAGATCCCAGTGGCGCAGACAGCAAAGGATTCGAAAGGCTGAGAGGGAAGCTGTGGCAAACAAAGGGGTTACTTCAACAAAGAACCAAGGTGAATCTAGCACCAACAAACCAAAAAATCAAACTGAAGACAAACCTCCAGTCAATAGGAGGCTTTTCTCTGAAGTACAACGGGATGAACCAAAGGAATACACTCCAGGCCCAGAAGAGGACGAAGATATGATAACAGATAACTTCGAATCGGAGGGGGAGTCTTCATTCAACCTAAACTGTAACGTGGTGTCTGTGCTTCCCTGCGAATTTGGGCAGGAAACCGAAATCGATGAATATGAGGAGGAAGACACCACAGATTTGATGAAACATAGGCCTGTGTGCTACTATGTGATGGATAATGGGGCTGTTGAGGAACAAAATGTGTTCTTCGAACGTCCAGAACCTGCTATGAAGAACCATCTCAAGCCACTTTTTATTTGGGCGAAAGTTGGTGTCCATGGTGTGAACAAGGTTCTAGTAGATGGGGGTGCTGCAGTAAATTTGATACCCCATTTCATGCTGAAAAGATTAGAGATCCGCGAAGGAGACATCAAGCCCCATAATATGGTTCTGTCCAATTATGAGGGAAAAGTGGGCAAAACACTGGGAGTGGTCCAGTTGGAATTGACAATAGGCTCAAGCTGTAGGCCCACCATGTTTATGGTGATCGAAGCCAAGGCCAACTATAACTTATTGCTGGGAAGGGAGTGGATCCATGACGTGGGGCAGTTCCTTCGTCAATGCATCAGCGACTAGTTCTGTGGAGAGATGATGGAATCGTGGAAAACATCGAAGCAGACCAGAGTTACTTTATGTCAACAGTCAATTTAGTTGACAAGAGGGATTATGATAAAAATCTGGCAAAGATTGCTCCGTGTGTTCCAAATGATGAGATTAATGAAACCAGAAACGCCCACTACTACATGACCCTCCGCCATGATGGCCTTTACTGGGATAGAATAATAATCAATGAAGAAGAGGGAGTCGAAAGCACTATACAAAAACGGCCAGCAGGCTGGGACTTCGACAACCTTATCCATGACTGAGTCCACTTTTTTCGAAAGGATTTCGGCCTATATGTGTGAAAACGAATCAAAAGCGGCCTTAGAGGCTGAAATAAATAAATCAACTATAAAGATGAACGAAGCAAGAGGGGATGGCTCGAAATGTTCACCCTTCAGAGAATTTGAGATGGATCAAAGGTTGGATGCCATCTACGATAAAGAACCCTTAGGCTTCGAAAGGGACCCCATAAGCTCAGGTGCCAAAATGTTGGCACAAGATCCACTCGAAGAAGTCAACTTAGGGGATGAAAAAACTAAAAGAATAACCTACATAAGTGCAAAACTCAGCCCAGGCCTCAAGAAGGAAGTAATCGAAGTCCTCAAGGATAATAAAGATTGCTTCGCATGGGATTATGACGAGATGCCTGGTTTAAAGAGGGAGTTGGTCGAACACAGACTGCCAATCAAAGATGGCAAGAAGCCCATCAAACAAACTCCCAGAAGATTCGCACCAGCGGTTCTCACAAAAATTAAAACTGAGATCGAAAGGTTGCTGCGTTGCAAATTCATCAGAACAACAAGGTACGTTGAATGGTTAGCAAACATAGTACCTGTCATTAAGAAAAATGGTTCTTTAAGAATTTGCATAGATTTTAGGGATTTAAATACTACAACCCCTAAAGATGAATATTCCATGCCTGTGGCAGAAATGCTAGTAGATTCTACTGCAGGGTTCGAATACTTGAGTATGTTAGATGGATACTCTGGGTATAATCAGATTTTCATTGCTGAAGAAGATGTTGCAAAGACAGCATTTCGTTGCCCAGGAGCCTTAGGCACCTACGAATGGGTGGTGATGCCTTTTGGTTTAAAGAACGCTGGGGCAACTTATTAAAGGGCAATGAATTCAATTTTTCATGATTTCATTGAAACCTTCATGCAGGTGTATATTAATGATATAGTCATCAAATCTATATCTGCAGAAACACATTTGCATCATTTGAGCCAATCATTCGAGCGAATGAGAAAACATGGCTTAAAAATGAATCCCCTTAAATGTGCATTTTTTGTGCAGGCTGGAGATTTTCTTGGTTTTGTGGTTCACAAGAAAGGGATTGAAATCAACCAGAACAAAACCAAAGCCATAATGGAGACGGAAGCACCTACGTCAAAAAGGGAGTTGCAATCTCTGCTAGGGAAAATTAACTTCCTCAGAAGATTCATTTCGAACCTGAGTAGAAGAACCCAAGCTTTCTCTCCGTTACTCCGTCTAAAGAAAGGCCAAGCCTTCGAATGGAACGAAGCTCACCAGGAGGCATTTGACAGGATAAAAAGATACCTCTCTCATCCTCCTATTTTGTCTCCACCTTCATGGGGAAAGCCCATGAGATTGTACATATCTGCCTCTGAAGTTAGTATAGGTAGTATGCTAGCACAAGAAGATAGCAATGGCATCGAAAGAGCCATATACTATTTAAGTAGAGTGCTAAATGATGCAGAGACCATATATAGCAATTTAGAAAAGCTATGTCTCTGTTTGTATTTCTCTTGTATGAAACTCAAGTATTATATAAAGCCTGTTGATGTTTATGTTTCATCTCATTTCGATGTCATTAAACATATGCTTTCAAAACCAATAATGCATAGCAGAGTTGGTAAATGGGCTTTAGCCTTAACAGAAGATTCTTTGACTTTCATGCCTTTAAAAGCTATGAAAGGTCAAGTGATTTCTGACTTCATTGTGGACCATTCTTTGGTTGAGGAGACTGTCATGAGTTACGTCGAAATGCAACCATGGAAATTATACTTTGATGGTTCAACCCACAGGAATGGAAGTGGCGTTGGAGTCCTTCTGATTTCTCCTGAAGGAATTCCAACAAAATTCAAGTATAAATTAGATGGTCCTCGTTGCTCGAACAACGAAGCTGAGTATGAAGCGCTCATTGTTGGACTTGAAGCTTTGTTGGAATTGGGGGCAACCAGAGTCGAAATTAAAGGAGACTCTGAATTAGTGGTCAAGCAAATCACAAAGGAATATAAGTGCATAAAGGAAAACTTAATGGTATACTTCGTCATAGTCAATAGGCTATTGAGGAAATTTGAATACATGGATATTCAACACATACCAAGAATAGAGAACCAAGAAGCAAATGACTTAGCGCAGTTGGCTTTAGGTTATAAAGTGTCTACCAAGAACTTTAAGGATTTAGTTGAATTAAGGGGTAGAGTTATGGCTACTAGATTCACACCATCGGATCTGGAAAGTATGAAATTGGGATATGCTGAGAAACAGGGATTCGAAATATTAGCCATAAATACTTTGTCAGATGCAGATTGGGGAAGTCCACTGAAGAGTTATTTAGCAGACCCAACTCTAAACGTGGATAGAAAGACAAAATACCGAGCATTGTCATATCTCCTCATGGGGAACGAATTGTTTAAAAAGACCCAAGAGGGTGTATTATTGAAATGCCTAGGAGAAAGTGAGGCATATTTAGCATTATCAGAAGTCCACAATGGGGCATGTGGGGCACATCAAGCAGGCCATAAAATGAAATGGCTGTTATTTCGATACGGCTTGTATTGGCCTAGCATGCTCAAAGATTGCATAGACTTTGCTAAAGGATGTGAGGAATGTCAGAAACATGCAGGGATTCAACATGCCCCTGCAAGTGAGTTGCATTCGATCATCAAACCATGGCCATTTAGAGGATGGGCATTGGATTTGATAGGAGAAATAAATCCTGCTTCGTCCAAAGGACAGAAATACATCTTGGTAGGAATAGATTATTTTACCAAATGGATCGAAGCTATACCACTGATAGTTGCTGATCAAGAGGCTATTATTGAGTTTATACAAAAACACATTATCTATAGGTTCGGATTGCCAAAGAGCATAACCACAGACCAAGGCTCTGTGTTTACTGGTAGAAAGATGCAAGAATTTGCCCAAGAAATGGGATTTAGATTGCTAACGTCAACGCCATATTATGCTCAAGCAAACGGTCAAGTCGAAGCAGCTAATAAAGTGATAATAGGATTAATCAAAAAGCATATTGGCAAAAATCCAAGAAACTGGCACAAAACTTCGGACCAAATATTATGGGCTTGTAGAACATCTCCTAAGGAAGATACTAACACTACGCCTTTCCAACTCACATTTGGTCATGATGCAGTGTTGCCAGTAGAAATTCATCTACAATCAGTTTGAATTCAGAGACAAAACGAAATCCCAACTGCATTATACTGGGAAATGATGATGAATGAATTAGTTGAGTTGGACGAAATTAGATTACATGCATTGGAAATTTTGATGAGACAAAAAGAAAGAGTGGCCAGAACATACAACAAAAGGGTGAAGAAAAAAGTATTCTTTATTAATGACTTAGTGTGGAAAGTCATATTGCCCATGGACAAGAAAAATAAAGCATTAGGAAAATGGTCACCTCATTGGGAAGGACCTTTTCGAATATTAAAAGTATTCTCAAACAATGCATACGAAATCGAAGAACTGGTGGATGATAAACGTATCCTAAAGGTTAATGGGAAATATTTAAAGAAATATAAGCCACGCCTGCAGGAGATTCGAATAGTAACAACGTAACCAAGATATTATAAAAGGCCAAAATGGCAAGATTAGATGCCAAAATGGCGTTGTTCGAATATTACATATAAGAAACCAAGATTGTAGTTAAATAAACATCAAAATCTAGAAATAAGAGTTATTTTTCAATCGGTTGAAAGTGCTTCGAAATGATTCAAGCTTCTGCTGAGCGAAACGCCTGGCTCCTTCCAAGGTTGCCACTTCTCCTTTAAGTTGTTCTGCAGTCTCCATCTCTGCAAGCCCCTGGTTGAGAAGCTCTTCGAATTGGTTACCAGCAGTATTGGTTTCGAAGGCTATTTGTTGTTCTTTAGCCTCCTTAACCTTCTGTTGAAGTTCCAGAATCTGCCTTTCCCAAAGAAGTATGGACTCAGCTCGAGCCTCATAATCAGTTTTCGCCTGCTTCAGATGCATAGCTTGATCCTCAGCTTCTTGAGAGAGTTTCGAAGTTTGTTCATAAGCAGCATCCATTGCAATACGTTTCTCTTGAACCTTCTTGGCAGCAGATTCGTCTTGGAGAAGGTAACCAGTTACGTTGTCCAGCAAAGCCTGAAGATCGAACAAGAGAGTACTAACTGGCAAGGAGCAGGTAGAAAGATTGACCTTTGTAAGCAACTCCTTCATAGTATAGCAAGCAGTACTATCTTGCTTGAGCACTTCTAATATATCCACATTAAGAATTGTTTTCCTAATCTTATTAAGAAGTACAATTCTTTCATCTGTGGGAAGAGGATAGCTGGTCGAACTTGTGCCAGCCCTAGCAAGTGTGACGTCCCTTTGAGCCAGCTTTGCCTTCATGTACCCAATAGGGTCATTTCGTCTCAGAAGTGCAAGCTCCTCGTCAGTCATTCGAGACAAAGAGGATTGAGGGAGTTCCACACGTAGGGGAGTCACGTCCATTTCAACCTCCATGGGTTCGTTGGTTGCATCACCATCCCCTTCATTCGTTTCGTGCTCTTGGTCTTCTTCATCATCATCCAAGTCCACCACTTCGATGCCTTCCTTTTCACTGCTATTTGCGTTGGACTCCGTCCCAGCAGTCGAACCGTCATTGGCATTCTCCTCCTCAGACTCTTCGTCTGCAGATTCTTTGTCTCTTTGCCCAGAATCAGCTTTCTCTCCTTCAGTTTGAGTGTCCTTTGGTTCCTCTTGAAGAGTTTCAAGAGGAGACTTTTGAAGAGAATCTCTTTGCAAATCCTCTGTAGATGTTTGAAGTGGTATTTCGTTTGTTTCTTTTAGAGGAATAGAGGTGCCTTGATCATCCTGCTGTTCAGAAGTTCCAGCCAGAACCGCCATATTAGACGAACCTTTATTCTGTACAAGGTTGCTGGAATCTCCTTGAGGAGAGGAATTGAGTGGAGCAGCAGCTTTGGATGGTGAGTTCGAAATAGTGGAAGCTGGATTCAATATGTTCTGCAAGGAGCAACAGAATGTTAAAAAACATGCACCAAGGTAATAAGAAGTTATTATTGTCAAAAAGATTTAAAAGTTTAATTTACCTGTGGACTCTCGGAGGAGAGGTTACTAGCTATGCGTTCCAACATTGTGTTGGAGGTCGAAGGTGGAATTTTGGATTTGGGTGAGGGAGCAGCATCCCTGGAATCTAGTCCAGAGACACTAGTTGGAACGGTATCTTTCGAAATATCTTTCTTTGGCTTCTTCTTCGAAGTAGTTGTTAAGTTTCCTCCAGCCTTGGGGTCTTCCCCAGTGGTGCTTGATTTCCGCTTCTTGGGAGTAGTAGGAGGAAGCTTATTGGTCTGAAAGGATTTAAACAAAGAGTTAGATGCAAACCATAAAACATGAGTGAATTCGAAACATCAAGGCTAAGTGATTACCGTTGGAGTTGGAACACTGGTTGTTGTTGGTATTGTTGTTGTTGTTGTGGTTGCAGCAATAGTGGTTGTTTCGGGTGGAGTCACTTTGTCAGTAGTTTCGATGGAGGCTTGAGAGGCACTCCCTTCTTTCGACTTCGAGGCAGCTGTCTTTATCCTGATGGCTGAAAATCGAAACAATTAAAGCAAAGGTTAAAGATATGGAAAATAAAAGACGTTTGAGATTTTCCCAAGCATTCGCACCTATGCCTTGATCAGATTTAATTGACATGGCAGAAAGGTCGTATCGAAGGTGTCCTCGGAAATCATGAAGCCAGTGTCGAGCCCATGTCACAGTCTCAGATGGCTTTGGTTTCCTTTGAAGATGTTTGAACATCTCTTTGCAAGTGAACCACCAAGGATATGGGGGAAACCAAGCCAGAGCCAGTTCTGAGGTAGGTAATCTGGGAAATTTAGGTGGATGCATTTCGAATGCCAACCTATACCTATCCTCAGGTGACAACCTTGAAGGAAGTTTTAACTTAGAAACTTTTTGTTTAAATTTTTCCTTCAAGGTCTCAGCCGCTTGATGCACAGTGGAGTCCAAGCGCGTGGGGTCATAAGTAGTTTCAAAATAATTTTGGAAAGCTTTAATCTCTTTGGCATGAGTAAACATACCTTTCTTTGCTGGTACCTGCACATCGAAGGCATCAATTAGTTTATGTTGAATTGTAAGTGTATCGAACATATAAGTTTAATAAAACTTGGTCCACCATTCCAGAAACCCTTTAGCTGTGAGATGGGTAGGTTCGAAGGTTATCAGCTTAAATTGGGCAAAGCCTTGATATTGTTCTTGCTGTATTTTGGCTTCCCGTGCCTTGAAAGTTCGCCCAGAAGTAATGGAACTCTCAGTGTGGAATAAAGGTTCAGGAATGAGTTGGCATAAGCCAAACTGTCTCGAAACAAAATTTGGATGGTAAGCAAAAAGAAAAATATGGTTCTTGGCTGGAGTTATTCTTGAAGAAATGAGTCTAGGTAGCAAAAAGGCTCTCCATACATCCTGAATCTCCTTTCTCTTGATAGCTTCTGAGAGAGCCATGGTGAACCAAGAAGGTCCATGAGCCCTCGAAGCAAAAGGCGCCATGCTCTCTTCGAACTTGTGCCTTTTGGAGAATATCATGATGTACTTCGAGAATTGGACTTTGAAGTCATCTTTGTCGTCATTTGGAGTTAATCTTCGAAGCCTAGTGCCTTCGACTATCCTATCAGTTATCTCAGGGTCTTGTTCATCAATGGTGTTAGCAGTTGACAAGGAGGGTTCGAACATGGCATTTAGCCATAGTTGAAGTAACCAAAAAGGGCCAGCCAACAGAATATTCTTGGAGGTATGGGATTTGAGGCTCGAAACAGCTGACCTCAAGCTTTCATAAAGGTCAACTAAGAGCAGTTCACTTAAGCACACTTTTCGATTTTCATGCAAATCCCTAGCTAGAGGAATAAACCTACTGGCTACCTGTAGGGATCTACTGCAGAAAACGTATCTTGACAGCCATAGGGTTAAGAAAGCAATGTGTTCTACGTCAGACACATTGTCTCCCTCAACATGGTAGTGACTGATAAACTTGGAAAAACTTGCTAGCTTGACTTCGAAGTCAATTATGCTTGAGTGTTCTTCGTTGTCAGGTATGTATGTTTCTCCTACTGGCGATATCCCAGTGATGGCCGCTATGTCGAAGAAGGTGGGGGTGATCATTCCACCTGGGAGATGGAAAGTATTATAGGTACTGTCCCAGAAATAGAGGGACGTGAATAGCAGAGGGTGGCTGTAGGTGAAACCAGGCTTCGATAGCTTAATCAAATTATAGATACCTAATTCTTCCCATTGCTGGGATTTCTTAGCTTCTACTTTCTTGAACCAGTTTTGATAAGAAGTATCGGAGGTGGGGCAAGATCAAAACGGCTTAAAATTACTTTTTACATAGTCCAAAACAAAGGGGTCCTTAGGAGGAACAGTTGGGTTTTCTATGGTGTTTGAGCCAGAAGATTTTATTGCCTTAGGGGCGTCCATTTTGTTAAACAAAGGTTTGAAACTATAGCAAACTGGGAAAGTCGTCCTGGTATCTTTTAATATTTCAAAAACCGTAAGAGGGCCATTTAAAGCTAACCTCTTACCAACAACGGTGGTAGGAATGAGTACCTGTGACGCATACAACATTTCTTTTTCCTTTGAGATCATCTGAGGAGCAAGAACGGATTGACCTTGGTGAGTGATAATCTTACTTTCCATGGTAGTTCCTGCAATTTTTCCTTTCTTCTTGGAAACTTTCTTGAGTTGGGATGAAGTAGAAGAAGACATTTTTGAAAGATGTTGAAAGCTTAGGTTTTTGGCGAGAGAAGGAGGGTAAAAGATTCAGAGTGTGAAAAGAAAAGAAAAAGATTAAGTTGGTGATGTTTTATAATGGGGAAGTTTAAGCATCCACTGAATAAGGGTGTGATACATGGAAGTCATGGGTTGGTGTGATGAAGAGGTGGCGTAAAGTTAACATGGGTAATAGGCGTGATTTAAAGATAATCATTGTTTGTAACTGCACCATACTGTGAAGTGGCTCCAGGCGGTTAAGGAATCCAAAAAGTTTTATGATTGACGTGACTGGAGTCAAATGCATTAAATGTTACGATGATTCGAAGGTCGCATCAAAATCTTGTGTAGACGTTTAAAATAGGTATTTCTCAGAGAGATCAAAATACATATTTTAAAGGGGAAATTTGTTGGCTGAAGATTTTGATAATATTATTAGAAGCCAAGCGAATTGAACATTTCGATCGAAATGAAACAAAGCGTCATGTTTCGAAGTAGCAGAAGCAGTGTTTCGAATAAGCATATTAAAGCTTAAAGCTTCGAGTGGAAATTATGGGAACATATCTAAAGAAATCTCGAAATAACAACAAGGCTGTGTCTGAGAAGTACGTTCGAAACGGAGAAGTACCAAAGCATTTGAAATTCAAATGGAAGCGGGACATTCGAAGTTTGAAATTTATGTGCTGGAGCATTTGGAGACACGTGGAAAGAAGAGAGAGGCATTGTTCTGCATGTTCTGAACGTGGCATAATCCTATAGCAAGACCGTTATGGTCGAATTAGTATAAATAGAAGTCTTAGTATTAGGATTTCGTGTGTCATATCTATTGTACTAAATACTCAGTAACATTTAAACTACCACATGGAAAGGGAAACGAATGCAAGAGCAATGTACGTATGATAGCACCACATATTTATGATTTAATGAAAACCTTTTATCATTTCCAGCACTTTCCTTTATCTTTCTGTCAAATAACATTTATAAGTTTTCTCATTTAAAGTCTTTTCACTTTGAAATCTCTTCATTAAAGCTTTATATTTCAATGCTTTCTTTACATTTCAAGCACTTTACATTCTAGAAAACTGTCATACTTTCCATGCCTTTACCTTCAAGCTTTATCCTTCGAACGCCTATTTTTACTTAAAGTCATTTACAGATTTCTTGCATTAAACGCTTTCTTCATATTTCAAATCTTTTACGTTCCAGAACATCTTTTACATTAACTGTTTTTATAATTCGAAACCATTTACTTCCCTTTTATGCAATTTTACATGTCTTTACAATTAACATTTATTCATGCAACTTAGTTTCGTACACGCACATTTTGATTACATCTTTAGACCTTTAAGAGAGAAATCGAGATAAGCCAAACACCTATACAACACTCAAATAACAGCCATGAATATCTGTTCGATCATGAGAGTAACCCTAATGACCAAGGAATCCTAGGATCAATCTATTCGATCCTGTGAGTTACCAGAGGAATTGAATAACAGTCAGAAAGTTTATTCGATAGTTTGGAAGACTAGCGGTTGTTTACCAGAAATCACTGGAAACAGGTGTACCTTAGGAATAGTTCATATTGTTTTCAATTGCTTGACTTGTATGCTTTATATTTGTGGGCTTGTATCGGAGTTACTATAGATCCTAACCTGGATCTGGGGGATACCCTTTAGGTAAGTAGCAATAAACTGTGAGGGAATTGTATGGCGTAGACCGATACGGTTGAAGCAGTAGCTACATTGGTGTGGCACTTTAGTATGTACCGATATCCCTTGTGGTGAAACGAGGAGAATATGGGTCTGCTAAGGGGTCATTAAGCACCAATTGACCTTAAAACCCATAATTGACCAACTCGGCCATAGAACAGTAGCAGTATGCTACACTCATTGAGACCAAACTCTCACGATGATTCCGACCGCAAGAAAAGGTTGGTAAACTGGAATTATGATCGATCGAGGGTGGTCAGTGATATTGAGATCCTCTAGAACCCAGTTACTATTTCTAGGACAGGTTGAACCAACTAAACTGAAAGAGGGCAATACCTAAACTTCATTCCAGCCTAAAATTAAGGCTATTTGTGTGACTTGTGCGCCTTCAAACTTGAACTACTTGCACATTCTTGTTATCTGACAACATGAGTTCCTTGCAGGTTTTGTTTACAGTCCTTATCCAATAATTTGTATTTATTGCAGGGTTTACTTACATCACTTCACACTTTTGCTTAAACGCATAGCATACACATCATAACATCATGCCTTAACATTTCCTTAACCATTTCAAGGATCTCAAGGGTTTGTGATGCAGGTTATGGTAAATCGAATGTCTAGCAAGGGGAAAAGGGGATTTATTTTCCTCTAGCCAAGGTTGTCTAGAAATCAAAACACGATAACTTGAGTCAGGGGCTATGACCCACTCGATATAGTGAGCTTGACTCTTGAAGAATAACTCTTAACAACATGAAGTTTCTTCAATCAAAGCTGCAAAATTCAAATTCTAACAAGTTTCTTGTTTACCCCGTGGGATCCTTGAAAACATTGCATACATACATATCATTGCATAACAGGTCTCCCAGTACAGGTCTCTCATGTTCTCGCTGTTTATTTCAGCAATGGCTTTCCAACCAGACAACCAAGATCTTCAAACTCGAGAAGCTCAGTTTAGGGACGTATTCCTAAACCTATCCAAGGGGCACGAAGAGTTGAAAACACTCCTCATTGGGAACTTGGTCACGAAAAGTCCTGAAGACAATAAGGAGGAACGACTGGAACAACAGCAAGCTGAGTTCAGTGCCATGAAAACCCAAATGCTGGGGCAGATGGATCTTATCCAAGGCTTAGATCGGGAACAAGAAGAGCTGAGAACCATTATCAACCAGCTTCATCAAGACAGATACAACAACATGAAGCAAACAGTCAAGGCCGAGGACCAAGTCATTAATCAACTTCCGAGAAGTCAAAGGTTTAGTTTGATGAAGAATAGACCTCTCCAAGTTGCTATTACCTCACGGGTCCAACAACAACCTTGCCATAAACAACGGGTTGATCAGAGTAAGCCAAATATGCCCAAGAGGCAATTTACCAAGCTCAACATGTCGTTGTCTCAGGCTTTACAACACCTGTTGAGATTGAATCTGGTGGCGTTAAGGGACCCTCCTAAGAATCCCAACATAGCCTCCCCAAGGTACAATCTTGATGCAAGGTGTGCATATCACTCCAACAGCCCGGGGCATGATACTAACATCTGTTGGGCGTTGAACAACAAAATTCAAGACCTGATTGATGAAGGAGCATTGAAACTCACACAAGACGGTCATATTGAATTCTTTTTCCACCCCCCCCCCCCCAAGGCACACCATGTGAAGTGACAAGTCCTGAGACGATAAGACTTTTTGTTCATTAGCATTTTCAATTTGTAATTTTCTTTTGATTGTTCGAACATTTATTAATGTCAAACTTTGTTACTTTATCAATGCATCGCATATGTCTGTTTTGAATCCATCCATTCGTATTCACTATATTCAAATTGCTTTCATTTTTTGTGATGATCAACTCTCGATTAAAAAAAATTCTAAGCATTGCAGAGGAAGTTTGCTCAGTCAATTGCTCAAAGGGTCCAAAAATCGACTGTGTTAGGGCAAAAGTCAACTGTGGCCTACAAATAGTCAAACTTCAAGATTTTTTGTCAACATTCTCATTTTGAAGGATATTTCATCATTTTATCAAGGGTTGATAATGGTTCATCAAGGATTGCTCAAAATTCATCAAGACTCAAAAGTTGCTAAATTAGGGTTTTGTAGGAAAAGTCAACTAAACTTTGACCAAGCATAACTTTCTCATACTTTATGAGAAATGACCCATCCAAATCACATTTTGAATAGGATGCAATTTCCTACAATCCATATTCATACCCAAAGATCATAAAATTCACTCACAAGAAGTTATAAATTTGGACATTATAGGTCATTTTTGAAAGTCAACAAAAACACCTTTTTTTCCAAAGCTTATAACTTGAGAATGGGATATCCAAATGAGATTAGACCAAAAGGGTTGGTTAGAGGACATCTCAAGCTTTCTAGAAAGTCAAAGAAAACCTCAAAAAGTGAAAAATTGAAGAAGTTATGTATTGTTGAAGTTGGGCATTTTTGCAAAATTGCCAAAAGTCAACTATCCCCAAAACTTCAAATTTTGTCAAATGGACCCATTCTTTTCCACTTGACTTGAGCTTGCCTCATTGCAAAAGTGTCCTAGCTTCAGCCTTGAGATCATATTTCTCTTTTATTATTTTATTTGATTTTTTATTGGATTATTTAATTTTAAATCAAATAAAATCAAATAAAATCCAAATATTGATTACTTGATATCCTTTTGGCTATTTTAGGACTGAATCATCACCATTAAGGGTATCAAACTCATATCAAGCAATCCATGTGCAAAAAGATTGAGTTTTGACAATTTTGGAAGGTTTAGTAATGGTGAATCAAATCAAATCTCATGGCATTGATGTGGAATGATTCAATCCACATTTGTTAACCTAATGCATTCCACATTACATAAGGAAGCTAGAGGGCACGAAAACAAGGCTAGAGGCTGCAAGGATAAACAGAACCAAACTTGAAAAAGTGACAAAAGGTTGGAGATTGAAACCAAGCTTGGAGGCACTTTCAGGACTTGGAAAGCATCACAATCGATTCCTGGCAATTCTCAGAAGCAAAACCAATCAGGACCACGCATTTTCCAGCCTCCTAGAGCACTATAAGTGTCACTGAAAACCACTCCTTTTTTGAATTTGCAAATCATTATTCCTGCATCTAATATGCAAATTATTTGCATATTCATGATCCTCACCTTGTTTTTAAGCTTTTTACATCATCCAATTTTGTTTATGTGACTTGTACTGTGAGAGTCCATAGCTAGGGTTTCATGGTCTTTTTTGGGTATTTCTCTTGCAGGAAAAATTGGCTATCAAAAGGGGCATGGTTATGACCGGGATGATGAGACGAGCATGACCATGCCTTTGGATTGCATTTTCGTGGCTTGTAGCAAGTTTTGGAGATGGCCTAGCTTTTAGCTACGGACTGTTGTCCGTTGGTATAGGGTGGGAGTGTTTTAGCCACGGTCCAATGACAGGGACGATGGCGTGTTATTCTCCAATTCGTCCATTCAAATATGGCGCGCATTGTTTTGTTTTCTGATCCAATAATCTTGTTTTGTCTTATTATTATTAGTTTACAATATACTAACAAATAGAACACAATGGCCTAGTGGCGAAGCGAGCAGTCCAAGAATCCACAGGACCTGGGTTCGATCCCAGGTCCCCCTTTCTCTTTGTTATTTTATTTCTTCAGATATTCCAATACGCATAAGGAGCAGCAGTGCATCATACACCATCATCTATCCAATGGACATATGGCCAATGGCCAGATCTGATGGATGGAGATGGAAGGACCACCAAGGCTTTGGTCAACGTGTCCACACCAAGTCCAGGAAAGTCAATACAGTGCCAGCTCATTTGGGCCATGGAATTTGCTTCTCAAACATCTCCAATCAGGCCCATACCCCCTATCTCTCTCTAATTTATATTTTTTTGTTTTAATTATTTATTGTTATTATTTTTATTATTTTATAACCAATCAAATTTTTCCCTTAAAATTAAAACCACAAAAAATATTTTTCTTCATAAAATCAAACTTTAATTTTTTATTAACAAATATTAATTTAATTAATTTAGGCTTTAAGTAGAAATAATCTTAATACATTTTTGTAAAATAATTTAAATTTACTTAGGCATAATTAGGTTTTTATTAACAATAATTAATTTTATTTTCTTTCTTTTAATACCAAAATCCAAAAATATTTATTAATTAATTTAATTAATGTAATCTAATAATTAATTTAGGATAGTTTATTTCTTAAAATTCAAAATAAAACAAAAAAATATTTTCTTTAAATAACCAAGGGTCAAAACCCTATTTGCGCTCAATTTAATTTTCCCGCACGCGATCTATTTATCCAATATTGTACTTGTTCCCAGAATGTAATAGCTTAATAGGACTTTAAATATTTTTATCGCTTTATTTATTTTTCGCATTTAAATTTCAAAGGGTTGCTTTTGGCAATGTAAATACCCGACGCCTTGTAATTTAATTTCCGCAATTTATTTTCCGCAAATTATAACTGTTAGATGTTTGATAATAGGGATGCATGACAAGATTGAACGTTTAAACCTAAAATCAACATAGATCACCATAACATGTACAAAGATAAAATTAACTGAAAATGACACACCCGCACATGCGCACTCTTAGGGTACACCTCACTTGGTTGCCTTCGTACGCGGTCATTGAGTATAGGAAGCTTTAGAGGTTGCCCTCTTGTCCAAAGATCATAATTGCCTCGAAACGGTCGCCTCAGATAAATGATCTAAGACATTAGGGTTACCGCTAAGGCATCCTAACATTGCTTTAGTGACCGCACGTCCCTTAATCGAATTGACCCTTAAACTCCAACGACGGTGCTACCTACTCATCAATAGTAGGATAGCATTGTCTAAAGGAAATTAACATAGAACGATTCCTTTTTCGAGTAGGTAGATGGTTCTTAAGTACTTGCTTTTTCATAAAACAAAAAAACTTTTCACACTTACACTTTTCGAACAAAGTTTTCAAAAACACTTCATACGCTCTTGAGGATAGAAGCAAGAGTTAAATCGAAGTTTTCAAAACAAAAACTTTTTCAAAACCACAAGCACAAAGAAAGAAATTTTGAAAACAATATGAGCAAGTACCTAAGAGCCCGTGGATAACCACAGATAGAAAGGGTGCTAACACCTTCCCTTTCTATAATCTACCCCCCGAACCCGAGAAATATCTCGAAAAAGGAATTTTTCTGTGCTTTTTTCCTTTCCTTGTTGGATAAAATAAGAGTCGGTGGCGACTCTTGCTTACCGCGACATTTTGCGAAAAAAAACGCAAAATGCAAACCGGCATTCCAAAAATAGTCAGTTCTTTCCCACTGTATCACATTGGCGTTTAGAGGCTTTCCAGCACAAGCTTCCAGAACATTTGCTTGTTGAGCCTCATTCAGATGTTCTATCAGTTTGTTTTCTGTCAGAATATCTGAAATGAGTCTTCCCAGAGGAATCAAATCTCTCTTTGTTCTCTTTTCTTCTCTTGTTTCCTTTACACTAGTTTTCAGGTGGTTGAAAAAAATATGTGGAAGATGAACTTTTTCTTTGGTGGAAATGAAGTACAAAAGGTACTGCTTATCAATGTTAATGTAGTATGGAGAGCTGGTTGGTTTCCTGTGATTGATGCACCCCAGAAATATTTTGGACCAAATTTTGAGATAGTCCTTCAGATCTTCGATTTTGTTGGATGGTTGGCCAGAGGAAAAAATTTCTTTTGAGACAATGGATAGGTCAGAACCTTTTTCTGTCATATCACTACATCTAATATCGCCGCCGTCGTGACCTATGAGTTTCCCAATAAGATCATCAGTGATGATGATCTTCTTTCCGGTAACGTAGGATGTTACCTGATGATTTAAAGTTGTGGTATGGATCCATAGTTCTTTTTACTAGTTTTGAAAAAACTGGACCTAGGAGACGATCAAAGTATTTCCCCCATCCTTGGAACTCAACATCAGAGGTTAAGTCATTCCCATTTTCTTTCATGCTTATGAAATCAATAATAAGCTCACATAGAACTTCCAAAGAATCAATGGGTGTGAGAAGCATTCTTGATGGTTCAACGTACCTTTATTAATTTGAGGAGGAAGAACCAGGAATGATTTGAGAACCTTGAGGAACTTGCTGAGAGGAAGCCATTTTTTCACAGACACTTTTAGGGTTTTGAAAGATGAACATATGAAGAGAGAAAAATGAGTGAGAGTGAATATGTGATAGTGTTTGTGAGGGGGTGAAGTATAAATAGCCAACGGAAGAAAAAATAGGAGTTTTAATTTTAATTTAAAAAGGTTAAATAGAATGATTACGTGCATTTAGTGATTACTAAAAAGAGGGATAACATGAAGATATGGAACAATTACATATTTGACTCGCGCCTCAATGCATCAACTCAACTGTTTCAATCCCTTCAGATTTTGAACACGTGTTCAGCCTTAGAGGATGACCTTGCGTTTAGAGTTGACAGATGTTATAATAGTAAATTGCTTGCTTCTATCTTAGAAATGAAGTGTTTTTGAAGAACGTTCAGATCCTCTCGATAGTTACTGATACAAATTTCTTTCTCACTTATGAAGAACAATTGGTCAGATGTTCACACCAAAAAAAAAATTAAAGCATAAAATTTTGAGAGTTAAATATATAGAAGCTACATCTTCATTCTGGACTTAATTCCATACTTAGATGATTAAAAATGAAATTAAATCTATCTTCAGAAAGGGGTTTAGTGAAGATGTCAGCCCATTGATTGTCTGTGTCTATAAGTTTTAAAGAAAGAATTCCCTTATGAATATAGTCCCTAATAAAATGATGTTTAATTTCTATATGTTTAGCACTAGAACGTAAATAGGATTTTTTGAAAGACAAATAGAAGAAGTATTATCGCAGAGGATAGGAATGTTACTCTCATATATGTTAGGAAAACAAGAACAATACATTTTTAAAATAAAACATTCCCGTCCCCGATGTTACATAATAGAGAAAGACCTTATAACTCAAGAAATAAAACACACTCCAAAGCTATTCTTCCGAGCCTTTGGGGACTACTCCTGATTACCGGCACGTTACCCACGTAGAGGCAACATTCAAACAGAAAGGGTGAGTTTATCACAATCATTATATAAGACATAAGTAATAGACATAGCATAATAAACCAAAAGTATCACAACATAAACTCAGCATTGTTATATTCCAAGTACGTCAACAATCATAAAAATTCAAAAACACAACACAACATCATGAATTCAAGAACCATGAAATGCCACATAAGATGTAGTGCAAGGACAAAGACTCATGCATGTGGTACCAATTCATTTGATGGAAACTGGGCCATCACCCTCCAAAGACCCTAATCATAGGATCGATTCCCACTTGGAACTGGAGAAAGTCATAGACATCCTAAATCCACATAATGAGATTGAGACTAAATCATTGGACCAATATCCTAAATCATCAAAACCAATTCACTAGACCAATATCCTAAATCATCAAAATGGACCAAAGTTGTCCCATGAATGCATGATGCGCAACAATAAATATAAACGACCACAACTAGTCATACGCATCATCATTCATGTATTAATCAATATTATACTTAAAACATCATCACGTATACTCATGTAATCATCATATATACTCATGTAATCAAAACATCGTCATAACATCATCACATAATCATAATAGCAACATATCATCATAGTTAAACAAATTGTCATTTCAATTTAATACGGGGAACCTATTCTTATTCTAGCTTAGGTCTTATAAAAATATTCTTAAGTCTCCATTTTATTTTACCTAATAATAGTGTACTACATTAGCAACGCATAGCTTTGAACAACACTTCATTCTAACTCTAAAACTAAAGTTATGCTCATTTCAAGATTTCAATCTGACATTCTAACTCTGCCTACAATCGCCCGGAAAAACACATCCATCACCCTAAGACATATTACAAAGAACAACACCCCATTTTTCTTCCTTGACTGGCCCCACCTTCGTCTGGAGAAACACGGTCGCCCGACGATAATGGACCCGTTGTCCGACGACCCTCTACGAACAGGGTTTTCCTATTTGCGATTCTACACTGCACCAGACCAATTTTACCTGTGATTTCATCATGTGGCAGGTCCTAAAACACTATATAATCATGGGGAATCATCACCTAACAACCACTTGGTAAAATACCTCAATCATACAATAATTACGGGTCATCCATCATCACAATTCCATTAAATCTTAACCCAACAATATCAAATCACCATTGTCAATACTAAGGATGAATCCTACATCTATCTACCACTTAGATCAAACATAATAACCATATAAAAACCCCTTACCTAATTATTTCGAGTAATTTATTTTGTTCTTCGTGCCTCTTACATTGATCTCCTTCAATCTCTATGCCCTAGCCTCTTCTCTTACTCTTCTCCCAATATTTTGATCACACATAATAAATTGTATAACTCTCTCTATTTCTCTGTTATCACAAAGGACCCCTAATATCTTCCTCAATTTCCCTTACTTAGCCAACCCCAAATTACCATCATGTCCTCACTCTTTCTTCTAATTACCAACACATCACTCTAATTAAAATAACCATTTAAATAATTATTGCTATTATTACATTCTTAATAATAATTCAAATAATTACTGAATAATTATTTAATCATTCTAATACTTCTAATCATACTTATTCACATCATGCACAACCACATACCAGCACATCACACATTTAATCATATAAAACATCAACTTTTCACAATTACTCCTAATAATTCATTAAATAAATAACTTCTAAAAGTTGGGGTGTTACACAATCTGCTTCAGATCATTTCTTAAACTGGTCTTCTTTTACTCGACGGGGCCAATAGGAGGTATGCCCTATATTAAGATCATTCTCAAAAATGATTTAGCCCCTCAACGATATCCTGAAGCAATTTGTCCTTTGAGATAATCAAACTTTTCATTTGATGCTCATTATGCAATCGCACTTTATGTTTAAGCATTTATTCTTAGGGAAAGAATGTTTATTCTAAGAATGACAATTCTAATGCAAAACTCATGTTTATCTTGAAGTTTAAAACCTTTTATTGAAAATGTGTTGAAACATAAAATTTTCTTGTACGAAAGAAAGTAAAAAGATAGAGTGATACTAACTCCAAAGTTTTAGCAAGCCTTCTAGGAGTCATATTATCGTACTCTCATCAAAATATTGCTTCGAATTAACCCATGCTTCAGTTAAAACTTTCAAGTTTGTAATGTGGCCTGGTTCACGGTTTTAGAAAAAAGGATTTAAGGCTCAAAATTATTTGGTATCTGCCCATTCTACGTGATGTTCTCCATTCCTATGTTCAGTTAACTTGATACAAGCTCTCATCTCTCACAAGGAGTTTACAATAATTGAGGAACCACTGAGGTTTCATAGACACGACAATCATTTCACCTTTTTTGTATTGGTGTCTGATCACATGACTTTGTTCCTTTGAGGATTTTTCTTTGATAATCCTTTTCTGCCTATCAAGCTTTTCATTTTTCTTTTCATTTTCTCTAACATTTTTCCGGACAAATTCTTTTACATTTTGATTTTGAGGTCCAACGAGATACCCTAACTTTTTCCTAAGTCACTTTTTTCAAGTTTTTGACTTAGCGGGCTTTCTTTATTTTTATTTTTCATTCACTTTCCTTTTGAATCAGCCGTGTGATCCTGTGTCTTTTGACTTTTATAAGGGTTGTGACTGCCTCATGTCTTGACTAATGAGGGATAACCATTGGGATATCGTCATCTTTTGTACTTCTGATGGGTGAAGAATAACCATTATGCTCAATCCTTATATGCACTCTCCTGATGAGATTTTAATACTCGATCAGATTAACTGAACACTACCTTGCCCCAGATTAAAAGTGAGGGTTTTTTCTAAATAGAACTCCTACTTCAAGGCTCAAAGGGGTTAACGAGGGTTTCAATCCCTTATATATATGGTTTTTGGGATTTGAAACAATGCTTGTGCATCGTCAATAGGGTTTTTTATTCTAAAGCATATCGTTTGAGATTCTAGGTATATTATTCATCATCCTCCCTCCAGAGGTATTTTCTTTGTTCACAAGACTGATGTATCAAAAGCAAAGAAAAACATTTAAGAGGGAATATGCATTGACTAAACCAAGACAAACATATTCAATGCATTATGATTAATATTCAAAAAATATGCCAATTTTTCATACAAGAAAGTACCAAAAAAACAATAAAGATTAAAAATTAGAATGCAAATGAAACTAGAAAATTTCCATATTGAGGAGACTTGACTCTGTATAGACTTATTGCTCCAGAAGATGTGCTTTGTGATGGTGTGAAAAACACAAGAAAGGGGGGTTTGAATGGGGATTTAAAAACAAAAACTTTTCTATAAAAATATTCCCCTTTAAGTTAAAATCCTTTTAATATTCACTCTTGATAATAACAATAAGTAAGAACAAGAAGTAAAGAACGATGTATGTTTATACTACTAGTTCACTTGAAAATTATCAAGCTAGTCTAGTCCATCAGCCAAGGTGATTTCGCCTCACTCAATCGAGGATTAATTCACTATAACCAAATTGATTACAATTTTCAAAAGTTACCCCCAAGTGACTAATAACCTCTAAGACTCACAAATCAAAGACTTCTTAAGGATACAGACCTACCTGGTCGATTAAGGAATATCAAACAATAATCAACCTGATTATTACAATGCACAAGCCACCTGCAAGTGACTAACAACCTCTAAAACTCACAAGTCCTAGACTTCTTAAGAATACAGACCTACCCGGTCCCTTAAGGAAAATCAAACAATTGTTTGAAGACAAGTTTTGTTTACAAGAATATTACTTCTACACAAGCTGAATATGTAAACAATTTTAAGAGCAGTGACTTAAGAATATGAAAACTATGACAGAGTTTGCGCATGAATATTTCGTTGATTGGAAGCTCTCTCTCTCTCTCTCTCTTAGACTTAAAACATTTATATAGCTAATAAAATAATATATCCGTTGAGGGGTACTCTTGGGATTTCCATAATCATTTGCAGCTTGAATAATAACGTGGGGGACAAGATTTTGCGACACGTTCGTCCTTTCCTGATAGTGGAATGAAACTTTGATTGTACCATTTACTATTTGTACCACTTTAACGTTATCTTCTTTCCTTATGCAATCCAAAGACTTTTGCGACCATGAGTTTAGAAGAGAGAACATAACACAAGGTCATCAGAACCTCATGTCTTCAGAGTCTTCAAAACTGCATCTTCAGAGTCTTCATCACTTGGTTGTGAGAAACTTTTATTAATGGCTTGGGTCTTTAAAACTTCAAGTCTTTAGAATCTTTAGATCTTTTATCTTTAGATCTTCCGACTGTTTCTTTAGAACCAGTTGTCTTCAGAAACATGAGTCTTCAGCATCTAGACTTAAGTAGCAACTTCTATATTAGGATCTTCTAACATGTTTCTTTAGACAAATATTAGAGTATCAAAATTGTTCATACAAAAATACTCATTTGTTATAATCAAAACTCATATGATATTACAGAACAAAATCTTGTTCTAACAATCTCCTCCTTTTTTATGATGACAAAACTATGTATTTTGATGACACAATTTTGTTCATATAATCAGAAAAAGTGAAAATAGAAAGGTAAGGAATACTTATCATTTTTATGATACTCCCCATGAGTCAATGACTTGATGAAGATCGAATATCCTGACTCTGAACCATTTGAGTAAAACTCCCCCCTTGTTCTAATAAATCAAATATCGAGATCTTGAGAGTCTTGACTTATGGCAATCGAAAAATTGAGATCTTGATGCCAATGGAATTGTTGAGACTTGATTTCATAGAACTTCTTCTTATTGAATCTTGACTTTAGATTTCAATGAGAATGAAATCAAATTGAAATCTTTGAAACTTTATTATCACTAAGACAACTTCCAGATTCTCAATATTTTGGAGTCCGAGTCCATATTTCACATCTTGGAGTCTGATTATGAATTGAAAATCATCTTCAGAGTCTTAAGCCAATAGGTTAGACATAAGCCTTGCACAATGCTTTCAGATCTTTGTATTTAATTAGAGTTCTCATTTCCTGAAAAATAAAAACACTTCTAACAGAAACAGAAGAGTAACTGGGTTAGAATGTAAGCAGCTCTTTTCAGAGAACATTTTCCATAACTTGATTATTGAAATCTAAATTAAAGTTCATTTAATTACTACCCCTTTTTGTCATATTCAAAAAGGTAATTATGTGTGAAAAACATAAAGACCGGAAGAAATAACAAGAAAAGATAAGAAGTTTCATTGATATTCATAGGAGATTACAACAGAAGGAGAAACATACACAAGGAAATCTATCTAAACTTCAAACACATCACAACTCTCATCAAATAGAGCATTGCCTATGATGAAAGGATATCTTTGAACAATTTCA
This sequence comes from Vicia faba, assembly GCA_948472305.1. Taxonomy (NCBI): domain Eukaryota; kingdom Viridiplantae; phylum Streptophyta; class Magnoliopsida; order Fabales; family Fabaceae; genus Vicia; species Vicia faba. Next base: position 107,961,482 of record OX451741.1, read on the forward strand.
ATTATACCTGCTAACTCAAATAATTCAGACAAAACATGTCCATACAGAATGAATGATCTTTGAGAGTCCCTGGATGCTAGGATTGATAGCTTGTGATGATTGAATATTATTGCCGAAATATGAATTGGAATACTCTTGTGAAGGCAATAAAGAAGACACATATCCCTAGGAAAAAATCTATCAAGATCTTCTCCTCTGGGATGAAGATTTTTCAACAGGAATTGAAACCAGATTTTCGCAAGTGGTTTCAAATGATTTTAATTAAGGGGATCATATTCAAATGAAAAGTTAGGAACATTTAGAAACATGTCAACATTCATGCAAGAGTTGGGTAAAGGTGGATGCTGGATGGCTTCATAAATTGAGGAGTGAGTGATGGTAATTGGAAAGCCAAAGATGTAGGAATGAGTGGCGTTTTCATCAGGACTAACAGAAACATGAAGCCAGAAGTTCTTTAAGAGGTTAGGATAAATAGGACCTCTCAGCATTGTTGCATACCCAAACCATCCTTGATTTTCAATAAGTCTGTTGATGAAATTGGGTCTTTTCTCTTTGATTAGTTTGAGAATATTTTCATCTCCTTGAAAGGTTCTAACAGCCATGGTATGCAGATAAGTTTGAATAAAAGAGACAATTGAAGATGATACAAAGAAAAGAACTTTATGAATGATTATAGATGAGAAGAGATATAAATAGTCAGTCAATCCATTCACGAAGTAAGACGATTGAAACACTCAAATGATGTCACTGACTGCTAAAAGAAGGAAATTAAATAAGAAGTAGATCAAACGTTAAGGTGAAAGAAAATGAAAAACTTTAATTGGAACACGACAAGGAATATTAGACAAAGGCGTGAAATGATTGTTCCCAAGACATAGTGAAGAGGAGTAGTTAAATAAATATAATCATGATTAATTAATTTCAAGAAAAATAATTGCTCGTGCATGACCTAGGTAGAGTGTGATAGACACTAAGTCTATTTAGGTAATGCGCTTGATATTCTCAACATCTAGAAAACCACGAAAATTTCCATCTGATCAGGAACACTTATGACTGAAACATCTTCTGACGACTGAGATAAAACAAATTAGAAGTCTTTTGTTTAAGTCAGAATTTTAGCCTTTTAGACAATGACTAAAACACGTTTGATTCTAATGACAGCTTACTCTGGACATAGACCCATTTTCATATTCTTTAGAATAAACAGAAATCTATCTTCAGTTAAGGGTTTTATAAAAATATCATCCCACTGATGGATTGTATCTATAAATTTCAAAGATAGGATCCTTTTCTGAACATAATCTCTAATAAAATGAGGTTTTATTTCTATATGTTTAGTCCTAGAATGTAGGATAGGATTCTTACTCAAACAAATAGAGGCAGTATCATCACATAAGATAGGAATGTTACTCTCATATATATGTAATCTTCCAGCTGATTCATCATTCATAGCATCTGAGTACTGCATAGTGCTACTAAAATGTACTTTGCTTCTACTATTGAAAGAGCATTTGTTGATTGGCTCTTGCTTGACCATGAGTTTAGATTCTTTCCTAAAAACTGACACTTTCCAAAATTACTCTTTCTCTCTAGTCGATCTCCAGTGTAGTCTGCATCACAGAAACCAGAAAGAGAATACTCTGATGTTTTCTCATACATCAAGCCAAGGTTAGAAGCTCCTTTTAGATACCTTAGAATCCTCTTAACAGCAGTTAAATGAGATTCCCTAGGATCAAATTGGAATCTAGCACAAAGATGGACATTGAATAAAATATCAGGTCTAGATGCAGTCATATACAGAAGAGAGCTTATCATACCACGATAGAGCTTCAGACATACCTTTCCACTTACCTCTCTTTTCCCAAGAACACATGTTGGATGCATTGGAGTCTTAGCTACGGTGCAGTATTTCATGTTGAATTTCTAAAGAAGTTCTTTGGTGTACATACTTTGATGAATGTAAGTAGCCTCTGGTTTTTGATCAATCTGAATTCCCAGAAAGAACTTCAATTCCCCCATCACGATCATTTCAAATTCATCCTGCGTTAACTTAGAGAATTCCTCATAGAGTGATGGATTAGTAGAACCAAAAATAATATCATCAACATAAATTTGAACAATTAGACTATCATTTTTGAATTTTTTGCAGAAGAGTGTAGTGTCAACCTTTCCTCTAGTAAACTTATTTTATAAAAGAAAATTGCTCAATCTGTCATACCAAGCTCTGGAAGCTTGTTTCAATCCATAAAGAGATTTCTTTAGTTTAAAAACAAAGTCTGATTTCTCATAGTTTTCAAATCCAGGAGGTTGTTTGAGATACACTTCTTTTGAAATATAACCATTCACAAAGGCACTCTTAACACTCATATGATAAAGGATGGTGTTATAATTTACAGAAAAACAAATTAACAACTGAATAACTTCTAACCTGGAGACTCGTAGAAAGGTTTATGTATAGCCTATTCCTTCTTGTTGACTATAACCTTGTGCAATCAGTTATGCTTTGTTTCTGATAACTTCACCCTTCTCATTAAACTTGTTTCTGAACACCCATCTGGTTCTGTGATACGGTGGGAGAACTGACTTGAGGTTTTGCATTTGTATTCACACTTGTTCCGGTTGAGCAAGAGTCGCCACCGACTTTTTATTTTATCCTAAGGAAAGGTTTAAAAAGCACAGGAAAAACCTTTGAGATGTTTTCTTGGGTTCGGGGAGTAGATTATAGAAAGGGAAGGTATTAACACCCTTTCTATCTATGGTTATCCATGGGCTCTTAGTTACTTGCTTAGATCACTTGCCTTTGCTTTTCAATTGTTTGAAATGGTGCTTTGTGTATGTGGTTTTGAAAATGTTTTGAAAAAGATGCCTTGTCTAGGCAACCATTGTAACAATTCTTTACTCGAATGTTTTACAAAGGTGTTTGTCTTTTTGAAAAGATGTTTCAATGTTTTGAAAGTTGTTTTGAAATTGTGTGGAGATGTGTGTTTGAAAAATGGCAAGGATGTTTTACAAGTTTGATCAAGTAACTAAGAGTTTGTCTACCCTATTTTACTCAAAGGTTTTTCTTATGTTTTTAACCCTTTTAACAGTGTTGTTTCACCATTGTATTTGGTGAACAACCTTGCGTTATGATGTTAACGGGACGGGCGCGGGTCATCGTTTAGACCATGAATGCAATAGTGTCAAGTATTTTGGCAATTTTCTTGAGGGACTATGATCATTTTGTTTAGGCAACTTGATAGCGTCATCGAGGGACTATGATCATTTTGTTTGTTTTTGTTTTGTTTTGTTTTTCCAAAGCACTTGACATGCAAACATGGCCCATTTTTGAAGGCGACAAGTGGATGTAACCCTAGGGGTGCAAGTGTGCATTGTGTTTGTTTTTCATGCATGTGTTATCTTGAATTAGGTCAAGCTATTTGTTTATTGATTTTGCATACAAACCCTAGGTCTATCATGGCATAATTTGGAAACTTTTAAATGTGCGAGAATTTAAAGTCCTAAATTATTACAACATGATTATGGGGATGGGGATACAAGTTTGAATTGGAGGATATTTGACAAGGAAATAAATGCTAAAATTATTACAACCATATCGAATATACAAATTAATATTTGGCATTTAAATAAATACAATTAAATAAATATCAAAATGCAATGTATTATACAAAAAAAGATTTGTTTATGTATGTGAAAAAGGTTTTCATGTTTGAAGTATAAACAAAATAATAAAAAAAAAGTCATTTTTTTGGTTATTTTTGTTGTTTAGGGCAAAACCCTAATTTTTGAATAAATAGTATTATTTATTAACTATGTACAATATATATTAATTTATACAAGAATATAAAAAGTATATTGTTAAAAAAGTATTTTAGTGTCATATATTAATAAAAATAAAAATGTATTATTTCTATATTTTTATCCTAAGTATTCTAATAAATATAATATACAAGTATATATATATATATATATATATATATATATATATATATATATATATATATATATATATATATATATATATATATATATATATATATATATATATATATATATATATATATATATATATATATATATATATATATATATATATATATATATATATATATATATACAAAAAAACCTATTAAATATAAAAGAGAAAATTAATTATTTATGTATAAAAAAAATGTATATTTGATAAAATATTTTCAAGATGTAAATAAAAATAGTAACTAAGAAATAAATATATTTTTGTATTATATTTTTGAGGCTTTTATAAAAAAAGTATTTATATTTATTTACATACATAAGCTATTAAAATGGAACAAATATCAAATAAATATGAAAAAAATGTGGAAAAATATTTTTGGTGTTTTTTATGTTTAAGCAAAAAATATGAAATCAGAACAAAAAATAAAAAGTCAAAAATGACAAATATTTAATCAAATGGGCCAGGGGGTGCAAATGGAAAAGGGGGGTGCAAAAAGTAAGGATGGCTCAGGCTCAGCCCAAGCCATCATCTTCAATCTCCATCTCCTTGTTCAAACAGAAAACGCACGCCTCTCCTTGTCCAACACAAACTCCTGATTCTTTGATTATTTTGCAAAACTCATAACATAAACATTGTAGAGCATCAAATCATGAGTTCAAACATGTAAAAAACTTGGATTAACACTCAAAGGCCAGAGAGAATTTCTCTAGCCCTAAATTTTAACCTAATTTTTTCATCATGTTCATGGCTAAAATTCTCATAGCATGCTTAACATAAATGAAAAGTGATCACATGTATGGCTTCAGGGCTATGAGTAGGACATGTTTCATTCACAAACCTAAGCCTAACTCTTCCTACATTGAGAGATAGAAGTCCATGGATTACCTGTCTCAGCTTGAATCGTGCAGAGGAATGTGGCCAACTTCAATGGAGTTTGAGCTTCTGAATAGCTTGCCTGAGGTCCAAGGAAGCTTTTCCAACACCTAGCTTGCTTTGAATCACTCGGTATTGTGCTATAGAAGTCCACCTGCAAAACTGAAAACTGAAAATGGCAAGTGAGATTAGGGGTGTTACAGCTTGTGTTTAGGGCTTGGAATAGTTTAGGTGGAGGGAAAGGAATGTGTTGGAACTTGTTTGGGAAAAAACGCACGAGTGGATAATGCTAGGCAAGTCAAACTGCAGGGATGCCCTGTTTTTTGCAGCAAAACAGTGTTTTTGGAGGTATGAGGAATGGTTGAATCGTGTTTTAGGCTTGGCTTGATGTATGGAAAATGTTCACAAGGTTTGTGTTTGGCTGTGTTGACAGGAAATGGAAGTTGGAGTGTTTTTGCAAAGTTGCTTCAAATGTAAGTAAGAGAGTGTGTGTTTGGATACAAGCCAGTACAATGCCTAATGTATGCAGCAAAACAAAGCTCTTGGTAACTGGAATATGTAGATTTGATTTGGCTCTCATATTTGGCCCCATGCCTCAAGGATTTGGTATTTGACATAAAGCAACTTTAAGCAAAAATGGCAATTCACCTTTTACTACTTAAGGCTTAATTTTGTGTGCAATGTCCAAATGAAAAAAATAAAACCTTGACATAATGGTTAGGCATTAAATTATGGAGTGTAAATGGGTTTTGAGTCCTGCAAGCTAGCATAAACCAAGCTGATTTGAAAATGTCATTTGCTATGAACATGTATGGAAAATGAACAAAAGTGAGTTTTGGCCAACTTTGCAAATTCGATTCTCTCTAACCACAAGGGTGTTTGAGAAGTTCTTGGACAATTTGGAAAGCTTGGAATGTGTAATATAATACATCTTTGTAATGCAAATTGAAACTCCAAGTAGAACCATGTGAAAAATGGCCAAGAAGTTGGACCAAAATCCTGCCTAGAATAGGGCAAATTTCTTCTAAGTTAAAAGTGTTTGGCACCCTTGTTCCAAAAATCATAACTTGAGATACAAGCTTCCTTTGAGAAAACTTTGTGAATCAAAGTTGTAGATTTTTAAATGGACTACAACTAAGTTTTGTTTGAATCCAATTGCATCTTGGTTAAAAAATGGTACAAAGTTAGGAAAAAATAAGGAAATTTCATAACTTAGAAAATTTTCTAAGTTATGAAAATTTTCATTTTAAACCCTAATTTGTAATTTTTTGTTTCTTGATGAACAAGTTTCATAATTTGACATGTCTTGATGAAAAATGAATCTTGGCACTTGATTTTGACCAAAAAGTCAAAGTTTGACTTTCCAGTATACAGTCAAATTTTGATCAGTTGACTGAAAAATTCATCAGTCAATCCTATGCACTTGAGATCTTTTGAACTTGTTGAATGGGTCAAGACAATTCCATTGAGTCCTTGAGTCCATATGTGAGCTTGGTTTGCCATTGGTTAGGTCAAAAAGTCAAAAATTGCCTTTGTGCAGTCAAAACCCTAAAAATGACCATTTTGCCCTTTTGGTGATCTGATCAAATTTCTTGTGGAATTGTGATCCAAACTTGACCAAATGGTTCATGTGAGCTCACTATGTTGATGTGGGTCAAAATTCATGAGGTTTGACTGTCAATTGGCCACATTTGACTTTCCCCAATACAGCTGATTTCTAGGTCAATTGTCCAATTGATTTGGCAAAGATTGGAATCAAGGCATGAAACTTGGTATGGATAAACTTGTGAGTCCAACATGAAGCATGAAAGTAACTTTGGGCATTTTAGGTCAAAACATCCCTGTGCAAACTCAAACCCTAATTTGGGTCAACAGTGCAAAGAGGGGCCTTGAGCAGAGCAAACCCTAACTTGATCTTGAGCTCCAAGAGTCTTGTGATGAGAAAATGTTGATGAAATGAGAGGGCAAATTTTGGGGTACAACAGTTGCCCCTGTTCAATCTTCTTGAACCTGAAGAGTTAGATTGGCAAGTTTTCCTTTCACGTCTCGAAGGTAAAATGAGATTGGACACTAGAGTGCCCGAAAAATTTGCACTCATCAAAGCGTAGTTTGAGGGAATGAGCTTAAAGATGCCATTTGGAGATGGGCTTAAAGATGCCATCTGGAGATGTGACAGAATCTTGTCGGAGATGGGCTTGTAGATGCCATCCAAGAATGTTTGTTGAACTGTATGTTGTTGGTGAGTGGACGAGTATCAGAAAGTTATCCATGTTTGGAACATATCTGAGCTGGGGGTCTGAATAAGCAATAGATTGACATCCGTGTTTGGAGAATCCGTAAACTGTTTTCAGTAGTTGAATCTGAACAAGCGATAGATTAATATCCATATCTGGAGAACCCAAAAACTGTTTTCAGAAGTTGAGTCTGAACAAGCGATAAATTAACATCCATATCTGGAGAACCCGTAAACGATTTTTAGAAGTTGAGTCTGAACAAGTGATAGATTAACATCCATATCTGGAGAACCCGTAAACTGTTTTCATAAGTCTTGAATCTGAACAAGCGATAGATTAACATCCATATCTGGAGAACCCGGAAACTGTTTTCAGAAGCTTGGAATCTGAACAAGCGATAGATTAACATCCATATCTGGAGAACCCGGAAACTGTTTTCAGAAGTTGAGTCTGAACAAGCGATAGATTAACATCCATATCTGGAGAACCCGTAAACTGTTTTCAGAAGTTGAGTATGAACAAGCGATAAATTAACATCCATATCTGGAGAACCCGTAAACTGTTTTCAGAAGTCTTGAATCTGAACAAGCAATAGATTAACATCCATATCTGGAGAACCCGAAAACTGTTTTCAGAAGCTTGGAATCTGAACAAGCGATAGATTAACATCCATATCTGGAGAACCCGTAAACTGTTTTCAAAAGTTTGGAATCTGAACAAGCGATAAATTAACATCCATATCTGGAGAACCCGGAAACTGTTTTCAGAAGTTGAGTCTGAACAAGCGATAGATTAACATCCATATCTGGAGAACCCGTAAACTGTTTTCAGAAGTTGAGTTTGAACAAGCGATAGATTAACATCCATATCTGGAGAACCCGTAAACTGTTTTCAGAAGTCTTGAATCTGAACAAGCGATAGATTAACATCCATATCTGGAGAACCCGGAAACTGTTTTCAGAAGCTTGGAATCTGAACAAGCGATAGATTAACATCCATATCTGGAGAACCCGTAAAATGTTTTCAGAAGTTTGGAATCTGAACAAGCGATAGATTAACATCCATATCTGGAGAACCCGAAAACTATTTTCAGAAGTTGAGTCTGAACAAGCGATAGATTAACATCCATATCTGGAGAACCCGTAAACTGTTTTCAGAAGTTGAATCTGAACAAGCGATAGATTAACATCCATATCTGGAGAACCCGTAAACTGTTTTCAGAAGTTGAGTCTGAACAAGCGATAGATTAACATCCATATCTGGAGAACCCGTAAACTGTTTTCAGAAGTTGAGTCTGAACAAGCGATAGATTAACATCCATATCTGGAGAACCCGTAAACTGTTTTCAGAAGTCTTGAATCTGAACAAGCGATAGATTAACATCCGTGTCTGGAGAACCCGTGAACTGTTTTCAGAGGTCGAAGCTTATCAATCTTATCCTGAAAAGGGTAAAATGTTAGCTAAATACAAGGTTATGTTGCATGATATGTATGATGAAATGAATTGTGTTTCATCAATGTTTATGATGTATGAATGTAATGGATGTGTATGTAAGCTGAGTAGCTGTGTTGCTGAGGAAAATAAATCCTGGATAATGAAATCTTTGACTGCTGTCGGGGAATGTAAATCCTTGACTGCTGCAGGGGAATGAAGATCCTTTGATCATTGAAAATGAGAAGTCCTGGGACCACTGTTGGGGAATCAGGAACTGGGGTTGTATGCCAATCTACTGGGGATTCCTGTCTTGAGGAGATCTTCAACGGGGAATATCTGAATATCCTGTGAGGAGCTGAGAATGAGAGTCTTCATTCTGCTTGGGGAATTTGAATTATGTGGGGAATAACCACACTGTTGAAAAGTAGCTATCCTGTTGGAGAGTAAAACTCAGGATTCTGGAAAAAACTTATTCCTGTCTGGAAGAAGTTCAGGTTTAGGTTGTATGCCACTTTGAGAATGAGAATCTTCATTCTGTTGGGGATATCAGGAGCTTGGGTGTATGCCAGTCTACTGGGGTTTTAAGGATGAGAGTCTTCATTCTGTTAAGGGTCAGAAATTGGGAGTATACCAATCTTCTGAGGTTTCAAGGATGAGAGTCTTCATTCTGTTAAGGGTCAGAAATTGGGAGTATACCAATCTTCTGAGGTTTCAAGGATGAGAGTCTTCATTCTGTTAAGGGTCAGAAATTGGGAGTATACCAATCTTCTGAGGTTTCAAGGATGAGAGTCTTCATTCTGTTAAGGTTAAGAAATTGGGAGTATACCAATCTTCTGAGGTTTCAAGGATGAGAGTCTTCATTCTGTTAAGGGTCAGAAATTGGGAGTATACCAATCTTCCGAGGTTTCAAGGATGAGAGTCTTCATTCTTGAGAAAGACAGATTTTTAGGAGCTTCAATTGTCCGTTATCTTGTTGGTGGTCGTAACTTCCAGCAGGTGATGAAGGAAATTTTGACGAACGCTACTCCAAAAGGTGATGAAGGAACCTTTGACGATTACTACTCCAAAAGATGAAGGAATCTTTGACGATTACTACTCCAAAAGGTGATGAAGGAACCTTTGACGATTACTACTCTAAAAGATGAAGGAATCTTTGACGATTACTACTCCAAAAGATGAAGGAATCTTTGACGATTACTACTCCAAAAGATGAAGGAATCTTTGACGATTACTACTCCAAAAGATGAAGGAATCTTTGACGATTACTACTCCAAAAGGTGATGAAGGAATCTTTGGTTACTACTCCAACAGGTGATGAAGGAATCTTTGACGATTACTACTCCAACAGGTGATGAAGGAATCTTTGACGATTACTACTCCAAAAGGTGATGAAGGAATCTTTGACGATTACTACTTCAAAAGGTGATGAAGGAATCTTTGACGATTACTACTCCAACATGTGATGACTTTTATCTGTCGATCAATCTGCATATGTTAAGAATGTTGTTGAAATGTAATTTTGTTTTGGAGAATAAATCCTTGACAAATGTTGGGGAAATAAACCCATGACTGCAGGTCTGCTTAGAGAGGTGATGAAGTTCTCGAGGACACTTGAATTTCTTTTCAGAAAGATTTCAGAGAGGTTTCATCACTGCCCCTAGTATTAGATGCTTGTGACACTGCCAGGAAATTTGGACTGTATGTAACCCTTTGATGAGATTGACGCTTAAAGCCCAAGTGATGGTGACAGAGACTTGCCCCAGGTTAATTTGTAATTGAGATTTGTTGAAATCTTGACCGGACTGCCCCAGGTTAACTGAACTTGGAAAGATCTGTTGAAACCTTGACTGGACTCCCCCAGGTGTGCTGGATAGTGACATGTCATGCCCTCTTGTAGATAGGAGATTTGTCAATGGAAGTGTCATCCTTTTTTGAAATGATTTTGCTCACTGAGAGGGCTTTTGTTCATTGGTCATTCATTGTATGAATTTCTTCGCTGTCAAACAAATAACCATGTGCAAACAACGATATTCAAATAATGCAAAGTTTATGCTTGTCTCGAAGTTTTGAAAAATGTGTTTTTTAGCACAAAACTTTTTATAAGACAAATTCAACACAAGATTTAGGGCAAAGCCTTACAGGAGTCAGGATACCTTTTGTAACAGTATGCTTTCGAACTAACCCATGCTTCAATTAGGACTTTTGAAGGGTTGTAACGTGGCTTGGTTCACGGTTTAAGAAATAAAGGATAAAGGCTCAAAGTATATTTGTACCCACCCGCTCTTCGTGATGTTCTTCAATCCTAAACTCAGTTAATTGTACGTCAAAATCTATTCGAGTTTGGAACGAATTTTTGGTGATGGTTCACACCAGTTGAATTTGTTGGAAGACAGTCATCATCATTTTTTGCAACATTTTTCATGTTGTTGAGGATTTGTAGTGACCTCTTTCTTTTGATTCGTTATCCCTATTTTTTGCCTGACTGTTCCTGTTTTCGAGATTACAGTCAGCGGGATGCCCCAGCTTTCTTAAGCCTCCTTTTTTGGTTTTGGCTCAGTGGGCTTTTTCTTTTTTGAGAGATAATGACTTCCTATGAGATAAGGAACCATCACTGTCTTTTGGTTCCAAAGGAATGTTTTTTGATGTCGTTCGTTGTATTACGAATTGAGAGTTTGCGACTTCAATGCGCATCTTTTTTGAATTAACTGAGAGACTACCCTGCCCCAGGTTTAATCAAAGGTTTCAATTTGTTTAGAACAGAAAACTCCTACTTCTTTGGCTCGAAAGGGTTGACTAGGGATTATCTTCCTTATAACTCCAGTGTTTAGGATTTGAAAGAAACGCCTGTACATCATCAGCAAGGTCTGTTCAAAAGCATACTGTATGAGATTATGGCATTGTTTCGTCATCCTCCCTCTAAAGGCTTGTAGCTTTTTATCAAGAGTTAAATACCATAAAGAAAGCATAATAATAGTGAAAACGAATGGATGAATTCAAGACAAACATATGCAATGCATTAATGAAACAAAGTTTGACATCAATAGATAATTGTTCGAATAACAAAAGAAATTACAACTTGAAAATTCAAATGGAACAAAAGTCTCTCAGTTCAAGCTTTGTCATTTCAGGTGGAGAACCCAAAGTGGAAGATTTTCATCTCACCATCCGGCATGAATTCCAGCACTCCTTCGTCAATCAAGTCTTGGATCTTGTTCTTCAGGGTCCAACAGTCATTGGTGTCATGTCCAGGACTATGGGAGTGGTATGCACACCTTTCATTGGAGTGATAGGTAGGAGCAGAGGTGTTGGGGTTCAGATGAGGAGCCTTTAAAGCAAGCAGGTTGATCTCCAACAAGAGTTTCAGTATCAGAGATGATGGTATGTCAGTCTCATAGAAATGTCTTCCAGACATATTTTTCTTATGCTGATTACCCTGTTGACGCTGACGAGGTTGTTGTTGGGCTTGTGACCCTGAAGCAGGTTGAGGACCTTTTCCCTTGTCTTCTTGTCTCAAAGGAGATTTAACGATGATTTGATCTTCAACCCTAGCTGTTTGCCCCACTTGGTTATTTTGAAGCAGCTTGTTGACGAGGACCCTGAGCTCTTCTTGTCTTTGAGCTAGGTCTTGAATGAGAGCCATCTGACCCATCATCTGGATCCTCATTGTTGCCAGCTCAATTTGCAGTCCTTCCAACTGATCATTTCTGATGCCTCCTGGATTCCCTAGGACCAAGCCCCTTGTGAGGAGAGCTTTTATCTCTTCTTGCCCCTGGGACAGGTTCAAGAACATTTCTCGGAGTTGAGCATTTTGAGCCTGAACGTCCTTGATGGTCTGCTCTAGAGCCATCTCTACTGAAATAAACAGTAGGAGAAATAAGGAAACCTGAAAAGGAAAACCTGTTACGATGCAATGCATGATATGTGGATGCATGCTTTCAAGGATCTCGTGGGGTAAACACAAGAAAATGTTAGAGGTTGAACTTCGATCAACATCTTTGATTGGAGAACCTTGTAATGGTGGATGTCTTTCCACGAGAATCAAGCTCACCATGTCGAGTGGGTCATAGCCCCTGATTCAAGTTGTTGCACTTGATCTTTGACGGTGTTTGTTTAGAGGAAAATGAAACCTCTTACCCTTTGGTAGACGTCTGGTTCAACGTGACCCTGCATCAAAAGACCCTCGAGATCCTTGAAATGGTTATTGTAAATGCTATGGTATGATGTTATGATGTTATGTACATGTATGCAAAAGCAAGTAAGTGTATATACAGGTAATCATATTCACACAAAGCAAACAAGTCCTTAGGTTTAGGCTTGCATGGGGTTCGTAGGTAAGTACCCTCTTGAAGTTAGTTGGCTCATCCTGTCCTAGAATAGAAACCGGGTTCTAAGGAGCTCAATATCACTGGATTATTTTTTTTGTTCATTGTTTTGGTTTAGCCACTTAAATGGCGACCAAAATATTCCAAGAAAACAATCCTCAATGAGTGTAGTATCGAGTATCTACCAACTTCGGACTGCACCAAAGTCGGTCATCTCACTACCCCTAAAAAGGCCAAGATGGTCAAGTAAGGTTCTAGAGTTCGTTAGTGCTTCATGACATTGCTCAGCGGCCCCGTATTCTCCTTGACTACTCAAGGGCTATCGGTACTCACAAATATGTCACACTAACATAGCTACTGCTTCAACCATGTCGGTATACCCCGCACAGTTCCCTCACAGTTTATTGCTATTTACCTAAAAAGGTGCCCCCAAATCCGGGTGTAGGATTTACAACAAACCCAAACAAGGAACCCAAAAAGTAAAGCAATCAAAGCAAGCATGTATAGGTGATCTAAAACCCTAAGGTAACCCCACTTTTAGAAATCATCCCCAACAGAGTCGCCAGTTCTGTGATACGGTAGGAGAACTGACTTGAGGTTTTGCGTTTGTATTCGCACTTGTTCCGGTTGAGCAAGAGTCGCCACCGACTTTTTATTTTATCCTAAGGAAAGGTTTAAAAAGCACAGGAAAAACCTTTGAGATGTTTTCTTGGGTTCGGGGAGTAGATTATAGAAAGGGAAGTTATTAGCACCCTTTCTATCCATGGTTATCCATGGGCTCTTAGTTACTTGCTTAGATCACTTGCCTTTGCTTTTCAATTGTTTGAAATGGTGCTTTGTGTATGTGGTTTTGAAAATATTTTGAAAAAGATGCCTTGTCTAGGCAACCATTGTAACAATTCTTTACTCGAATGTTTTACAAAGGTGTTTGTTATTTTGAAAAGATGTTTCAATGTTTTGAAAGTTGTTTTGAAATTGTGTGGAGATGTGTGTTTGAAAAATGGCAAGGATGTTTTGCAAATTTGATCAAGTAACTAAGAGTTTGTCTACCCTATTTTACTCAAAGGTTTTTCTTATGTTTTTAACCCTTTTAACAGTGTTGTTTCACCATTGTATTTGGTGAACAACCTTGCGTTAGGATGTTAACGGGACGGGCGCGGGTCATCGTTTAGACCATGAATGCAATAGTGTCAAGTATTTTGGCAATTTTCTTGAGGGACTATGATTATTTTGTTTAGGCAACTTGATAGCGTCATCGAGGGACTATGATCATTTTGTTTGTTTTTGTTTTCTTTTGTTTTTCCAAAGCACTTGACATGCAAACATGATCCATTTTTGAAGGCAACAAGTGGATGTAACCCTAGGGGTGCAAGTGTGCATTGTGTTTGTTTTTCATGCATGTTTATCTTGAATTAGGTCAAGCTATTTGTTTATTGATTTTGCATACAAACCCTAGGTCTATCATGACATAATTTGGAAACTTTTAAATGTGCGAGAATTTAAAGTCCTAAATTATTACAACATGATTATGGAGATGGGGATACAAGTTTGAATTGGGGGATATTTGACAGGGAGATAAATGCTAAAATTATTACAACCATATCGAATATACAAATTAATATTTGACATTTAAATAAATACAATTAAATAAATATCAAAATGCAATGTATTATGCAAAAAAAGATTTGTTTATGTATGTGAAAAAGGTTTTCATGTTTGAAGTATAAACAAAATAATAAAAAAAAGTCATTTTTTTGGTTATTTTTGTTGTTTAGGGCAAAACCCTAATTTTTGAATAAATAGTATTATTTATTAACTATGTACAATATATATTAATTTATACAAGAATATAAAAAGTATATTGTTAAAAAAGTATTTTAGTGTCATATATTAATAAAAATAAAAATGTATTATTTCTATATTTTTATCCTAAGTATTCTAATAAATATAATATACAAGTATATATATATATATATATATATATATATATATATATATATATATATATATATATATATATATATATATATATATATATATATATATATATATATATATATATATATATATATATATATATATATATATATATATATATATATATATATATATATATATATATATATATATATATATATATATATATATATATATATATATATATATATATATATATATTTAAAAAAAACCTATTAAATATAAAAGAGAAAATTAATTATTTATGTATAAAAAAAAAGTATATTTGATAAAATATTTTCAAGATGTAAATAAAAATAGTAACTAAGAAATAAATATATTTTTGTATTATATTTTTGAGGCTTTTATAAAAAAAGTATTTATATTTATTTACATACATAAGCTATTAAAATGGAACAAATATCAAATAAATATGAAAAAAATGTGGAAAAATATTTTTGGTGTTTTTTATGTTTAAGCAAAAAATATGAAATCAGAACAAAAAATAAAAAGTCAAAAATGACAAATATTTAATCAAATGGGCCAGGGGGGTGCAAATGGAAAAGGGGGGGTGCAAAAAGTAAGGATGGCTCAGGCCCAACCCAAGCCATCATCTTCAACCTCCAGCTCCTTGTTCAAACAGAAAATGCGCGCCTCTCCTTGTCCAACACAAACTCCTGATTCTTTGATTATTTTGCAAAACTCATAACATAAACATTGTAGAGCATCAAATCACGAGTTCAAACATGTAAAAAACTTGGATTAACACTCAAAGGCCAGAGAGAATTTCTCTGGCCCTAAATTTTAACCTAATTTTTTCATCATGTTCATGGCTAAAATTCTCACAGCATGTTTAACATAAATGAAAAGTGATCACATGTATGGCTTCAGGGCTATGAGTAGGACATGTTTCATTCACAAACCTAAGCCTAACTCTTCCTAGATTGAGAGATAGAAGTCCATGGATTACCTGTCTCAGCTTGAATCATGCAGAGCAATGTGGACAACTTCAATGGAGTTTGAGCTTCTGTATAGCTTGCCTGAGGTCCAAGGAAGCTTTTCCAATACCTAGCTTGCTTTGAATCACTCTGTATTGTGCTATAGAAGTCCACCTACAAAATTGAAAACTGAAAAATGGCAAGTGAGACTAGGGGTGTTACAGCTTGTGTTTAGGGCTTGGAATAGTTTAGGTGGATGGAAAGGAATGTGTTGGAACTTGTTTGGGAAAAAACGCACGAGTGGATAATGCTAGGCAAGTCAAACTGCAGGGATGCCCTGTTTTTTTGCAGCAAAAGTGTTTTTGTGTTTTGGGAGGTATGAGGAATGGTTGAATCGTGTTTTAGGCTTGGCTTGATGTATGGAAAATGTTCACAAGGTTTGTGTTTGGCTGTGTTGACAGGAAATGGAAGTTGGAGAGTTTTTGCAAAGTTGCTTCAAATGTAAGTAAGAGAGTGTGTGTTTGGATACAAGCCAGTACAATGCCTAATGTATGCAGCAAAACAAAGCTCTTGGTAACTGGAATGTGTAGATTTGATTTGGCTCTCAGATTTGGCCCCATGCCTCAAGGATTTGGTATTTGACATAAAGCAACTTTAAGCAAAAATGGCAATTCACCTTTTACTACTTAAGGCTTAATTTTGTGTGCAATGTCCAAATGAAAAAAATAAAACCTTGACACAATGGTTAGACATTAAATTATGGAGTTTAAATGGGTTTTGAGGCCTGCAAGCTAGCATAAACCAAGCTGATTTGAAAATGTCATTTGCTATGAACATGTATGGAAAATGAACAAAAGTGAGTTTTGGCCAACTTTGCAAATTCGATTCTCTCTAACCACAAGGGTGTTTGAGAATTTATTGGACAATTTGGAAAGCTTTGAATGTGTACTATAATCCATATTTGTAATGCAAATTGAAACTCCAAGTGGAACCATGTGAAAAATGGCCAAGAAGTTGGACAAAATCCTGCCTAGAATAGGGCAAATTTCTTCTAAGTTAAAAGTGTTTGGCACCCTTGTTCCAAAAATCATAACTTGAGATACAAGCTTCCTTTGAGAAACCTTTGTGAATCAAAGTTATAGATTTTGCAATGGACTACAACTTTCATGTTTTAAGTTTTGTTTGAATCCAATTGCATCTTGGTGAAAAAATGGGACAAAGTTAGGAAAAAATAAGGAAATTTCATAACTTAGAAAATTTTCTAAGTTATGAAAATTTTCATTTTAAACCCTAATTTGTAATTTTTTTGTTTCTTGATGAACAAGTTTCATAATTTGAAATATCTTGATGAAAAATGAATCTTGGCACTTGATTTTGACCAAAAAGTCAAAGTTTGACTTTTCAGTATACAGTCAAATTTTGATCAGTTGACTGAAAAATTCATCTGTCAATCCTATGCACTTGAGATCTTTTGAACTTGTTGAATGGGTCAAGACAATTCCATTGAGTTCTTGATTCCATATGTGAGCTTGGTTTGCCATTGGTTAGGTCAAACAGTCAAAAATTTCCTTTATGCAGTCAAAACCCTAAAAATGACCATTTTGCCCTTTTGGTGATCTGATCAAATTTCTTGTGGAATTGTGATCCAAACTTGACCAAATGGTTCATGTGAGCTCATTATGTTGATGTGGGTTAAAATTCATGAGGTTTGACTGTCAATTGACCACAGTTGACTTTTTCCCCAATACAACTAATTTCTAGGTCAACTGTCCAATTGATTTGGCAAAGATTGGAATCAAGGCTTGAAACTTGGTATGGATAAACTTGTGAGTCCAACATGAAGCATGAAAATCACTTTGGGCATTTTAGGTCAAAACATCCCTGTGCAAACTCAAACCCTAATTTGGGTCAACAATGTAAGGAGGGGCCTTGAGTAGAGCAAACCCTAACTTGATCTTGAGCTCCACAAGTCTTGTGATGAGAAAATGTTGATGAAATGAGAGAGAAAATTTTGGGGTACAACAGGTTCCAATAACATGGACACCTTTAGGTTTCTGAACAAGATCCCATACATCATTCTTTGAGAACTGGTTCAGTTCTTCTTCCATAGCCAGAATCCAATCCTTATCTTGAAGGGCTTCCTCAATAGATGTAGGTTCTTATAACGAAATTAAACCCAGAAGCACGCGTTGGCACAACAATGAATTAACATGTTCTACCTAAAAGGTTCCACCCGGTGTTTGGGGATTTACGCACCGTGTTGCGTAAAATAGAATTAACACATCCTTTTGAGAGTTTTGAAGAAATGCTCGAAGGATAAAAGAGTTTGAATTGGTTGATGTTTTTTACCTTGAAAAAGGATTTTCATTTTAAACCGTAATAAAGTCTGAAGTGAAAATAGATCAAGATTCAGTCTAAACCGGTTCTCTCTACCCCACAAGACTCAACTGCATACGGTTTGCATCTTCCGTTATTAAGTGTTTTATGCATTTTTAAAGAAAAAGAGGTTTTTTTAAGGATGAAAAAGGAAATAAAAACATCTAAGGGAAACTATCTAGTTCTATCCATAATGTTATCATACAATGATGGATCCTATAGTTGAGTTTGAAAGGGAAACCTCTACCTATGTTAGCATGCATGGATTATGATCCTAATGTATAACTTGCATCGAAAATAAAACAAGTGAATCCTAAGGGAACATACAAAGATTATAACCTAAGTGAATCCTAAAAAGGAAACAAAATCGGAGTTATGCATTCTCATCACAATTCAATTTGGGATTAAATCACGAAGAAATGGAATTTAAATGTGCATTGGAACCACAAATGTAATTTTTGGGCAGCGGTGTCGTTATCTCTTGAAATGCACAAAATATTGATCTGAAATCGATAAAACTCAACACAATTGCCAAGGCAAGCATAATCATGCATCAAACAACAATTAAAACACATGTTTACACCAACTTACCAAACCGGGCAGCATTGCTGTTAATAGATGAACTGCATAAAATATCGATCCGAAATCGACAAAACTTGACATAAATATCGTCCAAGTATCAAAACAAACCTCCTTGAGCATTAACCATCAATGAAATGATGCCTTATGCTCAACTTACCGAAATCGGGCAGCATTGCACCGTGCCAAAAAATAACCCAAAAAATCGTGTCCGAAACGGTAAAATCCAACATCAACGGTCCATAAATGCATAAAAATGCTCAAGTAAGCATCAAAAAAATTTGAAATGCAATCTACAGGCCATTTTCAATGTCTGGGAAGCGATGCATACATGTATCAGTATTGATAAAAATCGGATTTAAAAATCACAAAGGATGCACAAGTGCATTTACCGATTCATGTATCTCGCTTAAAAATTACAAATGTTTTGTAACAATTAAAATCCGCATTCAAGCAATGATTTCAAGCCTTAAACAACATAATTCAAGTGTTAATGCAATTTATCATGTTTGAGGTTTTTTATGTCAAAAAATTGAATTCATCAACAAATTGATTCGAAAATTGCTTTAACTCATGAAAACACAATTAATTCTCATCAAAACTCAATAATCAAACGTTTTAGATCCAAAATTTGGTATTCAAAATCAGCACCAATTTTTATCGATTAAATCAAGATCTACATCGATTAAATCAATATTCAACCAATTCCATACTTAAACATCATTATCAATTCAATTAATCACTTATCTCAAGAATCAAGAATTCAACTCATGTAATAATCAATTAAACATTTAATTCACAAAATCAATTATGCAAATAAGCAATTAAATGCAACAAGATTCAAGAATTATTACCGAAAAGTAGATCGGAGCAAAGAGTGGAGGAGTTCGCCGGAAAATCGCGCCAGATAGAGGGGGAAATCGCATGGAATCGCGCGGTTGCAAAGACGGAGGGAGATAGACCAGTGCAGTTATATAATAGTGGTGGTCGCCGGATACGAAGCAAGGAGGCGATAGGAGCGGAGTATGGTGGTGTTTCACGGTTGAGAGTGAGAGAAGAGATGAAGTTTGGTTTGTGATTTTGCTTTGAGTTCTTGAGGATAGTTGAGAGAATTTAGAGAAAAATTGATTTTGATTTGAGAGAGAATTGGAGACTTTTTATGAGAGGTTTGAGATAATGAGTGTTGTTCTCTTGAAATTTGAATTTAAAGTATATATAGAATTGGCTCCAAACTGCATTTTCAGCTTATTTCATGTACCAGTCGATATCGAACCCCAAGTTTATGACATACGGTGCAAAATCCTAACTTGCAACTTGAAACAAAGATGTCGATGATGAAATTTGCGATGCAGTGCCAAAAGAATCGTCCCGATACGATAAAAATTGAGTGAGTTACGATGCTCTGAACATAGAGAAATCCGTATAAAAATTTATAGTGCAGATTTTTATAGCTTATTTTATGTACGACGCGCAAAAAAACCACAAGCTCATGTCTTTCTATGCAGAATCAGGACGAGCAACCTAAAACAAAATCATCAGCGATGAAATTTTTGACGTCGTACCAAAATAATCAACCCGGTACGATAAAAATCGAGCAAGTTATGATTTTTTGAATGACGAGAAATAGTGGACTTATTTTGCTGCATTAAAAATTTCAGCTTATTTTCATGCGCACTTTAGGATGCAGGCCACAATCCGAAGCCTTCGAAGCACAATCCTAACTCGGGATCTGAAGCGAAGTTGTAGCTAATGAAATTTTACGCTTCTAGAATCGTCCTGAACTGATAAAAATTAAGAAAGTTACGAATTTTTCAATATCAAGAAATAGTCAGGTAGAAAACCATTTTAGGGTGCAATTTTCTCTGGTAATTCGCACTTTCGAAGATCTTCTGCAAAGAATTAACTTCTGACCCGAACATACGAATCAAAGATAAAATAAATACAAATTTTTCACCGAAAGAGCCATCCAAAAACTTTGAACCGGGCAAAAGTTAATAATATTTGAACATCGGAAAAACAGCGGTTCAGGATACTATTTAACGGTATTTTCACTGTATATCTACAAAGTATTCGCACATTCAGAGATCTTCCATAATGAATTAGCTTCCGAACCGAACATATGAAATGAAGGAAATAACAAGTAAGTTAAAATTTTCCAAGATCCACTCAAAAATGATCTTCCAGTCATAAGTTACGAATTTGTAAGCATCTGAAAACAAATGAACTTTTAAGGATAAAATTTTGCACTTTTGAAAATCTTCCTCACAAAATTAACTTTCGATCTAAAAATATGAATTGAAAAAGACCTTAAGACGGTTATAAAGACTATAGAACCATTCCCAAACCATTTACCAATCTCAAATTATGAATTTCCGAGCTTAAAATGCACAATACTGAATTTCTATCTGCACTGTCTCAAATCAATTGAAACACTTGACTTTCTGCACAATTCAGAGCGTGTTGGAACGCATGAGAGCTTGACATGATGAATTGATTAATTTTTTATTGGGTAGCTTGGAACACATGTGACGTGAATAAAAATCTAAAACCCCTGAATTCTGCTTCACAATGTTATTTAACGGAACAATCAATTTTCGAACTCTTTTCACAGAGAAAACACTTGATTTCATGAGTATAGACCCAATGATATGTATGTATGCATATGATGATGAAGTGTAAGTCAATTAGGGTTAAAATGAAGAGGATGAATTTTGGGGTGCAACCCTCAAGAACAACCTCTGAAAAGATATATCCAACAAAATCTAGAATTGCAACGATGATGATGAATCTGGATTTTTTAACATTCTGTGTAAACAATATAATGTTAAAAATATATAGATTATTCACCTCCGCTTTTTCGTAAAAACGAGAGACTTTCTTATTTTATTTTATTTATCTATTTAAAATAGTAAATATGTTTCCCCTCGATTTTTTCAAAAAATTGATGTAACATGTTACACAACTACAACAATGAATCTCTACCATACATTCTTAATGAAATAACGCTCAAGATATTGCCAAGACATCAATCCACAACAAAATATATACACTTACCACTATATCTATTTCTTGTGAAAGAACTGACCTTGATAACATTTGCTCAGGATAATGAGATTTTGGAACTTAAAAAAACTCGGAAAAGTTCTCTATGATGGATTGCAAGTGCAAAAAAAAACATTTCCAATGTTTGGAAATGATAAATCCTACTTGCAGCAGATAGCTCCTTAGAAGTTGATTACATGCAGTCCATTGAACTTTAAAATAATGAGCATAAAATATATCCAATAGAATTTGGGTTAGAGCAAAGATGTGTTATTCTCCAAGAACAACAGATACTATGATAACACTACATTTGTTATATTAATGTAATTTAATATTTTGTATGTTAAAAATGTTTATACACCTTTTTTCCTTGGTTTTTGACAAAACTCGAGGGAATAGTTTAGGCGTGATTATTGAGGATATTTATCACCGTCCTTAAACAAATAGGTGCCGTCCATTTCATGAGTATCAACGCTCAAGACACTTCCATTAGTGATCCGCATGAAACCTAACATACATTCATTATAAAAGCATTCTGAATATCAATAGTTGTTAATGAATCATAACATGAAAATTTTGAAGCGTAAAAAAATCTATAAACTTCTCTACGATGGATTGTAAGAGTAGAAAATAAATTAGGTTTAAGGTTTGTGTTCTTCAATAATCAATCTTTTTACGATGTTCTTTTATAATCATATATTCATTCATTTAACTAACTCTTTTCTTGTTTTACATTAGAAACAAATAAATGTAAAAGGGATCTGGAATATATTGCACCCAACATTTTCATTTGTCCAACATTTCAATGAAATGAGGATCTAACATCTGATTTTCACCAACATGGATGACGATGAATCAGATTCCAAATTTGTTATATATATATATATATTTACAAAAATATTATGTGTAAATAATATAATATTATGGGTAAACAATTAATTTATTAAATTTTATAGTTTAAACGAGATTAAAAAAAATATCAATCATACTCCTCGATGTTATTGATAAACTGAGAAGTTTGATGCGCTAGTTTTAAAAATATTAAAAGTGCAGTGGCCGAGCTTCGAACTCATGTACATAAGAATTTTTCTCTCGGTGTTTTAAAATTGAGGTGCTAAGTTGATATTTTTCATGATGCCCTTTGTTACAACGCTTCTTTAGCTGAGGTTAAATGCATTTCACGCTCGAGGTTAACAATGCCTTTTGTAGTATTGTTGTCGGCTCCTATATAACTTTTCTACAAGATTTCCCAAGCTTCCTTTGAGGTTGTGCAATCATCAACCTTCTTAAAGTTATTAGTATCAACACATTGGTGAATGAGATACAACGTCTTGTAAACTTTTGTCTACTCTTTCTTATATGATGTCCTTTGTGCAACCGTTGCACCTTTAACAAGTGGAACAACACAGTTCTTGACCACTTAAAGAATATTTTGATAACCAAACAACACCTTCATTTGCTTGCACCACTTTTCGTAATTCTTCGCATTAAGAATTGAGAAATTCGTATGGATTCATTCATTGGAAATGAAAAGTATTTTTTCACTCTAAGTATTTGATGGATTGAACGTAGCTCTTAATGCTATTGTTAGAACAAGGAACCACAAGAATGATGATTTTCAATGCGGAGAGTGAGAGAGGGAGAGAATGAGATAGAGTAATTAATGAAGGTGTTACCAATTAGGAAAATCTATAGTTGTAACCGATTATAGACTGAGTGTTACCAATTACATAATTATTTTGTTTCTAGTATAATCGGTTACTGATAAACTATAACCATAACAATAACATTTTGATTCTTTTTAAAGGGGGGTGTAATCGGTTATAACTCTGCAATAATCAATTATAGGCACGTGAATTACACTTTTCATTTAATCATTTAATAGCATAAGTGCCTGCCTTCAAATCCTTCGATATTTTTAGATGATACTCTTTCCGTCTTAAAAGAAGTGTTATAGTTAATATTTTCATATAGATTAAAAAAATATGATAAATGAAAATAGAGAGAAGGATAATTTTACCAAATTATAATTATTGGTTACTGATGTACTCTAATTATCATTAGTTAATGTAAGATGAGAGAAATAATAAATTATAAATATTAATTAGATGATATAATTAGAAGATGAAATTTAAAAATACATTAAAAATTAAAAACAATATTTATTTTAGGATAAATAATTCTTATAAATATGATATTTATTTTAAGACAAAGAGAGTAAAACTAGGATTCATTTGAGAAAATACAATACCATTAAAAATATATTGGAGATAAAGATATTATGAGGTAACAGAACCATTTAAATACTTTAGCCATCATCCATGTTCTTTAATTATGAAACTATTGTGTATTGGCAAGCATTGTCGATGCATTTCATAACTAGAGGGAAAATCTTCCATGGACAATCATCGTCACTAACACATGGAATAGGAGCTGCATTGAAAAATAAATAAAAAGAGATGTTATTAAAAGGTGATATAATGATATCATATTGTGTATGAGATTAATTATAAAATTCGAAAAACTGTGAAAAAGGGCATACCGCCATATGTTACAAGAAATATAGAAAGGATAATACAAGTATAAACAAACAAGGGAATTTGCGCCATATATTTTCTCCTTAGCATTTAATAAATGGGAATTCTTGTGTAATTTATAATTAAAATTTTCATGCTCTGTCAACTTCAATTAAAATTATTTAGCACGTATGATATATGTAAGAAACCATGTATAAAATTGAAATTATTGTTAAAGTTCCTCCAATAAGCATTTTTTGTTTATTCCCTAGTCTCATTTTAACGCTTGGCGATCTAAAAAGTTTAATATTTTTCTACTAAACTTCATTAAATGCTTTTTTTATTATCTTTTAGCCTTTCGTAATATACAGAGGGAAGTTTGAAAAAGAAATATCATTTCATTTTAAAATATATATCACATTTTAACAAATTATTTGTTCTAAAATAAATGTTTTTTTTTTTAATTTTCAATATAATTTTCATTTTCTTTTTTCAATTATATCTTTCAATTAATACTACCTACATCACCTTTTTGTTTAATTACCTACATCACTTTCGCTATAACATTTTTTTCACTTAGTATTTAGAATCATTATTATATACCAATAATTAACAAGAATAATATGGTAAAATTATTATTCACTCTTCTTTTTTTAATTTTGAGGGACTCTAGAAAAATAAGAAAAATATTAAATTTGTTTTGTAACTATTGAATAATTTTTTTTACCATAACTAGTAAGAGACTTGTGTTGGAATTTTTTTTAATAATAACTATATTTTGAAAAAAAATACATAAATAACTATATTTTAAAAAAATTCACACAAATAATCATGATTCTAAAAAAAATGAATTAAAGAGGAGGCGCCACTTGAATTGGCGTCTCTATATATTTTTCACTTTTTCAGTTACCTGTGAATATTCTTGCAGATTTGACATTCCTGCGGATTTACCTGCGGATTTTCTTATGGAATTACCTGCAAAAAATAATACGCAGGTGATCTGCAAGAAATCCGCGGAAAAGGACAAATCTGTAGGTAAAAAGAATAAATTGAAAAGAAATTTAGGAGGTGGCTAGGCTCCATCTAACTTGGCGCCTCTTTTAAAAAAAATCAATGCATGCGCCATCTGAGATGGCTCGTGCATTATAACGTTTTCTGAAATATGGTTATTTGTGTAAATTTCTCTGAAACATGGTTATTTGTATGTATTTTTTTCAAAATGACAAAAAAATTCGTTGTGTTGCCGCATAGGTATTCGTATATATGATGTAGTAAATTTTGAATGATATGAATAATATGCGTAAATATCAGTCATAATTATTTTATTAATTATTATGTAAATTAATTATGCAAGAAAAAATTAATTATACAAATATAAAGTTTTAGATATAAATGCAAAATTCGAAATAATTTACTTATTTGTAAAATGATCAATATTCATATATAGATTTAATTTTATTAAGTAATCATACACAAAAGAAAGAAAAAAAGAATCGTGAGATGGAAAAAAATTAAAAATAATAATTTTACCTCTTAAATAAAAAAATTATTGATTAAATTAAAATAGATATTATATTGATAGTGACCTGTGAGATAAATAAATTTTTAATTTTATTAAAATTAAAAATAAATTATCACTAATTTTATTGATAATAAATAAATAGGAAGAAAAAAAATTATAATAAAAGTAAAAAAGTATGGAAAAAATGTGAAAGAAGTTTGAAATATAGCCGTAGGTATTCCTAAGAACTTTTCTATGAAATTACCTGTGGAAATTATATAAAAACCAAACCAGATTAAGATACCATAGGTAATCTTGCAGGAAAGTTTCTATGAATTTTGCAGCGGAAATTATGTTTTGAATAATAAACCCACTATATTACAAATCCGCAGAAATATTTACTAGAGATGTCCTACAAAATCTATTTTGTATTATATTTTGGTGATTTATAAATTATAAAATAATGTAAAATATTTTTCTTTTTAAATAATTATTTCACAATAAATTTTAATAGATGTAAATGTTTAGAAAATAATAGTACTTTTTTAAATTTAACAAATTTCTTTTTATATTTTAGTTTATAATTCAAACTTATTTTTTTAAAGATAATTTTAATATATATTAGTTTTATGGGTATAATTAGATTAAAATTTTTAATCCTTATTGTTTCTATTTAATTAATTAATTTTATGGTGTTTTTTAATTAGTTTTAAATTTTAATTTCATTTTAAATTTTTTAATAAAATAAAAGTTACGAAATTTTTTTATATATATTTATGTTAGAGATTAATGCTAGTGCGTTATTAGTGTAAAGAAATATTACACAACATCAAATCAAATCAGAATATTTAAAAGTGTCAAATCATATAAATAATTTAAAATTTATAGTTTGACTCGGAGAAATATATGATTATTTTTGGTTCACAATGTAAAAATTTACACTGGCGAACAACATCCTTTTTCTCTTTATGTTCTAGAATGTCAATGTTTTTTAGCATTAACTATGTTTTGAAAAAAAATACACAAATAATAATGTTTCAGAGAAAATTATGGATAAAACAATGTTTCAAAAAAAGTGAATTAAAGAGAAGGCGCCACTTGAATTGGAGTCTTCTATATATTTTTCAAATTTTTCAGTTACATACAGATTTACCTGCAGATTTGATATTACCTGCAGACTTACCTGTGGATTTTCTTACGGAATACCTACGGGAAACTATCTGCAGGTAAATCCACAAGTAAATCCATAGAAAAAGTCAAATTTGCAGGAAAATCCGTAGGTAAATAGAAAAAATTTAAAAAAATTTAAAAGATGGCTAGACGCCATTTCACTTGGCGTCTCCTTTAAAAAAAATCAACACATGCGCCATTTAAAATGACTACTGCATTATAACATTTTCTGAAATATGATCATTTACGTAAATTTCTCTTAAACATAATTATTTGTGTTTTTTTTTCAAAACATGATTATTGCTAAAAAATTCCTAGAATATCAAAATTAAATTTTAAATTAATAAAAAAAAATCAAGATAAAATCTTCTGTCTATATTATTATAATAAAATAATAAATGCATAATTGGGATAAGTCTATTTTATTATAATAAAATAATAAATGCATAATTGGGATAAGTCTATTTTATTATAATAAAATAATAAATGCATAATTGGGATATTAAAAAATATTAGTTTTACTTAATAATAATTTTCTACTTTTGTAAAAATTAAAAATATCTGTTTATATATAAATATAATTTGGTATGTAATTCTCATTTATTTAATATTCCATTTGGATTGAGAGAAAGGAGTTTGCGGCTATTGAGGGAGTACTGTAAGGAGAAGTCGATGGCAGAAGGGTATGGAAGTTGTTGGCACGCTGAGTTGCTGAGAAATGATGGTGAGGTACATAAGACACTACAAAATAACTTGTGTTTTGCCACGTGAAAGTCACGTCGCTAACACCCAAATCACGCCACTATTCAAATTTTGCCACCTTAAAAAACACGTCGTTGTATAGCGCGTGGCAATCTTGTTGCGGCGTGAAAAGCATGTCACAATGTTGCCACGTGAAATTCACGTAGCAATAGACTTTATAGGATGAAAGTGTTCAAAGCAGAGCATAGCAGAGCAGAGCAGTTTATATTTATCTTTACGTTTGCTGTTGCGGCGTGTTTTTCACGTCACTAATTAGTGACATGAAAAACACGCCACAACTTGTTTTTTTTATAAAAAAAATATTTTGTGTTTTAAATATATTAATTCTGTTATAATAATTAATATTATTTTTTGTTTTATTAAATTTATAAATTAAATATTATAATTTATTTTTTAAATACAATATTATAAATCAAATTATCAAAAACAAAACTAAATATATCTAAATGTATAAATAAATATACTTAATATTATAAATTTAATAAACTCAAATTTAAATTTATAATATTTTTAAATATACAAGATGATTATAAATTTATATTACACAAATAAAAAACTAAATACAAAATAAAAATAAAACTAGGCATAATCATTCGAGTCATCGGAAAAGTTGGGAAGAAAGTCATCATTATTTTGGTGGTTATTATTTTGGCCACCACTATTGGGATTTCTACCAAATGCTTGCATAAATTGTCGCATTTGCTCCTCCATATCATCCTGCCTCTTTGCCATTGCCTCAATTTGTCTATTATGTCCACCCCTCATTGCCTCCATTTGGGCCTTCAATGCCGTCTCACGATCTTCGGACTCGCGTCTAGCCAATTGTCTTACCAGTTCTAACTGATCCAGTGTCAAATTTGTTTGACGTGATCCTCCTTCACCGTCTGCAGCTCTCTGATACAGATTTCTATCCCCACTCCTCAAGGTGCCCGCCAAATTTCCACCACCAAAAAAACACCCGTTAGGCCCCTTTCCCCCAACAACTTGACTCCAAATATAGAAATCCACATCTGGATGAACCGATTTTCCTAGAGGAGGAGTATACTGAGAATTATGGGTCAGAAATTCTACAAGCAAGGCCTGATAATCCTCCTACACATACAATAAAAAATCAAGTTAAATTTATAAGTAACATTAATGAAATTAAATGAAATAAAAAATAATAATAAAAAACAAATAGCCACGTGATTGTAACGCCACAACTTATCAGTTGCCACTCAATTTTCACGCCACAACATGTCACTTGCTACATGATAATCACGTCACAAAATTGCTTTAATATATATATATATATATATATATATATATATATATATATATATATAAACATAAATTTACTTACCAGGGCTTTTTTTGTGCGCTCGTCAATAAATCCTCCCGATTTCTTTGTCCGAGTTTCCTTAACCAGCCCAGTCATCAATGGTTGTCTCCCCAAACGCTTAGCCTAAATAAAAAAATTAACTTAAATTAATAATATGTTATAAATCCAAATATGACTTTAAAAAGTGATAATAATTACCATGCGTCGAGCATGCTCAGCAGCACTAATACTTCCAACAGCATTAAGGCAACCCCCTTTTTCCGATGCCCTCATCTTCTTTGCAGTTTCAGATTTAGCCTTAAATTCATCTGATTCCCAATACTTAAGAAGTTGTTCAAAAACTTCTTTGCCTATCCATTTGGGACGAATGCCCAAAAGTTGCCAATTCTCTCTAACACGTCGTAGCATGTCAGAAAGTCGTCTGGAACTCCTACCAAAATAATTTTTTTTACTTTGTTATGGTTCAGGGGATCCCAAACACATTTCGCCTGCAATGTTGTATGACATTAAAATAAATAGTTAGATAAATTATAACAATAATGAAAAGGTCATTTAAATAAAAATAACTTAGAAATAAATTAATTATACCTGAAATTGCTTGAACCATTCTTCTTTATCGGAAACTTCTCTAAAACTCTTCAAATATTTTGTATAATTCTGCTGAATTATATAATTTATAACCTTAGCAGCAGTCCGGCTCGGCCCGAAACTAAAACAACAATAATTGAATTAGCATAATTAATTATATAAAGTTATATTAAAAATGGAAATGTGTACTTATAAATAAAAATCAATACATAAGAAACTTACGAGTTCCCTTCAGGCCAAATCCAAAATCTCCCATCAATGGTATGAATCTCACTAGGATCATCATCCCCTCGAAGATCTCTCCCATCTATCTGATCATCATCCACACCAAGATGGTCATCATCCGATTCTGCATGATCATCGGATGCAGGTACATGTGTGGGATGTGGGGTGCGACCAGTCTGTGTGGGTCATGAAGAGGTGGATCCTCCAGGCTGATGAACGGATGGGGGCATCTGTGTAGGAAGTGGGGTGCTGGATCCTCCAGGCTGCTGCACAAATGAGGGCATCTGTGTGGGAAATGGAAAACTGTGCTGGAAGAATGAGGGCACCTGTGTCTGCTGGAAGGATGAGGGCACCTGTGTCTGCTGGAATGGTAAACCAGGTGGGGCCCCAGATGGACTAATAAAACATGTACTCCCAGATGGGAACTGAAGAGGACTCTGAGATGATAGTAATGGAGTAAATGGCATAGTACTGTCCATGGACATATGATGAACCTGACTCGGCGGGGGAGGACACGTGGCTGAGTGAGGTGACTGGCATACTACTACCCTTGGACGTCTGGGCTTCCTACCACTATCACTAGGACCTTTACCCTTATTATCTTTGGGTGGCATTTTTACCTAATTATAGAAAATACAAGTTAACATATAATATATTTGAATTATAAGATACAAATCTCATGAATACATATTCATTAACTCATTCAATAGATGGTTCATCAAGTAAAATTACAAGACACAATTCTCATGAACACATATTCATTAAATCATTCAATAAATGGTTCGTTAAGTAAAATTACAAGACACAGTTCTCATTAATATAGGTTCACTATTCTAAATCGTCATGCTCATCATCCATATCATCCTCGTCATCTGATGTGATATTATCCTCGGATCCAGAATCTTCATGATCGTCATCCTCATCAACTTGATTCCCCTCAACCATTGTATCAGACAAACTTGTAGTGTGTTCATCTAGAATCACATCATTAACTTCAACTTCATCAACTTGGTAAGCAATATCCTCCACTAGATCGTCAGTTTCAATATGACCCAATGGTTTTGTTTTTATTACAACACAACACCGTCGTTTAAGTAGCACAAATGAAGGATAAGGAACATAATAAACTTGCCCAACAATATTTGACATTATGTAAGGGTCGTACTCTTTGTACCTCCGGTCCATTTGAATCTCAACAGTACCATATGTCTTATCTATTTTTGTGCCTCTAGTTGGATCATACCATTCATAATAAAACAAGACAACTTTATTTTCCGAGTCTAAGTAATTGTATACTAACTCATAGATATGTTTAACAAAACCATAGAAGTCATCTTCACCACCATTTGTAACTCCTTTCACAAATACGCCACTGTTTATGGTTTTTTTCCCTTCAGTCCATTCATGAGTGTGAAATTTATATTTGTTCACGAAGTATGTGTGCCATTTGTTTGCACTTTGACGGGGGCCATTAGACAAGTTTCTTAAATGGAGTATTTCTGGAGTCGGTGCAACAACCCTATACAATTTCTCCTTGAACCATGTTGGAAATTGGGCATGAATGACACCAGATGTTGATTGTACACCGGTACTATCAAAATAGGCGTTGTTAAATTCCCTAAAAAGAAACACACTATAAGTTTCAAGGTAATCAATTTTATATTCACACTGTAAATAAAATTAAGAAGTTGGATTATACTTACTCAAGATATGGTTTAACTTCAATGCAGTTGATCAAGACATGAACATGTGCATATTGCATTTCTTGTTGGGTCAACCAATGCTCACCCTTCTTTCTAGAGGGACGACCTGGAAGCCCGAAGACTGATAAGGTGCACTGACTTCTTTCGATAACATTTACAAGATTCCTTATGATTCTTGGAGTTAACATCAAGTGCTTGAAATAGTGACTGCAAAAATGTGAAGTTTCTCGATGCAAGTAATGTGCACATATTGATCCTTCAACTCTAGCTTTATTTTTCACTGATCGCTTTGAATCACCCATGAACCTTTCAAACGGATACATCCACCTATATTGAACAGGTCCTCCTAGATAAGCCTCATATGAAAGATGCACAGGTAGATGTTCCATGGAGTCAAAAAAATCAGGCGGAAATACTTGTTCCAACTTACAGAGAATGACTGGAATATTTTGGTCTAACTTAATGATGTCATCCACTCTTAAAGTTGACGCACAAATATCTCTAAAAAATTGACTAATTTCAGTGAGTGGATTAAGCACATGTTTGGGTAGAGAACCGAACGCAATTGGTAGCAATTGTTCCATAAAAACATGGCAATCATGACTTTTCATACCATGCAACTTCCCAGTGTTAGCATCAACACACCTTGATAAATTTGAATAATACCCGTTGGGCATTCTCAAACCTTTTAGCCATCCACAAACCGCTTTAGCTTATTGGGGGGTCAGACTGAAACAAGCTTTGGGTTTAAATAATTTTCCATTTGGTTGAGGCTTCAATTCCAACTCTTTACGATTACACCAAATTTCCATGTCTTGTCTAGCCTTCACATTATCTTTTGTTCTGTCTTTAAAATCCATCACTGTGTTAAACACGTTATCAAAAAAATTCTTCTCAATATGCATAACATCAAGATTATGGCGCAACAAATTATCTTTCCAATACGGGAGGTCCCAAAATATACTTCTTTTTGTCCAATTATGTGTGACCCCATATCCTTCAATTCTACATGCTTTGCCAGTATCTGTAAACTTTGAAAGTTCACAAACTTGGTTCCATATAGCAACTGGTGCCAATCGAGGCGGAGGCAGATCTGTTACCCGTTCGTCCTTTTTGAAATTTGTCTTGTTTTTTCTAAAGGGATGATTTGATGGTAGGAATCTGCGGTGACAGTCAAACCACGAGCTTTTCCCCCCTTTTTCCAATGTAAACGCCTTAGTGCATTCCATGAAATGCGGACAACCCATTCTGCCATGCGTACCCCAACCAGATAACATGCCATATGTTGGAAAGTCGTTAATGGTCCATATCAAGGCAGCTCGCATAGAAAAGTTTTGTTTACGGGATATATCATAAGTCCATTCTCCATTATTCCACAACCTCTTCAAATCATCAATTAAAGTTTGTAAGTACACATCAATTCCGGTTTTTGGACTCGACGGTCCTGGAATGACGCACGTCAAAAACATGTATGGTTTTGTCATGCACATCTCAGGAGGGAGATTGTAAGGGGTTACAATAACTGGCCAAAAAGAATACGCACTTCCGGACGCTTGGACATATGGAGCAAAACCATCAGAGCATAATCCAAGCCTGACATTTCTAGGTTCGAAGGCAAAATCAGGATGTACCTCATCAAAGTGCTTCCATGCATGGCCGTCAGACGGGTGTCGCATATTGCCTGGGCTTGTTTTGTTTGTATGATGCCATGTCATTTGACTTGCACTGTGCATTGAAGAAAACATTCTTTTTAACCTTGGTATTATCGGAAGATAAAACATGGACTTTACTGCTACACGTTTTTGGTTACTGTTAATGGCTCTATTGCGAACTTTATATCTTGGACTATGACAAAACTTACATTCCTCTGACGATCCATCTTGAGTACCAAACTCGTTGTCATAAAACAACATACAACCATTAATGCAACAATCAATCTTTCTTACTCTTAAACCCAACTTCGACACCAACTTCTTTGCATCATAGAAACTCGCAGGCAAGTTGTCTTTCGTTGCAATTGAGTCCAACATCATTTTTGCGAAGTCCTCCAAACACTGATCAGGAACATTCCAATTTGACTTGGCGGCCAATAATCTCACACACATTGATAGCTTTGAGTCTGACGACCCCTCAAACAACGGCGTATTCATCTCATTCAACAATTGATAAAATCTCTGTGCTTCCTCATTCGGCAACTTTTCCCCGTCAAAGTCTTCAGGTTGATCATAGGTCACGTTAACACCAAAAGCATCACCAACCATGTCACCTATCAGATTAAAGTTTTCTTCAAATTCCATAGGTGGTTGCATAACCGGTTGACTACTTGAAACATCTGTGTTGCTAGTCTCTGGTACATTACTCGACAGTGTTTCACCATGATACATCCAAACCCAATAATTTTCAATGAAACCTTTCATATGCAAATGACGTGTTATTTCATTTGGGTCACTAATTATATATCTACATCCACATTTAAGACAAGGATACCTAACTCCTCCTTCACTTCGACAACGTTCCTGAGCAAACGTCCATGCGATAAAACCATTAACTCCGTCTATAAAATTGGGTTTAAGTGCACGTCTTCCTGGATATAGTCTATCGTACATCCAACTACGATAACACCTATAATATTCCATTTACTGCAAATTTATATAATCAAAACCTATTTAATTAGAAATATTAATTAATCAACTTAATAATAATCCTAAACATATACAATTAAAGATAAATATATGCTTTCAAAAATATTTATAAACTCCTAAAAATATTTATTTATTTTTAAACACTTAAAATTTAATTTAAACACCTAAATTTTATAAACTCCTAAAAATTTAAAAACTTATTAAACTCCTAAAAAATTAATTTAAACACTTAAAATTTATAAACTCCTAAAAATATTTATTTATTTTTAAACACTTAAAATTTAATTTAAACACCTAAATTTTATAAACTCCTAAAAATTTAAAAACTTAAACTCCTAAAAATTTAATTTAAACACTTAAAATTTATAAACTCCTAAAAATATTTATTTATTTTTAAACACTTAAAATTTAATTTAAACACCTAAAGTTTATAAACTCCTAAAAATTTAAAAATTTAAACTCCTAAAATAATTAAACTCATTCATCACAAATTAATAATTAATAATTATTATAAACTAAATAATTAAACCTAAAATTTAACACAAATACAGAAAATATAACCCAAATTCAACCTAAAATTTTAACCCAATGCAAATTCAACCTAAAAATTAATCAAATTCAGAAAATATACTAAATTCAAAAAAAAAAATTCAAGAAATACCTTTTATCTTGTAACTCCTTCAATCTTCTTGTCCCTTTTTGAAATCTATACTTCTATCAATATTCTTCTTCTATTCAAAGAAAAATTGAAAAAAAATTATATTCAATAACACATAAAAAGCTATTAACAAAGTATAAATAATATTGAATTGAAATTACCTTAGAACAATAATGTATGGAGATTGTAGGAATTTAATTGTGGAGAAGAAGAAATTTTGGAGAAGAAAATGGTTATGGAGGAATATGGAAGGAGGAGGTTGAAGAAGAAGTTTAAACAAATTACCAACGCTACTGTGTTTGTGGAGCGTTTTGATAAAGCATATAAAGCATGTAGTGGCGTGAAAATCACGCCGCAACATTGCCATGTGATTTTCACGTCGCAACAATCCAACAACTCTTTTATCTTTCTTCAAAATCTGAACACGCCAGTGTTGGAAGTTGTGATTAATTTATTTTTTATGATATTTTTATTAGCGACGTGCAGCCCACGTCACAACTTTTTTAAAAACAAAAAAAAACTGACACACTTAATGCTTCTTTATTATATTAGTAAAACATGTTGCCACGTGATTTTCACGTCGCAACTGGCTTTATTTAGCCACATGAAAATCACGTGACAAAATCACGTGTCTGGATAACCTTTTTCTTGTAATGAGATGAGAGGATGTGAGTTACAGTT
The DNA here is from genome assembly GCA_948472305.1 of Vicia faba. Taxonomy (NCBI): domain Eukaryota; kingdom Viridiplantae; phylum Streptophyta; class Magnoliopsida; order Fabales; family Fabaceae; genus Vicia; species Vicia faba. Next base: position 107,996,979 of record OX451741.1, read on the forward strand.
GGGCGAAGGCGGAGGTGGGTAGATTTCGTTTAGGTGGTGATGTGAATCGGAGGGTGAATGGAAAGATTAGTCAGAAAAATTGTGAGCAATAACAATGATTCAATTCTATGTGGTGCAAAATCAAAGTCACACACAATGATCTATATGACAACACCAAACACAATTTTATACATACCCATCACTACTTCCTAAAAAATATGAATTTGGCATCGTCACTCCAAGACACACTTAAAACTTATCCTGAAAACAATATCGTAAATGATTCTCTAATGGGATTCATGCATAACATAAAAAACCAAACCAAAGAAAAACCAACATGTGACCCGGCTATAATACTTTAGGGTATAGTACTTAATAGGGAAAATAGATTTCTATAATACCCGGCTATAATACACTAATACCAATACATTCAAACGTAAAAAATTGAGGAATTTATGTTGAATGAGGAAAAAATAAAACTTTGTAAGAAAAATATCACTCTTAAAGACAGATAAGAGAAATATTAGAAAAATAAATATCCTAAAATTGAAATTCAGAAAAATCTAAAAATCAAAAGCTATGTTAAAACATAGATACATTGCCTTACTCCTGCGATGGTGATGATGACGGTGATGATGAATCATCAATGGATACGTTTTGATGTTGATTTTTGTGAACTTGCTGATTTTATTGATGTATGTGGATTGAGTTACAATGAGTATGGAAGATGAGCATTTGAAAGATGAAGAGCCATGTCTGGTTACGACCATGACTGGATTGAAAGAGGAGGGTTCTGGTTCGATTTTCGTCGGCACCATGAATTTTGGGTTTCGGCAGAAAGGAGAGAAAAGAAAAGACAAAGAGAAAAGAGATTAAGAGAGAGAGAGAGAAATGAGAGAGTATATGTGTGTAAGGATGGAGGGAAGTACAATATTTTAATTAGGACCAATGACAAACTAACACTTGGCGCATATTAAGTGAATAGCTCAAAAAGTTGAACGCCACTTTGTTGATTACTAAGATGGCCTTTGGGATTAGGAATTTTTTTGCAAGGGTTAATTTAGTTAGTGTTCTGGACTGGCCCGACAGCCAGAGTGGGCCCAGTCTAACATCCTCCTTCGATACGGCCCATACGACTGAGGCCCGAATTTTCACGCCCTTCGTTGGGCATTATCATTCCTTTGCCTCTCCGGACTGACACTGACCTACGATGATCGACGAGCGCCTCTCAGTCTGTCCGACCTCAAGTCGGTCAGACAACCAGGAACCGACCAGACCATTGCTCGTAATCTACCTCCTCCTCGGAACTAATGGCTAGTTGCGGGCACACCTGCCCGGTATGACTATGTCCTGGAAGTTACCTATTTTTGTGTACCTGCATATCTAGGCCCAAAAATAAGAACTAATGACCATGCGTCAGGGGAACTATATAAACCCTCACACATGTGAGAGCCAGATATAAAATATTCACTATTCACCATAAAACCCTAATACTTTACTTGTATCTCTTTGCTCCCACACTTACTTGATCGTCGGAGTGCCTCGTAGGAACAATCCCCTTTTTCCTTCTCGACATTCCATCCCGACAGAAGATTATCATCCAGCCACTTTGCAGGTTTTGATCAACTGGTAAGATTAGTGACATTGTTTGTGGGAAATTATCTTCCCCATTTTCCATTCCCCGGAGTCTGAAATTCAAAGATCCTTCTCATTCAACAATCATGGTTGACTGTGATGATCACCACCTATCTAGAAAGGTTTCACTTTCCCCAGCGTATAAGATCGACAGAAGTCAAGAACATCCTCACCTTAAGGATAACCTTGGCCTCCGTGACAGTCGGACAGCGTCCCCAGATTCAATCGATACCCAGCGCGACGACCATCAATTCTTGGATGAGCAACATCCAAAGAACCCCACCGAGGAACTGCCAGAGATTTTACGATCAGATCTCATTCCTCACAACACCGACTTGGCCATTGCAGCTTTGCTCGCTGTTATTAACCAGACAAACACCATTATCCTATAGCAGAATAAAAAGATAGGGGCCTGGGAGAAGAAGCAGTCAAAGTCTCTTCCTCAGAGACACCGACGACAAGATTCCCCCAGCCTATCCCCACCTAGACGTGGCCATCTGCAAAGATAGAAGAAGCGGGACATTTCTTTCTTCAAGAAACGCAACTGCACACCTCCCGCGAAGGACGGAAGCTCTCTATCCCCCAAGAAGAAGAAGAGAGACCGCCAAGTTAACCGCGGTCGATCACCGTCACCCAAGCGAAGATAGCAATGAAGGATTCCTTCCTCCTGACGAGACAACGATGCCCGACGAAGAAGGAACTGTAAGTTCAGAGAATGCCTAAGAGGGGGTGAGTTAGGTTCTTTAAAAGTTTTACCAGTTTTTGTATTTTTCTGGTTATGTTGGTATTAAGAAATAGTAAAGTGCAGAAAGTAAAAAGACACAATGATATATACTGGTTCCCCTCACAGACCGAGAGTACTCCAGTCCCCTTACACAAGTAAGAGATTTCACTATAGTTAGAATGATTGTACAACCTATTCACACCAATGGTAATGCTTACTATCTAACATATAGGGAGATCAAAGGCTCTTAAAACCTTTAAGATCTAAACTACTAAGTGCAATAAGAACAATCCTCTTCAATGCATAACTTGCTTCTAACAATCCTGGATAGCAAATATATAATAAGTGTATTTGATTTTTACAAGAGTTTGGATGAAGTTGAATAATGAATCAATCACTTGATTGATCTTCTCTGTCAAATATGAAAATCAGAAACAATTACTCTCTTTTGTGCTCAAGAAAACTTTCAATATGCAATGAAAATTATGTTCACAAATCTGAATATAGAAACATTCTTGTTAAAGTTTTGTAGAGAGTTTTTCTTAATTTGAAAAAGGTTATTTGATCTTTAAAAATCAGAAAAAATTTATAGTGAAGTAATACCTTTTCAAAAATCATGGCAAAGGTTGGAGAGATTCTGAATAATTGAAAGTGAAAAGATACAAGTGTTGCCATGAAGAGATGTTTCTCAAAAGGTGTAGGAAAATATTGGTTTTTCAAAATCTGGGAGCATACAATCGATTGCAGTAATGATACAATCGGTTGTATCATTTTAACGTTGTAAAAATTTGAAAAATTTAACTATGACAATCGATTGTCATATGGATGCAATCAATTTCATTAACTACAGAATCATTTTCTTCATGTTTTTCTAAGTGTACAATCGATTGAGGAAAAGATGCAATCGATTGCACTAGATCAAAAATTTAAAAAATATTATTTTAAAAAACATAGCACTTTAATTTTTCTCATTTTTTCACCAGAATCTTTATATGCATGATTAAAAATACTTTTGAGCACTAAGATTATAAAAGTTTGGATTTTCATATACCTATGTAAAAGTTGAAATCATGAGCTTGACTTAGATCTTTTGCTTTGAAATATCTTTGTCTTCAAGCTATTTGGAATTTTGTCGTCATCAAAACATATGTATATCATTTGAAGAGCTTGACTTCACATTCTCCCCCTTTTTGATGATGACAAAACATTCTTCATTGGATGCTTTGTAATTTCCAAAAGACTTCTCCCCCATAAGTTGCATAACTCTCTTTTAATGTGAGAAGTTCATGACTTGATTATTTGAAACTTGATTTCTTGAAGGAGTATTTATTTGTACCTTAAAATTTGAAAACAAGGAAATATACACAAGTATACAACCATTTTCTCCCCCTTTTGACATTATCAAAAAGAATAAAAGATGGGAAAGAAAATAAAAGTAGACACATAATATCTTGAAACATAATACGTAGAAACATCAAAATTAGAAACATAAAGCTTATAAACATGAAACAAGAAACAAGAAACATAAAGACTAGAAACATGAAACTAGAAACATAAATACTAGAAAGACATAGTAAAAACAAACTGAATTTGCAAAATGCCTAGTCATCATTCATGTCATCTGCAAAAACATTATCAACTTGACCTTCATCATTGGCGAAATCATTTCCAGCTTGACCTTCATCTTGAGGTTGGATAAAAGGGTAATGGTAAGGTTGGACTTCATAAGGAGGGACATTGGTATGCGAATAAAGGTGAGCAAATTAGTTGTTCATGTTGTGATTCATATACTGAAGGTAGTCAAAAACTTGATTGTAGGAGCCTTCTTGAGGTTGAGGAACTTGTTCTGGAGTAGGGTTGATGTAGGTAATAGTCCTTTTGATAGGATCATATTTGACACCAGTTTTTGCATTGCAAACCTTTTTCGGAGTGATCTCATATCTTTGAGAGTCGGGCTCCAACATGGTTTCTCCAGACAAAGGCACATTAAATTTTTTTAAAACAAGAGTTAGCCAAGTTTCGTAGGGAAGTGCAGAAGCACCCTCATCATGAATTACCATGTGATAAAAAGTCACATAAGCCCAATTGATTGGCATTCTGTTTTTGATAGCATACAAAATCTGCATCTCACAATAAGAAATTTGAGAAAAAATTGAGAATTTGGATATAATAACATAAACAAGAAAATAGTGAAGAAGCCTATCATCAATAGTAAAAATTCCAGCCGACCATGAATTTCTGCCAGGAACATCACCAATAATTCTCTTCCTTTTCTGAAGAAACTCATGTTCTGGAATCCTCGCAATCCCATAGTAGAATTCTCTTTTGTTATAGCCAAGAAGATTTGCATTAACATTCATTCAAATTTGAACACCTTCATATGGAATTCCTAAAGCTTCACCAAAATCCTTCACATTAAGTTTTATGGGAACACCTTTGACATTAGATATCATAGAGCCTTTATCAAAAACTAAGTTGCTGTAAAAGATCCTAACCAAGTTAGGGTAAATAACTCCTTCAAAACCAATTAATTTATCTATCCTTTGAAATCTAAACAATTCCAGAAAAGAAAAGCATTTAGAATAGAAATTCTCAAGATTACAAAACCTTGGTGGAATAAGTCTCTTTTTTTGAAAAAGATTCAAGTATCTCTCCCTTTGAGTTTTGGACGGAATGAGTCTAGAAGCATCTTCTCCTTTAGAATATCTTTGAGAGGAAGAGGAAGCTTTTGCCTTGCCCTTTGATCTTGTGGTGGACAAGGTTAAAAGGTTAGGGTTTGAAGAAGGTTGAGATATGAGGGTTTGAGAGACAAAAATGGGGCTTCTATGAAAGAGAGATGATGAGAGGTTTTATGTAGTTGTATTTTTTGTAGAGAAGTGTTTTGTGTTGAGGAGTTATTGTTGGGTCAGGAAAAAATAAAGAGAGTAGTTACAATAGCAAGGACTAGTCATTCAAGGCCATCAAGTTAGTCAAAAAATGAAAATAATATATTCTTTGAGTGTGTGTATGAACAAGAGTCTTACAAAGCAATTAAAGTGTCATAGATAACACATGGGTAGAGGAATAGGAAGGAATCTTTTGTTGTCAATGACTAGGAGTAAATAGAAGTAATTGCTAAAAATATGAGTAAAAACAAAACTGGAAGAAAATAAATAAAAAACTGAACCGGAAAAATGATTTTTGGAAGGTGACAATCGATTGAGTGTATAGTGCAATCGATTGAGTGTAGTTAAGAAGTGAAAAAAATTTGAGGTACAATAGATTGTCATTTCAAAGAAATTGATTGTATGCAACACAGAGGCAAAAAATACCAAAAATGAAGTTGAAGCAATCGATTTTCCAATTAATGCAATCGATTGTTATAGTAAAAAATTGCATATTTTATTATGATTTCATTATAAATGTACTTTGTAATGAAATATAACATGTACCTTGAATCATGAAGCTTTATATTAGATGATTTAAACATTGTTCTCATCTAAAGTTCCGAGTTCTCTTCGAATTTTGAAAAATGGTTCTCTTGCCAAAGGTTTTGTAAATATATCCGCAAATAGATTATGAGTATCTATGAATGTTACTTAGACATCACCTTGAAGCACATGATCACGTAAAAAATGATGTCATATGTCAATGTGTTTGGTTCTTGAGTGCATGACCGTATTTTTTGTAATGTTTATCGCACTTGTGTTATCGCATCAAAGAGGAATGCATCCGAGATTAAGTCCCTAGTCATAGAGTTGTTGCTTAAGCTAAAGAATTTATGCACAAGAACTACCCGCTGCTATGTACTCCTATTCGGCTGTGCTAAGAGAAACACATGCTTGATTTTTACAAGCCCATGATACTAATGCATTTCCAAGAATGTGACAAGTACCACTGGTGCTTTTCATATCATTTTTACATCCTGCATAATCCGCGTCAGAATAACCAATTAAATTGAAAACAATACCTTTTGGATACCATTAGCCGACATTGGTTGTCCCTTTGAGATACTTCATGATTTGCTTAAAGACCATTAGATGAGATTCCTTTGGGTTTGCTTGAAAGCGAGCACAAAGACAAACACTAAACATTATGTCAGGACTGTTGCACCCCAAAATTTTCCCTCTTCATTGCGATCCTAATTGGCTTATATTGCATTATCATATTGCATACATGCATTTCATGGGATCAAGGTATTTGATCAACACGACAAAGCTCTCATAATTTTTCAACACATGTTTGAGTTGTGGAAGATTTGGGCGTTTTTGGTGAATTTAAAACTATGTGAATTGGAAACAGTGTTTTGACTGATCTGAGTTTGAAAATTTGCATTTCCAGATTGGAATGGTGTTTTGGGTTGATTATTGAGGTTTTGAAACTGTCTCGGTGTTCTCTTTAATTTTAGTGTTTGTACTAAAAGCTAATTCTCAAAGGAAAGTCTACGAATGTGCAGTTCTTTTGGAAGTTATATGGTGAAAAATACAAAGAAAAAGGTGTTGAAAGTGCAGTTTCAGCGCACTAAAAAATTCATAACTCGAAGAACGTTTATCATTTTGAACCTGTTCCAGTGGCTAAATATTTGTCTTAATGTCATCTACATTTCATATCTCACATCCGGAAACCAGTTCTACTCAGAGAGTCTTCGAATATATAAATTTATCAAATATGTTTGCACAACAGAATTGTAACAAGTGTTCGCCTGCTTCATCTTCAAAAAATCATAACTCGGTCGATTCTTATTGTATTGAGCTGGTTTCGATGGCCTTGGTTCAAAAATTTAGTTTGTTAAATATTTATTTCATCTTTCCAATTCGAGCCGTATCCTGAAGGCCTTCGTTTTTAGTCTGAAGCACGCGCAACGCGTTAGAAAATCCTGAACCGAGAAATATTTTCATCTGAGACAAAAATTCAAAAAATAATAACTAAATCACCGTTTATCCGATCGAGCTCATCTTCAGACACAATGCTTTTTTCGATGTTGGCTACATTTTAGTTTCACATTTCAACTTTGAAAGTCGTACCTAGATTCATGCAAATTTTCCCAGAACATGTCGCACTCAAGTGAATTAAAATTCTTCATTAGTATTTATGGATATTTGAGGCCCATTAACCAAATCCACTCCCATAAGCCCATACTATATATTCTTTTTACTCCAATTTCTCTCATAAATCATAAATCTCCAAAAACAATTAAAAATTTTCTCTCAATTCTCTCAAAGATCAAATCAAGGTTCTACACCTTTTTCATCAAGAACACAACAACAATTTCATCAAGATCCAAAAGTCAAGATCAAGAGCAATTATTCTCTAATTGTTGATTCGTTCATTGCAATCTCTATAACTAAGCCTCCTCTTCACTTTTATCGGTGAGTTTTCTTGAATTAAGCGCTTTTTGAAATAAGTGATTTTTTGGAATAAGTATTTTTTTCTTGGTTTTTTGTTGATTGAGGTTTTAATTGTATAATTGAGGCTTAATTGTTGAGGTTTGAATTGAGAATTTAATACCATTTTATTGAATTGCTTATTGAAATAAGTGATTAATTGAACTTGAGAAATTGATTTTGGTTGTAACTTGAAGTTGACATAGTGTTGTTGTGTTGATTTTTAGCCCTAGGTGTAGTTAAACTAGTGTTTAAGTTGAATTAGCTATAGAAAACTAGTTAGCACTAACACTAGATTGAGATTTTGAACTCTTGATTAGATTAACACTAGTTTCTAATTCTTGGTGTGAAATTTCTTAATAGTTTAGGTTAGGTAGATTCTAACACTAACTTTGATTTAGGTGTTGTAACATAAACTAACAATTAGTGTAGTTTATGCCTAATCTTTGATTTTCAAGCTTTACTACATGTTTCCAATTATTTTTGGTTGATGATCACTGATATTTTTGTGCATTTGAAATGCATTTTTGCATATGATCTCAAGTTACTAATTTTTGACATAAACTAATCTTTTACCAATTTTTAGTTGATTACTTGTTGCTTGCCATTTCAATAAATTGAGGTAATTTCTAATGGACTCAAATGCCATTGCTAAACATTTTTGAAGTAAGTTTGATTGAGTTTAATAGAAAATATCTCAATACTTGGTAAATGGTAAAGTTTGACATGATTGGTGTTTTTGCTATAACTTTTTATTCGTATTGAGTTTTTCCGACTTTTCTTTAATGAAAACCGATTTTCTTGAGTCATCCAGAATCTCTCGCACGAGTATTTTTTTGATTCGGACAAATTTCTTTCCATTTTTCTGCTACTATAGCAGTTTAGAAAATTACATTCCAAAACGGAATTTGGCCGAACCGAGTTAATTTTTGGAACCGTTGGCATGTTTCATGTCGCCTTAATTTTTGCGGTTTATTTCATATGCTTTTCGATTAATTTTCTAACTTTCCGATTCAAGTTTTTTTACACATTATCTTGTATTTCATTGTTGAATTGTGATACATTTTATGTGTTAACTCATACTTTGATGTCAAGTAATATCATTTAGTTTTAACTAACTGCTTGAGAACTTTGTGAATTTAACGTATTAGAATATATTTTGATTCACAACTTTTGCATTTGACAAATTGTGAGTTGATTCCTATTCATCACATTTTTGGCATAAATACATAAACTCATGAATTGAAGTTAATTTGCAATTTGTTGATTAAATTCCGATACATTAAATTCATGTGGTTTTTAGACTTAAATTCTTGATTTTTAGATCAATCTTGAGGTTACATGTTTATGTGCAAGTTCCGGATAACCATCTCCTGCTAATATTCAAGACTAATGCACTAAAACTTTGATTTCCAAATCGATTCATGATGAATTTCAAAAGGCACGTAATACTGTCCGGAACTTGTATTTTGCATGTGCATTAAGTTTTAGTTTGTGAATAATATATTGTTGTACTTATTTGAGCATTTCTTTGATATCGATAGCAAGTTTAGATGTTTTTAAACCAGTTTTACACCTATTTTCATGAGTACAAGGTTGCTGTCTGGAATGCTATGTTATGCTTCGTTGACTTGTTTGCTTTGTCTTGTACATATTCTTACTTCATTTTTGTGCATATTGCTAATTGCCATTATCACATTTGATTTTGTTGTTATCTACTAGCAAATTTTGTAAGATGTGCATACTTTGAGAAGCAATTTGGATACCATTCGCTTTGGTGACGAATACGTTTTGCTTGTATATGTTGTTCACACTTCCGATGGTATTTGTTGTTGATGCTTTTTTGCGGCACCCTCCGAGCTTTCGCCATGAATTGATTTAGTTTTTATGGATTTTAATTATCTGTTTAGTATGGTTTCAGGGCATTTGTTGTAATATTAAATTTACCACGTTCTAGAGATCATGTATAGTAGGGGCATTAATCACTTTCTAGAAATCATGTGAAGTAGGAAGCAGGATATAAAGAGTGTGTGCTCGAAGTCGCTGTTTAAAGACCTGTAGTAGGCATTCTACACTTTATTTGCTATATGTGTTATGCTTGTGTTTGTTTCCTTGGTTGTTGATAGATGAGTCACTCAATTTAGAGATTGAGATCACGACTTCGCTCTCAGTGCAGGCTCTCTATATGATTTTATCGCTTTCCTTGATTTCTTGTTGATTGATGAGTCACTCAATTTAGAAATTGAGACCACGACTTCTCTATCAATGCATGCTCCCTATAGGATTTTATCGCTTTCCTTGATTTCTTGTTGATCGTTGAGTCAATAAATTTAGAAATTGAGATCACGACTTCGCTCTTATTGCATGTTCCCCATATGATAGTTTTTGTTAGACTTTCTTTGGTATGCTAACCTAGATAGGATCTCTCTAGGTGTGCTCTCTTGAGCTTATTGGCTTGCTTGCTGGATTTCGTCTTTGTATGCATGTTTTGAGATGATATACCCTCGGTATGTTCCCTTAGGAGCTCTAGATTCAACTATAGATGATGATTCGAGATAGACATAGTTTTTGGTGATAGACCCTTGCTATGCTCCTTTAGGACTTCTTGATTCATCTATAGATGATGAGTTGAGATAGACATTAGGATTGTTATCCAAACATGTCAACATAGGGTAGAGATTTACCTTCAAAACTCAATTATAGGATCAATCATTGTATGATAACATTAGGGATAGATTTAGGTTAGTCTCCCTTAGATTTTTTCTTTTCCTTTGCATCCTTGCATTTACGACAAAAAATTTCTTTTTCTTAGCAAATGCATAAAACATCTAACAATTTTCAAATCCTTTTTTAAGATAAAAAATATCAACCAATGCAAACTTTGATGCGCCTTCGGGCATTGCTTTCAAACCCTTTTCAGAAAGAACATGTTAATTCACTTCTGTGTTGACGCGTGAGTCTCCAAAGGTCGAGCTGCAGCAGAAGGCGAAATTAATGTTGTTCATTAAAAAATACAAACCAACAAAAACTTTTGAAGGCAAACTACGGCTGCTCTGATTCCTTAAAAGGGATACGTAGGCATCGGGGTAGGGCCCGAACGAGCAAAAATTTTATTTTCCCTACATTATTTTCTCCTTTCTTTTGCATGCATTTCCTGTACAGCTTAGATATAGATTTGAAACACACTCATGAGATAGACAACAAGAGTGGATACCGTAGAGTACTACGGGTGTGTGAGGTGCTAATACCTTCCCCTCGTGTAACAGAATCCCATACACATATCTCTCGGTCGTTTGACCTTGATTTCACCCTTCTCAGGTTTACTTGATGTTTACCTTTCCATCCATATGGGATAAAAAACATTCGATGGCGACTTCATTGATTTCATTATCAGTTGATTATTCAGCCGGTTGTTTCAGCTGGCGACTTCACTGGGGAGAGATTGACCTATTGCTGGTCCATCCCGGAGTTGATCCTAGCTCTTGTATTATTTTCCTTGGGTTTTTATTTTTATGCTTTATAGCTTGTTCATTTTGTACATGTTTATTTGTGCATATGTTTGCATTGCATTTTATTGCTTTCTATATTGGTGATACTCCTATACTGGCTCTGTTTTCATGATTGGGGGGTGTTACTATGAGGTAAAAGGCCCAATACCCAGGCCAGAGTCCAGTAGGATACTAGGAATAGAGTGGAACATGGATGGCTAGTTGACTTAGGTTTTACTATTTCTTCCATGTCGTCTATGCTCAGATGATATAAAAATGAGGGGCTATCATTTTTATGTAGGTGATATGGCGATAGTTTTTCAGGAGTACCCTCGATTCTAGGTTACCCGACCTTACCCTAACCTAGTTTTCACCCGTGAGAGGGGAGGGACTTAATTATTACAGGTACAAATGGTGATTATGTTCTGATAGGTGACCGTCTTACTCTGTTGATGGCTATGTGGGTCTCAGATTTATTTTCTAAGTTTCTGGATTCGGTATTCAGGATGGTTCTTTGGTTATGTTCTGGACCTTTGATCCTGATATATTCATCTTGTCCAGAGATTATACAAAGGTTATTCATGGTACCTGGTTCCGTTGTATTCTGAAATTGGTGTCGAACCTTTGACCCTGTGATATTTAGATTATTCAGCAGATTTATACATCAGTTATCCAGAGGATTGTACAGTTTTTATGCTGAACTTGTGAACCTATGTCATTGCACCTTGCATCATAGCATGTTTATTTTACACACACACAAAATGTGAAAGATTGTATGCATAAAAAAGATGTTTTAACATGGCATCGTATCCATTCGTTCACCTCATGCATCTTCATGCATTCATAACAGGTACTCAAGATGAGGAATTCTTATTCAGGACCAATATTTTCTCTTCAGAATTGTGAATCTTGACTTCTCACTGCTCCGTTATCTGAAAAATCCGTGGAATAACTTCTTGGGGAGTTCGATGAGATAAAAAATAAGATGAGGTTGTTTATCATGGACATACAGGTCTTGGCCCATGGTCATAGATCCTTAAAGGATGAAAGATAAACAGTTAGAGACTCATTTGAGTCAGATATGGAAGTTCTGAAGACAATGTCAGCAAGGGAAAGAGATCATATATATGGTGTTTTTATAGAAGTTGTCATTCATCCCCAGCCTAGGGTAATTTTTTTTCAAATCGAGAGATACATTGTAGGTCTCATCCAAAACTTCATGTTCCCGAATTTTCTTGCTAGCAGCTAGTTTCTGGTCTCCAAGTGAACCCATGGGATAAAATTTATCAACAAAGATAGGAAAAGCTTGAGAAGCAGGTTGATACAATCTCAATACCTTGTATCCAGTTACTTCCCCGTGTGTTGAAAGCTCTGTTGATTAAGCTCGTGCTTTGGGTCATCTTGCCACAAATATTTCTCTTGGTTTCGATGCAAATGCTAGATGTGTCTCCCATTCTGGGGAACCTGGTTATGAAATTGAAAACTGCAAGGGGTTAAAGTATGAAGTTTGGCACTTGTTTGGCTTCTTTTCCAAGGTTCAGTTCATGTTTGGCAAACCGTTTCAGACCCTTTTCTCCTCGGCTGAGTTCCTCTTCTGTGTAGTAGAAGGTGAGGTGATGCTTTTGCGATGAAGAAGTATAAGATATCGAGATCTTGGACATCTGCTGGTGTGTAGAAGAAATATACCTCAAAGGTCGAATTCTACATTCAGAGTTTAGTTTCTTCTGTGTAGTAGAAGATTCTTTGTTAAAGCTTTTGAATTTTGCTTCTGTGTAGTAGAAGACAAAGACTCTTTTGTGAAGTAGGAGATTCTCCGTGATTCAGTTGTTATAACTTCTCTCTTGTGAAGTAGGAGATAAAGTTTACTTTCTTCTCTGTAATAAAAGATTCTTTGTTACATTTTCTGGATTTTTCTTCTGCGTAGTAGAAGATAATGCTTCTTTTGTGTAGTAGGAGATGCTCCAGAATTTAACGGCTGGTTTTCTCTTCCGTGTAGTAGAAGATGGTTGGCATTTCTGCTTTGTGGTAGAAGATACTTTGTGATGCAGTTTATGCAAGTTTTCTTGATGAAGCATTCATCACAGATAGTGATGGAATTCGATGTGATTACCATGCTGGGGCACTTAGCCATTCAGTTGAAGGTTTTAAGCTATTCGAAGATGAGATGCAATACCTGCTTGATGAAAAATCCATCATTCTCGCACCAGTTGGTCAAATTTGAAGTCTCCTTTGACTCATTGAACATCAAGACTGTCGGAGCATCGATTGAAGCAATAAGTCCATACAGAGACTAGTCTCCTCAACATGGAAAATTCAAATTACATTTGCATTCTCATTTGTAATCTTTCTTATTTGGTACAATACTTTTTTGTATGCAAAATTTGCTTATTCTTGAATATTAATCATAATGCATTAAATATATTTGTCTTGAATTAATCCATTTGTATTCACTCTTAAATGTTTTACTATGCTTTTTGATACCTAACTCTTGTCACAAAAAAAGAAACAAACCTCTGGAGGGAGGATGATGAGTGATATACACAAATTTTAAACGGTGTGCTTTTGAATAAAAACCCTGCTGACGATGTACAGGCCTTGTTTCAATTCCTAAACACCGAAGATATAAGGGAGATATACACTCGTTAACCCCTTTGATCCTTGAAGTAGGAGTTTCTTTCTTATTAGAAAAAAACCCTCACATTTAACCTGGGGCAGGGTAGATTTCAGTTAATCTGATCGAGCGTTCAAAACTCATCAAAAGTGCGCATTAGAAGATACAATAATGGTTATCCATCAAAAGGCTGAGGAAAGTCAAAACCACAATGGTTAACCTTCATATATCAGCAGTGTGCATCAAAGAGAACGATACCATAATGGTTATCTCCCGCACATCAGGAGGTCAACAGATGACGATATAATGATAGTTATCCCTCATCTACCAAAGACTCAGGCAGTCATAATTACCTCCAACAAGTCAAAAACGACTGGTTCAAACAAAAAGAAATGATGAAATAAAGAGACAAAAAGCCTTGCTAAGTCGAAACTTGGAAAACAAGTCGCTTAGGAAAAAGTCAGGGCTTCCCGCTGGACTTCAAAATCAAAATTCAAAAGGATTTGTCCAGGCAAAATTTAGGGAAAGTGAAAAAGCGCGAAAAGTGAAAGGGGATTACCCAATAAAAATCCTCAGCAAGGAACTAAGTCGTGTGATCAAACACCAAAATTGAAAGAAGTGAGTGACTTCCATGTCCAAAAAAAACCTCGTTTGATTCCTCAATCATTGTAAACTCTTCTTGAGAGATGAGTGCTCGTATCGAGTTAACTGAACGTAGGAATGAAGAACATCACGGAGAATGGGTGGGAACCAAATGTTTTGAGCCTTAAATCCTTTTTTCTAAAAACGTGAACCAGACCACTTTACAACCCTTAAAATTCCTAACTGAAGCATGAGTTAATTTGAAAGTGTAATGTAACGAGAATACAGTAATCTGACTTCTAGGAGGCTTGCTAAAACTTTTGAGTTGGTATCACACTATCTTTTATACAAAAAAATATTTTGTTTCAACATCTTTTCAATACAAGTTTTTAAACTTCAAGACAAACATAAGATTTGCATTAGAATTATTATTTTTAGAATAAACATTCTTTTCATATGAACAAGTGCTTAAACATTAAGTAAGCTTGAATAATGAGAATCGGGTGGAAGTTTGATTGTCTCGAGGGGAAAATTTATTCAAGACACCATTGAAGGGTAAATAATTCTTGAAGATGATCTTAATATAGGGCAGACCTTCTATTTACTCTATTGAGTAAAAAATTACTAGTTTCAGAAATAGATTGCAAAAGTTGATTGTCCAGAAGTCTCCATTGAGCAATGGCGTAATATTTTTAGTTGGACCCGAGGGACGTATTTCTTCAAGTATCCAATTGGAAAATGAAGCAGCTTAAATTGAGAAGTATGGTTGTGGGGTAGCCTACTTTCAAGATTTAAGCCAGCCACTCTAAGATTATGTTGTCTTCGAAAAATCCTTAAGCTTCTCATTTCTCCGTGAGCATGATATGAAGAAAAGGTTTGTCAAGACTCTGTTGAGCATGGGAAAGCATGTTGAATACTCTGTTGAGTAAGTGTTCAGCCAATCTGAGGAACTCAAGTCGGGATTTAATCCCTTAATAACAGTCAAACTGGGGCAGTTATGTCGAGATTTGACAAATTTCTCTGAGTATTCGTTGATTAGAGGAGAATCTTTTAAGAATCTATAGATGCACGAGAATTCACTCAAGCATGGTTGAAACTGTTTCCAACTTTGGTCAGCCAGTAGCCGTATGCTCCAAAGTTCATAACACTGAGCTGTTTATCTTAATGGTACAGTTCATAAAAAGTCTTCGCGAGGCAATTTTCTTCAAAAGCTTTACATATTGGGACAAGAAGTTATGCAGGGGAATTTTCTTCTCTTCAAGGATTGATCATATTAAGTCCAGACGCGGGCTAAACAATTTATGAATTTGAGAAGCAGGTCAGGAAAACTGGATCTTTATCCTCGGCTCATCAGAGACTTGAGTCCATTTATTGATGTTCCTCTATCTGAAGTTGGATCATTATCTCCAATTAAAGTTTGGATTGTTATTCTCAGTAGGATATGAGCAGCAACACAAAGAGCATTTGAGGTTGTTTACCCGTACAAGACGTGATGGAAATGTCATTTCCTAAAAGGGATCTTTTCCCATTCAATGATTCGTCGTTACTTGATAAAGGTCTGTCTGCTAAGGGGTTTCTCTTCCGAGATCTTTATATACGAGCAACATATTCCTCATTTCTCAGCAGGAGGAGAATGATTCCACTCCCCGGAAATTTAGAAGTTGTTTAAAGTCAAGATGATTTCTTTTCAGTGGACTGCAGTTTATTTTTACAGCATCTTCTCCAAAGGCCACTTTTCAGTGGCATTCCTCCTCGGAGTTGACATGTCGAAGTTGTAATCTTGCATCACATTTTTTTACCCAGTGGGTGGTAGTTCAAATTGTTTATTCTTCAGTGAAGGTTGCCATTCCATACATGGGGCATATTGCCACAATTTCTCTTTTTGTGAGTATTGTTGGTCTTTTATGACAAGAAGCATACCAGAAAATGAATCAAGAAGGGTCTATATGCGACCAACATGAGGATTTCTATAGAATGGGATCCAATTTCCCTAGTGAATGCTCACCTCTTATCAAAACAGAATCATATACCCCCTGTAAAGGCATATTCTCTCCCAGACAGAACTCTTTATCTCCAGTGAAAGTATACCCATGCTTAATCCCTACTGAAGTTAACACTCTTAATAAGAGTTTGTTTAAGAATTCATCCCTTCCAGAAGGCTTATCTCCAAAGAAGTGCATTTCAGCATGATTCTCTACAATCTTCTTCTTCAGTGCAGTCTATTCTTTTCAAAGAATATGGGAAGGATCATTTCATCGGATTGGATACCTTTGATATATCCCCTTGAATTCAATACCATGCGTCTCTTTTGTTGACATTTATCTCCCTAGTGAGGTTGTTGTTCATCATCTCCATGAAGTTTATATCGTTTCTCCCCAGGGAAGTTTTTCCCAAGTCGAGTTTTCTTGAAAAGATATTTGAGTACCATGTTTGTTATGCCCAGTGGAGTAAGTCTCCTATTTTTCTGGAGCAGTTTGCATAGACGAATGTTGTTTAGGGTTCTTTGATCCCCAGTGATAGAGCATTGCTGAAATATTTCCTCAATGGAGTTCTGAACCTCAAGCGTATGGCTTAAAGATGCCCTTCTCTTCCCAAGTGAAGATTGTTACCCTCAATAGTAGTATCCTCAGTGTGGCTCTAGGTAGAATTCTTTTATTCAAGAATTTCTGTGATCCCCCATTCGAACTCACTTTTATCGAAGACTTAATTCAGAAGGTCCTAGTCCCCAGCAAGATTCTCTTTATCCTTGGAAAGAGATGTTGGATGTTTCCACAAGAGGTTGGGAGTTGGATCCGAGTTCAAAATTTCCACTGAACTGCAATTTATTTTTGCAGTATTCTCCCCAGTAAAGGCGTACTTTCACCCGAGTAGCAATTTTTCTCAGTGCAGCCTGTTTCTTTCTAAGTTTTCTCGGAAGAATCATTTTATCCGCCAATTGGAGAATTTTGGTACACTTCCCTTGAAGTCGACATTCTTCAGCTTCCCCAATAAGGTTTTCACTTATTCTCCCCATGAAGTATGCATTCTCCTACTCAGTGAGGAATGCACTCCCTCTCTCTCCAATTCGGCATGCCTATATCAGAGTTTATGGAAGAGATTCATGTTTACCTATGGGAGATTCTGGTTTGGTATCCTCATAAGGACGACCATCATACACAATGAAGTAATTTCTTGCAAAGATGGCTACACACAGTGTGTTGGGTATTGTTGATGTTACCATCTAAAGTCTTTTGGCTCCCCAGTGTAAGATATAATTTTTATCCCCAATTGATGCCAAATTTCTAGGATCTGCCGAAGTAAGGTACCTATTATTCCCCAGTGGAGCTAGTTTTGTTTCCCTAGTGGAGCAATTGTCTGTCTCCCCAATATGGTTTATATGGGAATGCCGGTCAGAACTCTTTCATCCCTGGTGATAGAAGATTTTGTTGAGATATCCCCAGTGGAGTTTATATCCCGGGATGTTTGTTTCCTCCCCAAATGAAGATTTTTTACCCCCCGACGTTGTCATCCCCGATGTGGTTTGAGTAGAATACTTTTTATTTAAGAATTTCTATACTCCCCATTAGAAGCTATCTTCGTCAAGAAGTTTTGTGCGAGAAATTTTCCATCCCCAGCGAAGCTCTCCTCTTTCTAACAGAGGGTAAATAATTTGTTCCCTATGAAGTTGGGAGTTCGATCAAAATTCAAGATTATTTCTGAAACTGTAATTTATTTTTGCAGTATTGCTCTCTGAGAAGTAACTTCCTCAGTGATACTGATCTTTAGAGGTTGGTGGTTCCGAGTCTTGGTGCTCCATTGAAGTTTAGATTGCATTTTCTCTATAGAAGATCAGACGTGCAAGCATAATCATTCAGAAGTTCATTGTCTTCCTAGCATGTGATTATTAACGTGTTTTCCCCAGTGCATTACTAAACATGTATCGTTACATTGTATCATTACACTGCATCCACCCAAATGCGTAGCATTTCCATTATATGGAACATTACGCTAAAAAATTAAAACATGCATAAGTATAAGCCAATTATGTCCACCTGTGGTAACGAGATTGTTATAGGCTTAGATTTGAATTATCTCCACAACAAGCCTAGGGTGACTATATTTTGTTTCTGTGGCGGAGTCTGTTTGATTCACCACCAGTCGGGTCTTTGGTATTTCTCCATTTCCCCAGTAAGTCATGGTTTTCTCTTGCCCTTACAAGCCCTTGGTTATTTTACCCGTGTTTTCTTTGTCGTTAGAGTGCGAGTAAGAGTCGGTGTATAGCCTTTTTTCCTTCTCAAGTATTTGAGTATCCATACTTGGTGTGTGGTAATTCGGATAATTGCCACTCTTGAAGAATTACACCCCGCCTTTGTCCTAATGGATTTGGTAGTTCTTGCATATTTGCAAACTCTTAAAGCCCAACGTGTGTTGGCATTCTTTGTTTAGAGTTCCTACAGTTAGTCTCTTTTTCTAATCACAAGTCTGCCTTTGACCGACATTCTATTTGGGTTTAATACATATGGGAATCCCCGGTAAGTTTGTGGTTTGTACTTTCCCTTGCAAGCCTTTGGTTATTTTACCCGTGTTTGCTTTGCTGTTAGAGTGCGAGTAAGAGTCAGTGTATAGCCTTTCTTGCTTCTCAAGTATTTGAGTATCCATACTTGGTGTGTGGTAATTCAGATAATTTCCACTCTTGAAGAATTAAACCTAGCCTTTGGCCTGAGGGATTTTGTAGTTCTTGCGTATTTGCAACATATCAAAAGCCCAACGTGTTGGCAATCCTTGTTAGTGTGTGCTTTGACTGGTATCTTTCTCTTGTAGAGTTAACCTTCGATCAGTGCTTTCTGAAGGTCCTACTTAGTCGATTCCTTGGTCTCGGTTTATCCGCGCTAGTCGAGTTCTCCTTTCGTTAGCTTAGCTAACCTTCTCTATTAAGAGTCCTTCAGTGTCTCTTCAAAGTCCAGTTGTTTGGCGTCCTTATTTAGGCGAATGCATCCTTTCTTGTTAGGGCTTGCTTCGGTTAGTCTCGTTCTTGTGTTCTCTATCAACTCTGAACATTTGTTTCTTGATGCTCGATTTCGCTCTTGTGTGTCTAACTCTGACCAGATATGCATATCTTTATCCCCTGTGAGTTTGCCTTTGATTGGCGTTCTTTTCTTAAATCCACCTATGGTGGTACCTTTTATTAAAGATTCCCCTTCAGCTGGTTTCTTTACCCTTGAAATCCACCTTTGACTGGCATCATTTGTTAAGAGTCCCCTCCGGCTGGTCTCTTTTCATTGTAAGTTCGCCCTTGATCGGTGTTCTTTCCTTAGGAATCTACCTTCAACATAATATTCCTTGTTAAAGATTCTTCTTCGACTGGTTTCTTTTCCCTTAAAATCCACCTTCGGTTGTACCTTTTTTTAAGAGTCCCATTTGGCTGGTCTCTTTTCATTTGTAAGTTCGCCTTTGATCGGCGTTATTTCCTTAGGAATCTACCTTTGACATAGTATTCCTTGTTAAATATTCCCCTTCAGCTGGTTTCTTTCCCCTTAAAATCCACCTTCGGCTGGTACCTTTTGTTAAGAGTCCCCTTCGGCTGGTCTCTTTTCATTTGTAATTTTGCCTTTGATTGGCGTTCTTTCCTTAGGAATCTACCTTCGGCATAGTATTCCTTGTTGAAGATTCCCATTCGGCTGGTTTCTTTATCTTGAAGTCCACCTTCGGCTGGCACCCTTAAAATCCACCTTTGGCTGGTACCTTTTATTGAGAGTCCCTTTCTACTGGTCTCTTTTCATTGTAAGTTCGCCTTTGATTGGCGTTCTTTTCTTAGGAATCTACCTTCGGTATAGTATTCCTTGATGAAGATTACCCTTCGGCTGATTTCTTCATCCTGAAGTCCTCCTTTAGTTGGTACCCTTAAAATCCACCTCCGGTTGGTATCTTTTGTTGAGAGTCCCCTTCGGCTAGCCTCTTTTCTTTGTAAATTCGCCCTTGATTGGTGTTCTTTCCCCTTTAAATCCACCTTTGGCTGATATCATTTGTTAGGAGTACCCTTTGGCTGGTCTCTTTTCTTTGTAAGTTCGCCTTTGATTGGATTTCTATTCAGAGTCAATGTTTATTTGTGCCCCCAGTAAGTTCGCCTTTGATTGGCATTATTTCGTTAGAGCCTTCTTCGATCGGTCTCTTTCTTGTGTATGTCTAACATTGACCTGACATCCAAGAGATTTACTCAGCTAACTACTGCAATCCAAAAAAGCAAAAAAATAGAAAATACAAAAAACCAAAAACCAAAAAAATATAATAATATCTGACTAGCTTTGGAGTGCAAATTTTCGGGTTCTTTAAGTATTTAATCTTCTTCCACCCTGAAAGTTCGAAAGGCTGACACCAATCTCACCTTCAGGTTGAAGGCGATTAAATAGGGGCAGTTGTTGCACCCCAAAATTTTCCCTCTTCTAATTGGCTTATATTGCATTATCATATTGCATACATGCATTTCATGGGATCAAGGTATTTGACCAACACGACAAAGCTCTCATAATTTTCAACACATGTTTGAGTTGTGGAAGATTTGGGTATTTTCGGTGAATTTAAAACAGTGCGAATTGGAAACAGTGTTTTGATTGATCTGAGTTTGAAAATGTTCATTTCCATATTAGAATGGTGTTTTGGGTTGATTTTTGAGGTTTTGAAACTGTCTCAATGTTCTCTTTAATTTTTGTGTTTGTACCAAAAGCTAATTCTCAAAGGAAAGTCTCTGAATGTGCGGTTCTTTTGGAAGTTATATGGTGAAAAATACAAAGAAAAAGATGCTGAAAATGCAGTTTCAGCGCACTAAAAAATTCATAACTCGAAGAGCGTTTATCGTTT
Organism: Vicia faba; assembly: GCA_948472305.1. Taxonomy (NCBI): domain Eukaryota; kingdom Viridiplantae; phylum Streptophyta; class Magnoliopsida; order Fabales; family Fabaceae; genus Vicia; species Vicia faba. Next base: position 108,018,195 of record OX451741.1, read on the forward strand.
TGAACCCGTTCTGATGGCTAAAGATCCGCCTTAATGTCATCTACATTTTGTATCTCACACTCGGGAACCAGTTCTACTCAGAGAGTCTTCGAATATATGAGTTTATCAAATATGTTTGCATAAGAGAATGGTGACAAGTGTTCGCCTGCTTCATCTTTATAAAATTATAACTCAGTCGATTCTTATCGTATTGATCTGGTTCCGGTGGTATTGGTTCAAAAATTGAGTTGGTTAAATATTTCTTTCAGCTTTCCAATTCGAGCGGTATCCCGAAGGCCTTTGTTTTTTGTCTGAAGCGCGCACAACACGTTTGAAAATTCTGAACCGAGAAATATTTTCATCTGAGACGAAAATTCAAAAAATAATAACTAAATCACCGTTTATCCGATCGAGCTCATCTTCGGACACAATGTTTTTTCGACGTTGGCTACATTTTAGTTTCACATTTCAACAATGAAAGTCGTACCTAGATTCATGCGAATTTTCCCGAAACGTGTCGCACTCAAGTGAACTAAAATTCTTCATTAGTATTTATGGATATTTGAGGCCCATTAACCAAATCCACTCTCATAAGCCCATACTATATATTCTTTTTACTCCAATTTCTTTCATAATTCATAAATCTCCAAAAACAATTAAAAATTTTCTCTCAGTTCTCTTAAAGATCAAATCAAGGTTCTACACCTTTTTCATCAAGAACACAACAACAATTTCATCAAGATCCAAAAGTCAAGATCAAGAGCAATTATTCTCTGATTATTGATTCATTCATTGCGATCTCTATACCTAAGCCTCCTCTTCACTTTTATCGGTGAGTTTTCTTGAATTAAGCGCTTTTTGAAATAAGTGATTTTTTGGAATAAGTGCTTTTTCTTGGTTTTGTGTTGATTGAGGTTTTAATTGTATAATTGAAGCTTAATTGTTGAGAATTGGTTTGAATTGAGAATTTAATACCATTTTATTGAATTTATTATTGAAATAAGTGATTAATTGAATTTGAGAAATTGATTTTGGTTGTAACTTGAAGTTGACATAGTGTTGTAGTGTTGATTTTTAGCCCTAGGTGTAGTTACACTAGTGTTTAAGTTGAATTAGCTATAGAAAACTAGTTAGCACTAACACTAATTTAAGATTTTGAACTCTTGATTGGATTAACACTAGTTTCTAATTCTTGATGTGGAATTTGTTAATAGTTTAGGTTACGTAGGTTCTAACACTAACTTTGATTTAGGTGTTGTAACATAAACTAACAATTAGTGTAGTTTATGCCTAAACTTTGATTTTCAAGCTTGACTACATGTTTCAAATTATTTTTGGTTGATAATCATTGATATTTTTGTGCATTTGAAATGCATTTTTGCATATGATCTCAAGTTACTAATTCTTGACATAAACTAATCTTTTACAAATTTTTGATTGATTACTTGTTGTTTGTCGTTTCAATAAATTGAGGTGATTTCTAATGGACTCAAATGCCATTGCTAAACATTTTTGAATTAAGTTTGATTGAGTTTGATAGAAAATATTTAAATACTTGGTAAATGATAAAGTTTGACATAATTGGTGTTTTTGCTCTAACTTTTGATTCGTATTGAGTTTTTCCGACTTTCTTTAATGAAAACCAATTTTCTTGAGCCATCCAGAATCTCTCACGCGAGTATTTTTTTATTAGGACAAACTTCGTTCCATTTTTATGCTACTGTAGCAGTTTCGAAAATCACATTCCCGAACGGAATTTGGCCGAACCGAGTTAATTTTTGGAACCGTTGGCATGTTTCTATGTCGCCTTAATTTTTGCGGTTGATTTAGGATGCTTTCGGTTAATTTTCTAACTTTCCGATTCAATTTTTTTTGCACATTATCTTGTGTTTCATTGTTGAGTTGTGATACATTTTGTGTGTTAACTCATGCTTTGATGTCAAGTAATATCATTTGGTTTTAACTAATTGCTCGAAAACTTTGTGAATTTAACGTATCAGAATATATTTTGATTCACAACTTTTGCGTTTGACAAATTGTGAGTTGATTCCTATTCATCACACTTTTGGCATAAATACATAAACTCATGAGTTGAAGTTAATTTGCAATTTGTTGATTAAATTTCGATACATTAAATTCATGTGGTTTTTAGACTTAAATTCTTGATTTTTAGATCAATCTTGAGGTTACATGTTTATGTGCAAGTTCCAGATAACCATCTCATGCTAATATTCCAGATTAATGCACTAAAACCTTGATTTCCAAATCGATTCATGATGAATTTCAAAAGGTGCGTAATGCTGTCTAGAACTTGTATTTCGCAAGTGCATTGAGTTTTAGTTTGTGAATAATATATTGTTGTACTTATTTGAGCATTTCTTCGATATCGATAGCAAGTTTGAATGTTTCTAAACTGGTTTTTGCACCTATTTTCATGAGTACGAGGTTGCTGCTCGGGATGCTATGTTACGCTCCTTTGACTTGTTTGTTTTGTCTTGTACATATTCATACTTCATTTTTGTGTATATTGCTAATTGCCATTATCACATTTGATTTTGTTGTTATCTACTAACAAATTTTGTGAGATATGCATACTTTGAGAAGCAATTTGGATACCATTCTCTTTGGTGATGGATACGCTTTGCTTGCATATGTTGTTCACGCTTCTGATGTTATTTGTTGTTGATGCTTGTTTGCGGTACCCTCTGAGCTTTCGCCATGAATTGATTTGGTTTTTATGGATTTTTAGTATCCGTTTAGTATGGTTTCAGGCCATTTGTTGTAATGTTACATTTACCACGTTCTAGAGATCATGTATAGTAGGGGCATTTATCACTTTCTAGAAATCATGTGAAGTAGGAAGCAGGATATAAAGAGCGTTCCCTCGAAGTCCCTGTTTAAAGACCTGTAGCAGGTATTCCTCACTTTATTTGCTATATTTGTTGTGCTTGCGTTTGTTTCCTTGGTTATTGATCGATGAGTCACTCAATATAGAAATTGAGATCACGACTTCGCTCTCAGTGCATGCTCTCTATAGGATTTTATCGCTTTCCTTGATTTCTTATTGACCTGTGAGTCACTCAATTTAGAAATTGAGATCACGAATTCGCTATCAACGCATGATCCCTATAGGATTTTATCGCTTTCCTTGATTTCTTGTTGATCGATGAGTCACTCAATTTAGAAATTGAGATCACGACTTCGCTCTCATTGCATGTTCCCCATAGGATAGTTTTTATTAGACTTTCTTTGGTATGCTAACCTAGATAGGATCTCTCTAGGTGTGTTGTCTTGAGCTTATTGGCTTGCTTGCTAGATTTCGTCTTTATGTGCATGTTTTGAGATAATATACCCTCGGCATGTTCCCTTAGGAGCTCTCGATTCAACTATAGATGATGATTCGAGATACACATAGTTTTAGGTGATAGACCCTTGCTATGCTCCTTTAAGACTTCTTGATTCATCTATATATGATGAGTTGAGATAGACATTAGGATTTACATCCAAGCATGTCAAAATAGGGTAGAGATTTACCTTCATAACTCAACTATAGGATCAATCGTTGTATGATAACATTAGGGATAGATTTAGGTTAGTCTCCCTTAGATGTTTTCTTTTCCTTTGCATCCTTGCATTTAAGACAAAAACTTTCTTTATCTTAGCAAATGCATAAAACATCTAACAATTTTCAAATTCTTTTTTAAGATAAAAAATATCAACCAATGCAAACTCTTTTGCGCCTTCGGGCATTGCTTTCAAACCCTTTTCAGAAAGAACATGTTAATTCACTTTTGTGATGGTGCGTGAGTCTCCGAAGGTCGAGTTGCAGCAGAAGGCAAAGTTAATGTTGTTCATTAAAAAATACAAACCAACCAAAACTTTTGAAGCCGAACTACGGCTGCTCTGATTCCTTAAAAGGGATACGTAGGCATCGGGGTAGGGCCCGAACGAGCACAACTTTTATTTTCCCTACATTCTTTTCTCCTTTCTTTTGCATGCATTCCCTGCACAGCTTAGATATAGATTTGAAACACACCATTGAGATAGACATCAAGAGTGGATACTGTAGATTACTACGGGCGTGTAGGGTGCTATTACCTTCCCCTCGTGTAACAGACTCCCTTACCCATATCTCTCGGTCATTTGACCTTGATTTCACCCTTCTCAGGTTTACTCGATGTTTACCTTTCCCTCCATATGGGATAAAAAACATTCAATGGTGACTTCATTGATTTCATTATCAGTTGATTGTTTAGCAGATTATTTCAAGGATGGCTTGCCATCAAATATAATAAAGAGCCAACCATACCTCTATACTTTGTAACATCAATTGGAATACCAGATTCATCTTGATCAACATATGTACCGGAGTCCATTGGAGTATTCATCACTTTATAACTATCCATATCGAACCTTTTCAATAATTATTTGCAATACTTGGATTGGTTGATGAATATTCCATCTTTTAGTGGCTTAATTTGAAGTCCAAGAAAATAATTCATCTTACACATCACGTATATCTAGAATTCTCCTTGCATCATCAATGAAAATTCTTCACACATTTCTTTGTTAGTTGAACCAAAAATGATATCATCAACATATATTTGAACCAATAAAGTGTTACCTTTGAGTTTCTTAATGAACAATGTTTTATCAACTTTACCCTTTTCAAAACCTTTTTCACACAAAAAATTGCTAAGTCTATCATACTATGCTATTGGTGCTTGCTTCAAGCCATAAAGAGCCTTTCTCAACTTAAAGACATGTGAAGGATTTTTGAAGTCTTCAAATCCCGAAGGTTGTTTGACATAGACTTCTTCATTGATGTAGCCATTCAAGAATGCACTTTTGACATCCATTTGATAAATCTTAAAATTTAATGAACAAGCATAAGCAAGTAAAAGACGAATAGCTTCTAACCTTGCAACTGGAGCAAATATTTCTTCAAAGTTGATTCCTTCTTCTTGATTATAACCTTGGGCCACCAATCTTGCTTTGTTTCGAACAATTATACTATTTTCATCATGTTTATTCTTAAACACCCATCTGGTACCAATGATGTGTTTATTGCTTGGCCTAGGAACAAGTTCCCAAACTTGATTTATTTCAAATTGGTTTAATTCTTCTTGCATAGCAATAATCCATTGATCGTCTCCTAAGTCCTCATCCACTTTAGAAGGTTCAATTTGTGAGACAAATGACATATTTAAGCATGCATATTTGAGATTTAGTCTAGTTGCAACTCCTTGACTAATGTCACCAATGACTTTATCAATTGGGTGATCTCTCTAAGTTCTCCATTCCTTGGGTAGATCATTTATATTTGAGATTTGTTGAGAAGTATCTTGTTGTTGATATGGTTGATCCTCATTTATATGTTTAGATGAGTCTTTTTTAGGAAACTCTACTATATCATCATCATCATCATTACAAACAATAATATCCTCCTTGGAGGGGTTAGATTCATCAAACGATACATGCATTGATTCCTCAATTTTGAAAGTTCTTTTATTATATACTCTATAATCTTTACTTGAAAGAGAGTAACCGAGAAATATACCTTCATCTGACTTTTCGTCAAACTTACCGAGGTTATCTTTGTCATTGTTTAGGACAAATCATTTGCATCCAAAAATGTGAAAATAAGCAATGTTTAGTTTTCTTCCTTTGAAACATTCATACGGTATCTTTTTCAAGATAGGTCTAATATTAACTCTATTACTTACAAAGCATGTCGTGCTTACCGCATCCTCCCAAAAGTATTTTGGAAGATGTGAGTCGCTAAGCATCGTTCTTGCAAGTTCCACAAGAGAACTATTATTTCTCTCCACCACTCCATTATATTGAAGAGTCATTGGTACTTAAAAGTTGTCAGAGATACCTTGTTCACCACAAAAATCTTCAAATGAGGCATTTTGAAACTCTCCTCCATGATCGCTTTTTATGGAGGCAATGGATAATGACTTCTCATTTTGAATTTGTTTGAAAAATTTCTTGAACTCTTTAAATTCATCATCTTTCTGCATTAAGAAGAAAGTCCAAGTGTATCTAGAGAAATCGTCAATAATAACTAAAGCATAAAAATTACCTCCAAAGCTTTTTGTTCTTGATGGACCAAATAAGTCCATATGCAACAATTGTAATGGCCTTGTAGTGGACACTACATTTTTAGATTTGAAAGTTGATTTGGTTTGCTTCCCCTTTTGACAAGCATCGTAGAGTCTATCTTTGACAAACTTTATCTTAGGCAAGCCAATGACAAGATCATGCTTGATTAATTTATTTAAATTCTCCATATGAATATGAGAAATTCTCTTGTGCCAAAGCCATGAATCATTGTTGATCTCCATGAGACATTTTACCTTCAAAGATGTATTGTTAAGGGAAAGCATAAAAATGTTATTAATTCTAGAACCTTTAAGTTTAACCTCATGTGTGACTTCATCTTCTATCAAGCATTCATCTTTGGTGAACTTGATCTTGAAGCCTTTGTCACAAAGATAGCAAATAATAAGAAGATTGTGCTTTAGTCCTTCAACATAAAGAACATATTCAATGGATGTGAAAGGTGGAGCACCAACTTTGCCTTTGCCAAGAATTCTTCCCTTATTTTTGTCTCCATAAGTGACAAAACCCTTGGCCTTTAGCACTAGATCTGAAAGTTGGTTTATGTCTCCCGTCATATGTTTGGAACAACCACTATCGAGATACCATAGATTTGAAGTGGTTTTCAAGCATACCTATAAAACAAATTAGGTTTTGTTAGGTACCCAAGTTGCTTTGGGTCCTTCATAATTAGTTCCTTTCTTTATCCACACACAATGCCCACTTGCCACACTAAATTTTCTAGCATAGTGTTGTACCCCAAAATTTGCCCTCGCATTTTTCTACAAACAATCTCAGCTTCAGACATTTCCTGACTTTTCAAACTGGCGCAAGAATCGGACAAACGGACTTTTCTTGACAGTCAAGCAAAATTAGGGTTTTTACTGATGTTCAGAGCTCTGATTTGTCTCATACAGTTGGCTTAGGGTTGGGATGATTTTTGGTTCAATTTTGATCAGGCGAGCGTTATCTAGCATTTAATCAGAAATTAAGGTTTTATGGGCATATTCTCAGAAGAATTTAAATTCTACCGCACTTTGCAGTTTATTCCGAGATTCGGGTTAAAATTCGCGTTATCTTGATTTAATCAGTAAATGAGGCAGTTGGTTTGAATTCACCAGTCAAAAGGGATGTGTGCAATGTGGAATTACAGTGCTTGGCAAAAGGATCAGTGAAAAAATAATTGCATCTGATTAAATTTTTGTGATCGACTGTGCGTTGCTTTGGATAATGGATACGTCGAATTCATTTATTTTTGATCATCAAAGGTTTAGTTGATTATTTATGGTTCTAAGAATTAAAATATTTGAAATTTAAACTTTCACTTTATTTTATTTAAGGAATTATAAATAACAAATAAACATTTAAAGAAAAGGAATTGAAAGAGATTTAAATATCAATGGAATTTTTATTTCACATTTAATAATTGTTACAATTGTTATTATTTGGATACTAATATTTATTACAAAGTATTTAAAATAATAATAATGTACAAGAATTAAACTGAAAAAATAAAAATTCTATCCTATTTCTAATTCTTCATTCTTCACTCCGCTCCGGTACTCCATGTTTTATCTGCAAAAAGAGAAGAAAAAGTCAGAAAGCAGTTAATTAAAAGACAGTTAAAATTGCTCATCATTAGGGGCCACTGACTGGGATCAGTTGACCCTCTCTGCAAATCACGGGATTTCTCCCGGTTCACAGAGAGGGAAGATTTTTTTATTCATGAAATGCAAATGTCAAAAACATAAGTTACAAATTCAAGCTGCATAGAATCTCAAATCCAAAATCCAAACTAAACTGAAAAGATCCAATTTCAACTTTCTATCCAAAGCAAAAGGGAAGTTACTGTCAAAATGCCTAAAGTTTACTCAAGGATTACCCAAAAGCACAATTGCTGTCAAAGTCAAATCCCAAGATATCAAAGAAATGCAAAAGTGTAGCAAAGCTGTCAAAAGCGAAATGGTATGCAAGCAGCTAAAACCTTAAATCATCATTTCCCCATAGGCCCCTTCAAAACCAAGTACAACATAAATCATATAATAATATATTAACTGTACTTTGGAGAGGAAAAAGAGAGATAAAGCAGCAGAGTTCAGGTCTTAGGCATAGGCAGTATAACAAGACAGAAAAGATATACAAAGAAGAGGATACAATTCAGCATTGTTCAAAACTACACAGCGTAGACAGTTACCAAAAATGGAAAAGGTGCCAAGAAATTTTGTCAAACTACCCAGCAAGCGTGGATCAAAGGGAAGACCAAAGTTTGAAATAAGGTTGGGCGCCAAAGACCAATAGGAAGAGGACAAAAGGACACAAGAAAACATACTGATTGAGCCAAGCACCAATATCACCCATATAATTCAGAACTAAACCAATATAGGCCATAAGCTCATACCTGTCTAAAAAAAACACAAGTTATCAAAACGCATCTCAAACTTCATACCAGCACCACCATAACCTGATGCCTCAAGCCCATCCAAAAAACCAGGAAAAACATAATACAGTTCAAGAATAGAAGAGAAAAAAAATATACAAAAAACCTACTGTCCAGAAACCTGAACAACCATAAAACCTGAAACACCTCAAAACCCATCCTAAAAACCTGAAACCAAGTTCAAAAAAGCTTAGAAAACCTGCAAGCTGATACAAACTCAGGAAAGCCTGAAGTTCAAATCAGTGGAACCTGTATTATCCCTGCCTGAACCATCAAACACAACCATGAATTCATAAACCTGCCTGTCACCCTTAAAAAACCATTCAAAGGCCATATCAACACAAAAACCCTCAACCATACTGTCAAGCTAAACCAAGCATAAGCCAAAAGTCACAAAGCCAAGCTTCAGGACTAAAACACAACTCAGGTCAGCATAGCAAAACCAACACCCTGCCTTCACCTCAAAAGCCTAACCATCAAAACATGGCCTAGCTTTCCAAATCCATCAACCATACTGTCAAACCAGAAAACCCCCCTACTGTCAACACCAAAATTTATTCAATCCTAGCAACTTAATGTCCAAGCCCTAAGCCCTCAACATGAACATCATTGGGCAACAATAAACTTTCCAAAAGCAACCATTCAACAAAAGTTCAAAGCAACCATTCAACAAAAATTCAGGAGCAACAAACATGAAATCATGCTAGTTCCCAACCCCACGAATCCTTCAGAATCGTAAATTCGTCATCAAGCAGCATACAAATTCCCAAAGCATCACATTTCAAACTCAGGCAACGATTCAAAGCATCAATGACATAGAAGAAGAAGAAAGAAGGGAAAAGGTTTTCAGTGTAAGGCATCATAAAACCTAAGCAAGAGGTAAGAACGAAAATACCAGGAAAGCATCAGAAGCGAAGCAAGCCTCCAGCTTCATCACCGTTCCGGCCTCCTAAGCATCACCCCTCGTCTCTCCTCCATCTCCAAGATCAGGTAGTGAATTTTCTCCCTCTCTTTCTCCACCACCTCACAATAGCACAGAGTTAAGAATCAAAAATTCAAATCAAAACAAAAACACGCAAGTTCGTAAGAGAGATAAGAGCATAATACTGAAAACGAACCTTGTATCGAGGACGCGAAGTTAACGCCATGGAGGGAAGAGAGATTCGAGAGTGACACTGGTGGCCGGAGGAAAGGCTTTTGCTCAGGAAGCTTGCAAGGATGAAGAAGAACGATGGAACTCAGTGAACGCCGCCGCTGCTTCGCCTAAACCCATTTCTTTCCTCAAACTGAACAAACAAATGTGAAACCCTAATTTCGTTCAATGTCCAAATCTGGGCCTGACCCGTTTCTGCCTTCCCCAAAGCCCATTAATCACTAACCCTTTTCATTTTATAAACAATGTTTATTTCTTTCTTTTTTCTTCTTTTGTAAAATACTAACTTTTTATTTTATAAACAAATGTTTACTTTTTTTTTATTTCTTGTAAAATACCAACTTAAATGAAATACATTTTTATCATATAGTTACAATATCTTTTTTAGTTAGATATTTGTATATAAAATAATACATATCATTTTTATCATATAATTAAAATTGAAAACCTTTTTTAATTAATATACATATTTGTACATAATAACTTAAATACATTTCTCTAATATTAAACTCATAAATATTTGATTAAAATACTTTCTTTTTTATGCATAATACAATTTAATTAAAATTTGAATCTACCATTTAATTAAAACATTTTTCCTTTTGTACATAATTAACATATAAATCAAAAATACAAGATTAAAACATGTATCTAGGTCAAAAACCCTAATACGTTTCAATTCCACAATTCGCACTTGTACATAATTACACAATTCATATACATATACACTTGTACACTTACACAAATACATTCACATTGCCTTATATACATTTTTATCTTATATTTGTATATTCGATATTTACATTTGGTTGCGACTTCGATTTGGTTGTAATTTATTTGGGTACTACAAGTCTCATCCCCTTTGTACATTTATACCCCCACTCCCGGACACTATCTTGTAATAGCGTAGATTTTACATTCCGCAATTTACAGTTTTCAATTATACCATGGTTAGACCTAGGGTTTGTATGTACATAAAATCAAACGCTAGATAACCTAATACAAGACAAATGCATGTAATCAATACACAATCACACTTGCACCCCCTAGGGTAATCTCACATGTTGCCTTCCAAAATGGGCCATGCTTGCACGTCGAGTATCTTTGGCAAAACAAAATCAAATGATCATTAGTCCCTCAAAATGTTGCCTAAACGGAATGATCATAGTCCCTTCAAAGCAAATTGCCAAAGACACTTGGCATCATTGCATTCATGGTCCATACGATGACCCGCGCCCGTCCCGAATAAACTTCCTAAATGCAAGATTGCCTATCAATTTCAATGGTAGAACAAAATTGTTAAAAGGGGTTAAAACATGACAAAAACCTTTGAGTACAATAGGGTAGACAAAACTCTTAGTTACTTGAGATCAATTTGCAAAAACACTTGCCTAATTTCAAAACCCACTTCACAAACACTTTCAAAAATCAACTTTTCAAACCCTTGAAACATCTTTTTAAAAGATAAAACACCTTTTGTAAAACATTCGAGTAACGAATTGTTACAAGGTTAGCCTAGCACAAGGCATCTTTTCAAAACATTTTCAAAACAACACACAAAGCACCACTTCAAACAATTGAAAACCAAGGCAAGATTGATCTAAGCAAGTAACTAAGAGCCCATGGATAACCATGGATGAAAAGGGTGCTAATACCTTCCCTTTTCATAATCTACCCCCCGAACCCACGAAATATCTCAAAAGGTTTTTGCTGTGCTTTTTTAACCTTTCCTTTAGGATAAAATAAAAAGTCGGTGGCGACTCTTGCTCAACCGCACAAGTGCGAATGCGAACGCAAAACACTAGTCAGTTCTCCCACCGTATCACACATAGCAAGTATTAGGTGTGTGGACTTTAATACCAAAATAAAAATAAGTAGGTTCAAAGTTACTTCTATATCTAGGAGGATAAGATTTATTCTTAAAAAATATTTTCTTTTTAGGATAATTATGAGCCACTTTAGACTTGTTTTCTTTCTCTTTAATTGGTTGGTTACTAGCCTTGACCAAGATAGTTTTGGTATGACTTGGTTTAGAAAGCTTTTAATAATCAAGTCCACTTTTATCATTTGGATATCTTTGTTGACTAAGAAAACCTTCCAATCCAATTTGTCCTTTTTCATATCTTTCAAGAACTCTTTTTAATTGGACAATTTGGAAAGAGAGAGATTCACAATTATTGCATACAAAATTCTGTTTAGTTCATCAATAGGTTTTTGTTTTTTATCCTTGAAATCATTTTTCATTTTCTTAACTTTTTCATTAAGGGATGAAATTATTTTCTTTTGAGATGAAATTATTCTATACAGAATTTTGCATTCATTTAAAAGTTCATCTATTTCACCTTGTACATCATTATCATAAAGAGAAAATTCATTACTAACCTCATCATTTTTATTATCCGAATGATGTGAAGCCGTCAATTCTAGATTTGCACTTTTGTCACTATCTGAACCGGATGACGAACTTATCTCATTGTCTTCCCAAGCAACATAAGCTTTATTCTTATTTTTGAAGTCCTTCTTGCCTTTGAGTCCATTTTTCTTGGAGAGCATCGGACAATCTGGTTTTATATGGCCTTGCTTCCCACAATCATAACATGTGACATCTTGTGTTCATGTGGATGCTTCTTTATCTTTGCTTTTTGAAAATCTCTTTCTTTTAACAAAGTTAGTATTACCAAAGCTATTTTTAGGACCAAAGAATTTTCCTAACCTTTTAACAAGAAGCATGAAGTTCTCATCTTCCTCTGGTGCATCCTTATCTTGTCTTTCTTTTGAATCTACTTTCAAAGCGATGCCTTTGAACTTCTTTTCTTGACTTTCATGTTTTTCAAGTATGCCAAGTTCTGTCTCATATTCTTGAAGTTTTCCAAATAATATTGCGGAGGACATTGTAGATAGACTTTTCTTTTCCGATATTACCGTCACTTTTGGCTGCCATTCCCATGTTAAAGATCTAAGCACTTTAAGATTTAATTCATCGTTAGTTAATATCTTACCAAGTGCCTTTAAGTGATTTGTCAAGTGCACAAATCTTTTCTGCAAGTTAAGAATAGATTCTCTGGGATGCATTCTGAAAAGTTTGTATTCTTGACTAAGAGTGTTCAATCTTGATCTTTTAAATCCAGTCGTTCCTTCATGAGTTTCTACAAGAGTGTCCCATATTTCCTTCGCAGTTGTGCATGTCAAAACACGAAAGAATTCATCCATGCTAAGTGCACTTTGAAGAAGGTTAATAGCTTTATTATCATAAAGGACCTTTTTCTTATCATCTTCATCCCATGTTGTTTTTGGTTTTGATGAACCAACACCATTGATAACACGTGTTGGAGTGAATGGACCATTTTGGACAGCATCCCATATTTCTTCTCCTTTTGCTTCTAGATGTGCCTTCATATGTATTTTCCAAAAATCAAAATATTCACCACAGAATAGAGGAGGCTTGTTGTTACTACCACTATCTTTAAACGTAGGTTGTGCGGAAGCCATTTCTTGGATAAAAAAGAAACAAGTTACCTTAACTTGCTCTGATGCCAATTGTAAGTTAAGAGAAAGCCTAAGAGGGGGGGGGGGGGGGGGGTGAATTAGGTACTTTAAAAGTTTTACCAGTTTTTGTTAAACATATAAAGTATTTTTATGGTTATGATGGTGTTAGGAAATGGTAAAGTGAAGAAAGTAAAAAGACACGGCGATATATACTGGTTCCCCTTACAGACCGAGAGTACTCCAGTCCCCTTACACAAGTAAGAGATTTCACTATAGTTAGAATGATTGTACAGCCTATTCACACCAATGGTGATTCTTACTATCTAACCTATAGGGAGATCAAAGGCTCTTAAAACCTTTAAGATCTAAACCACTAAGTGCAAGAAGAACAATCCTCTTTAATGCACAACTTGCTTCCAACAATCCTGGATAACAAATATATGGTAAGTGTATTTGATTTTTACAAGAGTTTGGATAAAGTTGAATAATGAATCAATCACTTGATTGATCTTCTCTGTCAAATATGAAAATCAGAAACAATTACTCTCTTTTGTGCTCAAGAAAACTTTCAATATGCAATGAAAATTATGTTCACAAATCTGAATATAGAAAGATTCTTGTTAAAGTTTTTTAAAGAGTTTTTCTTAATTTGAAAGAGGTTATTTGATTTTGAGAAATCAGAAACAATTTATAGTGAAGTAATACCTTTTCAAAAATCATGGCAAAGGTTGGAGAGATTCTGAATAATTGAAAGTGAAAAGATACAAGTGTTGCCATGAAGAGATATTTATCAAAAGGTGCAGGAAAATACTGATTTTTCAAAATCTGGGAGCATACAATCGATTGCAGTAATGATACAATCGATTGTATCATTTTAACGTTTTAAAATTTTGAAAAATTTAACTATGACAATAAATTGTCATATGGATGCAATTGATTGCATTAACTATATAATCATTTTCTTCATGTTTTCCTAAGTGTACAATCGATTGCACTAGATCAAAAATTTAAAAAATATTATTTTAAAAATATACCACTTTAATTTTTCTCATTTTTTCACCAGAATCTTTATATGCATGATTAAAAATATTTTTGAGAACCAAGATTATAAAAGTTTGGATTTTCATATACCTATGTAAAAGTTAAAATCATGAGCTTGACTTAGATCTTTTGCTTTGAAATATCTTTGTCTTCAAGCTATTGAGAAATTTGTCATCATCAAAACATATGTAGATCATTTGAAGAGCTTGACTTCACAGGAACTATCACTCCCCATCTCCATCTCCCATGGAAAGCGATGATGACGAGCCCCACGGCCCGTTATCAAGAGAGATTACTGAGAAAAAGCTCCCAATAGGTCTGGAAAAGCCACCCCCGTTGGGGACGTATGATGGTACAATCGATCCTGATGAACACATGGAGAATATTGACGCTCTCCCCGACTACCGAGGGGTCTGGGGCGCCATCAAGTGCATACTGTTCCTAACCACCCTTAGGAAAGAAGCAATGCCTTGGTACAAAAGTCTCCCAGACGAATCTATTACCTCTTGGAAACGGCTTGGGAGGATGTTCTCAATGCACTTCATCGCCTCCCGTTAACATCCAAAACAAGAGGCTTTACTCGAAGCAATCATCCATGGCAGATATGAATATTTGCAAGCATACATTGAGCGCTTCAACAAAGAAGCAGTATAGGTATCCACGACCGACACCATGAAGAAATATCTTCTTGAACATGGGCTTTGTCCCCATAGAGACTTTTCAAAAGCAGTGGGCATTGAATCATTGGCCATGCTCGACTCCCTCCTCCTCAAAGCTCAAGCATACATACAATATAAGGAGAAATAAGTCATCAACAGCGCCAGGGAGTCAAGGCACAGAGAAAGTACCAAGTCCTCAAGAAGTGACAAACCCTCGACATCCTGTTGGGGAGAAAAGAAGTGGGAAGACAGATCCCAAGACTCCAAAGACTACAAGGGGCCTGCTGGTCAATCTCACGGCCACACCCCTCTAACTACTTTGAGGGAATATATTTTGTCTGAATGTGCTAATTTTGAATTCAAACAGGCCAGGGTGCGCTTTCCCCGACAGGGACCTTCCAAACCCGGAACTGACAAGAGCAAATATTACAGGTTCTATAAAATCCACGGATGCAATCGAGATAATGATCTGAGATGGGAACTTCAAGCAATACATGAAAAAAGAGGGTGCTCGTAAAGAGGCTCCAGAAACTAAAAGCATCAAAGAGGGGAAGGAGTCCCCCGACATCAGCACCATACCGGTCGCCATGAGCATCTTGTGACCAGAATACTTCTACTTCTCAGACATGGGGAACGTCCCATGATACTTCTCCTCTCACAATCCTTGGGAGTCATTCCCTGTTGCTATGGTCATTTCCGACGGGGGGTTCAATAGGAATACAGTGGGATTCATGAAGAAAAAATTGAGCAACTTATTGAAGCTAACTCCGACATGGATGCCACGCTGAACAAAGTCCAAGAAGGATCTCATCCCCTCGCTTTCTACAAGGAGGAACTACCGGGTGAAGCCCCCAACTCGACCATCCCACTGCTCATAAGGGCTCGCATGGAGAACTTCGACGTTCGGTGCATCCTGGTCGATCAAGGTATCTAGGTAGATATCATGTACACCCAGATGTCTGCTACCCTATAGCTGAATGAAAGCCACCTAACTCTATATGTAGGATCAGATCTCTAGGGCTTCAGCGGGGATAATACCAAACCTTGGGATATGTCAAGCTAATCGTCACCTTCGGAAGAGGAGTGATCTCCAGAGCTATCAAGTCTCAATTTCTGGTAGTGGATTTCCCGTCTCTCTACTAATGCATCTTCGGGAGGCCCACTCTCACCGAACTGATCGCAGTGCCCTCTATCGTACACCTCAAGATGAAATACTACACTGCAGAGGGTTTGGTTTCCACCCTCCACGGGGACATCTAGGTGGCGAGAAGATGTTTTGAAGCCTCAGACAGATGCCTGAATTCCATCAAAATTCAACCACGAACGACCACTGGGGCCACACTACCCTCTAGCATCGAGGAAGCCAAGCCACTGTAGAGGGTCGACACAATCGATCTCGAGAGAAACTTCTCCAAAGAAGATCGTGAAGAGCAAAGAAAGAAAGGGAAAGAGACCATGGTCGAAGGCAAATGTTCAACCCCATCTGCAAGTAGCGAGGAACTCTCAGATTTTGCATGACCCATTCTGGACGAAGACTTCGAACTCGTCGCCCTCGAGAATGATCCCACTAGAGGAGTGAAGATCGGAGTTGACCTCCCCGACTTGGCGAAGAGGCAACTTAAAGCTTACTTAAGGGAGAATGTCGATCTGTTCACCTGGAACGCGGCCGAGATGCCCGAATTGGACCCATAAATTGCATGACATCACCTAAACATAGATCCTGCCCTCAAGGCGGTCACCCAACAAAGGAGAAAACAGTCCTAAAAAAACGGAGGTTGCCGAACTAGCTGTAAAAGATCTCTTAGAGGTACATTTTATTTCTGAAGCCCAGTATAGAACCTGGCTCTCAAATGTAGTTCTTGTAAAAAAATATAATGGAAAATGGCACATGTGCATTGATTATACTGATCTCAACCAGGCTTACCTGAAATATGCTTACCCCTCCCCAATATTGACAAGCTAGTCGACAATTCAGCCAATTTTAAATTGTTATCTTTTATGGACGCATATTCTGGTTACAACCAAATTCCAATGGCAAAAGCGAACAAAAAATATATCGCTTTCATGACCGGGTCAGAAAACTACTACTACGACGTAATGCCCTTTGGCCTGAAAAATGCGGGCGCTACATATCAGTACATGATTAACAAGGTCTTCCGCAAAGAGATAGCCGATAATGTTAGAAGTCTACATGGACGACATGATCGTCAAATTCATGAAGGAGATCAACCATACCCCCCACTTGAAGAAAGTGTTCGAGCAGGCCAGAAAGTGTCGAATGTGATTTAACCTAGAAAAATGTGCCATTGGCGTACGCGCACGCAAATTTCTCGGATTCTACCTAACAGAATGAGGAATTGAGGCCAACCCCTGTCAAATGTTGAGCATTTTCTGAGTTTCCAACGCTCACTTAAAAAAATTCCATTCTAATCCTGAACGACATGCTCACTTCCCTCTCTCAATTCGTGTCGAAATCCTCCCAGCAAGCGCTCCCCCTCTTCAAGCTCTTCCGCAAAGAAGCTACCTTTGAATGGACGCCCGAATGCGAGCAAGCTCTCACCCACTTGAAGCAAGAACTATCACAACTGCATGTTCTTTCTCAACCAGAGAAGAATGACATCCTCTATCTCTATATGGTCGTTGCCTACAAGGCAATAAGCATAACACTAATCATAGAAACCCTAGAAGGACATATACCAATCTACTTTACGAGCAAGGCCTTGCAAGGTCCAGAAATGAGATATCAGAAAATTGAAAAGGTGGCCCTAGCCATTGTTAACACCGCAAGGAGACTCAGACACTATTTTCTGGCGGAAACCATAGTCGTCCGAACGGATCTTCCAATAAAGCAACATCTCGAAAGACCTGACATGGCGGGCATAATGTTAAAATGGTCCTTAGAACTCTCCAAGTTTAATATCCAGTACGAGGTCAGGAAAGCCCTCAAAGCTCAAGCACTGGCCGACTTTTGTCGCTAAAATGACCTCACCCACACCTTCGGGAAAAGCACATCGGTGGATAATTTTTATCGACGGTGCCTCTAGTTTGACGGGAAGCTTCGCAGACATTATATTGGAAAACTAAGAAGAACCCCTAATCGAGGTCTCCCTCCCGTTATCCTTCCCGACCACAAACAACCAGGTCAAATACGAGGCATTCCTAGCAGGCTTATGCCTACCCGAAGACCTAGGAGCTAAGGAAGTGAATCTCCTCACCGACTCTCAGTTGGTTGCGTCCCAAGTCCAGGGAGAATATCAGGTGAAAAATGACCACCTCGCTGAATATTGGGCCCTGGTCCAGGAGAGAAAAAAGAAATTCAAATTCATGGACGTGCAGCATGTTCCCCGCGAACATAACACCCGGGAAGACATCCTATTCAAACTGGCGAGCATAAAGAGGAAATGGGGAAACAAGTCGGTGATACAGGAAATCCTTCCCCGACCAAGAACACAAAAACTCCCCTCAACTTTGGAAGTATTCTCTATAGGGGACAATGAATGTTGGATGACCCCCGTACACAACTACCCTATAAAAGGGAAACTACCCTCTGACTTGAAAGAAGCGGCCATTGTCAGATAAAGAGCTTTCTCATATGTCTTGGTCAAGGGAAAACTATACAGGAGAGGATTTTCCATTCCCCTTTGTTAGAACATAGTTTGATTCTACAACCCTTATAAGAGTTTTGATGATAACAAACACAAAGAACAAATATGCACTCTAAATTTGTGTTGTATGTTGTATAGAAGTTCTGACTGAAATGGCCACAGAAGTTAAGCCACAAAAGCTTTCAAGCTGAGTAATCAGAATGTTCTGAAGAATGATGATCAAAATCTGAGCTAAAGTAAAAGATATTCTGATTCTGAAGAGAAGTCTAACGCGCCAACAGATCCTCATGTCTCTGAGTTATCAAAGTTCTGAAGTAAAGCAGCATGCAAGATTCCTAAGTTCTGAAGCGTTACTTTTCCATTAAGACAGTATCATATGCAACGACTTCATTCAGACAAGAATCTTCTCAGTATGGAAAGTGCATTAAGTGTCCATTATCACGTTTCAATTTGGACAGATTTCCACGCCTATATAAACATGCTCAAAGGGTAAATCATTTACGATTTTCTTACGACTGCTCCATACAATCTCAAAAAGCTGCAAATATTCATATTCATCCTATATTCAAATAGTGTAATACATCACAGTAGTGATACAGTTTTTGTAATGAAAACCAAATCGTACACAATAAATTTTTCTTTGATTAAGATATTTTTCCTTGAGATAATCTGGGTTGTGGTTATACTCAAGAAGACTTTGGCAGTTGTCAAAGTAGATTTGTAATCTGTTTGATTAGTGAATTAAGTCCTCGTTGGAGAGAGGCGAAATCACCTTGGCGGGTGGATTGGAGTAGTTTGAGATCAAGAAAACAAGATAAAAATCTCGAGTCTATTGCTTTTGATTTTTAAGTTTCAATTCAACCCCCCCTTCTTGTGTTTTTCACTTCTTCAATTGGCATCAGAGCGCCTGGTTCTGAGTTTATACACTTAACCGTGTCAGTACAAGATCCAAGCTTTTGAAAAACACTATGGTGGGACCAAGCCAAAACATCAGCAATGACTATCACGATGACAAGGACAAAATCAGTAGAAAACCTCCAGCCTTTGATGGAGAAAATTTTGACTACTGGAAAGACATAATTGAGAGCTTCTTTCTGGCTCATGATGCTGACCTATGGGACATGGTAATTGATGGATACATACATCCAGTGGATGAAAGTGGTCAGAAGATAGATAGAAAAAGAATGTCTGACCAACAAAAGCGTGATTTCAGAAACCATCATAAGGCCAGAATAATTCTTCTCAGTGCCATCTCATACTCAAAGTATGAGAAGATCTCAAACAAAGAGACGACCAAAAACATGTTTAACTCTCTGAGAATGACGCATGAAGGAAACATACAAGTTAAAGAAACCAAGGCCCTTGCGCTCACTCAGAAATACGAAGCTTTCAAGATGGAAGACAGGGAATCCATAGAAGCGATGTTCTCAAAATTCCAGATTCTTGTTGCTGGGCTGAGAGTTCTTGACAAAGGGTATTCTACTGCTGATCACGTAAAGAATATCATCAGAAGTTTACCAAAGCAATGGAGGCCAGTGGTCACTGCTCTTAAGTTGGCTAAAGATCTCAACAAGATATCTCTGGAGGAACTTGTTAGCTCCCTCATAAGCCATGAGATAGAGCTAGAAGATGACGAGCCTCAGAAGCAAGGTAAGCCTTTAGCATTAAAATCTAACAAAAAACTTGATTATAAGGTTTTGCAGGCTTTGGAAGAAACCTCTGATGGATCCTC
Source organism: Vicia faba (assembly GCA_948472305.1). Classification (NCBI taxonomy): domain Eukaryota; kingdom Viridiplantae; phylum Streptophyta; class Magnoliopsida; order Fabales; family Fabaceae; genus Vicia; species Vicia faba. The sequence continues at coordinate 108,038,392 of OX451741.1, forward strand.
GTAAGAAGAAGACGAATTGTCTCTTCTCTCTAGAAGGGTCAATCAGCTGTGGAAGCAGAGGCAAAGAAAATTCAGAAATTCTAAAAGGTCATGGAATCAGAATGAATCCTCCTCCGGATACAGAAAGTCTGAGCCCTCCTCTAGATACAGAAGATCTGACGCTTCGTCTGGTCACAGAAAGTCAAACAATAGAGACATCATCTGCTATGAGTGCAATAAACAGGGGCACTACAAAAGTGATTGTCCAAGGCTTCATAAGGAGAAGCCCAAAAAGAAGTTCTTCAAGGAGAAGAAGAAAAGTCTCATGGAAACATGGGATGATTCAGATACTTCTGACGCAGACTCATAATCAGATGATGAAAGTGCCAACATTGCTCTTATGGCTAATGTGATAGAAGACAATGAAGCATCTTAGTCAGACTCAGAATCAGACACAAAAGAGGTATTTCCTGATTTTACTGTTAATTTCACTAAAGATGAACTAGCAGAAAGCCTGAATGAGATTCTGGAAAGGTATCAGCACATCAGAGTCAAATTCAAGAACATGAAAAGGGATCTTGTCTCTGACTCTGAAGAAACTGTGAGTCTTAGATTAGAAAATTCTGAGCTAAAAGAAAAGATTTCAAAACTAGAAATTGATTTACAAAACTCTCAGAAAGAAATAATCTCAGAGGCTCCCAGTAGTGCTGATAAAATCATAAAAGAATATAATCACAGTTTTCAGAAGTTTCTGCCTAAAAAAATAGATAGAAGCAAGATGGCTTCAATGATCTATGGAGTTAGCAGAAATGGAAGATAAGGAATAGGATACCAAGGTAAGGTATCTCCAGCTAAGAAAGTCATGGACCTAGTAATAAAATGCATACCACTAAAATCACACTTCACATATGGGCACACACATGATCTGAAATACACTAGCAATGATTATTCTGCCAAACAGAATTTTGGTAAAACAAACAAACCAGGACCCAAAAAAATATGGGTACCTAAGGACAAAATTATATATGTAGCAGATATCTTTAGCAGCAAGGCTAAAACACCAGTCATGGAACTTGGACCCTGGATGCTCTCGACACATGACGGGAAGAAAGCATATGTTCCAAAGCCTGGAACTTAAACCTGGAGGCTACGTGGGCTTTGGAGGCAACCAAAGTGGGAAGATCATTGGCTCTAGAACAATAGGTAATGGTAATCTTCCTTCTATTAATAATTTCTTGTTAGTTGATAGATTGATGCATAACCTGTTATCCATAAGTCAAATAAGTGATAAGGGTTGTGATATAATCTTTAATCAAAATTCATACAAAGTTGTTAGTCTCAAAGATGGAACTATCCTATTTAATGGAAAGAGGAAAAACAACATTTATAAGATAAAACTTTCTGAACTAAAAAGTCAAAATGTAAAATGTCTTCTTTCTGTTAACAACGAGAAATGGGTCTGGCACAGAAGATTGGGGCATTTTAGTATGAGAAGAATATCTCAGATTAACAACCTCAATCTGGTCAGAGGACTTCCCAATCTGAAGTTCAAATCAGATGCTATGTATGAAGCATGTTAGAAAGGCAAATTTGCAAAACCTGCTTTTAAAGCTAAAAATGTTGTTTCCACCTCTAGGCCATTAAAACTTATGCACATAGACTTATTTGGACCAGTGAAAATTGCGTCTGTTAGTGGCAAGAAGTATGGGTTAGTGATCGTAGATGACTATAGCAGATGGAAATGGGTAAGTTCTTAAGACACAAGGACGGGTCACATTCTGTGTTCGTTGCTTTCTATAACCAAGTTCATAATGAAAAGGATCTTAGAATTGTCAAAGTCAGAAGTGACCATGGTGGAGCGTTTGAAAACAAAAAATTTGAAACATTTTTTTAATGAAAAAGGCATTTCGCATGATTTCTCTTGTCCTAAAACTCCCCAACAAAATGGAGTTGTAGAACGAAAGAACAAAATATTGCATGAAATGGCCAAAACCATGTTATCTTACATCCGCTTTCCATCCAGCAGAGTCAGGGATCAATGAGACTAACATCGCTAAGATCTTCTGGGAAGAATCAATTTACACAACATGTTATATTCAGAATAGAATCTCTATAAGACCTATTTTGGAAAAGACTCCATATGAACTGTGGAAGAACAGAAAGCCCAACATTTCTTATTTCTATCCTTTTGGATGTACATGTTTTATTCTGAATACTAAAGATCATCTGAACAAGTTTGACTCTAAAGCAAAGAAGTGTATTATGTTAGGATACTTTGAATGCTCAAGAGGGTACAGAGTATACAATACAGAAACATAGATTGTTTAAGAGTCAATCAGTGTTAGATTTGATGATAAGCTTGACCCTCAAAAGTCAAAGTAGTATGAATCTCTTACATATATAGAAGTTAAGTTCACAAGTGTTGAAGGCAACACATCAGAAGTTCCCAACAGAGACGCTCCAACAACATCAGAAGGAAATGTCACAAGTATTCCAGTACCTTCTGTTGATCAACTCCAGAAAAGGTTATCCAGAAGCAGCCTAACTCACCCAGAAGATAAGATTCTGGGAAAGAAGGATGATCAAATCAGAACAAGATCAACATTCAGAAACTCTGAAGAATCCCTCATGGGATTGGTATCTCTGATTGAACCAACAACAATTGATGAAGATCTTCTAGACAATGACTAGATTCTGGAAATGTAGGAGGAGTTAAACCAGTTCACCAGAAATGACGTATGGGATCTGGTTCCCGAACCAAAAGGATTCAATGTCATTGGAACAAAGTGGGTGTTCAGAAACAAACTGAATGAGCAAGGAGAAGTCATCAGAAACAAGGCTCGACTGGTGGCACAAGAATATAGTCAGCAAGAGGGGATAAACTATATAGAAACCTTTTCTCCAGTCGCCAGGTTAGAATCTATCAGACTCTTAATCTCTTTAGCTGTAAATAATGGCATCACTCTGTATCAGATGGATGTCAAAAGTGAATTATTAAATGGTTACATTGATGAAGAGGTATATGTGCACCAAACCCCTGGGTTTGAAAATTCCTAATGCCCAGAATATGTTTTCAAACTAAAAAAGTCACTTTATGGTCTGAAACAAGCTCCTAGAGCTTGGTACGAAAGGATAAGTAACTTTATGTTAGAAAAGGAATTCACCAGAGGGAAAGTGGACACAACCCTATTCTGTAAGACATTTAAGAATGACATTTTAGTTTGTTAGATTTACATAGATGACATTATTTTTGGATCTACTGAACCTTCTCTGGGAAGAGAATTTGCTAAGTGCATGCAGGCAGAGTTTGAGATGAGCTTAATGGGGGAACTTAAATTCTTTCTGGGCATTCAGATCAACCAGACTCCAGAAGGAACTTACATTCACCAAAGCAAATACGTCATAGAACTTCTGAAGAAATTTGACCTCTCAGAATGTAAGCCCTCAAAGACTCCAATGCATCCCACGTGCATTCTGGAAAAGGAAGAGGTAAGTAAAAAGGTAGAGCAAAAGATCTATAGAGGTATGATTGGTTCTCTCCTTTATCTGACAGCTTCAAGACCTAATATTTTATTCAGAGTTTATTTATGTGCTAGATTCCAATCAGATACTAGAGAATCTCACTTAACAGCAGTTAAGCGAATTTTCAAGTATCTGAAAGGTACTACTAACCTGGGTTTGTTTTATAGAAAATCCAATGAATATAGCTTAGTAGGATACTGTGATGCTGATTTTTCTAGAGACAGAGTAGAGAGTAAAAGTACTTCTGGGAGCTGCCAGTTTCTAGGAGACAAATTGATTTCATGGACCAGCAAGAGACAGTCCACAATTGCATTGTCAATAACAGAAGCTGAATACATAGCAGCTGCTGGATGTAGCACACAGATGCTCTGGATGAAAAGTCAGCTTGAAGACTTCAACATATTTGAGAATAACATCCCTATTTGTTGTGATAATACTTCTGCTATCTGTTTATCCAAAAATCCCATTCTGCATTCTAGGGCTAAGCATATAGAAATAAAACATCATTTTATTAGGGATTATATTCAGAAAGGAATTCTCACTTTAAAATTTATTGACACGGACCATCAATGGGCTGATGTGTTTACAAAACCCCTTTCTGAAGATAGATTCAATTTCATTCTGAAACATCTCATCATGAAATTATCTCCAGAAGAAAAAAATTTATTTGCATATTCTAACCCTCAAAATTTTATTGTTTTATGTGAACATCTGATCAACTTGACTTCATAAGTTAGGAGTACAGTTGCCTCAGAATCTATCTATGAAGATTTGGACTTCTCATTTCAAAGATAGAGGCTTGCAGTTTACACCATCAAACATTTTTCATCCTCTCACAACCTGCCTTCTAAGGCTAAACACGCGTTCAAATTTTGAAGGATCCAAGGCTCTGATTGGATGCATTGAGACACTTGTCAATGGTAACTGTTCAGTATCTACACGAAATCCCCTAATTTCAGGTCTCATTGATTAAGTATAATCATTACTCATTTTCTCTTTCTTACTGATTAAGTTTTCAAAAGTGTTTATAAACTCAAAATTTACTATTTCATTCACTTCTTACTGCTTTCACTATTATCTCTCGCTCTAGTTTTTCAAAAACCCTTTTTCTCAGTTTTATTCAACGAATCCGTGTGAACAATGGCATCCTCATCAAGCATCAAGAATCTCAACAATGCTCCTGGTTCTTCTTCAATAGAACAATATAAGGAGCCCATTAGAACACTGCTCACTCTGGTCGATAACCTTGAAGTTCTATGTGAATTGATCATCGATTTTGAGAGTTTAAAGGAAAACGGGTTTGATATGTATGAAGATGTAACGGCACAGGGATGGAACAAATACTTTAATCGTCTGTTGGGTCCAACATTTCCTACTCGTGTTAAGGAATTATGGATTCATGCTACCTCATCCAACCATCAGGTTACGTCATATGTTATGGGAAAGAAGATAGTGATTGCAGAAGACTTGATTGGGAAACTTATTGGGTACAATGGCGGCGGAGTCAAATGCATTGACATGGCTGATAAGTGTTCTGACCTAAAATCTATTGCTAGGGTCATTTTAACTTCTGGACAGCCATCCAGCAAGATAAGAGACTTGAAAGATTATTAAAGAATCTGGGCTAGGATCATTCTGGGATGTATCAATCACAGGAAGCCTACAAGCTCTCCTAATTACATCAACATTGATCAGCAGTTTCTGTTATACTTCATTACAAAGAAGACCAAAATAAATCTTCCACATTTTCTCTTCAACCATCTGAGAACAAGTGTGAAAGAGACAAGAGAAGAAGAAATAACTAAGAGGGATTGGATTCCTCTAGGAAGATTGATTTCAGATATTCTGACGGAAAACAGGATGATAGATCATCTGACAGAGGCTCAAGAGATCAGCACTCTGAAAGCAACTACTGGGAAACCACTAAATGCCAAGAATCTGAAGGAAATGAAGATTATTGAAAGCATTAAGAAGGAACCAACAATTGCTTCTCATGAGGTCATAACATCTAGGGGAATCCCTCTGAAGGATTTTCCACTATTCTCTGAGATAGATGCTTCTCCAGAGATTGCGGTCCGATACCTTAAAGCTTGCAAGGAAGATGGAACTATTCCAGAAATCAACATATGTGACCTGCACAAGGCAGCTCCAGAGGTTGTGCTCAAGAAATCCAGAAAGAGGAAGGCAGCAGGAGAAGGATCCTCTCAGAAGACACCCAAAGCTGCGAAAAAGAAAGGTAACACATCTTTTGTTTCTGTTGTAGAATCTATAGTTTTTCCAACATCTGAAACCATTCCCCCTCAACCAACAGAAAATCCCTCACCATAAACATTTGAGGATTTTGACATAGAGTTTGATCCATCTGTAACTCTTGGAAGATTCTTAAATGAACCTCACTCCCCCAATCCAAATCCAGAACAAAATCAACCAGAACTTGTAAGAGTTATCTCTGATATTGAACTGTTTGGTCAAGACTTTCACTCACCAATCCCAGAAAATCCAAATATCCAGTCTCAACAACCAGAAAATCCACACCCACACTCTCCACAATCAAAACATCAAAACTTCAACTCACCTCAACCAGAAAATGAAAACCCTCTCACTCCTCAATCTGAAAATCCAAATTCTGAAACACCTGAACCAGAAAATCAACACGCTACCGCAAACCAATTAGAAAACTCCCTTACAGACTCTGATACCACTACCCCAATTCCTGGAATAACAGAACCTCTTATGGTTCATTTACCTCTCTTCATCCATGATATTCCAGAAATACCTTCAACATATGATTCCACACCACCAAACACTCCTCACTCACCAATCCTGATTTCTGATTCTCCTACTCCCTCACCAGTTAACCGTCTAGTTGATCATCTCAGAACTAGCATTGATCTAGAAGTGTTGGACCATCTAGCTTCTACCTCAAATAAAATTTCCATTCCCAAACCCAAACCGATCTTAACCAAATCAGATGTTGGTAAGAACTTGTTGATTTTTGAAACAAAAATACAGGAATGGGTTACTTCTTTGAAGCAAGCAAGTCAAGAGATTTCTAATCCTGCTGCTTCCGAATCTTTGTGGGATAGATTCAGAAAATGGTTCAACTCTGAATCCCAGAGGCTGAAAGAATTGAGCTATGAGATGGCTCAACAGAACTTCAGTGATCAGCTGAAAGCCTTCAAAGACCAAGATCTAAGTGACTGGGACAAGAAATAAATTCTTCTGCTGGAAAATGCTCCCTGGAAAGAGCACCAACCTTCAGAAGTCACTGAACCAGGTTCTGATACTCACCCTCTGACTATTGCTCTAGAAAAGGAAATTGCAACAAAAGAAGTAGTTGAACCAGAAGAGGTTGTAGAGTGCTCTGAACGACATCCAACCTCTGAGGATACACCAGCTACGTCTCTAGACATGCAAACTCTGGAAGAGTTAAAGAAGGAGAATGCTTTAATCCATGCAAGGTTGGATAAGCAAGAAGACACAAACAAAGAGATAAGGGATATATTGGACAAGCAAGAAGATACAACAAAAGAAATCAAGGATATTCTGGGAAAGTAGGAAGAATCAAGCACTCAGATTAAGAGCTTACTGGAAGCGTTGTTCACACAACTTCCCCCTCCATATTATATTTTCTTTAACTTATATTATGTATTCTTCATCTTATCCTCTTTGTTTCTGGAAAATTTCATTGCAGTCTATTTTCAATACAAATCATCATCTTTTTTACTCTGATTATATTTCTTTTTGATACCTGACAAAAAGGGGGAGAACGTAAGATATTTTCAATAACAGTATACCGGGACAAAGTCTCAAAAAATCTGAATATCTTAACTTCAATTTTTCTCTGAAAGCATAAACAGGAACATATTTTGATAAAGACGGAAGGAGATGCATCAAAATCTCTGATGAGAAGGAACTTTAGGGAAGTAATTCATCTCTATCTGACTACTCAACTCAGGGGGAGACTCTCTTAAGCTCTTTGTTATGTATATATTTTTATTGAAAATCCTAGTTTTTGTCATCATCAAAAAGGGGGAGATTGTTAGAACATAGTTTGATTCTAAAACCCTTATAAGAGTTTTGATGATTACAAACACAAAGAACAATATGCACTCTAAATTTGTGTTGTATGTTGTACAAAAGTTCTGACTGAAACGGAAACAGAAGTTAAGCCACAAAAGCTTTCAAGCTGAGTAATCAGAATGTTCTAAAGAATGATGATCAGAATCTGCGCTAAAGTAAAAGATATTCTGATTCTGAATAGAAGTCTAATGCGCCAACAAATCCTCATGTCTCTGAGTTATCAAAGTTCTAAAGTAACACAGCATGCAAGATTCCCAAGTTCTGAAGCGTTACTTTTCCATTAAGACAATATCATATGCAACGGCTTCATTCAGACAAGAATCTTCTCAGTATGGAAAGTGCATTAAGTGTCCATTATCACGTTTCAATTTGGACAGATTTCCACGCCTATATAAGCAAGCTCAAAGGGTAAATAGTTTACAATTTTCTTACGACTGCTCCATACAATCTCAAAAAGCTGCAAACATTCATATTCATCCTATATTCAAATAGTGTAATACATCACAGTAGTAATACAGTTTTTGTAACGAAAAATAAATAGTACACAGTAAATTTTTCTTTGATTAAGATATTTTTCCTTGAGATAAACTGGGTTATGGTTATACTCAAGAAGACTTTGGCAATTGTCAAAGTAGATTTGTAATCTGTTTGATTAGTGAATTAATTCCTCGTTGGAGAGAGGCGAAATCACCTTGGCGGGTGGACCAGAGTAGTTTGAGATCAAGAGAACCAGGATAAAAATCTTAAGTCTATTGCTTTTGATTTTTAAGTTTCAATTCAACCCCCCCCCCCCCCCCCCCCTTCTTGTGTTTTTCACTTCTTCACCCTTCTCAAATGTGTTGACCAAATCAGCGCGGATCGCATCCTGCTCGAAATCCACGAGGAGATTAATGGCCAACGTCATGGTGGAAGATCCTTCAACAATAAGGCTCTACGAGCAGGATATTATTGGCCCACCATACAACACGACGCAAAAGAGTATGTGAAAAAACGCAATAAATTCTAGCGACACGGGGACATGCACTTAGCTCCCCCAAATGAGCTCAAGTCCCTCTATTCTTCTTGGCCCTTCGTCTGGTGGGGATTGGACCTCATTGGTCCATTTGTGGTGATGTAATACGGTGGGAGAACTGACTTGGTTTTGCCTTTGATCACAAATGTTACGATTAGCAAGAGTCGTCGTCGACTTTTCTTTTATCCAATAAGGAAAGGGTGAAAAGAACAAGAAAGACCTTCAATATTTTTTTGAGTTCGGGGGGTAGGTTATGAAAAGGGAAGGTGTTAGCACCCTTTTCACTGTAGTTATTTATGGGCTCTTAATCGCTAGCTCACTTTGTTTTGAAAATTGCTTTGTGTTGTGTATGTATGAAAAATATTTTAAAAATGTCAATTGTAAGGCGACACTTTGTAATGATTCTCGTATCTGTCCTCGAGAGTACAAATCGTTTATTTGAAAATATTTATTGAAAAGTGTTTGTGAGAAAATGTTCTTTTGTTTTGAAATGTTTGTGAGCAAGCGATTAATACCAGTATACCTACTCAAGGTCTTTGTTGTACTTTTCGTCCTCCTTTAGATAGTGTTATCCTACCATTAGTTAGTAGGAAGCCCTATCATTGGATGTGAAGGGACATGCGTGAGTCATCGTACAGTCATTTAAGGCAACTGATAGGGACGTTTTTAGCAATTATCATTAAGGGACTAGATCATTTAACGAAGGCAACATCGAAAGGGTCATCGAGGGACTATGATCTTTATTCGAGGGTCTTTTGCTAAAGCGTCCTCACATTCGAGGGACATGACTTTTACCGAAAAGAAACAAGGGAGGTTACTCTAGAGGTGCGAGTGATTTGTTTTCAGTTATGTTTATCTTTGCGTTAGGGTTAGCTATCGTTCGCTTTTAATCTTTCCATACAAGACCTAATTACTAACAGTAACATAGTAAAATAGGAAAGCGGTAAATATGAGGAAATTAAAACCCTAGACTATTAAAATGCTTTGGTAGATAAGTAATAAAATGCGGGAAAGTAAGCCCTAATTACTATTACAAACTAGGAAGCAATTACATAATGATGAAAAAGGAAATGAAAAGTCTAAACTTATTACGTTTCACGGAGATGGAAGTAAGAATAATATAAAAAAAGGTGAAAAAGGAAAAATGTTTTTTGAGGGTTTTTATGAAAAGGGTTTTTTAACGATTAATCGAATAAACCTAAAAAATTCTAATTAATTTTAATTAAAAAAATTGATTAATTAAATTAAAAACCTAAATCCTAATTTTGATTAGAGTTTGTGAAAACAGATTTTTTTAAAAAAAATTAAATTTGTAAAAGAAAGGTTTATGAATTTAGGGGTTGTAAGTGAAAAATAAGGAAAATATGGAAAAAAAACAAGGTTTTAAAATAATACTGTCAGGGGTGGGTGTTGAACCCATGCCCTTTTCTCTTTCAGCAAACACCTTCACCACTAGGCCAGACGCGTGCTTGTGTCTAGGACAGGGAACCAACACCTTTTGTAATCTGCAAACAGGAAAACATGAAAAAAAACTCAAAATGCCAAAAGGCTGGGATCGAACCCACGCCTTAGCATAGTAGTGTCTTTAGTGTACGCGTTTAACAACTGGGGTGGTGATACATCTATTGTCTAAAACAAAACAAAACGTATATAATATAAAAAACATTGCATGAACCAGAGAGGCGCCGGAGTCCTAGCTCCGGTCGTCTTCTCCGGAGAGTCCTTTTTTTAAACCTGTAAAAATAGACATAGTTAGAGATCCAGGGATACCCTACCCCCCTAAATCAAGGCCTGCAAATTCAGTGGAATGGTTATCTTGGACTGAATCACCCTAGGTTTTGAGCTATGGCAAAAATAACGTAAATCTGGAATAACATGGTGGTTCGTGATTTGGCCATTATGGGACTTGTTCTTTGGGTTATTTTTGCACCATTAAACCTCATGAACATGTTAGCACAGTTAGCATGTGAAAAAACAAAATGAAATAAAAGATATGAAAACCATGCAATGTTGAAATCTATCATATATGCTCGTGGTGTCTTTGGCCTTCTAGATCATTGTAAACGATCCAACCTTACCCTATGATCTTCCTGGAATTGATTGGGATGGCTGGTATGTGTTGAAGGTGGCTGAAAATAGGGTTTTAAGGTTGCCCTAGTTTTAAGCAATTTTGTGAATTTTTGGTATTTTCTTGAAAAAGGCTCTTTTATGTCCCTTCATGTCTGAATTGAAATGAATATATAGCTTGCAATTAGGTCAAAGGATCATGGGCTTGGACTTGTACAATAAGCCTTATTTTTATTTTATTTATTTTAACTTTTAAAATAATAAAAAAAAAATAAGTATAATAAACCAAAGGGAGGTGTATGAACAAGTCTTGAGATGTATATGAAGTGTAGAACACGTTTGGACTTTGAAGTAATAGCTCAATAGCCCAAAATTCCAAGTTTGATCACTTTTGGTTTCATGCATTTGCTCAAAACTTCCCAACTCGCCCTAACCATAACTCTCTCAATTTTTATCATATTGGGGTGATCTTAGACTTTTTGGAAAGCTTAAGATGTCCTATAAAATTTCTATGTTGACCATTTTTTCATTTGAAGACTCTATCTTGATGTAAGTTGCCTTGACAAAAAGTGTCTTTTTGTTGACTTTTGAAATGACCTATAATATATTGACTCATATCTCTCAAACGAAGCATTTTTTGGACTTGACCTTAGAGTGGCAAAGTTGTAGAGAAATTAATTTCCTTCAAAATAAGCTTTGCTTAAGAAAAATCTGATGAAGCATGTGAAAGTTATGCTTGCTCAAAGTTCAATTTACTTCTCCTTAAGAAAACCCTAATTTGGCAACTTTTGATGATTTGAGGGTTTTTCTTGATGAAACTTGATCAAACCTTGATTAAATGATGAATGTGACTTCAAAATCTTGATGTTGACAAAAAATATTGAGGTTTAACAATATGTTGACCATAATTGACTTTTTGCCCAATGTAGTTGATTTTCAGTCATCTGAGCAGTTGACTGAGCAACTTGTGATGCATGGTGTTATACCCCAAAATTTTCCCTCCCATATTCTTCAAGATTTGCCAAGTCAAACCTTCAAAATTTCCCCAAGGGTTGCACAGTTCAAGGGCCTCCTAACAGTCAAAACTAGGGTTTTGGTTCTGACAAAGAAAATGAAGTTTCCAAGGGTTCAAACAAGTCCCACATGCCTAAAAATATGGTCAAGCATCCTCATAACAAGTTTCAAGACTTATAGCACAAAATTGCACAGTCAAAAATCCTAACTGCACTACAGTCAACTGCAGGGGCAAAATGGTCATTTGACAGTCAAAAGTCCAAATTTTTGGTCAACATCTCATTTTGAAGCCACAAACATCATTTGATCAATGCTTGATCATGATTCTCAAAGCTTGGCTCAAAAAGTCTCAAGATGCAAAAGTTTCCATATTTGGACAGTTGAAAAAGTCAACTGTAACTTGACCAAGGCATAACTTCCACATGGATTATCATAAAAATTCCATCCAAAGCTCATTTTGAAGAAAAAGACATTTCCTAAAACTCCTCTTCACACTTCAAGTCCAAGAAATGCTCTCACAAAAAGTTATCAATTTCAACATTATAGGTCATTTTCAAAAGTCAACAAAAAGGGACTTTAAGTCAAAGGCCATAACTTGAGATTGGTAAATCAAAATGACATGGGACAAAAAGCATTGGTTAGAGGACTTCAAGACCTTTCCAAAATGTCCAAGAACATGAGCAAAGATTAATAATTGAGCAAGATATGCCTTGTGGAAGTTGGGAAATTTTTGGGTATTTTGAAAAGTCAACTTTGCTTCAAATGCCTTAAAAATGCTAATGGGCCACATTTTCTTCCAAGAATCATTATCCAAAGCATGTGCACGACCATTTGGCCTAAAGGGAAGTTTTTCATCATTTTTATTTATTTATTTGGATTTTTAATTGCTAATAATTCATTTAATTAATTAAAATATATGAAAAATACCAAACCTAAGTTTTTAAATCTTTTTGTGCATGAAATAGTCTCAAGATTTCGTGCATGATCTGATTTAGAAAGAATCCATGTGATTGGACATGATTGGAACCAAAATAGCATGAAAAAGATTGAAAAATTATGGCATGAAAATCAAATATTGATTCCATCAATTCATTGATTCTTTGGACCAAAAACCTAACCCTAATCATTCCATACATAAGTGCAAAGCCAACCCTAATGCGAATGACCACAAAGCTGCGCCAGAAAAGCATAGCCAAGTTTGAGTTTCTTGCCAAAAAATTGAAAACTGAAAACAATATTCTAGCGCGATTCAGAGCAAGAGACCAATTGCAAAAGCTTCCTAGTGTATTACTGAACCTAACTGCATTGTTTTTCAACCCTTACACGCCCAGAATTGGTATATAAAACTCAAACTGTTTCCAACTTTATGCATATTCGTATTTCAATATTCAAGCATTATCATTGCATTTTTTTTATGGATTCATACTAATTAATTGATTCTGAAGCTAACCACATAATTTGATTGAGTTTTTATACAACATACGCGAAGTTGCCATTGTTGTCTTTTAGGGTTACAGAGGTCACGAATTGGGGTTTCTTTATTCTGGAACAATTGAGGCTTGAGACCTAGACCATTGAAATCAGCATGCTTGGACGATCTGAACACATACCTCGCGCCTAATTTATAAGCCAGCATCTCCTATTCGCTATTTTCATGCTTGTTACTTAGTGGGGGTTTAAAACCCCCGCTATTTAAATATAATTTTTGTTTCAGGTACAAAAGCCATGGAGAAGATGATGAAGTGTCAAGACCTGATTGAGTAATTTGAATTTTCGCGCTAATCTGTCCACTAATTCTTGTTTTATTTCATATTATTTATTAGTTACATTATAAACAAAGCGCGCTAAGAGCTCCAGTGGCAGGCATGTATATTGGTAATCCCTGGGACCTGGGTTTGATTCCCAGGTCCCCATCCCTTTCCATATTATTTTTCTAAACACGCTTGTGTGTAGTTCGCTTCCAGGGTTCCACCATGCAACTCACAATCCGGGCATGCCACGCATCTCATGATGGCAATCCAAAGGTGGAGATTTGAGGAACATCCTATGCCTCAGTCAATGCACACATACGCTCCAAGAAAAGTCAAAAGGGCCTTGAAACAGATGGGCCTAATTGCTAAACAATAACCTCCAATATTGGGGACAGAACCCCCCTTGGTATTGTATTTCTTTCTATTTTCTTTGTTTTATTTTTATTATTTGTTTTAATTCCATTATTTTCTTTTAATTCAATAAAAATTAATTTCACATAAAAATAATATAAAAATCAGAAAAGACAAAAATTAAAATATGTTTTATTTAAATATTATCTTTTTTTGTAAATAAATCTCACTAATTAATTAGATTTAAATTTAGGTTAATTTCAAATATCTTTTCTTAATAAACTTAAAAACCTGTAGAATTAGGTTTTAATTATTTTAATTACTTTTTCTTTTATTTTCTCATCACTAATAATTAATTATTTTTATAAATCAAATTGCATTAATTAAATAGGGTTTAATTTTAGGTAATTTTCATATTTTCTTAATAAATTAAAAATAGCTAGAATTAGGTTTAAACTTCATTTAATTCACATAAAAAAATCATGAATACCAAAAAACCTCAAAAATAATTCCTTTTTATTTTTAATAATAATTTAATTTCATTAAAAAGGGTCCAACGCCCTCGCTTTCAATTTTAATTCAATTCACGCATTTATTTCTTTTCTTATATTTTTATGTAATTCTCCCAAAGCCGTGTAAATATTTATCTTTCGCACTTTACTTTATTTTTTTATTTTTGTCAAATCGGGTCCTGGATTTTAATTTGGCGATGTGGACCCGCGCCTTTGTAATAGTTTAGGAACTTTTAATTTCCGCTCTTTTTAACTGTTAATAATTGCATGCAAGAATGAATGACAAAATAAAAATAACGCGTAGATCATCTGACATGACAAGACCAAAATAAATGAATCTGACACACAAAATCACACACCATCCCTAGGGTACGCCTCACTGTTGCCTTGCCTCGAAAGGTGATCGTCGAGTAGAGGATGTCTTAGTAAGTCCTCATGATCCGGGAACCTGGCATGAGGGTAGCTTCTAAGGTATCTTCCCATTGCTCTGGTGATCACCGTGTCCCGAACCTCGAATTGACCCGAACACCTCCAACGGTGGTGCTACCTACCTCTCAACGGTGGGATGTCACTACTTTAAAGGACATTTACACAGACGAATTCCTTAGGGTAGGTAGACGACTCTTGATACTTTCTCTAATTTCAAAACAAATCAAAAAATACTTTTCACACCGACACCTTTTCAAAAAGCTTTCGAAAGCAAATTTTCAAACACTCTTGAGGACCGATTCAAGAGTCGAACTGGAATTTTCAAAGGAACTTTTTAAAACCCACAGTTGAAAAGCAAACAAACATTTTGAAAACACAAATGAGCAAGTATCTAAGAGCCCATGGATAACCATGGATAGAAAGGGTGCTAACACCTTCCCTTTCTATAATCTACCTCCCGAACCGAGAGCAATCTCTATAAGGAATTTTTCTGTGCTTTTGTCCTTTCCATTTGGAGAAAATAAAAGACGGTGGCGACTCTTGCTTCCGCGACATTTCGCGAACCAGCGTTAAACAGTCAGTTCCAGATCCACCGATCACAGAACTGGCGACTCTGCTGGGGACTATCTTTATAAAGTGAGGTGTACCTTAGGGTTAGTTCATAACTGTGTTCTCAATTGTATTGCTTTGCTTGCTTTAAATTGTGGGACTGTCTTGGGAGTTCTATAGATCCTAACCCGGATCTGGGGGATACCTTCTTAGAAAGTAGCAACAAGACTGTGAGGGAACTGTGCGGGGTATACCGACATGGTTGAAACAGTCTGCTACGTTGATGTGGCACTTTGGTGTGTACCGGTAACCCTTGAGTTCAGTCAAGGAGAGTACGGGGCCTCCGCGTGATGTCGTGAAGCATCAACAGACCTTAGGAACCTTAATTGAACTATCTTGGCCTCTTTAGGGTAGTGAGATAACTGACTTTGGTGCAGTCCGAGGTTGGTTGATACTCGATACTACACTCAATTGAGGGTTGCTTTCCTGGAATATTTCGGTCGCCAGTTCAGTGGCTAAATCGAAACGATGAACAATGAAAGCAATCCCGTGATATTGGGACCCTTAGAACCCGGTTACTTCTAATAGGACAGGTTGAACCCACCAACTTCAAGAGGGTACTACCCAGACCCCATGCTGGCCTAAACCTTAAGGGCTTGTCTTGTGTGACTTGTGTGCCTTACATGTTTGTCTTTGTAAATATCTGTGGTGTGTTTAATCATAGCATCATGACATCATCCAGCATCATATGCATTGACTAACCATTTCAGGGGTTCGAATCTTCATCTTTGTTCTTGTTTTGTAGGACATGGAAACTGTTCGCAGAAAGACAATTCAAATCAGCCTTGTAAGGATCCCTCCTCAGCTTAAGGAGCTTATATCCAGGATTCCCGAGAGCTCTTCATTCAGTGAAAGACATGGAAGACTCATCAGCTTGGTCAATACCAACATTGAGGAAGATATGATAAAGGTCCTATTCCAGTTCTTTGACCCTCTGCATCACTGTTTCACCTTCTTGGATTATCAGCTGGTACCTACATTGGAGGAGTTCTCCCGGCTCCTGAAGATCCCTATCCTTAATCAACTACCCTACAACGGTACGGAAAAGGAACCCAAGCTTGAAGAGATTTCTAAAGCCTTGCACCTACAATCATCTGACCTCAAGGGACATTGGGAAGTTAGAAGTGGTATCAAAGGGTTCTTAGCCAGGTTTCTGTTTGAAAAGGCCCATGAATGTTGGAACTCCCTTGACTTACAAGCTTTTGAAGAAGTTGTGGCCCTCCTTGTCTATGGTTTGGTGTTGTTCCCTAACCCAGATCAGCTTATAGATATCAGTGCTGTCCAGATCTTCATGTCCAGGAATCCTATACCTACGTTGCTGGGGGACATCCTTCACTCATGTTACACTCGAACCATGAGAAAAAGAGGTGTCCTTATGTGTTGCACTCCTCTCTTGGGAAGGTGGTTTATTTCGCACCTTCCACAATCAGCTTTGAAGAATGAGCGGGGTTTGAGATGGTCACAACGGTTGATGACTCTTACACATGCAGATATACATTGGTGCCCTCGGTCCAGAGAGGATGTCATTATCATTGATCGTTGCGGGGAGTACCCTAATGTTCCTTTACTTGGAATCAGAGGAGGTATTACTTACAACCCATGCCTGGCTTGGAGACAGTTTGGTTATGCTCGAAGGGATGGCCCTCATGACATGTTAATTCCTGATATAGTTTTTGACTTCGACAACGATGCACAAGGACTTCGCCAGAGATTTATCAGAGCTTGGAGGATGCCAAGAAGGATAGACAGCAAGACACTGGGGCACAGGAACTCCATCCCGTTGGAACCTTATCTCAAGTGGGTACGAGCCCGCTCCCAGAAGTTAGTGATGCCTTATCCTCATATGCTCCCTGTGATCAAAGAACCAGTCTTGGAAGGAGAAGTGTCTTACACCATTCAGCATCCTGATATGCCCACATCCTGGGAAGAGATGCAGAAGAGCTGGATCCAGCTTAAAGAAGAACGGAATTCTCTGGAGACCAGTCTACATGCTAGTGAAAAGAAGGTCTTGGAGCTCACCCGCCTTTTGCATGAGGAGAGGAATCTCAACACCTACATAGCTCCAAAGAGGATGCGTAGTGTCTTCTGGGATTAATTTGTTTTGTAATTTGTGCCCACAAGGCTTTGATGTACTGAATAATTATTTCCTTAATGATAACGTGTGTTCTTTTTTGTCTACAACAAATTTGAACTTTCGAACCCTTGAATGCATTGCATAAACACATATCATTCATCATGTGCATAGCAGGCTTTCTTCTTTTTCAGGTTGCTTACAGTTCTTCGCTGTTTATTTCAGCATCATAAATCCTGACTCATCATCAACTGAGATGTCCATCAAGGCTCTTCAGGCGCAGAATGCGCAATTTCAGGAACTAATCATGGGTTTGGCTCAGGGCCAAGAAGAGCTAAAGGCTCTGCTCCTGAAGAAGGAGAAGAAGAAGAAGAGAAGAACTGTTCTTTTTAACTCGGGTCGAAGGTTTGGCAACACTCTGCAGAATGAAAAGGCTGGTTCTTCTATAGGAAAAGGTACCCCCCAAGGGGAAAAAGGTCCTAGTCCGGTAGTCTCTGACAACGAGACTGATTTTGATGAGGAACAGTATCCTCCTGCAGAAGACAGATACAAGCAACTGGAAGACAGACTGAATGCTATGGAGATCCAACAGGTGCCTGGGCTAGATTTTGGAGACTTGGGTTTGTCTACTGGTGTGATCATTCCTCATAAATTCAAAGCACCATCTTTCACTAAGTATAACGGGGCGTCTTGTCCCAAGCTACACCTCAGATCCTATGTGCGGAAGATTCAACCGTACTCAGTGGATAAGAATTTGTGGATCCACTTCTTCCAGGAGAGTCTTTCAGGGACTCATCTCGAATGGTTCTATCAGCTGGATGGGACCAAGGTTCGTAACTGGGAGGAGTTGGCTACTGCTTTCTATAGGCAGTATCAATATAATGCCGACCTTGCCCCTACGCGTACCCAACTCCAGGGTATGTCGCTAGGTTCAAGCGAAGGTTTTAAAGAGTACGCACAGAAGTGGAGGGATCTGGCTGGCAGGGTGCATCCTCCGTTGACTGACCGGGAGTTGGTAGACATGTTCTTGGGGACCCTATCTGGGCCATTTTTCAACCATCTTATCGGTAACTCATCTGCAGGGTTTACTGATCTTATTCTGACTGGAGAGAGAATAGAGGCTGGGCTGAAGTCTGGTAAAATTCAGAAGGGTGCATCGTCAAGCTCTGAGAAGAAACCCTTCAAAAAGGAGGTTAGTGCTGTATATGGCTCTAGAAGACAAGAGAAATCTGAGCGCCGCCAATCTGTCAGTGCGGTAATGATTGCTAAGCCTGCTGCCGCTCCTCGGCAAACCAATCCTCAAAGGGCTGAAAAACCCCGGAGAGAGTTTACCCGTTTGAGTATGACCCTATTGCAGATCTTGCCACAGTTGCTATCCACCAACCTAGTAACTGTCAGAGAGGCCCCAAAAGTTGTGAACACTGCCTCCCCCAAATACAATCCAAATGCCCGTTGTGCTTATCACTCCGATAGCCCGGGGCATTCCACTGATGACTGTTGGGCCTTAAGGAATAAGTTGCAGGATCTTATTGACGCCAAGGAGGTACAATTTGAGGCATCTGAGAAGCCTAATGTAGTGACAGCTCCCCTGCCTGCTCATAGAGTGAATGCTATCGGGGATGAGGATGAAGTGGATGAAGCTGAGTTCGACAGCTGGATTTGCCCGGCAATCGACAGTGGACCTAACAATTGGAGTGAGAAAGACAATCTACCTGTTTCTCTTGTTACTGAGTAATGAATTCCTATGTTTTTGGAATTTGTAATAAACAATAATTTGAACTCTATGGCCCGGTGTCTTACCCGGGGCACCGTGGCTTCATTTGTGAGGGCATATAAATTGTCATTTCATATATCATGAATAAAAATCTTGGACGTTTTCTCGCATTTCAAATCTTATGCTCCTTTTCTTTCTTTCCTTTCTTTATATATTTCAAAAACAGCTGTATTTACACACACTCACTCATACAGGTTTCAATCCACTCTGGATCTCACTGGTAACGACTCTGCTACCGCCAGTTATGACTTCGAAAATCCGATCAACTTAGCCGAAGACGAAGGTGAAGATGATTGCGAAGTGCCTGGAGAGCTTGCAAGACTGTTACTCCAGGAAGAGAGGGCAATTCAACCACACGAAGAGCCAGTGGAAACAATAAACCTGGGTACTGATACAGACAGAAAGGAGGTAAAGATTGGTGCCAACCTAGAGCTCAGCGTGAAGTAACGGTTGACTCAGATGCTACATGATTATATGGAGATCTTTGCCTGGCCCTACGAAGACATGCCCGGGTTGGATACCGATATTGTGGTCCATCATCTGCCTACCAAGGAAGACTGCCCTCCGGTTAAGCAAAAGGTCCGCCGTATGCGTCCAGAGATGTCTGAGAAGATCAAAGCCGAGGTTATGAAACAGTTTGATGCCGGGATCCTTGCGGTGACTTCTTACCCTCAGTGGGTTGCTAATGTAGTGCCGGTACCAAAGAAGGACGGTAAGGTCAGAATGTGTGTCGATTACAGGGATCTGAACAGGGCCAGCCCCAAAGATGACTTCCCCCTACCTCACATTGATGTCCTTGTTGATAATACAGCTCAACATAAGGTGTTCTCTTTCATGGATGGTTTTTCAGGTTACAATCAGATCAAGATGGCACCTGAAGACATGGAAAAAACTACCTTTGTGACTCAGTGGGGCACCTTCTGCTACAAGGTCATGCCTTTTGGACTGAAAAACGCTGGGGCAACCTACCAACGTGCCATGGTTGCTTTATTTCATGACATGATCCATCATGAGATAGAAGTGTATATTGACGATATGATTGCAAGGTCTCAGACTGAGGAAGAGCACCTAGATCATCTGCAGAAGTTGTTTGACCTTCTGAAGTTGTATAAGCTGAGGCTGAACCCGAACAAGTGCACCTTCGGGGTAAGATCTGGAAAGTTGCTAGGCTTCGTTGTAAGCGATAAGGGTATTCAAGTGGACCCTGCCAAGGTCAAAGCTATTCAAGAGATGCCAGTTCCTAAGACAGAGAAGGAAGTCAGAGGCTTTTTAGGACGCCTGAATTACATTGCTCGGTTCATCTCGCACCTAACTGCCACCTGTGAGCCAATCTTCAAGCTGCTGAAGAAAGATCAGGTAGTACGTTGGAATGATGAATGTCAGGCTGCTTTTGACAGAATCAAAGAGTATCTCCAAGAACCACCCATCCTTATGCCACCGGTTGAAGGGAGACCTCTGATACTATACCTGACAGTACTTGACAACTCAATGGGGTGTGTGCTGGGGCAGCATGACGAGTCTGGCCGAAAAGAGCACGCCATTTATTACCTTAGCAAAAAGTTTACCGATTGTGAGACCCGATACTCACTGCTCGAGAAAACTTGCTGCGCTTTGGTATGGGCTGCTCGCCGGCTGAGACAGTATATGCTGACTCACACTACCTTGTTGATCTCAAAGATGGATCCTATAAAGTACATATTTGAAAAGCCTGCTCTGTCTGGGAGAATAGCAAGATGGAAAATGATCTTGACGGAATACGACATTCAGTACACGACCCAGAAAGCCATCAAGGGAAGTATATTGGCAGACCACTTGGCACATCAAGCCGTAGACGACTATCAGTCAATGAACTTCGAGTTTCCGGACGAGAGCATCATGATTGTGACTGATTGTGAAGTACCTGGACCGGATGAAGGACCTGAGGAAGGATCCCGATGGTCTATGCACTTTGACGGAGCCTCCAATGCTTTGGGTAACGGTATCAGCGCTGTAATCATATCTCCTCAAGGCACTCATACTCCACTCACTGCCCGGCTATGTTTCAACTGTACCAACAACATGGCGGAGTATGAGGCGTGCATCATGGGTCTTCAAGCTACGATCGACCTAAGGATCAAGTTTCTGAGTGTCTTCGGAGATTCCGCTCTCGTGATCAATCAGATCAAAGGCGAGTGGGATACGAAACATCCGAATCTTATTCCTTACAGAGAATGTGTGTTGACATTGATCCCTCACTTCACAAAGATAACCTTTGAACATTTCCCGAGAGAGGAGAATCAGCTGGCGGACGCGTTAGCTACAATGTCTTCTATGTTCAAGGTCAAATGGGATAATGAGGCTCCCCGGATCATCATCTGGAAACTGGACGAACCAGCATACTGTTGTGATCTCGAGACTGAGTTGGTAACTGAGAAGCCTTGGTACCATGAAGTGAAGAGATATTTGGAAGCTCAGGAATACCCTGAGGGTGCGTCTGTCAATGATAAAAAGTTTCTGAGAAGGTTCGCAGCAAAATTCTTCCTTAGCAACGGCATTCTGTACAAACAAAACCATGATTCGACCTTACTGCGTTGTGTGAAAAAAACAGAAGCAGAAAGGATCATGGAAGAGCTACATGAAGGGACCTTTGGTACACACTCCAGTGGACACACTATGGAGAAGAAAATCCTTCGGGCAGGGTATTTCTGGTCCACAATGGAAGCTGACTGCTACCAACACTCTCGGACATGTCATAAATGCCAGATATACGCAGACAAAGTGCATGTTCCTCCAGTTCCTCTAAATGTTCTGACTGCGCCGTGGCCGTTTGCAATGTGGGGCATAGACATGATCGGTGAGATTAAACCTACGGCATCTAATGGGCATCGCTTCATCCTAGTGGCAATTGATTACTTCACGAAGTGGGTCGAAGCAGCTTCCTACGCTACGGTAACCAAGACTGTTGTGGCACGGTTCATTCGGCATAACCTGATCTGTCGGTACGGCGTCCCTGAAAGAATTATTATAGACAACGGTACCAATCTTAATAACAAGATGATCACTGAGCTCTGCGAGCAGTTTAAGATACAGCACCATAACTCTTCTCCTTACAGACCGAAGATGAATGGGGCTGTAGAAGCAGCAAATAAGAACATTAAGAAAATCGTGCAGAAGATGACAGTGACTTATAAAGATTGGCACGAGATGTTACCGTTCGCTCTACATGGGTACCGTACCTCAGCCAGGACGTCAACCGGGGCAACTCCTTTCTCCTTGGTTTATGGTATGGAGGCAGTCTTACCGATCGAAGTGCAAATACCCTCTCTCCGGATAATGAAGGATGCAGATCTGAAAGAAGATGATTGGATCCAGACACGACTTGATCAGTTAAACCTTATTGATGAAAAGAGACTTGCTGCTATCTGCCATGGTCAGACGTACCAAAAACGGATGATTAGAGCATTTAACAGAAAGGTCAGACCAAAGGAATATCAAGTTGGGGATCTGGTGATCAAGCGAATCATCCTTCCTCAGAGTGATCCAAGGGGCAAATGGACCCCTACGTACGAAGGACCATTTGTGGTTAAACATGTGTTCTCAGGAGGAGCCATGATTTTAACCAACATGGATGGTGACGACCTTCCTCACCCCGCTAATGCAGACATAGTAAAAAGATACTACGCATGAAAAAAGACCCGCTAGGCTGACATGCCTAGGCAAAAATTAGGGCTTCCCGGCGAACCAAAAGGGTTCGGGCAAAATGAAGGGATGAAATGAAAAAAAAATCTGTACACCCGGCAAGTCGAAAACCTGAAAAGGCGGCTTGGGAAAAAATGGGTATCCCGGTGGACTGAAAACCCGAAAGGGCGGTCCAGGCAAAAGTTAGGGATAAAGCGTAATACTATGTCTCATTGGATCACTTTGCATCCAGAATCCGGTATCTACATCATGTTCAGACGGCATCGATCAGTCAGCTTCATCTTCAACTAAGGTCATCAAGTGATGAGACTCTCGGAGATATAAAGGCAATAGCAGAGTTGAAACCCAGTGGGATCATTCATTTCACACAGCTGTTTTATTTTCTCTTGTACAAAATTGTATAAACTCTTTTGTTCGGCGGCGTTCTCTTACTAGGACGTCAGCCTCTTGTACATAAACGCCTATTTTACAGGCAAATTCAAAAATCAATACAAAAATCACTTTTCAGTTAAAATTGCCAATTGTCTTTCCTTTTCTGTTTTGTTTTGCGAAGAACGTCCAAGGTTCAATTTGTGATATATGCATTGACAATACTTTTCTAATTCATGAATATTTGCATACGAAACAAAGGATTAATTACAGGTAACATTAGAAACAGGGGCAATAAAGAGTTGTCTAAGCAATCTAATTGTTCTGTCCTCCAAGGTATCAAGGTAGGTTCAGCTAAAGAACATAACCAGTACATCCTAATTCCCCAGAGAGTGAGCCAGCAAGTCAATACACTCTTCTCAAGCGAAGCTATTACCAACCTTAAGGAAGTTGAGTATCCTCCAACAGATCTCAACATTCCCCGGCAGTATATATACATCCGTAACAAGCATCCCCGACAATATTGGTCTAAAGATTGTTCCCCGGCGGGTATATCAAACATCCAATGGAGTCACTTCCCCGATACAACTCAAAACTTCCCCAAGAGAGTCCAATCTAGTTCCCCAGGAAAGTTGGAATCCATCTCCCCAGGCAGTAAGCTTATCCTCAGTAGATTCTGGAAGCTTATCCCCGTAGAGCACGAACGCGTCTCCCGGCTTTATTTAAAGAGTTGTTTCCTTACCAGGATATAACTGGGTTATCCTCAGCCAAAAGCCACGGAAAGAGCGTCCTCGACGAAGTCTTCTTATCCCTAGCGAAGTCTATCAACACTTCCAACACAACAAGGGTATCCCTAGCAAGTTATTATCAACAACTCAACAAAGTATCTCTCCCCCCACAGAGTATTGCTTCCCAGCAAGATTAGTAGAGTACTTTTCTCCCCGCAGAGTAATTCATTCGCCAAGTTTATCCCCAACGGAGTTATCTTCTCCTACCGGTATTCTTGCAACTATCATCCCCAGCGGAAGCAAAAATCTATTCTTCAAACATCAGCCCAAGATATGACTTCCCGACACCCGTCAAGGATTTACTTTCCTAGACGAAAATATAAATTCATAAACATCACATACATCATTATAGCATGCATATATGCATCATATCTTACAAATCTCATTTATGTTGAGAACATCATTGCTTGACCCATATCATGCATTGCATATGACTGACCTCTACCTTTCAGGAAAGATTCAGTTAAATTCTCATCTATATTTCAAGACCTTGACCGGTTCAGTTAAGTCGACCCTAAGACTTTTCTGTTTCTTATCCAGTCCAAGGCCTTCTCTAGTTCAGTCAGATCGACCCTAAGATCTCCCTGTTTCTTATCCAGTTGAAGATTTCAAGACCTAGACCGGTTCAGTTAAATCGACCCTAAGATTTTTCTGTTTCTTATCCAGTCCAAGGCCTTCTCTGGTTCAGTCAGATCAACCCTAAGATCTCCCTGTTTCTTATCCAGTTGAAGATTTCAAGACCTAGACCGGTTCAGTTAATTCGACCCTAAGATTTTTTTGTTTCTTATCCAGTCCAAGGCCTTCTCTGGTTCAGTCAGATCGACCCTAAGATCTCCCTGTTTCTTATCCAGTTGAAGATTTCAAGACCTAGACCGGATCAGTTAAATCGACCCTAATATTTTTCTGTTTCTTATCCAGTCAAAGGCCTTCTCTGGTCCAGCTAAATCGACCCCTAACAGATTTTCCTGATAAAGACTCAGTAGAAGATATCCAAGATTCTCTCAATGATTACTGTTGAGGTTGAAGTCACCCAAGATTCTCTCAATGATTACTGTTGAGGTTGAAGTCGCCCAAGATTCTCTCAATGATTACTGTTGAGGTTGAAGTCGCCCAAGATTCTCAATGATTACTGTTGAGGTTGAAGTCGTCCAAGATTCTCTCAGCGTTCCTGTTGAGGTAGTAATCGTCTAAGGTTCTCTCAGCGTTCCTGTTGAGGTAGTAACCACCCCTGGTTCATCACCTTTTGAAGCTCCAAATTCAGCTCCTGTAACCAGTCAGGGCACATCTACATAAGAGTTTGAGGACCAGCTCCTGTAACAGGTCAGGTAATCATTTTTTCTTTTGCAGGTACGCAAGCTCTCGCTAAGGAATCTCTTACGCGATCAACATCCAGATGGCATCTATAAGCCCATCCACCTTCCATCATCTCTTAGCATGGCATCTATAAGCCCATCATCCTATCCATCAATCTCCAAATGGCATCTATAAGCCCATTCCCCATCATCACTACTATGTGAGCGCAAATTTCTGGGCACTCTAGTGTTCAATCATCTTCCACCTTCGGATTACGAAAGGCACGTCAGCCAATCTGCATCCTCAGGTCTAAGAAGATTGAACAGGGGCAACTGTTGTACCCCAAAATTTGCCCTCCCATATTCTTCAAGATTTGCCAAGTCAAAGCTTCAAAATTTCCCCAAGGGTTGCACAGTTCAAGGGCCTCCTAACAGTCAAAACTAGGGTTTTGGTTCTGACAAAGAAAATGAAGTTTCCAAGGGTTCAAACAAATCCCACATGCCTACAAATATGGTCAAGCATCCTCATACCAAGTTTCAAGACTTACAGCACAAAATTGCACAGTCAAAAATCCTAACTGCACTACAGTCAACTGTAGGGGCAAAATGGTCATTTGACAGTCAAAAGTCCAAATTTTTGGTCAACATCTCATTTTGAAGCCACAAACATCATTTGATCAATGCTTGATCATGATTCTCAAAGCTTGGCTCAAAAAGTCTCAAGATGCAAAAGTTTCCATATTTGGAGAATTGAAAAAGTCAACTGTAACTTGACCAAGGCATAACTTCCACATGGATTATCAGAAAAATTCCATCCAAAGCTCATTTTTAAGAAAAAGACATTTCCTACAAATCCTCTTCACACTTCAAGTCCAATAAATGCTCTCACAAAAAGTTATCAATTTCAACATTATAGGTCATTTTCAAAAGTCAACAAAAAGGGACTTTAAGTCAAAGGCCATAACTTGAGATTGGTAAATCAAAATGACATGGGACCAAAGGAATTGGTTATATGACTTCAAGACCTTTACAAAATGTCCAAGAACATGAGCAAAGCTTAAAAATTGAGCAAGATATGCCTTGTGGAAGTTGGGAAATTTTTGGGTATTTTGAAAAGTCAACTTTGCTTCAAATGCCTTAAAAATGCTAATGGGCCACATTTTCTTCCAAGAATCATCATCCAAAGCATGTGCACGACCATTTGGCCCAAAGGGAAGTTTTTCATCATTTTTATTTATTTATTTGGATTTTTAATTGCTAATAATTCATTTAATTAATTAAAATATATGAAAAATACCAAACCTAAGTTTTTAAATCTTTTTGTGCATGAAATAGTCTCAAGATTTCGTGCATGATCTGATTTAGAAAGAATCCATGTGATTGGACATGATTGGAACCAAAATAGCATGAAAAAGATTGAAAAATTATGGCATGAAAATCAAATATTGATTCCATCAATTCATTGATTCTTTGGACCAAAAACCTAACCCTAATCATTCCATACATAAGTGCAAAGCAAACCCTAATGCGAATGACCACAAAGCTGCGCCAGAAAAGCATAGCCAAGTTTGATTTTCTTGCCAAAAAATTGAAAACTGAAAACAATATTCTAGCGCGATTCAGAGCAAGAGACCAATTGCAAAAGCTTCCTAGTGTATTACTGAACCTAACTGCATTGTTTTTCAACCCTTACACGCCCAGAATTGGTATATAAAACTCAAACTGTTTCCAACTTTATGCATATTCGTATTTCAATATTCAAGCATTATCATTGCATTTTTTTTATGGATTCATACTAATTAATTAATTCTGAAGCTAACCACATAGTTTGATTGAGTTTTTATACACCATACGCGAAGTTGCCATTGTTGTCTTTTAGGGTTACAGAGGTCACGAATTGGGGTTTCTTTATTCTGGAACAATTGAGGCTTGAGACCTAGACCATTGAAATCAGCATGCTTGGACGATCTGAACACATACCTCGCGCCTAATTTATAAGCCAGCATCTCCTATTCGCTATTTTCATGCTTGTTACTTAGTGGGGGTTTAAAACCCCCGCTATTTAAATATAATTTTTGTTTCAGGTACAAAAGCCATGGAGAAGATGATGAAGTGTCAAGACCTGATTGAGTAATTTGAATTTTCGCGCTAATTTGTCCACTAATTCTTGTTTTATTTCATATTATTTATTAGTTACATTATAAACAAAGCGCGCTAAGAGCTCCAGTGGCAGGTATGTATATTGGTAATCCCTGGGACCTGGGTTCGATTCCCAGGTCCCCATCCCTTTCCATATTATTTTTCTAAACACGCTTGTGTGTAGTTCGCTTCCAGGGTTCCACCATGCAACTCACAATCCGGGGATGCCACGCATCTCATGATGGCAATCCAAAGGTGGAGATTTGAGGAACATCCTATGCCTCAGTCAATGCACACATACGCTCCAAGAAAAGTCAAAAGGGCCTTGAAACAGACGGGCCTAATTGCTAAACAATAACCTCCAATATTGGGGACAGAACCCCCCTTGGTATTGTATTTCTTTCTATTTTCTTTGTTTTATTTTTATTATTTGTTTTAATTCCATTATTTTCTTTTAATTCAATAAAAATTAATTTCACATAAAAATAATATAAAAATCAGAAAAGACAAAAATTAAAATATGTTTTATTTAAATATTATCTTTTTTTGTAAATAAATCTCACTAATTAATTAGATTTAAATTTAGGTTAATTTCAAATATCTTTTCTTAATAAACTTAAAAACTTGTAGAATTAGGTTTTAATTATTTTAATTACTTTTTCTTTTATTTTCTCATCACTAATAATTAATTATTTTTATAAATCAAATTGCATTAATTAAATAGGGTTTAATTTTAGGTAATTTTCATATTTTCTTAATAAATTAAAAATAGCTAGAATTAGGTTTAAACTTCATT
Organism: Vicia faba; assembly: GCA_948472305.1. Lineage (NCBI taxonomy): Eukaryota > Viridiplantae > Streptophyta > Magnoliopsida > Fabales > Fabaceae > Vicia > Vicia faba. The sequence continues at coordinate 108,066,628 of OX451741.1, forward strand.
TAATTCACATAAAAAAATCATGAATACCAAAAAACCTCAAAAATAATTCCTTTTTATTTTTAATAATAATTTAATTTCATTAAAAAGGGTTCAACGCCCTCGCTTTCAATTTTAATTCAATTCGCGCATTTATTTCTTTTCTTATATTTTTATGTAATTCTCCCAAAGTCGTGTAAATATTTATCTTTCGCACTTTACTTTATTTCTTTATTTTTGTCAAATCGGGTCCTGGATTTTAATTTGGCGATATGGACCCGCGCCTTTGTAATAGTTTAGGAACTTTTAATTTCCGCTCTTTTTAACTGTTAATAATTGCATGCAAGAATGAATGACAAAATAAAAATAACGCGTAGATCATCTGACATGACAAGACCAAAATAAATGAATCTGACACACAAAATCACACACCACCCCTAGGGTACGCCTCACTGTTGCCTTGCCTCGAAAGGTGATCGTCGAGTAGAGGATGTCTTAGTAAGTCCTCATGATCCGGGAATCTGGCATGAGGGTAGCTTCTAAGGTATCTTCCCATTGCTCTGGTGATCACCGTGTCCCGAACCTCGAATTGACCCGAACACCTCCAACGGTGGTGCTACCTACCTCTCAATGGTGGGATGGCACTACTTTAAAGGACATTTACACAGACGAATTCCTTAGGGTAGGTAGACGACTCTTGATACTTGCTCTAATTTCAAAACAAATCAAAAAATACTTTTCACACCGACACCTTTTCAAAAAGCTTTCGAAAGCAATTTTTCAAACACTCTTGAGGACCGATACAAGAGTCGAACTGGAATTTTCAAAGGAACTTTTTAAAACCCACAGTTGAAAAGCAAACAAACATTTTGAAAACACAAATGAGCAAGTATCTAAGAGCCCATGGATAACCATGGATAGAAAGGGTGCTAACACCTTCCCTTTCTATAATCTACCTCCCGAATCGAGATCAATCTCTATAAGGAATTTTTCTGTGCTTTTGTTCTTTCCATTTGGAGAAAATAAAAGACGGTGGCGACTTTTGCTTCCGCGACATTTCGCGAACCAGCGTTAAACAGTCAGTTCCAGATCCACCGATCACACATGGAATGAAACTTAGTGTGAGTATTCTTAAGGACATATAAGGACCCATGGAAACCACTCGAGGCCTTAGAAACTCAAACTTTCTTGAGAAAGATGAAACCCTAATTGTAAGTCCATTGCTTAGGAGGAGGATTTGTCTGATCAATTCTTGAGTAACACTGAGCTTTTGAGAACCCTAGGAGAATGTCTTGAATAAATGGGAGGTAAAATATTGGGGTACAACAGGTGGGGACCAATCAAAACAAATATTTGATAGTAGCCATCGACTACTTCACCAAATGGATAGAAGCTGAAGCATTGGCCAAAATTACCGCCCAAAACGTCCTCCGCTTCTACAAAAGAAATATCATTGCCAGGTTCAGTATCCCACAAGCAATAGTCACCAACAACGGGAGCCAGTTCACATATTGCACCTTTCAGGAACTCGTGACGAAGTTGGGCACCACCCAGCACCTCGATTTTGTCGAGCATCCCCAAACGAACGGACATGCTGAATCTGCAAATACGAAGATACTCAGGGGCCTCAAACAAAGATTAGACGAGACCAAGAAAAGATGGGTCGAGGAGTTACAAAACTCACTCTGGGATACCGAACAACATTGCACTCGTCGACCAGGGAGACTCCTTTCTGACTAGCTGACGGAACAAAAGTTGTCATTCCCATAGAGATCAAAGAACCCTTCGAGAAGAATTAGACCTGGTAGGAGAAATCATAACAGGAGCGGTCCTACGGGAGGCCTTTCTTAAACAAAAAATAGCCATGTGCTGCAACACCAAAGTCATATGAAGAGAGTTCGAGGTCGGAGGTCTTATCTTAAATAGAAATCTCAAAGAATCTCATGAAGGCATGTTTGCAGTAAATTGGGAAGGCCCTTATCGCATCTACGCAAAAATGGGGACCGAGGCGTATTACTTAGAAAATCTACAAGGGGATCAACTCACTCGACCATGAAACACTGAAAAGCTAAAACAATATTACAGTTAAAACACTGAGCACTCAGCGAGTCTCGTCGATAAGATAAACATATCCAGGCCCGACCATGTGTGTATGCCTAGGTACAAGTATAACACCCAAATTATATTGAAGAGGCGAGACTCCACTTTTTAAACGAGCGTGTCCTCAGTCCGACATGGATAACTCAATCGAGCTCCATCGTCCCTATACCATAGTGGTAGAACACCCGACTCGCGATATGAAGTTCACGCCGCCGAGCTCAGGTCCTCGAAATGAAACCCGAGTTCCGACCCATGCCCGGTATTCAGCCTGGCTGTTTGTCCGATTTCCCTACACTAGAAAACATACAGATTAAACGATCAGGTCCCTGCTATGAACCCTTAGCAAAACAAAATATGTCTCAAACAGTCAAGCATAACAGCAAACATGCAAACACAAATAGTTGAAACAAATGACTGTTAAGGCCGCCATTGTATGCATTTTTACAAAAGAGAGGCCCTTGGCCCCACATCCAAAGCAAAATTATGGTCGCAATAACCACAGCTGTCCAAAAATTACATAAATTGGCACGTGCCTGTAAACAAGATTACAAAATCATGGCACACATGTCGGAGCATACTAAGAAAACTATTAAAACATCACTCTTATGTTCTTTCCTCGGCAACACGCGATAGCTGAGAAAGTCCCCTTACGGGATGGGCAGCAAGCTCTTCGAGGTAGTCTGGGACCAGGATCTTACCAGCAGCCACATAATAATTAACCCCAATGCCGAAGGTGTTGAGCTCAAACCCAAGAGTCAGCATGCGAAGCTGCTTCAGCGTGTTCTTGAAACTCCCCTCGGAGGCGGCCTGGGCGTCATCCATTTCCAATTGGAAACGAGCGACCAACTCAGCCCGGGTCTTTAAATCCTTTATGTCCTTCGGCTCTTCTTCAGCGGGCATAGCCTCGGTAGTCAGGATCGCTACCTTTTTTTCCAGAGCCTTCTTTTTCGAGCAACCAGACTATGCATTCCTAAGAAAGCTTCCACAAGTCCTCCTCGGCCAGCTTCTGAGCCTTCTCCTAATCACTTTTCCCCTTCTCAGCAGCGGCCAACTTAGCCCGTAGCTTCTTCAACCCAACCTCTTGTGAAGAGATCCCCTCTATATAAGCAACCTCCATATCCAATATTCTTATTAGGCTGCCAGTGTCCTGCGCCAATACTGCCCTTTTTTTAAGGCAATCTAAACCCTCGAGGTGAAGAGACTCGGCGTGAGGGAGTTGAAGAGCAGCACCCTCGAAGAAATCCCTTTCCATCCAGCAAGGCAGGTCGTACTTCCCTTTCCCCTTCTCCCCAGTCAGATCAACACTTCCCTCGATGCACGACCTCTTCACCTTCGAGGATACTGGAGCCGAAGAGAGATCAACGTTAGCTTGACCCGAGGACGAATTGCCCAACCCTGACATGGGAGCAATCCCTGAAATGGTTTGAGCATCCTTCAAAACTTTCTTCACTTTAGGGAAAAATTCCTGGCTATGTTCTCCTAAGCGAGATTCATGTTATCTACAAAACAAATAAAAAGTCAGAGTTAGCAAATGAGGACTGAAAGACGTCAACCATATATAATTGTTCAAAACATAAAACTAAATACCCAAGTACTTGACAGTATCCTCACTCTCGAGAATCTCCTTAACGAATATTAGACCAGGCTCATACACGATCTCCCCGTTATTATGTGTTACTAACTTACCTCCCCGGCCCGCATGCTAGACGCGAGGAATCCGCGCAACGAAAGAAGTCAAGACAATTAAGCTCGTATGGTTCTTGACACCAAGCTCCCCCTCCTTCCAGACGTAGGAACCCAATTTATTATCCAAATACTTCCTCGTCCACTGAAAAGGGAACTTGTAGACCGACTTGTTCACGTGCTCTCCTAACTCATTCAAAATGGGACCCCATTCTCATCATGTACTGGAGCAGTCCAAAAAACGTTTAACATCGGTCTGCTCGAAAGAGGTTGCACAAGAATATACTTGTCCTTAGAGTTCTAGACAAACTCCAGGAAAGCTTTAAACAACTTCATGTTTCCTTACTTCAAGGAGAACCATCCCCACTTGCCATCAATCTTGCTCCTCTGGAGATAGAAACAGTAGAAGAACAAAGGGATGGTGGCCTCAATTTTCAAATAACCGCAGGCAATTTCGAACGCTCGCATGAAAGAAACCCCGTTCAGATGCAACTAGGAAGGAGCTAGACGAAGATGACGGAAAACAACCACTTGGAAATCTGAGAAGGGGATTCGAAGGCCCATCTCCCAGAACACGATGTGATACATGGGGATCCGCCTCTTATCGTATTTAGACTAGATCCAGCTATCCTTCCCGAGGATCCAAAGCGACCACTCCCCTCAACCTCCATCGTCGTACACGTACACTTCGGTGAAAACCTTATCATGATGTTTAAAGAAATAAGAAACCCAATCCCAAGGGTCTTGCGCGACCCAGGTCTGCGGGTCTTCATCGTTATCAGGCAGAAACAGGCCACCCTGATCAATAAGCACCATCTTCATGCCCTCTCCCCCCGTGTACTGGTCAGACCTGTTCGGCTCATCCCCAAATACCTCTAGAATTCTCGACGTACTGCAAGTTTCATCCGTAGAGCTCTGGGAGAATCCAGTCCGTCCATCTGAAAAATCGTCTCCGATATTATCAACCATAATACCTGAAAAGCAGAGGATAAAGGTGAATTTGAAACCAATGACAAAACCATCCTTCCACCATTAATTAAGTGAAAGGGCGCTGATAAACGAGGACCTTGTTCCCGACCTCACTAAGGCATCTGAACAAACAAACACTTTTCTCAACAAGACAAGTTCTAGTCAGTTAAAACAACCTAAGTTCTCATGGATCACCTATGGCGCGTCACGAAAATCAGGAGAAAACCCACGGTGGCTCCGGCGTTTCTAAAAATACAGAACCACCGTCTTCTACCAACACTCCTCTAATAACGTCCCAACTGACAAGATCCTAACCATAATCGCATTTAGTTCTAAGGTAAAAATTGTGAAAATCTGAACTACAAAAGCCAAATGACAATGAAAAAAATGAAATCTTATCAGTTGAAGAAGAAAGAAGGCTGAAAAGAGTGACGGAGAGCAGTAAATCTTCAAGAAACAATGGTGGTCGACAAGCGAGCAATAACGAGCAGTGCGAGAGAAGAATGAAAACCACAGAATTCCATACTCCTCTCGTATTTAAAGCTAAAATCGCTCACGCGTGAGAGATACACGCCTAGGGAACCATAAAATTATCATCATTGCACCCTAGCCCCTAGACCATCATTGCGCCGCTTCGTCAACGCACTACCTAAAACACACTATCTCTTCAAGTTCGAAGCTCAGAACGACCAAATCATCATCTCCCTGCGAGAAAGGCGCAATGGGCGATTCTCATGCTCCCCGTAAGAAGTGCCCCATCCCACGAGCAGGTGTTAAAGTCATCACTCCTATGCCCAGAAGCAACGACTTGAGGGCTACTGTTCTGGACTAGCACGACAACTAGAGTGGGCCCAATCTAACCTTCTCCTTCAGTATGGCCCATACGACCGAGGCCCGGATTTTCCCTCCCTCTGTTGGGCACCATCATTCCTTTTTCCCCGTGGACCGGCATTGACCTGCGATGATCGACGAACGCCTCTCAGTCTTCCCGATCTCAATTCGGCCAAACAATCAAGAATCGACCAGACTGCTGCCCGTAACCTACCTCCCCCTCGGAACTAACGGCTAGTTGCGGGCACACCTTCCTAGTATGACCAAGTCCTGGAAGTTACCTATTTTTGCGGACACGCATATCTAGGCCCAAAAATAGGAGTCAATGGTCATGCGTCAGGGGCATTATATAAATCCTCACACATGTGAGGGCCAAGTATCGAATATTCAATATTCACCATAAAACCCTAATACTTTGCTTGTATCTCTTTGCCCTCACACTTACTTGATTGTCGGATTTCCTTGCAGGTACAACCCTCTTTTTCCTCTTCGACATTCCAACTCGATAGAAGATCATCATCCAGCCACCTTGCAGGTTCTGGTCAATCAATAAAATCAGTTAGTTTGGTCAATCTTTTAGTAATAGTTAGATAATAGATGTTATTTGAGTCATATAGGTAAAATTTGTTACAAATCACTCTTGCCAGAGCTGAACCATTTGACTCATCCAAACAGAAAGTCTACTAAGTGTGATACAACACTCCAACCATTTGGGTCTCTTGATTTCTCTCTTGGACCAACTATTTAATTCATCTTGAATCCTTGAACGTTAACCCGAATCTTTCTAATGCAAATCCTCCTTATTAGCATGTAGGATTTGTTGTATTATAACATATTTAAGATGGATTTTTCAAACCAATGATCCTCTTAAGAGAAAATCTCAAAATACATATCTTTATTAAACTATTAATTAGGAAATCTTTATAAAAGTAAGGATTATAGAAATACCGTTTTGGTATGTTTTAACTTTCATCATGAACATGAATAATACAATTGTCTATACAAAGTTCACATGTGCACAAAGTGGAAGTGGAATGTGATGCAAGCCATTTTTTAAAAATCACGATAATTAAGATTATAGGGGAAATGGTTCATTTATTTATATACAGGGCTATTAAAACAATAATGTTTTTATTTTGGATTTTTTAAAAATAAAACTAATATTATTTATATTTAATTAAACTCTTTTAGTTAAATAAATAAAATACTAATTATATTTAATTAAATTATTTTAATTAAAAAATTATATTTAATTTAATTAATTATCAATTATCAATTATTTAAAATATATATGTGTATGTATGTGCGTGTGTGATTCAAATAAAATTAATGTATAATTAAATTAAATTTGTGACCCTGTACGTTTTGTAATGTAACAAAAAATATTAAATTATTTATTTAATATTATAAATAGTGAGATATCTGGCAATACATTACATTATTATTGCCTAAGTGACTATTATATTATGTAATCCGACACAAATGTAGAAGACAAGAATGTCACTTGCTACAACTATGAAGAACAATGACACTTTTAGGTGAATTTCCAAATATGGAGAAAGAGAAACCCAAGAAATGGCTTTCTAGGGGAAATTTTAAGGTGTCATAGAAACTTGTGATGATTCTAATCAAGTTTCTTATATAGAAGATGAAGAGCATGCCAACGTTTCTATCAAGGCAATCACATGTTCTAGTGTGTGCTAGGATGAAACTACATATGATGACAATAATGATGGGGTATTTTCACATTTGCCTTGTGATGAGATTGTATTGTCTTTAAATCAATTACATGAAAAATATTCAAAAGATGACTAATAAATAATACTACCTTAAAATGGTTTATGATATTTCATTTGAGCATTTGTGATACTTTAAAAAGAGCGAATGATAGTTTGAAAACTGAAAAAATAAAGCTTTAAAAATAAAGTATCTCTTCTAAAGAGATTGGGTGCAATTGTATTTACATTAAGTTATCTAATATAAATATATAAACTTGGAAAAACTAAGTTTAACTGCTCTAATCAAAATTTAAACTAATTTAATTTCATGGGTAAAACATATTTATTGCATTAATGCTACATTTACATGTATTTGATCATTAATACGGTTGATGTGTCATACCACCATTTTTTCTTATTTTTTAAATTTATTTTTATCACACATAATTAGTGAATGGCATGGACTCAGTAAAAATAATTCGTTGCATACCATTATAAGAATATGTGCATAATCGTTCAAAAAAAATTGAAAGGCCACACAACTTCCTATGAAAAACCCATTATTGCAGCCTTTCATTATTCTATGTTCGCTATCTTCTATAAAAACAGCCTCAAAAAATACTCTCTCATTGTAATCATACATACCTCCTCACTCTTTCTTCTGTTTGTTGCGGCCATTAGAGAACCTTTAGGTTCTCAACCAAACGAAATTCCACTCTAATCAAACTCTAACCGCTAAACAAATATATAGCAATCTTACATGAATTATCTTCTAATTCCATATTCAAGCCCAAAACTCCCCAAAATCTCCCTCAATTTCACAGATCGGAAACCATTGATTTCCATTAGAATTTATTTCAATAGCAGTTGGTTTGGTTAGGACTGTGATTGTTTTAACATCAAGTTTTGTGTTTAAATCGTTGGGTGCTTTGTGATACATCTGCATTCATGTTGATCCTGATTTATGTTACTTGAGCATACTCTAAATTTATTAATCTTCATTTATTAGCTTGACTTAGAAAGCTGCACGTGATTGTTTATATTTCCTCTGCTGAAAATGATTTGAAAGAATCTATTTTGATGTGTAGTCTATTTTTTAGGTTTCATTTTGTTTGATTTTATGTGACTACTTGGCTGATTCACATTCAATTTGTTATTAATTTTGTTGTTGGAGTTGACTTAAAATAGATATGTTGATTGTGATTTGTATTGATTTTTTGTTGTTGTTGTTGTATTTTATGATGCAGTCGATAGAGGTTATTGTATAATAAGGTTATTGAATTATCTTTATAAAGTTATTGAATCATTTTTCTAAAGTTATTAAATTATGTTTATGTTTTTTTGACAACTAGCCACATGGGAGGGGGTTGGGATCCACTGCAGTTGGATTTTCACACAGTTTCTGTTATTTACTCACAAAATTATCCCTTTCAATTTTTTATGTTTGAAAACTTATCTTTTCTCTTCTTTGAAAACAACACAAACACTCACAAAGGTATGTGATAGTGGGTAACTGCAGGAACTTTTGACTGCAACCAATCCAAATTTTAGGGGGTGTGATATCCAAACGTAGGCCTTATGTACCCGAACTTTATGTTTTTCAGGTATCATTTAAATGTTTTTCAGGTATTGTTTAAATGGTCTTGTGGTATAAATTATTTCCAAATAATCTCACAGGAGCTGGTCAAATGCTTCTAGAATAGGTCGATATATTTAACATCTTAATGCCACAATAGTATTACAATATATGCAGTTAGAATTCATCTTATATTATGACGTACGTTTTAGTATCTGTACAATTGCAATGTTTTCTACTGAAAGAATTGTGAAAAAATTTAGTTTCTAAATCCAATGCTTCTGCCGCTGAAAGTATTGTTTGGGTGTCAATGTCGATGCAGGAAAACCAAAACCAGGACGACCGCGGTTATAGTAGGTGTTGTACCCCAAAATTTTCCCTCTCATTTTACTCAGCACATGCCCATTGAGATCCTCAATTTGCTCAAGGTTGCCCAAGAGTTGACCGGACAAACTCTCTCCTAAGGCAATGTGTCTGAAATTAGGGTTTCCATTTTCATCAGGATGTGTGTACTCCAAAGGCCTCAAATGCTTTCCATAATCCTTATATGCTCTCAAGGTCATCCATGTCAAATATCGTACCTTGCACAAGAAGTTTGCTCAATCAACTGCTCAAATGCCTGAAAATTAATTGTACTAGGTCAAAAGTCAATTGTGGCCCACATACAGTCAAACTTCAAGATTTTTTGTCAACATCAACATTTTGAAGTGACTTTCATCATTTGATCAAGGGTTGATCACGATACCTCAAGGAATGCTCCTAATTCATCAAAACTCAAAAGTTGCTAAATTAGGGTTTCTTAGGAAAAGTCAACCAAACTTTGACCAAGCATAACTTCCTCATACTTTATCGGAAGTTTTCCATCCAAGGCTCATTTTGAAGAGGATGCAATTACCTACAAGTCATCTTCAGCCCTAAAGTTCAAAATATGAACTCATCAAAAGATATGAATTTATACATTATAGGTCATTTTGAAAAGTTAACAAAAACACCTTTTGGGTCAAAGCTTTTTACATGAACATGGAAGACCCAATTGAAATGAGACCAAAATAGTTGTTTAGGGGACATCCTAAGATTTCTAAAAATTCAAAGAACACCTCTCTAGGGTTAAAATTGGAAGAGATATGCCTTGTCAAAGTTGACATTTTTTGCAAAATTGCCAAAAGTCAAATGTGCTCAAAAATGCATTTTTGCCAAAATGGGCATAACTTTTTATGCTTGCACCTCACTCCTAACATGGACCACGACCCAAATATTCACCCATACATTATTTGCTTCATTTTCTATTTTATTTTGATTTTTTATTATTAAAAATTCAAATTAAATCAAATAATTGACAAATAATAGCAAGGATTTGTTTTGATATGATTTTTGGACAGAATCACAAGCTAATTATGTTGGCCAAATCAGATAAAAAAGAATCAAGATGATTTGAGGCAAAAATAGCATGATTTGGATGGTTATAGAAAGATATCATATGGCTAAAAAATCATATCCAATCTTAAAAAACTTCAAAGATACCAGCTGTTTTTATAACCCTAATTCACTTAGGGATATATAATGAACAAAACCAAGGCAAGAGGAGGAGGCTAGCAGTGGTGGAAAGCACACCATAAAACTCAAATTTTTGGCAAAAGTTGGTGAATCGGAATTCAACATAGAGACCAATTCAGGCTATTCCAAAGCTCATAAACGAGTCCTGGACATCTCCTGGAACTAACATGATTAATTGCACGCCTCCTCACGCCCAGAATCAACCCCTGAACCCCACACGGTTTGCTTGCTTTTTCAAAATTGGTTACGACAATTCTTGCATCATTAGCATAATTTAATGGCATATTTATGATCATTGATGTATTTGTAACATGTATGAATAATTTAATTGAAGTTTTGACACCTATATATGCATTTGTCATTGCTAGGGTTTTCGTGTTCGTTTTAAGGTTTTTATCTACAGGCTAAATTAGGCCAAGAACAGGGCACTATGATGATCGTGGCATAAAGACTAGTTGAATCCTGGCCTTTAAATTCATTTATCATGCGTTTTGGTGATTTTTGAAGTTTACAGGTTTACAGCCACGACAAGTTGTCCGTAGGTATAAGCCTGATACCTAATACGACAAAAGAGGAAGTAGATAACAACGTGTCTGAACCCCATTGGACCATTTGAATTTCGCGCTTTTTTTTCCAGCTAACCACGTTATTTCATATATTATATTTTGTTCTTATTGTATTAACAAATAAAAAAGATAGCCCAGATGGCTAGGCGTGTAGGGTGTTGAGTGTGAGGACCTTGGTTCGATCCCAGGTCACAACAACCTTATTTATTTTAATTCCTCTTTGCAGATCTTGTGCTTCTCTTGTCTAAACGCTTACCATGCGCCATCAATATCCAACCAGCGGATTCATGACCAACCATATCCAACGCCTACCACTGAAGAATCATGGTGTACTCTCAAGTCAGCACCTCATGTGATCAAGCGTTGACTGGGCTGACTGGCTTCATGGGCCTAGATATTTTCAACAACACACCCCCAGAACTGCTCATCAACACAGGCCTAATTTAATGCATTTTTTATTTCTTTTATTTCTTTTATTTTTTTAATTATTTATTTTTACAAATTAATCATTTTTTTAATTAATCATAAAAACCAATAAATCACAAAAAATACCAAAAACCATTTTTCATAAAATGTTTATTTCCTTTAATTAATTAATATAATTAAAAATTAGGATAATCTAACTCTTTTTTTGTAATCAAAATCAATTAGAAATTAGGGTTTAATTTTGTATATAATTAATTCTTTCTTCAAAAAAAACTTAAATACTTTTCTCAATTAGATTTTTAGGTTTTATAATTATCCTTGCATTTAATTCATTGCACGCATTTTAATTAATTTTATTATTTTTGTAACTGCTCCGAGTTTGTAATAGCTTTAATTAGGTTTTAATTCCGCCTTTTATTTTACAGTCAAAAATAATTATGTATCTGCGAAAGCCATGTAATAGCTAGAACTTTAAACTTTCTGCATTTTAATTTCCACAATTATAAATTGCGTAGATGTAGTTAATAGGATTATATGGAAAGACTAACTGGAAATTAATACGGTAGAAAACCCTAAATGTGCAAAGACAAATTAACTGAAAAAATTCAGTCGCACATGCTCACTCATATGGTTTACTTCACTCCGGTTGCCTTCGGTTAAACAATAATAAAGCATAGGGTTTATTAGTGGTCATCCTCTAGCCCCGAAAGATCTAAAAATGACCGATTCGGATGTTGCCTCGGTAAAAGATCTTTAAGGCTTTAGGAGGATTACTAAAATTCCCTAACATTGCTTTTGTGACTGTATCTGTACCTTTTGAACGTCCCTTAAACACTCAAATGACGGAGCTACCTACTCCTTAATAGTAGGATAGCGTTGTTTAAAGGAAAATGAACAGTCTTTTTCGAGTAGGTAGATTAACTCTTAAGTACTTGCTCAATCAATCAAACAAAAGTTTTCACACAAACACTTTTCTTCAAAACAACCTTGTCACACCCTTGAGGACTGATACAAGGGTTATCACGAAGTAAAACTTTTTTTTTCAAAATAAGCACACACACAAGCAATTTTAAAATGAGCAAGTACCTAAGAGCCCGTGGCAAACCACGAATAGAAAGGGTGCTAACACCTTCCCGTTCTATAATCTACCCCCCGTACTCAGAAACATCTCGAAAAAGGTTTTTTCTGTTCCTTTTCCTTTTCCTTTTTTGGATGAAATAAAAGTCGGTGGAGACTCTTCCTTACCGCGACATTTTCGAATACAAAATGCAAACCAGCATTAACAGTCGGTTCTGCCACCGTATCACAGAATTGGCGACTCTGCTGGGGACTATATATGTAAGGTATACCTTAGGATCTAGGTCATTTTTTTAATTTCTTTCTTGTTTGTTTTGTATGCTTTATTCTTAAAGGGTTTTGCTTGGGCATTGTTAAAGATCCTACACCCGGATCTGGGGACACTTTTTAGGTAAACAACAATAGATCATGGAGATTGTACGATGTAGACCGGTATGGTTTAAGTGATGGTTGTATTGGTGTGACACTTTGGTTGGTATTGGTATCCTTCATGGGGAAACGAGGAGAATATGAGGCCGCCGTGTGGTGTCGTGAAGCACTAACGGACCTTAGAACCTTAGTTGAACAAAATTGGCCATTAGAAAGTAGTGAGATAGCCGGCCTCAATATAGAGCTAAGGATTGGTTGATACTCGATGCTACACTCATTGAGATCATACTTTCAGGATATTTCGGCCGCAAGAAAAGATTGCTTGAGCTGAAACAATGCCCGATAAAGGATGGTCAGTGATATTGAGAATCTTTAGATCCCAGTTACTTTTCTAAGACAGGTTGAAACCAACTAAACTTCAAGAGGGTACTTACCTTTAACCTGATGCAAGCCTTTAAACCTAAGAGCTTGGTGTGACTTGTCTGTGTTTGCTATACCTGTGATTTATCATGATATCATGCATCATAACATAGCATCCATTCTTATTGCACTAACCATTCCAAGGACCAAGGGAATTTATCTTTGTTCTGTTTTGAAGATCATGGATTTCGTTCGTAGAAACACTATCCAAATCAGCTTTTTGAAGATACATGCCCAACTCAAAGAGCTAGTATCAAAGGTTTCTGAAACTTCTACATTCACTAAGAGACATGGTCGACTTCTCAACCTGGTTACTTCAAACTTTGATGAAAATATGATGAGTGTACTCTTTCAGTTCTTCGATCCCTAACACCACTGCTTCACCTTTCCAGACTATCAGTTGGTTCCTACCATGGAAGAATTCTCTCAGCTGTTGGATATACCCATTCTTAAACAATTGCCCTTCACAGGTCTGGAAGAGGTTCCTAAGCCAGAAGTCATTGCCTCAGCTTTACATCTGAAATGGGGCGACGTGGTATCCAATTGGGAAATAAGAAGCGGCGTTAATGGTTTTCTAGCCAAGTTCCTGAGAGACAAGGCCCATCTATTTTAGGATGATATAGATTTTCAGGCTTTTGAGGAGGTCTTGGCCCTTCTAATCTATGGGTTAGTACTATTCCCTAATCTAGACTTATTCATAGATGTGAATGCTATCAAGATTTTCCTCTCTCGCAACCCTGTGCCTACCTTACTCAGAGATATTTTGCACACTCTCTATACTCGCGTACCATGAAGAGAAGAAGGGTGCTTATGTGCTGCATGCCATTGATTTCTAGGTGGTTTATTTCTCACCTCCCTAAGTCCATACTGAAGAATGAAGAAGGTGTGGGTTAGTTACAAAGGATAATGTCACTCGCTCACATGGATATTCTATGGTGATACCGAGCTATGGAAAACACTGCTATTATTGACCGCTGTGGGGAATACCCTAATGTCCTGTTACTCGGCATCAGAGGGGGTATAACATACAATCCTTGTTTAGCTCTGCGACAATTTGGTTACGCTCGAAGAGATGGTCCCCATGATTTACTTATCGAGGGCATTATATTCAACTATGAGGATGACGTTCAAGAGTATCGCCGAAGATTCATACGAGCTTGGGGAAAGGTAAACAGGTCTGGCGCCAAGGCTTTGGGGCCAAAGGCTTCCATTCCTATGGAACCTTACCTCCAATGGGTACGAGCTCGCGCCCAGAAACTTATGATGCCCTTTGTGGCTGTTTTACCAGTGATTATGGAACCCACTACTGAAGGGAGTATTCCTTACACGGTTCTCTATCCTGATATGGCCACTGATCTTGGAGAATTACAGAGGTCTTGGATTCATTTGAAGAAAGAGTGGGATACCTATAGGGATCAGTTCTACGCCCAGGAGAGGAAGGTTTTAGAGCTCACAAAGCAGCTCCATGAGGAAAGAGGACTCAATATCTATCTCAGAACGAAGAGGAAGCATCCATGGGAATTTTAATTTCTTTTCTAGTTTTAGATTTGGTTTTAATTGTAATTCCTGAAAGGCATTTGAACTTTGAATTTGACTAATAAAATCTTTGTTTCATTTTGGTTCGCAAATTTAAATTTCCCAAAGTCTTTGAAATCATAGCATACGCATCTCATTCATAGCATTACATGTACAGGTACCATTCCAGGTTTCTCATCTTCTTCGCTGTTTATTTCAGTAGAAATGTCTTCCGAACAAAGCATCAAGGACCTTCAGGCACAAAACGCCCATTTCCAGCAAATATTCATAAATCTAGAAAAAGGGCAGGAGGATCTGAAAGCCCTCATCTTGAAAGAGAAAAATAAAAAGAAGAAGGCTTCCAGTATTCTAAATATGGGAAGAAGGTTTAGAGGGCCATTGAAGCAACAAGTCGATCTGACCTCTTCATCCAAGGAAGGGGAGAATCAAGAAGAAGAGACAAGGGAGAAGGACCCTAGCCCTGAAGCTTCTGATGATGATACAGATTATAATGATGAGCAGTATCCTTCCACTGAGGATAGGTACAAGTAGTTGGAAGACCGTTTGAGTGCTATGGAGATCCATAGGATGCCTGGGTTAGATTTTGAAGAATTGGGATTGGTGTCGGGAGTGATCATCCCGCAGAAGTTCAAGGCTCCAATTTTTGCTAAGTATGATGGGGTGTCCTGCCCAAAACTCCATCTTCGCTTTTATGTCAGAAAGATCCAGCCCCACACCGCTGATAGAAATTTGTGGGTTCATTTCTTTCAAGATAGTCTGTCAGGGACTCAGCTTGAATGGTTCTACCAACTGGAGAGAGCCAATGTCCTAAATTGGGAAGATCTGGCTGCTGCTTTCTATAAGCAATATCAATACAATGCATACTTTTCTCCTACTCATAATCAACTCCAGAGTATGTCCATGGGGGCGAGTGAAGGCTTTAAGGACTATGCACAGAAGTGGAGAGACTTGGATGGAAGAGTCCAACCCTCATTTTCTGATAGGGAGTTAGTTGATATGTTTATGGGGACGCTATCTGGTCCATTCTTCAATCATTTGATCGGCAGCTTGTCAGCTGGTTTCACCGAGCTGATTCTGACTGGAGAGAGAGTAGAAGCTTGGATTCGGAGCGTGGGATACAGAAGGATGCCTCTTCGAGTTCGGTAAAGAATCCTTTTGCTAGTAAGAAAGAAGCCAGTGCCATCTAAAGCCTGAGGGGCCAAAATAGAGCTGTACATCGTTAGATAGTAAGTGCCGTAATGATACCTAGGCCTGCGGCCGCTCCACAACGCAATAATCAACCAAGGGTGGAAAGACAACAACGACAGTTTACCCGAATCAATATGACATTGGCTGAAGTTCTACCCCATCTGCTGAGATCCAACTTGGCAACCTTGAAAGAGGCTCCCAAGAATCCGAACACCACATCTCCCCGATATAATCCAAATGCTCGGTGTGCCTACCATTCTGAAAGTCCTGGCCACAACACTAATGACTGTTGGGCCCTAATAAATAAGGTACAAGATATGATCGAAGGCAAGGAAATTGAGTTCGATGCTCCGAAAAAGCCCAATGTCATAACTGCTCTCATGCCTAAGCACGGTCATGGAGTTAATGCTGTTGATACCGACTTGTTTGTGACCTTGGTGGATGAAGTTTCTACTCCTCTCATAATTGTGAAGAAGAATTTGTTGTTGGCCGGTTTATTTCTGGGTTGTGGTAAAGGTTGCCACATGTGTTCATTTTTGCCTTCTGGTTGCCATTTGCTGAAGTCGGGTGTTCAACGCCTGATGGACAGCAAAGAAATTTTGTTCAAAAAAACTTTGGTTCCTGTTGCTCCATCTGAAGACATTGCCATTATAACCATTTCCGCCAATCCTTCCAAGGTCTCCTCGAGAAGACCTGTTAGGATTACATCTGCTCCAAGAATCACTCTGCTAATAATCACTGTTCCTGGTCCTGTCCCGTATGCCTCGGACAAAGCTGTCCCCTAGCATTATGGTGTCGATGTGTACTATCATGACATCAAACAAGATCTGAAAAATGAAGAGGTTGATCCTGATATTGATAACATTGTTGGAACCAGCAAGGTTACCCGAAGTGGAAGGGTTTTCTCTCCCAAGGTTTCCCCTAAGATTGTCAACAGACCTATTGTCATTCCATCTGCTGTTCCTGCTAGTACTTCAACTACTACTCCTGTGTTTACTCCAATTATCACTCCAGCCGACGAGTCATCTGGTATCCGAGGCAAAGAAATCATAGGCGAGCCTTCCCGGACGGAGGCGTCTAGAAAAATTGTTGTGGAAGCCTCTAAGCAAGAGATAGAGGAAATATTGAAAATAATTAAAAAGAGCGACTACAATGTGGTCGAGAAGCTGAGGCAAACCCCTTCAAAGATATCCATGTTATCCCTGATGTTGTGCTCCGAGGCCCATGCGAAGGCTTTGATTGCATTCCTCAAAACTGCGCATGTGCCGCAAGAGACTTCAGCTGATCAATTTAAAGATTGCGTGCCCAGCCTGACTGCTGATAATGGGCTAGGTTTTTCAGATGCAGACTTGACATCAAAGGGAATGAAGCATAATAATGATATGCATGTCTCGATTGAATACAGGGGTGCCATTATGTCTCATGTGTTGGTGGATACTGGGTCTTTGCTGAATGTTCTTCCCAAGAAGGCATTGGACCGATTGGATTGTGAGGGTTTGACTTTAAAGCCTAGTAACATTGTGGTAAGGGCTTTTGACGGGTCAAAAGAATGGTGCACGGGGAGGTGGACATTCCTATCAAAGTGGGTTCTCAGACTTTTGGGTCCACCTTCTATGTGATGGACATCAGGCTGTCGTATTCTTTTTTGTTGGGTCATCCTTGGATCTACGAGGCTGGGGCAGTTACTTCCACACTACACCAAATGCTAAAGTATCAGGTAAAAGGGAAGATTGTCACTGTGTAGGGTGAAGAGGAGTATATGGTGAGCCACCTCAATTCCTTCTGGTACGTAGAGATGGATGGGGAATTCATAGAAACTCCTTGTCAGAACTTCGAAGAGCTCCCTCAGATCTTAGCATCGACTGAAACTACTACCAGCAACAAACCTCCTCTGAAGATGGCTTCTCTCAAGGATGCCAGGGCCGTGGTTGAAGAAGGTGGGTGTACCAATTGGGGTTAGCTCCCTGATTTCACTCACAAAACTGACAAATTTGGTTTGGGATTTACTACAGGGGCTCAAAGGGCTGTTCGACGCGCTCGGGCTGGAGGACCTCCCCTACGCATCAGCAATCGTGGGGTTAACACCATTGAAGACAGCGAGGAAGACTGTGACATTGACAGCTGGATTTACCCCACTACCAACCGTGGACCTAGTAATTGGACGGCCAGAGATTTTATACCAGTTTCTTTCATTCCGCAGTAATTGTCTTATTTGTTTTCTGAGCTTTTAATAAACAATTTAAACTTTATGGCCTTGTGTCTTTCCCGGGACACAATGGTTCTATTTGTGAGGGCTATTATATGTCATCTTTACATGTCATCTGTGATTGGTGGAAATAGAACTGACTGTTTTGGAATGCTGGTTCGCGTTTGCGTTTAGCAAAATGTCGCAGTAAGCAAGAGTCGCCACCGTCTTTTATTTTCTCCAACAAGGAAAGGACAAAAGCACAGCAAAATTCCTTTTCGAGATGTTTCTCGGGTTCGGGAGGTAGATTATAGAAAGGGAAGGTGTTAGCACCCTTTCTATCCGTGGTTATCCACGGGCTCTTAGGTACTTGCTCACTATGTTTTCAAAAAATGTTTTGCTTTTCTTGTGTTTGTGGGTTTTGAAAAAAAGTCTTGTTTGAAAACTTCGATTTAACTCTTGTATCTGTCCTCAAGAGTGTATGAAGTGTTTGTTTGAAAACTTTTGTCAGAAAAGTGTAGGTGCAAAAAGTATTTTTGTTTTGAAAGAGCAAGTACCTGAGAACCTCTACCTACTCAAAAGAAATTAAGCTGTGTAAATGTCCTTTAGACAGTACTATCCCACTATTGAGAAGTAGGTAGCACCGTCGTTAGAGTTTTCGGGTCAATTCGATTATAGGGACATGTGGTCACCAAAGCAATAGTAGGACGCCTTAGCGGTAACCCTAATGTCTTAGATCGTTTTTTTATCGAGGCAACCGTTTCGAGGAAACTTTGATCTTTAGACAGGAGGGTAACCTCTAAAACACTCTATACTCAATGACCACATCGAGGCAACCAAGTGAGGCGTACCCTAGGAGTGGCATGTGCAAGTGTGCCAGGTTTCAGTTATGTTATCTTTGTACATGTTATGGTGAGCTACGATTGATTTTATTTTCAGAGAGATCTTGTCATGCATAGCCTAGTTAGCATACATCTAGCAGTTAATAGTTGCGGAAAGTAAAACTAAGCTATTACAAGGCGTCGGGTATTTACATCGCCAAAAACAAACCCTTGAAAAAGTAAATTGCGGAAAATAAAGAAAAGCGATAAAAAGATCCTAATTAAAGCTATTACATCCTCAGAGAAATTACATAATTGGAATAAAAAATATGAATCAAATAAACATACGCGCGAGGGAAAAAATTGAATCGGAATGTTTTTAAGGGTTTTGACCCTTTTTGAGAAAGAAGGAAATCTTTGTTATTTTGCACTTAAATTAAATTAAACCTAAAACTAATTAATAAAAAGAAATATTTTTGGTTTTTTAATGTCTCAAGGAAATAAATAAATAAAAATGATTAAAAGTCATCAAAAACTCTAATTCTATGTTGATTTTATTTATTGTGAAAAAGTTGAAATTAACCTAATTAAAACAACTAATTAATTACTTATTTATTTACAAAAACAACTAATTAAATTTAATAAATAAAATATTATATTTTTTAGGTTTTCTGAATTTATTAAAAATGTTAATTGTTTTTAGTTAGTAGTTAATCAAAAATTAATAAAACAAATTAAATAAAAAATAAAAGGAGAAGAAGAACTAAACCCAGGGGGTGACGGGCCAAGTTAGGAGGTGTGTTTGGAAATCTGAAGCCCCTTAACAATTCCAGCCACATTGACTTTTGCAACTCCCTGCATACTCATTGACTAGGGCGTATGGTGATCTTGCACCCATGACCACTGGATCTACGCTTGAAGCCACATGGCGCATTGATATTTGAGATGCATGGTGGACTACTTTTGGAAACCTGCATGTGAATATGTAAAGAAAAATGAAATAAACGTTTTGGGGGACCTGGGATTCGAACCCAGGTCCCAATAGCCTTTCCATCCACCTGCTTGCCAATCCAACTAGCGCGTTTATTCATTATGAGAATAACAAATAAACATAATATGTAAAAACCAATTAATATGATGAAGTTATGAAAAACGCGCTAAGATTTAAAACTGGCCAATCAGGTGACAACACGCCCTCGTCTTCAACCTTGGACCTGTATAAAATAGAATCAGATAGCGGGGGTTTTTAACCCCCACTAACCACTGCAAGGAAAAATAGCGATTAGCACCACAGTATATATAAATATTTTGCGAGGTATTGGTCTTATTCGTCTTGGCCACACGAGTTCAGTCATGTATCTCATGAGTCCTAATTTCGCCTGGTTCAGAAAGCCCTAATTGGAAACTCAAGAACCCTAGAATTTTGATCATGGCATCTCACGATTCAGGGCATTATAATTCAATTAAATTATACCATTAGCTTTGTATGGTTCCTAGCAATGCAAAACAATCAAGAAAACATGTTAAATGCGCATGAATTAAGCAATACGATTTTGGATAAAAGCTGCAAACCGTGGTTCTGTATATGGTGATTCTTTGAGCTGTAAGGCCTGAGTTTGATTGCAAAACACTCCTAACACTTCCTGCAATGTGTTTGAATGAAAAGCACGCCTTGAATTGGCCTAGAATGCAAGAATAGATTTTCAATTTTCTTGGAATTTCTTGAATTGGCTATTGTGGTTTCAGCAGTTTTTTCACGTTCTTTTGATGAGGGTTAGCTTGCTTATGTATATGGCAATTGAATTAGGTCAAAAACTTGGGCCAATATCCATTGCATTGATGTTTAGATCTTTGATTGGAAATCAAATATTTTTTATTCTTCATGATTAAACAAAGTTGCCAATTTTGGATTTTTTGATATCTTTCTCTTGTGCACGAATTCGCCAGCATGTTTAGGTCATATTTGCTTCACAAAAAGATTTAAAAAACAAATCTTCTATTTTCTTGTAATTTAAATTGATTAAATGAATTAATATTAATTAAAAATCCAATTAATCAATAAAAATAAGAAAATAAATCCCACTGAGCTTGATGGGTCGTGCATAGGTCATGGATGAAGTTTCAACAAGAGATTTGAAGCCCATTAGCAAAAATAAGGTGTTTTGATCAAAGTTGACTTTTGCAAATTCATGAAAATTTCCCAACTTCTCTAATGCATAACTTGCTCAATTTTGATCATATGACCATGTTCTTGGACATTTTGGAAAGCTCTTGAAGTCATCTAACCAATGACTTTGGTCCCATGTCATTTGGATTTACCAATATCAAGTTATGGCCTTTGACTTAAAGTGCACTTTTGTTGACTTTTGAAATTGACCTATAATGTAAAAATTGGTAACTTCTTGTGAGTGCATTTCTTGAACTTGGAGTGTGAAGATGGATCGTAGGAAATTACATCCCCTTAAAAATGAGCATTGGATGGATTTTTTTTGACAAACCATGAAAAAGTTATGCCCTGGTCAAGATACAGTTGACTTTTCTACTGTCCAAAAATAGTAACTTTTTGCATCTTGATGATTTTTGAGCTATCCTTGTGGAATCATGATCAAGACTTGATCAAATGATGATTGTGAACTCAAAATAAGATGTTGACCAAAAATTCTGACTTTTGACTGCAAAATGACCATTTTGCCCCTGGCAGTTGACTGTGGATCAAATGGGGCTTTTGACTATGCAAATTGGCACTGTGAGTCTTGAAACTTGGCATGTAGGTGCTTGAGAATGTGTATAGGCCTATGAGACTTGATTGAACTATTGAAAACCCCAAATTCCTTGAAAGAACCAAAACCCCAATTTCAGCTGTCTTAGGAGGTGGTTTGATTGTACAACCCTTAAGCAATCTTGAGCAATTTAAGGATCATTCTTGACAAACCTTGAGGAATATGGGAGGGGAAATTTTGGGGTACAACAGTTTCCCCTGTTCAATCTTCTTAGACCTGAGGATGTAGATTGGCTTGCGTGCCTTTCGTGATCCGAAGGTGGAAGATGATTGAACACTAAAGTGTCCAGAAATTTGCACTCGCATGGTGTAGTGTCAGCAATATGATATCGGGAATGGGCTTACAGATGCCATTTGGAGAGATGATGGATAGGAGGATGGGCTTATAGATGCCATCTGGAGATTGTTGGTTGGTAGTTTTGTCTTTGTTGACGGGTTGTCTTTATTGACAGGTTGTCTTCATTGACGGGTTGTCTTCATTGACAGGTTGTCTTCATTGACGGGTTGTCTTCATTGACGGGTTGTCTTCATTGACGGGTTGTCTTCATTGACGGGCTGTCTATATTGACGAGTTTGCATCAGAAAAATCTTTAGGAATCGACTTAGCTGATTTTGTCTCCATTGTCTGGCTTCAAAAAAATCTTTAGGAATCGATTTAACTGGTTTTGTCTCCATTGACTGGCTTCAGAAAAATCTTTAGGAATCGATTCAACTGATTTTGTCTCCATTGACTGGCTTCGCCTCAGAAAAATCTTTAGGAATCGATTTAACTGATTTTGTCTCCATTGACTGGCTTTGCCTCAGAAAAATCTTTAGGAATCGATTTAACTGGTTTTGTCTCCATTGACTGAATTTGTCTCTATTGACTGGATCTGTCTCCTTTGACTGTATTGTCTCTTTTGACTGGATTTGTCTCCTTTGACTTGATCTGTCTCCTTTGACTGTATTGTCTATTTTGACTGGATTTGTCTCCTTTGACTGTATTGTCTCTTTTGACTGGATTTACATTAGAAAAATCTTTAGGAATCGATTTATTTGGTTTTGTCTTCTTTGACATAGCTGATCATTTAACTGCATCTTTTCTGAAAGGCAAAGGTCAGTCATATGCAATGCATGATATGGATCGAGCAATGATGTTCTCAACGTAAATGAGATTGTATGGTATGATGCATATATGCATGTATCATGATGTATGAAGATGTGATGTTTTAGCTGGGGAAAATAAATCCCGGAGCTGCTGGAGAATGATGTTGAATTCTTCGTTTCCGCTGGGGATGATGAACGAAGATGATTGTGTGGATAAACCTGTAGGAGAAGATGACTCCGTTGGGGAATAAACTTGATGAAGAGATTACTCTGCGGGGAATTACTCTGTGGGGAAGAGATGTTCTGCTGAGATTTTAATGATAACTCCGCTGGGGATTCCGTTGATAGGCTCTATTGGGGATTTTGATGATGAATTCCGTTGGGGATAGAAATAACTTCGCTGGGGATGATCTTTCAGTTGCAACTTGCTGAGGATAACCCAGTTAGACTCTTGTGGGGATAACCTCTGAATTTGGCTGAGGAGATGCATTTGCACTCTGCATGGGACAAGCTTCCAGAATCTACTGGGGAGATGATTCAACTCTGGTGGGGAAGCTTTTTAGACTGCGCCGGGAAATGGCTCCACTGGAGGTATATTGTATTCCGCCGGGGAACACTCTTATATTCTGTCGAGGAATATTAAGACTGTCGGGGATGCTTGCTGAGGAATATCTGTATACTCCGCTGGGGAATATTAAGATCTACTGGGGATACCCAACCTTTTTTAGGGATCAACTCTGCTTGGGGAGAGTATTGCTGATTTTTCTGTAGTTGCAAGTCTCAGTGGGGAGAGCTACCATTACTGTCTTACTCTACGGGGAGTGAAGGTATCTTGGTCACATTCTTCAGCCGAACCTACCTTGGCACCTTGGTGGACAGAGCAACTAGATCGCTTAGACAATTCTTATTGCCCCTACTTCCGATGTCGCCCGTAATTAGTCCTTTGTTTTGCATGCAAACATTTATGAGTAGCAATTAATGTCAAATGCATATATCAAAAATGAACATTGGACGTTCTTTGCAAAACAAAACAGATAAAGGAAAAACAATTTGAAATTTGTCTGAAAAAATGAGCTTATATTGATTTTGAATTTTTCCTATAAATAGGCGCTTTTGTACAAGAGGCTGACGTCCTAGTAAGAGAACGCCGCCGGACAAATAGAATTTATACAATTTGTGAAAAGGAAACAAAACAGCTATGTGAAAAATCCCACTGGGTTCCAACTCTACTATTGCCTTTATGTCTTCGAGCGTCTCATCACTTTGCTGCTTAGTTGAAGATGAAGCTGATGGATTGGTGTCGTCCGAGCCTGATAGTCGATACCGAAGTCTGGATGCAGGGTGATCCAATGAGACATAGTATTACGCTTATCCCTAACTTTTGCCTGGACCGCCCTTTCGGGTTTTCAGTCCACCGGGATACCCATTTTTGCCCAAGCCGCCTTTTCAGGTTTTCGACTTGCTGGGTGTACAGATTTTTTTAATATTTTCATCCCTTATTTTTGCCCGAACCCTTTTGGTTCGCCGGGAAGCCCTTATTTTTGCCTAGGCCAGTCGACCTAGCGGGTCTTTAATTATGTGTAGTATCTGTTTACTATGTCTGCATTGGCGGGGTGAGGAAGGTCGTCACCATCCATGGTGGTTAGAATCATCGCTCCACCTGAGAAGATATTCTTAACCACAAATGGCCCTTCGTACGTAGGGGTCCATTTGCCCATGGGATCACCTTGAGGTAGAATGATGCGCTTGATTACCAGGTCCCCGACTTGATACTCTTGTCGTCTGATTTTCTTGTTAAATGCCTTGATCATCCGTTTTTGGTACGTTTGACCATGACAAATAGCAGTGAGTCTCTTTTTGTTGATTAGGTTCAATTGATCAAGCCGGTTCTGGATCCAGTCATCTTCGCTCAAACCTGCATCCTTCATGATCCGAAGAGAGGGTATCTGAACTTCAATGGGCAAGACTGCCTCCATGCCATATACCAAGGAATAGGGTGTTGCCCCTGTTGACGTCCGTGCTGAGGTACGGTACCCATGAAGAGCAAATGGTAACATCTCGTGCCAATCTTTTAGGTCACTGTCATCTTCTGCACAATCTTCTTGATATTCTTATTAGCTGCTTCTACAGCCCCATTCATCTTCGGCCGGTAAGGAGAAGAATTGTGGTGCTGTATCTTGAATTGATCGCAGAGCTCAGTGATCATCTTGTTGTTAACATTGGTACCATTATCAAGTAATGATCCTCTCTGGTACACCGTATCGACAGATCAGGTTGTGCCGAATGAACCGTGCCACGACGTTCTTGGTTACAGTAGCAAAGGAAGCTGCTTCGACCCACTTCGTAAAGTAATCAATCGCTACCAGGATGAAGCGATGCCCGTTGGATGTTGTAGGTCTGATCTCGCCGATCATATCAATGCCCCATATTGCAAAAGGCCAAGGTGTCGTCAAGACGTTCAGAGGAACTGGAGGTATGTGCACCTTATCAGCGTAGACCTGGCACTTATGACATGTCCGAGAATGTTGGTAACCGTCAGCTTCCATTGTGGACCAGTAATATCCTGCCCAAAGGATTTTCTTTGCCATGGTATGTCCACTGGAATGAGTTTCGAAGGTACCTTAATGTAGCTCTGCCATGATCCTTTCTGCTTCAATCTTATCCACACAACGCAGTAATGTTGAATCATGGTTTCGTTTGTAAAGGATGTCATTGCTGAGGAAGAACTTTGTCGCGAATCTTCTCAGAAACTTCTTGTCATTAACAGACGCGCCCTCGGGGTATTCTTGAGCTTCAAGGTACCTCTTCACTTCATGATACCATGGCTTTTCTGTTACCTCTTCAATCTCAAGATCACAGTAATGTGCAGGTTCATCCAATTTCCAGATAATGATTCGGGGAGCCTCGTTGTCCCATTTGACTTTGAACATAGAAGACATCGTAGCTAACGCGTCCGCCAACTGATTCTCCTCTCTTGGGAAATGTTCAAAGGTTATCTCCTCGAAATGGGGAAGCAACGACAATACGTACTCCTTGTAAGGAATAAGATTTGGGTGTTTCGTATCCCACTCGCCTTTGATCTGACTGATCACGAGAGCATAATCTCCGAAGACACTCAGAAACTTGATCCTTAAGTCAATTGCAGCTCGAAGACCCATGATGCATGCTTCATACTCCGCCATGTTGTTTGTGCAGTTGAAACATAGTCGGGCGGTAAGTGGAGTATGAGAGCCTTTAGGGGATATGATCACAGCGCCAATGCCATTACCCAAAGCGTTTGAGGCTCCGTCAAAGTACATAGACCATCGAGATCCTTCCTCAGGTCCTTCATCTGGTCCAGGTATCTCGAAATTAGTTACTACCATGATATTCTCGTCTGGAAATTCAAAGTTCATCGACTGGTAATCATCCACTGCCTGATGTGCCAAATGGTCTGCCCATACACTTCCCTTGATTGCTTTTTGAGTCGTGTACTGGATGTCATATTCAGTCAAGATCATCTGCCATCTTGCTATTCTTCCGGACAAGGCAAGCTTTTCGAAGATATACTTGATTGGATCCATCTTTGAAATCAACAGAGTAGTGTGAGTCAACATATACTGTCTTAGCCGGCGAGCAGCCCATACCAAAGCGCAGCAAGTTTTCTCGAGCAGTGAGTATCGGGTCTCACAGTCGGTAAACTTTTTGCTAAGGTAATAAATAGCGTGCTCTTTTCGGCCAGACTCGTCATGCTGACCCAACACACACCCCATTGAGTTGTCAAGTACTGTCAAGTATAAGATTAGAGGTCTCCCTTCAACCGGCGGCATAAGAATAGGTGTCTCTTGGAGATACTCTTTAATTCTTTCGAAAGTGGCCTGACATTCATCATTCCAACATACTACTTGATCTTTCTTCAATAGCTTGAAGATTGGTTCATAAGTAGCAGTTAGGTGCGAGATGAATCGGGCAATGTAGTTCAGCCATCCTAGAAAGCCTCTGACTTCTTTCTCTGTCTTGGGAACTGGCATCTCTTGTATGGCTTTCACTTTGGCAGGGTCTACTTGAATACCTTTGTCGCTTACGACGAAACCTAGTAGTTTTCCAGATCTCACCCCGAAGGTGCACTTGTTCGGCTTTAACCTCAATTTGTACAACTTCAACCGGTCAAACAGCTTCTGTAGATGGTCAAGGTGTTCCTCCTCAGTTTGGGACCTTGCAATCATATCGTCGACATATACTTCAATCTCATGATGGATCATATCATGAAATAGAGAAACCATGGCACGCTGATACGTTGCCCCAGCATTTTTCAACCCAAAAGGCATGACCTTGTAACAAAAGGTGCCCCACTGAGTAACAAAGGTGGTCTCTCCATGTCTTCAGGAGCCATCTTGATTTGATTATAACCGGAGAAACCGTCCATGAAGGAGGATACCTTATGCTAAGCAGTATTGTCAACCAGAACGTCGATGTGAGGCAGAGGGAAGTCATCCTTGGGGCTCGCCCTGTTCAAATCCCTGTAGTCAACACACATTCGGACCTTAGCATCTTTCTTCGGCACTGGAACCACATTAGCAACCCACTGAGGGTAAGAAGTCACTGCTAGAAAACCGGCATCAAATTGTTTCATAACCTCAGCTTTGATTTTCTCGGACATCTCTGGACGCATACGGAGGACCTTCTGTTTTACCGGAGGGAATTCTTCCTTGGTAGGAAGGTGATGAACCACAATGTCGGTATCCAACCCAAGCATATCTTTGTAAGACCAGGCAAAGATTTCCACGTAGTCACGCAGCATCTGAATCAACCGTTGCTTCACACTAGACTCTAGATTGGCACCAATCTTGACTTCCTTTTTGTCTGTCTCAGTACCCAGATTTACCGTTTCCACTGGCTCTTCATGTGGCTGAATGGCCCTCCCTTCCTGGAGTAGCAGTCTTGCAAGCTCACCAGGCACTTCGCAATCATCCTCACCTTCGTCTTCGGCTAAGTTGATCGGATTTTCGAAGTCATAACTGGCAGTAGCAGAGTCGTTACCAGTGAGATCCAGAGTGGATTCGGACCTGTATATGTGAGTGTGTGTAAATAGCTGTTTTGCAATATATAATAAAGAAAGACAAGGAGCGCAAGATTTGAAATGCAAAAACGTCCAATGCTTTTATTAATGATATATGAAAATGACACACAAAAGCCCTCACAAATGAAGCCACGGTGCCCCGGGTAAGACACCAGGCCATAAAGTTTCACCATATTGTCTGTTACAAATTCAAAACAAAGGAGTTCATTACTGATTCACAAAAGTAATAGGGACGAAGTCTTTCGCTGTCTAGTTGTTTGGTCCACCATTGGTCGTAGGGTAGATCCAGCTGTCGAATTCAGATTCCTCCACGTCATCATCATCCCTAATAGCATTTACTCCATGCTTGGGCATGGGGGCTGTTACAACATTAGGCCTCTTGGGCGCCTCGAACTCAACCTCCTTTGCATCGATCAAGTCTTGGACCTTATTCCTCAAAGTCCAGCAATCATCCGTAGTATGCTCCGGGCTGTCAGAGTGATAAGCGTAGCGGGCGTTGGGGTTATACTTTGGGGATGTAGTGTTGGGATTCTTAGGAGCTTCCCTTAGAGTCACCAAATTGGTTGTCAGCAACTGTGGCAATATCTGGGATAAGGTCATACTGAGTCGAGTGAACTGCCTTCTAGGTATCTCACCCCTTTGTTGATTGTGATGCTGAGGAGCAGAGCAGGTTTTGAAATGACCACCGTGTTGACAGCTTGGCGGTGTTCAGATTTATTTGGTCTCCTTGAACCATAGACAGTGCTGGATTCTTTCTTGAACGACTTCTTTTCAGTGCTCAAGGAGGCACCCTTATGTATTTTCCCAGACTTGATACCAGCTTCAATTCTCTCACCAGTCAAGATAAGGTCTGTAAACCCGGCTGAAGAATTTCCAATCAAATGGTTGAAGAACGGACCAGACAAGGTCCCCAGAAACATATCAACCAGCTCACGATTAGTCAAAGGTGGCTGCACCCTTCCGACAAGGTCTCTCCATTTTTGGGCGTACTCTTTAAATCCTTCAACCGTCCCTAGTGACATACCCTAGAGTTGGGTACGCGTAGGAGCGAGGTCGGAATTATACTGGTACTGCTTATAGAACGCAGTAGCCAAGTCCTCCCAGTTACGGATACTGGCTCCATCCAGCTGATAGAACCACTCGAGTTGAGTCCCTGAAAGACTATCCTGAAAGAAATGGATCCACAAATTCTTGTCAGCAGTGTAAGGTTGGATCTTCCTTACATATGACCGGAGGTGCAACTTTGGGCAGGAGGCTCCGTCATATTTGGCAAAAGAAGGTGCCTTGAACTTATGGGGAATCACCACCCCCGAGGATAAGCCTAGGTCTCCAAAGTCCAACCCGGGCACATTCTGTATCTCCATGGCGCTCAAGCGGTCCTCCAACTGTTTATACCTATCCTCAGTAGGAGGATACTGTTCCTCATCATAATCCGTCTCGTTGTCGGAGACCACGGGACTAGGAACCCTTCTCTCTTGTGGACTGCCTTTTCCTACAGATGAGGTAGTCAGCTCAACCTCATTCTGTAATCCATTCCCAAATTTGCGTCCAGTGTTGAACAAGACGGTCCTCTTCTTCTTCTTCCTCTCTTTCAGAATCAGAGTCTTCAAATCCTGTTGACCCTGGGCTAGGCTCATAACCAACTCTTGGAACTGGGCATTCTGGGCCTGGAGGGCCTTGATAGCTTGTTCAGTGGAAGGCTCAGTAGACATGACGATTGCTGAAATAAATAGCGAAGAAGATAAGTGACCTGTAAAAGGGGTACCTGTTATGCATATGATGGCATGAAATGCGCATGATTTATGTATGCAATGTTTTCAAGGATCTCGCGGGGTAAACAGAGAAACTTGTTAGAATTTGAATCCGGGAGCTTGATTGAAGGAACTTCATGTCGCTGAGAGTCCTTCTTCAAGAGTCAAGCTCACCATATCGAGTGGGTCATAGCCCTTGACTCAAGTTATCATGTTTTGATCTCCAAACACCCTTGGCTAGAGGAAAATAATTCCCCTTTGCCCCTTGCTAGACATTTGGTTCATCATGACCTGCATCACAAACCCTTGAGATCCTTGAAATGGGTTAGTCCTTATGCAGGATGTATGCAATGTTATGATGTTATGATGTTATGATGTTATGATAAAGGCACACCACAAGTATTCACAAAAGGCAAACATGGTAAAGGCACACAAGTCACACAAGAGCCCTTAGATTTCAGGCTGGCATGAAGTTTAGGTACTACCCTCTTTCAGTTTCAGTTGGTTAAGACCTGTCCTAAAAATAGTAACCGGGTTCTAAGGAGCTCAATATCATTGGATTGTTTTCTATGTTCATTGTTTTGATTTAGCCACTTAACTGGCGACCAAAATATTCCAAGAAAACAACCCTCAATGAGTGTAGTATCGAGTATCTACCAACTTCGGACTGCACCAAAGCCGGTCATCTCACTATCCCTAAAAAGGCCAGGATGGTCAAGTAAGGTTCTAAGGTCAGTTGATGCTTCACGACACCACGCGGCGGCCCCGTACTCTCCTTGACTTGACTCAAGGGTTACCGGTACTCAACAAAGTGCCACATCAACGTAGCTACTGCTTCAACCATGTCGGTATACCCCGCACAGTTCCCTCACAGTTTGTTGCTACTTCGAAAGGGTATCCCCAGATCCGGGTTAGGATCTATAAAACTCCGATACAAGCCTACAATATTAAAGCATTCAAGGCATACAATTGAAAACATAGTGATCTAATCCTAAGGTACACCTCACTTATATAATATCCCCAGCAGAGTCGCCAGTTCTGTGATCGGTGGAAATAGAACTGTCTGTTTTGGAATGCTGGTTCGCGTTTGCGTTTAGCAAAATGTCGCGCTGAGCAAGATTCGCCACCGTCTTTTATTTTCTCCAACAAGGAAAGGACAAAAGCACAGCAAAATTCCTTTTCGAGATGTTTCTCGGGTTAGGGAGGTAGATTATAAAAAGGGAAGGTGTTAGCACCCTTTCTATCCGTGGTTATCCACGGGCTCTTAGGTACTTGCTCACTATGTTTTCAAAAAATGTTTTGCTTTTCTTGTGTTTGTGGGTTTTGAAAAAAAGTCTTGTTTGAAAACTTCGATTTAACTCTTGTATCTGTCCTCAAGAGTGTATGAAGTGTTTATTTGAAAACTTTTGTCAGGAAAGTGTAGGTGCAAAAAGTATTTTTGTTTTGAAAGAGCAAGTACCTCAGAACCTCTACCTACTCAAAAGAAATTAAGCTGTGTAAATGTCCTTTAGACAGTACTATCCCACTATTGAGAAGTAGGTAGCACCGTCGTTGGAGTTTTCGGGTCAATTCGATTATAGGGACATGTGGTCACCAAAGCAATAGTAGGACACCTTAGCGGTATCCCTAATGTCTTAGATCGTTTTTTATCGAGGCAACCGTTTCGAGGAAACTTTGATCTTTAGACAGGAGGGCGACCTCTAAAACACTCTATACTCAATGACCACGTCGAGGCAACCAAGTGAGGCGTACCCTAGGAGTGGCATGTGCAAGTGTGCCAGGTTTCAGTTATGTTATCTTTTTACATGTTATGGTGAGCTACGGTTGATTTTATTTTCAGAGAGATCTTGTCATGCATAGCCTAGTTAGCATACATCTAGCAGTTAATAGTTGCGGAAAGTAAAACTAAGCTATTACAAGGCGTCGGGTATTTACATCGCCAAAAACAAACCCTTGAAAAAGTAAATTGCAGAAAATAAAGAAAAACGATAAAAAGATCCTAATTAAAGCTATTACATCCTCGGAGCAATTACATAATTGGAATAAAAAATATGAATCAAATAAACATACGCGCGAGGGAAAAAATTGAATCAGAATGTTTTTTAGGGTTTTGACCCTTTTTGAGAAAGAAGGAAATCTTTGTTATTTTGCACTTAAATTAAATTAAACCTAAAACTAATTAATAAAAAGAAATATTTTTGGTTTTTTAATGTCTCAAGGAAATAAATAAATAAAAATGATTAAAATTCATCAAAAACCCTAATTCTATGTTGATTTTATTTATTGTGAAAAAGTTGAAATTAACCTAATTAAAACAACTAATTAATTATTTATTTATTTACAAAAATAACTAATTAAATTTAATAAATAAAATATTATATTTTTTAGGTTTTCTGAATTTATTAAAAATGTTAATTGTTTTTAGTTAGTAGTTAATCAAAAATTAATAAAACAAATTAAATAAAAAATAAAAGGAGAAGAAGAACTAAACCCAGGGGGTGACGGGCCAAGTTAGGAGGTGTGTTTGGAAATCTGAAGCCCATTAACAATTCCAGTCACGTTGACTTTTGCAACTCCCTGCATACTCATTGACTAGGGCGTATGGTGATCTTGCACCCATGACCACTGGATCTACGCCTGAAGCCACATGGCGCATTGATATTTGAGATGCATGGTGGACTACTTTTGGAAACCTGCATGTGAATATGTAAAGAAAAATGAAATAAACGTTTTGGGGGACCTGGGATTCGAACCCAGGTCCCAATAGCCTTTCCATCCACCTGCTTGCCAATCCAACTAGCGCGTTTATTCATTATGAGAATAACAAATAAACATAATATGTAAAAACCAATTAATATTCTGAAGTTATGAAAAATGCGCTAAGATTTAAAACTGGCCAATCAGGTGACAACATGCCCTCGTCTTCAACCTTGGACCTGTATAAAATAGAATCAGATAGCGGGGGTTTTTAACCCCCACTAACCACTGTAAGGAAAAATAGCGATTAGCACCACAGTACATATAAATATTTTGCGAGGTATTGGTCTTATTCGTCTTGGCCACACGAGTTCAGTCATGTATCTCATGAGTCCTAATTTCTCCTGGTTCAGAAAGCCCTAATTGGAAACTCAAGAACCCTAGAATTTTGATCATGGCATCTCACGATTCTGGGCATTATAATTCAATTAGATTATACCATTAGCTTCGTATGGTTCCTAGCAATGCAAAACAATCAAGAAAACATGTTAAATGCGCATGAATTAAGCAATACGATTTTGGATAAAAGCTGCAAACCGTGGTTCTGTATATGGTGATTCTTTGAGCTGTAAGGCCTGAGTTTGATTGCAAAACACTCCTAACACTTCCTGCAATGTGTTTGAATGAAAAGCACGCCTTGAATTGGCCTGGAATGCAAGAATAGATTTTCAATTTTCTTGGAATTTCTTGAATTGGCTATGGTGGTTTCAGCAGTTTTCACGTTCTTTTGATCAGGGTTAGCTTGCTTATGTACATGGCAATTGAATTAGGTCAAAAACTTGGGCCAATATCCATTGCATTGATGTTTAGATCTTTGATTGGAAATCAAATATTTTTTATTCTTCATGATTGAACAAAGTTGTCAATTTTGGATTTTTTGATATCTTTGACTTGTGCACGAATTCGCCAGCATGTTTAGGTCATATTTGCTTCACAAAAAGATTTAAAAAACAAATCTTCTATTTTCTTGTAATTTAAATTGATTAAATGAATTAATATTAATTAAAAATCCAATTAATCAATTAAAATAAGAAAATAAATCCCACTGAGCTTGATGGGTCGTGCATAGGTCATGGTTGAAGTTTCAACAAGAGATTTGAAGGCCATTAGCAAAAATAAGGTGTTTTGATCAAAGTTGACTTTTGCAAATTCATGAAAATTTCCCAACTTCTCTAATGCATAACTTGCTCAATTTTGATCATATGACCATGTTCTTGGATATTTTGGAAAGCTCTTGAAGTCATCTAACCAATGCATTTGGTCCCATGTCATTTGGATTTACCAATCTCAAGTTATGGCCTTTGACTTAAAGTGCACTTTTGTTGACTTTTGAAATTGACCTATAATGTAAAAATTGGTAACTTCTTGTGAGAGCATTTCTTGAACTTGGAGTGTGAAGATGGATTGTAGGAAATTACATCCCCTTCAAAATGAGCATTGGATGGATTTTTTTTGACAAACCATGAAAAAGTTATGCCCTGGTCAAGATACAGTTGACTTTTCTACTGTCCAAAAATAGTAACTTTTTGCATCTTGATGATTTTTGAGCTATCCTTGTGGAATCATGATCAAGACTTGATCAAATGATGATTGTGAACTCAAAATAAGATGTTGACCAAAAATTCTGACTTTTGACTGCAAAATGACCATTTTGCCTCTGGCAGTTGACTGTGGATCAAATGGGGCTTTTGACTATGCAAATTGGCACTGTGAGTCTTGAAACTTGGCATGTAGGTGCTTGAGAATGTGTATAGGCCTATGAGACTTGATTGAACCATTGAAAACCCCAAATTCCTTGAAAGAACCAAAACCCCAATTTCAGTTGTCTTAGGAGGTGGTTTGACTGTACAACCCTTAAGCAATCTTGAGCAATTTAAGGATCATTCTTGACAAACCTTGAGGAATATGGGAGGGGAAATTTTAGGGTACAACAGTTTCCCCTGTTCAATCTTCTTAGACCTGAGGATGTAGATTGGCTTGCGTGCCTTTCGTGATCCGAAGGTGGAAGATGATTGAACACTAAAGTGCCTAGAAATTTGCACTCGCATGGTGTAGTGTCAGCAATATGATATCGGGAATGGGCTTACAGATGCCATTTGGAGAGATGATGGATAGGAGGATGGGCTTATAGATGCCATCTGGAGATTGTTGGTTGGTAGTTTTTTCTTTGTTGACGGGTTGTCTTTATTGACATGTTGTCTTCATTGACGGGTTGTCTTCATTGACAGGTTGTCTTCATTGACGGGTTGTCTTCATTGACGGGTTGTCTTCATTGACGGGTTGTCTTCATTGACGGGTTGTCTATATTGACGAGTTTGCATCAGAAAAATCTTTAGGAATCGACTTAGCTGATTTTGTCTCCATTGACTGGCTTCAAAAAAATCTTTAGGAATCGATTTAACTGGTTTTGTCTCCATTGACTGGCTTCAGAAAAATCTTTAGGAATCAATTCAACTGATTTTGTCTCCATTGACTGGCTTCGCCTTAGAAAAATCTTTAGGAATCGATTTAACTGATTTTGTCTCCATTGACTGGCTTTGCCTCAGAAAAATCTTTAGGAATCGATTTAACTGGTTTTGTCTCCATTGACTGAATTTGTCTCTATTGACTGGATCTGTCTCCTTTGACTGTATTGTCTCTTTTGACTGGATTTGTCTCCTTTGACTTGATCTGTCTCCTTTGACTGTATTGTCTATTTTGACTTCATTTGTCTCCTTTGACTGTATTGTCTCTTTTGACTGGATTTACATCAGAAAAATCTTTAGGAATCGATTTATCTGGTTTTGTCTTCTTTGACATAGCTTATCATTTAACTGCATCTTTCCTGAAAGGCAAAGGTCAGTCATATGCAATGCATGATATGGATCGAGCAATGATGTTCTCAACGTAAATGAGATTGTATGGTATGATGCATATATGCATGTATCATGATGTATGAAGATGTGATGTTTTAGCTGGGGAAAATAAATCCCGGAGCTGCTGGAGAATGATGTTGAATTCTTCGTTTCCGCTGGGGATGATGAACGAAGATGATTGTGTGGATAAACCTGTAGGAGAAGATGACTCCGTTGGGGAATAAACTTGATGAAGAGATTACTCTGCGGGGAATTACTCTGTGGGGAAGAGATGTTCTGCTGAGATTTTAATGATAACTCCGTTGGGGATTCCGTTGATAGGCTCTATTGGGGATTTTGATGATGAATTCTGCTGGGCATAGAAATAACTTCGCTGGGGATGATCTTTCAGTTGCAACTTGCTGAGGATAACCCAGTTAGACTCTTGTGGGTATAACCTCTGAATTTGGCTGAGGAGATGCATTTGCACTCTGCAGGGGACAAGCTTCCAGAATCTACTGGGGAGATGATTCAACTCTGGTGGGGAAGCTTTTTAGACTGCGCCGGGAAATGGCTCCACTCGGGGTATCTGATATTCCGCCGGGGAAGACTCTTATATTCTGTCGAGGAATATTAAGACTATCGGGGATGCTTGTTGAGGAATATATGTATACTCCGCTGGGGAATATTAAGATCTACTGGGGATACCCAACCTTTTTTAGGGATCAACTCTGCTTGGGGAGAGTATTGCTGATTTTTCTGTAGTTGCAAGTCTCAGTGGGGAGATCTACCTTTACAGTCTTACTCTACGGGGAGTGAAGGTATCTTGGTCACATTCTTCAGCCGAACCTACCTTGGCACCTTGGTGGACATAGCAACTAGATCGCTTAGACAATTCTTATTGCCCCTACTTCCGATGTCGCCCGTAATTAGTCCTTTGTTTCGCATGCAAACATTTATGAGTAGCAATTAATGTCAAATGCATATATCAAAAATGAACATTGGACGTTCTTTGCAAAACAAAACAGATAAAGGAAAAACAATTTGAAATTTGTATGAAAAAATGAGCTTATATTGATTTTGAATTTTGCCTATAAATAGGCGCTTTTGTACAAGAGGCTGACGTCCTAGTAAGAGAACGCCGCCGGACAAATAGAATTTATACAATTTCTGAAAAGGAAACAAAACAACTATGTGAAAAATCCCACTGGGTTCCAACTCTGCTATCGCCTTTATGTCTTCGAGCGTCTCATCACTTTGCTGCTTAGTTGAAGATGAAGCTGATGGATTGGTGTCGTACGAGCCTGATAGTCGATACCGAAGTCTGGATGCAGGGTGATCCAATGAGACATAGTATTACGCTTATCCCTAACTTTTTCCTGGACCGCCCTTTCGGGTTTTCAGTCCACCGGGACACCCATTTTTTCCCAAGCCGCCTTTTCAGGTTTTCGACTTGCCGGGTGTACAGATTTTTTTAAATATTTTCATCCCTTATTTTTGCCTGAACCCTTTTGGTTCGCCGGGAAGCCCTTATTTTTGCCTAGGCCAGTCGACCTAGCGGGTCTTTAATTATGCGTAGTATCTGTTTACTATGTCTGCATTGGCGGGGCGAGGAAGGTCGTCACCATCCATGGTGGTTAGAATCATCGCTCCACCTGAGAAGATATTCTTAACCACAAATGGCCCTTCGTACGTAGGGGTCCATTTGCCCCTGGGATCACCTTGAGGTAGAATGATGCGCTTGATTACCAGGTCCCCGACTTGATACTCTTGTCGTCTGACTTTCTTGTTAAATGTCTTGATCATCCGTTTTTGGTACGTCTGACCATGACAAATAGCAGTGAGTCTCTTTTTGTTGATTAGGTTCAATTGATCAAGCCGGGTCTGGATCCAGTCATCTTCGCTCAAACCTGCATCCTTCATGATCCGAAGAGAGGGTATCTGAACTTCAATGGGCAAGACTGCCTCCATGCCATATACCAAGGAATAGGGTGTTGCCCCTGTTGACGTCCGTGCTGAGGTACGGTACCCATGAAGAGCAAATGGTAACATCTCGTGCCAATCTTTTAGGTCACTGTCATCTTCTGCACAATCTTCTTGATATTCTTATTAGCTGCTTCTACAGCCCCATTCATCTTCGGCCGGTAAGGAGAAGAATTGTGGTGCTGTATCTTGAATTGCTCGCAGAGCTCAGTGATCATCTTGTTGTTAACATTGGTACCATTATCAAGTAATGATCCTCTCTGGTACACCGTATCGACAGATCAGGTTGTGCCGAATGAACCGTGCCACGACGTTCTTGGTTACAGTAGCAAAGGAAGCTGCTTCGACCCACTTCGTAAAGTAATCAATCGCTACCAGGATGAAGCGATGCCCGTTGGATGCTGTAGGTCTGATCTCGCCGATCATATCAATGCCCCATATTGCAAAAGGCCAAGGTGCCGTCAAGACGTTCAGAGGAACTGGAGGTATGTGCACCTTATCAGCGTAGACCTGGCACTTATGACACGTCCGAGAATGTTGGTAACCGTCAGCTTCCATTGTGGACCAGTAATATCCTGCCCAAAGGATTTTCTTTGCCATGGTATGTCCACTGGAATGAGTTTCGAAGGTACCTTAATGTAGCTCTGCCATGATCCTTTCTGCTTCAATCTTATCCACACAACGCAGTAATGTTGAATCATGGTTTCGTTTGTAAAGGATGTCATTGCTGAGGAAGAACTTTGTCGCGAATCTTCTCAGAAACTTCTTGTCATTAACAGACGCGCCCTCGGGGTATTCTTGAGCTTCAAGGTACCTCTTCACTTCATGATACCATGGCTTTTCTGTTACCTCTTCAGTCTCAAGATCACAGTAATGTGCAGGTTCATCCAATTTCCAGATAATGATCCGGGGAGCCTCGTTGTCCCATTTGACTTTGAACATAGAAGACATCGTAGCTAACGCGTCCGCCAACTGATTCTCCTCTCTTGGGAAATGTTCAAAGGTTATCTCCTCGAAATGGGGAAGCAACGACAGTACGTACTCCTTGTAAGGAATAAGATTTGGGTGTTTCGTATCCCACTCGCCTTTGATCTGACTGATTACGAGAACAGAATCTCCGAAGACACTCAGAAACTTGATCCTTAAGTTAATTGCAGCTCGAAGACCCATGATGCATGCTTCATACTCCGCCATGTTGTTGGTGCAGTTGAAACATAGTCGGGCGGTAAGTGGAGTATGAGAGCCTTTAGGGGATATGATCACAGCGCCAATGCCATTACCCAAAGCGTTTGAGGCTCCGTCAAAGTGCATAGACCATCGAGATCCTTCCTCAGGTCCTTCATCTGGTCCAGGTATCTCGAAATTAGTTACTACCATGATATTCTCGTCTGGAAATTCAAAGTTCATCGACTGGTAATCATCCATTGCCTGATGTGCCAAATGGTCTGCCCACACACTTCCCTTGATTGCTTTTTGAGTCGTGTACTGGATGTCATATTCAGTCAAGATCATCTGCCATCTTGCTATTCTTCCGGACAAGGCAAGCTTTTCGAAGATATACTTGATTGGATCCATCTTTGAAATCAACAGAGTAGTGTGAGTCAACATATACTGTCTTAGCCGGCGAGCAGCCCATACCAAAGCGCAGCAAGTTTTCTCGAGCAGTGAGTATCGGGTCTCACAGTCGGTAAACTTTTTGCTAAGGTAATAAATAGCGTGCTCTTTTCGGCCAGACTCGTCATGCTGACCCAGCACACACCCCATTGAGTTGTCAAGTACTGTCAAGTATAAGATTATAGGTCTCCCTTCAACCGGCGGCATAAGAATGGGTGGCTCTTGGAGATACTCTTTAATTCTTTCGAAAGCGGCCTGACATTCATCATTCCACATACTACTTAATCTTTCTTCAGTAGCTTTAAGATTGGTTCACAAGTAGCAGTTAGGTGCGAGATGAATCGGGCAATGTAGTTCATCCATCCTAGAAAGCCTCTGACTTCTTTCTCTATCTTGGGAACTGGCATCTCTTGTATGGCTTTCACTTTGGCAGGGTCTACTTGAATACCTTTGTCGCTTACGACAAAACCTAGTAGTTTTCCAGATCTCACCCCGAAGGTGCACTTGTTCGGGTTTAACCTCAATTTGTACAACTTCAACCGGTCAAACAGCTACTGTAGATGGTCAAGGAGTTCTTTCTCAGTTTGGGACCTTGCAATCATATCGTCGACATATACTTCAATCTCATGATGGATCATATCATGAAATAGAGAAACCATGGCACGCTGATACGTTGCCCCAACATTTTTCAACCCAAAAGGCATGACCTTGTAACAAAAGGTGCCCCACTGAGTAACAAAGGTGGTCTCTCCATGTCTTTAGGAGCCATCTTGATTTGATTATAACCGGAGAAACCGTCCATGAAGGAGGATACCTTATGCTAAGCAGTATTGTCAACCAGAACGTCGATGTGAGGCAGAGGGAAGTCATCCTTGGGGCTCGCCCTGTTCAAATCCCTGTAGTCAACACACATTCGGACCTTAGCATCTTTCTTCGGCACTGGAACCACATTAGCAACCCACTGAGGGTAAGAAGTCACTGCTAGAAAACCGGCATCAAATTGTTTCATAACCTCAGCTTTGATTTTCTCGGACATCTCTGGACGCATACGGAAGACCTTCTGTTTTATCGGAGGGCATTCTTCCTTGGTAGGCAGGTGATGAACCACAATGTCGGTATCCAACCCAGGCATATCTTCGTAAGACCAGGCAAAGATTTCCACGTAGTCACGCATCATCTGAATCAACCGTTGCTTCACACTAGACTCCAGATTGGCACCAATCTTGACTTCCTTTTTGTCTGTCTCAGTACCAAGATTTACCGTTTCCACTGGATCTTCATGTGGCTGAATGGCCCTCTCTTCCTGGAGTAGCAGTCTTGCAAGCTCACCAGGCACTTCGCAATCATCCTCACCTTCGTCTTCGGCTAAGTTGATCGGATTTTCGAAGTCATAACTGGCAGTAGCAGAGTCGTTACCAGTGACATCCAAAGTGGATTCGGACCTCTATATGTGAGTGTGTGTAAATAGCTGTTTTGCAATATATAATAAAGAAAGACAAGGAGCGCAAGATTTGAAATGCAAAAACGTCAAATGCTTTTATTAATGATATATGAAAATGACACACAAAAGCCCTCACAAATGAAGCCACGGTGCCCCGGGTAAGACACCGGGCCATAAAGTTTCACAATATTGTCTGTTACAAATTCAAAACAAAGGAGTTCATTACTGATTCACAAAAGTAATAGGGACGAAGTCTTTCGCTGTCTAGTTGTTTGGTCCACCGTTGGTCGTAGGGTAGATCCAGCTGTCGAATTCAGATTCCTCCACGTCATCATCATCCCTAATAGCATTTACTCCATGCTTGGGCATGGGGGCTGTTACAACATTAGGCCTCTCGGGCGCCTCGAACTCAACCTCCTTTGCATCGATCAAGTCTTGGACCTTACTCCTCAAAGTCCAGCAATCATCCGTAGTATGCCCCGGGCTGTCAGAGTGATAAGCGTAGCGGGCGTTGGGGTTATACTTTGGGGATGTAGTGTTGGGATTCTTAGGAGCTTCCCTTAGAGTCACCAAATTGGTTGTCAGCAACTGTGGCAATATCTGGGATAAGGTCATACTGAGTCGAGTGAACTGCCTTCTAGGTATCTCACCCCTTTGTTGATTATAATGCTGAGGAGCAGAGCAGGTTTTGAAATGACCACCGTGTTGACAGCTTGGCGGTGTTCAGATTTATTTGGTCTCCTTGAACCATAGACAGCGCTGGATTCTTTCTTGAACGACTTCTTTTCAGTGCTCGAGGAGGCACCCTTATGTATTTTCCCAGACTCGATACCAGCTTCAATTCTCTCACCAGTCAAGATAAGGTCTGTAAACCCGGCTGAAGAATTTCCAATCAAATGGTTGAAGAACGGACCAGACAAGGTCCCCAGAAACATATCAACCAGCTCACGATCAGTCAAAGGTGGCTGCACCCTTCCGACAAGGTCTCTCCATTTTTGGGCGTACTCTTTAAATCCTTCAACCGTCCCTAGTGACATACCCTGGAGTTGGGTACGCGTAGGAGCGAGGTCGAAATTATACTGGTACTGCTTATAGAACGCAGTAGCCAAGTCCTCCCAGTTACGGATACTGGCTCCATCCAACTGATAGAACCACTCGAGTTGAGTCCCTGAAAGACTATCCTGAAAGAAATGGATCCACAAATTCTTGTCAGCAGTGTAAGGTTGGATCTTCCTTACATATGACCGGAGGTGCAACTTTGGGCAGGAGGCTCCGTCATATTTGGCAAAAGCAGGTGCCTTGAACTTATGGGGAATCACCACCCCCGAGGATAAGCCTAGGTCTCCAAAGTCCAACCCGGGCACATTCTGTATCTCCATGGCGCTCAAGCGGTCCTCCAACTGTTTATACCTATCCTCAGTAGGAGGATACTGTTCCTCATTATAATCCGTCTCGTTGTCGGAGACCACGGGACTAGGAACCCTTCTCTGTTGTGGACTGCCTTTGCCTACAAATGAGGTAGTCAACTCAACCTTATTCTGTAATCCATTCCCAAATCTGCGTCCAGTGTTGAACAAGACGGTCCTCTTCTTCTTCTTCCTCCCTTTCAGAATCAGAGTCTTCAAATCCTGTTGACCCTGGGCTAGGCTCATAACCAACTCTTGGAACTGGGCATTCTGGTCCTGGAGGGCCTTGATAGCTTGTTCAGTGGAAGGCTCAGTAGACATGACGATTGCTGAAATAAATAGCGAAGAAGATAAGTGACCTGTAAAAGGGGTACCTGTTATGCATATGATGGCATGAAATGCGCATGATTTATGTATGCAATGTTTTCAAGGATCTCGCGGGGTAAACAGAGAAACTTGTTAGAATTTGAATCCGGGAGCTTGATTGAAGGAACTTCATGTCGCTGAGAGTCCTTCTTCAAGAGTCAAGCTCACCATATCGAGTGGGTCATAGCCCCTGACTCAAGTTATCATGTTTTGATCTCCAAACACCCTTGGCTAGAGGAAAATAATTCCCCTTTGCCCCTTGCTAGACATTTGGTTCATCATGACCTGCATCACAAACCCTTGAGATCCTTGAAATGGGTTAGTCCTTATGCAGGATGTATGCAATGTTATGATGTTATGATGTTATGATGTTATGATAAAGGCACACCACAAGTATTCACAAAAGGAAAACATGGTAAAGGCACACAAGTCACACAAGAGCCCTTAGATTTCAGGCTGGCATGAAGTTTAGGTACTACCCTCTTTCAGTTTCAGTTGGTTAAGACATGTCCTAAAAATAGTAACTGGGTTCTAAGGAGCTCAATATCATTGGATTGTTTTCTATGTTCATTGTTTTGATTTAGCCACTTAACTGGCGACTAAAATATTCCAAGAAAACAACCCTCAATGAGTGTAGTATCGAGTATCTACCAACTTCGGACTGCACCAAAGCCGGTCATCTCACTACCCCTAAAAAGGCCAAGATGGTCAAGTAAGGTTCTAAGGTCAGTTGATGCTTCAAGACACCACGCGGCGGCCCCGTACTCTCCTTGACTTGACTCAAGGGTTACCGGTACTCAACAAAGTGCCACATCAACGCAGCTACTGCTTCAACCATGTCGGTATACCTCGCACAGTTCCCTCACAGTTTGTTGCTACTTCTAAAGGGTATCCCCAGATCCGGGTTAGGATCTATAAAACTCCGATACAAGCCTACAATATTAAAGCATTCAAGGCATACAATTGAAAACATAGTGATCTAATCCTAAGGTACACCTCACTTATATAATATCCCCAGCAGAGTCGCCAGTTCTGTGATCGGTGGAAATAGAACTGTCTGTTTTAGAATGCTGGTTCGCGTTTGCGTTTAGCAAAATGTCGCGCTAAGCAAGATTCGCCACCATCTTTTATTTTCTCCAACAAGGAAAGGACAAAAGCACAGCAAAATTCCTTTTCGAGATGTTTCTCGGGTTAGGGAGGTAGATTATAGAAAGGGAAGGTGTTAGAACCCTTTCTATCCGTGGTTATCCACGGGCTCTTAGGTACTTGCTCACTATGTTTTCAAAAAATGTTTTGCTTTTCTTGTGTTTGTGGGTTTTGAAAAAAAGTCTTGTTTGAAAACTTCGATTTAACTCTTGTATCTGTCCTCAAGAGTGTATGAAGTGTTTATTTGAAAACTTTTGTCAAGAAAGTGTAGGTGCAAAAAGTATTTTTGTTTTGAAAGAGCAAGTACCTGAGAACCTCTACCTACTCAAAAGAAATTAAGCTGTGTAAATGTACTTTAGACAATACTATCCCACTATTGAGAAGTAGGTAGCACCGTCGTTGGAGTTTTCGGGTCAATTCGATTATAGGGACATGTGGTCACCAAAGCAATAGTAGGACGCCTTAGCGGTATCCCTAATGTCTTAGATCGTTTTTTATCGAGGCAACCGTTTCGAGGCAACTTTGATCTTTAGACAGGAGGGTGACCTCTAAAACACTCTATACTCAATGACCACGTCGAGGCAACCAAGTGAGGCGTACCCTAGGAGTGGCATGTGCAAGTGTGCCAAGTTTCAGTTATGTTATCTTTGTACATGTTATGGTGAGCTACGATTGATTTTATTTTCAGAGAGATCTTGTCATGCATAGCCTAGTTAGCATACATCTAGCAGTTAATAGTTGCGGAAAGTAAAACTAAGCTATTACAAGGCGTCGGGTATTTACATCGCCAAAAACAAACCCTTGAAAAAGTAAATTGCGGAAAATAAAGAAAAACGATAAAAAGATCCTAATTAAAGCTATTACATCCTCGGAGCAATTACATAATTGGAATAAAAAATATGAATCAAATAAACATACGCGCGAGGGAAAAAATTGAATCGGAATGTTTTTTAGGGTTTTGACCCTTTTTGAGAAAGAAGGAAATCTTTGTTATTTTGCACTTAAATTAAATTAAACCTAAAACTAATTAATAAAAAGAAATATTTTTGGTTTTTTAATGTCTCAAGGAAATAAATAAATAAAAATGATTAAAATTCTTCAAAAACCCTAATTCTATGTTGATTTTATTTATTGTGAAAAAGTTGAAATTAACCTAATTAAAACAACTAATTAATTATTTATTTATTTACAAAAATAACTAATTAAATTTAATAAATAAAATATTATATTTTTTAGGTTTTCGGAATTTATTAAAAATGTTAATTGTTTTTAGTTAGTAGTTAATCAAAAATTAATAAAACAAATTAAATAAAAAATAAAAGGAGAAGAAGAACTAAACCCAGGGGGTGACGGGCCAAGTTAGGAGGTGTGTTTGGAAATCTGAAGCCCATTAACAATTCCAGTCACGTTGACTTTT
The DNA here is from genome assembly GCA_948472305.1 of Vicia faba. Taxonomy (NCBI): domain Eukaryota; kingdom Viridiplantae; phylum Streptophyta; class Magnoliopsida; order Fabales; family Fabaceae; genus Vicia; species Vicia faba. Next base: position 108,111,262 of record OX451741.1, read on the forward strand.
GCAACTCCCTGCATACTCATTGACTAGGGCGTATGGTGATCTTGCACCCATGACCACTGGATCTACGCCTGAAGCCACATGGCGCATTGATATTTGAGATGCATGGTGGACTACTTTTGGAAACCTGCATGTGAATATGTAAAGAAAAATGAAATAAACGTTTTGGGGGACCTGGGATTCGAACCCAGGTCCCAATAGCCTTTCCATCCACCTGCTTGCCAATCCAACTAGCGCGTTTATTCATTATGAGAATAACAAATAAACATAATATGTAAAAACCAATTAATATGCTGAAGTTATGAAAAATGCGCTAAGATTTAAAACTGGCCAATCAGGTGACAACATGCCCTCGTCTTCAACCTTGGACCTGTATAAAATAGAATCAGATAGCGGGGGTTTTTAACCCCCACTAACCACTGTAAGGAAAAATAGCGATTAGCACCACAGTACATATAAATATTTTGCGAGGTATTGGTCTTATTCGTCTTGGCCACACGAGTTCAGTCATGTATCTCATGAGTCCTAATTTCTCCTGGTTCAGAAAGCCCTAATTGGAAACTCAAGAACCCTAGAATTTTGATCATGGCATCTCACGATTCTGGGCATTATAATTCAATTAGATTATACCATTAGCTTCGTATGGTTCCTAGCAATGCAAAACAATCAAGAAAACATGTTAAATGCGCATGAATTAAGCAATACGATTTTGGATAAAAGCTGCAAACCGTGGTTCTGTATATGGTGATTCTTTGAGCTGTAAGGCCTGAGTTTGATTGCAAAACACTCCTAACACTTCCTGCAATGTGTTTGAATGAAAAGCACGCCTTGAATTGGCCTGGAATGCAAGAATAGATTTTCAATTTTCTTGGAATTTCTTGAATTGGCTATGGTGGTTTCAGCAGTTTTCACGTTCTTTTGATCAGGGTTAGCTTGCTTATGTACATGGCAATTGAATTAGGTCAAAAACTTGGGCCAATATCCATTGCATTGATGTTTAGATCTTTGATTGGAAATCAAATATTTTTTATTCTTCATGATTGAACAAAGTTGTCAATTTTGGATTTTTTGATATCTTTGACTTGTGCACGAATTTGCCAGCATGTTTAGGTCATATTTGCTTCACAAAAAGATTTAAAAAACAAATCTTCTATTTTCTTGTAATTTAAATTGATTAAATGAATTAATATTAATTAAAAATCCAATTAATCAATAAAAATAAGAAAATAAATCCCACTGAGCTTGATGGGTCGTGCATAGGTCATGGATGAAGTTTCAACAAGAGATTTGAAGCCCATTAGCAAAAATAAGGTGTTTTGATCAAAGTTGACTTTTGCAAATTCATGAAAATTTCCCAACTTCTCCAATGCATAACTTGCTCAATTTTGATCATATGACCATATTCTTGGACATTTTGGAAAGCTCTTGAAGTCCTCTAACCAATGCCTTTGGTCCCATGTCATTTAGATTTACCAATCTCAAGTTATGGCCTTTGACTTAAAGTGCACATTTGTTGACTTTTGAAATTGACCTATAATGTAAAAATTGGTAACTTCTTGTGAGAGCATTTCTTGAACTTGGAGTGTGAATATGGATTGTAGGAAATTACATCCCCTTCAAAATGAGCATTGGATGGAATTTTTCTGACAAACCATGAAAAAGTTATGCCCTGGTCAAGATACAGTTGACTTTTCTATTGTCCAAAAATAGTAACTTTTTGCATCTTGATGATTTTTGAGCTATCCTTGTGGAATCATGATCAAGACTTGATAAAATGATTATTGTGAACTCAAAATAAGATGTTGACCAAAAATTCTGACTTTTGACTGCAAAATGACCATTTTGCCCCTGGCAGTTGATTGTGGATCAAATGGGGCTTTTGACTATGCAAATTGGCACTGTGAGTCTTGAAACTTGGCATGTAGGTTCTTGAGAATGTGTATAGGCCTATGAGACTTGATTGAACCATTGAAAACCCCAAATTCCTTGAAAGAACCAAAACCCCAATTTCAGTTGTCTTAGGAGGTGGTTTGACTGTACAACCCTTAAGCAATCTTGAGCAATTTGAGGATCATTCTTGACAAACCTTGAGGAATATGGGAGGGCAAATTTTGGGGTACAACATCATCAATAAAACATTAGACGTTCTTGCATACAAATTTTGCGCTCTCTGTTTTTTCTTTCCTGCTTTTTAAAATACAGTTATGCTCTTACACACACTCACGTATCAAACTACAGATCCATATCCACTCTGGATCCCATTGATAACAATTCTGCTACTGCTCATTATAACTTAGAAAATCTGATCAACCAAGCCGATGATGAAGGTGAGGAAGATTGTGATGTTCCTTGGGAGCTTGCTATACTACTACAGAAGGAAGAGAGGGCCATACCACCTCACGAGGAGCCAATTGAGACGGTGAACTTGGGTACTGAGGAAGACAGAAAAGAGGTTAACATAGGTGCAAATCTGGAGCTTAGCGTCAAACAGAGGTTGATACAGATGTTGCACGACTATGTTGAGATCTTCGCCTGATCCTATGAAGACAAGCATGGTTTGGACACTGATATTGTGGTGCATCGCCTGCCGAATAAAGAAGACTTCCCTTCGGTAAAGCAGAAGGTCCGCCGTATGCGTCCCAAAATGTCATAGAAAATCAAAGCGGAAGTTATGAAGCAATTCAACATTGGGTTCCTAGTTGTGACTTCTTATCCACAGTGGGTTGCTAACGTTGTTCCGGTACCTAAGAAGGACGGTAAGGTGCGGATGTGTGTGAATTATAGAGATCTGAACAGGGCAAGCCCCAAGGATGGATTCCCTCTTCCTCACATTGATGTTCTGGTTGATAACATCACGCAACTTAAAATCTTATCCTTCATGGATGGTTTCTCTAGCTACAACCATATCAATGTGGCTCCTGAAGACATGGAGAAGACAACCTTCGTCACGCAGTGGGGAACCTTCTGCTACAAGGTGATGCCTTTCAGGTTGAAGAATGCTAGGGAAACTTATCAATGCGCCATGGTCGCTTTGTTCCACGACATGATTCACCATGAGATAGAGGTTTATGTGGATGACATGATCACCAGGTCTCAAACCAAAGAAGAGCACCTTAATCATCTGCAAGAATTGTTTGACAGGTTGAAGATATACAAGTTGAGGTTGAATCCAAACAAGTGCACCTTCGGGGTAAGGTCTGGTAAGCTTCCGGGGTTCATTTTCAATGACAATGGTATTTAGGTAGACCCTGCGAAGGTAAAATCCATACAAGAGATTTTGGTTCCCCGTACAGAGAAGGAAGTTAGAGATTTCTTGGGACGCCTGAATTATATCGCCAGGTTCATTTCACATCTGACTGCTACTTGTGAGCCAATCTTCAAGCTTCTGAAGAAAGATCAAGTGGTAAAGTGGAATGATGAATGCCAGACCGCTTTCGAAAGAATCAAGGAATACCTTCAAGAACCACCAATTCTGATGTCCCCGGTTGAAGGAAAACCTTTGATTTTGTACCTAACAGTGCTATACAATTCAATGGGGTGTGTGTTGGGTCAGCATGACGAGTCTGGTCGAAAAGAGCATGCAATATACTACCTTAGCAAAAAGTTTACCGACTTTGAGACAAGATACTCATTGCTCGAGAAAACTTACTGTGCTTTGGCATGGGCTGCTCGCCGACTAAGATAGTATATGCTGACCCACACTACCTTGTTGATATCAAAGATGGATCCGATCAAGTACATTTTCGAGAAACCTGCACTCTCCAGAAGAATAGCAAGGTGGAAGATGATCTTAACTGAATACGATATACAATATACAACCCAGAAGGCAATCAAGGGGAGTGTATTGGCTTATCATTTGGCTCATCAGGCCGTGGATGACTACCAGTCCATGAATTTTGAGTTCCCGGATGAGAATATCATGTTGGTAACCGACTGTGAAGAACCTAGACCGGATGAAGGACCTGAGGAAGTATCCTGATGGTCTATGTATTTTGATGCAACCTCAAATGCACTGAGTAATGGTATTAGCACCGTAATCATATCTCCCGAGGGCTGTCATACTCCGTTCACTGCCCGATTATGCTTCAACTGTACCAACAACATGGCGGAGTATGAAGCATGTATCATGGGTCTTAGAGCTGCTATTGACCTAAGGATCAAGTTCTTGAGTGTATTCGGGGATTCTGCTTTGGTGATAAGTCAGATCAAATACGATTGGAATACGAAGCACCCGAACCTTATTCCTTACAAAGAGTATGTACTGACACTGTTGCCGCATTTTGAAGAGATCACCTTTGAACATTTCCCACAAGAAAAGAATTAGTTAGCAGACGCGCTAGCTACTATGTCGTCAATGTTCAAGGTCAGGTGGGACAATAAAGCTCCCCAAATCACTATTGAGAGGTTGGATGAACCGGCATACTGCTGTGAGATCGATATTGAGAAGGTAGCCGATAAACCTTGGTTTCATAAGGTGAAAAGGTATCTCGAGGCTCAAGAATACCACGAGGGGGCATCTTTCAATGACAAGAAATTTCTGAGAAGGTTTGCTGCAAAGTTCTTCCTCAGTAATGGAATCCTCTACAAGCACAACCATGACTCTACCTTACTGCGGTGTATAGAGAAGGGCGAAGCAGAGAGAATCATGTAGGATTTACATGAAGGTTCCTTTGGAACCCATTCAAGTGGACATACCATGGCTAAGAAGATCCTACGGGAGGGATACTATTGGTCCACTATAAAAGAGGATTGTTATTAGCACTCTCGAACCTGTCATAAGTGCCAAATCTATGTTGATAAGGTGCATGTGCCTCTGCTTCCTCTGAATGTCTTGACGGCTCCTTGGTCCTTTTCAATGTAGGGAATTGACATGATCGGAGAAATCAGACCTACCGCTTCCAACGGGAATCGCTTCATTCTAGTGGCCATTGATTACTTCACGAAGTGGGTTGAGGCGACCTCTTTTTCTATCGTGACCAAGAATGTTGTTGCGCGGTTTATCAGGCATAACTTGATCTGTCGGTATGGCGTTCCAGAGAGAATTATTACGGATAATGGTACAAATCTCAATAACACGATGATCACCTTGCTCTGCAAGCAGTTCAAGATACAACATCATAACTCTTCTCCCTACCGACTGAAGATGAATGGCGTTGTTGAAGCAGCTAACAAGAACATCAAGAAAATTGTACAGAAGATGACAGTGACATATAAAGACTGGCATGATATGTTACCATTTTCTCTTCATGGATACCGTACCTCAGCACAGACGTAGACAAGGGAAACACCCTACTCTCTAGTATATGGCATGGAGGCAGTCCTACCCATCGAAGTCCATATACCTTCTCTCGGGATTATAAAGGATGCGGGTTTGAACAAAGACGAATGGATCCATACTCGACTTGATCAGCTAAATCTGATCAATGAGAAAAGACTTACTGCTATCTGTCATGGTCAGACGTATCAAAAACGAATGATCAAGGCTTTTAACAAGAAAGTCAGACGTCAAGAATATCAAGTCGGGGATCTAGTGATCAAGCGCATCATACTGCCGCAAGGTGATCCCAGGGGAAAATGGACCCCCACATACGAAGGGACATTTGTGGTTAAGAACATTTTCTCAGGTGGAGTTATTATTCTAACCACCATGGATGGTGACGATCTTCCTCACCCTGTCAATACAGACATAGTGAAAAGATACTACGCCTAATTAAAAGACCCACTAGGTTGATTGGCCTAGGAAAAAATAAAGGCTTCCCGGTGAACAAAAAGGGTTCGGGCAAAAATAAGGGATGAAAATGAAAAAATATGTACACCCGGCAAGTCGAAAACCTGAAAAGGCGGCTTGGGAAAAAAAGGGTATCTCGGTGGACTGAAAACCCGAAAGGGCGGTCCAGGCACAAGTTAGGGATATAAAGCGTATTACTATGTCTCATTGGATCATCTTGCGACCATACTTCGGTATCAATAATCAAGCTCGGACGACACCAATCAATTTAATTAACCTTAGGCCAAATAGCAAAGTGATGAGACGCTCGAAGACATAGGGGCAATAGCGGAGTTGGAATTCAATGGGATTGTTTCACATAGTTGTTTTACTTTCACACAATTATGTATAGCTTCTATTTTTATAGCGTCGTTCTCTTACTAGAACGTCAACCTCCTTGTACAAAAACGCCTGTTATAGGCCAACTTCAAAATTAATACAAGTCATTCTTACATACAAAAATGTTTGTTTTCCCTTTTTCTGTTTTGTTTTGCAAGAACGTCCAATGAGTTATTCTTGGCATGTGCATTTGAATGTAATTGTTGTTCACAAATATTTGCATAGGAAACAGAAAGACAATTGCTCGTAACTTAAGAAACAAGAGTAAAAAAACTAAAAGAATGTAAAAACTCGACAGTTACTCTGTCCACCAGGTACCGAGCCAGAGACGGCTTTGGAACACAGTCATCAGTACATGCGATCTCATTATATCAGTACTCCCCACAAATTAAAAGCTTTCAAAGGAATTGTCGTCAGCCTTTTCCAAAACAGGAAGTAACCTCCCCAGCCAGGGTCATTCAGAAACCTGGCGTATTTTCCCCAGCCGAATTTCATAGTCGCGAGTGAATCAGTAAAGTTTTATCTCCCAAGCAGAGTTTATTTCTCTTGACACAGAAACTCAATCCCCGACAAAGTTTATTCCTTCAGATACGAAGTTCATCCTCCAACAAAGTTATTTCCCCGCAGAGTTATTCTCAAGCAGAGTCTCTCCCCGGAAGAATATTCACAAACAAGGAGCGAATCTACAACATAGTCGTCTTCGTTCACCATCCCCGATGGAAGTAGAAGGATCACAATCATCTACCACAGTCAGGAATGTTATATTCTCCAGCAACAGTCAGGGATTTATTTTCCCAGACTCAAATATGTCACAATAGAATTTCATGTTCATACATCATGACATGCACATACATATTGCATACAACATAATCTCATTTATTTTGAGAACATCATCACACAATGCATCTCATGCATCACATATAATTAATCTTGTACCTTTTCAGGAAAGATGGTTATCATCAACAATTCCAACAGTTCAAGATTAAATCCATGAAGCTATACATGTCATATTTGCAGACAACTAACGGAAAATTAGTTCTCGAAACCAAACGGGTCAACTAATCTACGCAATCAAATGAGACATCCCTACTACCCAGGCTTTTATTTCGAAGCAGCCCTACTATCCAGGCTTTCATTTTGAAGTAACCCTACTATCCAGGTTACTTCTCATAGCCCTACTATCCAGGCTTTCATTTTGAAGTAACCCTACGACCCAGGTTCCTTCTCATAGCCCTACTATCCAGGCTTTCATCTCGAAGTAGCCCTACCATCCAGGCTTTCATTTCGAAGTAACTCTACTATCCAAGTTCCTTCTCATAAACCTACTATCCAGGCTCTCATTTAGAAGTAACCCTACGACCCAGGTTCCATCTCATAGCCCTACTATCCAGGCTCTCATTTCGAAGTAACCCTACAACCCAAGTTCCTTCTCATAGCCCTACTATCCGGGCTTTCATTTCGAAGTAACCCTACTATCCAGGTTTCTTCTCATAGACCTACTATCCAGGCTCTCATTTTGAAGTACCCCTACGACCCAGGTTCCTTCTCATAGCCCTACTATCCAGGCTCTCATTTCGAAGTAACCCTACGACCCAGGTTCCTTCTCATAGTCCTACTATCCAGGCTTTCATTTCGAAGTAACCCTACTACCCAGGTTCCTTCTTATAGTCCTACTATCTAGGCTTTCATTTCGAAGTAACCCTACTATCCAGGTTCTTTCTCATAGCCCTACTATCCAGGCTCTCATTTCGAAGTAACCCTACGACCCAGGTTCCTTCTCATATCCCTACTATCCAGGCTTTCATTTCGAAGTAACCCTACTATCCAGGTTCCTTCTCATAGCCCTACTACCCAGGCTCTCATTTCGAGGTAACCCTACGACCCAGGTTTATTCTTATAGTCTTACTATCTAGGCTTTCATTTCGAAGTAACCATATTATCCAGGTTCTTTCTCATAGCCCTACTATCCAGGCTCTTATTTCGAAGTGACCCTACGACCCAGGTTCCTTCTCATATCCCTACTATCCAAGTTTTCATTTCGAAGTAACCCTACTATCCAGATTCCTTCTCATAGCCCTACTACCCAGACTCTCATTTCGAGGTAACCCTACAACCCAGGTTCCTTCTCATAGCTCTACTATCCAAGATTTCATTTCGATGTAACCCTACTATCTAGGTTCCTTCTCATAGCCCTACTATCCAGGCTCTCATTTCGAAGTAGCCCTGCGACCCAGGTTCCTTCTCATAGCCCTACTATCCAGGATTTCATTTTGAAGTAACCCTACAATCCAGGTTCCTTCTCATAGCCCTACTATCCAGGCTTTCATTTCGAAGTAACCCTACTATCCAGGTTCCTTCTCATAGCCCTACTATCCAGGCTCTCATTTTGAAGTAACACTACGATCCAGGTTCCTTCTCATAGACCTACTATCCAGGCTCTCATTTCGAAGTAACCCTACGACCCAGGTTCCTCCTTATAGTCCTACTATCCAGGCTTTCATTTCGAAGTAACCCTACTGTCCAGGTTCCTTCTTATAGTCCTACTATCCAGACTCTCATTTCGAAGTAACTCTATGACCTAGGTTCCTTCTCATTGTCCTACTATCCAGGCTCTCATTTCAAAGAAACCCTACGACCTATGTTCCTTATCATAGCCCTACTATCCAGGCTTTCATTTCGAAGTAACCCTACTATCTAGGTTCATTCTCATAGCCCTACTATCCAGGCTCTCATTTCGAAGTAACCCTACGACCCAGGTTCCTTCTCATAGCCCTACTATCCAGGCTTTCATTTCGAAGTAACCCTACTATCCATGTTCCTTCTCATAGCCCTACTATCCAGGCTCTCATTTCAAAGTAACCCTACGACCCAGGTTCCTTCTCATAGACCTACTATCCAGGCTTTCATTTTTAAGTAGCCCTACTATCTAGGTTCCTTCTCATAGCCCTAGTATCCAGGCTCTCATTTCGAAGTAACCCTACGACCCAGGTTCCTTCTTAAAGCCCTACTATCCAGGATCTCATTTCGAAGTAACCCTACGACCCAGGTTCCATCTCATAGCCCTACTATCTAGGCTCTCACTTCAAAGTAACCCTATGACCCAGATTCCTTCTCATAGCCCTACTATCCGGGCTTTCATTTCGAAGTAACTCTACAACCCAGGTTCCTTCTTATAGCCCTACTATCCAGGCTCTCATTTCAAAGTAACCCTACGACCCAAGTTCCTTTTCATAGCCCTACTATCCAGGCTCTCATTTCGAAGTAACCCTACGACCCAGGTTCCTTCTCATAGCCCTACTATCCAGGATTTTTAGTCTCGAAGCAACCCTACTATCTAGGTTCCTTCTCTCTTATCTCCAGACAACAGTTTACAACTCTGTAAGACTTGGACCCGATCAGATACAATCAATTTCACGCTTCCCCAGTAAGTCGTTGTGCAACCTGGACCCTGACAAGATATACATCTTACTTCCACCTCATCAATCAGGATTTAACTTCCCAATAGAGTAATGTAGAACCGAAAGCTCATATACTCTACTTCCCCGACGAAGTCCTCCTCAACGGCTAATACGGGAATTCTCGCAAAGGAATCTCTTATGCGACCAATATTTTCTCTGGATGGCATCTTTAAGCCCATCTCTGACAACTCTCCTTCGCTCTTCAAATGGAATCTTTAAGCCCATTCCCGATACCATCGATTGACACTCACTTCATATGAGTGCAAATTTCTGGGCACTCTAGTGTTCAATCATCTTCCACCTTCAGATCACGAAAGGCAGACAAGCCAATCTACATCCTCAAGTTTAAGAAGATTGAACAGGGGCAGCTGTTGTACCCCAAAATTTTCCCTCTTATTTTACTCAGCACATGCCCATTGAGATCCTCAATTTGCTCAAGGTTGCCCAAGAGTTGCCCAGACAGACTCTCTCCAAAGGCAATGTGTCTGAAATTAGGGTTTCCATTTTCATCAGGATGTGTGTACTCCAAAGGCCTCAAATGCTTTCCATAGTCCTAATATTCTCTCAAGGTAATCCATGTCAAATATCATACCTTGCACAAGAAGTTTGCTCAATCAACTGCTCAAATGCCTAGAAATAAACTATAATAGGTCAAAAGTCAATTGTGGCCCACATATAGTCAAACTTCAAGATTTTTGGTCAACATCAACACTTTGAAGTGACACTCATCATTTTATCAAGGGTTGATCATGATACCTCAAGGAATGCTCCTAATTCATCAAAACTCAAAAGTTTCGATATTAGGGTTTCTTAGGAAAAGTCAACCAAAATTTGACCAAGCATAACTTCCTCATACTTTATAAAAAAATTTCCATCCAAGGGTCATTTTGAAGAGGATTAAATTCCCTACAAGTCATCTTCAGCCCTCAAGTTCAAAATATTCACTAATTAAAAGATATGAATTTCTACATTATAGGTCCTTCTGAAAAGTCAACAAAAACACCTTTTGGGTAAAAGCTTCTTACGTGAACATGGAAGACTCAATTGAAAGTAGACCAAAAGGTTTGTTTAGGGGACATCCTAAGCTTTCTAAAAAGTCCAAGAACACCTCTCTAGAGTTAAAATTGGAAGAGATATGCCTTGTCAAAGTTGACCGTTTTTGCAAAATTGCCAAAAGTCAAATGTGCTAAAAAATGCATTGTTGCCAAAATGGGCCTAACTTTTTATGCTTTCACCTCACTCATAACATGGTCCATGACCCAAATATTCACCTACACATTATTTGCTTCATTTTATATTTTATTTTGATTTTTTATTATTAAAAATTTAAATTAAATCAAATAATTGACAAATAATAACAAGGATTTGTTTTGATATGATTTTTGGACAGAATCACAAGCTAATCATGTTGGCCCAATCACATCAAAACGAATCAAGATGATTTGAGGCAAAAATAGCATGATTTGGATGGTTATAGAAAGATATCATATGGCTAAAAAAATCATATCCAATCTTCAAAAACTTCAAAGATACCAGCTGTTTTTATAACCCTAATTCACTTAGGGATATATAATGAACAAAAACAAGGCAAGAGGAGGAGGCTAGAGGTGGTGGAAAGCACAACGAAAAACTCAAATTTTTGGCAAAAGTTGGTGAATCGGATTTCAACATAGAGACCAATTCAGGCCATTCAAAAACTCGTAAACGATTCCTGGACATCTCCTGGAACTAACAGGATCAATTGCACGCCTCCTCACGCCCAGAATCAACCCCTGAACCCCACACGGTTTGCTTGCTTTTTCAAAATTGGTTACGATAATTCTTGCATCATTAGCATAATTTAATGGCATATTTATGATCATTGATGTATTTGTAACATGTCTGAATAATTTAATTGAAGTTTTGACACCTATATATGCATTTTCCATTGCTAGGGTTTTCATGTTCGTTTTAAGGTTTTTATCTACAGGCTAAATTAGGCCAAGAACAGGGCACTATGATGATCGTGGCATCAAGACTAGTTGAATCCTGACTTTTAAATTCATTTATCATGCGTTTTGGTGATTTTTGAAGTTCACAGGTTTACAACCACGACAAGCTGTCCGTAGGGATAAGCTTGATACCTAATACGACAGAGGAGGAAGAAGATAACAACGTGTCTGAACCCCATTGGACCATTTGAATTTCACGCTTTTTTTCCAGCTAACCACGTTATTTCATATATTATGTTTTGTTCTTATTGTATTAATAAATAAAAAAGATAGCCCAAATGGCTAGGCGTGCAGGGTGTTAAGTGTGAGGACATGGGTTTGATCCCAGGTCCCAGCAACCTTCTTTATTTTAATTCCTCCTTGCAGATCTTGTGCTTCTCTTGTCCAAACGCCTACCATGCACCATCAATATCCAACCAGCGGATTCATAATCAACCAGATCTAACGCCTATCATTGAAGGATCATGGTGTACTCTCAGGTCAGCACCACATGGGATCAAGCGTTGACTGGGCTGACTGGCTTCATGGGCCTAGATATTTTCAACAATACACCCCCAGAACTGCTCATCAACACAGGCCCAATTTAATGTATTTTTTATTTATTTTATTTGTTTAATTATTTATTTTTACAAATTAATCATTTTTTAATTAATCATAAAAACCAATAAATCACAAAAAAAAATACCAAAAACCATTTTTCATAAAATGTTTATTTTCTTTAATTAATTAATTTAATTAAAAATTAGGATAATCTAACTCTTTTTTTTGTAATTAAAATCAATTAGAAATTAGGGTTTAATTTTGTATATAATTAATTATTTCTTCAAAAAATAACTTAAATATTTTTCTCAATGAGATTTTTAGGTTTTATAATTATCCTCGCATTTAATTCGTCTCGCGCATTTTAATTACTTTTATTATTTTTGTAACTGCTCCGAGTTTGTAATAGCTTTAATTAGGTTTTAATTCCGCCTTTTATTTTACAGTAAAAAATAATTATGTATCTGCGAAAGCCATGTAATAGCTAGAACTTTAAACTTTCCGCATTTTAATTTCCGCAATTATAAACTGCCTAGATGTATGTTAATAGGATTGTATGGAAAGACTAACTGGAAATTAATACGGTAGAAAACCCTAAATGTGCAAAGACAAATTAACTGAAAAAATTCACTTGCACATGCTCACTCCTAGGGTTTAATCCACTCCGGTTGCCTTCGATTAAACAGTCATGAAGCATAGGGTTTATTAGTGGTCATCCTCTAGCCCTGAAAGATCTAAAAATGACCGATTCAGATGTTGCCTCGGAAAAAGATCTTTAAGGCTTTAGGAGGATTACTAAAATTCCCTAATATTGCTTTTGTGACTGTATCTGTCCCTTTCGAACGTTCCTTAAAAACTCCAACGACGGAGCTACCTACTCCTTAATAGTAGGATAGCGTTGTCTAAAGGAAAATGAACAGTCTTTTTCGAGTAGGTAGATTAACTCTTAAGTACTTTCTCAATCAATCAAACAAAACTTTTCACACAAACACTTTTTTTCAAAACAACCTCGTCACACCCTTGAGGACTGATACAAGGGTTATCACGAAGTAAAATTTTTTTTTTCAAAACAAGCACACACACAAGCAATTTTAAAATGAGAAAGTACCTAAGAGCCCGTGGCAAACCATGGATAGAAAGGGTGCTAACACCTTCCCTTTCTATAATCTATCCGTTGTACTCAGAAACATCTCGAAAAAGATTTTTTTTCTGTTCTTTTTCCTTTTCCTTTGTTGGATGAAATAAAAGTCAGTAGCGACTCTTGCTTACCGCGACATTTGCGAATACAAAATGCAAACCAGTATTAATAGTCGGTTCTACCACCGTATCACAGTAGGAAAATGTGGATTCCATGGAAAAGGCGGTTTCAATGTTAACAGGAAAAGGTGGAGTCCATATAAAAGGCGGCTTCGATGTTAACATTGGAAAAGAAACCAGTTCATGTTTCAGTTGAAAATTGTATTCCATTTTCATAAAACTATGATGCAACTGCACCACAGTTACACCACATACCACACTTACACACCACAGATAAACCAAATGTAACACACTTCTTCTTAGAAAATAATTTGCATTATGGAACAAAATTGAACTTGCAATTCACTAAAACAACCTCAAACAACGAAGCAAAGCTTTTAACTAAAGAAGTTGATGATTCAATCTCCCTTTCATCTAACAAAGTAGAAAGCATCCTATTGTACCCCAAAATTTGCACTCCCATTTTATTTAAGACACCTCCTCATGCTCCTAGGGTTTTTAATTTCTCAAGATTACTCAATATTTGATCAGACAAATTCTCCTTCTAAGCAGTTGACCTACAAATAGGGTTTCACTTTTATCAAGTAAATTTGAGCTTATAATTCCTCAAGTGGATTTCATGGTTCCTCATATGTATCAAGGAATTCACACTCCAAATTTCAAGCCTTGCATCACAATTTTGCTCAGTCAATTGCTCAGATGACTAAAAATTAATTGTATTGGATAAAAAGTCAACTACGGTCAACATACAATTAAACTTCAATATTTTTGGTCAACATCAAGATTTTGAAGTCACATTCATCATTTGATCAAGGGTTGATCATGATTCATCAAGAAAACTCTCAATTCATCAAAAGTCAAAGTTGCCAAATTAGGGTTTTCTTAAAGAGAAGTCAACTAAACTCTGACCAACATAACTTTCACATACTTCATCAGATTTTTCTCAACCAAATCTAATTTAAAGGAAATTCAATTCTCTACAACTTCGTCTCTCTAAGCTCAAGTCCAAAAAATGCTTCATTTGAGAGATATGGGTCAAAACATTATAGGTCATTTCAAAAGTCAACAAAAAGACACTTTTTGTCAAGGCAACTTACAACAAGATAAGATCTTCAAATGAAAAAACGATTAACATATAGATCGTAGGGAACATCTTGAGCTTTCCAAAAAGTCTAAGATCATCTTCATATGATTAAAATTGAGAGAGTTATGATGGGCACAAGTTAGGAGATTTCGAGAAAATGCATGAAACCCGAATTGATCAAACTCGAATTTTTGGGCTAATGGGCTTGTGTTTCAAGGTTCAAACGTGTATTAGACCTCATAGTGAACCTCTGAACCGATTCATACACCCCTTTTCTTTTTATTCCATTTATTTTTTATTTTATTTATTTAAATTCAAAATAAATTAAATAAAATCAAGGCTTTCATACAAAGGTCCAAGCCCACTTCTTTTGACCTAAAATCCCATATTCAGACAACAACAAGGACACGAAAAACTTGGCAAGAGATCATTATTCCAAAAAACTCCAAAATCATCTAAACCTAGGGAAAACTTCAAACCCTATTTTTAGCCTCTCTCCAAGCAAGCCAATCATCCAAATCAATCCCTGAGACATTGTAGGATAAGAATAGATCAATCTTGATGATCCAAAGGGCCTGAAAATTGCATACATTCATCCGTAGTTTCCTTTTTTTTGTAATTCATATTTCTTGTTTTCATGTTGTTTTGATGCATGCTAACATTACTAACATGCTTCTGAGGTATAACTATGCAAGATAAACCATATTTTTCATTGATGCTTCTTCCCCTATCTATTTTTTGGCAAGCCATACTGCTGTGAAGGCAAAGGGCGTGGGTTCAACATCCACCCCTGGAATTTGCACTATTTTTGTTTTCTAACCCTATTTTCCATTGATGCTTCTTCCCTTATCTATTTTTTGGCAAACTTAATTCTTTTTTTATTTATCATAAAACATAAACTTTTTTTTTATTAATTAAAATTAATTAGGTTTTAGGTTTTTTATTTTTAATTAAACAAAATTAACCATTTTTTATTAATTAAAATTAATTAGGTTTTAGGTTTTTTTAATTAACCTTTTTTTTTTCAAAATAAACCTTTTTTTAAAATTAAAATTAATTAGGTTTTGTTTAGGTTTATTTAATTAATTATCATAAATCATTTTTTTCATAAAAATTAACCAAAACATTTTCTTTTCTATTTTCATCTTATTTTTATTTTCCTAGATAAAGTGTATAGGGCGTGTTCAACTGTAATAGCGTAGCTTTATTTTTCCGTATTTTTTTATTATGTAACCACTCCTAGTATGTAATAGTTGTAGGTTTTTTATTTTCCGCACTTCACTATTATGTAACTGCCCCAAAGCTCTGTAATAGCCTGGGTCTGCTACTATATTTTATACAATTTTTAGTAATTAAGGTTTGTATGACAAGATAAAAATAAACGACATAAATAATTGCAAGACTAAATAACTGAAATAAACACACTTGCACATTTACACCTTTAGGGTAACCTCTCTTCGTTGCCTTTTGGAATAACGGTCATGTCCCTCGAACGTAGGGATGCTTTAGTAAAAGACCCTCGATACAAAATGTCATAGTCCCTCGATAACCCTTTAACGTTGCCTACGAATGACATGATCTAGCCCCTTATAAAACTGCTAAATCATCCTTACAAGTTACCTTCGATGAACGTACGATGACCCTACGTCAGTCCCTTCACATCCAATAGACGGGGTTACCTACCAACTAATGGTATGTATATCACTATCTCTAAAGGAGAAGAAAAAGAATAAGAATGACCTTTAGTGGATAAGGAACTCTTAATCGCTTGCTCACAATCTTTTCTAAAAGACATTTTTTACACATCACACTTTCAAACAAATATTTTCAAACACTTTGTACGCATTCTTGAGGACTGATACAAGAATCATTACAAAGTTAACCTTACATTGGCTTTTCAAAATATATTCAAATCACACACACAAAGCAAGATTTTCAAAAGTGAGCTAAGCAATTAAGAGCCCATAGATAACTACGATAAAAAGGGTGCTAACACCTTCCCTTTTCATAACCTACCCCCCGAACTCAAAATCTATAAAGGTCATTTATGTTCTTTTCACCTTTTCCTTATTGAATAAAAGAAAAGTCGGCGACGACTCTTGCTATCCCCAACATTTGTGATAAAACATAAAAAAAGTCAATTCTCCCACCGTATTACAAAACTGGCGACTCTGTTGGGGAAACTTACAAAAGAGGAGTTACCTTAGAGTCTTAGATCATCTTATTTGCTTTATTTGTTTGAATTGGTTGCTTTATTTTAAGGGTTGCTTGGGTTTATTTTCTTGCAAAGATCCTACACCTGAATCTAGAGATGCCTTAGGTAAGTAGCAATAGATCATGGAAACTATACGGTATAGACCGATATGGTTGAAGTGATGGCTACGTTAGTGTGACACTTTAGTTTTTACTGATATTCCTTGAGTTAGTCGAGGATAATATTGGGCTTCCGCATGGTGTCGTAAATACTAACTGACTTTTAGAACCTTAATGGACCCATCTCTGCCATTAGAAGGTAGAGAGATGGTCGACTTTGGTGCAGTTCAAGGTTGGTTGATACTTGATACTACACTCATTGAGATTCGACTTGTGGGATTTTTTGGCAGAAAATTAATTGTTGTACTAAAATAAAACCTTTGAGAAATATCGGTGATATGAGATTCCTAGAACCTAGTTACAATTTTAGGACAGGTTGAGCCAACTTAACTTCAATAGAAAAGGGTACTTACCTATGGACCTCATACAGGACTTTAAACCTAAGGCTCTTGTGTGATTTGTTTGTGTTTGCTATCTGATTAAACATAAACATAACATCATGACATCATAACATCTGACATGGCATTTACTAACCATTTCAAGGATCTTAGGGATCTTTGTTGCATGATTATCTTAAAGTCGGACTATTAACAAGGGGGTAAGGGGATTTATTTTCCTCTAGCTAGACACCGTCAAATACCAAAGTACATTATTTTGAGTCAGAGGCTAGGACCCACTCGATATGGTGAACTTGATTCTAATAGAAGGGCGTCCAAAAACGAAGACTTGAAGTTCCACAAGTCAAAGATGCAACCAGGATTCATTCTCTCTTTTACCCTGCAAGATCCTTGAAAACATTGCATTTGCATCTACATGCCATATATATCATTGCATAACAGGTTTCCAAGATAGGTTTCTCATCTTCCTGTTATTTATTTCATCAAAAATGGCTCTCGAACAGAAAATCAAAGATTTCCAGGCTCAGAATGCTCAGTTCCAAGAGATGTTCCTGAACCTATCCAAGGGGCAGGAGGAATTAAAGACACTCATCACAAAAGAGAAGAAGAAGAAGAAGACTAGGAAACCAATCGACATTCTCAACATGGGAAGAAGGTTCAGAGATCCTCCCAAGAGAGCTCAAGATTGTGATATTCTATCAAATGAAGATGACAATCAGGGGGAAGATGGTAAGAGTGTGAAGGTTGAGAAAGGAAGCAACTTTGGTTCTGGCCAATATTCTGATGAAGATGAAGAAGACTTTTCAGATGAATAATATCCTTCTGCAGATGAAAAGTACAAATAGATGGAAGATTTTTTAAATTCTATGGAGATCCAAAGAGTGTCTGGGTTGGATTTTGAAGAGCTGGGTTTAGTCTCAGGAGTTATCATTCCTCATAAATTCATGGTCCCTACTTTTGCAAAGTATGACGGTGTTTCTTGTCCAAAGCTTCATCTGAGGTCATATGTATGGAAGATTCAACCACACACTACTGATAGGAAGTTATGGGTGCATTTCTTTCAAGAGAGCCTATCTGGGACACAATTGAAATGGTTCTATCAACTGGAATGAACTAATATTCGTACCTGGGAAGATTTGGTTGTTTCTTTCTACAAACAATACCAATACAATGATGACCTTGCACCAATCCGTATGCAATTACAGAGTATGACTATGGGCTCAAACGAAGGCTTCAAAGAGTATGCCCAAAAATGGAGAGATTTAGCAGGAAAATTTCAACCTCCTTTGTCTGATAGGGATTTGGTTGACATGTTTATGGGAACTTTGACAGGTCCTTTCTTTAATCATCTGATCGGAAGATCTTCAGCCGGATTCACCGAGCTGATATTAACAAGGGAACATGTAAAAGGTGGAATCAGAAGTGGAAAAATTCAGGTGGATGCATCTTTGAGTACTCTAAAGAAGACATTCAACGGGGAAAAAAGCTAATGTTATGTACGGCCAGAAGGGTCATGGTAAAAGTGACCGCAACCAATCTGTGGGGGCAGTGCTAATTTCTAATCCTGCACTAGTGAAACAACATCAACCAGGAAATCAACGTAGGTCAGATGCACCCAAGAGACAATTTACCAAGATCAACATGCCATTGTCTCAGACATTGCAACATCTATTGAAAGCAGAGTTGATTACATTGAGAGATCCTCCTCAGAATCCCAACACCTTCTCTCCTAGGTATAATCCTAATGATTGATGTGCCTATCATTCCAATAGTCTCGGACACGACACAAATAACTATTAGGCTTTGAAAAATAAGGTCCAAGATATGATTAACTCCAAAGATATTTAGTTTGACCCTTCTGAGACTCCTGATGTGATCACTACTCCCATGCCAAATCATGACTAAAATTGAGAGCGTCCAGTTCATTTGAATTTTCAGTTATAATTTCTTTTGTTTGTTTGAACACTTATCTTTATGTCATACTTTGTTCTTTCCATTAATTCATTGCATATGTTTGTCTTGAATTAATCCATTCATTTTCACTATATTTAAATTGGGCTTTTTACTTCCTTTTGTGATATTTAACTCTCGTTAAAAGCTATAATCCTTTAGAGGGAGGATGAAGAAAACGGCACCATAGTCTCATACAATATGCTTTTAAACAGACCTTGTTGATGATGTACATGCGTTGATTCAATTCCTAAATAGTGAAGATATAAGGAAGTTAATCCCTAGTCAACCCCTTTGAGCCTAAGAAGTAGGAGTTTTCTTTTTCACACAAATTGAAACACTTAATCATAACCTGGGGCAGGGTAGTCTCTTAGTTAATTCAATTGTGCATTCAATCACAAGCTTTTCCTTCATACACAGTAGGTAGTATCAAAGACATCCTTCCAAATCAAAAGTCGGTGATGGTTCCCCATAATCATTAAGTCGGGAAGTCATTATCTTTCAAAAAGAAAAGCCTGCTAAGTCAAAACCTATGAAGGAGACTTAGGAAAAAACAGGGGCATCCCGCTGACTGTAATCTCAAACAAAACAATTCAGGCAAAAGTTAGGGATAATAAATACAAAAAGAGGTCGCTACAAATCCTCAACAAAAGAAAGTTGCTACAAGAAAAAAACGATTGCCTTCTCAAATAAACTTTCGGTTTCTGAACCATCACCAAGTTTCACTGCTATAATTCCAAACTCTATCGGAACATAAATGCATAATGAACTGAGTATAGGATTGAAGGACATCATGGAGAACGGGTTGGGTACAAATAAAATTTGAGCTTTATACTTTGTTTCTTAAACCATGAACCAGACCATGAAGCATGGGTTGGTTCGAAAACATACTGTTACAGAAAGGTATGCTGACTCCTGTAAGGCTTATTATAAATCCTGAGTTGATATCACATTCTTACAAATTTTCTTTTACTAAAAAATGAATTTTTAAACTTCAAAACAGACATGAGCTTTGCATTTTAATACCACTGTTTGAATTTGACTAAGTGTTTGACAACAGAGAAATTTGCATGACGAATATTCAATGAATGAAAATCCTCCCGATGGACAAAATTACTTCAGAGGATGGGTCAAAGAGAAAGTCACTTCTAGTAACAGGCCTTTCATGGACACAATTAGTTATAAATTAAGGGGCATGACATGTTTTTTCCAACTCGTCTTTGGCAGTCAAGTCAAGATTCAAAGAATTTCTCAAAAGTGTTGAATAGCCAGGGACAGATCTCCATCTGAATCACTTGGGACATGTTACATTGATCATGAGTTTCAGCAAAAGCCATTATGAAAATTAAATCTTCGGTATCACCAAATTTCTTGTCTATGTCAGCAGTATCCGATGGTGTTATTCTGCCGTGATAGTTCTTAGAAAAATACTGAGGAAGGTCAAGACTATCAGAAACATGGGAATCAATGGTTGATTAGTAATTTCAAACATCAGGTGCACCAGACTAATCCTAGGGGAAAATGGACTCCCGCATACGAAGGGCCACGTATGATCAAGAAAATATTTTCTGACAGTGCTACAACACTTACTACCTTGGACAATGAAAATTCCCCGCGCCCTATAAACACAAACATTGTAAAAAATACTACGCATGAAAAAGAGACCCGCTAGGTTGATAGCCTAGGAAAAATAAGGGCATCCCGACAAACCAAAAGGATTCGGGAAAAAATTAGGGACATATAAATAAAATTGTACACCCGACAAGTCAAAAACCTGAGAAGGCGGCTTAGGCAAGAAAGGGTATCCCGATGGACTAAAAATCTGAAAAAGACAGTCCAGGGAAAAGTTAGGGATTAAAGCATGCGAATATGTCCTGTTATCTCATCACTTGTTTATCACTCTGATCAGCATTTACTAAAGACTAGAGAGTTAGTGAAATTCTGGTATCAGTTATGTGATGTCGAATGAGATGTCACGATACAAATATTTATTTACAAATAAAGAGCAGTAATAACAAAAGTAGTAAAAACACAAGAGATTGTTCACCCAGTTCAGTGTACAACAACACCTACTCTGGGGGCTACCAAGCCAGTGACAAGTCCACTAAATAGTATCCATTCATAGACCCTTATTAAACAACCAGTTTACGATCTAATCACTTAATCACTACCCGTGCTATACTTCTACCTAAGACTCACCTAGGTATGAGGCCCTCCTCAAATCCCTTCAATCACTTATAGTGAAGAAATAACAAAAATACTAAGTTTTAAAAGTTCAATCATTCAATGCTTAAAAGCTTATGAATGATATACAATTAACAATCCAAATAACAACATAAGTATTAAATCAATACTAGAGTGTTTGAAAATTAAAAGACTTAGAATTTTAACATAAATAAAGTATTCTTCTTCAAAAGTTGTAGTCGTTTGAGTAAGGAACCAAGTCCTTATATATGCGTAGCTGTGGGCTTGGGATGAAAAACAAATATTCAAATCTTTTGAATATTTCCATGAAAACATGCCAAGATATAATCCACAAAGATAATTCAAATAGAAAAATATTCCTCCATATCTTTCGCAGCCTATGAGTCACAAATCCTGAATTATGATGCACAAGAAATCAGGAAACAGAAAACATAAGTTGATGTTGGCTGAGTGCAATTTAGGAGGCAGATGTCAAGACATCTGCTTTGACATCATCCAAAACAGTTTGCTACAAATGTCGAGACATTTAGCAAAACATTAACATCACATTATTTTACCAAAATTGCTGCCAACAAACACTTACAAACTCCCCCTTTGGCAAATTTTGGCTAAAACATTATTAGAGCAATATCAGAGCATTATCATAGCAGCATCATAAGCAAAGCAAACAAAATAAAAAAAACAACTCAGTTAGTAGTTAGCTGTTAGCATGGAAGATTTCAAAACATCTTCTGAGACATGAGGCTCCGCCTCAAGTATTAAGCTCCCCCTCAATCAGATGTCATACAATGGTCAGTGGTAAGTCAGTCATTTTCTCTCCCCCTTTTTAGTCATAATATGCCAAATAAAAGGATGCATTCAATAGTGTATTAGTAATTTAGGTACATACCATATGAATCAAATGTCAAGCACGTGCAAGTGATAAATTTAAACAAAAGGGTCAAATAAAGAAACATCAATTAGTCTAACTGTCGTCAGGACCAGTTGACTTGGCTAAGCCAAAAATTCCTTTCTCACTAGAGTCTTCACCTTCAGAGTTCACTGTGTCATCAAGGTTGTTGTACTTTTGCAGGTCCTTGATCATCTTTTCAAAGGTTAGCTTCCTTGTTGAGCTAACTCTGATCATATCATCCAATTCCTTACAGGCTTCTCTTAATTATTTGATCATGTCATCCTTGGTGGAGGTCTTTTTAGTAGGTGCAAATGTCAAAACAATGTCTAGGACATGTTTTCCTGAAAAGAGCTTAAAATGAAGGGTTAAAGCAAACTCCCTCTTGCACACTACATCATTTCCACTTAGAATTCCAGAATGCTGATTAAGAATAATTCCACAGATGAGGGAAGGAAAAGCAATTGGCATCTTAATGGCACAAGTTCCTACATGCTTAATAGTCTGATCAAAGACGTAGGTACCATAATCAAAAAGTTTCTGGTTTCCAACAACATAAGTAAACTTTCCTAATCCAATGGAGATGGTTGAAGTGTGATTAGTTGGAACCCAATTTGCAGCTCCAGTCCTATGTAAAATAGCATATTTCACACTCATCTTGCTGACAGGAAGTTTATTTTTCATGGGCCACTCACTTACTTGATTAGCAGTGATGGCTCTGCACACTTGATTATATGTAACTTCCAGCTCACAGCAGACATCTTCAGACCTATCCAGAAATCTATTTATGATGGAAGGAGAAAATTCTACACACTTTCCTCTAACAAAAACATTTCTATACTCCTTACTTTTATGGTCAGCACAGTCAACCGGAATATTAACAATAAACTCCTTAACAAGAGTTTCATAGCAATTGGAAAACCTGGTAATTGTTTTCATCGATCAAGCATAAGATATTAGCTCCATGATTTATTTACATTCCAAAGCACCAGATCTCAGTTCTCTCTCTAGGGAAATCCTTCTTTGATACACATACTTCCACTTTTCAGCATTCCCAACAGAATGGAAGGAGATGTTGTCAAGTGGGGCATCAGGAACCCTAACAGACAGTTTCTTACTTGCAGACTTTTTGACAGGAGAGATATCCTTAACATCTTGCTCGACATCATACTCAGAGTCAGTATCTTCAACTAGGACAGTTTTCTTCTTACTCTTGGATGTTTTTATAGAATCCTCATCATCATCATCTGTGGAGCTAACAGGTCTAGCTTTTCTTTTTCTAGAGGGAGGAACCACTTTGCTTCCTGACTTTGGGGGTCCATACATGATTTTCTTCTTGGTGGTCTTGGCAGGGGGTGTGACACTTGTATCCTTTACTTTCCTGGATTTTAGCCTTCTTTCAATACCAGGCACCACATTAGTAATGAGCTCATTGTCAGACAACTCTTCTTCATTGACTACATTTTCATAATTTTGACCTTCTGCGTCCTTGGAGGCAGTAGCATCTTATTCAACATTTTCCTCAGCATGTTGTTCAAAATTTTCTTCTTTCACTTCTTTTATAGCAGAGGTAGCAAGCTTCTCAAGTTAACTTTCAGCAGCATCTTTCTTGAAGGTGGATGATCCAACAACAACACTTTTAGGATCATTTCTTTTGTCAGTAGTAGGAGGCATACGAGAAAGAGGGGTAGAAATCCCAGAAATAGCAAAGCCTTCATTTAACACTCTGTCTACTAGCCTTCTAATGCTTCTATCAACATTAACAATTTCTTCTTTTATCCTAATGTCAGTAGCAGTAGAAGAGTTACATTTCTTATCTTGTGATTTCTTAGCAGGTGATGATCTAGGTTTCTTGACCTTCTTATCAAGAGGTGGAATGGTTTTTAGAGGAGTAGCATCAAGTACTCTATCAAGGGAGAGATTATCATTGGCAGATTTTGAAGAAGACGATGTATGATGTTGAGACATCTTTGAAGATTTTTGAGAAAAAGGATGAAGAATGACTAGGGTTCTTTTTCTGTAGAGGAGCATGAAAAGTTTGTGAAAGTAGAGGGATGTTATTTCACAGTGTGTGGGAAATACTTTGAGGCAATCCTGTAATGATTGCTTTCAAAATTTTATTTGTTGGAAACATAAATAATATAATATCACTCTAATGATATTCCCACATGCCTTTAATTTCTACAAACCCTTATATAGGTAAATCCCTAATTTTCCTCTTAAGTTCTCAAACTGATTAGCATCCAAAGCCTTAGTGAAAATGTCAGCCAGTTGCAATTCAGTGGCTACATGTTCTAAGACAACAGTTTTTTCTTCAATAAGCTCTCTTATAAAGTGATGACGGATATCAACATGTTTGGTCCTGCTGTGTTGAATGGGATTCTTTGATATGTTAATGGCACTTAAATTGTCACAAAATAATGTCATGACATCTTGTTTGACATTGTATTTTGTTAACATTTGTTTCATCCAAACCAATTGAGAACAACTGCTTTCTGCAACAATATACTCAGCCTCTGCAATGAACAGAGACACACAATTTTGCTTCTTACTGAACCAAGATATGAGATTATTTTCCAGAAAGAAGCATCCTCCTGATGTACTTTTTCTATCATCGACACTTCTTGCCCAATCAGCATCACAAAAACCAGTTAAGGCAGAACTATATCCATGAGAGTATAGCATACAATAGTCACTTTTCCTATTCACATATTTAAGAATTCTCTTCACATGGTTGGCATGGATAACTTTAGGATCATCTTGATATCTTGCACACACTCCTACAACAAAGGTAATGTCTAATATGCTAGCTGTGAGATATAGAAGGTTGCCTATCTTAATTTAGTAAAGACTTTGATCTACACTTACTCCTTTTTCATCTTTAGTCGACTTCAGATGTGTGGGAGCAGGGGTTCTTTTGTGACTGGCATTTTCCATCCAAAACTTCTCCACTATATTCTTGGCATACTTTCTCTATGATAAAAATATGGAATCTTCCATTTGTTTAACTTGTAGACCAAGAAAATAGGTTAATTCACCAACAAGACTTATCTCCAATTTTGACTGCATTTGCTTGACAAAATGTTGAACCATATCATTTGACATCCCACCAAACACAATATCATCAACATAAATATGTGGAATCATGATCTTCCATTATTCTTCCTTAACAAAAGGAGTTTTACCTATGCCACCTTTCCTGTATCCATTCTCAACAAGAAATTATGTCAGTCTCTCATACCAAGATCTTGGAGCTTGCTTTAATCCATACAGAGTTTTCTTCAGTTTGTAGACATGTTTAGGAAAACTTGGTTCAACAAATCCATTTGGTTGTTCCATATATACTTCTTAATTTAGATAGACATTTGAGAAGGCAGTTTTTACATCCATTCGAAACAATTTAAACTTCATTATGCATGCAACTCTTAAGAGTAGTCTGATTGATTCAAGTCTGGCCGCAGGGGAAAAAGTTTCATCAAAGTCAACTCCTTCAATTTGAGTATACCCTTGTGCAACTAACCTTGCCTTGCTTCTAGTGACCACCCCTATTTCATCATATTTATTCTTGTACACCCATTTTGTGCCAATCACATTTCTCCCTTCAGGTCTGGGAACAAGATCCCAAATTTCATTTCTACTAAATTGTTTTAGCTCTTACTGCATAGCATTAATCTAGAACTCATCAGTTAGGGCCTCTTTTACATTCTTAGGCTCAATTTTTTACACAAAGCAAGAGTTTGATATCCCATCTCTTGATTTGGTAGTAACTACTTTATTTAGATCTCCTATGATAAGCTCCTTAGGAAGATCTCTCTGGGTTCTAATTGAGGGTCCTATATTGAGATGACTAGGCTCAGGATCTTCTTGAGGTGGATTAGAATCAATACTTCTGTCATTTAATTCTGTTGGAATATCAAACACAGATGTTCCAACATCTTCTAAGACATCTTCTTCAGCACTCCATCCTCTATCATCAATAATAATTGTTGTACCCCAATTTTTTCCCCTAAGACCCCTTCATCATATCATCTTAATTCAATCACAACAAGATCACATTAGGGTTTGGTTCTTCTCCCTATCTTTAGCTTTTTCTCTAGGAGGAATCACCAAGCACCTTGACTTGTATTTTATGATCATTTATGTTTTGTGTTGATTATCCTTTAACTAATAAATACAATGAGTGTTTTCCCTAATTGTTGATGTTGTAGGTGAAAGCATAATGCATTCCATCAAGATTGATCTAGGGATTCATGAGTTCGTTTTTGTGCCTTCCTCAACAAAGATTCATTAAAGCTCAAGCCTCATCATTAAAGGTGTTTTGAAGTAATGTCATGAAAATGTCTTTTATGATTCATCATGACTCAAGTTGTCAAATTTAGTTCAAAAGTACAAGGGTTGATTGAAGAAGTTTGACTCAAATGTACAAGTATTTGATTTCAATGATCACAACTGCATAACTCCTTCAATTCCAAAGATTTTGAAGTGGTTTTGGTTGAAATGGTTTCTCCTTATCATCCTCAAAACGTATAATCACATAACAAAGGTATTTATGCAAGAAGGTTGGTCAAAATTGCAAAGGTTCCCCAAGGTATTTTCCGGCTTTAGGAGCTAGGGTTTTGAACTTCAAAGGTGTATATCTTGCTCATCTTTTGGTATTTTTGAGTGATTCAAAAGACATCCTTTTCTTCAAAGGGTTCTTAATGAATCACTTCCAAAGTTTCAAGGAAATTTTGTGTGGAAGAAACTTGATGGTGAAGAAAGATTACAAGTCCTCCAGATGAACCCTCAATTTCCCTTGTGTGACTTCAAATGACCAAAACTTGATCAATTTTTATCACCTTGAGCCCACTCTTTTTTCAGAATTATCTTGAAGATGTGAACTTTAACCTTTCTTTTATGTTAAAATCTTGAAAATGGATGGAAGATGCTCTAAGGATGAAAAAGATTATAAGTCATTTCTTGAATTTTTGCCAACTTTAACAAGTAATAACTCTTTCAATTTTTGGAGATTTTGAATGGTTCAAGTTTCAAAATTCCATTCAAGAGGTCTACTTCATGCCATCTGTTTTGGTCAAGACAAAATTTCAAGTGGAAGGCCATGTTTAGATGCAAGACATTATAAGTCATTTTTTGAGAAAAACTTAGAAATTTTCTAAGTATGGAAAGTCAACTTCTTTTTCCCAACTTTGACTCATTGCAACTTTTAGCTCAAGCAACCATTTGTTCCCATTCTTTGCACATTGTAAAGCTTGTAACTATTGGGGGGGATTATTAGGAGCATTGATGCATTGTGTAGGAACAAGCACCTTTGAGAGAGATACGCCACTTCTCCACCTAAAACCTTAAGGTGATAGGTGAGTGGGTTCTCCCACTTATATATGCTTAAGTCTCCACATTCCTATCCAATGTGGGACTATTTCCCCACTTACTCACACTTGCTATATTATTCCAACACTCCCCCTCAAGTGTGAGTCCACAATGCTCCCCCACTCGTACTGTACCACTTCTTGGGCGAATTTTGATACAAGTTCCTTTCGGTCCCTTTCTCGAACCAAAGGGTCATGATACCATGTTGGAGGGAGATTATTAGGAGCATTGATGCATAGTGTAGGAACAAGCACCTTTGAGAGAGACACACCACTTCTCCACCTAAAACCTTAAGGTGATAGGTGAGTGGGTTCTCCCACTTATATTTGCTTAAGTCTCCACATTCCTATCCAATGTGAGACTATTTCCCCACTTACTCACACTTGCTATATTATTCCAATAGTAACTTCCCCTTTCTAAAGCTTCAAGAATCATGCTCTAAGACCCCTTGAGTTGAGAATGTCATTGGTTTGAATTTGGCAATTTGAAACTGAATTTTTCACAAAGTGAGAAATTTAAAATCATTTGTTTTGGCTTCTAATCACAAAATTTCTATGCGCTTTTGCTTCTAATTATGTTTATTAAACTTCTAGAAGTTATTAGTGCATCAAAACGCATGGTTTGGATGAGTTTTGATCAAAAATGAGTCACACTTTTCCCATGCTGCAGATTCAAATGAATTCCCTCCAAACTTCATCATTCCACACGCTTGAGCATCCAATTCACTTCTCTATAAATAGAGGTAAGTATTGCACTCGTTTCCTCAAGCTTGAAGAGCCAAAATCACTCTATCAAACTCTCTCTATAACACCTTTTTTTGAGATTTCGAATTCTTATTTACACAATTTTTTAATTTAATTTCTTCATTGATCCTTTGTCCTTGAACTTCCCTGAAGCTAACAGGAGAAGAATCAAGCCTTGAGGTGCCCGAAATCGTGCTAGCCAAGTCCATTTACAGAGAAACTTCATCTGACATCGTTCAGGTAGTTTAAGACACCAAATCTTCTAACTCAAATTACTAGAATGATCTATGATGTTCATTGATGCTTGCTATTAACTCAATTTTGGAGAGAAAATGCATTTGATACCTCTGATTTTCGATTTTGTCATTTTAAACCATCCTTAGTTTTTTCCAAATCGACTACGCTGTGTTTTTATATAAATTTGGCGCAAGGATATGGTTGTGATCGTCTTGAAGAGAAACGTCTATTGGTACCACTATGAGCGCCTAATTTTACAAATTCAAGGACTTGATGTTTTCCCCATTTACAGGGTGTCTGAAGGTAGAAGATGATGACATGTCTCGTCTCAACCAATGATAACACGCCAATTGTTTTGTTTTTATTGGTTGGCCTTTTGTGATCCAGTGTGTTTTTAATAAGGTCCATATCAAGCACAACGCGTTTGGTCCACTTGATCAACTTACTAACGCGTTTTGACTATGATCTGATGGTCCACAATTTTTATTTTCTGATTTTATATTTTAATTGGTTTAAATTTCAAAAATTCATAACTCTTTTATTTTTTAACCAAAAATTATGAAAAAATATATAAAAATACTTTGAATTATTTCTGACTTTGTGAATATTTTTCTTATTTTTATTTTGATGTTTGGTATTTTTCATGATTTTTGCTTGTTTTGCTTTGTTTTAATTGTTTTAAAACTACTTTCTAATATTTTTTAAATTCTGAAATTTTTTATAAAAATCATTTTCATTATTTCTGATCTTCTGAGTTTTTTGTGGAATTTTATCTTGATTTTTATTATTTTTGATCTTTTTTCTTTTATTTGAGCCATTTAAATTAGTTTTAAAAATAGTTTCTGACTTAAAAAAATTACCAAAGATTTCATAAAAATATTTGAGTTCATTCCTAATTTTTCTATGATCTTACTTATTTTTTCTTGATTAATTTGAATATAGTTACTATTTTTATCTCTTATTTCCATTTTATAATCATTTTAAAAAACCATTTTCTTTTATTTTTTAAATATAATTTTATTTTTGTACAATAGTCTGGCTGATCTTGGATTGAAATATTGATCATGAACTTTGTTAACATCATTGGATCGATGGTGTTAGGTCTAACTCCATAAAAATGGATGAATGATTTTAATAATAGTTTGATTAAATTTTTTGTTCAAATGTGGTTTATTTATTTCTCCTTCCTTCTTCATCTTATCCCATTCTTATTGTACTAAATATTGTCGGAGTATGATTTACATATCATGTCTCAAAACATGAGGTGCAAAAATTTCTATTGACTGGCCTCAAAATAGGTGTGACTTCTATATAAGTCCACTTATGATTGCTTAACATAGCGCTAAATTTTGTCCTGATTTGAGAAAATGATCCTTCGTGGCCCAAACCTATGTTTGCAAGCCCAAGTATGTTAATTTGAACCCTTTGATCCAATAACCTTGAGATCCATTGTTAGGAGGCTTTGGTTCTACCAATCCTCTAATGGAACTTAATCAATTTTGGTTAAAGTGGATCACTTAAACATCATTGGTCATTAAGTGTTATTTTGAGAATTCTTAAATGAATGATATACTTGACAAAAAGCAAATGCAACTTGTTGTTGAGAGTCTTTGGTTCTACCAATTCTCTAATGAGTTTCAAATGCAAGTTTCAAGATGTTCATCCAACTAACCACTAATTCCTAACAATTGACTTTATTTTTATGCTTATATTTTATGCTTTTACTTTATGTACCATTTACTTTAGTATTTACATTTCATGCTCTTTTCATCTTTGCTCACTTGAGCTTCTATCTTTATGTCATTCTTATTTTGCTCACTTGAGCTTTTCATTTCCTTTTGAAGATACCTAATAATCAACTTAAACCCTAAAAAAATTTAATGTTACTCGGACTACTTGATTACTATCCTTGGCACTATGGAGATTGTGAACTTCTTGGACTTAGGATTAGAAGCCTTGATCTACCTTGAGACCTTGTGACCTAAATTGTTATTTTGTCTGAAGTTCTTGGGATTTACCCCAAGACATTGGGTTGTTTGTTTGTCTTGTGTGCAGGTTATTGTGATTACATGCTTTATCTGTGATTTGGAATTCATCTGTATACAACCGTTACTCTGCCCAATTTTTGTGAAGACTTAATGCAATTGAAGTTTGGTATTCTTAAGGGATTTATTAATTATTTGCTTGGTTTCAAATCCAAAGGATGGAATTCTACATTGACTCATTATGTCAAGTGTTGGCTTCTTGTTTAGTTAGATGGTATTTCTCCTTAGCTTTTACCTTATGCTTTAGGATAGTCTCTTCATCTTCTCCCATCTTCTTTAATTTCAAAAATATTCTCCCTTCTTTTGAAAAATCTTCTTGTTTTTAAAACTTAAACACTTTCATAATAGACTTGGACTTTTGTGTATGTACGCGTAGATGTAGGAATAGGCATAACTATGTGCATGGACGTAGACGTGGATTTTCCTTCGATATTTTTCTAACCAAAACGTTTTTCGATATTTTGTCAAATGCTTTTATTCTGTTAATTCCCCAAAATGATTTCAAGACAATATTCACAAGTAATAATCGTAGTATTTTGTAAACAAATATGAGAAAAGAAACATAATTCGGAAGATATAAAGGAAACAGATGTTTTATTGATATGCCTCCGAGTAGGCGAGAATACAAGATGAAATTCCTAGAAAGAGGTAATTACAGAAAGTTTTAAAACAGTAAATGGCAATGAAAAATGATAATCGCTACTGTTGTTCCCCATATCTTTTTATGATCTTATCTCCCTTGCTTCTGAGTTATATGATTCCAATCTATCCTTCCCTTCGTGGTTCGTAGTCGTAGCTCTCATATCGCAGACTTTTGTTCTTTATTTCTTTGTATGAAATCCCTAACTTTTTCCTGGATTTCCCTTTTAGGTTTTCAATCCACCGGGATAATTTTCTTGTTATATGCTTCTAATTTTTTCCTGGATCTCCCTTTAGGGTTTTCGATCCACCGGGACGCTCCTTTTTGCCTAAGTCACCCTTTTGGGGTTCGGGCTTAGCGAGCTTTTTATACATAGTATTTTTTGACTGCGTCTGAATTTACCGAATGCGGTAGTTCTTCCCCATCCATTGTTGTGAGGATGAGACCACCTCCGGAGAATGTTGTTTTGACTACATATGGACCTTCATAATTGGGTGTCCATTTACCACACAAATAGAGGCGAGGTAGTAATATCTTCTTGAGCACTATATCCCCTTCCTTGAATATTTGAGGGTGGACTTTCTTGTCGAAGGCTCTCTTAATTCTATTTTGATGCAGCTGGCTATGACACAAAGTTGTTAATCGTTTTTCTTCAATAAGGTTGAGCTGGTCAAGTCGTGTCTGCGCCCACTTTGCTTCTTCCAACTTTGTTTCCCTCAGGACTCGCATTGATGGTATCTCAACTTCCACCGGGAGTACTACTTCCATGCCATATACCAGTAAGAAAGGAGTCGCGTCTTTCAATGTGCGTACCGAGGTGCGATAGCCATGCAGGGAGAGAGGAAGCATTTCATGCCAATCTTTATATGTCTTTATCATCTTCTGGATGATCTTCTTGATATTTTTGTTGGCTGCTTCGACGGCCCCGTTCATCTTTGGTCTGTACGTGAGGAATTATGATGCTCAATTTTGAAGTCGTCATACAGTTCCTTCATCATCTTGTTGTTTAAATTAGACCTGTTATCTGTAATTATCCAGCTTGGGACACCGTACCTGCATATGATGTTCTGTTTGACAAAGCGTGTAACCACTTGACTTGTTACGTTGGCGTAGGATGCTTCTTCTACCCATTTGGTAAAGTAGTCGATGGCTAACAATATGAAGCGGTGTCCGTTGGATGCTTTCGGCTCGATCATGCCAATCATATAATTCCCCACATTGAAAATGGCCATGGGGAGCTCATAACGTTCAGAGGAGTCGGTGGTACATTTATCTTGTTAGCATAGATTTGACATTTATGGCACGTCTTTGTGTAGTGATAAAAATCAGCTTCCATTATTAACCAGTAATACCCTGCTCGCAGGATCTTTCTAGCGATGGCGTGCCCATTTGTATGGGTTTCGAAAGTGCCCTCGTGGATTTCTCTCATGAGCGTATCTGCTTCTTGCTTTTCCACACATCTGAGTAGTACCATGTCGTAGTTTATTTTGTATACCACTCCATTACTCAGAAAGAATTTTGAAGCTAATCTTCGCAAGGTTCGTTTGTCAATGATAGAGGTATTTTATAGATATTCCTATCTTTCCAGGTACTTCTTGATGTCATAAAACCAAGGCTTATTGTCAGGTCCTTCCTCAATAGCAAGGCAATGTGCAGGCTCTTCGAAATTTCTGATCGTAATACGTGGTCCGTGATTCGGCCAAGTCACTTTGAACATAGTTGATAGGGTTTCTAGGGCGTCTGCCATTTGATTTTCTTTTCGTGGGATATAACTGAAAGTGATCTCTGTAAATTTCGTGGCTAACTTTAAAACATGATCCTAATATGGAATCAGTTTAGGGTTTTTAGTATCCCACTCGCCATTAACCTGGTATATGACTAATGCAGAATCCCCAAATACTTCGAGGTGCTTTATTCTCAAATTGATGGCAGCTTCCAGTCCTAGTATACAGGCTTCATATTCAGCGATGTTGTTGGTGCAGTCAAAACACAACTTTGTAGTGTAGGGTTTAAGATAATTCTTTGGAGATTTCAATAATGCGCCTACACCGTGACCTAGTGCATTTGAAGCCCCATCGAACATGAGTGTCCAACGTGCCCCTGGCTCGGGCCCTTCGTCAGGTCCTGGTATTTCATAGTCAGTTATAAATATGACATCCTCATTGGGAAAGTCGATCTTCATAGGCTGATATTCTGATAGTGGTTGGTGGGCCAGATGATCAGCTAGTATACTACCATTGATGGCCTTCTACATGACATATTGGACGTCGTATTCTGATAGTAGCATCTGTCGTCGTGCGATTCTTCGGGTAAGAGCTGGTTTTTCAAACACGTACTTTAGAGGATCCATTCTTGCTATTAACCACGTAGTGTGGGTCAACATATATTGTCTCAACCTCTTGGTAGCCCAAGCCAACGCGCAACAAGTTTTCTCAAGGAGTGAGTACCTAATTTCATAGTCCATGAATTTCTTGCTGAGGAAATAGATCGCATGCTCCTTTCTACCTATTTTATCCTGCTATCCTAAAACACAACCCATTGACCCTTCGAGCACTGTCAAGTACATGATGGGTGGTCTTCCGGGGACTGGTGGCATTAAGACTGGTGGCTCTTGTAGATACTATTTTATCGTCTCGAAAGCCGTTTGATAATCATCATTTTATACTACTGTCTGATCTTTTCGTAATAACTTGAATATTGGCTCGCACGTAGCTGTTAGATGTGATATGAACCTTGAGATGTAATACAATCGCCCTAAGAAACCACGTACTTCTTTTTCTGTCCTTGGGGTGGGCATCTCTTGTATAGATTTTACTTTTTCGGGGTCCACCTCGATACCCCGCTGGCTTACAATGAAACCTAACAATTTGCCTGATCTGACGCCAAATGTGCATTTATTCAGATTTAACCTTATTCTGAACTTACGCATCCGCTCGAATAACTTTTGCAGATGTATGATGTGTTCCTCCTTCGTATGGTATTTGGCAATCATATCATCTACGTATACTCCAACCTCCTTGTGGATCATATCATGGAATAACATGACCATTGCCCTCTGATAGGTTGTCCCTCCGTTCTTGAGACCGAATCGCATTACTTTGTAGCAGAAAGTTCCCCAAGGTGTCATGAAATTCGTCGTTTCCATGTCTTCAAACGCCATTTTGATTTGATTATAGCTTAAGAAACCGTCCATAAATGATAATATTGAGGCTTGAGTTGTATTATCCACTAGGACATCTATGTGGGTAATGGGAAATCGTCCTTGGGGCTTGCCCTGTTTAGGTCTCGATAATCTACACACATGCGTACTTTGCCATCCTTCTTAGGTACCGGTACAATGTTAGCTATCCATGGTGGATAATCTACCACTGCTAGGAACCATGCGTCAAACTGTTTGAGAACCTCTTCTCTGATTTTGTTGGACATATTTGGATGGGTTCTTCTGAGTTTTTGTCTTACTGGAGAACACCCTTCTTTAAGAAGTAGTCTGTGCACCACGATGTCTGTGTCCAACCCTGGCATGTCCCTGTAGGACCAAGCAAATATATCCACATACTAATGCAATAACTTCATTAGCTTGTCTTTGATGCTTTGCTCCAACATTGCCCTAGCTTGATTTCTTTTGGATCTTCCTATATGCACAGGTTATTGGTCTCAATAGGCTCTTGATATGGTTGTACGCTGTCAGCCTTTCGCTCTATTTCCCTTTCCATTTCCTCGGAGAGTTCAAGATCTTCGTCATCTTCCTCTTCGACTTGGTTGATAGGAGAATAAAAATCGTATCGGGTCGTAACAGTAACGTTATTGGTAATTTTGGGAATAGATCTGCACATTTATCATGTTTTGGTGCATATTTTAGTGCTTGGAATTTGAAAATGCGTATGCAGAGAAAGTATTGCCATTTTTAAATTTATAGATAAATGCAAAAGAAGGACAAGGATCTTAATTGAAAACAAAATATAACTTTTATTAATTATAAATATTGTCAGAAATAAGAACTGGGAAAACCCTTACAAGCAACCCTTATGCCTCGGGTTTGACATAGGTTCTTTCAAAACAAGAAATATTACTTAGAAAAGAAAAATATCTCAGGAATCTCCACAATGGTCCATCCTTTGAGTTCTTCTCCTAGGGCGCCCTCTCTGATGAAGTCAGTTTCCTTTTTGGTACTGATTTTGCTTGATATCATCACCACGTGTCCGCCATGCTATGTTCCTTTGCTGACAAAAGTCTCTTGGATCGGAGGGAAACATTCTTTTCCTTTTGGAGTGGCTTTCGACAATTCATAGCCCCAACCAAAGCGATTCTTCTTATTAAGAATTTCTAGGAGCTTTCCCCAGCGTTTCGAGGCATCACATCCCATAGTCGTTTGCAAATATCTCCATGAAGTTAATTTAGTTTTGTTACCCTTCTCGACTGGAAATGTCACCATTGAAGCAATTTCCAAGGCTTGGAATGGGGTAGCTATACAGTCTTCGTCGGCATTGATATATCTGTATGATTCAATGTGGCTTACGAAGATGTCTTCCTCACCGTAAATTATGATTAACTTCCCTTCCACTAGGAACTTCAATTTTTGATGCAGAGTCTAGGTTACTGCCCCTGCAGCATGGATCCAAGGTCTCCCCAGTAAGCAAGTGTATGCTGGTTTGATATCCATAACCTGGAAAGTGATATTGAAGATATGAGGGCCAATCTTAACTGGAAGGTCCACCTCTCCTAACACCGAGCTTCGAGAATCGTCAAGTTCATTTACTATCGTAGAACTTGGTCTCATTACCACGTCGTCTATTGTTAAATTTATGAGACTTGACTTTGGCAACACATTAAGAGAGGAACCGATGTCAGTAAGAACCCAGGACAAATCGGTAGTACCTATTTGCATTGTAATGTGGAGTACTTTGTTATGGGAGCAGCCCTTTGGCGGTAATTCATTGTTACTGAAACCCAGGTAGGATCCAGACGTTAGATTTGCTACGACATTGTCAAACTGATTTACCGAAATTTCTTTTGTGACATGAGCCGAACTTAACACCTTCATTAAAGAATCTCGGTTTGCTTCAAAATTGATGAGTAGCGAGAGTAAGGAGATTTTTGCTGGAGTTTGGTGGAGCTGATCCACCACTCTGTAGTCACTTTTTTTTCTTCCAGAAACTCTTATGCCTCTTGATCGGTAAAGTCTTTGCTCATATATTCTTTTTCTTGATTTGTATCAACCACTGCTTTTCCTTTGTCCTTCATTTGAATCACATCCGTCTTTTTTGCTAGTTCGGCTCCCAAAAATTCGACAACTTCGGGTCATACCTCATGTCCCTGCTATGTTTGAAATTGCAGGTCTGTGACTTGGGGATGGCCTTCTTTCTTGCTTTACTCTGTTGATGTACATGGCTGAGTCATAACTCCATGTTACTCCCTTATTATTTTCATAAGGGATAGGTGACGGTCCCTTAATTACCATCGTGGCTTTTGGAGTGGTGGGTATTAAGAGAGTTTGCTTAGATGCCCTTCTTGTAATCTCTGCTGACTCTGCCCACGGGATGACTAGAGTTTTCTTGGTAAGACTCGGGCCCTGGAAAGGGATTACCAGTGGCTTTTTCCCTCCAATCGTGGCTACATATTTTTCCTCAGGGTACAGTTTGAATTGGACTATCCCCTGATCTACTAGCTATTCGAGAGTTATTTCAAAAGCTTCATTATCCTCTAACAATAATCCACATTCGAAGAGATATTCTTTCAAAAGGTTGATAGGGTTTTTTCCTTTATGGTTGCCCCAAAGTCAGTGACCACCTCAATGGAATTTATTGCTGGCCCATCGTGCGGAGGCATAGGGTTTGATTTGATGTTAGGCTTCTCAAAGGTGATGTCTTGAGATTCTAACAAATCCTGAACCTTATGCTTAAATGCCCAACATTGTTGTATGGTGTGCCCCAGAGAGTTAGCATGGTACTCACACCTGGCGTCGGCATTGTATCTTTGTGGGAGTGGCCCGACTGGAGGAGCTAAAGGCTTGATTTCCACCAAGGATGCCTTAACCAGGTGTTCTAATAACTGGATTTGTGGCATGGGCAGTGGGTCAAAATTTCTGGGTGGCCTTTTAAATCTGTCTTGCCTTGGTCCTTGTGGGATCACCAATGGTTGTAATGCCCTTGGTTGTGAGGTCACAACATTTACTTTTCCCTCTTTTCTTCTTGGAAAGTTTGAAGCCGGTCTTTTTGAATTGTAAGGGGAATTTGACAACCCCCCTGATATCTTCCCAATTTTTAAACCAGTTTCAATTATTTCGCCAATAATCACTAGGTCTGAGAATCCCGACGAGACACTTCCCACCATTTTCTCAAAATAAAGCCCTTGTAAGGTTCCCATGAACATGTCTACGAGTACTTTTTCCAGCAGCGGTGGTTGTACACGGGATGCCATATCCCTCCATCTTTGAGCATATTCTTTGAAGGATTCTTCCTTCTTTTGGGATAGATTTTGGAGTTGCATGCGAATAGGCACCATGTCCAATTTATACTTGTAATGCTTCAAGAAAGCATTAGCAAGATCTGCCCAAGTTCGGATGTGTGTTCATTCCAATTGCATGTACCAGTCTAAAGATGCCCCACTCAGACTGTCTTGGAAACAGTGGATCATTAGCTTCTAATCATGGGCATGTGCATGCATCTTCCTGGAATACATACGAAGATGATTCCTTGGACAAGAGAGTCCTTTATATTATCCAAAGTTGGGTACTTTGAATTTTGGCGGTATCACTACGTCAGAAACTAAACCCATTTCTAGAGCGTCTACTTCGAAAGCATCAAAACTCTCCATAGCTTTTAACCTTTCCTCCAGGGCTTTATATTGGTTCATTACCAGTGAATTATCTACAACGTGGGTAACAGTTGTCTTTAAGGGTTCCTGGTGAGCATCCTCTAGATCATGATCTTCGTATTGCGAGTCTAGGTAGTTATCTGCATTGTTGGTTGAATTTGTATGGTATTTGATGCCCCTACTTTTGATGGTGGTGGGATGAAACTTTCAGTTTCAACCTCTTGTTGGGCCATGGAGAACTTTTGGGATCCTGATTCTGACTCTTTCCTTGGTTGGTGACCGCTCGATGCACCAATGGTTTGGGCTACCTCTTCAAAAGCTACCCTGGGAATGTGGTCCTACCTGTCAATAATATTCTTCAAAGCTAGAAGAACTTGACTTAAATCTCCTTTCATTGAGCTTACGTCACCCTTCACTTGGTAAAGATCCTCCTTGAACACAACTTGAGTCTCCTCGATTTTCTCCATTGCTTTTTGTTGATGGGCCCTTGTTTGATATGAAGGCTAAGGAGGTGGAGGT
Source organism: Vicia faba (assembly GCA_948472305.1). NCBI lineage: Eukaryota > Viridiplantae > Streptophyta > Magnoliopsida > Fabales > Fabaceae > Vicia > Vicia faba. Next base: position 108,149,814 of record OX451741.1, read on the forward strand.
CTTCTTTTACCAATGGCTTAACTGGAGAGATTTTTAAAGAAAATGAGTTTTGATATGACATGCAGGTGTTTTATAAATGCATGTGTGTGAACGGATATGCATGAACATGAAATGATTTCTTATTTTAAATGTCTTATTCACTTGGGTACATGCTTGTATTTTACTTATTATTTTATTTGGTGACTAACTTTAAAATAGATACGCCGTCGAGATAGGGAAACAAAATGCCTTTATTGAAAGTAACATAATCCAGATATTGAAAAATATTACAAATTGAAATCAAAACTCATTTGCATAAACATAAATAAAAGGAACTTAAAATCTTCTAGGCGCGCCTGCGGATGTGTGCTCTAAAGCCATCAACCACTGCTCGGCAAAGTTGGAAAGAGTCTTCAACATCCTTAGGAAGAGGAACCATTACACTCTCTGGATCTTTTAAACTTCTAGGGATGACTTCGATGAGATTGTTGGCTAGGAAGATGAGCTTTTCATATTTGTCTTTGTAGTACCTATATTCCTGATAAAGATGGGGGATTATCTTATGGTTGTCTCTCCCGACTTGGGCGATCTTGGTATACTGCTCTTTCCAATACATCTTTTCACCCCTCATTTATGTATAAAGCCTTCATTGGATGAGGAAATCCTTTTGAAGACCCTGCAGCTCTAAACATACATGCTCATATTCTCGAGTTCTCTGGGTCAGGAGTTTCTCTGCTTCTATCCTTTCAAGGCATGCTTTGACCTTAGATTCCTAGCTGTCTTAAAGTTCATTGGCGAGGTACTTTACTTGCTCTTCTTGATCTAAGGAAGAATGTGCCCAACTTTGGATTTGGGCTCTTATATTTTCCTCTAGCACCTTCTTGTCATGTGTTTCCTTTTCATACCATCTAGTTAGCCTTCCAATTTCAGCGGCGGCCTCTTCTAACCTTTGGTTGTGGGAATCTAGGTTGAACATTGCACTCAACAACCCTTCCGTTGTACGCTTTCGTTTGAGACTTTATTTCTCTAATTCCTTTTGACTTCTCTCAATTTGTTCGTCCTTTGACTCAAGTATAAGTTGCATCTGTTTTTTTTCTTTGGTCAGATCGAGGAGATTGAGTTCTAATGCTTCTTTTTCTTTTTGAGCTTATTTTAAGGCGCTTTTTAGATTGTCGACTTCTTCTAAAGATATTGGTGTTACCTCTGGGACCTCTGATTTGTACTCTGGATCTTTCTCGAATGGAAGCTTAATAATTCGTACCCTATCTCGGACCCATTTGGTGTAGGATTATCTTGCTATGGCATTCTTTCTTTTGGCCTTCCTCTTGTTAACCTTGTTCCAGGCTCGAATAACCTTGTTGAGCAACCCTTGGTCTTATATACCCATATTATGGATGATAAATGGTCGGAGTTGTTCGTGTAAAGGTTTGTCTTCCAAAGGATACCCTAACTATCGTAGGGCCAAAGTTGGGTTGTAATTGATACAGTCTCGCGATCTAATCAAAGGGACATTAGGAAAGTCCCCACAGCTAATAGTGATGTCACCAATATCCAGCTTCCTTGCATACCATAATATAGAGTTTGCGGTGAGAGATCTTAATTTCTGTGGCCATTCGTATCTTGTCAATTCTGGGATCATATAGTCTTCCTTGTAAAGATGGGTCATGAACCAAGTATATAGAAGCGGGATGCAACAATTTAGCGTGCCTTTTCTCTTTTCATACATCGTATGCAAAGTGTAATAAATGTCAGCAAGCAAGGCGGGAGTAGGATCCGTATTAAAGACTTTCGCACCCCAAAATATGCTAATGGCCGCGGGGTCAATATAGTCTATAGTCCGAGAAAATAAAATTACACCAAATACCAACAGCCCTAAACAGTCAACACAAGATTCCCACTCCTTGTAATTAGAAAATTCTAGTGCCTTAGCTTCCAAGTATATCCTTTTGATTCCTTGTATTGGACCTTCTCTTCGGTAATTTTGTAATAACTCAGGGTAGGGGATCTCTAAGCCTTTTGCCAAAACATTGACTTCAACAGTTTGTCTAATACCTACATAGGCCTTTTCTTTGGAAAAATTCATAATTCTGTCAAATTCTTCCAGAGTCGGTGCTAGCTGGAAGTATTGGAAGGTGAAGCATCTCAACAGAGGGTCATAAAACTGAATTAGGGCAGAGACTGCATCCATTTGTACCTCTACTTTAGTCAAGTCCAGGGTGTCCCCATAGCGGCGAGCGTACATCTTCAAATCTCTCTCACATAATTTCCCTTTTATAGTTTTGATTTCAGAGAGGTCAGCCTTGCAGGCATTGACGCAGACAAGGTGTTTCCCTTTGGTATCCATTTTTAAGACAGTCACCAAAAATCTTGCTTTTTGTTATATTTTTTATTTCGTAACCTGTGAATAAGACAAATAAAAGAAACAAATGATGAATATGAGATATATATGAATGCATGAATGTATAGGCGTTGGGTTAAGTAACGTGATTTTGTGACAGGTTTTTATGATGGGTGCCCCTATAAGGTAGGCTCCTTAATTTTGACCTATGGTAAATCTACCCTCCCAGGAGGTGGTTTCCTTAAGGTTATCATGAATAACCCTGGAGGGAGAAGGCACAAGGGCCTCCCTTTAGGTGGAGCCTCTTTACAAACCGAAACTTTCGTCTCAAAGTCGTGAAAGGTCTCGTCATGAGATTTTGGGTTAAGGTCGTTACAAAGAGTCACAGGTGACCTTCCAAAATCCTACTCGTCAAGAGGATATCTCTCGATAAGTATTCCTTTTTCGGAAGTTCACCGACTCTAGGCGAAGTCGTCACATAAACTCGCAGGAATGATGTACCCCCTAAGCTAATAGACGAACCTTCTTTCTAAGGGTTATATTGGAAATATTTTTGAGATAGAAAAATCCCGCCACGCAGTAAATATATGATGATAAGAGAAATTGACAGTAAATAAATAAATGCGATAAAGTAGATAAATGCAATAAATAAATAAAGAAAATAAAAAAATAGAAACCCCAAAAATACCTAAACTTAGGGTTAAGTAGAGTCCCCAATATAGTCTCTAGCTGTTGCGACTGATTTTTTAATCAAGAGTCGCCACTATTAGTTTTATCCTAGGGAAGGGAACCTAATAGAAATCCCTAATTCACAGACAGTGATTCTAGATTTCAGACTCAATTAGACGAAAGAAAGGTGTTAGGAACCTTTCATCCACCTTGTTCACAAGGATATTAGACTCTAGGTTTGGGGTAAACTGGGTTTTAAATATCATTAAGGGAAAAGAGTTTTAATTATAAATAGGAGAACTCGCTATGATTTTTTACCGTATGCCTATGTATCCTCTTATGAGGAATCAGAGTCTTAATTCGTAGTTCGTATGAGTTGGTGTTTTTTAAGGGTTTACAAACATACTTTGAATCACTTCGCACTCGGTCGGGAGTAGTGATTGCGAAGATTTTGACTGAGTGCGCAGTAAGTCAAAACTAGTTTGAAACCATTTTGCAAAAAAATTTTTTGATTAGCTTAGTTTATTGCGAAAATAGTTTTAAGATTTGTTGAATCATTTTTAATCATATAAATTGCAAAAAGTCTTGGTTAATGCATGATAAAAATATTTAATGCAAATATGTATAAAAATACGTTCATGAGTTTTTTTTTTAATAAACATAATTTATTTATGATAATAAGTAATATTTACATATAAGAAATAATAATACTATAAAATAAAAATTACTAGTAATAATAATTATTATAGCTAATAATATTAAAAATAATAATAACAAAAAAAATGATAATATAATATTATAATAATAATAAGAAAATAATAATTAAAAAAGATAATAATATAATATAATAATAATAAGAAGAAGAAAATAATAATTATATAGAAAATGCAAAAAATGATTAATTAGGCAGGGGGTGTAATTTTTTAGTTATTAAGTAAAATAAGGGGGTGTGGAAAACAGTTGAATTAGGCCCATTATGATTGTTGGACAAGGGGGGTGTGAAGTGTTTTGGCCTTTAGCAATTGCAAAAAAGGGGTGTGCAAAAAGAAACTGGGCTCGGTCTATTATGCATTTGGGAAAGGGCCGGTTCTATTGTATGGATGGAGGTGCATGGGAGTTACGATGGGACTTGGCCTATTGTCGTCTGATTATGATCTTGCGGTCAAGATTGAGAGCACATGATAAATACGGTATGTGCGCGTAGATGGGAATATAACGGGTTATACATTCTGGTCTTTATTTCATTTTCACACTTTTGTTTACAACATCTCTTCTTATTCCTCTCGCTTACCCTTTCTCCATCCTCTCAACCCTAACACCTTCCCCCCACGGTGGCGTTTCAACTACTCGGTAACCCTTAATCAAAATCTAACCCACAAAAACCCCAAATCAACAATTAGATAAAAACAAAAGCTAAGTTTTTACCCTCCGCGATATTGCTTTCTGACTTTTACTCTCGATCGACGCTAATCTCCTCTTCCTCATTGATTTTGCAAGTTTCTAGTGACGCTTTGAAGATGGTGACATGGTGTTGGAAGCAACTAGGGTTCCATATTTTGGAATCCCAGTTGACCTGTTGTTGTTCGTCTTCTCTGTTGGTATTCAAGCTTCCTCTGTATATCTGCTTGCGGTATTTCTTTGTTCTTCTTCCGTCAACCCCTGTTTCAGAATCTCTTTCTCTTTCAATCTCCATCCCTTGTTTATGTCCTTGTTTCTAGTACTTATAGGGTTTCAGGGTTTGATTTGTACAGCGTTACAATTGCTTAGATTTAGGACTATTAGATCAATTAGGGATTCGATTTAATGTTGTAATTGATTTGGTTATTGGATTTGTGTTGTAGATTTGTAACACGCGATTGACTGTATTAGATCTAGATTGATTTGTAATTGATTTTAAGATTTGTTAATTTTGCATATTTTATTTAATGTATTTTTTAAATTTGATTTGTTGTTATTGAAGATTGAGATTTGATTTGCAGCAAAATCATGTTTCAAGATTTGATTTCCATTTGTTTTAATTTCTACAGTAACGGTTAGTGACACAAATCCTGCGCTAATTTTGCAAATTTGAACAGTAATGATTATTGATAAAAAAACATACATTTTTGGTTCTAATTGACACAATGACTGTTAGATGACATTTGGGCCTGCACTTTTTTTAGCTCTTAGCCCAACACGTTTTTTCTCCAGACTGTACTGCAAGAACATTTTTTTCTGTCCATCAATTAACTACAACATTTTTAAGTGTGAATTGGGCCTAAATGAGTTTTGTAACTTGACCCAACAGATCTTTTTTTGCTTTCAAAAAACTCTTAATAAAATAAAGTTTAATAACAAAGTATTTTTATAATTTTTATAAAAAATCTTATTTCAGTAAACTTACTATAATATCAGAAAATGTTCTCTCTTTTTTTTAAACTAATTTTCTCTAAAACAAAAAGCAAATGGGCTAAATTTAAAAGAACTGTAATGGGCTTGTTATTCGTAATTGTATCCCTCATTCGCTTGATAACGACAACAACTTCAGATAGCCTTAATTGAAATTCCACACCCTTGTTTGGATAACAAAATAGAAATGGGCCAACTAAAGAACTTTAATGGGCTCAGTTATTTTGAAATCGCACCCCTTTTTTACTAACAATAATAATCCCTAAACGGGTTCTACTATAAATACTTAATTATTATTCTCTTGAACTAATCTTCAATTTTCAAATCGCATGGGCCATTGGCCAACATGCTTCGCGAATGGGTTTGTGAGTCTTTCTGATTTAGAAAGCCCCACTCTCCTGAATTAGAATACACCCCCTGGTTGACTTAAATTTTAAGAATGGGCCATCAGATATTACCGTACCATCCTTGATTAAACGTTTCTTTATTATTTTAATCTCGAAAAATAAAATTATCGAGGTAGGACAAATTTGGGGTACGACAAGATGTTTACTCCAATGGATGGTATTCTCGTCATTATGGGAGATAGTTCGTTGTTGAGATTCATTTTTCTCTAAAGAATTCATATGTTTCCATCATAAGTATTGATGCTAATCATTTGTTACCTACCCTAATATTGGTATTTACCGGTATTATCTTACCATTTCTTTTCCCTATGAGTCAACTTTACTTCTTTTTTTATATTCTCAGTGAGTGGATAGTTCACAGTTATCTATCGATCATTATCATCCTTTACTTTGCTCCTCAATATTTGAGTTGATGTTGCTTTATCTACTCTCTGGGCTTTACCCCAATAGAATCGAGTCTTTTGTTCACTAGTGATTTATTTTCCTGGTCGGATTTTCTTTGATTCTTTATTTCCTTCTTCCCCAGTGGTGTTCTATGTCACCTTTGGAGTCATTCATTTGCATTTATAATCATAAACATTGCATGGAATCTTAGGGCCAAAAATAGGGCTTGTTTTATATTTAAGTATCTTCAATCACGTTGACACGAATATTTTAACCTTCGTATCTCCAGATAAAAGAGACTTAAATAAGGGCAGTTGTTGTACCCCAATTTTCCCCCCTAAGATCCCTTTATCATCTCATACCAACTCAATCATATCAAGATCACACTTCAGTTTGATTCTTTTCCCTATCTCTAGGTTTGCTCATGAGGGATCACCAAGCACTTTAATTTTTATATTTTGGTCATACTTGTCTTGTGTTGATTAACTCTTAACTAACAAATACAATGAATGTTTGCTCTAAATGATGATGCTATATGTGATGGCACAACACATTTCATCAAGTTGATTCATAGGTTCATGAGTTTATTTCCATGCCTTCTTCAATAAAGCTTCATTGAAATTAAAGCTTCATCATTGAGAGTGCTTTAAATTAATATCATGACAAGTTCTACTATGATTCATCATGCCTCAATTTGTCAAAGGAAGTCAAAAGATACAAGAATCAATTGGAGAAGTTTGACCTAATGGGACAAGTTCTTGATTCCTTGATCACAAGTGCATCACTCTCTTAATTCTTAATATTTGGAAGTGGTTATTATTTCTATGATTTATTATTATCATCCACAAAACTTTTATTCACAAGGAAAAATTGATTGTGCAAGAAAGATTTTCAAAATTGAAAGGGGTTTCCAAGTCAATTTGGTGCTTTAGGAGCTAGGGTTTTGAACTTCTAAAGGATATATCTTGTTCATATTTTGAGATTTTTTAGTGATTCCAAAGATATGCTTCTCTTTAAAGGTTTATCAACCAATCATTTCAAAAGTTTCAAGAAATTTTTTTGTGGAAGATTCCTAATGATTGGGAAAGATTACAAGTCCTCTAGATAGGCCATCAAATTCCATTATGTGACTTCAAAGGAGCATAACATGGTCATTTTTTATCATCTTGATCTCATTCTTTTCTAAAATGATATTAAGGGTGTTAACTTCAACTCTCTTTTGGGTTCAAATCTTTAAAATGGTTGGAAGATACATTTCGAGATCAAAAGATTATAGGTCACCTCATGGATTTTCACCAATTTCACAAGGCCATAACTTTTTCAATACTTGGTATTTTTGAGTGATTCAAGTTTCACAATGATCTTTGGGAAGTCTACTTCATGAAAGAATAATTTTTCATAGAAAGATTTTGGAGGAAGGCCTTTTTTGGAATCAAAACATTATAGGTCGCTTTTGAAGAAGAAACTTGAAATTTTTCTAAGTATAAAAGTCAACATCTTTTTCTCAACTTTGACTCATCACAAATTTTAGCTCAAGCATCCAAATGAAACATTTCTTGGCACATTGTAAAGAGTGTTACACCATCTTTAAAATGAATCAAGAATCATGCCATAAAGCTTCCTACATTATGCACACCATGGATTCAAAGTTGGTATCTTGAAACTGAAGTTTTCTCCAAAGTCAGAATTTGAAATCCATAATGTGGCTTCTAAACACCAAATTAGCTCGCGTTTTTTATCTAAACATGTTTAACCAACTTGCCAAAGTGGATTAGAGCCTTGAATCGCAAGGTTTGAGTGAGTTTTGATGCACATGGAGTCACATGTTTCTCATGTTTACGACCTCTCACGATTTCCCTCCAAACTCCACTAATTCTTCCAATTCTCATTTCCATTCACTTCCTTATAAATAGATGACCACATTGCACTCATTTACGCAAGCTTTGAGAGCCAAACACACCCTGCCAAAGTTCATTTGAAACTCGGAAATTTTAAATTCCATTTCACAATTGCAAGCTCTCTTCACAATTTCTTTACATATTCACCATCCTCCATAAACATACAAACTCTCGAATACTTAAACCAAGCAAATCGAGCCATATTCCGAGTTTCAGAAGTTCACTTTTAGAGCTATTTTCGTGAGCTTCGTTCAGGTAGTTTTCTGAACCAAATCGTTCTAAATAAAAGCCTAATCTACTCTACTCTTCCTTCTGATTCTTGTGCTTCTTACAATTTTTAAAATCATTGAGAATTGAGTTAGAAATCTCAACCTAAAGTGCTCGCTATTATTTTTGTTTTCTGCACCTTTCTCTTTTCTCAATTTATATAAATTTTTCGCCAGGGTAAGGTTAGGATCATATTGAAGAGACGAATCCAATGATACTAGTTCGAGCTTCTAACAATTCTATTTGAAGAATCTCAGAAAATCCCACATGCATGGTGTCTGGAGGTTAAAGACGGCCTATATGTCATTCTTCAACCAATGAACGTTGGACATTTATTTTGTTTTCATTGGTTGTTATTTTTTTGATTCAGCGTGTTTTAGATGAGGGTCCATGATACGCATAGCGCGTCAGATCCTTTAGATCTGTTTACTAACGTGTTTTGACTTTTATCCAACGTAACACATTTTTTCTTTTTATTTTATTAAAATCTGATTTAAAAAATGATTTGGTGTAATTTCCAATAGTGACCATATCATGCACATTGTGTCAGATCCCTTCGATCTGCTTACTAACACGTTTTGACAATGATCTGATGGTGCATGTTTTTTTTGCTCTATTTTTATTTTCTGATTTTTATATTTATTTGTTTTAAACTTCAAAAACCCATAAAAAATTCATTTCTGGTCCAAAAATTATAAAAAAATTCATAAAAAAATTTAGGAATATTAGCTTTATTATTTTTAATTTTTCACAATTTTATTTTCATATTTGATATTTTTTATGATTTTTCACGTTCTTTTGATTGTTTTAATTATTTAAAATCACTTTCTAATTGTTAAAAATTCTGAAAAAATTATGGAAAGGTCCTTTGGTCTTTTGGAAATTTTTGATGACTTTGTTTTATTTTTATTTCTGATTTTACTATTTTTGGCTTGTTTTACTTATTTATTTTATTTCTAAAAATAGTTTTTGACTTTAAAAAATTTTGGAAATTTTTGTTAACTATTACTGAAACATGTTTGACCTCTGACTATTTTTAGGATTTTTTATTTGGTATTTTAATATACTTTGTGTATTTTACCAATTATTTTCCTTTTATATTAACAATTTAAATATTGTTTTATTAAATATTATTTTATTATTTATTTATTTGGTTCTGATTTGGATTTCATTTGATGACAAATTCCTCAACCTTATTGGATCTTGGGTGTTGATAGGTTGAAAAACCAAATCCACCAAAAGAGATGAATGATGTGGATGATATTGGAAACCCTAATCTCATACAATGCATCCCCTCCTTCTTCATCTTATCCATTTCTTACTTGTACTAAATGTTGTTAGAGGATATTCTACATATCATTTCTCTAAACATATGGTACATAGATTTCTATTGACCGACCTCAAAATAGGTGCGACTTCTAGATAAGTCCACTTACGATTGCTTTACATAGCGTTAAATTTTGTCTCGATTCGAGAAATGATCATTTGTGGCCCAAACCTATATTTTTAAGCCCAAGTATGTTTAATTTGAAACCTTTGATCTAATAAACTTGAGGTTCATTATTAGGAGGCTTTGGTCTTATCAATCCTCTAATGAACTTTCATAAAATTTGGTCTAAGTGAATCATTTAAACATCGTTGATCATTTGTTGTTGCCTCGAGAATTTGAAATGAATGATATACTTGACAAAAAGCAAATGAAACTTGTTGTTGAGAGGCTTTGATTTTATCAATCCTCTAATGAGTTTTCAAATGCAAGATTCAAGATGGTCATTCAACTAACCTCTAATTTCTAACCCATTAACAATTGACTTTTATTTTTATGCTTTTACTTTACGCCTTTACTTTTACACACCATTTATTTTAGCATATACATTTCATGGTGCTTTCATCTTTGCTCACTTGAGCATTTATCTTTATGTCATTTTTATTTTGCTCACTTGAGCTTTCATTTTCTTTTTGATGATACCTAATAATCAACTTGAGTAATACAAAACTTTAAGGTTACTTGGAATGTTTGGTTACTATCCTTGGCATGATGGAGTTATGGACTTCTTGGACTTAGGATTAGAAACCTTGACTACCCTTGAGACCTTGGTGACTTCTGTTGTTATTTTGTCTAGAGTTCTTGGGGCTTACCCCAAGACATTGGGTTATTTTTCTTTGTGTGCAGGTTATTCTGATTATATGCTTTATTGGGAATTCATTTGTATACAACCGTTACTCTGCCCAATTTTTGTGAAGACATAATGCATTTGAAGTTTGGTATTCTTAAGAGGTTTATTATCTTTGCTTGTTTGGTTTAAATCTAAAGGACGAGAATTTTACATTGACTCATTGTGTCAAGTGTTGGCTTCTTGTTGGTTAGATGATTCTTTTCCCTAGATTTTACCTTATGCTTTAGGAGAGTCCTTTCATCTCCTCCCATCTTATTTAATTTCAAAAATCTTCTCCCTCCTTTTCAAAACTATTCTTGTTTTCTAAACTTGAATCGCTTTCACAATAAACTTAGACTTAGGTCCATGCATTTTCAAAAAAAAATTCTTAATAAAATTTTAACCAACTTAATCATACATTGACATTTTTGTGAGAAGACTAAGAGTCATTCAATCTCATTTAAACCATTTTTTCCATTTTGGCTTTTAACTAAAATTTTCTCAAAAGATTAGACTCTTGTCAATCCTTGTAGTGATGCGAGTTACTATACTTCTATGATATATAGTGCAGTGAGATATCTTCCACTTGGGTGTTAAGTTAGGCTTTGTTGATTTTTAAATCCAATCCATATCCTCCACTTTGAGATGACACAAATTATCCTTCCTCATAATCATGGGTAGTAAGGATGTTCTTCCACTCGGATACGACGATGATGTCTTGTCTCTTAAAATTAACCAACACATTTGTGTTTTAAAATTTTTTCAAGGTGAACTATGAGTACCATGATCCCCTATTGCACGGAAGATGGTACGTAGGCACTAAAGGTTCGCAACTGTGGCGGGTGCAAAATTGTAAAATATACTTCCTTTCTCATCTCCACCATCTATTTTTTATACAACATTTATAGCCAAAATACAAAAAATTTCAAAGAGGTTTCTGTGGACTACCATAGATGTTTAGGATGATAATACCTTCCCTTTGAATAACTAATCCCCGTACTTAGATTCTCTCCCCCTCTTTTTTGGGTTATTCGCTCTTTTCCCATTCCACTTGAAACAATAAAGCGCGGTGGCGATTTTTATTTGATATGTGTGAGTCAAGTTAATCCAATGGCTTAGTCTCAACATTTCTACCTCTACACTCATATGTATCAAGGTATCCTCATACCAAGTTTCAAGCCTTTCAGCACAAGTTTGCTCAGTCATTTGCTCAAATGATTAAAAATCAACTATATTGGACAAAAAGTCAACTTTGGCTAATTTACAGTCAAACTTCAAGATTTTTTGTCAACATCAATATTTTGAAGTCACATTCATCATTTGATCAAGGGTTTATCATGATTCATCAAGAAAACTCAAGATTCATCAGAAGTCAAAAGTTACTAAGTTAGGGTTTTCTTAAGGAGAAGTCAACTGAACTTTGACCAAGCATAACTTTCACATACTTCATCATAAATTCCTCAAAAAAAGTCAATATTGAAGGAAATTCAATTCTGTACAACTTTGTCTCTCTAAGCTCAAGGCCAAAAAGGCTTCATTTGAGATATATGGGCCAAAACATTAATGGTCATTTTAAAAGTCAACAAAAAGACCTCTTTTGTCAAAGTAATTTACATCAAGTTAAAGGCTTCAAATGAAAAAATGACCAACATGAGAGTTGAAGGAGACAACTTGACGTTTCCAAAAAGTAACAGATCATCTTCATATGACAAAAATAAGAGATTTATGATTGGTGCAAGTTAAGAAATTTTGAGAAAATGCATGAAACCTAAATTGAGCAAACTTGAATTTTTGGGCTAATGGGCCTAAGTTTTCAAGTTCAAACGTGTTCATGACCTCATATTAGACCTCTAAATCCATTCAAATATTTTTTATGATTTTTATTTCTTTTATTTGGATTTTATTGATTTAAATGCAAATTAAATCAAATAAAATACAAGACTAATGGATCAAGGCGTGTAGGCTTTTGTTCTGATCATGTTGGAGGCCCAAAAATCTACCTTGAAGCTCAAGAAAATGTGTGGCTTATGATTGAAACAAATCTTCATGGTTTTGGAAGATTTGAACTTATTTTCAACAAAATCAAAGATATGATTTCATGAGATGTCCAAGCCCAAATGTTGACCTAATCTTTTCTCCTATATATACTCAACACATTCAGACCAAGAGGACACGAAACATTGCCCCAAGAACACAGCCTAAAATCTCAAACTTTTTCAAGAACTAGGGCAAATTAAAACCCTTATTTCTAGTCACTTTCAATCCATTCCAAGCATTCTATAGTGTTCCAGAAGTTCCCATGAGTTCATGCCAACCATCGTTGAAGCTTGAAGCACGTTAAAACAGCATACCCCAACATCGTCGATTTGGTAAAATTCTTGGATTTCAATTTTTTAATACACGCGTTGAATATATATATATATATATATATATATATATATATATATATATATATATATATATATATATATATATATATATATATATATATATATATATATATATATATATATATATATATATATATATATATATATATATATATATATATATATATATATATATATATATATATATATATATATATATATATATATATATATATATATATATATATATATATTTCTGATGATATTTAGAACATGTTTGAATAAGAAAACGCAAGCTCTGACGCGTGGAATACGAGATGCCATTGTTAATTTAGAACATGTTTGAATAAGAAAACGCAAGCTCTGACGCGTGGAATACGAGATGCCATTGTTAGGGCATAAAATTATGTTTGTTTCGTATCTTGTGTTACAAGCATTTTCAAGACAAACTAACACCACCATTGGATTTAGGAGGTCCAAATTAGTGGGACACGACCCTTCTTGATCTTTAAATATTTCTATTTTTGCAGGTTGAAATTTGGATCCACCGGAGAAGACGACCAGATCTAGGGCTCTGGTTCTTCTCTGATATAGCTTTTATTATATATTTATTTGTTTGTATTTTAATAACAAAAGGACATCATAGCGCAAATGTTTAGAGATGGAGGTCGTAACATAAGAGGCATGGGTGATCCCTATGTTTTGTAATTATTTCGTTTCTTTTCCAAACTAATGTGCAGGTTCATCATACATTGATTCATTCCCACTCTACATCACAAACGAGCGCATGACCTAGTTGTAAAGGGAGCATTCTGTGAGGCCAAGGGCATGGGTTCAACACCCACCCCATGCATTCTTTTGTTTTCTTATTTTTCTAACCCTTAGTTTCTTTTCCATTTTCTTAATTAATTCTTTTCAATTAACCATTAACAAACCCTAATGTTTCTTAACACTTTAACAAATTAGAGTTAGGATTTTTAATTAGTAATTACATTTTTTTGATTTATTTTATTTACTAATTAATTAATTAATTAACTTTTTCTTAGTATTAAAATTAATTAGAAACAATTAGGTTTTAACTATTTATTAACACATTAATTATTTTCTACAAAAAACACCAAAAACATTAACATTTAGAACTTTAGGTCTTTAAACATTTTTCTAAAAATTTTCTTATTTCTTCTTGCTATTTAATTTTCTTAGACAAAATTGTATAGGTTGCACTATCAATGTAATAGCGTAGATTTATATTTCCTTGCGTTTTCCTATTATGTATCTGCTCCAAGGATGTAATAGTGTAGGTTTACTTTCCCACATTTTCTATACTTATGTATCTCTCCCAAAACCATGTAATAGTGTAGGATTTTATATTCCATACTTTAACTTTATGTATATATTTAACTGCTAGTAACTAGGGTTTGTATGGAAAGACTAAAAGCAAAACATAGAAAGCCCTAATTGTCAAGACTAAATAACTGAAAACAAACACTCTTCACACTTGCACCTCTAGCGTAACCTCTCTTGTTGCCTTACGAATATTGGTCATGTCCCTCGAAAGTGGGGATACTTTAGCAAAATACCCTCGATCAAATCATCATAGTCCCTTTCAAATAAAGATCATAGTACCTAAATGACCATCTGAGTTGCCTACAAAATGATGACAGTCGCTTCGATACAATTGCTAAAGTATCCTTACATGTTGCCTTCGATAACCATACAATGACCCTACACCTGTCCCTTCACATCCAATAGATGGGATTACCTACAAACTAATGGTATGGATAATACCATCTCTAACGAAGAAGGAAAGTAACAAGAAAGACCTTAGTGGGTAGGACTCCTAGTTTCTTGCTCATAAACTTTTTCATAAAACAGTACATTTTTACACATCAAACAAATATTTTCAAGAAACACTTTGTATACATTCTTGAGGACTGATACAAGAATCGTTACAAAGTTATCCTTACATTGGTATTTCAGAATATTTTCAAACAAATCACACATGCACAAAGCAATTTTTCCAAAATGAGCTAAGAAATTAAGAGCCCGTAGATAACTACGGATGAAAAAGGTGCTAACACCTTCCTTTTTCATAACCTACCCCCCAAACTCAAAATCTATCAAAGGTTTTTCCTTTTCTTTTCACCTTTCTTAAATATTTTATAAAATAAAAGTCGGTGGCAACTCTTGCTATCCGCACATTTGGATAAAATCAAATAAGTCAGTTCTTCCACCGTATTACACCACCATAGGTTTAATTTAGGGAAGTTTTAACTTTTTTATAATTAAAACTAATTAGCAAATTAGGTTAGATTATTGATTTAATTCTTTTTTTTTCAAATAAACAAAATACAAAAAATAGGTTAATTTAATTATTTTCTTAATTAAAATTAATTAGTAGTTAGGTTCCTTTTTTCTAATTCAATTAAGCCTTATTTTCTCAAATAACAAAAACGACAAAAAAATTATTATTTTTCTTTAAAATTACAATTAGGTTTAGTCAAGGGTAAAAATACTAATCACCTCTCATTTAATTCAACGCGCGTTTAATATTTTTACAATATTGATGTAACTGTTCATGGTTTGTAATAATTTAATCTAGGACTTTCTTTTATTTATCGTTTTTTGCGGGTCTTTTGGCTATGTAATTAATCCCCTCCCCGAAGCCTTGTAATAGCGTAGGTTTACTTTCTCGCATTTTAATTCTCGCAAATATCTAAATGTCTAGATGCATGTTAATAGGATTGTATGACAAGAATGCATGATAAATTAATACAGTTCGAAAAACCTAACGTGCAAAGATAAATAACTGAAACTAATCACTCGCACATATCACTCTTAGGGTATACTCTTACTTCGGTTGCCTTCGGTAAACGATCATTAAGTATAGGGTGTCTTAGTGGTTACCCTCCTGTCTAACAAAGATCAAATGTCCTGTTTGAATGTTGCCTCGGAAACGTTGCCTCGGAAATGTTGCCTCGAATATGATCTTAAGACTCTAGGGTAATTACTAAGGTATCCTAACATTGCTTTAGTGATCGTACGTCCCTTTCGAATTGACCCTTACAAACTCCAACAACCGTGCTACCTATTCCTCAATAGTAGGATAGCGTTGTCTAAAGGAACGAGAATAGAAACGATCTTTTTTCGAGTAGGTAGACGCTGGTAGGTACTTGCTCAAAACAAACTGTTTTCACACTTACACTTTTCAAACAAACTTTCAAAACAACTTCGTCACACTTCTGAGGACTGATACAAGGGTTATCATGAAGTCAAACTTTTCAAAAAAAAAGCACATACACAAGCAATTTTAAAAGATGAGCAAGTGCCTAAGAGCCCATGGAAAACCATGGATAGAAAGGGTGCTAACACCTTCCCTTTCTATAATCTACCCCCCGTACTCAAAATCTCGAAAAAGGATTTTTTCTGTACTTTTTTCCTTTCCGATTGGATGAAATAAAAGTTGGTGGCGACTCTTGCTTACCGCGACATTTTGCGAACAAAAAAACGCAAAACGCAAACCAGCATTTTAAAATAGTCGGTTCTGCCACCATATCACAGAACTGACGACTCTACTGGGGAATGATAAGTGGGGTATACCTTAGGATCTAGTTCATCATAATTACTTCTCTTGATTGCTTTGTTTGCTTTACTTTTAAGGATTTTGTTTGGGAGTTACTATAGATCCTAACCCGGATCTGGGGACACCTTTTAGGTAAGTAGAAATAGACTGTGAGGGAAATGTATAGTGTAGACCGATACGGTTGAAGCAGTAGCTACGTTGATGTGGCACATTGGTTGGTACCGGTATCCCTTGTGGAGGAACGAGGAGAATACGGGGCCGCCATGTGATGTCATTAAGCATCAACTGACCTTAGAACCTTTAATCGACCAACTTAGCCATTAGAAAGTAGTGAGATAGCCGGCCTCGGTGTAAAGCTGGGAACTGGTTGATACTCGACGCTAAACTCATTGAGACCATAATCTCGAGATAGTTCCGGCTGCAAGAAAAGATTGTGTGAGCTGAAACCATGACCGATGGAGGATGGTCAGTGATATTGAGATCCTCTAGAACCCGGTTACTTTTTCTAGGACAGGTTGAAACCAACTTAACTTCAAGAGGGTACTACTTTTGACCTCATGCAAGCCTTAAACCTGAGGGCTTTGTGTGATTTGAATGTGTTTGCAATATCCGTGTTTGCTATACCTGTGGTTTACCATAACATCATGCATCATGACATAGCATTCATACTTCATTATGCTAACCATTTCAAAGACCAAGGGAATTTATCTTTGTTCTGTTTTGCAGATTATGGCTTCCGTGCGCAGAAATACCATCTGAGTCAACTTTGTGCAAATACTTGCCCAACTTAAAGAGTTAGCCTCAAGAGTTTCTAAGACTTCTATGTTCATTAAGAGACATGGTCAGCTTCTCAACCTGGTCACTTCAAATATTCATGAGCAGATGATGAGTGTACTTTTCCAGTTCTTCGATCCTGTGCATCATTGCTTCACCTTTCCAGATTACCAGTTGGTTCCCACCTTGGAAGAGTTCTCTAACCTATTAGGCATATCCATTCTTGAACAGGAACCCTTCACAGGTATGGAAGAAGTTCCGAGACCAGAAGACATTGCCTTAGCTCTGCATTTGAAACGGGCTGATGTAGTATCCAATTAGGAAACACGGAGCGGGGTCAGAGGTTTTCTAGCCAAATTTATGATAGACCAGGCTCATCTATTCTGGGATAATTTGGATTTTCAGGCATTTGAAGATATGTTGGCTCTCCTTATCTATGGGTTGGTTCTCTTCCCGAATCCGGATTCCTTTGTAGATGTGAATGCTATCAAGATTTTCCTTTCTTGCAATCCTGTGCGTCCCCTGCTGGGTGATATCTTGCATGCCCTCTACACTCGTACCGTGAGAAGAAGATGGACTCTTATGTGTTGCATGTCGCTGCTGTCGAGGTGGTTTATTTCTCACCTTCCTAAGTTTGTGCTGAAGAACGAAGAAGGTTTGGGTTAGTCCTACAGGATAATGTCACTTGCCCGTATAGATATTCTTTGGAGTTACCGGGCTATGAAAGACACTGTTGTTATTGACCGTTGTGGGCGATACCCTAATGTCCCATTACTTGGAATCAGAGGGGGTATAACTTACAATCCTTGTTTAGCTTTGCAATAGTTTGGTCGTGCTCGGAGAGATGGTCCCCATGAGCTACTTCTTGAGGACATTGTATTTGACTACAAGGAGGACGTTAAGGAGAACCGCCGGAGGTTTAGACGAGCTTGGGGCATAGTGAAAAGATCTGACCCCCAAGAGTTGGGACCAAAGACTTCCCTTCCTATGCAGCCTTACCTCCAATGGGTCCGAGCTCGTGCCCAGAAGCTTGGGATTCCCTATGAAGCTGTATTGCCAGTGATTGTAGAGCCCACCAATGAAGAGGGCATTCCTTATACGGTTCTCAATCCTTACATGCCCACCGATCCTGGGGAGTTGCAGAGGTCTTGGATTCAGCTGAAGAATGAGAGGGATACTTACCGGGAAAAGTATCATGAGCAAGAAAGGAAGATCTTGAAGCTCACCGGGCAGCTCGAGGAGGAAAGAGTGATCAATGACTACATCGGCACAATGAGGAAGCGTCCATGGGACTTTTGATTTTGCTTTTTCTAGTTTTTAGAGTTTGTTTTATTTACTTCTTTGCAACGCCTTAAAGGCATTGTTGAACCTTTCAAAGTTAATCTAATAAAGTTTGTTTATTTTTGGTTTGCAAATTTAAATCTCCCAAAGTCTTTGAAATCATTAAATACGCATCCCATTATCATGCACACCATTACAGGTACCATTACAGGTTTCTCATCTTCTTCAATCTTTATTTCAGCAGAAATGTCTTCCGATCAAGCTATCAAAGGTCTTCAGGCACAGAACGCCCAATTCCAACAGATGTTCTTAAGTATGGCTAAAGGGAAAGAGGATCTGAAGACCCTTATTCTGAAAGAGAAGAAGAAGAAGAAGAAGGTTGGTATTCTGAACATGGGTAGAAGATTCGGAGAAAGGTTGAGACAACCAGCTGATCTTACCTCCTCATCCAAAGACGGGGAGAACCAAGAAAGGGTAAAGGACCCTAGTCCAGTAGTTTCTGATAACGATACAGATTATAACGACGAGCAATATCCTCCTACTGAGGACAAATACAAAGCAGCTAGAAGACCTTCTGAGTGCTATGGAGATTCAGAAGATCCCTGGTTTGAATTTCGGAGAACTAGGACTAGTATCGGGAGTGGTGATCCCTCATAAGTTCAAAGCTTCGGCTTTCACCAAGTACGATGGAGTATCTTATCCAAAACTCCATCTCCGCTCATATGTCAGAAAAATCCAACCCCACACTGCTGATAGAAATTTGTGGGTACATTTCTTTCAAGATAGTCTGTCAGGGACTCAGCTTGAATGGTTTTATCAGTTGGAAGGAGCCAGTGTCTGAAATTGGGAAGACCTTGTTGCTGCTTTTTATAGACAGTACCAGTATAACGCCGACCTTGCTCCCACTCGTACTCAGCTCCAAGATATGTCCATGGGTGCAGGTGAAGGTTTTAAGGATTATGCTCAGAAATGGAGAGACTTGGTTGGAAGAGTCCAACCCCCTTTGTCTGATAGGGAGTTGGTTGACATGTTTCTAGGGACGCTATCTGGTCCGTTTTTCAATCATCTGATCGGCAGTTCGTTGTCTGGGTTTACTGAGTTGATTTTGACTGGAGAGAGAGTAGAAGTTGGCATTCAAAGTGGTAAAATACAGAAGGATGCTTCATCAAGTGCAATAAAGAATCCTTTCACCGGTGAGAAGGAAGCTAGTGCAGTCTACGGCCCAAGGGGCCAAAGCAGACCTGAACACCGTCAAGCAGTAAATGCTGTAGTGATACCAAGACCCACGGTTGCTCCACAACGCAACAGTCAGCAAAGGGTGGAAAGACCACAACGGCAGTTTACCCGCATCAACATGAATTTAGCTGAAGTTCTGCCTCATCTATTAAAATCCAACTTGGAAACCTTTAAAGAGGCTCCCAAGAATCTAAACACTACTTCTCCCAGATACAACCCCAACGCGCGGTGCGCCTACCATTCAGAAAGCCCAGGCCATGATACAAACGATTTCCGGGCTCTGAGGAATAAAGTGCAAGATTTTCTGGAGGCTAAAGAGATTGAATTTGATGCTCCGGAAAAGCCAAACATTATAACTGCTCCTATGCCCAAACATGGTCGTGGAGTCAATGTTATGGACACCGATTCGTCTATGACCTCTGTGGAAGAAATTTCTACTCCTTTGATGACAGTTAAGAATAATTTGTTGTTGGCCAGTTTGTTTCTGGGCTGTGGTGAAGGTTGTCGCATATGTTCAATTTTGCCTTTCGGTTGCTGTTTATTGAAGACAGGTGTCCAGCGCCTGATGGATAATAAAGAAATTTTGTTTGAGAAGACTATGATCCCGTATGAAGATGTTGCCATCCTAACCATTTCTGCCTACCCTTCCAAGGTTTCCTCGAGAAAACCTGTTAGGGTTACACCCGTTCCAAGAATTGCTCTATTAATAATCACCGCTCTGGGTCCCATCCCATATACCTCAAATAAGGGTATCCCATGGCACTATGATGCTGATGTATATTACCATGGTGTTAAACAAGATCTGAGGACTGAAGAAGCCGATATGGATATTAGTAATATTGTTGGGACAAGAAAGGTCACCAGAAGTGGAAAACTCTTTTCTCCCGAGATTTCCCCTCCAACTGTCCACAAACCTGTTGTCACTCTGTCTGCTAGTACATCAACTACTGTCCCAGTTTCTACTCCAGTTATCACCCCTGTCGCCGAGCCATCTGGGACTCAAGGCAAAGAAATCACAGGTGAGCCTGCCCGGACGGAGGCACCTAAAAATATCATTGTAGAAACCTCGAAACAAGAGATAGAGGAAATTTTGAAGATTATCAAGAAGAGCGACTACAATATGGTCGAGCAACTGGGACAGACCCCATCAAAAATCTCCATGTTATCCTTGTTGTTATGTTTTGAAGCCCATGCGAAGGATTTGATTGCGTTTCTCAAGACTGCTCATATGCTACAGGAAACTTTTGCAGATCAGTTCTAGGATTGTGTGGCTAGCCTAACTGCTGACAATGTGTTAGGATTTTCAGATGCATATCTGACTGCTAAGGGGAGAAATCATAATGATGCTCTGCATGTCTCGATCGAGTGCAGGGGCACCACTATGGCCCATGTGCTAGTAGATACTGGGTCCTCACTGAATGTTCTACCGAAGAAAGATTTAGAATGTCTGGATTGTGAAGGTTTGATTCTAAAGCCGAGTAATATTGTGGTAAGGGATTTTGATGGGTCAAAAAGAATGGTGCACGGGGAGGTGGACATCCCTGTCAAAGTTGGCTCTCAGACTTTTGCATCCACCTTCTACGTGATGGATATCATGCCATCATATTCTTGCTTGTTGGGTCGTCCTTGGATTCATAAGGCTGGGGCAGTTACATCCACCCTCCATCAAATGTTGAAATATCTGGTAAAGGGGAAGATTGTCACGGTTCGAGGCGAATAGGAGTATATGGTGAGTCACCTCAACTCCTTCCGCTACATAGAGATGGACGGGGAATTCATAGAAACGCCTTGTCAAAATTTCGAAGAGGTCCCTCAATTCTCGGCATCAACTGAAGTTGCTACCAACAAACCTCCATTGAAGATGGCTTCTCTTAAAGACTCCAGGGCTGTAATTGAAGAAGGTGGGTGTAGCAATTGGGGTCAGCTTTCTGACTTCACTCACAAAGCTGACAAATTTGGTTTGGGCTTTACTACAGGGACTCAAAGGGTTGTTAGGCCCGCATGGATTGGAAGACCTCCTCTACACATCAACAATCGGGGAGTTAATGCAATTGAACACAATAAAGAGGATTCAGACATCGACAGCTGGATCTACCCAACAACCAATGGTGGACTGAACAACTGGACGGCAAAGGACTTCATACCTGTTTCTTTTATTCCGCAGTAATTGACTTTTTGTTTTAAGATTTGTAATAAATAGTTTGAAACTTTACGGCCCGGTGCCTTGCCCGAGGCACCTTGGCTTTGCTTGTGAGGGCTTATTATTTGTCATTTCATATATCATTAATAAAACATTGGACGTTTCTTGCATTACAAATTTTGCGCTCCTTGTTTTTCTTTTCTGTCTCTCGCTTTATCAAAAACAACTATTCTCTTACACACACTCACGTATCATAATGCAGATCCATATCCACTATGGATCCCATTGATAACAACTTTACTACTGCCAATTATGACTTCAAAAATACGATCAACCAAGCCGAGGATGAAGGTGAGGATGGTTGTGAGGTGCCTGGAGAACTTGCTAGACTGTTACAGCAGGAAGAGAGGGCGATACAGCCTCATGAAGAGCCGGTTGAGTCAGTGAATTTGGGTACAAAGGAAGCCAGAAAAGAGGTCAAAATAGGTGCGAATCTGGAGTCTAGTGTCAAGCAACGGTTGATACAGATGCTATGCGACTATGTTGAGATCTTGGCGTGGTCCTACGAAGACATGCCTAGTTTGGACACTGATATTGTGGTTCACCGCCTGCCGACCAAAGAAGACTGTCCTCCGGTAAAGCAGAAAGTTCTTCGTATGCGCCCCGAAATGTTAGAGAAAATCAAAGCAGAGGTCATGAAACAGTTTGACACAGGGTTCTTAGCCGTCACTTCTTATTCGCAATGGGTTGCCAACGTTGTTCCAGTACCTAAGAAGCACGGTAAGGTACGGATGTGTGTGGACTATAGAGATTTGAACAGGGCAAGCCCCAAGGATGATTTCCCACTTCCTCACATCGATGTTTTAGTCGACAACACTGCACAACATAAAATCTTCTCCTTCATGGATGGTTTTTCTGGCAATAACCAGATCAAAATGGCTCCTGAAGACATGGAGAAGACAACCTTCGTTACATAGTGGGCACCTTCTGTTACAAGGTAATGCCTTTCGGGTTGTAGAACGTTGGGGCAACTTATCAGCGCGCCATGGTCGCTTTGTTCCATGACATGATTCACCATGAGATCGAGGTTTATGTTGATGACATGATAGCTAGGTCTCATACTGAGGAAGAGCACCTTGATCATCTCCAGAAACTATTTGACAGGTTGAAGACGTACAAGATGAGGTTAAATCCAAACAAGTGTACCTTCGGGGTCAGGTCTGGTAAGCTTCTGGGTTTTGTTGTGAGCGACAAAAGTATTCAGGTGGACCATGCAAAGGTAAAATCCATACAAGAGATGCCAGCTCCCCGCACAGAAAAAGAAGTTAGAGGTTTATTGGGACGTCTAAATTACATCTCCAGGTTCATTTCACATCTGACCGCTACTTGTGAGCCAATCTTCAAGCTTCTAAAGAAAGATCAAGTTGTAAAGTGGAATGACGAATGCCAGACTTCTTTCGAAAGATCCAAAGAATATCTTCAAGAACCTCCAATTTTTATGCTTCCAGTTGAAGGAAGACCTTTGATTTTATACTTGACAGTGCTGGACAATTCAATGGGGTGCGTGCTGGGGCAGCATGACGAGTCTGGCCGAAAAGAGCACGCTATTTACTACCTTAGCAAAAAGTTTACCGACTGTGAGACCCGATACTCATTGCTCGAGAAAACTTGTTGCACTTTGGCATGGGCTGCTCGTCGGCTGAGACAGTATATGCTGACTCACACTACCTTGTTGATATCAAAGATGGATCCAATCAAGTATATTTTCAAGAAGCCCGCTCTCTCTGGGAGGATAGCAAGATGGAAGATGATCCTAACTGAGTACGACATCTAATACCCAACCCAAAAATCAATCAAGGGGAGTGTGTTGGCGGATCATTTGGCACATCAGGTCGTGGATGATTATCAGTCCATGAAGTTCGAGTTCTCGGATGAGAATATCATGTTGGTAACCGACTGCGAAGAACCTGGACCGGATGAAGGACCTGAGGAAGGATCCCGATGGTCTATGTATTTTGATGGAGCATCAAACACTTTGGTAATGGCATTGGCGCTGTAATTATATCTCCTGAGGGCTGTCATATTCTGTTCACCGCACGATTATGTTTAACTGCACCAACAATATGGCGGAGTATAAAGCGTGTATCATGGGTCTTCGAGCTGCTATTGACCTGAGGACTAAGTTCTTAAGTGTATTAGGAGATTCAGCTCTGGTGATAAGTCAGATCAAAGGCGAGTGGGATATGAAGCACTCAAACCTTATTCCTTACAAAGAGTGTGTACTGACATTGCTCCCACACTTTGAGGAGGTAACCTTTGAACACTTCCCAAGGGAGGAGAATCAGCTAGCGGACGCGCTAGCTACTATGTCTTCTATGTTCAAAGTTAGGTGGGACAATGAAGCTCCCCAGATAACCATTGAGAGGTTGGATGAACCTGCACATTGCTGTGACATTGAGACTGAAGAGGTAACAATTAAACCCTGGTTTCACGAGGAAAATAAGTATCTTGAGGCTTAAGATTACCCCGAGGGGGCATTTGTTAATGATAAGAAGTTTATGAGAAGGTTCTCTGCGAAGTTCTTCATCAGCAATGGGATCCTCTATAAGCGTAACCATGATTCAACCCTACTGCGGTACATGGACAAGAGCGAGGCGGAAAGAATCATGGCAGAGTTACATGAAGGTACCTTCGGAACTCATTCCAATGGACATACCATGGCAAAGAAAATCCTACGGGCAGGATATTACTGGTCCACTACGGAAGCCAATTGTTATCAGCATTCTCGAACCTGTCATAAGTGCCAAGTCTATGCTGATAAGGTGCATGTACCTCTGGTTCCCCTGAATGTTTTGACAGCTCCTTGGCCTTTTGCAATGTGGGGCATCGACATGATTTACGAGATCAGACCCGCTGCTTCAAACAGGCGTCGCTTCATTCTGGTAGCAATTGATTATTTCACGAAGTGGGTTGAGGCAGCTTCATTTGCTATAGTAACCAAGAACGTCGTGGCGTGGTTTATCCGACACAATATGATCTGTTGATACGGTGTACCAGATAGGATTATTATTGATAATGGTATAAATCTCAATAACACAATGATCACCGAGCTCTACAAACAGTTCAAGATTCAGCATCATAACTCTTCTCCCTACCGGCCGAAGATGAATGGGGTTGTTGAAGCAGCTAACAAGAACATCAAGAAGATTGTGCAGAAAATAACGGTGACATATAAAGACTGGCATGATATGCTACCATTCGCTCTTCATGGGTACCGTACCTCATCACGGACGTCAACAGGGGAAACACTCTACTCTTTGGTGTATGGCATGGAGGCAGTCCTACCCATCGAAGTCTAGATACCCTCTCTCAGGATTATGAAGGATGCGAGTTTGAACGAATATGATTGGATCCAATCCCGACTTGTTCAGCTGAATCTAATCGATGAAAAGAGACTTACTGCTATCTATCATGGTCAGACGTATCAAAGACGAATGATCAAGGCTTTTAACAAGAAAGTTAGAATTCAAGAATATCAAGTCGGGGATCTAGTGATCAAACGCATCATACTGCCGCAAGGTGATCCCAAGGGCAAATGGACCCCCACGTACGAAGGGCCATTTGTGGTTAAGAATATTTTCTCGGGAGGAGCTATGATTCTAACCACCATGGATGGTGACGACCTTCCTCACCCCGTCAATGCAGACATAGTGAAAAGATACTACACATAATCAAAGACCCGCTAGGATGACTGGCCTAGGAAAAAATAAGGGCTTCCCGGCAAACCAAAATGGTTCGGGCAAAAGTAAGGGATGAAAATGAAAAAAAAACTGTACACCCGGCAAGTCAAAAACCTGAAAAGGCGACTTGGGAAAAAAAGGGTATCCCGGTGGTCCGAAAACTCGAAAGGGCGGTCTAGGCAAAAGTTAGGGATAGAAGCGTAACACTATGTCTCATTGGATCATCTTGCAACCAGACTTCGGTATCGACTATCAAGCTCAAACGGCACCAATCAATATGGTCCACCTTCGACCAAGTACCAAAGTGATGAGACGCTTGAAGATATAAAGGCAATAGCAGAGTTGGAATCCAATGGGATTATTTCACGTAGCTGTTTTTTCTTTCTTTTAAACAAATTGTAAATTCTATTTTTCGGCAGCGTTCTCTTACTAGGACGTCAGCCTCCTTGTACAAAATGCATATTACAGGCCAACTTCAAAAATCAATACAATTCATTTCCACAAGAAATTTCAACTTATTTTTTCTTTTTTCTGTTTTTTTTTGCAAGAACGTCCAATGATTTATTTTTGATATACGCATTTGAAAATAATTACTGCTCATAAATATTTACATAAAAAGCAAAAGACAACTACTCGTAATTCTAGGAACAGGGACAAATAAGAAGCGCCCAAACCCTACAGTTACTCTGCCCATCAGGTACAGGGATAGAGCCAGCTTGAGAACGTGAGTAATGGTACATACACTCCCCACAAAGTAAAAGGTATCCAAAGACAGTGGTGTTAGCTTTCCTGAACAGGGTACAACTCTACCCAGTCGAGGTTTACAATTGCGAGTGAGTCAGTAGATTTTTCCCTAAGCAGAGTTTATTTCTCTCACAAGCAGAAATTCAATCTCAAACAGAATTCATTATCACCAGCAACGGAAATTCATCCCCAGCTGATTTATTTCTCCAAGTCGGTAGATCTATCAACAAAATATCTCCTCTCCAACAGAGTTATTCCCCACAGAGCTATCCTCAGACAGGGTCTCCTCCAGCAGAATATCTACCAGCCAAGGGGCAAATCCCCAGCATAGTCATCTTTGTTCACAATCCCCAACAGAAGTAGAGGAATCATGTTTCTTTACACCAGTCAAGAACACCATTTCTCATACTCTCCAAACAGCAGTCGGGGATTTATTTTCCCGGACTCAGTTTATTACGTCAGCATTTCATGTTCATACATCATGACATATGCATACATCACATATAACATAGTCTCATTTATTTGGAGAACGTCATCATACAATGCATCTCATGCATCACACATAACTAACCCTGTATTTCTTTCAGGAAAGACAGTTATTATCAACAATTTCCAGCAGGTCCATGATCAACACTCGAAGCTAAACAAAGTAATCATCGGCGCGACAAGAATAACCTTACCCAGGTTCTCTCTGCAGTTTTACCCAAACTCATTCCGAAGCAGCCCTACTATCCCAGCTTTCATTTCAAAGTAACTCTACTATCCAGGTTCCTTCTCACAGCCCTACTATCCAGGCTTTCATATCGAAGTAACCCTACTATCCAGGTTCCTTCTCACAGCCATACTATCCAGGCTTTCATCTCAAAGTAACCCTACTATCCAGGTTCCTTCTCACAACCCTACTATCCAGGCTTTCATATTGAAGTAACCCTACTATCCAGGTTCCTTCTCATAACCCTACCATCCGGGTTCCTTCTCACAGCCCTACTATCCAGGCTTTCATCTCGAAGTAACCCTACTATCCAGGTTCTTTCTCACAGCCCTACTATCCAGGCTTTCATATCGAAGTAACCCTACTATCCAGGTTCCTTCTCACAGCCCTACTATCCAGGATTTCATATCGAAGTAACCCTACTATCCAGGTTCCTTCTCACAGCCCTACTATCCAGGCTTTCATCTCGAAGTAACCCTATTATCCAGGTTCCTTCTCATAGGCCTACTATCCAGGCTTTCATATCGAAGTAACCCTACTATCCCGGTTCCTTCTCACAACCCTACTATCCAGGCTTTCATCTCGAAGTAACCCTACTATTCAGGTTCCTTCTCACAGCCCTACTATCCAGGCTTTCATATCGAAGTAACCCTACTATCCAGGTTCCTTCTCACAGCCCTACTGTGATCGGTGGATCTGGAACTGACTGTTTAACGCTGGTTCGCGAAATTTCGCGGAAGCAAGAGTCGCCACCGTCTTTTATTTTCTCCAAATGGAAAGGACAAAAGCACAGAAAAATTCCTTAAAGAGATTGCTCTCGGTTCGGGAGGTAGGTTATAGAAAGGGAAGGTGTTAGCACCCTTTCTATCCATGGTTATCCATGGGCTCTTAGATACTTGCTCACTTGTGTTTTCAAAAATGGTTTGTTTGCTTTTCAACTGTGGGTTTAAAAAGTTTCTTTGAAAATTCCAGTTCGACTCTTGTATCGGTCCTCAAGAGTGTTTGAAAAATTGCTTTCGAAAGCTTTTTGAAAATGTGTTGGTGTGAGAAGTAATTTTGATTTGTTTTGAAATTAGAGCAAGTATCTACGAGAACCTACCTACCCTAAGGAATTCGTCTGTGTAAATGTCCTTTAAAGTAGTGACATCCCACCATTGAGAGGTAGGTAGCACCACCGTTGGAGGTGTTCGGGTCAATTCGAGGTTCGGGACATGGTGATCACCGGAGCAATAGGAAGACACCTTAGAAGCTACCCTCATGCCAGGTTCCCGGATCATGAGGACTTACTAAGACATCCTCTACTCGACGATCACCTTTCGAGGTAAGGCAACAGTGAGGCGTACCCTAGGGGTGGTGTGTGCGATTTGTGTGTCGTTTTCATTTGCATTTATCTTGTCATGTTATTGGTGTTCTACGCTTGTTTTTATTTTTGTCCATACATTCTTTCATGCCATTTGTTAACAGTTAAAAATATTGCGGGAAAGTAAAAATTCTAAGCTATTACAAAAGGCGCGGGTCCACATCGCCAAAATTTCTCGAACCCGATTTGACAGAAAATAAATAAATAAAGTAAATAAAGAATTAAAAGTGCAAGAAATTAATTACATGGCTTCGGGAGAGATACATAAATATTATAATAAAATAAATATGCGAATAAGAATTTAAATCGAAACGAGGGCGTTGGACCCTTTTTAATTAAATTAAATTAAACGATGAAATTAATTATTTAAAAAAAAGAAAAGGGATTGTTTTTGGTATTTTAGTGTTTTAGGATTTAATATGAAAAAGAATTAATTGAAATTAAATGCTAATCCTAATTCTATTTGTTTTTTAATTTATTAAGAAAAGAAGATTAAAACTTAATATTAACCCTAATTAATTTACATGCAAATTTAATTATAAAAATAAATATCTAATATTTAATTATTTAATTATTATGGGAGAAAAATAAAAAGGATGAAAATTATTAATTAAACCCTATTTCTACATTTTTTAGATTTTTATTATGAAAATATTAAATTAAACCCTAATTTAAAGCTAATTAATTTACATGCAAATTTATTTACAAGAAATATAAAAATAAAAAATATTTATTATTTTTTTCTTTTCTGATTTTTTTATGTTTTTGGTTTTTTATAAAAAATAATTAATTAAAAAGAACAATAATTAAAAGAAAGAAAGAAAAGAAAACAAAAAAAAGAAAGAATGTGAAAATGCAAACCTAGGGAGTTCAGACCCCAAATGGGAGGTTTTTTTTATGGTGATTCAGGCCCATTTAGAGGCCTTGTTGACCTTTCCATGACGCGTGTACACGCATTGACTAGGGTTTATGGTGTTCTCCAAATCTACGCCTTTGGATTGCTGAAGCTGGACGCGTGGATGGTTGGATTATGAAAGTACATCATGGACCACAACATTATACCTGCATGCGAATATTAATTGGAAAAAAATATATGGAAAGGGTGGGGACCTGGGATCGAACCCAGGTCCTGAATGTTACCAGCCTTACGCCTTGCCAATTGTTCCAGATGCGCGCTTTGTATATTAAAGAACAAACAAATATAATAAAATAAATATGCGTTAGTGCTGATTCTTCGCGCGAAAATTTAAACAGGCCAACCACCGTGCTCCACATCATCATCTTCTTCCTTATTGTTTTATTTTCCTGAAAAACATAAAACATTGGCAACGGTTTTCATGTGTTCTTTTAGGCCATCTATGGAAAAATAGCGAATAGCCCTATGATGCTCATAAATTGAGCGCGAGGGTAGCTTCTTCTTCGTCCAGACATGCTCGATTCAATGGTATAAGTCGCGTGTCCTAATTTTACCCTATTACAAAACTCCTAATTTGAAGCTTGCAAAACCCTAATATTCTCCCATGGCAGATCCTCACACGATGCACAAAAACACAATCAAACCATTGGGTTAGCATTAGAATCAAATAAAGAACATGAATCAAGCATTAAAAATCACAAAGAATGCATGAATTGAGATGCACGACTATGAATTTTTTTCTGTACAGGTGAGATGTTTCTCACGTTTCTGGGCACGAAAGCTTATGGTTTTTGATGTAGAATCTTCCTATGAAGCTTCAGCAAGCTAATGAAATAAAAATCGTGCCTTGAATCGCCCTAGAATTAGGTTTTCAGTTTGAGTTTTTTTGCAAAAATTTCAAGTTTGTGAATTGGTTTCTAGCGCAGCTCAATGGTCCATCTCATTAGGTTTTCATTCTATACTTATGCAAGAGTGAATTAGGTCAAGAAAAACAAACCAAATCATTTGCATTCATGGTTTTTGAAATTTGATTTTCAAAGATCTTTTTTCAATCTTTTTCCATGTGTTTTTGTACAAATCATGATCAATTCTCTCCAAATCTTTCCATATTTGATTATGCACGAATTATTGAGTAGATTTCATGCACAAAAAGATTTTAAAACTTAGGTTAAATATTTTTCATGTATTTAATTTGATTTAAATGAATTATTATTAATAAAAATTCAAATAAATAAATAAAAAATGAAGAAATACTTCCCTTTGGGCCAAGTGGTCGTGCACATGCCTTGGATAGTGAATTGTGGAAGAAAAATAGGCCCATTAGCAATTTTAGGTCATTTGAAGCAATGTTGACTTTTCAAAATATCCAAAAATTTCCCAACGTCCACAAGGCATATCTTGCTCAATTTTTAAGCTTTGCTCATGTTCTTGGACATTTTGGAAAGGTCTTTGAGTCCTCTAACCAATGTCTTTGGTCCCATGTCATTTTGATTTACCAATCTCAAGTTATGGCCTTTGACTTAAAGTCCCTTTTTGTTGACTTTTGAAAATGACCTATAATGTTGAAATTGATAACTTTTTGTGAGAGCATTTCATGGACTTTAAGTATGAAGATGAGTTGTAGGAAATGTCTTTCTCTTCAAAATGAGCTTTGGATGGAATTTTTCTGATAATCCATGTGAAAGTTATGACCTGGTCAATTTACAGTTGACTTTTTCAGCTGTCCAAATAAGGAAACTTTTGCATCTTGATGATTTTTGAGCCAAGCTTTGAGAATCATGATCAAGCATTGATCAAATGATGTTTGTGGCTTCAGAATGAGATGTTGACCAAAAATTTGAACTTTTGACTGCCAAATGACCATTTTGCCCCTACAGTTGACTGTAGTGCAATTAGGGTTTTGACTGTGCAATCTTGTGCTGAATGTCTTGAAACTTTGTATGAGGATGCTTGACCATATTTGTAGGCATGCGAGACTTGATTGGACCTTTGGAAACTTCATTTTCTTGATCAGAACAAAAACCCTAATTTTGACTGCTTAAGAGGCCCTTGAACTGTGCAACCCTTGGGGAATTTTGAAGCTTGACTTGGCAAATCTTTGAAGAATATGGGAGGGCAAATTTTGGGGTACAACAGTTGCCCCTGTTAAATCTTCTTAGACCTGAGGATGCAGATTGGCTGACGTGCCTTTCGTAATCTGAGGGTAGAAGATGATTGAACACTAGAGTGCCCAGAAATTTGCGCTCACATAGTAGCAGTGTGGTGATGGAATGGGCTTATAGATGCCATTTAGAGATTGATGGATAGGATGATGGGCTTATAGATGCCATCTGTATGTTGATCACGTAAAAGATTCCTTAGCGAGAACCTGCATACCTGCAAAAGAAAAAATGAGTACCTGACATGTTGCAGGAGCTGGTTTTTAGATGCTTTGTATAAATGTGTCCTGACTGATTACAGGAGCTGGATCTGGAGCTTCAAACGGCGATGGATGAACCAGAGATGGTTACTACCTCAGCATGAACGGTGAGAGAACCTTGGGTGACTTTAACTTCAACAACGCTCGTTGAGAAAATCTTGGTGGGGATTACCATCTTCGCAGTATCGGGAAGAGAACCATAGGTAATTATAACCTCAAAAGCGGACGTTTGAGAAAAACCTGGAATGGAATTATCATCTCCGCACCGGTGGGGAGAGAACCATAGGAGATCATAATCTCGAACGTCTGAGAAAAACCTAAAATGGAATTATCATCTCACGCACCGTCGGGGAGAGAACCATAGGAAATTATAATCTCGAACGTCTGAGAAAAACCTAAAATGGAATTATCATCTCACGCACCGTCGGGGAGAGAACCATAGGAAATTATAATCTCGAACGTCTGAGAAAAACCTAAAATGGAATTATCATCTCACGCACCGTCGGGGAGAGAACCAATAGGAAATCATAATCTCGAACGTCTGAGAAAAACCTAAAATGGAATTATCATCTCACGCACCGTCGGGGAGAGAACCATAGGAAATTATAATCTCGAACGTCTGAGAAAAACCTAAAATGGAATTATCATCTCACGCACCGTCGGGGAGAGAACCATAGGAAATTATAATCTCGAACGTCTGAGAAAAACCTAAAATGGAATTATCATCTCACGCACCGTCGGGGAGAGAACCATAGGAAATTATAATCTCGAACGTCTGAGAAAAACCTAAAATGGAATTATCATCTCACGCACCGTCGGGGAGAGAACCAATAGGAAATTATAATCTCGAACGTCTGAGAAAAACCTAATATGGAATTATCATCTCACGCACCGTCGGGGAGAGAACCATAGGAAATTATAATCTCGAACGTCTGAGAAAAACCTAAAATGGAATTATCATCTCACGCACCGTCGGGGAGAGAACCATAGGAAATTATAATCTCGAACGTCTGAGAAAAACCTAAAATGGAATTATCATCTCACGCACCGTCGAGGAGAGAACCAATAGGAAATTATAATCTCGAACGTCTGAGAAAAACCTAAAATGGAATTATCATCTCACGCACCGTCGGGGAGAGAACCATAGGAAATTATAATCTCGAACGTCTGAGAAAAACCTAAAATGGAATTATCATCTCATGCACCGTCGGGGAGAGAACCATAGGAAATTATAATCTCGAACGTCTGAGAAAAACCTAAAATGGAATTATCATCTCACGCACCGTCGGGGAGAGAACCATAGGAAATTATAATCTCGAACGTCTGAGAAAAACCTAAAATGGAATTATCATCTCACGCACCGTCGGGGAGAGAACCAATAGGAAATAATAATCTCGAACGTCTGAGAAAAACCTAAAATGGAATTATCATCTCACGCACCGTTGGGGAGAGAACCATAGGAAATTATAATCTCGAACGTCTGAGAAAAACCTAAAATGGAATTATCATCTCACGCACCGTCGGGGAGAGAACCATAGGAAATTATAATCTCGAACGTCTGAGAAAAACCTAAAATGGAATTATCATCTCACGCACCGTCGGGGAGAGAACCATAGGAAATTATAATCTCGAACGTCTGAGAAAAACCTAAAATGGAATTATCATCTCACGCACCGTCGGGGAGAGAACCATAGGAAATTATAATCTCGAACGTCTGAGAAAAACCTAAAATGGAATTATCATCTCACGCACCGTCGGGGAGAGAACCAATAGGAAATTATAATCTCGAACGTCTGAGAAAAACCTAAAATGGAATTATCATCTCACGCACCGTCGGGGAGAGAACCATAGGAAATTATAATCTCGAACGTCTGAGAAAAACCTAAAATGGAATTATCATCTCACGCACCGTCGGGGAGAGAACCATAGGAAATTATAATCTCGAACGTCTGAGAAAAACCTAAAATGGAATTATCATCTCACGCACCGTCGGGGAGAGAACCAATAGGAAATCATAATCTCGAACGTCTGAGAAAAACCTAAAATGGAATTATCATCTCACGCACTGTCGGGGAGAGAACCATAGGAAATTATAATCTCGAACGTCTGAGAAAAACCTAAAATGGAATTATCATCTCACGCACCGTCGGGGAGAGAACCATAGGAAATTATAATCTCGAACGTCTGAGAAAAACCTAAAATGGAATTATCATCTCACGCACCGTCGGGGAGAGAACCATAGGAAATTATAATCTCGAACGTCTGAGAAAAACCTAAAATGGAATTATCATCTCACGCACCGTCGGGGAGAGAACCAATAGGAAATTATAATCTCGAACGTCTGAGAAAAACCTAATATGGAATTATCATCTCACGCACCGTCGGGGAGAGAACCATAGGAAATTATAATCTCGAACGTCTGAGAAAAACCTAAAATGGAATTATCATCTCACGCACCGTCGGGGAGAGAACCATAGGAAATTATAATCTCGAACGTTTGAGAAAAACCTAAAATGGAATTATCATCTCACGCACCGTCGGGGAGAGAACCAATAGGAAATTATAATCTCGAACGTCTGAGAAAAACCTAAAATGGAATTATCATCTCACGCACCGTCGGGGAGAGAACCATAGGAAATTATAATCTCGAACGTCTGAGAAAAACCTAAAATGGAATTATCATCTCATGCACCGTCGGGGAGAGAACCATAGGAAATTATAATCTCGAACGTCTGAGAAAAACCTAAAATGGAATTATCATCTCACGCACCGTCGGGGAGAGAACCATAGGAAATTATAATCTCGAACGTCTGAGAAAAACCTAAAATGGAATTATCATCTCACGCACCGTCGGGGAGAGAACCAATAGGAAATAATAATCTCGAACGTCTGAGAAAAACCTAAAATGGAATTATCATCTCACGCACCGTTGGGGAGAGAACCATAGGAAATTATAATCTCGAACGTCTGAGAAAAACCTAAAATGGAATTATCATCTCACGCACCGTCGGGGAGAGAACCATAGGAAATTATAATCTCGAACGTCTGAGAAAAACCTAAAATGGAATTATCATCTCACGCACCGTCGGGGAGAGAACCATAGGAAATTATAATCTCGAACGTCTGAGAAAAACCTAAAATGGAATTATCATCTCACGCACCGTCGGGGAGAGAACCATAGGAAATTATAATCTCGAACGTCTGAGAAAAACCTAAAATGGAATTATCATCTCACGCACCGTCGGGGAGAGAACCAATAGGAAATTATAATCTCGAACGTCTGAGAAAAACCTAAAATGGAATTATCATCTCACGCACCGTCGGGGAGAGAACCATAGGAAATTATAATCTCGAACGTCTGAGAAAAACCTAAAATGGAATTATCATCTCACGCACCGTCGGGGAGAAAACCATAGGAAATTATAATCTCGAACGTCTGAGAAAAACCTAAAATGGAATTATCATCTCACGCACCGTCGGGGAGAGAACCAATAGGAAATTATAATCTCGAACGTCTGAGAAAAACCTAAAATGGAATTATCATCTCACGCACCATCGGGGAGAGAACCATAGGAAATTATAATCTCGAACGTCTGAGAAAAACCTAAAATGGAATTATCATCTCACGCACCGTCGGGGAGAGAACCATAGGAAATTATAATCTCAAAAGCGAACGTTTGAGAAAAGCCTAAAATGGAATTATCATCTCACGCACCGCCGGGGAGAGAACCAATAGGAAATTATAATCTCGAACGTCTGAGAAAAGCCTAAAATGGAATTATCATCTCACGCACCGTCGGGGAGAGAACCATAGGAAATTATAATCTCGAACGTCTGAGAAAAACCTAAAATGGAATTATCATCTCACGCACCGTCGGGGAGAGAACCATAGGAAATTATAATCTCGAACGTCTGAGAAAAACCTAAAATGGAATTATCATCTCATGCACCGTCGGGGAGAGAACCATAGGAAATTATAATCTCGAACGTCTGAGAAAAACCTAAAATGGAATTATCATCTCACGCACCTTCGGGGAGAGAACCATAGGAAATTATAATCTCGAACGTCTGAGAAAAACCTAAAATGGAATTATCATCTCACGCACCGTCGGGGAGAGAACCATAGGAAATTATAATCTCGAACGTCTGAGAAAAACCTAAAATGGAATTATCATCTCACGCACCGTCGGGGAGAGAACCAATAGGAAATTATAATCTCGAACGTCTGAGAAAAACCTAAAATGGAATTATCATCTCACGCACCGTCGGGGAGAGAACCATAGGAAATTATAATCTCGAACGTCTGAGAAAAACCTAAAATGGAATTATCATCTCACGCACCGTCGGGGAGAAAACCATAGGAAATTATAATCTCGAACGTCTGAGAAAAACCTAAAATGGAATTATCATCTCACGCACCGTCGGGGAGAGAACCAATAGGAAATTATAATCTCGAACGTCTGAGAAAAACCTAAAATGGAATTATCATCTCACGCACCGTCGGGGAGAGAACCATAGGAAATTATAATCTCGAACGTCTGAGAAAAACCTAAAATGGAATTATCATCTCACGCACCGTCGGGGAGAGAACCATAGGAAATTATAATCTCAAAAGCGAACGTTTGAGAAAAGCCTAAAATGGAATTATCATCTCACGCACCGTCGGGGAGAGAACCAATAGGAAATTATAATCTCGAACGTCTGAGAAAAACCTAAAATGGAATTATCATCTCACGCACCGTCGGGGAGAGAACCATAGGAAATTATAATCTCGAACGTCTGAGAAAAACCTAAAATGGAATTATCATCTCACGCACCGTCGGGGAGAGAACCATAGGAAATTATAATCTCGAACGTCTGAGAAAAACCTAAAATGGAATTATCATCTCACGCACCGTTGGGGAGAGAACCAATAGGAAATTATAATCTCGAACGTCTGAGAAAAACCTAAAATGGAATTATCATCTCACGCACCGTCGGGGAGAGAACCAATAGGAAATTATAATCTCGAACGTCTGAGAAAAACCTAATATGGAATTATCATCTCACGCACCGTCGGGGAGAGAACCATAGGAAATTATAATCTCGAACGTCTGAGAAAAACCTAAAATGGAATTATCATCTCACGCACCGTCGGGGAGAGAACCATAGGAAATTATAATCTCGAACGTCTGAGAAAAACCTAAAATGGAATTATCATCTCACGCACCGTCGGGGAGAGAACCAATAGGAAATTATAATCTCGAACGTCTGAGAAAAACCTAAAATGGAATTATCATCTCACGCACCGTCGAGGAGAGAACCATAGGAAATTATAATCTCGAACGTCTGAGAAAAACCTAAAATGGAATTATCATCTCATGCACCGTCGGGGAGAGAACCATAGGAAATTATAATCTCGAACGTCTGAGAAAAACCTAAAATGGAATTATCATCTCACGCACCGTCGGGGAGAGAACCATATGAAATTATAATCTCGAACGTCTGAGAAAAACCTAAAATGGAATTATCATCTCACGCACCGTCGGGGAGAGAACCAATAGGAAATAATAATCTCGAACGTCTGAGAAAAACCTAAAATGGAATTATCATCTCACGCACCGTTGGGGAGAGAACCATAGGAAATTATAATCTCGAACGTCTGAGAAAAACCTAAAATGGAATTATCATCTCACGCACCGTCGGGGAGAGAACCATAGGAAATTATAATCTCGAACGTCTGAGAAAAACCTAAAATGGAATTATCATCTCACGCACCGTCGGGGAGAGAACCATAGGAAATTATAATCTCGAACGTCTGAGAAAAACCTAAAATGGAATTATCATCTCACGCACCGTCGGGGAGAGAACCATAGGAAATTATAATCTCGAACGTCTGAGAAAAACCTAAAATGGAATTATCATCTCACGCACCGTCGGGGAGAGAACCAATAGGAAATTATAATCTCGAACGTCTGAGAAAAACCTAAAATGGAATTATCATCTCACGCACCGTCGGGGAGAGAACCATAGGAAATTATAATCTCGAACGTCTGAGAAAAACCTAAAATGGAATTATCATCTCACGCACCGTCGGGGAGAAAACCATAGGAAATTATAATCTCGAACGTCTGAGAAAAACCTAAAATGGAATTATCATCTCACGCACCGTCGGAGAGAGAACCAATAGGAAATTATAATCTCGAACGTCTGAGAAAAACCTAAAATGGAATTATCATCTCACGCACCGTCGGGGAGAGAACCATAGGAAATTATAATCTCGAACGTCTGAGAAAAACCTAAAATGGAATTATCATGTCACGCACCGTCGGGGAGAGAACCATAGGAAATTATAATCTCGAACGTCTGAGAAAAACCTAAAATGGAATTATCATCTCACGCACCGTCGGGGAGAGAACCAATAGGAAATTATAATCTCGAACGTCTGAGAAAAACCTAAAATGGAATTATCATCTCACGCACCGTCGGGGAGAGAACCAATAGGAAATTATAATCTCGAACGTCTGAGAAAAACCTAAAATGGAATTATCATCTCACGCACCGTCGGGGAGAGAACCATAGGAAATTATAATCTCGAACGTCTGAGAAAAACCTAAAATGGAATTATCATCTCACGCACCGTCGGGGAGAAAACCATAGGAAATTATAATCTCGAACGTCTGAGAAAAACCTAAAATGGAATTATCATCTCACGCACCGTCGGGGAGAGAACCAATAGGAAATTATAATCTCGAACGTCTGAGAAAAACCTAAAATGGAATTATCATCTCACGCACCGTCGGGGAGAGAACCATAGGAAATTATAATCTCGAACGTCTGAGAAAAACCTAAAATGGAATTATCATCTCACGCACCGTCGGGGAGAGAACCATAGGAAATTATAATCTCAAAAGCGAACGTTTGAGAAAAGCCTAAAATGGAATTATCATCTCACGCACCGTCGGGGAGAGAACCAATAGGAAATTATAATCTCGAACGTCTGAGAAAAACCTAAAATGGAATTATCATCTCACGCACCGTCGGGGAGAGAACCATAGGAAATTATAATCTCGAACGTCTGAGAAAAACCTAAAATGGAATTATCATCTCACGCACCGTCGGGGAGAGAACCATAGGAAATTATAATCTCGAACGTCTGAGAAAAACCTAAAATGGAATTATCATCTCACGCACCGTTGGGGAGAGAACCAATAGGAAATTATAATCTCGAACGTCTGAGAAAAACCTAAAATGGAATTATCATCTCACGCACCGTCGGGGAGAGAACCAATAGGAAATTATAATCTCGAACGTCTGAGAAAAACCTAATATGGAATTATCATCTCACGCACCGTCGGGGAGAGAACCATAGGAAATTATAATCTCGAACGTCTGAGAAAAACCTAAAATGGAATTATCATCTCACGCACCGTCGGGGAGAGAACCATAGGAAATTATAATCTCGAACGTCTGAGAAAAACCTAAAATGGAATTATCATCTCACGCACCGTCGGGGAGAGAACCAATAGGAAATTATAATCTCGAACGTCTGAGAAAAACCTAAAATGGAATTATCATCTCACGCACCATCGAGGAGAGAACCATAGGAAATTATAATCTCGAACGTCTGAGAAAAACCTAAAATGGAATTATCATCTCATGCACCGTCGGGGAGAGAACCATAGGAAATTATAATCTCGAACGTCTGAGAAAAACCTAAAATGGAATTATCATCTCACGCACCGTCGGGGAGAGAACCATATGAAATTATAATCTCGAACGTCTGAGAAAAACCTAAAATGGAATTATCATCTCACGCACCGTCGGGGAGAGAACCAATAGGAAATAATAATCTCGAACGTCTGAGAAAAACCTAAAATGGAATTATCATCTCACGCACCGTTGGGGAGAGAACCATAGGAAATTATAATCTCGAACGTCTGAGAAAAACCTAAAATGGAATTATCATCTCACGCACCGTCGGGGAGAGAACCATAGGAAATTATAATCTCGAACGTCTGAGAAAAACCTAAAATGGAATTATCATCTCACGCACCGTCGGGGAGAGAACCATAGGAAATTATAATCTCGAACGTCTGAGAAAAACCTAAAATGGAATTATCATCTCACGCACCGTCGGGGAGAGAACCATAGGAAATTATAATCTCGAACGTCTGAGAAAAACCTAAAATGGAATTATCATCTCACGCACCGTCGGGGAGAGAACCAATAGGAAATTATAATCTCGAACGTCTGAGAAAAACCTAAAATGGAATTATCATCTCACGCACCGTCGGGGAGAGAACCATAGGAAATTATAATCTCGAACGTCTGAGAAAAACCTAAAATGGAATTATCATCTCACGCACCGTCGGGGAGAAAACCATAGGAAATTATAATCTCGAACGTCTGAGAAAAACCTAAAATGGAATTATCATCTCACGCACCGTCGGAGAGAGAACCAATAGGAAATTATAATCTCGAACGTCTGAGAAAAACCTAAAATGGAATTATCATCTCACGCACCGTCGGGGAGAGAACCATAGGAAATTATAATCTCGAACGTCTGAGAAAAACCTAAAATGGAATTATCATGTCACGCACCGTCGGGGAGAGAACCATAGGAAATTATAATCTCGAACGTCTGAGAAAAACCTAAAATGGAATTATCATCTCACGCACCGTCGGGGAGAGAACCAATAGGAAATTATAATCTCGAACGTCTGAGAAAAACCTAAAATGGAATTATCATCTCACGCACCGTCGGGGAGAGAACCATAGGAAATTATAATCTCGAACGTCTGAGAAAAACCTAAAATGGAATTATCATCTCACGCACCGTCGGGGAGAAAACCATAGGAAATTATAATCTCGAACGTCTGAGAAAAACCTAAAATGGAATTATCATCTCACGCACCGTCGGAGAGAGAACCAATAGGAAATTATAATCTCGAACGTCTGAGAAACACCTAAAATGGAATTATCATCTCACGCACCGTCGGGGAGAGAACCATAGGAAATTATAATCTCGAACGTCTGAGAAAAACCTAAAATGGAATTATCATCTCACGCACCGTCGGGGAGAGAACCATAGGAAATTATAATCTCAAAAGCGAACGTTTGAGAAAAGCCTAAAATGGAATTATCATCTCACGCACCGTCGGGGAGAGAACCAATAGGAAATTATAATCTCGAACGTCTGAGAAAAACCTAAAATGGAATTATCATCTCACGCACCGTCGGGGAGAGAACCATAGGAAATTATAATCTCGAACGTCTGAGAAAAACCTAAAATGGAATTATCATCTCACGCACCGTCGGGGAGAGAACCATAGGAAATTATAATCTCGAACGTCTGAGAAAAACCTAAAATGGAATTATCATCTCACGCACCGTCGGGGAGAGAACCAATAGGAAATTATAATCTCGAACGTCTGAGAAAAACCTAAAATGGAATTATCATCTCACGCACCGTCGGGGAGAGAACCAATAGGAAATTATAATCTCGAACGTCTGAGAAAAACCTAAAATGGAATTATCATCTCCGCACCGGTGGGGAGAGAACCAATAGGAAATTATTATCTCAAAAGCGAACGTTTGAGAAAAGCCTAAAATGCTTCTACTGAGTCTTCATCAGAAAAATCTGTTGGGAGTCGATTTAGCTTGACTGGAGAAGGCCTTGGACTGGATAAGAAATCTTTGGTGTCGATTAACTGAACCGGTCTAGGATTTGAAATATGATTGAGAATTTAACTGCATCTTTCCTGAAAGGTAGAGGTCAGTCATATGCCATGCATGATATGGACCAAGCAATGATGTTCTCAACATAAATCAGATTTGTATGATGTGATGCGTCTATGCATGCTATAATGATGTATGTGATGTTTTATGAATGTGTTTTTGTCTAGGAAAGTAGATCTTTGACGGGTGCCGGGAAGTCATATCCTGGGCTGATGTTTGGAGAATAGATTTCGCTTCCGCTAGGGATGATAATTGCAAGAATACCGGTAGGAGAAGATGACTCCATTGGGGAATAAACTTGGCGAGTGGAATAACTCTGCGGGGAGGAAAGTACTTTGACGATATTGCTGGGGAGCAATACTCTGTGGGGGAGAGAGATACTTTGCCGAGTTGT
Source organism: Vicia faba (assembly GCA_948472305.1). Lineage (NCBI taxonomy): Eukaryota > Viridiplantae > Streptophyta > Magnoliopsida > Fabales > Fabaceae > Vicia > Vicia faba. The sequence goes on from OX451741.1 coordinate 108,191,688, forward strand.
TGATAATAACTTGCTGGGGATACCATTGTTGTGGTGGAAGTGCTAATAGACTTCGCTGGGGATAACAAGACTTCGTCGAGGATGATCTTTCCGTGGCTTTTGGCTGAGGATAACCCAGTTATATCCTATTAAGGAAATAACTCTTTGAATAAAGCCGGACGCGTTCGTGCTCTGCGGGGATAAGCTTCCAGAATCTACCGGGGATAAGCTTACTGCTTGGAGAGATAAAGTCCAACTTTCCTGGGGGTATTGGATTGGACTCTCTTGGGGAAGTTTTGTTATGCGGGGGAAGTGATTCCTCTGGATATTTGATATGCCGCCGGGGAACAATCTTTAGACCAAGACTGCCGGGGAATGTTGATATCTGCTGGGGGATACCCAACTTTCCTTAAGGCTGACTGTAGCTTTGCTTGGGGAGAGTGTACTGACTTGCTGGCTCACTCTCTGGGGAATTAAGATATTTGGTTATGTTCTTTAGCTGAGCCTACCTTGGTACCTTGGAGGACGGAAACAATCAGATTTCTTAAACCACCCGTTATTGCCCCTGTTTCTATGGGGGAGGCACATGTGGGATGCTGATAATTATTGAGGGTCAAACCTTCTTCTGGTAGGCAGGTGACAAGACGACAGGACATAGTCGTACGCTTTGATCCCTAACTTTTGCCTGGACCGCCCTTTCGGGTTTTCAGTCCACCGGGATACCCATTTTTGCCCAAGCCGCCTTTTCAGGTTTTCGACTTGCCGGGTGTACAGATTTTTTCATTTCATCCCTCATTTTGCCCGAACCCTTTTGGTTCGCCGGGAAGCCCTTATTTTTGCCTAGGTATGTCAACCTAGCGGGTCTTTGATTTTGCGTAGTATCTTTTCGACTATATCCACGCCCTCAGAATGTAGGGAGTTGCCCCTGTTAGCAGTGTTTTGCCATGCCACCACAAGGGATTTGATCAGGCAAGATTCGTTGTTGGAATGCCCTAAGTGACTTAGGCGGAGATTTGCCCCAGGCTATTTGGCCTTTGAGAGATTCTCCGAATCTTGATTGGATTGCCCCAGATGATGGACCATGGTCATGCCATGCCCCTTGATTGGAGACACTCTTGTTCATTAGACTTTCATTGTGCGAATTTCCCTGTTGTTCAAACAAAAAGTCATATGCAAACAAAGTTATGTTAAAAATGCAAAGCCTATGTCTGTCTTGAAGATTTTGAAAATGCATTTTTTTTTCATAAAACAAGTGATTGTTTGTAAAACATGATGTCAACACCGTATTTACCGTAGGCCTTAAGGAGCCAGGATACCTTTCGTAACAGTATGCTTTCGAACTAACCCATGCTTCAGCTAGGACTTTTAAGGGTTATAACGTGGCCTAGTTCATGGTTTAAGAAACAAAGGATAAAGGCTCAAATTATTTGTACCCACCCGCTCTTCGTGATGTTCTTCAAACCTAAGCTCAGTTGATCATACGCTAGACCTTGTTTGAGCCTTTGTTCTGATATACTAGTGATGATTCGGATATTGAACGTTTATTTGAGTAGGCAGTCATCTCCTTTTTTTGCTGAGGGTTTGTAAGACCTCCTTCTTGATTTTTGTTATCCCTTTCTTTTTTTGCCTGAACTGTTTCCCTTTTTGGAATTACAGTCAGCGGGATGCCCCAGTTTTGTAAGTCTCCTTCATGGGTTTTGACTTAATGGGTTTTTTTTATTTTTTGAGATAATGACTGCCTTTCTTTATTGATTATTCGGAACCATCGCTGTCTTTCTTCGTTTTGTAAGGACCTCTTTGGTGCCATTCGTTATGCACTTGGATCAACTGAGAGACTACCCTGCCCCAGGTTATGATTAAGGGTTTTAAATTTCGAAAAGAAAAACTCCTACTTCTTTGGCTCAGAGGGGTTGACGAGGGATTATCATCCTTATAACTCCAGTGTTTAGGGATTGAAACAATGCCTGTACCTCATCAGCGGGGTCTGTTCGAAAGCATACTGTAGATTGTGGTATCGTTTTCGTCATCCTCCCTCAAGAGGCTTAGAATTATTAATCGAGAGTTGACATCAGAAAAAAATATGAAAATAATTTGCGTATAGTGAATACGAATATATTGCTTCAAAACAGACATATGCGATGCATTAATGGAATAACAATGTTTAACATGAATAAATGTTTGAACAATCAAAGCACAACACAACTTGAACATTCGAATGAACAAAAGTTTCCTAGTCTCAGAGCTTGTCACTTCAAAAGGTGAGCCTTGGAGGGATGGTAGAAAAATTCAGCCTGACCATCTTGTGTGAATTCCAGTGCTCCTTCATCAATCAGGTCATGAATCTTATTCTTCAAAGCCCAACAATCCTCTATAGCATGCCCCGGGCTATCAGAATGATAAGCGCAGCGAGCATTGGGGTTATACTTTGGTGACGTTGTATTTTGAAACTTCGGAGCCTCTTTTAGAGTTACCAGCTTGGTCTCCAGCAACTGTGGCAATATCTGGGATAAGGTCATGCTGAGCCGAGTGAACTGCCTCCTCTCGCTCTTTTGTTGGTTGTGATGTTGAATTTGTGACACTGGAGCCATCTGAGGAGCTGTCCCTTTACCTCCTTGTCTCAAAGGTGGTTGAACGATGACTGGCTTTTTGCCCTTAGACTTTTTCCCCAGTTGGTTACCCTGAAGCAGTTGGTTGACGAGAAACCAGAGCTCATCTTGTCTTTGAGCTAACCCTTGAATGGCAGTCACCTGCCCCAGCATCTGGACCTTCAATGCATCCACCCCAGCTTGTAGGTGTTTCAGCCTTTCATCCTCAGCAATGTTCCTGACAAAAGTCTCCAGGAGAAGTGTCCTTAGCTCTTCCTGCCCCTTGGATAGATTCAGGAGGATTTCCCCGAACCGAGTCTCTTGAGCAAGAAAGTCCTGGTTATCTTGTGGGCAAGCCATAGCTGAAATAAACAGCGAGAAAGGTAAGTGACCTGCAACAAGGATACCTGTTATGCAATGATATGTATGATATGCATGCAATGTTTTCAAGGACCTCGCGGGGTAAACAAGAAAATTTGTTAGCATTGGAATTTATAGCTTGATTGAAGGACACCCATGTTGTTGAGAACTCTTCTTCAAGGGTCAAAGGCTCACCATATCCAGTGGGTCATAGCCTCTGACTTTAGTCATCATGTCTAGTTTTGGTTTCCAAACAACCTTGGTTAGGGGAACCTTCTTCAAGAGTCAGAGCTCACCATATCAGGTGGGTCATAGCCCCTGACAACTTTGTCTAGAGGAAAATAAATCCTCTTTGCCCCTTGCTAGATGTTTGATTCATCATGACCTGCATCGCAAGCCCTTGAGATCCTTGAAATGGATTAGTTTTTTGTGCAGGATGTATGCAATGGTATGATGTCATGCTATGCATGGGGTAATGTAGGTAACCCTGTTACGAGTCCCTATTAAGGACTGCAAACCAAAACCTGCAAGACACTTAGTAAACCTGTCAGGAGTCCCAATTAAGGACTAAAACAAACCCTGCATGAAACTTGGTAAACCTTGTTATGAGTCCTGGTTAAGGACAAAAAAAACCTGCAGGAAATTCAGTAGACCTTGTTATGAGTCCTAATTAAGGACTATAAACAACACCTGCAAGCAAACTCAGTAAACCTGCCATGAGTCCTAATTAAGGACTATGGACAAAACCTGCAAAAACTTAGCAAACCCTGCTATGAGTCCCCATTAAGGACTATAAGCAAGCCCTGCAAGTAATTCCTGTGTTAGATAACAAGCATGCAAATAGTCAAGTACGAAGACGCACAAGTCACACAAGAGAAAGCCCTTAGAGTTTAGGCCAGCATGGGGTCTGGGTATTACCCTCTTGAAGTTGGTGGGCTTAACCTGTCCTATTAGAAGTAACCGGGTTCTAAGGGTCCCAATATCACCGGATTGCTTTCATTGTTCATCGTTTCGATTTAGCCACTGAACTGGCGACCGAAATATTCCAGGAAAGCAACCCTCAACTGAGTGTAGTATCGAGTATCAACCAACATCGGACTGCACCAAAGTCAGTTATCTCACTACCCTAAAGAGGCCAAGATAGTTCAATTAAGGTTCCTAAGGTATGTTGATGCTTCACGACACCATGCGGAGGCGCCATACTCTCCTTGACTGAACTCAAGGGTTACCGGTACACACCAAAGTGCCACATCAACGTAGCAGACTGTTTCAACCATGTCGGTATACCCCGTACAGTTCCCTCACAGCCTTGTTGCTACTTTCTAAGAAGGTATCCCCAGATCCGGGTTAGGATCTATAGAACTCCCAAGCAACCCATAATTTAAAGCACACAAGGAAAACAATTGAAAACACAGTTATGAACTAGCCCTAAGGTACACCTCACTTTAAGTTTAGTCCCCAGCAGAGTCGCCAGTTCTGTGATCGGTGGATCTGGAACTGACTGTTTAACGCTGGTTCGCGAAATATCGCGGAAGCAAGAGTCGCCACCGTCTTTTATTTTCTCCAAATGGAAAGGACAAAAGCACAGAAAAATTCCTTAAAGAGATTGCTCTCGGTTCGGGAGGTGGGTTATAGAAAGGGAAGGTGTTAGCACCCTTTCTATCCATGGTTATCCATGGGCTCTTAGATACTTGCTCACTTGTGTTTTCAAAAATGGTTTGTTTGCTTTTCAACTGTGGGTTTAAAAAGTTTCTTTGAAAATTCCAGTTCGACTCTTGTATCGGTCCTCAAGAGTGTTTGAAAAATTTCTTTCGAAAGCTTTTTGAAAATGTGTTGGTGTGAGAAGTAATTTTGATTTGTTTTGAAATTAGAGCAAGTATCTACGAGAACCTACCTACCCTAAGGAATTCGTCTGTGTAAATGTCCTTTAAAGTAGTGCCATCCCACCATTGAGAGGTAGGTAGCACCACCGTTGGAGGTGTTCGGGTCAATTCGAGGTTCGGGACATGGTGATCACCGGAGCAATAGGAAGACACCTTAGAAGCTATCCTCATGCCAGGTTCCCGGATCATGAGGACTTACTAAGACATCCTCTACTCGACGATCACCTTTCGAGGTAAGGCAACAGTGAGGCGTACCCTAGGGGTGGTGTGTGCGATTTGTGTGTCGTTTTCATTTGCATTTATCTTGTCATGTTATTGGTGTTCTACGCTTGTTTTTATTTTTGTCCATACATTCTTTCATGCCATTTGTTAACAGTTAAAAATATTGCGGGAAAGTAAAAATTCTAAGCTATTACAAAAGGCGCGGGTCCACATCGCCAAAATTTCTCGAACCCGATTTGACAGAAAATAAATAAATAAAGTAAATAAAGAATTAAAAGTGCAAGAAATTAATTACATGGCTTCGGGAGAGATACATAAATATTATAATAAAATAAATATGCGAATAAGAATTTAAATCGAAACGAGGGCGTTGGACCCTTTTTAATTAAATTAAATTAAACGATGAAATTAATTATTTAAAAAAAGAAAAGGGATTGTTTTTGGTATTTTAGTGTTTTAGGATTTAATATGAAAAAGAATTAATTGAAATTAAATGCTAATCCTAATTCTATTTATTTTTTAATTTATTAAGAAAAGAAGATTAAAACCTAATATTAACCCTAATTAATTTACATGCAAATTTAATTATAAAAATAAATATCTAATATTTAATTATTTAATTATTATGGGAGAAAAATAAAAAGGATGAAAAATTATTAATTAAACCCTATTTCTACATTTTTTAGATTTTTATTATGAAAATATTAAATTAAACCCTAATTTAAAGCTAATTAATTTACATGCAAATTTATTTACAAGAAATATAAAAATAAAAAATATTTATTATTTTTTTCTTTTCTGATTTTTTTATGTTTTTGGTTTTTTATAAAAAAATAATTAATTAAAAAGAACAATAATTAAAAGAAAGAAAGAAAAGAAAACAAAAAAAAGAAAGAATGTGAAAATGCAAACCTAGGGGGTTCAGACCCCAAATGGGAGGTTTTTTTGATGGTGATTCAGGCCCATTTAGAGGCCTTGTTGACCTTTCCATGACGCGTGTACACGCATTGACTAGGGTTTATGGTGTTCTCCAAATCTACGCCTTTGGATTGCTGAAGCTGGACGCGTGGATGGTTGGATTATGAAAGTACATCATGGACCACAACATTATACCTGCATGCGAATATTAATTGGAAAAAAATATATGGAAAGGGTGGGGACCTGGGATCGAACCCAGGTCCTGAATGTTACCAGCCTTACGCCTTGCCAATTGTTCCAGATGCGCGCTTTGTATATTAAAGAACAAACAAATATAATAAAATAAATATGCGTTAGTGCTGATTCTTCGCGCGAAAATTTAAACAGGCCAACCACCGTGCTCCACATCATCATCTTCTTCCTTATTGTTTTATTTTCCTGAAAAACATAAAACATTGGCAACGGTTTTCATGTGTTCTTTTAGGCCATCTATGGAAAAATAGCGAATAGCCCTATGATGCTCATAAATTGAGCGCGAGGGTAGCTTCTTCTTCGTCCAGACATGCTCGATTCAATGGTATATGTCGCGTGTCCTAATTTTACCCTATTACAAAACCCCTAATTTGAAGCTTGCAAAACCCTAATATTCTCCCATGGCAGATCCTCACACGATGCACAAAAACACAATCAAACCATTGGGTTAGCATTAGAATCAAATAAAGAACATGAATCAAGCATTAAAAATCACAAAGAATGCATGAATTGAGATGCACGACTATGAATTTTTTTCTGCACAGGTGAGATGGTTCTCACGTTTCTGGGCACGAAAGCTTATGGTTTTTGATGTAGAATCTTCCTATGAAGCTTCAGCAAGCTAATGAAATAAAAATCGTGCCTTGAATCGCCCTAGAATTAGGTTTTCAGTTTGAGTTTTTTTGCAAAAATTTCAAGTTTGTGAATTGGTTTCTAGCGCAGCTCAATGGTCCATCTCATTAGGTTTTGATTCTATACTTATGCAAGAGTGAATTAGGTCAATAAAAACAAACCAAATCATTTGCATTCATGGTTTTTGAAATTTGATTTTCAAATATCTTTTTTCAATCTTTTTCCATGTGTTTTTGTACAAATCATGATCAATTCTCTCCAAATCTTTCCATATTTGATTATGCACGAATTATTGAGTAGATTTCATGCACAAAAAGATTTTAAAACTTAGGTTAAATATTTTTCATGTATTTAATTTGATTTAAATGAATTATTATTAATAAAAATTCAAATAAATAAATAAAAAATTAAGAAATACTTCCCTTTGGGCCAAGTGGTCGTGCACATGCCTTGGATAGTGAATTGTGGAAGAAAAATAGGCCCATTAGCAATTTTAGGTCATTTGAAGCAATGTTGACTTTTCAAAATATCCAAATATTTCCCAACGTCCACAAGGTATATCTTGCTCAATTTTTAAGCTTTGCTCATGTTCTTTGACATTTTGGAAAGGTCTTTGAGTCCTCTAACCAATGTCTTTGGTCCCATGTCATTTTGATTTACCAATCTCAAGTTATGGCCTTTGACTTAAAGTCCCTTTTTGTTGACTTTTGAAAATGACCTATAATGTTGAAATTGATAACTTTTTGTGAGAGCATTTCATGGACTTTAAGTATGAAGATGAGTTGTAGGAAATGTCTTTCTCTTCAAAATGAGATTTGGATGGAATTTTTCTGATAATCCATGTGAAAGTTATGCCCTGGTCAATTTACAGTTGACTTTTTCAACTGTCCAAATAAGGAAACTTTTGCATCTTGATGATTTTTGAGCCAAGCTTTGAGAATCATGATCAAGCATTGATCAAATTATGTTTGTGGCTTCAAAATGAGATGTTGACCAAAAATTTGAACTTTTGACTGCCAAATGACCATTTTGCCCCTATAGTTGACTGTAGTGCAATTAGGGTTTTGACTGTGCAATCTTGTGCTGAATGTCTTGAAACTTTGTATGAGGATGCTTGACCATATTTGTAGGCATGGGAGACTTGATTGGACCTTTGGAAACTTCATTTTCTTGATCAGAACAAAAACCCTAATTTTGACTGCTTAAGAGGCCCTTGAACTGTGCAACCCTTGGGGAATTTTGAAGCTTGACTTGGCAAATATTTGAAGAATATGGGAGGGCAAATTTTGGGGTACGACACCTACTATCCAGGCTTTCATATCGAAGTAACCCTACTATACAAGTTCCTTCTCATGACCCTACCATCCAGTTTCCTTCTCACAGCCCTACTATCCAGGCTTTCATATCGAAGTAACCCTACTATCCAGGTTCTTTCTCACAACCCTACTATCCATGCTTTCATCTCGAAGTAACCCTACTATCCAGGTTCCTTCTCACAGCCCTACTCTTGCACCCCAAAATTTGCCCTCTCATGTTTTCCAAAGTCTTCCCCCTACATGGTTGACCAGAAACCCTTGCCTAAGGAAAAAGAAAAATTTTGAGTGGTGCTTTAAGTACCTTTCGATTGGCATTCTGAAAGACCCTTCGATTGGTATTCTGAAGGAGCACTTCGATTGGCATTATGTCAAGGCCTTCGATTGGAATTCTGAAAGACCCTTCGATTGGTATTCTGAATGAGCCTTTCGATTGGCATTATGGACAAGCACTTCGATTGGCATCATGTCAAAGCCTTCGATTAGAATTCTGAAAGACCTTTTCGTTTGGCACCCTGGGCCAAGCCTTTCAATTGGCATGCCAAGGGATCCTTCGATTAGCATGAACAGCCTTTCGACTGGCCTGTTAACAAAGCCATCAAGAGGGCACTCAAAAAACATGTCCAGATACACTGAACATGAGAAAATGGCATGTTTCCCTTGCAAATATAGAAATAATTAAATGCTGATTGTGGATTTAATTCTTGAGTTAAAGGCCAGATTCTTGCCTTTTCTGTTCCTAAAGAGCTGATTCGACCAGAGTGATTCTGTGCAACTCAAGACCATTCGAAGAAGCATTCAGAAGGCCCATTTGAAGGGTACATAAGAAGTCCATTCGAAGGAGGCAAATCAAGACCAATCGAAGAGCAGGGCCTGAAGGCATTCGAAATTCAAAAGTGTCCAGGTTCATTCAAGAGACATGAATATTTCAAAAAAGGAAATTATTTAATGTGTCTGATTCTTGTCTCATGGCTTTAATGGCCTGTTTAATTGGCTGTCTCTTGCCGTTACTAGACCCCCACACTCCTATAAATACAAGGGCCAGTGGCACATTACAACACACGAAAAAACACAGAGGAAAAAATAGAGAAACGAAACAGGGAGAATTTGGAGACACGCTGCCCACCACAGGTTGTCAACATTTTAAGAAGTGATCTAGGCCAAAGAAACCCTTCAACAAAAGTATCCACGCTCAGAAATCCCAGATTGAAAGTGCTCCCATACAGCCAGTACCCAAATCGAAGATTCAATCTGCTGGTAAGAGAGGGTAAATTGTCAAAACTTTTCATTTTGCATAACACCTCCATATTTTCTATCCCATTCGATTTGCCATCCTAGATAGAATTCAAGGGCTTGGGTTTGGCCCCAGGTCATGTTCTTTGTTTGCTAACATTTGCTGCAGATTTAGCCTGAAAAGACTCAGCGCACGCAGGATTGAAGGGCCTGGGGTTCGATACCAGGCCCTGAGTTTTATTTTGCTAACATACTTTTGCAGGTATAGCATCCCAGATCGAAGGAGACACCTTCTCTGGATCGAAGCTTCCCATAGTCCTCCTGGATCGAAGAAGGAATTTTTCCCAGGATCGAAGGGAAATCCCCTTCCCTGGATCGAAGGTTGTTCATGCCCACTTCCTGGCCCAATCGAAAGAACCATGACCCTGTTTGGATCGAAGCTTCCATTCCCTCCTTGGCTCTAAGCTCTTTTTTTCCCTGGATCGAAGGATCCCCCTTGTATTTTATTTTTGTTTTCGTTGACATCTTTTTATCTTTTTAATTAACATTAAAATAAAAAAAATCACAAAAACATTAGGTTAGTCTTTTTCCTATTAAATTAACTTTGTTAATTAATCATTTAATTATTTTAACTTTTTTCCAAAACTAAAATTAAGTAGATTTAGATCATTTTCCCAAAATAAAATAAAACAACAAAAAGATTTTATTCTTAGGATTTTTAGAGGTTATTTTCATATTCGCGCGCGTTTATTTTATTGTAACTGCCTACTGGTTTGCAATAGCTTAACTAAGACTTTTACACTTTACTGCTTTATTCCCCCAATTTTGGACATGTAAATAATCCCCCTCCCCGAAGCCTTGTAATAGCGTAGGATTTACAATTCCCGCACTTTAAATTCCTGTACATATATTAATTGTTTAGATGTATGCTAACTAGGATTGCATGGCAAGATCTATCTTAATTTAAAATCAACCGCAGCTCACCATGACATGTAAAGATAACATAAACTGAAAATTGACACACTCGCACATGCCACTCTTAGGGTACACCTCACTTAGTTGCCTCGAACGTGGTCATTGAGTATAGGATGTTTTAGAGGTCGTCCTTTTGTCCAAAGATCATAAGTTGCCTCGAAACAGTTGCCTCGGATAAAATGATATAAGACATTAGGATTACCACTAAAGCGTTCTAACATTGCTTTAGTGACCACATGTCCCTTAAATCGAATTGACCCGAAAACTCCAATGACGGTGCTACCTATTCCTCAATAGTGGGATAGCACTGTCTACAGGACATTTGCACAATTTAATTCCTTTTTGAGTAGGTAGAGGTTTTTAATTACTTGCTCCTTTTAAAAAAAAACAAAACTTTTCGCACTTACACTCTCTTCAAAAATAAAACTCTTTTCAAAACCCACAAACACAAAGAAAAGCAAACTTTTGAAAACATAGTGAGCAAGTACCTAAGAGCCCGTGGATAACCACGGATAGAAAGGGTGCTAACACCTTCCCTTTCTATAATCTACCTCCCGAACCCGAGAAACAATCTCGAAAATAAATTTTTCTGTGCTTTTGTCCTTTCCTTGTTGGATAAAATAAAAGACGGTGGCGACTCTTGCTTACCGCGACATTTTGCAAAAACAAACGCAAAACGCGAACCAGCATTCTAAAAACAGTCAGTTCTCATTCCCACTGATCACACCTACTATCCAGGCTTTCATATCGAAGTAACCCTGCTATCCAGGTTCCTTCTCACAACCCTACTATCTAGGCTTTCATATCTAAGTAACCCTACTATCCAGGTTCCTTCTCATAACCCTACTATCCCGGTTCCTTCTCACAAGCCCTACTATCCAGGCTTTCATATCGAAGCAGCCATACTATCCAGGATTTCATCTCGAAGTAAACCTACTACCCAGGTTCCTTCTCATAACCTTACTATCCGGGTTTTTCCTCTACTATCCCCAGACAACAGTCCACAACACTATAAGGCCTGGACCCGATCAAACATAATTGATTTCACATTTCCCCAGTAAGTCGCGGTGTAACATATACCCTGACCAAACACAAGATCACTTCCGCTTCCCAAACCTAAATTATTCCCCAATAGAGTAACAGACAACTGAAGCTCCTAAAAACTCTATTTCTCCCAAGACAGAAGCCAGCATTCCCCAACGAAGTCCTCCTCAACCACAGGTGTACGGGTTCTTCCAAAGGAATCTCTTATGCGATCGACACTTCCTCGGATGGCATCTTTAAGCCCATGTCCGAGGATTTTCTAGAAACTACCAAACGGCATCTACAAGTGAATTCCTAATATCGCCAGTCAAGTATCACTTCATGCGAGTGCAAATTTCTGAGCACTCTAGTGTTCAATCACCTTCCACCTTCAGATCACAAAAGGCAGACAAGCCAATCTACATCCTCAGGTTTAAGAAGATTGAATAGGGGAAGTTGTTGTACCCCAAAATTTGCCCTCCCATATTTCTCAATATAAGTCAAGTGAGGTCCTCAAATTACTCAAGGAAGTTCAAGAGTTGACTAGACAAACTCTCTCCTAAGGCAGTCTACCTCAAATTAGGGTTTCATTTTGCATCAAGATGATTGAGTCCAAAGGATCCCAAATTCTCACCATTGACCTAATATGTTCTCAAGATCATCCATGTCAAGTTTCAAGCCTTGCAGAGGAAGTTTGCTCAGTCAACTACTCAAAGGCTTGAAAATCGGTTGTGCTAGGTCAAAAGTCAATTGTGGCCCACATACAGTCAAACTTCAAGATTTTTGGTCAACATCCTCATTTTAAAGTATCATTAATCATTTTATCAAGGGTTGATCATGATTCATCAAGGATTGCTCACAATTAACCAAAGCCCAAAAGTTGTTAAATTAGGGTTTTGTAGGAAAAGTCAACTCAACTTTGACCAAGCATAACTTTCTCATACTTAATAAAAAATGACCCATCCAAAGCTCATTTTGAAGAGGATGCAATTCCCTACAATTCATATTCATCTCCCATGTTCAAAATATGCACTCACAAGAAGATATGAATTTGGACATTATAGGTCATTTTGAAAAGTCAACAAAAACACCTTTTATGTCAAAGCTTCATACATGAACATGGAAGACTCAATTGAGATGATATTAAAAGGGTTGCTTAGAGGACATCCTAAGCTTTCTTAAAAGTCCAAGAACACCTCTCTAGGGTCAAAATTGAGAGAGTTACGCATTGGCCAATTTGACCTTTTTTGTAAAATTGCCAAAAGTCAAACATGCTCAAATTTGCATTTTTTGCTAAATGGGCCCAAGTTTTTATGCTTGCATCTCATTCCTAACATGGTCCACGACATATGGGACCCTCCATGCTTTTTTATTAATTTGTTTAATTTATTTTGATTTTTATTCATTTAAAATTCAAATAAAATCAATTAAATCCTAATAAATCATATATTGCATTTTAGGGATGATCTTTTGTATTGAAAGAAGATTTTATATGCTGTTAAATGAAGATCAAATCGTGCAGGGCCAATGTGGTTGGAAAATATTGAATTTTGAGCAAGATTGGAATGGAATCATATGCATTGAAAGAGCAAATCAAATCTCCATAATTGATAAAGATACAATGCATTTTTATTGACCTAATGTGTTCCACTACATATACAGAAGCAAGCCAAGGCCTATAGGGGTTAGAGGCTATCGTGCAAAGAGAAAAGAAAACTAAAAAAGTTGCAAGAAAAATGGTGATCCAATTTCTGTGTTAGAGATCAATTCGTGCCATTCTCAGGTTGCCAATAGATTGTTGGATATCTACAGAAGGAATCCCACCCATTTGCAAGCTCTCTCACGCCTGGAATTGTGAGATATAGGTGTCACGACTTGCTCCCAAACTCAAATTCATTTTCATTAATTTACTCATCCATTTCATATTTGATGATATATTCGTGTTTGTCGTTAAGTTTGCAAACTTTTGGTATCACTTAATTGAATTTCTAACGCTTGTACATAAACTTGCCATAGTTAGGGTTTCGTCTTCTTGATTAGGGCTTTGCAGGATAGGAAAAATTGGACCTTAATTCTGGTACCATGAGACTCGTATGGGTGAGACGAGTTGATTGATACCAGCCACGGTCATTTATATTGCCTATGGACCATTTTTGAAATACACAGGTTTGTAGCTACAGTGACATGTCTGTAGGTAAAGGTGTATAGCCTAAAGCGACGGTGGGGAGGAAGAAGATGGAGGCGTGGCACCCCCTGGTTGGACAGTTTGAAATTTCGCATGTTTTTCATACTTAACCATAGTGTTTGATATTTTGTGTATTATTATTATTATATATACAAGTAACACATGCATCTCAGATGGTAAACGTGTCTTGGAAAATGCCTAAGGACCTGGGTTTGATCCCCAACTCCCATATTTGCTTCATGTTATTTTTCAATAAATGATCAGGTATAACTCATGTCCAAGCATCCACCAAGCAACTCAAGATCTGGCTGTCCCATTCATCAACACCCTAGATCCAAGGCTTCTCCCTTGAAGGTCCATCATGCGCCTTCAGTCAATATGTGCACTGGATCAAACAAAGTCAAACAGGCCTCTATCCATTTGGGCCCAAGAATTTGCATTTAAACCCCCCTTTTCAGCAACAACATCCAGGCCCATTTGCTTTTCTTTATTATTTCTTTTCTTTATTTTTATTCTTTTAAGTTTCATTATTTATTTTAATTCACAAACTAATTACCTTTTTCATAAAAAATCATAAAATCAAGAAATAAAAAAATTAGAATTAGACCTGTTTTTTATTATCAAAATTAATTTTGTTAATTTAGTTTAATTTAGGGCAATTTTAACTTTTTTAAAATTAAAATTAATTAGCAAATTAGGTTAGATTATTGATTTAATTCTTTTTTTTTCAAATAAACAAAATACAAAAAAATAGGTTAATTTAATTATTTTTCTTAATTAAAATTAATTAGTAATTAGGTTCCTAATTCAATTAAGCCTTATTTTCTCAAATAACAAAAACGACAAAAAAATATTTTTTTTCTTTAAAATTACAATTAGGTTTAGTCAAGGGTCAAAAACCTAATCACCTCGCATTTAATTCATCGCGCGTTTATTATTTTTACAATATTGATGTAACTGTTCATGGTTTGTAATAATTTAATATATGACTTTCTTTTATTTATCGTCTTTTGCGGGTCTTTTGGCTATGTAATTAATCCCCTCCCCGAAGCCTTGTAATAGCGTAGGTTTACCTTCTCGCATTTTAATTCTAGCAAATATCTAACTGTCTAGATGCATGTTAATAGGATTGTATGACAAGAATGCATGATAAATTAATACAGTTAGAAAAACTTAATGTGCAAAGATAAATAACTGAAACTAATCACTCGCACATATCACTCTTAGGGTATACTCTCACTTCGGTTGCCTTCGGTAAACGATCATTAAGTATAGGGTGTCTTAGTGGTTACCCTCCTGTCTAACAAAGATCAAATGTCCTGTTCGAATGTTGCCTCAGAAATGTTGCCTCTGAAATGTTGCCTCGAATATGATCTTAAGACTCTAGGGTAATTACTAAGGTATCCTAATATTGCTTTAGTGATGGTACGTCCCTTTTGAATTGACCCTTACAAACTCCAACGACGGTGCTACCTATTCCTCAATAGTAGGATAGCGCTGTCTAAAGGAATAAGAATAGAAAAGATCTTTTTTCGAGTAGGTAGACGCTGGTAGGTACTTGCTCAAAACAAACTCTTTTCAAACTTACACTTTTCAAACAAACTTTCAAAACAACTTCGTCACACCTTTGAGGACTGATACAAGGGTTATCACGTAGTCAAACTTTTCAAAATAAAGCACATACACAAGCAATTTTAAAAGATGAGAAAGTACCTAAGAGCCCATGGAAAACCATGGATAGAAAGGGTGCTAACACCTTCCCTTTCTATAATCTACCCCCCGTACTCAAAATCTCGAAAAATGATTTTTTCTGTACTTGTTTCCTTTCCGATTGGATGAAATAAAAGTCGGTGGCGACTCTTGCTTACCGCGACATTTTGCGAACAAAAAAACACAAAACGCAAACCAGCATTTCAAAACAGTCGGTTCTTCCACCGTATCACAGAGATTTATCCATAGCGAGGACGATTGGTGAAGTTCCTAAATAAATCTTTGTTCTATTATCTCTCTCTCATTCTCTCTCTCTCTCTCTCTCTCTCTCTCTCTCTCTCTCTCTCTCTCTCTCTCTCTCTCTCTCTCTCTCTCTCTCTCTCTCCTCATTTTATTTATGTATGCAATTTGTTGAACTAGGTTCGTTTAGAGGACTCTTTGATCTAGGCTAAAATTCTTCTGCTTAAAATAAAAATTTAATTACCTATTACTGAAAGCTAATTTTACTTGGGGATCTACTCACCCGCTCTAGATAAGTCGCTATAGTCTAACAAGTGGTGTCAGAGCTCCGGTTTATTTCGTGCTTCAAAACTCTTATTAGAAGATGGCTAACGAACCTAAAGGGTTGTATAATAGAATGCCAATTTCTACGGGAGAAAACTATAGTTATCAGAAAGCTTGTATGTATATTCATATCAAGTTATACGATAAAGGTGTGTGGGATGCTATTTTAAATGGTCGAACACCAGTTATATAAACCGATGAAAATGGTGTTGTCACACCTAAGCTGGAAGCACAATGGAGTGATGATGATATAAAGAAGTGGGGACATGATTGGAAAGTGCAAAATATTATCATATTTGCTCTTGGTGTTGGTGAGTTTTATCGCATTTCTCATTACGAAACCACTAAGGCTATGAGAGACACGTTGCAAGTTTCCCGTGATGGGATCAACGAGGTTAAACAAGCTAGAATTAACACGTTTAATCAAGTGTTTGAACTCTTTCGCATTAAGCATGGTGAAACCATTTCTCAAATGCAAAAAAGGTTTTCTCATCTCATTAATCATTTAAACGCAATATGTAATCCTATTTCCAATGCTATTGCTACTAAAAAAGTTTTGAGATGTGTTACTAGTAATTGGCAACCAAAGGTCATCGCGATAAAGGAAGCTAATGATCTTACAACACTTGATCTCACTACTTTGTTTGAGAAGATAAAAGAGCATGAGAAAGAACTCACTTTCTTAGAGAAGCATGAAAAGAAACATGAGAAGAAGATGAAAAAAGAGAAAGACTTGGACAAGGAGGAAGGAACAAAGTCTAAAGCTCTTAGGGCTTCTTGTTCAAGGTCCTTAAAAGGTGAGCACATTAATGATAGTGATTCTAGTGACAATGATGATTCAGATGATGAACAAAAGGAATTATTTGTGTGGAGATACAATCAATACATTCAAAATAATGATGTAAAGCACTCCGACAAAAATCTTGTGAAATTTAGAAGTCACACCACATCCTCCAAAGAAGAAGACAATAAATGGGGTAGATCAAGGAGTCTATGATATGAGTGTGGAAAACCGGGTCACTATAGACCAAATTGTCCATCTCGTGACAAAAAGAAAGAAAAATGCCAACAAAACAAATTTAGCAAAGCTAGAAGAGCTTATGTTTCTTGGGATAGCGATAATTATGCCTTGAGTTAGGAAAACTAAAGTTATAGTGCAGAGGAGACAAACTTATGTCTCATGGACAATCAACGTAAAATCAAGAAAAAGAATGTAAGTCATTCTAAATATGGTAACGTTGATAAGTTGTATTTTGTTGAATTGAGAAATACCTTTTGAAAATCTACATAGAGATAATTCTAATGCTTTTAAGAAATTAGTTTCCAATGAAATAATTTTTTCATAATTTGAAGCAAAGGTTATAGAAACCAACAAGAGTTTTGAATAAATAAAGCAATCTATTATAGGTAGTCAAAAGAATAAGAAGAAGGATGAGGAACCATATTGGTTCGGTTGTGAAACTTGTGTCATTTTGCAACAAGAGACAAGAGCTCTTAAAACCAAATTAGACAAGGAATTACAACCACGTGTTACATTTGCTATTGATTCCACTAAGGTTGAAAAGCCTTTGGAAAATCCATTAAAAAAATATAGTCTTATAAAAAAGGATTCAAATTGCAAAAGTAAATCTCATCAAAATTTATCGTGTCACTATTGTTGCAAGAAAGGCTATACTATTGAAAAATTAAAATTTAGGTGCTTCTTAGTTCTTACAGGTATTTGTCAATGGTTTCCCAAATGCAACCAATTTTTCACTCACTCCCAGGGACCCAATGAGAATTGGGTACCTACTACCTTTTTGATTTTGTAGGTTGAGTGTCTTGAATCTATGACAAACAAATGGATTCTCGATAGTGGATGTACAAGACACATGACGAGAAACATCTCCCTATTTTACGAATTTGTGGAGAAGAAGAAAGGTTATGTATCCTACGGTGATCACAACAAAGGTTCCATACTTAGAAAAGGAAGTGTATGTAATCCCTCACCTATTACTATCTCCGATGTTATGTTAGTTGAAGGCCTTAGACATAGTCTTCTTAGCAATAGTCAATTGTGCGACAATGTTTATAAGGTAATTTTTGACAAAGATAGTTGCATGATAGTACACAGTGAGAAGAAAAATTGTATGTTTAATGGCTTGAGGTTAAATAACATCTTTATGCTAGACTTGAAGGATTTATATTTTACGCATGTTAAGTGTCTTGTTACTATGAATGAAGATTCATGGTTATGGCATAGACGCTTAGCACACGTCAACTTTTATCTACTTAATAATTTAATTGCAAAAGATTTAGTAATCGGTCTACCAAAAATAAAATTTTCAAAAGACCGCCTATGTGATGCATGTCAAAAGGGAAAGCAAACAAGAGTCTCATTTAAATCTAAAACCATTGTTTGAACTTCGAGATCTCTTGAGCTCCTCCACATGGATATTTTTGGCCCTTCACGGGCTATGAGCCTAGGTGGTAATTATTATGGTTTTTTAGTTGTAGACGATTACTCAAGATTTTATTTTGTTGGACTATTTTCTTACATAGCAAAGATGAAATATTCATTGCTTTCACATGTTTCACAAAGTTATCCCAAAAAGAATTAAATTAAAAAATTGTTTCTATTCGAAGTGATCATGGAGGTGAATTTAAAAACCACCTCTTTGAAGAATATTGTGATAAATATGACATTGAACATAACTTCTCAACTTCTAGAATCCCACAAAAATGGTGGGGTGGAGCGAAAGAATCGTGTTTTAGAGGAGTTGGTAAGAATAATGCTTAACGATTGTGGTTTACCATAATATTTTTGGGCCGATGTTATTGGCATAACGTGTTATGCCTTACATAGGGTACTTATTTGTCCTATCTTTGACAAAAAACCATATAAACTTCTAAAAAGTAGAAAAACAAATTTATCACATATTCATGTCTTTGGATGCAAATGATTTGTCTTAAATAATGGAAAGAATAACCTTGGGAAATTTGACACGAAAGCTGATGAAGGAATCTTTCTTGGATACTCTCAATCTAGTAAAGCATATAGAGTTTATATAAGAGATTGCTTATTGTTGAAGATTCAATTCATGTTATCTTTGACGAGTCTTGCCCAAATAATGTTGGGAAAGGTACTACTTTTCATGGTGTAGGGGCATCTACAGAATACATACTCAAGGACACTGAACAAGGAATTGATCAACCTAAAAAGGTGAAGCTAGAAAAGGAAGAAGATAACAACCAAGAAAAATAGGATGGTGATGAAAGTCATATAGAAGAAGATGGTCTCCCATTGGAGTGGAGATTCTCCAAAGATCAACCAATTGACAACATTGTTGGTGACATCACAAAGGGGATAACAACACGATATAAGATAAGTAATTTTTGTTATCACCACTATTATGTATCACAAGTTGAACCTAAAAATGCTAAATATTCCTTACTTGATGAGCATTGGCTTATGTCCATGCAAGAAGAATTGAATCAATTTGAAAGAAATGACGTTTGGGACCTTGTCCCTCATCCACGAGATCATCAAGTTATAGGAACTAGATGGATTTTTAGGAATAAACTCGACGAACATGGTGTGATAACAAGGAATAAGGCCCGACTAGTGGCTCAAGGGTATAACCAAGAGGAAGGCATTGATTATGAGGAGACTTATGCTCCGGTTACCCGACTCGAGGCTATACGCCTTTTACTAACATATGCATGTTCCAAGAATTTCAAATTATATCAAATGGACTTGAAACGTGTGTTACTTAATAGGTACATAAATGAATAGGTGTATGTCTCACAACCTCTCGGTTTTGAAAATCATGAATATCCTAATCATGTTTTTAAACTAAAATGTGCTTTTGTATGGTCTCAAACAAGCCAATAGGGCATGGTATGAGCGAATTAGAAGATTATTTATTGACCAAGGACACTCAAGAGGTGAAGTAGATAGAACTCTTCAAGGAAAGCATATTCTTGTTTTTCAAATTTATGTTGATCATATCATTTTTTAATCAACTAACATGCAACTTGTTAAGGAGTTCTCTAAGCTTATGCAGGGAGAGTTTGAAATGGTAGTTATGGGAGATTTAAGTTACTTTCTAGGACTCTAAGTCAAGAAAATCAAGAAAGGAACATTTGTGTGTCAAGACAAGTATTGTCTCGAATTGCTAAATCAATTCTGCATGGATGATGCAAAGCAAATTGACACTCATATGGCAACAAATGGAAACTTGGATAGAGATAAAAAGGGTAAGGATGAAGACTTCAAGAAATAGATAGGTATGTGTTGTACTCAAAAAATTTCCCTCCATTTTTACTCAAGACATTCTCCTAGGGTTCTCAAATGCTCAAGGTTGCTCAAGAATTGATCAGACAAATTCTCTTCCTAAGCAATTGACCTACACTAGGGTTTTGTGTTTCTCAAGGAAGATTTGGTTTATAAGGTCTCAATTGGATTTCATGGTCTCTTATATGTCTCCAAGAATTCTCATACCAAGTTTCATGCTTTTCATCACAAGTTTTCCCAATCAATGGCTCAAATGACTAAAAATCAATTGTATTGGGCAAAAAGTCAAAAGTGGTCAACATACAATCAAACCTCAAGATTTTTGGTCAATATTAAGATTTTGAAGTCATATTTGTCACTTGATCAAGGTTTGATCATGATTCATCAAGAAAACTCTCAAATCATCAAAAGTCAAAAGTTACCAAATTAGGGTTTTCTTAAGGAGAAGTCAATTGAAATTTGACCAAGCATAACTTTCACATGTTTCATCAGATGTTCCTCAACCAAATCTCATTTTGAAGGAAAGTCAATTATCTACAAATTTGTCTCTCAAAGCTCAAGTCCAAAAAATACTTCATTTGAGAGATATGATCCAATACATTATAGGTAATTTCAAAAGTCAACAAAAAGACACTTTTTGTGAAGGAAACTTACACCAAGATAATGTCTTCAAATGAAAAAATGATCGAAATAGAGATTGTAGAGAAAAACTTGAGCTTTCCAAAAAGTCCTAGATCACCATCAAATGACAAAAATTGACAGAGTTATGACTTGTGCAAGTTCAGAAATTTTGAGCAAATACACCAAACCAAAAGTGACTAAACTTGAAT
This sequence comes from Vicia faba, assembly GCA_948472305.1. Lineage (NCBI taxonomy): Eukaryota > Viridiplantae > Streptophyta > Magnoliopsida > Fabales > Fabaceae > Vicia > Vicia faba. Next base: position 108,212,629 of record OX451741.1, read on the forward strand.
ATTTGGACTAATGAGCCTAAATTTTGACGTTCTAACGTGCTTGTGACATGTTTAAGGATCTATAAATCCATTCATGAATTTTTTATGATTTTTTATTTCTTTTTATTTTGATTTTATTCATTATAATTCAAAATAAATTAAATAAAATGTCAATTAAAAGGATTTAGGCGCATGGCTTTGGTTTTGGACCAGATTTGGAGCCCAAAGAGCTCATGTACAGCTAGAAAAGGCGTGTGGGAGCATAAAGATATAGTTTGTCCTAAAAGGAAACTTTTCATGCAAGATGAAAGAAAAATATTTTCACCATAATGCGCAAAGAAATTTTCTATAATTGTTAATCTAATACATCCCTCTATATGTATTCAGGATATTGAGATCAAAGGGACCCGAATGGGAAGCCATAACAACTAGGGTTCTTGATCACGAAATTTTCAAGGAAACAAGAACTCGAAATCAAAGTTCCAAGCGATTTAAATCTAAGCCATCCACTCAAATCTTCTCTTGAAAATCCATAGGGTAAGAATATGTGATTTTACATGCTCATCTATGCCTGAAACACCTATACATGCCATGTCCAATTATTGAGGTTTTGACCATTCATGTTTTCAATTCCATGCATTGTTGAATGTTTCTAACCATCCATATAATTTCATATGAATGTTTTGAGCAGGTTGCAGTCATTACATGGAGTTTATAACGTACAAATCCTCGTTTGCCATTATTGAACCGATCTAGGGTTTCTTCTTCGAAACTCATGATGCAAGGATATTTAGCCAAAACGAAGGGCACAGTTGAATTTGCAGACCCCAAAATAGGGGGATAGGGTTCATCTTGTGTTTTGATTTTACGTGATTTGTAGGTTTGATGTTGGAGCTCATTGGAGAAGGTGACCAGACCTAGGGTTCTGGTCACTTCTCTGTCACTCAAATTTTTTTGAATCAAGTTGACCATGGCGTGGCATTTTGAGAAGTTCTGATTGGCTAACACTTAATACAAGGTCCCAACGGTGCTGATTTGCTTTTTAGTTCAAATATAAGAGTGTTTTTATTATTTGAAATTTTGTTTGTATTTTAAACAACAGATGTATAGCCACCCCAGTGGCAAGCGAGTGCGCGTTGGCGTGGGTTCGATCCTGGCGCTTAGGTTTTTTTTCTAATCAATTTTTAATTAATTTAACTAATTAACCTTTTTTTAATAATTAAGTTAATTGACTTTTTATTATTAAAATTAATTAGGGATTTTAGGTCTTTTAATTAATTAGTTACAAATCTCTTTTTTCATAAAAAACAACAAAAGCATTTCCTTTTCTTTCGATTCTAATTTTTCTTTTTATGTTGATTGTGCTTTTGCGAATGTATTCTTTTATTTCGAATTCTTTATCATTATTGTAACTGTCTATGGGATGTAATAGTAATTAGGGTTTATTTTCCGCACTTTTACTTATGTACCTCTCCCAAAGCATTATAATAGTCTAGGGTTTTATATTTTCGCTTTTTACTTTCCGTACATTTACCGCTTTCCTATTCTGCTATGTTACTATATGGAAAGATTAAAAGAAAACGATAGTTAACCCTAATAAAATATAAACAATAACTGAAAATGACATACCTCACACACTCGCACCTCTAGGGTAACCTCCCTTGTTGCCTTAGAAAAATAGGCATGTCCCTCGAAAGTGGGGACGCTTTAGCAATGTCCCTCGAAAACAAAGATCGTAGTCCCTCGATGACCCTTTTGATGTTGCCTTTGGTAAATGATCTAGTCCCTTACGATAATTGCTAAAGCATCCTTACCAGTTGCCTTCGATGACTGTACGATAACCCACACCTGTCCCTTCACATCCAACGATAGGGCTTCCTACTAACTAATTGTAGAATAGCATTATCTAAAGGAAAGGAAAAGTACAAGAAAGACCTTGAGTAGATAGACCATTGTTAATCGCTTTCTCACAAACATTTCAAAACAAAAACATCTTTCACAAACACTTTTCAAAAATATTTTTGAATAAAGTCTAAAGCTCGCATTCTCGAGGACAAATATGAGAATCATTGCAAAGTTCACCCTTTTTCAAAATATTTTCCAACACATGACTCAAAAAAATTTCAAAAGCAAAGTGATCTAGCGATTAAAAGCCCGTAGATAATTACAGATGAAAAGGGTTCTAACACCTTCCCTTTTCATAACCTACCCCCCAAACTCAAAAATCTCAAAGGTCTTTCCTATTCTTTTCACCCTTTCCTTATTGTATAAAAGAAAAGTCGGTGGCGACTCTTGTTATCTGCACAATTGCAATAAAACGCAAAACCAAGTCATTTATCCCACTGTATTATAGAACTGGCAACTCTGCTAGGGACGACTTAAAAGAGGGGTTACTTTTAGAGTTAGATCACTTTATCTGCTTTGTTTAATTTTCTTGATTTATCTTTAAAGGGTTTCTTGGGTTTACTGTTCTTACAAAGATCATATACTCGGATCTGGGGGTACCCTTAGGTAAGTAGTTATAGATCATGAAAATTGTACGGCATAGACTGATATGGTTGAAGTGATGGCTACATTAGTGTGACGCTTTAATTTGTAATGGTGTCCCTCGAGTCAGTCGAGGAGAATACTAGGCTTCTGCGTGCTGTCATAAGCACTAACTGACCTTTAGAATCTTAATTGACCAAACTTGGAAATTAAAAGGTAGTGAGATAGTCGGATTTGGTGCAATTCGAAGTTGGTTGATACTCGATAATACGCTCATTGAGATTCGACTCTCAGGTTTTTTTGGTGGCAAGTCATTTGTCATGCTAAACAAAACCTGTGAGAAAAATCAGTGATATTGAGATCCCTAGAACTCAGCTACTATTTTAGGACAGGTTAAGCCAACTAAACTTCAAGAGGGTACTTACCTATGGACCCCGTGCAAGCCTTAAACCTAAGGCTCTTGTATACTTTGTTTGTGTTTGTCATCTGTTTGAACATGACATCATAACATTATATCATGGCATTTTCACTAACCATTTCAAGGATCTAGGGGATTTATCTTTGTTCTTTGTTGCAAGGTCATGGCTTCCAATCGCATAAATACTATCTGAATCAACTTTGTAAAGGTACCTTCCAAGCTTGGGGAATTAGTCTAAAGGGTTCCCGACAATTCTCAATTCACCAAGAGACATGGTCATCTACTCAATTTGGTTACTACCAGTTTCAAGGAAGACATGATGAGCATTATGTTCCAGTTCTTTGATCCTAAGCATCACTGTTTTACCTTCCCAGATTATCAATTAGTGCCAATAATGGAAGAATTATCTAAATTACTCGGAGTGCCTATTCGTCATCAGATACCTTTCATCGGTCTAGAGAAATTTCCAAAACCTGAAGACATTTCAGTAGCCTTACATCTGAAACGATCGGACATTGTAACTAATTGGGAAACAAGAAATGGAGCCAAGGGTTTTCTTCCTAAATTTTTGATAGAGAAGGCTTAATGGTTTCTATATGCCATGATTTTTTGTTATTTTGAGGATATTTTGGCTTTGTTGATCTATGGTTTTGTGCTTTTCCCTAACCCAGACCAACTCATAGATGTAAACGCCATCAAAATATTTCTTACCTATAATATGGTGCCTACTTTGCTTGGAGATATTCTGCATTCTCTTCATACTCGTACTATGAGGAAGCGAGGGACTCTCATGTGTTGCATACCTCTATTTTCCAGGTGGTTTATTTCGCACCTCCCCCGTTCAATAATGAATAATGAACAAGGCTTGAGGTGGTCTCAAAGGGTGATGTCACTCACCCATTCAGATGTCCATTGGTGTTCGTGATCTCAGGAGGACATCACTATTATTTACCGATGTAGGGAATTCCCTAATGTTACACTCCTTTGCATAAGGGGAGGTATCACTTACTACCCTTCCCTAGCTCTACGTCAGTTTGGTTATGCTCGAAGAGACGGTCCTCATAATATGCTTATCCCGGGTATAGTATCTGACTATGAGAACAATCCTCAGAGTTACCATTAAAGGTTTATGCGTGCTTGGGGCATGGTCAATAAGATTGATAGTAGTACTTTGGGGTATAAGAATTCCATTCCTCTGGAGCCTTACCTCAGATGGGTGCAATCTTGTGCTCAAAATATTATGATGCCATATCCTGCTATCCTACCAATGATCGTAGAACCTGTTATTGAAGGATATGTTCCTCATACCATTCTTCATTTTGATATGCCTATCGACTTTGAACAACTACAGAAGTTCTGGATTCAACTCAAGGAAGAAAGGGATACCTTTGAGACTAAGTTCTATGCTAGTTAGAAGAAAGTACTTGAGCTGATGAAATGACTCCACGAAGAACAAAGACTTAATGCATATATCAACACAAAGAGGAAGCGCCCATGGGAGACTTGAGTTCATATTTTGCTTCTTTGTAACTCTTATTGTTGTCATTATAAGCCTAGAAGGCAATTATAATTTGAGCTTGTTACTAAAACTTCTTTGTTTCCTTTTGTTTAACAAATTTAAATCCCACAAAGATCCTTGAAAACATTGCACTTGCATTTACATATCATGCATATCATCACATTACATGTACTTTCTAGACAACTTTTCTCATCTTCTTGTTGTTTACTTCAGTAAAAGATGGCTCTTGAACAAACTGTGAAAGAACTTCAAGCTCAAAACGCTCAGTTTCAGAAAATGTTCCTGGACTTAGCTAAGGGACAAGACGAGTTGAAGACCCTCATCATAAAAGGGAATAAAAAGAAGACTAAGAAGCCAATAGTATTTCTTAATATGGGAAGAAGATTCAAAGGTCCCGTCAAAAGGGCTCTATATTTTGAGGTCCCATCAAATGAAGACGATAACCTAGAAGAAGATGACAAGAGTGTGAAAGCTGAAGAGAATAACAACCTTGGTTCTGGCCAAGATTCTGATGAAGACTATTCTGCTGAACAGTATCCTCCCGCTAATGATAGATACAAACAGTTGGAAGGTTGCCTTAATTCTATGGAAATCCAGAGTTCCTGGGCTGGATTTTGAAGAGTTATGGCTTATCTCAGGGGTTGTAATCCCTCACAAGTTCAAGGTCCCCGTTTTTTCCAAATATGATGGTGTTTCTTGTCCCAAGCTTCATATGTGGTCCTATGTTCGAAAGATCCAACCCCATACTGCTGTCAGAAAGTTATGGGTTCCCTTCTTTCAAGAGAGATTATTTGGGACACAGTTGGAATGGTTCTATCAGCTGGAAGGAACCAATATCCGCACTTGGGAAGACCCGGTTTCTAATTTTTACAAGCAGTATCAATATAATGCTGACCTTGCACCAACTTGTGTGCAACTAAAAAGTATGACTATGGGATCGAATGAAGGGTTTAAAGAGTATACCCAAAAGTGGAGAGATCTGGCAGGAAGAGTGCAACCTCCTTTGTATGATAGAGAGCTGGTTGATATATTCATGGGTACATTGACAGAGCCCTTTAATCATCTGATTGGAAGTTCTTCATATGGTTTTACCGAATTAATAGTAACAGGTGAACGGGTCGAAGGGGGTATCAGAAGTGGAAAGATTCAAGTGCTTGCGTATTCGAGTACTGTAAAGAATATGTTCAATGCTAAAAAGGAAGCAGGTGTTATTTATGGCCAGAAGGGTCGTACTAGAAGTGACCGCAATCAGTCTGTAGGAGCAGTGTTAATTTCTGATCTTGCGCCTGTACAACAACAACAACAACAGGGAAATCAATGTAGCTCAGATGCACCTATAAGGAAGTTTACTAAGATCAACATGTCTCTATCTCAGGCATTACAACATCTTTTAAAAATAGAGCTGATAATGTTAAGGGTTCCTCCTCAGAATCCCAAGACCTCCTCTCCCCGATATAATTCAAATGTGAAGTGTGCCTACCATTCCAATAGACCCGGACACAACACCAAAAGCTGTTGGGCCTTGAAAAACAAAATCCTAGACATGAATGACAATAAGGAGATTGATTTTGATCCACCCGGGACTCCCAATGTGATTACTGCACTGATGCCTAAGCACGACAAAGGCATTAGTGTTGTTGATGATGTTTTGTATGTCTCTACTGTAAGTGATTTGGTTACTCCCCCCCCCCCCCCCCAGTTATCAAGAAGAATATGTTGCGGGCGGTTTATTTACGGGTTGTATTGAAAGATGTTACTGCTGCGTAGCCCAACCCAATGGTTGCAAGTTTCTGGAAGAAGGTATTCAGCGTCTAATGGACAATCACCTAATTCTGGTTGAGAAGATTCCATCTGTTGATAATTTGTTGCAAGATTGGGAGCTGGAAGAGGTATCTATAATATCTGGCACCCCTATCAGGATCACTTCTAAGGGTCTTGTAAGGATCACTGCCAAACCCAAAGTTTCTCCCCTTATAATCACTACGCCTGAACCTATTCCATATTCTCCGGATAAAGTTATCCCTTGAAAATATGGAGCTGACGTCTACTACCATGGCGTCAAGCAAGAACTATTGACTATTGAATGTGAAGAAGTTATTGATCCCCCATTGACAATATTGTCAGGACCAGTAAGGTTACTAGAAGTGGAAGGGTTTTCTCTCTTGAAATCTCTCCAAATATTTTTGTCACACCAGTTCCAGTTACAATGACCGAGTCAACTACTGAGACTGGGGGCAAAGATAAAATAACAGAGCGTTCCCAGACGTAGGCACCTAAGGAAGCTACAATTAAAGATACATCCAGGAAAGAGTTGGAGGAGGTATTGAAAATCATCAAGAAAAGTGATTACAAAATTGTTGAACAGTTGGGGAATACCCCCTCTAAAATCTCCATGTTATCCATATTACTGTGTTTTGAAGCCCATGCACAAGCTTTAGTAAAGTTCTTAAAGTATGCACACGTGCCAAAATAAATATCCATCGACCAATTTAGAAGTTATGTTGCTAGCCTAACTACTGACAATGGGCTAGGTTTTTCTGATGCGGACTTGACCCCTAAAGGAAGGAACCACAACAAGGCCACGTATGACTCTATTGAATGCAGGGGAACTACTCTAGCTCATGTATTGGTTGACATGGGTTCCTCGCTGAATGTTCTACCAAAGGGTGCTCTGGACCGACTGGATTGTAAAGGGGTTGTGTTGAAACCCAATGATATTATAGTTCGAGCCTTTGACGGGTCAAAGAGGATGGTACATAGAGAGGTGGATCTCCCGATCAAAGTAGGTTCGTAAGTCTTTGAATCTACCTTCTATGTGATGGATATCTGACCGACTTATTCTTGTTTACTGGGACGCCCCTGGATCCATGGGGTAGGTGTTGTTACCTCAAACCTACACCAGAAGCTGAAATACCATGTGAAAGGAAAGGTTGTTACTGTTTGCGGTGAAGAGCAGTATATGGTGAGTCATTTGAACTTATTCCGATATATAGAGATGGATGACAAATTCATTGAAACTCCCTGCCATACTTTTGAAGTTGTCCCTCCTACTGTTACATAACACATTTCTACTATTCCCAAGATTACTAGGGTTCCACCCAGAATGGCTTCTTTGAAGGATGCTAAAGTTATTGTAGAAGAAGGTGGTTGTACTACTTGGGGTCAGCTTCCTAAAATTCCATATAAATATGACAAGTTTGGTTTGGGTTTTACTGCAGAGGCTCAAAGGGTTGTTCGTCGCACTCGCACTGGAAGACTACCATTCTGTGTAGCAACAATAGAGTCAATGCTATAGAAGACACTGATAATGACTACGACTTAGACAACTTGATCTTTCCCACCATTGGAAACAGGCTCAGCAACTGGAAGAATGAAGACCGTATCTCAATCTCCTTTAGTCAGGAGTAACAACTATTTTCTATTTATTGCTTTCAAATTTTTGGTTATGTAATTTTTAAAAAATGACTTTAAGTCGTGTGCCTTACCCGGGGCACAACGACCCATTTGTTAAGCGTTTTCATTTCATAAACATATATTTATTTAATAAATCATTGGACATTTTGCATTCAAATTTTGCACTCTTTGTCTTTCTTTTATTTTCACTTTCAAAATAGCTAGGTGTTCTTACACACACCCACACAATAAATTGCAGATTCGCATCCACTCTGGATCCCGTTGATAGCAATTATGTTATTGCCACTTATGACTTTAAAAATATGATCTACCAAGCTGAGGATGAAGGTGAGAAAGATTTTGAAATACCTGGAGAACTTTCCAGACTGGTAGTGCAAGAGGAAAAGGCTATACAACCGCATGAAGAGCCAGTCGAGGTTGTGAACTTGGGTACTGAAACAGACAAGAAAGAAGTAAAAATAGGTTCCAACCTAGAGGAATATGTCAAGAACAGGTTAATCTAGATGTTGTATGAATATGTTAAGTTCTTTGCTTGGTCATACAAAGACATGCTAAGGCTAGATACTGATATTGTGCTTCACCGTCTACCGATGAAAGAGGATTGTTCTCCAATAAAGCAGAAAGTTCGTTGCATGCGTGCCGAGATGTCGGAGAAGGTCAAGGATGAGTTTATGAAGCAATTAAATGCAGGTTTCTTGGTTGTTACATCATATCCTCAATGGCTTATAAACGTGGTTATGGTACCAAAGAAAGATGACAAAGTGTGTATGTGTCTGGACTACAGGGATCTGAATAGGGCAAGCCCCAAAAATGACTTCCCACTACTACATATTGATGTTCTGGTTGACAACACCGCTCAACACAAGGTATTATCCTTCATGGATGGATTCTCAGGGTATAATCAGATCAAGATGGCACCCATAGAAATGGAGAAGAATACTTTTGTTACACAGTGGGGAACTTTCTGCTACAAGGTTATGCCTTTTGGGTTGAAGAACATTGTCGCAACATATCAGTATGCTATGGTAGCTTTATTCCATGACATGATCCATCACGAGATAGAGGTCTACGTCGATGACATCATAGTCAGATCCCAGACCAAAGAGGAACACTTGACCATCTACACAAGTTGTTTGAGAGGCTGAAAAAGTACAAGCTAAGGTTGAATCCGAACAAGTGGACTTTTGGGGTGAGATCCGATAAACTCCTTGGTTTCGTTGTCAGTGGTAAAGGTATTGAAGTTGATCCCGCCAAGGTCAAAGCCATTCAAGAAATTCTAGTCCCCCATACAGAGAAGGAAGTCATAGGTTTCTTGGGACGACTGAATTACATTATCGGATTTATTTCCCATCTAACCGCTACTTGTGAGCTAATCTTCAAGTTACTGAAGAAAGATCAGGTAGTGAAGTGGAACGACAATTGCCAGATAGCTTTTTCCAAAATCATGGAGTACTTCCAAGAACCTCCAATTCTGATGCCACCAATTGAAGGAAGACCTCTAATCATGTACTTAACAGTGTTGGATAATTCAATGGGGTGTGTACTAGGCCAGCATGATGAGTCTGGTCGAAAGGAGCATGCAATATACTACCTTAGCAAAAAAGTTAACCGACTATGAAGCAAGATACTCACTGCTTGAGAAAACTTTCTACCCTTTGGCATGGGCTGCTCGCTGACTAAGACAATATATGTTGACCCATACTCCTTTGTTGATCTCTAAAATGGATCCCATCAAATACATATTCGATAAGCCCACTCTCTTTGAAAGAATAGCTAGATGGCAAATGATCTTGACAGCATATGACATTCAGTACACCACTCAAAAGGCTATCAAAGGAACTGTATTGGCAGATAATTTGGCGCATCAAGCTGTAGGCGACTACCAATTTATGAATTTCGAGTTCCTGGATGAGAATATTATGCAAGTTACAAATTATGAAGAACCTGGACCGTATGAAGGACCCGAGCCAGGATCCCGATGGAATATGGTGTTCGACGGAGCATCTAACGCACTTGGTAATGGAATTAGTGTTATGATTATTTCCCCCAAGGGTTACCATACGCTCTTCACCTCCAGACTTTGCTTTGAATGTACCAATAACATGGTTGAATACGAAGCGTGCATCATGGATATCAAAGCCGCTATTATATGAGGATCAAGTTCTTAGATGTGTATGGGGACTCAACCTAAGTAATCAGTTAGATTAAGGGAGAATGGGATATGAAGCATCTGAATCTTATTCCTTATCAGGAGCATGTGTTAACATTAATCTCGTACTTAGAGGAAATCGCTTTTGAGCATATCCCACGAGAAGAGAATTAGTTGGCAGATGCATTGGTGACCATGTCGTCTATGTTCAAAGTCAGATGGGACAACGAGGCTCCCAAAATTACTATTGAGAGACTAAATGAACAGGAACATTGCTACGAGGTTGATATTGTTGGAGTAGAGAAAAGGATTTGGTTTCATGAGTGAAGAGATATCTCGAGGCTCAAGAGTATTCGAAGAGAGCATTTATCAATGACAAGAAATTCCTACGAAGGTTCTCTACTAAGTTCTTCCTGAGCAACATAATTTTATACAAATGCAACCATGATTCGACTCTGCTTCCTTGTATAGACAAGAAGGAAGCTGAGAAAATTATGGAAGATATGCACGAAGGTATCTTTGGTACTCACTCCAATGGACATACCATGGCTAAGAAGATTTTGGGAGCAGGTTACTACTGGTCAACCATGGAAACTAATTGCCATCACCACTCTAGAACCTGTCATAAATGCCAAATCTATGCTGACAAAGTATATGTGCCACAGGTTCCTCTGAACGTCTTGACTTCTCCTTGGCCATTTGTAATGTGGGTGTCGTACCCCAAATTTATCCTACCGCGACGATTATATTTTTTGAGATTGAAATAAAGAAAATACTTAATTAAAGACGGTACAGCAGTATCTGGTGGTCTGTCTTTATCTGGCTAGGGGGTGTATTTTTTAATTCAGGAAAATGGGGATTTCTAAATCAAAAAGACTCGCGTCTCCGTGAATCCATTCGCGAGGCACGTTGGCCATTGGCCCATGCGATTCGAAAATGGAAAACTATTTTGATAATAAATTATTGAGTTTTAATCGTATAGTTAGACCCATTTAAGAATTAGTTTTGTTAAGTAAAAGGGGAGGTGGAAATCCAATTTGGTTTGGTCCATTTCTTTTTTGGGGGGTAGGTTCATCAATTTGCTAGCCCATTAGGGTTTTTGTAAGCTAGCCCATTTGTTTATTTTGAGAAAACAGTTTTGACTAAAAATTATTATTAGAATATTAATATTTTACTATTAATCCATTAGAAGATATTTTCAAAGATATTGGTTAACATTTCTGTTTTAGAGATTTATATATATGATATTCATTAAGAGTTTTGAGTGAATTTAACTGTTATTGGGTAAAAGGGGTTGTTTCGGGCCCAGTCTGCAGCTCATGGTGCAAAAATTCCATTGGCAATAAGCAGTTTTGAACCTAGGCAGTCTAAGGCCCAAATTTGGTTATGCTTTTGATAGGCAGAAGAAAGATTAAGTACACGGGCCCAAAGTTACAAATTGGTATTGTTTGGATTAAGTAGAAAACATGGAGATAAACACTTACTGTACAAATTTTGATACCAAATCAAATCTCTTCACATCATTAAAATAAATCAAATCTTTATCTAAAATACAACAAAATCAAGAGCCCATAATTTCTTATTTACAAAATTCAGAAATCCTCATTACAAAGCGTGGGATCAAGTCCAAATCAAAGATAATAAATCAATTACAGATACTGAATCAATTACATTAACAATCACTAAAACCTAATCCCTAATCTGTGCTAGACAGTTGGTAACAGCAAAATTCTAAAAAACCCTAAAATTAAAACATATATATACAGAGAAAAAGAACAAGAGCGAGGTGGGGGTCTTGACAGAAAACAGAGGACGGGAAGATTACTGAGACGAAGAAAAAGAAAGAGATCCATAGACGGAGAGGTTGGAGGAAGAAAGATCTTGAACAAACTCTTTACCGTTGAAGACGAGAAGAGGAGGCGATTAGATTTTTTGGATCGAAAACCCTAATCGATTGTCGTTGCCCTCCGCGAGCCACCTCTAAGATCCGTCGCTCCATTACCACCACCTCAAGCTTGTCGTCACCATCACTGCTGACCTGCAAATCCAAAAGAGACGGAGATGAAGAAATAGGAACGCCGCGTATCAGATAAACAACGATTAAAGGTTTGGTGGTGTCTCCATCGCGATAAAGGAAGATGATAGGGTTAGGAAGAAGGTTAAGGAGAAAGGGTTTGGGTTTTAGCGAAATGGAGAGATAGGATAGAGAATTTCTGGAGAAATATAAGAACTTTAAAACAAAATGAACAAAAAGTTAGAACAAAAATCTCTTATCCGTTCGTATCCCATGCACCGCAACCACACTAATAATCTTGCTCCCGTGTTTATCATCCACGTGATTTTGATCAAACGGATGTAAGTCCAAGCCACATGATAACTCACATACTCCACCGCGCACTCAATCATTCAGGGTTCCAAAAGAATATGTAGTGGGCCAAGCCCAATCGTTATCCACGCCATTCTCTGTATTTTTGCTAAACTAGTAAACAAACTGCACCCCCCTACCTGGGCTCGTGATGGGCCTGACCCCAGCTGTTTTTCACACCCCCCAACTCTTATTGCATAACTAGGCTTACAACCCCCCCCCCCCCCCCCCCCCCCAGATTTGCTTAAATAATTTTTTTTTATTTCTTTTATATTTTTTTTATATATTATATTTTATTTATATTATCATTATTAACTATTTATGTCCTTTTTATTAATAATTATAATTATCGTTATTAATTTTTATTATTATTTTTTAAATATTATTATTATTATTTATTATATGTAAGTATTACTATATGATCAAATAAATTAATTTCATGTTAAAATTATATATATTATTTTCTATACTATTTGCATTAAATCCTTTCTATTCATGCATTAATCAAGATTTTTTCTCAATTAATACAATAAAAAAAACACAAACAAATCTCAAATTATTTTTCGTAATAAAACTAATCTAATCAACAGTCTTTTTGCAAATGGGTTTCAACTAGTTTTGGCTTACTTCGCACTTAGTCAAAATCTCTGCAATCACTACTCCCGACCGAGTGCGAAGTGATTCAAAATATGTTTGCAAACACCTAAAAGACACCAACCAAGATACAAACTACGAATTGGGACTCTGATTCCTCGTAAGAGGATATGTGGGCATACGATCAAAATCGTAGCAAGTTCCCTTATAAAAAAATTAAACTCTTTCTAATTAAAACTTAAAATCCTGTTTACCCCAAACCTAAACCTAGAGTCTAATATCCTTGTGAACAAGGTAGATGAAGGGTGCTTAACACCTTCCTTTCGTCTAATTGAGTCCGAAACCTAGAATCTCTGTCCGTGAATTAGGGTTTACTGTTAGATTCCCTTCCCTAGGATAAAAACTAATAGTGGGACTCTGATTAAAAAACTAGTTGCTACAGCTGGCGAATCTGTTGGGGACTCTCCTTAACCCTAGGTTTAGGTATTTTTGGGGTTTCTTATTTTTATTTACTTTATTTATTTATTAAATTTATCTATTTTATCGCATTTATTATCTACTGTCAATTTATCTTATTATCATATATATTTACTGCATGGCGGGATTTCTCTATCTCAAAATATTTTCCATATAACCCTTAGAAAGAAGGTTCGTCTATTAGCTTAGAGGGTACATCATCCCTGCGAGTTTATGTGAGGACTTCGCCTAGAGTCGATGAACTTCTGAAAAAGGAATACTTATCGAGAGATATCCTCTTGACGAGTAGGACTTTGGAAGGTCACCCATGACTCTTTGTAACGACCTTAACCTAAAGTCTCATGACGAGACATTTCACGACTTTGAGACAAAAGTTTCAGTCCGTAAAGAGGCTCCACCTAAGGGAGGCCCTTGTGCCTTTTCCCTCTGGTGTTATTAATGATACCCTTAAGGATACCACCTTTTGGGAGGGTAGACTAACTGTAGGTCAAAATTAAGGAGCCTACCATCTAGGGGTACTTATCACAAAATCCCGTCACTCATCCTTACACCAACGCATTCATACACTTCATGTATTCGTCATACATTCATCATATATTCGTCACCCGTTTCTTTGTCTTATTCATGGTGTACAAAAAATAATAATAAAATCAAGATCTCGGTGACTGTCTTTAAAAACGGATACCGAAAGAAATAACTTGCTTGCGTAAACACGCCAAACATGTCTGAAATCAAGGCCACAAAAGGGAAATAACATGCTGGATAGTTTCTCAAGTTTTGTCCAGCAATAGTGGATGGTTTCAAAAGCAGATATCTGCAGGCGTGCCTAGAAGACTTATTTCCTTGTTTCCTGATTTCATGCAAATAAAGTTTTGGCTGAAGATTGTAATATTTTTCAATATTTGAATTACGTTACCTTCAATAAAGGCGTTTTGTTTTCACACGCCGTTTGTGTATCTATTTTAAAGATAGTCGCCAAGTAAAATAATAAAGGACAAGCATGTACCCAGATGAATAAGACATTTAAAACATTAACCATTTCATATTCATACATATTCATTCGCGTGCTTGCATTTACGAACACCCGCATATCATGTCAAAACTCTTTTTTTTAAACATCTCTCCAGTTGAACCATTGGTAGAAGAAGGTCTCCACCTCCTTGGCCTCCATATCAAACAAGGGATCATCAAGAGAAAGCAATGGAGAAAATTGAGGAAAATCAGGCTACATTCAAAGAGGATCTCGACCAAGTAAAGGGTGATGTCAGTTTAATGAAAGGAGATTTGAGTCAAGTTCTTCTGGCTTTGAAGAACATTATTGACAAGCAAGACCATATTCCCATAGAAGCTTTCAAAGAAGTAGCCCAGACTATTGGTGCATGGCAGACATGGGGCAAGAATATCCAACAAAGCCAACACCAAAGGGGCAACTGAAGTCATCCAAGAATGCGCCCCAGGCAAAAAAACTCAAAAGATGGACGACCGTGGAGATTCCTGAGATCTTTTTATTTCCTAATTAAATTTTCTTGTTTTTGAAAGAACATATGTTAAGCCCGGGGCATAAGGGTTGCTTGTAAGGGTTTCCCCGTTTTGTTTCAGACAATATTTACGATTAATAAAAGTTTTGCTTTGTTTTCAATCAAGATCTCTGTCCTTCTCTTGCATTTATATCTTAAATTTAAAAATGGCAATACTCTCTCTGCATATGCATTTTCAAATATTCATATACTAAATTTGCACCAAAACATGATAAAGGTGCAAATTCATGCCCAAAATCACCGATAATGCTATTGCTGTGATCCGATATAATTTTGATGCTCCTAACAACAAAGCTAAAGAGGAAGATGATAAAGATCTTGAACTCTTTGAGAAAAATGGCGAGGGAAATAAAAAAAGATAACAATACGCAATCGTATCTAGAGGCTATTAAGACCACTAATCTGAGTATAGGGGAAGACCTGGAAGAAACCAAGCTAAGGGGCAATGTTAGAGCGGGGCCATAAAGAAGCTGATCAAGTTATTGCGCATATCTATGGAAACAGGCCAAAGTCGAATACAGACAGTGCCGTAAAATAAACAATTACGAAATACCAAGATCTGATGAAGAACCCGAGCTAGGGGCACGTTGGGTATCCACGTTCGACGAAGCTTCAAATACACTGGGGCACAATATAGGGGTAGTATTGACTCCCCTAAAGAATTCTCACAAGCCATATACCAATTCAATGGTGAACTGGATACTAAACATCTAAAACGGATTCCCTATCAAGATCATGTTTTAAAACCGACTGTGGAATTCACGAAGATCATTTTCAGTCACGTCTCACGAAAAGGAGATCGAATGACAGAAGCCCTGGAAACTATATCGTCTATATTCAAAGTAACATGGTCAAACCATGAATCGTGCATCACAAACAGATGCTTCGAAGAGCCCGCACATTGCCTTGCTATTAAAAAATGACAATATAACAAGCCTTGTTTCACGACATCCAGAAAATGCCTCTAGCATTGGCAAGCAAACCCTACGAGGATTATCCGTGAAATTCTTTCCAAGTAACGGTATACTGTACAAGATGAACTACGACATGGTCTAGTACTTAAGAAGATTCTGCTACCTCGCCTCCACTCACGTGGTAAATGGAAACCCATTTACGATGGTCCATACATAGTCAAAACAACATTCTCCGGTGGTAGTCTTATCCCCCCCAACAATGGATAGGGAAGAACTACCGCATCCGAGAAATTCAGGCGCAGTCAAAAATACTACGTATAATAAGCTCTCTAAGCTCGAACCTTAAACAGGCGACTTAGGCAAAAAGGAGCGCTCCGGTGGATCGAAAACCCTAAAGGGCGATCCAGGCAAAAATTAGGGGCATATAGACAAAAAAAATCATCCTGGTGGATTGAAAACCCTAAAGGGAAATCCAGGTAAAAATTAGGGATCATTCAAGAGAAATAAAGAACAAAAAGACTGCGATCTAAGAACTGTGACTACAGACCACGAAGGGAGAGATAGATATGAATCACGTAACTCATAAGCAAAGGAGATAAGATCATTAAAAGGATATTGGAGAACAACAGTAGCAATTATCATTTTTATTGCCATTTACAGTTTTAAAACTTTCTGTAATTACCTCTTTCTAGGAATTGCATCTTGTGTTCTCGCCTATTCAGAGGCATTTACTTTCTTTGCATTTTTCAAATTGCGTTTTTTTTAGACTTGTTTACAAAATAATGCGATCATTACTTGTGATTATTGTCTTGAAACCATTTGGTGGGATTAACAAAATAATAGCATTTGAAAAAACATCAAAAAATCATGTTGGTTAGAAAATATTGAAAGAAAATCCATGTCTACATCCACGCACATGGCTGCTCCTACGTCTTGAAAATCTATACGCGTGTCTACGCCTGTATCTATGCATATCTATGCCTACATCCATACACATGTCTGCGCCTATGCTTGCACTCAACAATACAGTCTATACATACATCTACGTGTCTCTACGCAAAGTCTACGTTCATGTTAGCGCCTATATCTACGCTTACGATGCAAAAATTCTACGCCCACACGTACATCTGCGCCTATGGTTGCACTCAACAATACCAAGTCTATACAAATATCTACGCGTCCCTACGCAAAGTCTACGTCCATGTCAGCGCCTGTACCTACATTTGCAACACAAAGTCTACGTCCGCGCATGCGTCCATGCATATGTGTGCTCCTTTCAATCCTATACATATGCCTACGCTTACGCCTACACCTACGACATACAAATCGACATACGTCTATGCTTACACCTGCGCCTATGACATATGAATCTACATACGTCTACGCTTATGCATGCGCCTATAACATATGAATCTACATACGTCTACGCGTATGCCTGCACTTACAACATCGAGACCACAAATATGCCAATGCATACATCTACGCCTGCACTTACAACACCGAGACCACACATATGCCAATGCATACGTCTACGCCTGCGCTTACAACATATAAATCTACGCATAGGCCATTACCTATGTCTATGTCTACGTCTACGCCCGTAATACAAAATCAATGCTCAACTTTTGCTAAGATTGCCCACCATGTTCAAGTTCAACAATGCTACGACGACACAACATACAACGCCAGGAACTGGTAGCTCTAAGCCAATGGTTCAAAGGAGAGAACACCGGAAATAGTCTTCAAAAAATTTCAAGGCATACGCACATCTTAAACATATTTCATACATACATTTTGCATAGCATACATACACTATACATTTTTGCATACAATACGCATATATTCAAGGTTCCATATCAATGTCAAACATCATACATTTTGCATACATCCAAACATTCAATTCGCATGCATACACATGTATCGCCTAGCAAACATACAAATAATTTCACCCTTGATTCAACTATCTAAGGGTCAAGCAACGCAATACTTCTCCTATGACTCAACCTGTCACCTCAGTCTTCATGCCATGACACATTCAGCCCATCACCTAAGTCTTCCCACAGTGATGAGTTCCTTACATGTCCAGTACATTGCCTTTAAGCCGCAATGTATTCGTGAAACTCAATATATTGCCTCTAAGTCGTAATATATCATCCAACTCAAACACATTGCCTCTAAGCCATAATGTATTCACGAAACTCAGTATATTGCCTCTAAGCCGCAATATATCATCTAACTCAAACACATTTCCTCTAAGTTGCAACGTATTCGCAAACTCAACACATTGCCTCTAAGCTGCAATGTATTATCCATATCAACATATTTCCTATAAGCCTTAATATATCATCTAACTCAAACACATTGCCTCTAAGCCACAATGCATTCTCCAAACTCATTACATTGCCTCTAAGCCGAAATGTTTTCGCAAAACCTAGATCATCGCCTCAGACTTTACGCAGCGATGCTCGAAAACAAAACCTAGCTTATCGCCTCAGACTTCATGTAGAAATTTGAGAACCTAATCCATTGCCTCAGACTTCATGCAGCAATGTGTTTTGTTATGCCAAGTTCCAGATCATCGTCTCAGACTTCATGCAGCGATGTTTGAAGCAATAAATTTAGCTTATCACATCAGAGTTCACGCAACGATTTGCGAACTTAACCCATTGCCTCAGACTTCATGCAGAAATGTGTTCCAAACCCCAGACCATCATCTCAAACTTCATGCAGTGATGTTCAAAACAACAAATTTATCTTATCACATCAGACTTCATGCAATGATTTGCAAACCTAACCTATTACCTCAGACTTCATGCAGCAATGTATCTCTTATTCTGCGACACAGATCATCGCCTCAGGCTTCACGTAGCGATGCTAGAAAACCAAATTTAGCTTATCACATCAGACTTCAAACAGTGATTTTCAAACCTAACCCATTTCCTCAGTCTTCATGCCGTTGTGCGTTCCCTTATTCTGTGACACAGATCACTGCCTCAGACTTCATGCAGCAATGTGTTCCAAACTCCAGACCATTGTCTCAAACTTCATGCAGCGATGTCCGAAACAAAAAATTTAGCTTATCGCATCAGACTTCATGCAGTGATTTGCAAACCTAACCCATTGCCTCAGACTTCATGCAGCAATGTATCTCTTATTCTGCGACACTGATCATCACCTCAGGCTTCATGCAGTGATGTCTGAAAACCAAATTTATCTTATCACATCAGACTTCACGCAGTGATTTGCAAACCTAACCAATTGCCTCAGTCTTTATACAGCTATGCGTTCCCTTATTCTGCGGCATAAATCATTGCCTCAGACTTCATGCAGCAATGTGTTTCAAACTCCAGACCATCGACTTAAACTTCATGCAATGATGTTTGAAAACCAAATTCAGCTTATCACATCAGACTTCACGCAGTGATTCGTAGACCTAATCCATTGCCTCAACCTTCATGCAGCAATGTATTTCGTTATGCCAAGTTCTAGAGCATCGTCTTAGACTTCATTCAACGATGTTTGAAACAACAAATTTAGCTTATCACATCAGATTTCACGCATTTATTTGCAAACCTAACCCATTGCCCCAGACTTTATGTAACAATGTGTCTCTTATTCTACGACGCAGATCATTGCCTCAGACTTCATGCAGTGATGCTCAAAAATACAAAATTTAGCTCATCGCCTCAAACTTCATGCAGCAATTTGCGAACCAAACTCATTGCCTCAGACTTCATACTTTGATGAAAAACAAGACTTTAACCCATTGCATCAGACTTCATGTAGCAATACATTTCGTTATTCCATAAACATCGATCATCGCCTCAGACTTCATGCTATGATGCTCAAAAGAAAACAAAACTTGACACATTGCCTCTAAGCTGCAATGTATTCTCAAACTCAACACATTGCCTCTAAGCCGCAATGTATTCTCAAACTCAACACATTACCTCTAAGCCGCAATACATTCTCAGAACTCAAAACATTGCCTCTAATCCGCAATGTATCCTCAAAACTCAGCATATTGCCTCTAAGCCGCAATGTATTATCCAAACTCAACACATTGCCTCTAAGCCGCAATGTATTATCCAAACTCAACACATTGCCTCTAAGCCGCAATGTATTATCCAAATTAACACATTCCCTCTAAGCCGCAATGCGTTCTTCAAACTCAAACACATAACCTCTGAGCCGTAATGTATTCATGCTTAAAACATCGCCTCAGACGTCATGCAGCGATTCGTAAACGTAACCCATGGCCTCAGTCTTCAAGCAGCCATGCATAATCAATCATTGCTATACACACCCTCCAGATGGGTGAATAAGCCAAGACATACAGAATTGTGCTATTTGCCTCGTTATCAAACCCGGGAAAGCGATATATCATCAGCTTTGCCTACTTCCTTGAGACTTATAAGGGTATGCTACATCAATATAACCTTATGTTTGTCGGACAAATTTTGGGATACTTCAAGTATTCAATAAACTTTCAATCAAAATGCACAAGACTCGAGTTTCCTCACGCTCTTCTATTGAAAGATAATTGAATAGGGGCAGCTGTTGTACCCCAAATTTGTCCTACCGCGACGATTATATTTTTTGCGATTGAAATAAAGAAAATACTTAATTAAAGACGGTACAGCAGTATCTGGTGGTCCGTCTTTATCTGGCTATGGGGTGTATTTTTTAATTCAGGAAAACAGGGCTTTCTAAATAAGAAAGACCCGCATGTTCGTGAATCCATTCGCGAGGCACGTTGGCCATTGGCCCATGCGATTCGAAAATGGAAAACTATTTTGATAATAAATTATTGAGTTTTAATCGTATAGTTAAGTCCATTTAAGAATTAGTTTTGTTAAGTAAAAGGGGAGGTGGAAATCCAATTTGGTTTGGTCCATTTCTGTTTTGGGGGTTAGGTTCATCAATTTGCTGGCCCATTAGGGTTTTTGTAAGCTAGCCCATTTGTTTATTTTGAGAAAACGGTTTTGACTAAAAATTATTATTAGAATATTAATATTTTACTATTAATCCATTAGAAGATATTTTCAAAGATATTGGTTCACATTTCTGTTTTAGAGATTTATATATATGATATTCATTAAGGGTTTTGAGTGAATTTAATTGTTATTGGGTCAAAGGGGTTGTTTTGGGCCCAGTCTGCAGCTCATGGTGCAAAAATTTTGTTGGCAATAAGCAGTTTTGAACCTAGGCAGTCTAAGGCCCAAATTTGGTGATGCTTTTGATGGGTAGAAGAAAGATTAACTACGCATGCCCAAAGTTACAAGCTGGTACTGTTTGGATCAAGTAAAAAACATGGAGATAAACACTTACTATACAGATTTTGATACCAAATCAAATCTCTTCACATAATTAAAATAAATCAAATCTTTTTCTAAAATACAACATAATCAAGAGCTCATAATTTCTTATTTACAAAATTCAGAAATCCTCATTACAAAGCGTGGAATCAAGTCCAAATCAAAGATATCAAATCAATTACAGATACTGAATCAATTACATTAACAATCAATAAAACCTAATCCCTAATCTGTGCTAGACTGTTGGTAACAACAAAATTCTAAAAAACCCTAAAATTAAAACATATATATACAGAGAACAAGAACAAGAGCGAGGTGGGGGTCTTGACAGAAAATAGGGGACGGGAAGATTACTGAGACGAAGAAAAAGAAAGAGATTTGTAGACAGAGAGGTTGGAGGAAGAAAGATCTTGAACAAACTCTTTACCATTGAAAACGAGAAGAGGAGACGATTAGAGTTTTTGGATCAAAAACCCTAATCGCTTGTCGTTGCCCCCTGCGAGCCACCACTAAGCTTCATCGCTCCATTACCACCACCTCAAGCTTGTCGTCACCATCACTGCTGACCTGAAAATCCAAAAGAGACGGAGATGAATAAATAGGAACGCCACGTATCAGATAAACAACTGTTAAAGGTAATGAAACTTAGCTTGCGATTTACGCGTTGTTGTTGTTAAACAGTTTGGTGGTGTCGCCGTCACGATGAAGGAAGATGATAGGGTTAGGAAGAAGGTGAAGGAGAAAGGGTTTGGGTTTAAGCGAGAGGGAGAGAGAGGATAAAGACTTTCTGGAAAGATATAAGAACTATAAAACGAAATGAACAAAAAGTTAGAACAAAAATATCTTATTCGTTCGTATCCCATGCACCGCGCCCACAATAATAATCATGCTACCGCGTTTATCATCCACGTGATTTTGATCAAACAGCCGTAAGGCCAAGCCACATGATAACTCCCATACTCCATCGCACACTCAATCATTCAGGGTTCTAAAAGAATATGTAGTGGGCCAAGCCCAAACATTATCCACACCCTTCTCTGTATTTTTGCTAAACTAGTAAACAAACTGCACCCCCTTATCTGGGCTCGTGATGGGCCTGACCGCAGCTGTTTTTCACACCCTCAACTCTTACTGCATTACTAGGCTTACACCCCCTCCCCCAGATTTGCTTAAATAATTATATTTTTTATTTCTTTTATATTTTTTTATATATTATATTTTATTTTATTTATATTATCATTATTAACTATTTATGTCCTTTTTATTAATAATTATAATTATTATTAATTTTTATTACCATATTTTAAATGTTATTATTATTTTTTATATGTAAGTATTACTATATAATCAAATAAATTATTTTCATGTTAAAATTGCATATATTATTTTCTATACTATTAGCATTAAATGCTTTCTAATCATGTATTAATCAAGATTTTTTCACAATTAATACAATAAAAAAAACACAAACAAATCTCAAACTATTTTTCGCAATAAAACTAAGCTAATCAACAATGTCTTTGTAAATGGGTTTCAACTAGTTTTGGCTTACTTCGCACTCAGTCAAAATCTCCGCAATCACTACTCCCGACCGAGTGCGAAGTGATTCAAAATATGTTTGCAAACCCCTAAAAGACAACAACCAACATACGAACTACGAACTGGGACTCTGATTCCTCGTAAGAGGATACGTAGGCATACGATCAAAAATCGTAGCGAGTTCCCTTATAAAAAACTTAAACTCTTTCTAATTAAAACTTAAAACCCTATTTACCCAAAACCTAAACCTAGAGTTTAATATCCTTGTAAACAAGGCAGGTGAAGGGTGCCTAACACCTTCCTTTCGTCTAATTGAGTCTGAAACCTTGAATCTCTTTCCGCGAATTAGCGTTTACTGTTAGATTCCCTTCCCTAGGATAAAAACTAATAGTGGCGACTCTGATTAAAAACCAGTTGCTACAGTGGGGCATTGTTATTATAGGAGAGATTAAGCCTATTGCATATAACAGGCATCATTTCATCCTCGTCGCGATTGATTACTTCACGAGGTGGGTTGAAGCAACCTTGTTTTCCTCTGTTACCAAGAACGTTGTCGCCAGGTTCATTAAGCATAACCTTATCGGTCGGTATTGCATACCCGAAAGGATTATCACAGACAATAGTACCAATCTCAACAACACTATAATCACGGAACTCTGCATGCAGTTCAAGATAAATTACCACAACTCTTCTTCGTATCGATCGGAGATGAATGGCGCAGTAGAAGCCGCCAATAAGAACATTAAGAAGATTATACAGAAGATGACGGTAACATATAAATATTGACATGAGATGTTACCATTTTATTTTCATGGCTATCGCACTTCAGTACGGACATCAATTGGGGAAACCCCGTTCTCTCTAGTCTATGGTATGGAAGTTATCCTGCCTGTTGAAATCCAGATTCCTTCTCCATGAATTATGAAGACGCATGTTTGGATGAAGACGAGTGGATTCACACTAGGCTAGACCAATTAAATTTGATTGATGAGAGGAGGGTTGCAGATGTTTGTCATGGTTAGATGTACTAGAAGCGTATGATCAAAGCCTTCAACAAGAAAGTAAAACATCGGGTATATCAAGTTGGTGACTTGGTAATAAAGCGTATCATCCTACCGCAAGGTGATCCCAAGGGCAAACGGATTCCCACCTACGAGGGGCCATTTGTGATCAAGAAGATATTTTCTGGTGGTGCTATGATACTTACCACCATGGACGGTGAAGATTTTCTGCACCCTGTGAACACGGACATAGTCAAAAGATACTACACATGAATGAGACCCACTAGGTTGACTGGCCTAGGCCAAAATAAGGGCATCCCGGTGAACCAAAAGGGTTCGGGCAAAACTTAAGGATATATATAAGGAGTATACACCCGACAAGTCGAAAAGCTAAAAAGGTGGCTTGGGCAAAAAGGGTATCTCGGTGGACTGAAAACCCAAAAGGGCGGTCCAAGAAAAAGGTAGAGATCAAAGCGTACGACTATATCCCGATGGATCATCTACTTACAGCAAGCTTTGTTACCAACATCAAGTTCGAATGGTACAGATTAATTCATTCAACTTCTTCCGACAACGAAGTATGAGATGCTTGAAGACATAGAGGCAATAGCAGAGTTGAGACTCAATGAGATCATTTACACATATCTATATGTTTTACTTTACTTTGTATTCTTTTCAGTTCACGACGATTTCCTCTTACTAGGATTATGTCTCTATGTACAAAGACTATATGTTTATAGACAAATTATCAATACAAATACAATTACAAAATTCAAATTTTGTTTTATTTTCCCTGTTTTATTTGCAAAACATCCAATGACTAATTTGAACGAACATATGCATATGAATATGATTACTGTTAACAACTATATGCGTAAAAACAAGAATCGGAATTTACTAAAGACTCTAGGAATTTGGATAATGTTCAAGTCTTCTACAAAGCCCCACAGAGAAACCACCATGGGATTATCCCTACAGATTTACCTTCACAAGCTTATCCCAGATGGAGATACATTCCCCCCACAAGTCTAATGTTCCGCCAGGCAAGAATTGAGGCATCTTCCAGCAATTCGCATAATCATACTCCCTGTAAAATACCCCTAACAGATAAAGGAGTTTGATCATTTCTCCAGCATATAGTGTAAATTTCCTCTGCACAGCCTACAGAATTCCAATTCCCATCAGAAATATGTCCTCAGCATAGTTTACAGGAATCTAATTTCCCAACAGGGTTTATTTCCCCAATAGAATTTAATTTCCCACGCAGATTTCATCTCTCTGATTACTGCAATTCCCCGGTAAACTCCTTATCCAGCAAAATGTAGTCAAGGCTACTATTCCTAGAGAGTTACTATGAAATCTAAAACTGAGACAGATGTCAATTTTGCCCTCCCCAGAAGAGTGACAGCCATATCTAAAACTTGGTCATACAACACCTCTGATGGTTTTTCATGTCTTTTACCCCCAGTCAAGGTATATAAGAATTAAAATCTCCAGTAGAGCGATGAACAACCGAGGTTCCTGAATTCTTCTATCCCCAAACAGAAGTCAAATGTTCACAGCGGAGTATCCTCAAGCAGAGAGCAGAAATTCCCAGCGGAGACATTCTAAACAAGATTGAAGATTCATATGCTTCATCTCCAGGGACAGTCAGGGATTTACTTCCCCTGGAAAAGATGTTACACAAAGCTAGCAATACGCCTTAATGACATCTTATATCCATGCATCATTTACAAAACATCATTGCATATGCATACGAAACGCATATAACACACTCTCATTTACTTTGAGAATAACATTACACAATGCATTACACACATCATAACATTTCATAACTTTATCTTTTCAGGTAAAGTTCACAAACCAACGAATATCATCAAAAATTCTCAAACAGGTCATCGATTAATCCCCGAAACAGGACGGGGAAACTATCTATATAACCAGGACCAAGATTAATTCCCGAAACAAGACAGGGCAACTATCTATACGACCAGGCGATATGAATTCCCGAAACAAGACGAGTTCGCCAATAAAAAGAAGATCCTAGATTAACTCCCGAAACAGGACGGGGAAACTATCTGTACGACCAGGTGATATGAATTCTCGAAACAAGACGAGTTCGCCAACAGAAGGAAATTCAAATATTAACTCCCGAAACAGGACGAGGAAACTATCTATATGACTATGCAAAGATTAACTCCCAAAACAGGACGGGGAAACTATCTTTATAAACCAGGCAACAGTTAATTCCCGAAACAGGACGGGTTTAGCGACAAAAATAGACTGTAGATCAATTCCTGAAATAGGACAGGGCGATTATCTACGTGACTAGCATTTCCCTCAGAGACTAAATTCTGAAAAGCATTTCCCTCAGAAACTAAATCTAACAAGCAACTACTTAAGCATCTTCCCCAGATGTTCATTCTGGAAAGCATTCTTCAGATACAGTCAAGCGTAGACTCATTTTGACACTCATATCAACAACTATTTTGATGGCATCTATAAGCCCATCTCCAATGACATTCTGTCACCTCTCCTAATGGCATCTTTAAGCCCATTCAAGTAATATTATCAACCAACAGCGTTACCTCCTGCACAGGCGAATGCAAGTTTCTAGGCACTTAAGTGTTTAATCCTCTTTTGCCTTCAGACCACGAATGGAGGACATACCAATCTAACTCTTCTAGTTTAAGAAGATTGAATAGGGGCAGCTGTTGTACCCCAAAATTATCCCTCCCACTTTACTTAAAACATTCTCCTAGGGTTCTCAAATGCTCAACGTTGCTCAAGAATTGATCAGACAAATTCTCCTCTTAAGCAATTGACCTACAACTAGGGTTTTGTGTTTCTCAAGGAATATTGGGTTTATAAGGTCTCAAGTGGATTTCATGGTCTCTTATATGTCTCCAACAATACATTATAGGTCATTTCAAAAGTCAACAAAAAGACACTTTTTGTCAAGGCAACTTACATCAAGATAAATCTTCAAATGCAAAAATGATCAAAATAGAGATTGTATAGGACATATTTAGCTTTCCAAAAATTCAAAGATCACCTTCAAATGACAAAAATTGAGAGAGTTGTGTCTAGTGCAAGTTGGGAAATTTTGAGCAAATACATGAAACCAAAAGTGACTAAACTTGAATTTTTCGACTAATGGGCCTAACCTTTGAGGTTAAATTGTTCTTGTGACATGTTTAAGGACCTATAAATCCATTCATGCATTTTAGTGATTTTTTATTTCTTTTTATTTTGATTTTATTCATTAAAATTCAAAATAAATTAAATGAATGTCAATTAAAAGGATTTAGGCGCATGGCTTTGGTTTTGGACCAGATTCGAAGCCCAAAGAGCTCATGTACAACTAGAAAAGGCGTGTGGGATCATAAAGATATAGTTTGGCCTAAAAGGAAACTTTTCATGCAAGATTGAAAGAAAATATTTTCACCATAATGCACAAAGATATTTTCTATAATTGTTAACCTAATACATCCCTCTATATGTATTCAGGATATTGAGATTAAAGGGATACGAATGGGCATCCACAACAACTAGGGTTCTTGATCACAAAATTTTCAAGGAAAGCAAGAATTCGAAATCAAAGTTCCAAGCGATTTCGGTCTAAGCCAACCACTCAAATCGCCTCCTGAACATCTATAGGGTAAGAATAGGTCATTTTCCATGCTCATTTATGCCTGAAACACGCATACATGCCTTGTCCGATTATTGAGGTTTTTTACCATTCATGTTTTTAATTTCATACATTGTTGAATGTTTCTAACCATCCAAATTAGTTCATATGAATTTTAAGAGCAGGTTGCAGTCATTACATAGAGTTTATAACGTCTAAATCCCGGTTTGCCATTGTTGAACCGATCTATGGTTTCTTCTTTGAAACTCATGATGCAGGGATCTTTAGCCAAAACGAAGGGTGTAACACCCCTTCTAAAATACCCCGAATAATATTAATTATATCAATGATTAAAGACATATTCCATCAGAGTTAACACGGAACAAGGGATGTCACAATTATGAAATAAATAAAACTTCCAATAAAACAGTAGTCATGCTACACTGAGGGTCATTATTCAAATAATTCAATCAAATTAAGACCATGTCTTACACAGCGGAAAAATACCATAACCAAAACGGAATAAACCAAAACATAATTATTCCTAATGAAATTCAAAGAAACAATTGAATAATAACTAATTCCTCAACTAAACGTTCCCCAGTGTTACAACCTATCAGAGCACGGCACTGACACGCGGACTTAAAGTAACATAGCTCTAGAGCCATCCTCACCAACTCCTGAGCTGCTAACTTTAATCTGAAACTGTTAAAGTAAGGGTGAGATTTCTCATAATTAACATGCATTATAAGCTTCTCAATCAACATTATATCACAAGCATATTATTTCACCCATTTTAGCATAAATTCAGATTCAACACGCAGTTCCAATCATACAAGTCATTATGCACAAATCAATAGTCAACCAAAGAATTGTAACACTGGAAGACATCCTAACATGTTACAATTCCATGCAAACACAAATGCAGACACAATGCATGTGGTACCAACACGTGACCAAGTCACCCAACACTGATCCATCATCAACCGGATACAGCAACCATCGATTCGTCCATAAACACCCGGACACGAATCCAGCCTAACCACCCATCATCACCCGGGTATCGGTTAACAGCAATACAAGTCAAATTCCACACAATGGGAATTAACTTCACCAAAACAATGCATATGCACGCACATCACTAGCATGCAACATCAAATCAGTCTATGAAATACATCAATTTATCATAACTGAACCAAAACCAAAAACATGATATCTCAATGATCATGCACACCATCATTAGCAACATGAACATGCCTTTCATTCACACAATACTAATACATCCATCCATCACAGGTTCACTGCTACATACACACCCATGTGCGTTAGCCAATAATCACTTATTCCGAGATTTGACTCATTTTCAAAATAATTTCAGGTTTTAGGAAATCTTTTCATTTTATAAAATAGAGCATTAAATTAAGAAATAACATCCAAAACGGCACCCAAAACGGACTTACAGTTTGAAAGTTATGAATTTTCAAAGTTTAATATTTTTCAAAAAGTTACAGCAGAACCCGGTTCCTACATATACAGGAACCGGTTCCTGCGAAGTTCAAAAATCACGCTTCTGGAAAATGTATGGGAACCCGGTTCCTACCTATACAGGAACCGGTTCCTACGTGCATTTTTTCCAGTTTTTATAAATTCACACAGTGGAACCCGGTTCCTCCCCACTGGGAACCGGTTCCCACGACCTGCAGAGTCAAATTCTGCACTTTTTACAGCATTTATTCATTCTAAACCAATTCCAAACATACCCATACGAATTGCAACATGAGAAACACCAAAACACATCCATTTTGCACCATTATAACATCAAACAACATTATTTCATCATTCCTTTTTATCATCTGACACCCTAATGGTTTTCAACCTACAATTCGACGCAATAGGGACAATTCTACGGAACCCTAGAATTCCAAACCGAGATTCCCTAACATACTATGATCCATACTATTGAATATCTAAACCGATAATACAAATTAACTAATCGAAATCACCCCTTACCTTGTGGGTTCTTCGAATTCTGACGCTTCCGGTTTTCTCCTTCTTTTTCCTCTTCTCAAATGCACGTATGATGAATATTCCAAAATAACTCTCTTTCTCTTCTCTTCTCCAATTTCACGTATAATGACTTTTCCAAATAACCTTCTTTTTCTTTTCCTTTTATTATTTTCCAAATAATAGTAATAAATTAGTTATTATTTAGTAGAGCTTTTTACTTCACACACCTCTAATTCAACCTTACACCCCCCGGTCTTCCTTTTTAATTTCATAATTAATTCATCCATTTAATCCATAATATTATTAATTAAGCCTTTAATTAATTTAATAATTAAATTCCTAATTATTTAACACTTGAATTAATTTGGGGTGTCACAACTCTCCCCAACTAAAAGAGTTTTCGTCCTCGAAAACATACCTTAGACGAACAGTTCGGGATACGAGTCCTTCATCTGACTCTCCAGCTCCCAAGTGACATTTCCATCTGCTGGTCCTCCCCAAGTCACTCTTACCAACGCGATCTCCTTGCCTCACAACTGTTTCAACTTCCGATCCTCAATTCTCGCAGGTACCGCTTCCAAAGTCAAATTCTCTCGTACCTGTATATCGTCTACCCGAATCTCATGAGACGGATCAGCAATGTACTTCCTTAGTTGAGATACATGAAAAACATCATGCAAATTTGCAAGTGATGGCGGCAAAGCAATCTGATAAGCAACTTTCCCAACTCTCTTGGTAATCTGAAACGGACCAATAAAACGTGGAGTCAACTTCTTTGACTTCAAAGCTCGACCAATACCAGTCATCGGAGTAACTCGCATAAAAACATGTTCTCCTTCTCTAAACTCAAGATCTTTCCTCCTCTTATCGTGATAACTTTTCTGACGACTCTGAGAAGTCCTCATCTTCTCCTGAATCATCTTAATCTTTTCCGAAGTCTGTTGGACAATTTCCGGTCCAATCACAGCACTCTCTCCAGATTCATACCAACACAACGGTGTCCGACACCTCCTACCATACAATGCCTCAAACGGAGCCATTCCAATGCTTGAATGAAAACTATTGTTGTAGGTAAACTTAATAAATGGTAGATAACTATCCCAAGCTCCACCTTTCTCCAACACACAAGCTCTTAACAAATCTTCCAACGACTGAATCGTTCTCTCCGTCTGACCATCTGTTTGTGGATGATAAGCGGAACTCAAACGCAACTTAGTACCCAAAGCTTCTTGAAATCCCGTCCAGAATTTAGATGTAAACCTCGGATCTCGATCCGACACAATACTAGAAGGAATACCGTGCAAACTCACAATCTTCTCAACATACAATTCTGCCAACCTTGCCATCGGATAATCCATTCTTATCGGAATAAAGTGAGCAGATTTCGTCAACCGATCAAAAATAACCCAGATAGAATCACAATTCTTCGATGTCCTTGGAAAACCAGACACAAAATCCATAGAGATTCCATCCCATTTCCATTTTCGAACAAACAACAGTTCCATCAATCCTGACGGTTTCTGATGCTCAATCTTCGACTTCTGACAAACCAAACAAGCATACACAAACTCAGCAATTTCCTTTTTCATTCTCGGCCACCAAAACAACTTCTTCAAATCATGGTACATTTTAGTAGCACCAGGATGAATACTCAATCCACTACGATGTCCTTCTTCCAAAATACTCTTCCTAATCTCTGCAACATCCGGAACACACACCCTATTACCAAATCTCATAACACCATTCTTATCAATCCGGAACTCGCCTCCTTGACCTTGGTTGATCAATGTCAATTTATCAACTAACCCAACATCGGACTTCTGTCCATTCCGAATTTCTTCCAGAATACCACTAGTCAGTTTCAACATACCCAATTTCACACTATTCAGAGTAGTTTCACATACCAAACTTAAATCTCTGAACTGCTCAACCAAATCTAACTCACGGACCATTAACATCGACATATGCAAGGACTTCCTACTCAAGGCATCCGCAACAACGTTTGCCTTACCGGGATGGTAATTCAAACCGAAATCATAATCCTTTAGAAATTCTAACCATCTCCTCTGCCTCATATTCAACTCTTTCTGATCAAAGAGATACCTCAGACTTTTGTGATCATTGAACACCTCAAACCGAGAACCATATAAATAATGCCTCCACAACTTCAAAACAAACACAACAGCTTCCAACTCTAAATCATGAGTCGGATAATTCCTTTCATGTACTTTCAATTGTCTCGAAGCATAAGCCACCACCTGCTTATCTTGCATCAACACACCACCTAATCCCATTAATGATGCGTCACAATACACAACAAAAGACTTAGTCGGATTTGGCAAAATCAAGATCAGAGCACTTGTCAACCTCCTCTTCAGCTTTTGAAATCCTTTCTCACATTCAACATCCCAAACAAACATCTGACCCTTCCTGGTCAACTTAGTCAATGGTAACGCTAATTTGGAAAATCCTTCTATAAACTTCCTGTAATAACCTGCAAGACCCAGAAAACTACGGATCTCAGAAGCATTCTTCGGCGTTTCCCACTGAGATACTGCTTCTACCTTCGTAGGATCCACAGAAATTCCATTCTTGGAAATTACATGGCCAAGAAAACTTACTTCACTTAACCAGAATTCACACTTGGACAACTTCGCATAAAGCTTCTTCTCTTTCAACAATTCCAACACAACTCTGAGATGTTCTGCATGCTCTTCATCGCTCTTCGAATAAATTAGAATATCATCAATGAACACCACCACAAACTTATCAAGATACGGATGAAATATCCTGTTCATATACTCCATGAAAACACCAGGTGCATTAGTAACTCCAAACGGCATAACAGAATACTCGTAATGTCCATACCTCGTTCTAAATGCAGTTTTCTGAATATCTTCCGACTTCACACGAATCTGATGATATCCAGATCTCAGATCAATCTTACTAAATACACAAGCTCCAACTAGTTGATCCATCAAATCATCGATCTTCGGCAAAGGATACCGATTCTTGATTGTAACTTTATTCAGCTGTCTGTAATCAACACATAATCTCATTGAACCTTCTTTATTCTTAACCAACAACACCGGAGCACCCCACGGCGAAACACTCAGACGAATAAAATTCTTCTCAAGTAAATCCTCCAACTTTTTCTTTAACTCCGCTAATTCAGATGGCGATATACGGTAAGGCGCCATCGACACCGGACTAGTTCCAGGAATCAAATCTATAGTAAATTCTACCTCCCTCTCAGGTGGCAATTCACTAACGTCTTCCGGAAACACCTTTGGAAATTCATTCACCACTGGAAATCCATCACTCTTTGCTTTTCCCTCCGCTTCTATTGCAGAATACAACATAAATACCACAGCACCATCTTTCACAGCTAGGTTCATCTGTTTAACCGACATAGTCACATCTTTGACACCAACCTCTTCAGGAAAAATAACCGTCTTTGCAAAATAGTTGATATGAACCTGGTTGAATTCCAACCAGTTCATTCCAAGGATGATATCAAGTTGTTCTAACGGTAGGCACACTAAATCCATACCGAAACCCCTACCAAAAATCACAATAGGACAATTCCTACAAACATAGGAAGTAGTCACTGAACCCGACGCAGGAGTATCAATAACCATACTTCCATCCATATTAGAAATTTCCAAATTCAATCTTTTAGCACAATCCAAAGCAATAAAATAATGCGTAGCTCCAGTATCAATAATCGCAATCAAAGTTATGTCATTAATAAAACATGTACCTTTAATCAGCCGATCATCTGGCTTAGTCTCTGACCCAGACAATGCAAACACTTTACCACCAGCTTGCTCCTTCTTGGGTTTTGTACACTGAGGACGAGTATGACCTTCTTCACCATAGTTGTAACAAGTCACCACTCTTACTCTGCAATCATTGGCCCCATGGCCGAGTTTCCCACACTTGAAACACTTCTTATCATTACTTTTGCAATCCACCATACGATGTCCTGTCTCACCACACTTGTAGCACTTAATGGAAGAACTAGAATCTCCTCCACCAAACTTCTTCCAATCACCGGGTCTCTGATTACTTCTATCATAAGGCTTACCACGATCCATCTGTTGCTTACCCTTCCTATCAACATACCCTCGAGCATTCGACTTAGTGCTAGCAAGATCCTCCTCTAAAATCCTACTACAGTCAACCAGATCAGGAAATCTTCGGATACGCTGATACCGAGTACCCTGCTTAATCTCATCACAAAGACCATTCTCAAACTTGATACATTTGGAAAATTCTCCATCTGCATCGTTAGTATAATGAGCATAATACTTCGCTAACTCAGTAAACTTCGAAGCATACTCACTAACAGTCTTGTTACCCTGCTTGAGTTCCAGAAACTCAATCTCCTTCTTGCCTCTGATGTCCTCAGGAAAGTACCTCCTCAGAAAAGCCCTCCTGAACACAGCCCAAGTCAATGCAATACCATCTTCTTCCATTTCAGTTTTGGTAGCAACCCACCAGTCATCAGCTTCCTCTGCTAACATGTGAGTTCCGTATCTCACCTTCAGCCCTTCAGCACAGTCAATTACTCTGAAGATCCTCTCGATCTCCTTCAACCACTTCTGAGCACCTTCAGGATCATGTGCACCCTTGAACAACGGAGGATTATTCCTCTGAAAATTCCCCAATTGTCGGTCAGCACCAATCACAGCTCCCTGCTGGTTCCCTCCGAGTACTCCAGCCAACATTCCCAATGCTTCAGCAATAGCATCGTCGTTTCTTCCGTTACCTCTTCCGGCCATTGTTCTTGTAACATTACAAAACAACCTCATCAGCACACAAGTATCGACAGTGTCATCTTACACTAGTCGCATACAAAAGGGATAACGACACAAGACAAGACCGACTATGCTCTGATACCACTATTGTAACACCCCTTCTAAAATACCCCGAATAATATTAATTATATCAATGATTAAAGACATATTCCATCAGAGTTAACACGGAACAAGGGATGTCACAATTATGAAATAAATAAAACTTCCAATAAAACAGTAGTCATGCTACACTGAGGGTCATTATTCAAATAATTCAATCAAATTAAGACCATGTCTTACACAGCGGAAAAATACCATAACCAAAACGGAATAAACCAAAACATAATTATTCCCAATGAAATTCAAAGAAACAATTGAATAATAACTAATTCCTCAACTAAACGTTCCTCAGTGTTACAACCTATCAGAGCACGACACTGACACGCGGACTTAAAGTAACATAACTCTAGAGCCATCCTCACCAACTCCTGAGCTGCTAACTTTAATCTGAAACTGTTAAAGTAAGGGTGAGATTTCTCATAATTAACATGCATTATAAGCTTCTCAATCAACATTATATCACAAGCATATTATTTCACCCATTTTAGCATAAATTCAGATTCAACACGCAGTTCCAATCATACAAGTCATTATGCACAAATCAATAATCAACCAAAGAATTGTAACACTGGAAGACATCCTAACATGTTACAATTCCATGCAAACACAAATGCAGACACAATGCATGTGGTACCAACACGTGACCAAGTCACCCAACACTGATCCATCATCAACCGGATACAGCAACCATCGATTCGTCCATAAACACCCGGACACGAATCCAGCCTAACCACCCATCATCACCCGGGTATCGGTTAACAGCAATACAAGTCAAATTCCACACAATGGGAATTAACTTCACCAAAACAATGCATATGCACGCACATCACTAGCATGCAACATCAAATCAGTCTATGAAATACATCAATTTATCGTAACTGAACCAAAACCAAAAACATGATATCTCAACGATCATGCACACCATCATTAGCAACATGAACATACCTTTCATTCACACAATACTAATACATCCATCCATCACAGGTTCACTGCTACATACACACCCATATGCGTTAGCCAATAATCACTTATTCCGGGATTTGACTCATTTTCAAAATAATTTTAGGTTTTAGGAAATCTTTTCATTTTATAAAATAGAGCATTAAATTTAAGAAATAACGTCCAAAACGGCACTCAAAACGGACTTACGGTTTGAAAGTTATGAATTTTCAAAGTTTAATATTTTTCAAAAAGTTACAGCAGAACCCGGTTCCTACATATACAGGAACCGGTTCCTGCGAAGTTCAAAAATCACGCTTCTGGAAAATGTATGGGAACCTGGTTCCTACTTATACAGGAACCGGTTCCTACGTGCATTTTTGCCAGTTTTTATAAATTCACACAGTGGAACCCGGTTCCTCCCCACTGGGAACCGGTTCCCACGACCTGCAGAGTCAAATTCTGCACTTTTGACAGCATTTATTCATTCTAAACCAATTCCAAATATACCCATACGAATTGCAACATGAGAAACACCAAAACACATCCATTTTTCACCATTATAACATCAAACAACATTATTTCATCATTCTTTTTTATCATCTGACACCCTAATGGTTTTCAACCTACAATTCGACGCAATAGGGACAATTCTACGGAACCTTAGATTTCCAAACCGGGATTCCCTAACATACTATGATCCATACTATTGAATATCTAAACCGATAATACGAATTAACTAATCGAAATCACCCCTTACCTTGTGGGTTCTTCGAATTCTGACGCTTCCGGTTTTCTCCTTCTTTTTCCTCTTCTCAAATGCACGTATGATGAATATTCCAAAATAACTCTCTTTCTCTTCTCTTCTCCAATTTCACGTATAATGACTTTTCCAAATAACCTTCTTTTTCTTTTCCTTTTATTATTTTTCAAATAATAGTAATAAATTAGTTATTATTTAGTAGAGCTTTTTACTTCACACACCTCTAATTCAACCTTACACCCCCCGGTCTTCCTTTTTAATTTCATAATTAATTCATCCATTTAATCTA
Source organism: Vicia faba (assembly GCA_948472305.1). Taxonomy (NCBI): domain Eukaryota; kingdom Viridiplantae; phylum Streptophyta; class Magnoliopsida; order Fabales; family Fabaceae; genus Vicia; species Vicia faba. Next base: position 108,248,892 of record OX451741.1, read on the forward strand.
AAATATTATTAATTAAGCCTTTAATTAATTTAATAATTAAATTCCTAATTATTTAACACTTGAATTAATTTGGGGTGTCACAAAGGGTATTGTTGAATTCGTAGACCCCAAAATAGGGAGATAAGGTTCATCTTGTGTTTCGATTTTATGTGATTTACAGGTTTGATGTTGGAGCTCATCAGAGAAGGTGACCGGACCTAGGGTTCCGGTCATTTCTCCGTCACTCAAATTTTTTTGAATCAGGTTGACCATGGCGTGGCATTTTGAGAAGTTCTAATTGGCTAACACTTGATACAAGGTTCCACCGGCGCTGATTTGTTTTTTAGTTTAAATATAAGAGCGTTTTTATCATTTAACAATTTGTTTGTGTTTTAAACAACAGATGTATAACCACCCTAGTTGCAAGCGAGTGCATGTTAAGGCATACCGGTACCAGGGCGTGGGTTTGATCCTGGCGCGTTGCAATGTTTTTCATATTTTCTATCTTTTATAGTTCCAATGCAGCGTATCCTCACTCATCAATCATGCACCCTATCACGCCTCACCACCAGATCTGTATAGATCTGGTCCAACGATCTCATATCTGCAGACACACAATGAACTTCTTAGAGCCTCCCACACTGGATCCAACGCTAAAGCTTATTGGGCCTAGACTTCTTTGCTTCTCAACACCCCCTTGTTTGCTATTTTAGGCCCAACTTTCTTTCTTTCTTTTTATTTTACTATTATTCTGTTTTTTATCACAACATAATTAGTTTTTATTTTAGGCCCAACTTTCTTTGTTTCTTTTTACTTTACTATTATCTTTTTTTTATCACAACATAATTAGTTTTTTTATTAATTAAAATTAATTTAGACTCTTAGGTTTTTTTTCTAATCAATTTTTAATTAATTTAACTAATCAACCTTTTTAATAATTAAATTAATTGACATTTTATTATTAAAATTAATTAGGGTTTTTAGGTCTTTTAATTAATTAATTACAAATATCTTTTTTTTCATAAAAAAACAACAAAACATTTGCTTTTCTTTCGATTCCAATTTTTCTTTTTATGTTGATTGTGCTTTTGTGAATGTATTTTTTTATTTCGCATTTTGTATCATTATTGTAACTGTCTATGGGATGTAATAGTAATTAGAATTTATTTTCCGCAAGTCTACTTATGTATCTCTCCCAAAGCATTGTAATAGTCTAGGGTTTTATTTTTTCGCTTTTTACTTTCCACACATTTACCGCTTTCCTATTTTTCTATATTACTGTTAGTAACTAGGCTTGTATGGAAAGATTAAAAGCAAACGATAGTGAACCCTAATCAAAGATAAATAATAACTGAAAACGGCATACCTCGCACACTCGCACCTCTAGGGTAACCTCTCTTGTTGCCTTGGAAAAATAGTAATGTCCCTCTAAAGTTGGTACGCTTTAGCAAAGTCCCTTGAAAACAAAGATCGAAGTCCCACGATGACCCTTTCGATGTTGCCTTCGGTAAATGATCTAGTCCCTTATGATAATTGCTAAAGCATCCTTACCAGTTACCTTTGATGATTGTATGATGACCCACGCATGTCCCTTCACATCCAACGATAAGGCTTCCTACTAACTAATGTTAGGATAGCACTATCTAAAGGAAAGGTGTAATATGGTGGGACAACTGACTTGGTTTTGTGTTTTATCGCAAATGTTGCGGATAACAAGAGTCTCCACCAACTTTTCTTTTATCCAATAAGGAAAGGGTGAAAAGAAAAGGAAAGACCTTTGAGAACATTTGAGTTTGGGGGTAGGTTATAAAAGGGAAGGTGTTAGCACCCTTTTCATCCGTAGTTTTCTATGGGCTCTTAATCGCTAGCTCACTTTTTTTTAAATGATTTGTGCTCGTGTTTGAAAATATTTTGAAAATGCCAAAGTACGAAAACTTTGTAATGATTCTTGTATCAATTAATAATGCGTACAAATTGTTTTTTTTTTGAAAATATTTTGAATGTGTAATTGTGAGAAATGTTTTTGTTTTAAAAAATGTGAGCAAGCGATTAAGGACTATCTACCTACTCAAGGCCTGACTTATCATTTTCCTCCTTGTTGGATGTGAAGGGACATGTGTGGGTCATTGTACAATCATCTAAGGCAACTTGTATGGGCGCTTTATCATTTTTATTGTAAGGGACTAGATCGTTTACCGAAGGAAACATCGAAAGGGTCATCGAGGGACTACGATCTTTTTAATCGAGGGACAGTGCTAAAGCGTCCCCATAATCGAGGGACATGACTATTTCCCGAGGCAACAAGTGAGGTTACCCTAGAGGTGCAACTGTGAAGAGTGATTCATGTTCAGTTATTTTAGTCTTGTAATTAGGGTTTTCTATGATTGTTTTTTTTCTTTCCATACAAACCCTAATTACTAGCAAAATAATATAGCAATAATGAAAAAGCAGAAAAGTGCAGGAAATAAAATTCTACGCTACTACAAGGCTTCAGGAGTGGGGTTACAAAATATTAAAAACGATGGGAAATAGTAAAACCATAATTAAACTATTACAAACTGTAAGCAAATACATAATTGGAAAAATAATGAAACATGCGACAGTAATAAAATATGTGAACTTGTAAAATAAAAAGAAACGGGAAAAGAAATTGTTGTGATTTTTTGATAGAAAAAAGGGTTGGATGATTAACCTAAAAACTAATTGATTTTAATTAATTAAAAGAAAAAAACCTAAAACCCTAAGTTGATTTTAATTAATAAAAAAAGTTAACTAATGGAAACCTAAAATTAATTAAGTTTAATTAAGTGAAAACCTTAAAATTAATTAGGTTTTATAGAAAAATTAAAGGTTTTGAAAAGGTTTTGTAAAAAGAAGGTTTTAAGAGAAGGATAGAGAATTGTAATAAAATAAATCTAAAAGTGGTATAGGTGGATGTTGAACCCACGCCCTCAGTAACTTTCAACCAACACCTTCACCACTGGGCCAAGCGCGCCTTGGTGATAGGAAACAGGATCAACGCATTTTGTAATTAACCCTGCAAAATCTGGAAATGTTAGGAAAATAAGTGGCAAATGGCTGGATCGAACCCAGGCCCATTGACACCAAAGACTTAATGTGTGCGCTGATACCATTGGGGCGGCTATACATCTATTAACTAATATCATTCAATAAATATATAATATAAATAAAATCCTTGAACTGGAGAGACGCTGAAGCCCTAGCTCTGGTCGTCTTCTCCGGTAGCCTGTTTATTTAACCTGCCAACATACAAAGAATTAGTAACCAAAAAAAAATCCTACCCCCCTAAATTGAGCGCTACGAGTTTGATGGGATGATTCTTTGGAGCTAAGAATCAATGGTTTTTGAGTTATGAAGAAAAATGCATGGATCGGTGCAACGATGGTGGCTCATGATTTAACATATATGGGATCATTATGATGATCCAAACTTGTCCAAATACATCTCAGAAGTATGTTAGTAGCATCAGTATGGCTTAAAACGAAACAAAAATTAAAATATGAATTTTGCAAAGTTTATGAAATCGGAGATGCATGTATGGTATTTTCATGAGCTTTGGAATATTAAAATTGATCTAACCTTACTCTGTATGATTTCTAGGAGTGAACGGAATGAATGTTTTGTATTGAGAGGGTTTATGATAAGGGTTTCAAGATTTCAGGGTTCTTCAAAAATTTGATCTTTTTTGACAAGTTTGTGAGGCAAGGTTTCGTGTATTGCTTGTATGAAGAGAATCAGATTATATAATATGGAATTAGGTCAAAGATTTATAGACTTGGACATTGTAAGAAAGGCCTTGTATTATTCCATTTGATTTTGACTTAAATTAATAAAAAATCAAAAATAAATAAAATAAAGAGGTAAAAGGGTGCGTGAGTAAGAAGTGAAGTGTATGAGAAGTATAACACATGCTTGGACTTCAAAACAATGGCCCAAAAGTCCAAAATATCAAATTTATTCAATTTGAAATTCATGTATTTGCTCAAAATTTCCCAACTTGCACTGGTCATAACTCAATAAATTTTCATCTTTTGAAGGTAATCCGAGACTTTTTGGAAATATTAAGATGTCCTCTACAATGTCTCTTTTAAACATTTTTGCATTTGGAGAATTTATCTTGATGTGAGTTTCCTTGACAAAAAGTGTCTTTTTTTTTACTTTTGAAATGACCTGTAATGTATTGGCTTAAATCTATCAAATGATGCACTTTTGGACTTGAGCTTAGAGATACGAAGTTTTTGAGAATTGAATTTACTTCAAAATGAGCTTTTGTTAGGGAAAAGATGATGAAGCATGTGAAAGTTATGCTTTGTCAAAGTTTAGTTGACTTCTCCTAAGGAAACCCTAATTTAGCAACTTTTGACTTTTGATGATTTGAGGGCTTTTCTTGATGAATCATGATCAAACCTTGATCAATGATTAATATCACTTCAAAATGTTGATGTTGACCAAAAATCTTGAAGTTTGACTGTATGTTGACCATAATTGACTTCTTGTCCAATACAATTGATTTTCAGTCATCTGAGCAATTGACTGAGCAAACTTATGATGCAAGGCTTGAAATTTGGTATGAGCATTCTTGGAGACATATAAGAAACCATGAATTCCATTTAAGACCTTAGAAACCCAAATTTCCTTGTAAAAAGTGAAATCCTAGTTGTGAACCCCTTGCTTAGGAGAAGAATTTGTTGACCAACTCTTGAGCATCCTTGAGAATTTTGAGAACCCTAGGAGAATGCCTTGAAGAAATGGGAGGGAAAATTTTGGGGTGGAACAACTGCTCATGTTCAATCTTCTTAAACCTAGAGAGTTATATTGGCATGTCCTCCATTTGTGACTTCAAGGTAGAAGATGATTGAACACTTAAGTGCCCAGAAATTTGCACTAGCATGTGCAGGTGATAACGCTATTGGTTGATAATATTTCTTGAATGGGCTTAAAGATTCCATTCGGAGAGGTGGCGAGAGTCGTCACAGATGGGCTTATAGATGCCATGCAAAGAAACTGTTAATAGAAGTATCAGAATGATTCTACGCTTGACTGTTTCTGAGGAATGCTTTTCAGAATGAATCTATTCGATCCTATCCGAGGGAAATGCTTTTCAGAATAAATATCTGAAGGAAGATGTTTTTTCAGAATAAATCTCTGAAGGAAGATGTTTTTTATAAATTCAGTCTCTGAATGGAATTGTTCGTCGTGTAGATAGTCACCCCGTCTTGTTTCAGCAGTTGATCTACAATTTATTTTTGTTGGTAAACTCGTCCTATTTCGTGAATTCATACCACCTGGTGATAAAGATAGTTGCCCCGTCCTGTTTTGGGAATTGATCTTCACCTGGTCATAAAGATAGAAAGATAGTTTCCCCGTCCTATTTCGAGAGTTAATCTTTGCTCAGTCGTATAGATAGTTTCCCCGTCCTCTTTAGGAAGTTAATTTTTAACCTGTACAAATAAATAGTCGTCCTGTCCAGTTTCGGGAATTGATCTACATTTATTTTCACAGATAGTTGCCACGTCTTGTTTCAGGAATTAACATGTGTCTGGTGATACAGATAGTTGCCCTGTCTTGTTTTAGGAATTAATATGTGCTTGGTCATATGGATAGTTGCCTTGTCTTGTTTCAGGAATTAATCTGCAACCTCTTTTGAAAATTGTTGATGATATTCGTCTGTTTATAGAATTTACCTAAAAAGACAAAGAGTTAGTTGTATGCAATGTCATGATGTATGAAATGCATTGAGTAATGATGTTCTCAAAGTAAACGAGAGTGTGCTATATGTGTTTCATATGCGCATGCTATGATGTTTGTAAATGATATATGAATGTGAAATGTCGTTGAAGCATATTGGTAGCTTCATATAACATCTCTGACTAGGGAAAATAAATCACTGACTGTTGCTAGGGATGAGGAATATGTTTAATCCTCAACCTTTTCTTAGAATGTCTCTGCTGGGAATTCCCACTTTCTGTTCTGAGGATACTCCACTGGAGAATGTTGACTTCTACTTGGGGAGAAGAGTTAAAGAACATTGGTCATTCACCGCTCTAATGGGGAATTTAATTCTTGTATATCCTGACTGGGGATAAAAGAGATGGTAACCTTCCGAGGTGCTGTCTGACCGAGTTTTCGATATGTATGTCGACTCGTCTAGGGAGGATAGATTTAAACGATATCTCGTCCGATTTCAGATTCAGTAGCAAATCTCTGGGGATAGCATCCTGGACTGCCCTTTGCTGGTGACTTGTAGTAGTCAGAGAGATAGACTTAAGTTGCAGAGATTGTATTCTATTGGGGAAATAAACCTTACTAGGGAAATAAACCCTGCTGGGGAAATAAACCCTGTTCGGGAAAAGAATGTCTGTGAATTGTGTTAAGGACGTAATCTATGTTGAGGATTGGGATTCTGCAGGTTGGCGACATTGTCGGGGAAAAGATCATACTCCTTTATCCGCTAGGGGATCTGCTGGGGAGTGTGATTGGGTTAATTGTTGGAAAATGTCTCAATTCCTGTCTTAAGGCATTTCAGACTTGTGGGGCGTGTATCTTTGTTGAAGATGAGCTTGTGAAGATGACTCAGCGGGGGATAATCTTATGGAAACTGCTCTGTGGGGACTTGTAGATGGCTTGAGCACTATCCCAACTCTTAGAGTCTTGAGAAAATGCTTATTCTTTTTTTTATGCATATATTTGTTAACATTAATCATATTCATATGCATATGTTCATTCAATTTAATCATTGGACGTTTTTGCGAACAAAACAGAAAAAGTAAAACAAAAATTTGAATTCTGAAACAATATTTGTATTGATAATTTGCCTATAAACAAGCGATTTTGTACAAAGAGACAGAAATCCTAGTAAGAGGAGATCGTCGTGAAATATAAGGTAAAACAAAGAAAAATTGCTATGTGGAAATAACCTCGTCGGGTTTCAACTCTATTATTTCCCCTATGTCTTTAAGCATCTCATTCCTTGCTGTCAGAAGAAGTTGATTGAATTGATTTGTACCCTTCGAACTTGACATTTGGTAATAAAGCTTACTATAAGTGATCCAACAGGACACATTCGTATGCTTTAGTCCCTAACTATATATATATATATATATATATATATATATATATATATATATATATATATATATATATATATATATATATATATATATATATATATATATATATATATATATATATATATATATATATATATATATAATTTTTGCCTGAACCCTTTTGGTTCGTCGGGATGACCTTATTTTTGCCTAGGTTAGTCAACCTAGCGGTTCGTTTTCATGCGTAGTATCTTTTGACTATGTTCGCATTCACAGGGTTTGCAAAAAATCTTCACCGTCCATGGTGGTAAGTATCATAACGCCGCCCGAAAATATCTTCTTAATTACAAATGGCCCCTCATAGGTCGGAGTCCATTTTCCCCTGGGATCACCTTATGGTAGGATGATGCGCTTTATTACCAAGTCCCCAGCCTGATATACTCGATGCTTTACTTTCTTTGTGAAAGCTTTGATCCAACGTTTCTGGTACATCTGACCATGACAGACAGTCGCAAGCCTTTTCTCGTCAATCAGATTCAACTGGTCCAACCTAGTCTGAATCCATTCATTTTCGTCTAAATTTGCCTCCTTCATAATTCTCAACGAAGGAATATGAACTTCGACAGGTAGGAAATCCTCCATACTATAGACCAGAGAGAATGGGGTTACCCTAGTTGATATTCATGCCGAAGTGAGGTAGCCATGAAGAGCAAATAGCAACATCTCATGCCAATCTTTATACGTCATTGTCATCTTCTGTATAATCTTCTTAATATTCTTATTGACGGCTTCCACTGCACCATTCATCTTCAATCGATACGGAGAAGAATTATGGTGCTTGATCTTAAACTGTGTGCAGAGTTCCGTTATCATAGTGTTGTTAAGATTGGTACCATTTTCTATTATAATCCTTTCGAGGATGCCATACAGACAAATAAGGTTATGCTTAATGAACCGGGCGATAACATTCTTAGTAACAGAGGCAAATGAGGTTGCTTCAACCCACTTTGTGAAGTAGTCAATGGCAACGAGGATGAACCGATGTCCGTTAGAAGCAGTAGGCTTGATCTCTCCGATCATATCAACGCCTCATATTGCGAACGGCCAAGGAGAAGTCAAGACATTCAGAGGTACTGGAGGCATATGTACTTTGTCAACATAGATATGGCACTTGTGACAAGTTCTTGAGTGGAGATGGCAGTTAGTTTCCATATTCGACCAATAATATCCCTCTCTCAGAATCTTCTTAGCCATAGCATATCCACTGGAGTGAGTACCAAAGACACCTTCGTGCATATCTTCCATAATTTTCTTTGCTTCCTTCTTGTCTACATAGTGAAGTAGAGTCGAATCATGATTGCGTTTGTACAGAACCCCGTTACTCAGGAAGAACTTGGCTGAGAACCTTTGTAGGAATTTCCTGTCGTTGATAGATGCCCCCTCAGGGTACTCTTGAGCCTCAAGGTATCTTTTCACTTCATGAAACCAAGGCTTCTCTTCTACTCCGTCAGTGTCAACTTCATAGCAATGCGTCGGTTTGTCTAGCCTCTCAATGGTAATTTTCGGAGCCTCATTGTCCCATATGACTTTAAACATAGACGACATGGTTGCTAATGCGTCTGCCAACTGATTCTCTTCTCATGGGATGTGTTCAAAAGTGATTTCCTCGAAGTACAGGATTAAGGTAAGAACATGCTCACAATAAGGAATGAGATTCCGAGGCTTAGTATCCTGTTCTCCCTTGATTTGACTGATTACCAGGGTTAAGTCCCCATATACATTCAAGAACTTAATCCTCAAGTCAATAGAAGCTCTGATACCCATGATGCATACTTCGTATTTGGGCATGTTGTTGGTATAGTCAAAGCATAATCTGGCGGTGAAGGGTGTATGGAAACCTTGGGGAGAGATAATCGTAGCACTGATTCCATTAACAAGTGCATTAGAAGCTCCGTCAAAAACCATAGTCTATGGACATCCTGGATCAGGTCCTTCATACGGTCCAGGTTCTTCATAATCTGTAACTTGTATAATGTTCTCGTCCAGGAACTCAAAATTCATAGACTGATAGTCGTCTACGGCTTTATGAGCCAAATGATCTTCTAGTACATTTTCTTTGATTGCTTTCTAAGTGGTGTACTGAATTTCATATTCTGTCAAGACCATTTGCCATCTTTCTATTCTTTCGGAGAGAGTGGGCTTCTCGAATATGTATTTTATGGGATCCACTTTAGAGATCAATAGAGTAGTATGAGTCAACATATACTATCTTAGTCGGCAAGAAGCCCATGCCAAAGCGCGGCAAGTTCTCTTAAAAAGTGAGTATCTTGTTTCACAGTCGGTAAACCTTTTGCTAAGGTAATATATTTCATGCTTTTTTCTACCAAACTTGTCATGCTGGCCCAGTACACACCCCATTGAATTCTCTAGCACTGTTAGGTACATGATTGGAGGTCTTCCTTCAACTGGTGGCATCAGAGTCACATGTTCTTGTAGGTACTCCTTGATTTTGTCAAAAGCTGTTTGGAAGTCGTTGTTCCATTTCACTACTTGATCCTTCTTCAGCAGCTTGAAGATCGACTCACAAGTAGCAGTCAAGTGAGAAATGAATCGGGTAATATAATCCAGTCACCCTAAGAAACCTCTGACTTCCTTATCGGTACAGGGAGCATGCATTTCTTGAATGGATTTGACTTTGGTGGGGTCAACTTCAATACCTTTACCGCTGGCAACAAAACCCAGGAGCTTACCGGATCCCACCCCAAAGGTGAACTTGTTCGGATTCAATCTCAACTTGTACTTTTTCAGCCTCTCAAACAACTTGTGTAGATGGTCAAGATGCTCTTATTCAGTCTGAGATCTGGATATCATATCATCGATATAAACCTCTATCCTGTGATGAATCATGTTATAGAATAAATCTACCATAGCACGATGGTATGTGGCAATGACATTCTTCAACCCAAAAGGCATAACCTTGTAGTAGAAAGTGCCCCATTGTGTGACGAAGGTAGTTTTCTCTGTATCTTCAGGTGCCATCTTGATCTGATCATAACCCGAGAAGCCATCCATGAAGGAGAATACCTTGTGTTGAGCAGTGTTGTTGACCAAAACATATATATGTGGAACTGGGAAGTCATCTTTTGGTCTTGACCAATTCAGGTCCCTGTAGTCTACACACATACGTACCTTGCCGTCTTTCTTTGGTACTGGGACCATGTTTGCAACCCATTGAGGATATGATGTCACTGCTAAGAAACCTGCATTGAATTGCTTCATAACTTCAGCCTTGATCTTTTCTGACATCCTGGGACGCATGCGACAAACCTTCTATTTTATCGGAGAACAACCATCTTTCATCGGTAGACGGTGAACCACAATATAATTATTAATCCCTGACATGTCTTCGTATGACCAAGCGAAGATCTTAACATTTTCATGAAACATCTGAATCAATCTGTTCTTGACATTGTACTCTAGGTTGGCGCCTATCTTGACTTCTTTCCTGTCTGTTTCGGAACCCAAGTTTTCAACTTTGACCGGCTTTTCGTGCAGTTGAATAGCCTTTTCCCCTTGTAATAATAGTCTAGAAAGTTGTCCTGGTATCTTATAATCCTCCCCACCTTCGTACTCGGCGTGGTAGATTGGATTTTCAAAGTAATAAGTGGTAATAGCATAATTGTTGTCAACGGGATCCAAAGTGGAAGTGGATCTGCAATGTATTGTATGGGTGTGTGTAAGAACACATAGCTATTTGAAAGTTATAAAAGGAAAGACAAATAGTGTAAAATTTGAATATAAAACGTCTAATTCTTTTATTAAATAAAAATATGTTTATGACATGACAACCCTTAAAAAATGGACCATTGTGTCCCGGGTAAGACACAAAGTTTAAAGTCATTGTTTAAAAATTACATAACCGAAACTTTGAAAGAAATAAAAATAGAAATGTAGTTATTACTCCTGACTAAATGAGATAGAGATAATGTCTTCGGCCTTCCAGTTGTTGAGCCTATTGTCAATGGTAGGAAAGATCCAACTGTTAAGGTCATAATCACTGTCAGCATCTTTTATCACGTTGACTTCATTGTTACTGACACGAAATGGTGGTCTTCCAGCATGAGCGTGACGAACAGCCCTCTGACCCTCTGCAGTGAAACCCAAACCAAATTTTTCAGATTTATATGGAATTTAGGGAAGCTGACCCCAAGTAGTACAACCACCTTCTTCTACAACAACTCTAGCATCTTACAAGGAAGCCATTTTGGGCGCGCGGAACCCTAGTAACTTTGGGAATGGCAGAGACGTCTTCAGTAGCAGCAGGAGGGGTGATCTCAAAAGTCTGACAGGGAATCTCGATGAATTCACCTTCCATTTCTACATACCTGAATGAATTCAGGTGGCTAACCATATATTCTTCTTCACCGCAAACTTTAACAACCTTTCCCTTCACGGGAAACTTCAGCTTCTGGTGTAGGGTTAAGGTAACAACACCTGCCACATGGATCTAGGGGCGTCCCAGTAAGCAAGAATAAGTTGGCCGAATATCCATTACATAGAAGGTAGACTCAAAGATCTACAAACACACCTTGATCGGAAGATTCACTTCTTCATGTACCATCCTCTTTGATCCGTCAAAGGCTCGGACTATAATATCACTGGGCTTTAGTATAAACTCTTCCTAATTAATTCTATCAAGAGCGCCCTTCGGTATAACATTTAACGAGGAACAGAAAAACCTAATCCATTGTCATTCGTTAAGCTAGCAACATAGTTCTCAAATTGGTCGGCAGAAATCTCTTGTGGCACGTGAGCAGTCTTCAAAAATATCACCAAATCCTGTGCATGGGCTTCAGAACACATTAATAGGGATAACATAGAGATCATGGATGGGGTCTGCCTCAGCTGTTCGACAATCTTGTAATCTCTCTTACGGATTATTTTTAAAACCTCCTCCAACTCTTTCCTAGAGGTGTCTTCAACTGCAACTTCTTTAGGCACCTTCGTTTGGGCGGACTCTATTATTTACTCTTTGCCCTGAGCCTCAGCACTTGACTCAGTAGCAGAAACTCGAGCAGGTGTAACAACAGTCTTCGGAGAGATTTTTGGGGAGAAAACCCTTCCTCTTCTAGTAACCTTATTGGTCCCAACAATATTATCAATGTTAGAATCAATAGTTTTAACACTTTCATCTTCAGTAGTTGGTAGTTCTTGCTTGACGCCATCGTAATAGATGTCGGATCCAAAATTTTAAGGGATATCTTTATCCGAGGAATATGGAATAGGTCCAGATGTAGTGATGATTAGAGGAGCAACTTTTGGATTGGAAGTAATCCTTACAGGACCTTTGGAGGTAATCTTGATAGGAGGGTCAAATATTACAAATAAGTCTTGAAACAGATTCTCAGCAGACGAAATCTTCTCAACCAGAATTTTGTGATTGTCCATTAGGCATTGAATAACTTCTTTTAGTAACTTGCATCCATTGGGTTGGGTTGTGCAACAATAGCATCTTTCGATACAACCCCAAAACAAACTGGCCTACAACATATTATTCTTGATAATTGGTAGGGGAGTAACCAATGCACTTACAGTAGCAACATAAAGAACATCGTCAATAGTTATGCCTTTGTCATGCTTCGGTATAGGTGCAATAATTACATTCGGGGTCTCCAGAGGATCAAATTCAATCTCTTTGTTGTCAATCATGTTCTGAATTTTGTTTTTCAGGGCCCAGCAGTTATTGGTATCGTGCCCAGTACTGTTGGAATGATAGGCATACTTCGCATTAGGATTGAAGCGATGAGAGGAGGTGTTGGTATTTTGAAGAGGATCCCTTAAAGTTATCAACTCCGCTTTCAGTAAATTTTGTAATGCCTAAGATAATGGCCTATTGATCTTCATAAACTATCTTCTCAAAGTGTTTGGCCTACGCTGATTACCTTGTTGTTGTTGTTGTTGAGCAGAAGCAAGATTAGAAATTAGCACCGCTCTTACAGACTGATTACAGTTACTTTTAACACTGCCCTTCTGGCCATAAACAACATTGGTCTCCTTCTTACCATTGAATTTCTTCTTCACATCATTTGAAGACGGAGCCACTAGAATTTTTCCGCTCTTAATACCACTTTTGACACGTTCTCCAGTTAGAATCATCTCAGTGAAACCAGATGAGGAGCTTCCAATCATATGGTTAAAGAATGGCCCTGTCAAAGTGCCCATGAACATATCCACCAGCTCCCTATCAGACAGTGGAGGTTGAACTCGTCCATCCAGATCTCTCCACTTTTAGGAATATTCTTTGAACCCTTCATTTGAGCCCATAAACATATTTTGTAATTATATACGAGTTGGTGCAAGGTCATCATTATATTGATATTGCTTGTAAAAAGCAGCAACCAGGTCTTCCCAAGTACGGCTGTTGGTTCCTTCCAGCTGATAGAACCATTTAAGTTGTGTACCAAACAAAATTTCCTGAAAGAAGTGAACCCATAACTTTCTATCAGCAGTATGGGGTTGGATCTTCTGAACATAAGACCGTAAATGGAGCTTTGGACACGACACACCATCACATTTGGCAAAGGTAGGAACCTTGAACTTATGAGGGATGACAACCCCCGAGATAAATACCCAACTCTTCAAATTCCAGCCCAGGCACTTTTTGTATCTCCATAGAATTAAGTCGATCTTCCAGCTGCTTGTATCTGTCATCAGCGGGAGGATATTGTTCATCAGAATAGTCTTCATCCTCAGGAATTTTACCAGAACAATGGTTGCTTCTTCCTTCAGCTTTAATACTTTTATCATCTTCCTCCTGATTGTCATCTTCATCAGAGGAAATAACACAGTTATGAGCTTGCTTGGGGAGGTTTTTGAACCTTCTCCCCATGTTGAGGATGACTGGATTTTGATTATTCTTCTTTTTGGCGATGAGCGCCATCATCTTTTTCTTCCCCTGGGCTAAGTTCAAAAGTGTTTCCTGGAATTGGGCATTTTGTGCTTAGAGTTCCTTGACAGTTTGTTCTAGAGTCATGTTTTACTGAAATAAACAGCAAGAAGATGAGAAAACATGCTTATAGAGGACCTATAATGTGATGATATGCATGATATGCAAATGCAAGTGCAATGTTTTCAAGGACCGTTGCGGTATTTAAATTTGTTTAAACAAAAGGAAACAAAAGAAATTTTAGTAACAAGCTCAAATTATAATTGTTTTCAATAAAAAAGAGTTATAAAACAGCAAAATATGAATTCAAGTCTCCCATGGACGCTTCCTCTTTGTGTTGACATATGCATTAAGGCTTTGTTCTTTGTGGAGTCGTTCTGCCAGCTCCAGTACTTTCTTCTCACTAGCAAGAACTGAGCCTCGAAAGTATCTCTTTCTTCCTTGAGCTGAATCCAGGCCTTCTGTAGTTCTTCGAATTCAGTAGGCATATCGGGATGAAGAACGGTATAAGAAACATCCCCTTCAACAACAGGCTCTACGATCACTGGTAGGATAGAAGGATATTGTTGTATCCCAATTTTTTCCCCTAAGAACCCTTCATCATACCATGTTGTTTCACTCACAACAAGATCACATTAGGGCTTTTGGTTCTTCTCCCTATCTTTAGATTTTCTCTTTGAGGAGTTACCAAGCACTTTGACTTGTTTTCTTTTATGATCATGAATATTTTTCTTTGATTTTTCTTTTATTAATAAAATGCAATGTTGGTTTGCCTTACTTGTTAATAATGTAGGTAAAGGCTATGAGGTTTAGCAAGTTGCTTCATGGGTTCATGAGTTTATTTCCAAGCCCTAGTCAACATAGCTTGAGGAGTTCAAACTTCACTATTGGAATGGTTTTGGAATAAATGGCATGACAAGGCTTACTTTGGTTCAACATATTTCAAAGTTATCAAAATTGATTCAAAAGTACAAGGGGTTGAGTGAAGAAGTTGTCATGATTGGACAAGATCTTGTTCCTATTGGTCACAAGAGCACATTTCTCTCAAATTTCAAGATATGGAAGTAGTTTTGGTGGCTATGAGTCCTCATCATAATCCTCAATAACTTCTATTCACAAAGAAAAAATATTGGCACAAGAAGGTTGTTCAGACTTGTTAAAGTTCCGCAAAGCATTCTCTTGATCTAAAGGCTAGGGTTCTAAACTTCAAAGGAGCATAACTTGCTCACCTTTTGGTATTTTTGAGTGATTCAAAAGACATCTTTCTCTCCAAAGAGTTACCAATAAATCACTTCAAAAGTTCCAAAAAGTTTTCATGAGGAATGAACTTGGTGAAGGAGAAAGATTACAAGTCATCTAGATGAATCCACAATTTTCCATATGTGACTTCAAATGGTCATAACTTTGTCAATTTTTATCACCTTGAGTCCATTATTTTTCCATGATAACCTTGAAGATGTGTACTTTTTCCTTCTTTTATGTGCAAAGTGAGAAAATGGATGGAAGTTGCCTTAAGAATGCAAAAGATTATAGGTCATTCCATGATTTTTTTCCAACTTCAACAAGTCATAACTTGCTCAATTTTTGAAGATTTTGGGTGGTTCAAATTTCAAAATGTCATTCAAGAGGTCTAATTCATTCCATATTTTTTGGTCAAGAGAAAATTCTAAGTGGAAGGCCATGTTTGGATACAAATGATTATAGGTCATTTTTGAAGAAGAATTTGAAATATTTCTAAGTATGGAAAGTCAATTCTTTTTCTTCAACTTTGACTTCATGTAACTTTCAGCTCAAGCATCCATTTGATTCCATTCTTTTTCCATTGCAAAGCTTGTAACCTCACTTTCCAAAGCATCAAGAATTATGCCCTAAGACCCCCTGAGTTGGAAATGCCATGGATTTGAATTTGGTAACTTGAAACTGAATTTTTCACAAAGTCAGGATTTTGAAATCTTTGTTTTGACTTCTAATCACAAGTTTTCCACGCTTTTTTGTTTCTAAAAATGATTAGCAACTTGCCAAAAGTGATTAGCATCATGAAACGCATGATTTAGCTGAGTTTTGATCAAAATTGAGTCACACTTTCTTCATGATGCAGACCCACATGAATTCCCTCCAAAACGCATCATTCACTCCTCCTTTTAATCCCATTTGCTTCCCTATCAATAGAGGGTCATCCCCCATCCATTTTCCCAAGCTTATAAAGCCAAGAACATCCTGCCTAAACCTCACACGAATCCACTTTTTTTGAATTCATTTTTTGAAATTTAAGCTTCCTTTTCCAAAATTCTTTGCGCCTCCATCATCCTTGAACTTCATACAAACTCTCCAGCACTTAAACCAATCAAAACAAGCCATAATTCAAGCTACAAAAGTCTTGTTTCAGAGCTTCTTACTTGAAATTCGAAAAGGTAGAATGCTCCACCATTTGGATCCAAATCTAGCACTAATTTATTCTACTCCTTTTTCTGATTCTAATGCTTCTTACAATTTTTAAATCCATTGAGAATTGAGAGAGAAATCTCAAATTGAAGGTGCTCGCTATTTTCTGAGTTTTTGATTCATAGCTCTCTCCATACCTTATATAAATTTGGCGTGATGGTTGTGTTAGAATCATCTTGAAGAGACGAGTTCAATGATGCTAGCCTGGGATCCTAATTTTTCTATTTGAAGGATCTCACAAAATCCCCATTGCAGGGTGTCTGGAGGTTGAAGATGATGACATGTCTCGTCTCAGCCAATGATAGCGTGCCAAGCGTTTTAATTTCATTGGTTGCCCTTTTTCTGATCACATGTGTGTTTCACTAAGGTCCATATCAAGCACAGCGCGTATGGTCCATTGGATTAGCTTACTAACGCGTTTTGACTATGATCTGATGGTCTACATCTTTTTGGTTTTATTTTATTTTCTGATTTTTATATTTTATTTGATTAAATTTTCAAAAATTCATAACTCTTTTATTTTTCATCCAAAAATTATGAAAAAATTCACAAAAATACTTTGAAATATTTCTGATTTATGAATATTTTTTCACATTTTTATTTTAACATTTGGTATTTTTTATATTTTTTGTATTATTTGCTTTCTTTTAATTACTTAAAATATGATTTCTAACATTTTTTAATTCTGAAAAAATTCATAAATATTATTTTGCATATTTTTGACTTTCTGAAAATTTTATGAAATTTTATGTTAAGGTTTACTATTTTTGATCTATTTTATGTTTGTTTTAGCAATTTTAAATAGTTTAAAAATAGTTTCTGACTTTTAAAAATTACCAAAAATTTTATAAAAATATTTGGATCCATTTCGGATTTTTCTATGGCCTTATTTTTCATTTTTTTGATTAATTTGAACATAATTGATATCTTCCTCATTATTTTCTATTTTTAAACATTTTTTAACCCTTTTAATGTATATATTAAATATATTATTATTTTGTGATTATTTTCTGCCTGTCTTGAGTTGATTTTTTTATCATGACTTTATTAACATCATTAGATCTTGGGTGTTGAGTTCAACTCCACCAAAATGGATGAATGATTTTAATAATAGTTTGATTAAATTTTTAATTCAAAAGTTATTTATTCATCTTTTTGCCCTAATCCTCTTCATTTCATCCCCTTCTCATTGCACTAAATGTTGTTGGAGCATGATCTCTATATCATGTCTCAAAACAAATGGTGCATAGATTGCTATTGACCGGCCTCAAAATAGGTGTGATTTCTATATAAGTCCACTTACGATTGCTTAACATAGCGCTAAATTTTATCCCGATTCGAATAAATGATCATTTGTGGCCCAAACTTATGATTGCAAGCCCAAGTATGTTAATTTGATCTCTTTGATCCAATAACCTTGAGATTCATTATGTGGAGGTTTTGGTTCTACCAATCCTCTAATGGATCTACAACACCTTCAGTCAACGCGGATCACTTAAACATCGTTGATCATTAAATGGTACTTGTGAGAATTCCAAATGGATGATATACTTGAAAAAAAGCAAATGCAACTTGTTGTGTGGAGGCTTTGGTTCTACCAATCCTCTAATGAGTTCCAAATACAAGTTTCAAGATAGTTATCCAACTAACCACTAATTATTGACTTGTTTTATCTTATGCTTTTATTCTTTTTATGCTTTATGTACTATTTACTTTTAGCATTTACATTTCATGCCATTTTCATCTTTGCTCATTTGAGCATTTATTTTCTTGTTATTTTTACTTTGCTCACTTGAGCTTTTCTTTTCTTTTCTTAAGATACTTAATAATCAACATAAACCTTAAAAACTTTTAATGCCACTTGGACTATGTGGTTACTATCCTTGGCATTATGGAGCATGGGACTATTTCTTGGACTTAGGATTAGAAACCTTGGTCTATCTTGGAGACCTTGTGATCTTATCTGATTATTTTGTCTGGAGTTCTTGAGGTTTATCTCAAGACATTGGGTTGCTTGTTTGTTTTTGTGTGCAGGTTTTTATGATTACATTCTCTGTTTTTAATCTGGAATTCACCCGTATACAGCCGTTACTCTGTCCAATTTTTATAAAGACTTAATACACTTGAAGAGGTCTAGTATCTTTGCTTGCTTGGTTTCAATCCAAAGAATGGAAATTCTATCTTGGCTCATAATTTCAAACCTTGGCTTCTTGTTGGTTAGATAGATCTTATCTTTAGCTTTTACCTTATGCTTTAGGATAACCTCTTCTTCTCTTCCCATCTTCTTTAATTTCAAAAATCTTCTCCCTCCTTTTGAAAACTATTCTTGTTTCTAAACTTGAAATGCTTTCATAATAAACTTGCACTTATGTCCATGCATTTTCAAAATCTTTTCATAAATAAACTTCAATCAATTTAATAATACCTTGACATTTTTTGTGAGAAGACTAAAAGTCAACCAATCTCATTTCAAACCATTTTTCCACTTTGGCTTTTATCTTTAAACTTTTCTCAAAATATTAGATTCTTGTCAATCCTTGTAGTGATGCAAACAACTATACTTCTATAATATGTAGTGAAGTGAGATATTTTCCACTTGGGTGTTGAGTGAGGCTTTGTTGGTTTTAAAATCCAAGCCATATCCTCCACTTTGAGATGATACAATTTCTCCTTTCTCATGATTGTGGGTAGTAAGTATGTTTTCCACACGGACAATGACAATGATGTCTTATCTCTTAAAATCAACCAACACACTCATGTTTCAAATTTTTAAAAGAGGAACTATGTGTACCCTGATCCCCTATTGCATGAAAGGTGGTACGTAGGCACTAAAAGTTCGCAATCGCGGTGGGTGCAAAAATCATAAAAAAATTTCTTTTCTCACCTCCACCAACTAGATGAGCCTCATATGGTGATGATGATAGTGGTAGCAAACGTATAGTATGAGTTGATAAGGCACATATGGTTTTTATTGATAAATATTGTTAGTGAGTTTGTTATATCATATGAGATTGCTTATTTAACTAACCCCTCATTGAACTTGCACTAATTTAAAAATATTTTTTAGATAATAATTTAAAAAATTAAGTTATTCTTGAAAATCAACTTAAACGATCCAATATTTTTTCGAATTGCATACATCTTATAAATCATAATTCCATCTTTAGCATATAGAATTTCATTCAATGTCACAAATTCTTTAAAATAATGTTGATAAATGGGTGCTAATCTGGGTCTTTCTCACAAAACTTGATGTTTGAAAAATAAATTAGTAAAGAAGAAGAAATCAAAGTTTACGTGAAAGACTCGGACTGACATCCATTTATCAATATTACTTTGAAGAATTTTGGATTGAATCAAATCCTATAAGTTAAAAAAGAAAATCATGATTTACAGGATGCTTGTAACTCAAAAAGTAATGGATATTTTAAGTTGTTTTTCAATAATAACTATTTTTTTTATTATTGTCTCAAAAATCTATTTGAATGGTTATATATGGTTAATGAGGGGCTGGAAAAAACAAGCAATCCCATATTTTATAATAAACTCTTATATATACCACAACGATTGGAATGTTTAACCGTGATAAAAGGCTATTTTTATGCGCTTTAATTTTGATTGTAGCGGAATATCGAACTCGTGCCACTATAATTATTACAATGGTTGTTTGAGACAACCATTGTGATAGACATTTTACAACAATAGTCACTGAGCTGCGATTGTAAGTGTCGCGTATACAACCAAACTCTACACAACAATGCTTAGAGTTGCGTGATTATACGTGTTTTTGAACCGTTGTTAGATGGGTTTTCTATTGTAGTGATTGATCCAATTGTTGATAGTTTTGATCCATGCAACATGCACGGAACTAGTGCAATATGCTTGTACATTCTTAGATTATCAACTATGTATCTGAATTCATTTCTTAATCAATCTTATTTATGGAAAATGCCATTGATGTGTGGATCGATCTCAATGAGCGCTTCTCTCAAGGCGATTTGATTCGTATTTCAGAATTGATGCAAGAAATTTATGCCAGGCAGCAAGATTCAAGGTCAATTAATGATTTTTATTTAGATTTGAAGATTCTTAGGGAAGAACTAGAGATTTATATTCTCATCCCTACACGCACTTGTCGCATTAAGTGTTCATGTCAAGCCATGCATAGTGCTTGTAAGAACCACACTACATTGTATGTCATCGAATTCTTAATTGAATCTTGATTTTATCGTTGTAAAGTCTCAAATATTGTTAATAGATTATCTTTCCCCTATGACCAAGATTTTTATGATGGTTCTTCAACATGAAAGACAAGGAAACTTCAATGTTTATGAGGATCCAACCTTTCTTGTAAGTGCTACTGATTCTCAAAGATTCAAGGGAAAATCTCATAACTCTAATTCTTTTGGCAAGGGAAACAATCGTGTGTGTACTCACTGTGATAAGACCAATCATGCAGTTGATAACTGTTATTACTAGAATGGTTTTCCTCCTTACATGCAGAGGAAATTTTCAAATCATCCTTCTACAAATGATCAAGATATGGATGATACTTCACAAGTTACTGATGTGAAATATGTTCTTCCATCCATTACTCTTGAACAATATGATCAACTTATGCACCTATTACAACAATCTAATATCAGACAGCAAGCCTCTACTTCCTCTAATCAAGTTCACTCTTTTCCATCAATTGGTGCTTAATCTAGTGGTAAGAAAAACTCCACATTTTCTTACTCTCTTTCGTGCCAAAACTTTACTCACTACAAGAAAATTGATTTTTTACAGTGATAAATGTTGTTAAGAAAAATATTAAGTTGTTGTAAAATATATTTTTTGCAGCCAAAAAAAATATTATTGCATGTTGTTGATATAAGCGATGTTGTGAAAAGTTTTACAATGAATTTTGTTGTCGCTGTCATAAGTAATCTTTTTGCAATAAAAATCATCGTTTCCTTATTTGACTTAAACACGATGACTACAATTTCTGCAAATATAATTTTTTTTTCAACAACTAATGATTTTGTATGTTGCTATAAAATTTATACATCAACAAAAAAAGTTGTATAAATTACATTTTTCGACAACGGATGCCACTTAATAAAAAAAAAGTAATCACGTATTTTTAACTTCAATTTTTAAATTTTCATCAATCACAATTATAATTTAATTTGTCACTATTGATGTCATTTAATAAATTATTACCATTAATGTAATTTTTATATTAAGAAACATAAACACAAATTAATATGACATTAAAAATTTATATTATTGTTATACCCTGTAATATTGTAAAAGAACTGATTTTTTTTGTTTTATCTAAATGTGCGGATAGCAAGAGTCGTCGTCGACTTTTTTTTATCCAATATTTAGGAAAGGTGAAAATAATAGGAAAGACCTTTGATAGATTTTGAGTTCGCGGGGTAAGTTATGAAAAGGAAAGGTGTTAGCACCCTTTTCATCCGTAGTTTTCTACGGACTCTTAATTGCTTAGCTCACTTTGAAAACTTGTTTTGCGTATGTGTGATTAGTTTGAAAATATTTTGAAATGCCAATGTAAGGAAGAATGTGTAATGATTCTTGTATCAGTCTTCAATAATGTATACAAAGTGTTTTTCAAAATATTTGTTGTTTTGAAAGTGTGATATGAAAATGTTTTAAAAATGTTGTGAGCAAGCAATAAGGAATTCTTACCCACTAATAAGGTTTTTCTTGTTATTTTCCTTCTCCTTTACAGATAGTATTATCTATATCATTAATTGATAGTAATCACATCTATTGGATGTGAAGGGACAGACATAGGGTCATCGTATGGTCATTGAAGGCAACATGTAAGGATACTTTAGCAATTGTATTGGAGGGACTATCATCATTTTGTAGGTAACTCGAAGGGTCATCGAGGGACTGTGATCTTTATTCGAAGGGACTATGATGATTTGATCGAGGGTCTTTTGCTAAAGTATCCATATTTTCGAGGGATGTGACCAATATTGTAAGGCAACAAGAGAGGGTACCCTAGAGGTACAAGTGTGAAAAGTGTATTGATTTCAGTTATTTATCTTGGAAATTTGGGTTTTCTACGTTTGTTTTTAGTTTTTCCATACAAACCCTAGTAACTAACAGTACATGAAATTAAAGTGCAGAATGTAAAGACCTAAACTATTACGTGGCTTTGGGGCAGTTACATAATAGAAATTTGCAGGAAAGTAAACCTACGCTATTACATCCTCTGAGCAGATACATAATTAGAAAAAATATGAGAATATAAATCTAAGCTATTACATCGATAGTGCGATCTATACATTTTGTCTAATAAAATTAAATAACAGTAAGAAATAAAAGAATGTTAGGAAATGTTTAAAGACCTAAAGTTTTAAATGTTAATGTTTTTGGTGTTTTTTGGAGAAAATAGTTTAAATGATGATAGTAATTAAAAATCTAGTTCTAATTGATTTTAATATTAAGAGGAAAAAATTTAGTTAATTAATTAATTAATTAGTAAAATAAAAAATATAAGAAAAATTCAATCATTAACTAAAACCCTAAATCTAATTTGTTAGTATTAAGAAAAAAAATTAGGTTAGTTAATTGTTCATTAAGAATTAATTAGTAAAGAAAATAGAAAATTAATTAGGGTTCGTAAAATAGGGAAAAAAGAATTGCATGGGATGGATGTTGAACCCACGCCCCTGGCTTCAGAGATGCACCCTTTTGCCACTAGGCCAACGCCGCTTTTCTGATAGAGAATAGAAATTGACCAATATATATAAAACATGCGCATTAGTTTGAAAAAAAAAAAAAAATTGTACGACGTGGGGATCAAACCCATGCCCTTCACGTTACATGCCTCTGTCTCAACCAATTCATTTGCGCTGCCTTTGTGTCATTGAATGGAAACAAATAAATATATTATAAAACATGTATCGGAGAAGCGTCGGAGCCCTAGCTCCGGTCGTCTTCTCCGATCATCCAGTTTTCAACCTGCAAAAATAGCGAACTTTAAAGGTTAAGAGGGGGTCGTGTTCCCCTAATTTGGACCTCTTGAATCCAATGGTGGCATTAGTTTGGCTTGGAAATGATTGTATCGTGAGATTTGATGAAAATACCTCAAACTGCCCTAGCCATGGCAAATCCTTGTTCCTGCGTTAAAGCTTGTAAACAATGCTTCTAAAAATGTCTAAACATCATCATGAACATGTATATGTGCATAGAATAAATCCATAATGCACGAATAAAGAGTTAGAGATCAGAGAATTTTACCCAACCGGCGTGACTTGGTGTTGTTGTTTTGGCGTGCTTCAGGCCTCAAGGATGGTTGGGATAGACTCCTGGAATCTTTAAGAACATAATGGAATGCTTGAAATGGATTGGAAGAGGCTGGAGACAGGGGTTTCAAGTGGCTCTAGTTTTGACAAAATTTGAGATTTTTGAGAGGGTGTTCTTGAGGCAATTTTGTGCGTCACTTGGTCTGAATACATTGTGTATTTATAGAAGAGTGGTTTAGGTCAACAAAAATGAATCAAATATTTGTATTTCATGACCAAATATTGATTGGAATTTTTGCATGAAATCTTTATTTTTTAGGCCAATCATGTACCAATCAATCTTTACACGTTTTTTTCAAGTTATTACCAGCTTTTTAGACTTATGATTTGATTCAAAAATAGATTTGCATGCCTTATATCATTTATTTGGTATTTTATTTGATTTATTTTGCTTTTAATTGAATAAAATAAAAATAAAAAGAAATAGAAACCACAAAAATAAATGAATGGAATAAGAGGTCTATTATGAGATCAGGAACGCGTTTGGACTTTAAAAGATAGGCCCATTAGCCCAAAAATTCAAATTCGCTCAATTTCGATTTCATGCATTTTCTCAAAATTGCCCAAATTGCACAAATCATATCTCGCTCAATTTTGTCATATGATGGTGATCTTGGACTTTTTTGAAAGCTCAAGATTTCTCCTATAACTTTCATGTTGGCCATTTTTTAATTTGATAAATTTAACTTGATGTAAATTGCTTTGACTAAAGATGTCTTTTTGTTGATTTTAAAAATGACCTGTAATGTTTGGGCCCATATCTCTCAAATGAAGCATTTTTGGACTTAAGCTTAGAGATACAAAGTTGTAAAGAACTTAATTTCCTTCAAGATAGGCTTTGGTTGAGGAATATATGATGAAGTATGTGAAAGTTATGCTTGGTCAAAGTTCAGTCGATTTCTCTTAAAGAAAACCCTAATTTAGTAACTTTTGACTTTTGATGAATCATGATCGAACCTTGATCAAATGATGAATATGAATTCAAAATATTGATTTTGACCAAAAATATTTAAGTTTGACTGTAAGTTAGTCAAAGTTGACTTTTTGTCCAATACAGTTGATTTTCAATCATCTGGCTAATTGACTAAGCAAACTTGTGTTGCAAGGCTTTAAATTTGGAGTGAGTATTCTTTGTGACATATGAGAAACCATGAAGTCCACCTTAGGCATTAGGAGTCCAATTTCCCTTGAGATAAGCAAAACCCTAGTTGTTGGGGGAGATGTATGAACAACGCTTCCAGCAAGCTCTTGATCTGAGTGCTTGACTCTTCCTGCTTTCCCATAATATCTTTGATTTCCTTTGTAGTATCTTCTTGTTTATCTAGAATACCCTTGATCTCTTTGTTCGTATCCTCTTGCTTATCCAGTCTTGCATGTATTAAAGCATTCTCTTTCTTCAACTCTTCCAGAGTTTGCATGACTAGAGAGGAAGATGGGTACTCTTCAGGGGTTGCATGATGTTCAGAACATTCTGCAGCTTCTTCTGATTGAACCACTTCTTCTTCTATAATCATGTCTTCTGGAGAAGTAGTCAGGGAGAGACTATCTAAATCTGGTTCAGCAACTTCTTAAGGATGGTGCTCTTTCCTGGGAGCATTATCCAGCGGAAGAATTTCTTTCCTGCACCATTGGCTCAGAACTTAATCTTGAAAGGCTTTCAGCTGATCACTGAAGTTCTGCTGAGCCCTTTCATAACTCAATTCCTTCAGCTTCAAAGTTTCATCATTGAGCCATTTTCTGAATCTTTCCCACAAAGAATCAGAAGCAGCGGGATTAGAAATCTCTAGGCTTGCTTGCTTCAAAGAATTGATCCATTCCTGCATTTTTGTTTCAAAAATCAACAGACTCTTACCAACATCTGATTTGGTTGAGGTTGGTTTAGGTTTGGGAATGGAAATTTTGTGTGAGATGGAAGCTAGTCTGTCCAGCACTTGCGGATCAATGACAATTCTAAGGTTGTCAGCTGGATGGTTGATGGGTGAAGGAGTGTGAGAGTCAGGAATTATAATTGGTGTGTTAGGGGTGTTTGGTTGTGTGGATTCAAGGGATGAAGGGATTTCTGGAATATCATGAATAGTAAGAGGCATGCGAACCGCAAGAGGTTCTGTTATTCCAGGGATTGGGATAATGGTATCAGAATCTGAAGGAGAGTCTTCAGATTGGTTTGCGGAGGCGTGTTGAGTTTCTAGTTCAGGAATTTCAGAGGATGGGTTTTCAGAAGGTGGAGAGAGAGTGTCTATTTTCTCGTTGTGGTGATTTGGGGTTTAGATGTTCTAGTTAAGGAGAATGTGGTTGTGGATTTTCTGGTTGTGGAGATTGAAAGTCTGAATCAAATAGTTCAATGTCAGATAGAACTTTGGCAAGTTCTGGTTGATGATGTTCTGGGTTTAGATTTTGATTGGGGGAGTGAGGTTCATTCAAAAAATTTCCTAGAGTTACAGATGGATCAAACTCTATGTCAAAATCTTCAAAGGTTTGGGGTGAAGGATTTTCTATAGGTTGATGGGGAAAGGTTTCAGATGTTGTAACAATTATTGATTCTATAACAGAAACAGAAGATGGATTACCTTTTGTTTTAGCAGCTTTAGGTGCCTTCTGAGAGGATCCTTCTCCTGCTGCTTTCCTCTTCTTGGATTTCTTTAGAGGAACCTCTGGAGCTGGCCTGTGCAGATCTTGAATGTTTATTTCTGGAGCAGTCCCATCAGCCTTGCAAGCTTCAAGGTATCTGACTATGATTTCTCGGTTGGCGTCTATATCAGAAAATAGTGGAAAATCCTTCAGAGGGATTCTCCTAGAGGTAATGGTCTCATGAGAAGCAATAGTTGGTTCTTTCTGAATGTTCTCAATGATCTTTATTTTCTTCAGATTCTTGGCGTTCAAAGGCTTCCCAGCAGTTGCTTCCAGAGTGCTTATTTCTTGAGCCTCTGTCAAATATTCTATCAGCCTGTTTTCTATTAGAATATATGATATCAATCTTCATAATGGAATCTAATCCCTCTTAGTTCTTTTTTATTCTCTTGTCTCTTTCTCACTTGTTCTGAGATGGTTGAACAAAAAGTGTGGAAGGTTTATCTTGGTCTTCTTTTCAATGAAATAGATTAGAAAATGCTGATCAATATTGATGTAATCAGGAGAGCTTATAGGCTTCCTGTGATTGATACATCCCAGAATGATTCTGGCCCAGATTCTGTGATGATCCTTCAAGTCTCTGATCTTGCTGGATGGCTGTCCAGAAGTGAAAATTTCCTTGGCAATTGATTTTAGGTCAGAACATCTATCTGTCGTATCAATGCATCTAACTTCACCACCATTGTAACCAATGAGTTTCCCAATAAGATATTTTGTAATCACTATTTTCTTTCCCATAGCATAAGAAGTAACCTGGTGGTTGGATGATATAGCGTGAATCTAGAATTCTTTGACAAGAATGGGAAATGGTTGACCCAACAGACGGTCAAAATATTTGTTCCAACCCTGAGCAGTTACGTCTTCATAGAAATTGAACCCTTTTTCTTGTAGACTCTCAAAATCAATGATCAGTTCAGAGAGAACTTCCAGGTTATCAACAGGAGTGAGAAGCGTCCTGATGGGTTCTTCATATTGCTCCGTTGATGAAGATTCAAGAGCACTGAGATTTTTGAGGTTTGATGAAGAAGCCATAGTTCACACGGGTTTGTTGAAGAAGATGAAAAGGTTTTTTTAAAACGAAACTTGAAACAAGAGAGAATAGAGAAGATAGTAAAAGTGAATGAATGAAATAGTAAATTTGAGTTTAAATAGGTTTTTGGAAAACGTAATCAGTAAGTAAGAAAATAAGTAATGATTATATGCATTAATGAAAACCTGAGATTAGGAGATTTAGAAAGATATTTGAACGATCACCACTAACAAGTGTCTCAATGCATCCAATCAGAACCTTGGACCCTTCAGAATTTGAACACGTGTTCAGCCTCAGAAAGTGACTTGTGAGAGGATGACAGATGTTTGATGATGTGAACTGCACACCTTTATCCTTGAAATGAAACGTTTAGATCTTCGGGGATAGACTTTGAGGCAACTGTACTTCTAACTTCTGAAGACATGTTGATCAGATGTTCACAGAAAACAATAAAGTTCTGAGGGTTAAGATATGAAAATAAAACATTTTATTCTGGGCATAACTTCATGCTGAGATGTTTTAAAATGAAATTGAATCTATCTTCAGAAAGAGGTTTTGTAAATACATCAGCCCATTGATGGTCTGTGTCAATAAATTTTAAGGTAAGAATTCCTTTCTGAATATAGTCCCTTATAAAGTTATGTTTTATTTCTATATGCTTAGCCCTAGAATGCAAAATAGGATTCTTACTAAGACATATAGCTAAAGTGTTATCACAGAAGATAGAAATGTTACTCTCAAATATGTTGAAGTCTTCAAGTTGACTTTTCATCCAGAGCATTTGAGTGCTACATCCAGCAGCTTCTATGTATTTAGCTTCTGCTGTTGACAATGCTATTGTGGACTGTGTCTTGCTGGTCCATGAAATCAGATTGTCTCCCAGAAACTGGCAGCTTCCAGAAGTGCTTTTACTCTCTACTCTGTCTCCAGCAAAATCAGCGTTACAGTATCCTACTAAACTGTATTCATTGGATTTTCTATAAACCAAACCCAGATTATTAATACCTTTCAGATACTTGAAAATTCTCTTAACTGCTGTTAAGTGAGATTCTATAGGATCTGATTTGAATCTAGCACATAAGCAAACACTGAATAAAATGTCAGGCCTTGAATCCGTCAGATAAAGGAGAGAACCGGTCATACCTCTGTAGACTTTCTGTTCTACCTTTTTACTTACCTCTTCCTTTTCCAGAATGCATGTGGGGTGCATTGGAGTCTTTGAGGGCTTACATTCAGAGAGATCAAATTTCTTCAGAAGTTCTCTGACATATTTGCTATGATGAATGTAAGTTCCTTCTGGAGTTTGGTTTATCTGAATGCCCAGAAAGAATTTGAGTTCCCCCATTAAGCTCATCTCAAACTCTGCCTGCATGCACTTAGCAAACTCTCTTCCTAGAGAAGGTTTAGTGGATCCAAAGAGGATGTCATCTACATAAATCTAACACACTAAAATGTCATTCTTAAATGACTTACAGAACAAGGTAGTGTCCACTTTCCCTCTGGTGAATTCCTTTTCTAACAGGAAGTTACTTAGTCTTTCATACCAAGCTCTGGGAGCTTGTCTCAGACCATAGAGTGGCTTCTTTAGTTTGAAAACATATTCTGGGTGTTTGGAATTCTCAAACCCAATGGGTTGGTGCACAAATACCTCTTCATCTATGTAGCCACTTAGGAATGCACTTTTGACATCCATCTGATACAGAGTGATACCATTGTTTACAGAAAATGAGATTAAGTGTCTGATAGATTCTAACCTGGCGACTGGAACAAAGGTTTCTGTATAGTCTATCCCCTCTTTTTGACTATAACCTTGTGCCACCAGTCGTGCTTTGTTTCTGATGACTTCTCCTTGCCCGTTCAGTTTGTTACTGAACACCCACTTTGTTCCAATGACGTTGAATCCTTTTGGTTTGGGAACCAGATCCCATACGTCATTTTTAGTGAACTGATTTAATTCCTTTTGCATTACCAGAATCCAGTCATTGTCCAGAAGAGCTTCATCAATTGTTGTTGGTTCAATCAGAGAGACCAGTCCCATGAGGGATTCTTCTGAGTTTCTGAAAGTTGATCTTGTTCTGATTGGATCATCCTTCTTTCCCAGGATTTTATCTTCTGGGTGAGCTATGCTGCTTCTGGAAAACCTTTTCTAGAGTTGATCAACAAAAGATGCTGGATTGCTTGTAACATTTCTTTCTGACGTTGTTGGAGAGTCTCTATTGAGAACTTCTGATGATTTATCTCCAGAACCTGTGAATTCAACTTTTATATCTGCAAAGAATTCATTATGCTTTGACTTTTAAGGGTCAAGCTTATCATCAAATCTAACACTGATTGACTCTTCAACAATCTGTGTTTCTATATTGTATACTTTGTACCCTCTTGAGCGTTCAGAGTATCCTAACAAAATACACTTTTGTGCTTTAGAGTCAAACTTGTTAAAATAATTTTTAGTATTCAGAATGAAACAAGTGCATCCAAACGGATGAAAATAAGAAATGTTGGGCTTTCTGTTCTTCCACAGTTCATACAGAGTCTTTTCCAGAATAGGTCTTATAGAGATTCTATTCTGAATGTAACAAGCTGTGTTGATTGCTTTTGCCCAGAAGATCTTAGCAATGTTAGTCTCATTGATCATGGTTCTGGCCATTTCTTGCAATGTTCTGTTCTTTCGTTCTACAACTCCATTTTGTTGGGGAGTTATAGGACAAGAGAAGTCATGCAAGATGCCTTTTTCATTAAAAAATGATTCAAAATATTTATTTTCAAATTCCCCGCCATGATAACTTCTGACTTTGACAATTCTAAGATCCTTTTCATTATGAACTTGGTTACAGAAGGTAATCAACACAGAGTGTGACTCGTCCTTGTTTCTTAAGAACTTTACCCATGTCCATCTGCTATAGTCATCTATGATCACTAACCCATACTTCTTGCCACTGACAGACGCAATTTTTACTGGTCCAAATAAGTCTATGTGCAGAAGTTCTAATGGCTTAGAGGTGGAAACAACATTTTTATATTTAAAAGATGGTTTTGCAAATTTTCTTTTCTGACATGCTTCACACAGAGCATCTGAGCTGAACTTCAAATTAGGAAGTCCTGTGACCAGATTGAGTTTGTTAATATGAGATATTCTTCTCATACTAACATGCCCCAATCTTCTGTGCCAGACTCATTGCTCGTTGTTAACAGAAAGAAGGCATTTTACATTCTGACTCTTTAGTTCAGAAAGTTTTATCTTATAAATGTTGTTTTTCCTCTTACCATTAAACAGGATAGTTCCATCTTTCTGACTAACAACTTTGCGTGAATTTTGATTAAAGATTATATCATAACCGTTATCACTTAATTGACTTATGGATAACAGGTTATGCATTAATACATCAACTAACAACACATTATTTATAGAGGGAATATTTCCATTACCTACTGTTCCAGAGCCAATGATATTTCCTCTTTGGTTGCCTCCAAAGCCCATGTAGCCTCCAGGTTTAAGTTCTAGGCTTTGGAACACATGCCTTCTTCCCGTCATGTGTCGAGAGCAACCATAGTCCAGGTACCATGACTGGTGTTTTAGCCTTGCTGCTAAAGATATCTGCTACATATATAATTTTGTCCTTAGGTACCCATATCTTCTTGGGTCCTGGTTTGTTAGTTTTACCAAAATTTTGGTTGAATTTTGGTTTGACAGAGTAATTGTTACTAGTGTATTTGATGTTGTGTGTGTGCCCATATATGAAGTGTGATTTAAGTGGTGTGTGTTTTATGACTAAGTCCATGACTTTCTTAGGTGTAGGTACCTTACCTTGATATCCTATCCCTTTTCTACCATTTCTACTAACTCCATAGATCATTGAATCCATCTTTCTTCTATCTATGTTTTTAGCCAGAAAATTCTGAAAGCTATGATCATACTCTTTGATGATCTCATCAGCATTACTGGGAGTCTTTGAGATTATTTCCTTCTGAGAGTTTTGAAAATCATTTTCTAATTTTGAAACTTTTTCTTTTAACTCAGAATTTTCTAATATGAGACTCTCAGTCTCTTCAGAGTCAGAGACAAGTTCCCTTTTCAAGTTCTTGAATTTGACTCTAATTTGCTGATACCTTTCCAGAATTTCATTTAGACTTTCTGCAAGTCCAGCCTTAGTAAAGTTTATAATGAAGTCAGGGAAGACCTCTTTAGTGTCTGATTCTGAGTCTGAACCAGAAGCTTCACTGTCTTCTGACACGTTTTCCATGAGAGCTATGTTTTCTCTTTCATCATATCACTCTGAGTCAACTTCAAAGGTGTCTGAATCTTCCCATGTTGCCATGAGGCTTTTCTTCTTTTCCTTGAAGAAATTCTTTTTGGGCTTCTCCTTCTGAAGCCTTGGACAGTCACTTTTGTAGTTCCCTTGCTCATTGCACTCATAGCAGATGATGTCCTTGTTATTTGACTTTGTGTCCTGAAGAACCTTCAGATATTCTGTGTCTAGAGGAAGATTCAGACTTTCTGTATCTGGATGAGGGTTCATTTTGATTCTCTGATCTTCTAGGATTTCTGAATTTCCTTTGTCTTTGCTTCCGCAGTTGATTCACCTTTCTGGAGAGGAGAGACAATTCATCTTCTTCTGATGAGGATCCATCAGAGTTTTCTTCCATAGCCTGTTGTTGTACCCCAAAATTCGCCCTCCCATATTTCTCAACACATGGCAAGGGAGGCCCCCAAATTGCTCAAGGAAGTTCAAGAGTTGACCAGACAAACTCTCTCTTAAGGCAGTCCATCTTAAATTAGGGTTCCCATCTTCATCAAGATGTGTCAACCACAAAGGAATCAAATTCACACCATTGTCCTATAATTTCCTCAAGATCATCCATGTTAAGTTTCAAGCCTTGCAGAAGAAGTTTGCTCAGTCAATTGCTCAAATGCCTGAAAATCAACTGTGTTAGGTCAAAAGTCAACTGTGGCCCACATACATTCAAACTTCAAGATTTTTGGTCAACATCCTCATTTTGAAGTATTATTCATCATTTTATCAAGGTTTGATCATGATTCCTCAAGGATTGCTCATAATTCATCAAAACCCAAAAGTTGCTAAATTAGGGTTTTGTAGGAAAAGTCAACTCAATTTTGACCAAGCATAACTTTCTCATGATTTATCACAAATGAACCATCAAAAGCTCATTTTTAAGAGGATGCAATTACCTACAATTCTTCTTCATCTCCCAAGTTCAGAATATGCACTCACAAGAAGATATGAATTTTGACATTATAGGTCCTTTTGAAAAGTCAACAAAAACACCTTTTGGGTCAAAGCTTCATACATGAACATGGAAGACTCAATTGAGATGATACCAAAAGGGTTGCTTATACGACATCCTAAGCTTTCTAAAAAGTCCAAGAACACCTCTCTAGGGTCAAAATTGAGAGAGTTATGCATTAACCAAGTTGACCATTTTTGCAAAATTGCCAAAAGTGAAATGTGCTCAAATTTGCATTTTTTGCTAAATGGGCCAAACTTTTTATGCTTGCACCTCAATTATAATTTGGTCCAAGACTAAAATACTTATCCACAAATTATTTGCTTCATTTTTCAATTTATTTTGATTTTTTATTAATTAAAAAGTGAATTAAATCAAATAAATGATGAAAATCATCAAAAATATGATTTGATTTGTTTTTGTGACAGGTTAGCAACCAAGATATGCTGAGCTTGCAAGATCAATTCGAATCAATGGCAATGGGTACAAAAATAGCATGATTGGCATGAAAATATAAAGATATCATATGGCTAAAGAATCAAATCAAATATCATCAAAGCTTAAAGATTCAATCAGTTTTGCAACCCTAATTCATTGAGGGATATATAATGAACAAGAACAAAGCAAAAAAAAAGAGGTTGGCAGTCATAAAAACACCAAAAGAAAACTAAAAAATTTGCAAGAAAATGAGGGATCATTCTTGGACTTAGAGAGTGATTCAAGCCATTCTAAGGTTACCAATAGACTCCTTGACATCTCCAGAAGGGATCTCAATCAATTGCAAGCATTGTCACACCCGGAATCGTAAGCTACAGGCACCACGGTTTGCCTAAAAACTTGATTTCGATTTCATTGATTTACTCATCATAAGCATGTTTTAATTGTATATTCTTGTTCATCATTGAGTTTGCAAGCTATTGGTACCACTTAATTGCATTTACAGTGTAGGAATCATGATATGCCATTGTTAGGGTTCCTTTGCTCGTTTTAGGGGTTTTCAGTATAGGTAAAATTAGGCCTGGATTCTGGTACCATGATGCTCGTGAGGATGAGACGAGTTGATTGGTACCCTTACCTTTCATTTATATCGCTTGTATAGGATTTTTGAATGTCACAGGTTTGTAGCTACAACGAGATATCCGTAGGTAAACGTCGTGTTGCCTAAAACGACAGTCTGGGGAAGAAGAAGCTTGCGTGGCAGCGTGTGACTCGTCCATTTGAATTTTCACGCATTTTCTAAATACATTATTTGTTTTGATTATATTGTTTTACTTCTATTATGTGAATAACAAAAGCGCGTAGCATAAATGGCAAGCAGGCACTGGGGGCGAGCATGAGGACCTGGGTTCGATCCCCAGGTCCCAACCTTTGTTTGTATTATTTTGCTTCATGTGATCAGGTACACTACAATCTTAAGCGCCCATCATATGCCATCAAATTCAACCATCAGATTCATCAGCAAGCTAGATCTAACGTGCCAGCATTGAAAGACCATGATATGCACTCAAGTCAACACCTCACCAAACCAAGCGTGGTCAAACAGGCTGGTGTTATTTGGGCCACAAAAATCAGATATGCACCCCCCATAATTGTTAACAATCAGGCCCAACTCTAACTTGTTTTTATTTCTTTTCTTTAATTCTTTTGATATTTCTTTTAATCTTTTTAATTAACAAATTAATAATTTTTTTTTAAAATCATAAAATCAAGAATTCATAAAAAATTAGAATTAGTTTTTTATTATCAAATTTAATTTAATTTAGTTTAACTTAGGGAAATTTTAATTTATTTTCACAAATAAAATCAAATAGAAATTAGGTTAAGCTCTTGATTTAATTCTTTTATTTTTCTCAAATAAACCAAAACACAAAAATAGGTTTTTAGAGTAAATTAATTTATTTTTCTTAATTTAAAATTAATTAGAACTTAGGATTTTCTTTTTATTTTAATTGTTTCATTATTTTCTTAAATAACAAAACATGACAAAAAAAAATTTTTAAATCAATCGCAAATAGGTTTAGTCAAGGGTCAAAACCCTAGTCGTTTCGTATTTAATTCACCGTGCGCTTGTTAATTATTTTGGCCAATATTTTGTAACTATTCATGATTTGTAATAGTTAATTTAGGGTTTTTATTTACTGTCTAAATTCCCGGGTTTTTGGCTATGTAATTAATCCCCCTCCCCGAAGCCTTGTAATAATGTAGATTTATTTTCTCGCATTTTTAATTCCTGCAAATATTCAACTGTCTAGATGTATGCTAATAGGATTGTATGACAAGAATGCATGACAAATTAATACGGTTAGAAAACCCTAATGTGCAAAGATAAATAACTGAAACAGATCACTCGCACATATCACTCTTAGGGTATACTCTCACTTCGGTTGCCTTCGGTAAACGATCATTAAGCATAGAGTGTCTTAGTGGTTGTCCTCCTATCTAAAAAAGATCAAACGTCCCATTCGCATGTTGCCTCTGAAATGTTGCGTCGGAAATGTTGCCTCGAATATGATCTTAAGACTCTAGGGTTATTACTAAGGTGTCCTAATATTGTTTTAGTGATCGTACGTCCCTTTCGAATTGACCCTTACAATTCCAACAACAATGCTACATATTTATTAATAGTAAGATGACGCTGTCTAAAGGAAACAAGAATAGAAACGATCTTTTTTCGAGTAGGTAGATGCTAGTAGGTACTTGCTCAAATCAAAACTTTTCACACTTACACTTTATAAACAATTTTCAAAACACTTCGTCACACCCTTGAGGACTGATACAAGGGTTATCACGAAGCAAAACGTTTTCAAAGCAAGCACACACACAAGTAATTTTAAAAAGATGATCAAGTACCTAAGAGCCCATGGAAAACCATGGATATAAAAGGTGTTAATACCTTCCCTTTCTATAATCTACCCCCCGTACTCAGAACATCTCGAAAA
Source organism: Vicia faba (assembly GCA_948472305.1). Lineage (NCBI taxonomy): Eukaryota > Viridiplantae > Streptophyta > Magnoliopsida > Fabales > Fabaceae > Vicia > Vicia faba. Next base: position 108,284,495 of record OX451741.1, read on the forward strand.
AGGATTTTTTCTGTATTTTTTTCCTTTCCGGTTGGATGAAATAAAAGTCAGTGGTGACTCTTGCTTACCGCGACATTTTGCAAACAAAAAACGCAAAACGCAAACCAGTATTAAACAGTCGGTTTTGCCACCGTATCACACCTGCAAAACCTTAGAATCAGATTTTTTGTTAGATTTTAAAGCTAGTTTCTTACCTTACTTTTGAGGCTCATCTTCTTCTATCTCTATCTCGTGACTTCTGAGGGAGCTGACAAGTTCCTCCAGAGATATCTTGTTGAGATATTTGGCTAGCTTAAGTGCTGTGACGATTGGCCTCCATTGCTTAGGTAGACTTCTGATGATCCTCTTTACGTGATCAGCAGTAGAATATCCTGTCAAGAACCTTCAGCTCAGCAACAAGGATCTGGAATCTTGAGAACATTACTTCTATGGATTCACTATCTTCCATCTTGAATGCCTCATACTTCTGAGTAAGCGCAAGGGCCTTAGTTTCTTTGACTTGTATGTTGCCTTCATGTGTCATTCTCAGAGAGTCAAACATGTTTTGGTTGTCTCTCTGTTTGAGATTTCTCATGTTCTTAGTATGAGATAACATTGAGAAGTATTGTTCTGGCCTTATGATGATTTCTGAAATCACGTTTTTACTGGTCAGACATCATTTTTATGTCTATCTTCTGACCACGTCCATCCACTGGATGTGTGTATCCATCAGTTACCATATCCCATAGATCAGCATCATGGGCCAGAAAGAAGCTCTCAATTCTGTCTTTCTAGTAGTCAAAATTTTCTCCATCAGAGACTGGAGGTTTGCCACTGATTATGTCCTTGTCTTCATGATAGTCATTGCTGATGTTTTGGCTTGGTCCCACCATAGTGTTTTTCTGAAGCTTGGATCTTGTACTGACACGGTTAAGTGTATGAACTCAGAACCAGGCGCTCTGATGCCAATTGAAGAAGTGAAAAACACAAGAAGGGGGGGGGGGGTTGAATTGAAAAAATTGAAATCAAATGCGCAATGACACAGTATTTTTATCCTGGTTCGTTTGATCTCAAACTACTCCAGTCCACCCGTCAAGGTGATTTCGCCTCTCTCCAACGAGGTCTTAATCCACTAATCACAAACAGATTACAATCACTACTTTGACAACTGTCAAAGTCCTCTTGAGTACAACCACAATCCGGTTTATCTCAAGGAAAAACTGTCTTAATCTAAGATACAAGAATTTTGTGTAGTTGCTTTTCGTTACAAAAATAGTTATCAAAACTGTGATAGTTTACACAACTTTAGAGCGTGGAAAATAAGAGAGGAAGCTTGCAGTGTTTTTGAATTATATTGAAATAGTGTTGGCAAATCGTGAATGATTTGACTCTTATCTTGTTAATATAGGCAATGGAATCATGTTCATCATTAAGCGTGATAATGGTCATTTAAGCAGTTTCCATATTGAGAAGATCCTGTCTGAATGAAGCCGTTGTAATTGATGTTGTCTTGATTGAATAGTAACGCTTCAGAATCTTACATCCTTGCCTGCTGCTGATGCTTCAGAACATTGATGACTTAGATTATAATCCTTCTGTTCAAAATCAGAGTTTACTTTACTTAAGCGCAGTTTCTGATCATCAATCTTCAGCGCAAATTCTGATTACCTCAGCATGAAAGCTTCTATAGCTTAACTTCTGATGCTGCTTTGGTCAGAACTTCTGCATACAAAATAACATAATTTTAGAGTGCATATTTGTTCTTTGTGGTTGTTATCATCAAAACTCTAACTAAGGGTTGTAGAATCAAACTATGTTCTAACACTTTTCAGAATAAACTTTTGAAGGAAATGCTTTTCAGAATGAAGTGCTGAAGGGGAAATGCGTTTCAAAACTCCTCTAAAGGAAATTCTCGCCAGAACTCAAGTTCTGGTGGGAATCACTTAGTCATGTAGATAGTCGCCCTATTTTTTTCGGGAATTGTTCCATAACCTGTCTATAAATTACTGGTAGTATTGTCCACTTGCGAACTTAATCTGAAAAGGCAAAGTTAGTTCTATGCAATGTCATGATGCATGAAATGCATTATGTAATGATGCTCTCAAAATAAATAGGAATGTTTATATGCATTTTGTATGCATATATTATGATATTTTTGCAAATGATGTATGGATGCAATGTGTTATTGGAGCGTATCAGTAGCTTCGTATAGTAATGTATACTGGGGAAAATAAATCCCTAACTGTCGTTGGGGATGAAGACAGCAGTCTTTGTTGGGGATTCCTGTTTTCTGTTTGAGGAGATTCCACTGGGGGTCTTTGACTTCTACTTAGGGATAGAAGCATCCAGGGAGAGTCGGTCATTCACTGTTCTTTGTCAGATTTGTATTCTGACTGGAGATGAAAGAGATGAAATTCTTCTGATCTACTATTTATCCAGGTTTTCGGATATGGGTATTGACTCTTCTAGGGAGGACAACGTTGGATGTCATCTAGTCGGAGAAGAGAATCTTGTCGAGGAATTTTGCAATATTGGAGAAATAAATTTTGTTGGGGAAATAAACCCTACAGACTGTGGTGACTTCATTGGGGAAATAATTTTCTTGTAGAGAAAGATATGAGGAAATTTCTATGTGGGGATTTATGGTTAACTTCTAACGTTATCCCAACTCCTAGAGTCTCTTTCAAATGTTAATCTTGTTTTTGTGCATATATTGGTTATCATATTCAAATGTATATGTTCATTCAATATAATCATTGGATGTTTTTGCAAACAAAACAGAGAAAATAAAAATAGTTTTTTTTTTAATTTGAAACTGATTGTATTGATTTGGAAATTTTGCCTACAAACAGACAGTTTTATACAAAGAGGCTGAAATCCTAGTAAGAGGAAATCATCGTAAAAGGTGTACAAAGAGAGAAAAAGAAAAAATAGCTATGTGGAAATGATCCCATCGAGTTTCAACTCTTCTATTTCCCCTATGTCTTCAAGCATCTCATCCCTCACTATTGGAAGAAGTTGACTAAATTGATTTGTACCATTCGAACTTGACGTCAATAATCATGTTGGTTGTAAGTAGATGAGTAATCCTATGGGACATAGTCGTACGCTTTAAATTCCTAACTTTTGCCTGGACCTCCCTTTCAGGTTTTCGGTCCACTGGGATATCCTTTTTTGCCAAATCCGCCTTTTCAGGTTTTTGACTTGTCGGATGTACATTTTATATATATATCCCTAATTTTTTCCCGAACCCTTTTGGTTCGTCGGGATGCCCTTATTTTTTCCTAGGCCAGTCAACCTAGCGGATCCTTTTTATGCGTAGTATTTTTTTACTATGTCCACATTCACAGGGTGTGGAAAATCTTCATCGTCCATGGTGGTATGTATCATAGCACCACCAGAAAATATCTTCTTGATCATAAATTAACCTTCGTATGTGGGAGTCAATTTTCCCCTGGGATCACCTTATGGTAGGATGATGCGCTTTTTGACCAAATCACTGATTTGGTACACCTGATGTTTGACTTTATTATTAAAGGTATTAATCACGCGTTTCTGATACATATGACCATGACACACAACCGTGGGCCTCTTTTCATCAATCAAGTTTATCTGGTCCAATCTAGTTTGAATACATTCGTCCTTATCTAAACATGCGTCTTTCATGTTCCTTAGAGAAGGAATCTAGACCTTGATAGGCAAGATAACCTCCATACCATTGATTAGAGAAAATGGAGTTTCCCCAGTTGATGTACATGCTGAAGTAAAATAACCATGAAGAGCGAATGGTAACATCTCATGCCAATCTTTGTATGTCACTGTCATCTTCTGCAAAATATTCTTGACATTCTTGTTAGCAGCTTCCACTGTGCCATTCATCTTTGGTCGATACGGAGAAGAGTTGTGGTGTTAAATCTTGAACTGTGTGCAAAGTTCTGTGATCATAGTATTATTGAGATTGGTACCATTATCTGTGATGATCCTTTCAGGTATGCCATATCAACATATGAGATTATGCTTGATGAATCGGGCCACAAAATTCTTGGTAACGGAGGCTGTGATACGGTGGGAGAACTGACTTGAGGTTTTGCGTTTGTATTCGCACTTGTTCGGTTGAGCAAGAGTTGCCACCGACTTTTTATTTTATCCTAAGGAAAGGTTAAAAAGCACAGGAAAAACCTTTGAGATGTTTTCGTGGGTTCGGGGGGTAGATTATGAAAAGGGAAGGTGCTAGCACCCTTTTCATCCATGGTTTTCCATGGGCTCTTAGTTACTTGTTTTAGATCACTTGCCTTTGCTTTTCAATTGTGTGAAATGGTGCTTTGTGTGTGTGGTTTTGAAATTTTTTTGAAAAAGATGCCTTGTCTAGGAAACCATTGTAACAATTCTTTACTCGAATGTTTTACAAAGGTGTTTGTCTTTTTGAAAAGATGTCTCAATGTTTTTTGGAAGTTTGTTTTGAAATTGTATGGAGATGTGTGTTTGAAAATGGCAAGTGTGTTTTGCAAGTTTGATCAAGTAACTAAGAGCTATCTACCCTATTTTACTCAAAGGTCTTTCTTATGTTTTTAACCCTTTTAACAGTGTTGTTTCACCATTGTGTTTGGTGAACAACCTTGCGTTAGGATGTTTAACGGGACAGGCGCGAGTCATTGTATACAATCATTGAAGGCAACTTGTGAGACGCTCTAGCAATTTTGTAAGGGACGAGATCGTTTTATCGAAGGCAACATCAAGGGTCATCGAGGGACTACGATCTTTGTTTATCGAAGGGACATTTTCTAGAGTGTCTCATACTCGAGGGACATGATTGCATTTTCCGAGGCAGCAAGTGGGGTTACCCTAGAGGTGCAAGTGTGAATTATGTATTGATTTTCATGCATTTATCTTTGTGTTAGGTTATCTAGCGGTTGATTTTGAATCTTTGCATACAAACCCTAATTACTATACAATATATAGAAAGCGATAAATTGTGAGAATTTAAATTCTAAGCTATTACAAATAAGTATCCGGGGATGGGGGTACAAATATTTACAAATGGGGATGAGTCTCATCAGAATAGTAGTGTCCACATATGATTTACAACCAAATCGAATTGTTGCATTCTCGATGTAAAATATAGCAAGGTATAAGAATCAAAGATAAACAAAAGTATTGTGCCATGCATATGATTATTTACAAGTGATCAAAATATTAACCTAATGTATTATTAAGTATTATTATTTTTGTGTTTTTTGTTAATGTTAATTATAAATAAAAAGTTTAATTAAAAAAGGAAATACAAGAAAATTATTTAACCTAGTAAACTCTATTTTTATGTATTTTTAATTGTACTAAATAAAAAGGTATTTAAGAAAATTTTGTACAAAAAAGTCAATGTATTATTTTTATTTAACAAAATAGGTTATATAAAAAAGGAAAATAAGGTGATAGAAAGAAAGAAATAAAAAAAAGATTGATTTGTATAAAAAATTAGGAAATTAAATGGGCTTAGGGGTTATATACATGGCCCAAATAAAAGAGCAAAGAAGATTGGAACAAGGGGGGTATGCAGCGCCAGAATCTTGGGATTAAGGGTTTGTTTAAAGTGACAGGCCCAAACGTTTGACAAGCTTTTTTTCTGTTAGGGTTTGAAATGTTTTGTTTCAGAACAAGGTTTACAGAGTTTTGAACGGCGCCGCTTCTCCACCTTTCTTCGTCCTCTTCATCGTTTCTCAAACAGGACCACTGATCAAACTCTCTCCTCGCCTCAAGCCACTAGGCGCCACCTCCACTCTCCTCTCTCCATGGTTGCTCAGGCGGTTATGAAAAAAAAGGTATTGATTTCTGTCTTTCATGTTTTAGGGTTTCAAAAACTTATCTCTTGCATGTTATTAATCTTGGACACGTTTTGATCTTTATGTGTTATTTGTGTTTGTGTGAGGTGTTAGAAAAAGGGAAAGAGGAAATAATACCTTTGTTTTGCTTTTGGAGAGGAGACGGGGAGTTTGGACAGGAGGCGTTCTCCGGTGGCCAAGGCGGGGAGGCTGTGATGCTGAGAGCTTGTTGGCTTGTCTGGTATTCCGTATCTTTTGCTTCTTGATGTTTTATGATGATGCTATAGTCTGAAAACCCTTGTAATAGTCGCTTATGAGTTCTCTCTTTTGCTTACCTGAATGCTTGCCTCTGAGTTGCTTTCTTTGGATTTTGTGATTCTCGATGATGAGCTTTTGCTCTGAGAGTATGTTTGGATATGTTTAGCCTATGATGAACATGTTCTGAGGCATTTTGTTGGTGTTTTGATTTTGAAATGTTTGGACTTCTGGATTTAAAATGAAGGCAAGTTGAAGGTTATGCAGGCTTGGACACTGAGTTTGTTCAGGTTTATTGTTTGGTGATTTTAAACAGGCTTATTGAAGGTTTGTTAATACAGGCAAGCTTGGTTATGCTTGCTTAAAGTGTTTGAGGCAGACTCAGGTTTGAAACTTAACAAGTTTTTTAGGATTCTAGAGATTTGCTATGCTTGTGTTGTTTGATGTTGGAGTTTTTAGGAAGGCAGGCTACAAGGCTTCTTTCTGGTATAGGCTTTTTGGCTTGTGTTTTATGCAGGCTTTTTGAACAGGCTTCAAGGTTTTGTTCTTTTGAAATTTTGAGGCAGGTTCTGTTTTATGCTTAGAGGTTCTGCAGGCTTTTTTTTGAACAGGCAGGTTTGCTTCTGGTTGCAGGTGGATGCAGTTTGCTTGCTTGGTAAGGCTTTGTTCTGGTTACAGGCTTGCATGAAGCAGGTTGCCAGGCAGTTTGAAATAGGCTTGAGGGCTTGTGTTATGCAGGTTGTATGTTTTGTGTTGTTTTTGACAGGGCTAAAGGCAGGCTTGCAAATTTGCTTGCTTGAAGCAGGCTGGAGGTTTTATGCAGGTTTGCTTCTGGTTGTAGCTTATGCAGGCAAGCTTGGTTTGCTTGCTTGAAAGCAGGCTTGGATGTTACAGGCTTGTTGTGTGTTTACAGTTTATGGTATATTTTTCTTTATGTGTTCTCCCCCCCCCCTTTACAGTGTTGGATATCTTGTTATATTTATCTATGTCTTGAGCCTGCCCAAAAACTGTGAGCCTACTTTTTACTCTCTTTCTCTCTCTCTCCAGAAAAGTATATTTAATTACTTAAACTGTACTTTCTATTCTGAAAAGGTTTTGGCCAGAAAATGATGAAAAATGCTTTTACAAGTTTGCTTGCATTTTGTCTTTCCTCTGCATATCTTCTTACCTCCAGATTTTCTGTATTGCTTTTGTGTACTTGTTAACAGCTTTATTGAAAGCTTCTTTGACAGTTTTGACAGCTTCCTTGGACAGTTTTGTTGACAGCTTCTTGTAACTTAGTTTGCCATTGTTTACACTTGTGACTTGGTTTGGCATTTTTCAGTTTGAACATGTGCAGCTTGTTTGAATTTGTAACCTGGCTGTTCAGTTTGCCTTGTTTGAAATTATGCATCTTTGTGCATTTTTCTTAATTGATTCATATGCTTGTAAACATTTTACTTCCCTCTTTGTGAACCAAGAAGAGATATCTTCTTGCGATTTGCAGAGAGGACGAACAAACTGATTCCGGCCAAAACCTTTAATGATGAGTTTTTGATTAACTGTCTGAAAAATACTTTTCCAAATTAATTGTGTTGACTTCTCCTTTTCTGGCTTTGCAGATAAACATCAATTGGGGCAAGGGAAGCAGCAGTAGAAGATAAACATTTTAAGAAACTTAGGATGTAGATTTAATTTATTTTTAATCATTGTAATAAACGTCATTGTAACACTGTAAATAAATTTACTGTATCAAATAAACATTTGTAACAACAATTGAAAATGAATAAAAATATTTTTTTGTCAGATATCTCTTTTAATTCTTCTGCACTTGTTTATTTAATTACTTAAATTTCTTGAATTATAATAATTGGAAATTATCCCAATAATTTTAACTTAGAAATTATAAATAATCAACAAACGTCCGGGGTTCCAAATAACCAGAAGCATTGCACAGTTAAACAAACAAACGTCCATACGCCTTTCACTTCACTGATTAAACCAACACTTCAAACTCTCAATCAGAAGCCTCAGCTTCTATCCCATAAGTTTAGGTTTTGAGAAACAAACAGGAATATTGAACAAGCGTCAAAACCAAGTGACAGTCAAATGAAAAGAACTGTAGAATTAATTCCTTCTGAGAACGCGCGCGCAAAACCTAATTTTGGATTTATTGTCAAAGAAGCGTCTGCTTGATCAAACCCTGAGCCAAACTCAACCAAATCAATAGAAACCCTAATAACCTGCTTGACTGATTCAAAATCAATGGAAACCCTAATTTGGATAGACTGATAAGAAAAATTCTGTTTGACCGATTCTTGAGCCAATTTGAAAAATCAGGGAAAACCCGAAGCTGTGATTTCTTGTGAAAAAGAGGAGGGCAAATTTTGGGGTACAACAGTTGCCCCTGTTCAATCTTCTTGAACCTGAAGAGTTAGATTGGCAAGTTTTCCGTTTGCGACTCGAAGGTAAAAGGAGATTGGACACTAGAGTGCCCAAAAAATTTGCACTCGTCAAAGCGTAGTTTGAGGGAATAGGCTTAAAGATGCCATTTAGAGATGGGCTTAAAGATGCCATCTGGATATGTGACAGAATCTTGTCGGAGGATGGGCTTAGAGATGCCATCTGGAAATTGTTGGTAGGAGGATGGGCTTATAGATGCCATCTGAAGGTGATTGTATCTTGTTGGAGATGGGCGTGTAGATGCCATCCAAGAATGTTTGTTGAACTGTATGTCGTTTGTGAGCGGGTGAGTATCAGAAAGGTATCCCTGTTTGGAACATCTCTGAACTGGGGGTCTGAATAAGCAATAGACTGACATCCGTGTTTGGAGAATCCGTAAACTATTTTCAGAGGTCTTGAATCTGAACAAGCGATAGGTTAACATCCGTATTTGGAGAACCCGTGAACTATTTTCAGAAGTTGAATCTGAACAAGCGATAGATTAACATCCGTATTTGGAGAATCCGTAAACTGTTTTCAGAAGTCTTGAGCTTATCAATCTTATCCTGAAAAGGGTAAAATATTAGCTGAAATACAAAGTTATGTTGCATGAAATGTATGATGCAATGTATATGTTATATCAATGTTTATGATATATGAATGTAATGAATGCGCATGTGAACTGAGTAGTTGTCTTGATGAGGAAGACAAATCCTGGATAATGAAATCGTTGACTGCTGCTGGGGAAAGTAGATCCTTGACTACTGCAGGGGATTGTTGGAAATGAGAAGTCCTGGAACCACTGTTGGGGAATCAAGAGCTTGGGTTGTATGCCAATCTACTGGGGATTCCTGTCTTGAGGAGATCTTCACTGGGGAATATCTAAATATCCTATGAGGAGCTGAGAATGAGAGTCTTCATTCTGCTTGTGGAATTTGAATTCTGTGGGGAATAGCCACACTGCTGAAAAGTAGCTATCCTGTTGGAGAGTAAAACTCAGGATTCTGGAAAAAACTTATTCCTGTCTGGAAGAAGTTCAGGTTTAGGTTGTATGCCACTTTGAGAATGAGAATCTTCATTCTGTTGGAGATATCAGGAGCTTGGGTGTATGCCAATCTACTGGGGTTTTAAGGATGAGAGTCTTCATTCTGTTAAGGGTCAGAAATTGGGAGTATACCAATCTTCTGAGGTTTCAAGGATGAGAGTCTTCATTCTGTTAAGGGTCAGAAATTGGGAGTATACCAATCTTCTGAGGTTTCAAGGATGAGAGTCTTCATTCTGTTAAGGGTCAGAAATTGGGAGTATACCAATCTTCTGAGGTTTCAAGGATGAGAGTCTTCATTCTGTTAAGGGTCAGAAATTGGGAGTATACCAATCTTCTGAGGTTTCAAGGATGAGAGTCTTCATTCTGTTAACGGTTAACTGTTATCTGGTTGATCTCCAGGCTTTCACAGAAACTTGTATTGCTATCTGGTCGTAATCCAGGCTTCACAATAACTTGTTGAGCTGTTATCCGGTCGAATCCGGGCTTCACGGCTTGTGTTAAAGATATACCACTATCTGGTCGACTCCAGGCTTCGTAGTATTCTTGGCTGCTGTCTGGTTGTAATCCAGGCTTCACAGAAACTAGTATCGCCATCTGGTCGTAATCCAGGCTTCACAATAACTTGTTGGGGATTAAACTATTATACGGTCGAATCCGGGCTTCATAGCTTGCTCTTAGGAGATACCACTATCTGGTCGTAATCCAGGCTTTGCGGTAGTCTGATACTGTTATTCGATCGTAATCCGAGCTTCACAATATACTGTAGAGATCAAGATACTATCCGGTCGAATCCGGGCTTCATAATTTGAATTTTGTGAGAATTTGATCTTTGACGACCGTAACTTCCAACAGGTGATGAAGGAACTTTTGAACGACCAATCAATTTCAAATGTGATTTGTTTTGGAGAATAAATCCTTGATAAATGTTGGGGAAATAAACCCATAACTGAAGCTGGGGATTGAAAATCCTTTGATTACTGAGGGTGAGAAATCCTTGTTAACTGTTGACTGCTTGGGGAACAAGGACAGCTCTGAAAATCTCTACTGGGAGGCTTAAAACCTGGGAGACTTATGCTGGAAAAATGGGACTGAGACTCTTCAATCTATTAGGAAGTATCTCTGTGGCGAGAATGATAATTATTCTGAATGAGTGACAGAATGGCAACCGTGTCTGAAGCGTATCTGAAACTGTATCTTGGAATTGAGATCTGTATGAGTAGCAGAATGACTTCCGTATCTGGAGTGTATCTGAAACTGTAACTGGGATCTGAATGAGTGACAGAATGGCTACCGTGTCTTGAGCGTATCTGAAACTGTATCTTGGAGTTGAGATCTGTATGAGTAGCAGAATGACTTTCGTATCTGGAGTGTATCTGAAACTGTAACTGGGATCTGAATGAGTGACAGAATGGCTACCGTGTCTGGAGCGTATCTGAAACTGTATCTTGGAGTTGAGATCTGTATGAGTAGCAGAATGACTTCCGTATTTGGAGTGTATCTGAAACTGTAACTGGGATCTGAATGAGTGACAGAATGGCTACCGTGTCTGGAGCGTATCTGAAACTGTATCTTGGAGTTGAGATTTGTATGAGTAGCAGAATGACTTCCGTATCTGGAGTGTATCTAAAACTGTAACTGGGATCTGAATGAGTGACAGAATGGCTACCATGTCTGGAGCGTATCTGAAACTGTATCTTGGAGTTGAGATCTGTATGAGTAGCAGAATGACTTCCATATCTGGAGTGTATCTGAAACTGTAACTGGGATCTGAATGAGTGACAGAATGGCTACCGTGTCTGGAGCGTATCTGAAACTATATCTTGGAGTTGAGATCTGTATGAGTAGCAGAATTACTTTCGTATCTGGAGTGTATCTGAAACTGTAACTGGGATCTGAATGAGTGACAAAATGGCTACCCTGTCTGGAGCGTATCTGAAACTGTATCTTGGAGTTGAGATCTGTATGAGTAGCAGAATGACTTCCGTATCTGGAGTGTATCTGAAACTGTAACTGGGATTTGAATGAGTGACATAATGGCTACCGTGTCTGGGGCGTATCTGAAACTGTATCTTGGAGTTGAGATCTATATGAGTAGCAGAATGACTTCCGTATCTGGAGTGTATCTGAAATTGTAACTGGTATCTGAATGAGTGACAGAATGGCTACCGTGTCTGGAGCGTATCTGGAATTGTATCTTGGAGTTGAGATCTGTATGAGTAGCAGAATGACTTCCATATCTGGAATGTATCTGAAACTGTAACTGGGATCTGAATGAGTGACAGAATGGCTACCGTGTCTGGAGCGTATCTGAAACTGTATCTTGCAACAGGTGATGAAGGAATTTGTGATGTTGATCGTAACTTCCAGCAGGTGATGAAGGAAATTTTGAACGACCTTGAGATTGACATTTGAATGCCCCAAGTGATGATGAAGGAGACTTGCCCCAAGTTCACTGAACTTTTGAGAGATTTGTTGAAATCTTGACTGGACTGCCCCATGTTAAATGGATTTTGAAAGATTTATTGAAATCTTGACTGGACTGCCCCAGATTTGTTGGACAATACCAAACCAAGTCTCTTTTTGTTGACGGGAGATTTTTGTAAGGGGAGTATCGTCCCACTTGAAATGATTTTACTCACTGAGAGAGCTTTCGTTCCTCCGAACATTCACTGTATGAATTTCTTCGCTGTTAAACAAGTAAACCATGTGCAAACAACGATATTCAAATAATGCAAAGTTTATGTCTGTCTCGAAAGTTTTGAAAAATGCATTTTTTAGCAGAAAACTTTTTATAAGACAAATTCAACACAAGATTGAGGGCAAAGCCTTACAGGAGTCAGGATACCTTTTGTAACAGTATGCTTTCGAACTAACCCATGCTTCAATTAGGACTTTTGAAGGGTTGTAACGTGGCTTGGTTCACGGTTTAAGAAACAAAGGATAAAGGCTCAAAGTATATTTGTACCCACCCGCTCACCGTGATGTTCTTCAATCCTAAACTCAGTTAATTGTGCGTCGAACTCTATTCGAGTTTGGAACGACATTTTGGTGATGGTTCTTGCCAGTTGAATTTTGGAAGGCAGTCATCATCTCCTTTTTTTTGCAACATTTTTCATGTTATTGAGGGTTTGTAATGACCTCGTTCTTTTGATTTGTTATCCCTAACTTTTGCCTGACTGTTCCTGTTTTCGAGATTACAGTCAGCGGGATGCCCCAGCTTTCTTAAGCCTCATTTATAGGTTTTGGCTCAGTGGGATTTTTATTTTTTGAGAGATAATGACCGCCTATGAGATAAGGAACCATTACCGTCTTTTGATTCCAGAGGAATGCTCTTGATGTCGTTCGTTGTATTACGAACTGAGATTTTGCGACTTCAATGCGCAACCCTTTTTTGAATTAACTGAGAGTCTACCCTTCCCCAGGTTTAAATCAAAGGTTTCAATTTGTTTAGAACAGAAAACTCCTACTTCTTTGGCTCGAAGGGGTTGACTAGGGATTATCTTCCTTATAACTCCAGTGTTTAGGATTTGAAAGAATGCCTGTACATCGTCAGCAAGGTCCGTTCAAAAGCATATTGTATGAGATTATGGTATTGCTTCGTCATCCTCCCTCTAAAGGCTTGTAGCTTTTTATCAAGAGTTAAATATCATAAAGAAAGCATAAGAATAGTGAAAACGAATGGAGGAATTCAAGACAAACATGTGCAATGCATTAATGAAACAGAGTTTGACATCAACAGATAAATGTTCGAATAACAAAGGAAATTACAACTTGAAAATTCAAAAGGAACAAAAGTCTCTCAGTTCAAGCTTTGTCATTTCAAGTGGAGAAACCCTTAACGGAAGATTCTCATCTCGCCATCTGGCATGAATTTCAGCACTCCATTGTCAATCAATTCTTGGATCTTGTTCTTGAAGGCCCAACAGTCGTCGGTGTCATGTCCAGGACTATAGGAGTGGTATACACAAAATGCGTCAGGATGATAGCTAGGAGCAGAGGTATTGGGCTTCCGAATAGGATCCATTAAAGCAGTCAGATTGACCTCCAACAAGCGGTCCAGTATTAGAGATGATGGTATGTCAGTCTCAGTGAACTGTCTTCCAGGCGTATTTTTCTTACGCCGATTACCCCGTTGACGCTGACGCGGTTGTTGACGGGCTTGTGACCCTAAAGCAAGTAGAGGAGCCTTTCCCTTGTCTTCTTGTCTCAAAGGGGGTTGAATGATGACTTGCTCTTCAACCTCATATGTTTGCCCCACTTGGTTGTCCCGAAGCAGTTTGTTGACGAGAACCCTGAGCTCCTCTTGTCTTTGAGCCAAGTCCTGGATGAGAGCCATCTGGCCCACCAGTTGTCCCATCATCTGGATCCTCATTGTAGTCAGCTCAAACTGAAGTTCTTCCAACTGATCACTCCTGGCATTGCTTGAATTCCCCTGGACCATGCCCCTTGTGAGGAGAGCTTTCACTTCTTCTTGCCCCTGGGACAGGTTCAAGAACATTTCTTGAAGTTGAGCATTTTGATCCTGGATATCCTTGACAGTCCTCTCTAGAGCCATCTCTATTGAAATAAACAGTAGGAGAATAAGGAAACTGAAAAGGAAAAACTGTTATGATGCAATGCATGATATGTGGATGCATGTTTTCAAGAATCTCTTGGGGTAAACACAAGAAAATGTTAGAGGTTGAACTTGGATCAATATCTTTGATTGGAGAACTTTGTATTAGTGGATGTCTTTCCACGAGAATCAAGCTCACCATGTCAAGTGGGTCATAGCCCCTAATTCAAGTTGTTGCACTTGATCCTTGATGGCATTTGTTTAGAGGAGAAACCTCTTGCCCCTTGGTAGACGCCTGGTTCAACGTGACCCTGCATCAAAATACCCTCGAGATCCTTGAAATGGTTATTGAAAATGCTATGGTATGATGTAATGATGTTATGTACATGTATGCAAAAGTAAGCAAGTATATATATAGGTAATCATATTCACACAAAGCAAACAAGTCCTTAGGTTTAGGCTTGCATGGGGTTTATAGGTAAGTACCCTCTTGAAGTTAGTTGGCTCATCCTGTCCTAAAATAGAAACCGGGTTCTAAGGAGCTCAATATCATTGGATTGTTTTCTGTGTTCATTGTTTTGGTTTATCCACTTAACTGGCGACCAAAATATTCCAAGAAAACAATCCTCAATGAGTGTAGTATCGAGTATCTACCAACTTCGGACTGCACCAAAGTCGGTCATCTCGCTACCCCTAAAAAGGCCAAGATGGTCAAGTAAGGTTCTAAGAGTTCGTTAGTGCTTCATGACATTGCTCAGTGGCCCCGTATTCTCCTTGACTACTCAAGGGCTACTGGTACTCACAAATATGTCACACTAACATAGCTACTGCTTCAACCATGTCGGTATACCCCGCACAGTTCCCTCACAGTTTATTGCTATTTACCTAAAAAGGTGCCCCTAAATCCGGGTGTAGGATTTAAACAAACCCAAACAAGGAACCCAAAAAAGTAAAGGAATCAAAGCAATCAAAGCAAGCATGTAGAGGTGATCTAAAACCCTAAGGTAACCCCACTTTTAGTGAAATCTCCCCAGCAGAGTCGCCAGTTCTGTGATACGGTGGAAGAACTGACTTGAGGTTTTGCTTTTGTATTTGCACTTGTTCGGTTGAGCAAGAGTCGCCACCGACTTTTTATTTTATCCTAAGGAAAAGTTAAAAAGAACAGGAAAAACCTTTGAGATGTTTTCGTGGGTTCGGGGGGTAGATTATGAAAAGGGAAGGTGCTAGCACCCTTTTCATCCATGGTTTTCCATGGGCTCTTACTTACTTGTTTTAGATCACTTGCCTTTGCTTTTCAATTGTGTGAAATGGTACTTTGTGTGTGTGGTTTTGAAAATGTTTTGAAAAAGATGCCTTGTCTAGGAAACCATTGTAATAATTCTTTACTCAAATGTTTTACAAAGGTGTTTGTCTTTTTGAAAAGATGTTTCAATGTTTTTTGGAAGTTTGTTTTGAAATTGTGTGGAGATGTGTGTTTGAAAATGGCAAGTGTGTTTTGCAAGTTTGATCAAGTAACTAAGAGTTATCTACCCTATTTTACTCAAAGGTCTTTCTTATGTTTTTAACCCTTTTAACAGTGTTGTTTCACCATTGTGTTTGGTGAACAACCTTGCGTTAGGATGTTTAACGGGACAGGCGCGGGTCATCGTATACAATCATTGAAGGCAACTTGTGAGACGCTCTAGCAATTTTGTAAGGGACGAGATCATTTTATCGAAGGCAACATCGAGGGTCATCGAGGGACTACGATCTTTGTTTATCAAAGGGACATTTGCTAGAGTGTCTCATACTCGAGGGACATGATTGCATTTTCCGAGGCACAAAGCGGGGTTACCCTAGAGGTGCAAGTGTGAATTGTGTATTGATTTTCATGCATTTATCTCTGTGTTAGGTTATCTAGCGGTTGATTTTGAATCTTCGCATACAAACCCTAATTACTATACAGTATATAGAAAGCGATAAATTGCGGGAATTTAAAGTCTAAGCTATTACAAATAAGTATCCGGGGATGGGGGTACAAATATTTACAAATGGGGATGAGTCTCATCAGAATAGTAGTGCCCACATATGATTTACAACCAAATTGAATCGTTGCATTCTCAATGTAAAATATAGTAAGGTATAAGAATCAAAGATAAACAAAAGTATTATGCCATGCATATGATTATTTACAAGTAATCAAAATATTAACCTAATGTATTATTAAGTATTATTATTTTCGTGTTTTTTGTTAATGTTAATTATAAATAAAAAGTTTAATTAAAAAAGGAAATACAAGAAAATTATTTAACCTAGTAAACTCTATTTTTATGTATTTTTAATTGTACTAAATAAAAAGGTATTTAAGAAATTTTTGTACAAAAAAGTTAATGTATTATTTTTATTTAACAAAATAGGTTATATAAAAAAGGAAAATAAGGTGATAGAAAGAAAGAAAGAAAAAAAAGATTGATTTGTATAAAAAATTAGGAAATTAAATGGGCTTAGGGGTTATATACATGGCCCAAATAAAAGAGCAAAGAAGATTGGAACAAGGGGGGTATGCAGCGCCAGAATCTTGGGCTTAAGGGTTTGTTTCAAGGGACCGGCCCAAACGTTTGACAAGCTTTTTTTCTGTTAGGGTTTGAAATGTTTTGTTTCAGAACAAGGTTTATAGAGTTTTGAACGACGCCGCTTCCCCACCTTTCTTCGTCCTCTTCATCGTTTCTCAAACAGGACCACTGATCAAACTCTCTCCTCGCCTCAGGCCACTAGGCGCCACCTCCACTATCCTCTCTCCATGGTTGCTCAGGCGGTGATGAAAAAAAAAGGTATTGATTTCTGTCTTTCATGTTTTAGGGTTTCAAAAACTTATCTCTTGCATGTTCTTAATCTTGGACACGTTTTGATCTTTATGTGTTATTTGTGTTTGTGTAAGGTGTTAGAAAAAGGGAAAGAGGAAATAATACCTTTGTTCTGCTTTTGGAGAGGAGACGGGGAGTTTGGACATGAGGCGTTCTCCGGTGGCCAAGGAGGGGAGGCTGTGATGCTGAGAGCTTGTTGGCTTGTCTTGTATTCCGTATCTTTTGCTTCTTGATGTTTTATGATGATGCTATAGTCTGAAAACCCTTGTAATAGTCGCTTATTAGTTCTCTCTTTTGCTTACCTGAATGCTTGCCTCTGAGTTGCTTTCTTTGGATTTTGTGATTCTCGATGATGAGCTTTTTCTCTAAGAGTATGTTTGGATATGTTTAGCCTATGATGAATATGTTCTGAGACGTTTTGTTGGTGTTTTGATTTTGAAATGTTTGGACTTCTGGATTTAAAATGAAGGCAAGTTGAAGGCTATGCAGGCTTGGACACTGAGTTTGTTCAGGTTTATTGTTTGGTGATTTTAAGCAGGCTTATTGAAGGTTTGTTAGTACAGGCAAGCTTGGTTATGCTTGCTTAAAGTGTTTGAGGCAGACTCAGGTTTGAAACTTAACAAGTTTTTTAGGCTTCTAGAGATTTGCTATGCTTGTGTTGTTTGATGTTGGAGTTTTTAGGAAGGCAGGCTACAAGGCTTCTTTCTGGTATAGGCTTTTTGGCTTGTGTTTTTTGCAGGCTTTTTGAACAGGCTTCAAGGTTTTGTTCTTTTGAAATTTTGAGGCAGGTTCTGTTTTGTGCTTGGAGGTTCTGCAGGCTTTTTTTTGAACAGGCAGGCTTGCTTCTGGTTGCAGGTGGATGCAGTTTTCTTGCTTGGTAAGGCTTTGTTCTAGTTACAGGCTTGCTTGAAGCAGGTTGCCAGGCAGTTTGAAACAGGCTTGAGGGCTTGTGTTATGCAGGTTGTATGTTTTGTGTTGTTTTTGACAGGGCTAAAGGCAGGCTTGCAAATTTGCTTGCTTGAAGCAGGCTTGAAGCAGGCTGGAGGTTTTATGCAGGTTTGCTTCTGGTTGTAGCTTATGCATGCAAGCTTGGTTTGCTTGCTTGAAAGCAGGCTTGGAGGTTACAGGCTTGTTGTGTGTTTACAATTTGTGGTATATTTTTCTTTATGTGTTCTGCCCCCCCTTTACAATGTTGGATATCTTGTTATATTTATCTATGTCTTGAGCCTGCCCAAAAACTGTGAGCCTACTTTTTACTCTCTTTCTCTCTCTCCAGAAAAGTATATTTAATAACTTAAACTGTACTTTCTATTCTGAAAAGGTTTTGGCCAGAAAATGATGAAAAATGCTTTTACAAGTTTGCTTGCATTTTGTCTTTCCTCTGCATATCTTCTTACCTCCAGATTTTCTGTATTGCTTTTGTGTACTTGTTGACAGCTTTATTGAAAGCTTCTTTGACAGTTTTGACAGCTTCCTTGGACAGTTTTGTTGACAGCTTATTGTAACTTAGTTTGCCATTGTTTACACTTGTGACTTGGTTTGGCATTTTTCAGTTTGCACATGTGCAGCTTGTTTGAATTTGTAACTTGGCTGTTCAGTTTGCCTTGTTTGAAATTATGCATCTTTGTGCATTTTGCTTAATTGATTCATATGCTTGTAAACATTTTACTTCCCTCTTTGTGAACCAAGAAGAGATATCTTCTTGCGATTTGCAGAGAGGACGAACAAACTGATTCCGGCCAAAACCTTTAATGATGAGTTTTTGATTAACTGTCTGAAAAATACTTTTCCAAATTAATTGTGTTGACTTCTCCTTTTCTAGCTTTGCAGATAAACATCAATTGGGGCAAGGGAAGCAGCAGTAGAAGATAAAGATTTTAAGAAACTTAGGATGTAGATTTAATTTATTTTTAATCATTGTAATAAACGTCATTGTAACACTGTAAATAAATTTATTATATCAAATAAACATTTGTAACAACAATTGAAAATGAATAAAAATCTTTTTTTGTCAGATATCTCTTTTAATTCTTCTGCACTTGTTTATTTAATTACTTAAATTTCTTGAATTATAATAATTGGAAATTATCCCAATAATTTTAACTTAGAAATTATAAATAATCAACAAACGTCCGGCGTTCCAAATAACCAGAAGCATTGCACAGTTAAACAAACAAACATCCATACGCCTTTCACTTCACTGATTAAACCAACACTTCAAACTCTCAATCAGAAGCCTCAGCTTCTATCCCATATGTTTAGGTTTTGAGAAACAAACAGGAATCTTGAACATGCGTCAAAACCAAGTTACAGTCAAATGAAAAGAACTGTAGAATTAATTCCTTCTGAGAACGCGCGCGCAAAACCTAATTTTGGATTTATTGTCAAAGAAGCGTCTGCTTGATCAAACCCTGAGCCAAACTCAACCAAATCAATAGAAACCCTAATAACCTGCTTGACTGATTCAAAATCAATGGAAACCCTAATTTGGATAGACTGATAAGAAAAATTCTGTTTGACCGATTCTTGAGCCAATTTGAAAAATCAGGGAAAACCCGAAGCTGTGATTTCTTGTGAAAAAGAGGAGGGCAAATTTTGGGGTACAACAGTTGCCCATGTTCAATCTTCTTGAACCTGAAGAGTTAGATTGGCAAGTTTTCCTGTTCGCGACTCGAAGGTAAAAGGAGATTGGACACTAGAGTGCCCAAAAAATTTGCACTCGTCAAAGCGTAGTTTGAGGGAATGGGCTTAAAGATGCCATTTAGAGATGGGCTTAAAAATGCCATCTGGAGATGTGACAGAATCTTGTCGGAGGATGGGCTTAGAGATGCCATCTGGAAATTGTTGGTAGGAGGATGGGCTTATAGATGCCATCTAAAGGTGATTGTATCTTGTTGGAGATGGGCTTGTAGATGCCATCCAAGAATGTTTGTTGAACTGTATGTCGTTTGTGAGCGGGTGAGTATCAGAAAGGTATCCCTGTTTGGAACATCTCTGAACTGGGGGTCTGAATAAGCAATAGACTGACATCCGTGTTTGGAGAATCCGTAAACTGTTTTCAGAGGTCTTGAATCTGAACAAGCGATAGGTTAACATCCGTATCTGGAGAACCTGTAAACTGTTTTCAGAAGTTGAATCTGAACAAGCGATAGATTAACATCCGTATTTGGAGAATCCGTAAACTGTTTTCAGAAGTCTTGAGCTTATCAATCTTATCCTGAAAAGGGTAAAATATTAGCTGAAATACAAAGTTATGTTGCATGAAATGTATGATGCAATGTATATGTTATATCAATGTTTATGATATATGAATGTAATGAATGCGCATGTGAACTGAGTAGCTGTCTTGCTGAGGAAGACGAATCCTGGATAATGAAATCGTTGACTGCTGCTGGGGAAAGTAAATCCTTGACTGCTGCAGGGGATTGTTGGAAATGAGAAGTCCTGGAACCACTGTTGGGGAATCAGGAGCTTGGGTTGTATGCCAATCTACTGGGGATTCCTGTCTTGAGGAGATCTTCACCGGGGAATATCTGAATATCCTGTGAGGAGCTGAGAATGAGAGTCTTCATTTTGCTTGGGGAATTTGAATTCTGTGGGGAATAGCCACACTGCTGAAAAGTAGCTATCCTGTTGGAGAGTAAAACTCAGGATTTTGGAAAAAACTTATTCCTGTCTGGAAGAAGTTCAGGTTTAGGTTGTATGCCACTTTGAGAATGAGAATCTTCATTCTGTTGGGGATATCAGGAGCTTGGGTGTATGCCAATCTACTGGGTTTTTAAGGATGAGAGTCTTCATTCTGTTAAGGGTCAGAAATTGGGAGTATACCAATCTTCTGAGGTTTCAAGGATGAGAGTCTTCATTCTGTTAAGGGTCAGAAATTAGGAGTATACCAATCTTCTGAGGTTTCAAGGATGAGAGTCTTCATTCTGTTAAGGGTCAGAAATTGGGAGTATACCAATCTTCTAAGGTTTCAAGGATGAGAGTCTTCATTATGTTAAGGGTCAGAAATTGGGAGTATACCAATCTTTTGAGGTTTCAAGGATGAGTGTCTCCATTCTGTTAACGGTTAACTGTTATCTGGTTAATCTCCAGGCTTTCAAAGAAACTTGTATTGCTATCTGGTCGTAATCCAGGCTTCACAATAACTTGTTGAGCTGCTATCCGGTCGAATCCGGGCTTCACGGCTTGTGTTAAAGATATACCACTATCTGGTCGACTCCAGGCTTCGTAGTATTCTTGGCTGCTGCCTGGTCGTAATCCAGGCTTCACAGAAACTGGTATTGCCATCTGGTCGTAATCCAGGCTTCACAATAACTTGTTGGAGATTAAACTATTATCCGGTCGAATCCGGGCTTCATAGCTTGCTCTTAGGAGATACCACTATCTGGTCGTAATCCAGGCTTTACGGTAGTCTGATACTGTTATCCGGTCGTAATCTGGGCTTCACAATATGCTGTAGAGATCAAGATACTATCCGGTCGAATCCGGGCTTCATAATTTGAATTTTGTGAGAATTTGATCTTTGACGACCGTAACTTCCAACAGGTGATGAAGGAACTTTTGAACGACCAATCAATTTGAAATGTGATTTGTTTTGGAGAATAAATCCTTGACAAATTTTGGGGAAATAAACCCATAACCGAAGCTGGGTATTGAAAATACTTTGATTACTGAGGGTGAGAAATCCTTGTTGACTGTTGACTGCTTGGGGAACAAGGACAGCTCTGAAAATCTCTACTGGGAGGCTTAAAACCTGGGAGACTTATGCTGGAAAAATGGGACTGAGACTCTTCAATCTATTAGGAAGTATCTCTGTGGCAAGAATGATAATTATTTTGAATGAGTGACAGAATGGCAACCGTGTCTGGAGTGTATCTGAAACTGTATCTTGGAGTTGAGATCTGTATGAGTAGCAGAATGACTTCCGTATCTGGAGTGTATCTGAAACTGTAACTGGGATCTGAATGAGTGACAGAATGGCTACCGTGTTTGGAGCGTATCTGAAACTGTATCTTGGAGTTGAGATCTGTATGAGTAGCAGAATGTCTTTCGTATCTGGAATGTATCTGAAACTGTAACTGGGATCTGAATGAGTGACAGAATGGCTACCGTTTTTGGAGCGTATCTGAAACTGTATCTTGGAGTTGAGATCTGTATGAGTAGCAGAATGACTTCCGTATCTGGAGTGTATCTAAACTGTAACTGGGATCTGAATGAGTGACAGAATGGATACCGTGTCTGGAGCGTATCTGAAACTGTATCTTGGAGTTGAGATCTGTATGAGTAGCAGAATGACTTCCGTATCTGGAGTGTATCTAAAACTGTAACTGGGATCTGAATGAGTGACACAATGGCTACCATGTCTGGAGCGTATCTAAAACTGTATCTTGGAGTTGAGATCTGTATGAGTAGCAGAATGACTTCCGTATCTGGAGTGTATCTGAAATTGTAATTGGGATCTGAATGAGTGACAGAATGGCTACCGTGTCTGGAGCGTATCTGAAACTGTATCTTGGAGTTGAGATCTGTATGAGTAGCAGAATAACTTCTGTATCTGGAGTGTATCTGAAACTGTAACTGGGATCTGAATGAGTGACAGAATGGCTACCGTGTTTGGAGCGTATCTGAAACTGTATCTTGGAGTTCAGATCTGTATGAGTAGCAGAATGACTTTCGTATCTGGAGTGTATCTGAAACTGTAACTGGGATCTGAATGAGTGACAGAATGGCTACCGTGTCTGGGGCGTATCTGAAACTGTATCTTGGAGTTGAGATCTGTATGAGTAGCAGAATGACTTCCGTATCTGGAGTGTATCTAAAACTGTAACTGGGATCTGAATGAGTGACAGAATGGCTACCGTGTCTGGAGCGTATCTGAAACTGTATCTTGGAGTTGAGATCTGTATGAGTAGCAGAATGACTTCCGTATCTGGAGTGTATCTGAAACTGTAACTGGGATCTGAATGAGTGACAGAATGGCTACCGTGTCTGGAGCGTATCTGAAACTGTATCTTCCAACAGGAGATGAAGGAATTTGTGATGTTGATCATAACTTCCAGCAGGCGATGAAGGAAATTTTGAACGACCTTGAGATTGACATTCGAATGCCCCAAGTGATGATGAAGGAGACTTGCCCCAAGTTCACTGAACTTTTGAGAGATTTGTTGAAATCTTGACTGGACTGCCCCAGGTTAAATGGATTTTGAAAGATTTATTGAAATCTTGACTGGACTGCCCCAGGTTAAATGGATTTTGAAAGATTTATTGAAATCTTGACTGGACTGCCCCAGATTTGTTGGACAATACCAAACCAAGTCTCTTTTTGTTGACGGGAGATTTTTGTAATGGGAGTATCGTCCCACTTGAAATGATTTTACTCACAGAGAGAGCTTTCGTTCCTACGAACATTCACTGTATGAATTTCTTCGCTGTTAAACAAGTAAACCATGTGCAAACAACGATATTCAAATAATGCAAAGTTTATGTCTGTCTCGAAGTTTTGAAAAATGTGTTTTTTAGCAGAAAACTTTTTATAAGACAAATTCAACACAAGATTGAGGGCAAAGCCTTACAGGAGTCAAGATACCTTTTGTAACAGTATGCTTTCGAACTAACCCATGCTTCAATTAGGAATTTTAAAGGGTTGTAACGTGGCTTGGTTCACGGTTTAAGAAACAAAGGATAAAGGCTCAAATTATATTTGTACCCACCCGCTCTCCGTGATGTTCTTCAATCCTAAACTCAGTTAATTGTGCGTCGAACTCTATTCGAGTTTGGAACGACATTTTGGTGATGGTTCACGCCAGTTGAATTTTGGAAGGCAGTCATCATCTCCTTTTTTTTGCAACATTTTTCATGTTATTGAGGATTTGTAATGACCTCGTTCTTTTGATTTGTTATCCCTAACTTTTGCCTGACTGTTCCTGTTTTCGAGATTACAGTCAGCGGGATGCCCCAGCTTTCTTAAGCCTCCTTTATAGGTTTTGGCTCAATGGGCTTTTTCTTTTTTGAGAGATAATGAATGCCTATGAGATAAGGAACCATTACCGTCTTTTGATTCCAGAGGAATGCTCTTGATGTCGTTCATTGTATTACGAACTGAGATTTTGCGACTTCAATACGCAACTCTTTTTTGAATTAACTGAGAGACTACCCTGCCCCAGGTTTAAATCAAAGGTTTCAATTTGTTTAGAACATAAAACTCCTACTTCTTTGGCTCGAAGGGGTTGACTAGGGATTATCTTCCTTATAACTCCAGTGTTTAGGATTTGAAAGAATGCCTGTACATCGTCAGCAAGGTCCGTTCAAAAGCATACTGTATGAGATTACGGTATTGTTTTGTCATCCTCCCTCTAAAGGCTTGTAGATTTTTATCATGAGTTAAATATCATAAAGAAAGCATAAGAATAGTGAAAACGAATGGAGGAATTCAAGACAAACATATGCAATGCATTAATGAAACAAAGTTTGACATCAACAGATAAATGTTCGAATAACAAAGGAAATTACAACTTGAAAATTCAAAAGGAACAAAAGTCTCTCAGTTCAAGCTTTGTCATTTCAAGTGGAGAAACCCTTAACAGAAGATTTTCATCTCGCCATATGGCATGAATTTCAGCACTCCATTGTCAATCAAGTCTTGGATCTTGTTCTTCAAGGCCCAACAGTCGTCGGTGTCATGTCCAGGACTATAGGAGTGGTATACACAAAATGCGTCAGGATGATAGCTAGGACCAGAGGTATTGGGCTTCCGAATAGGATCCCTTAAAGCAGTCAGATTGACCTCCAACAAGCGTTCCAGTATTAGAGATGATGGTATGTCAGTCTCAGTGAACTGTCTTATAGACGTATTTTGCTTACGCCGATTACCCCGTTGACGCTGACGCGGTTGTTGACGGGCTTGTGACCCTGAAGCAAGTAGAGGAGTCTTTCCCTTGTCTTCTTGTCTCAAAGGGGGTTAAATGATGAATTTCTCTTCAACCTCAGATGTTTGCCCCACTTGGTTGTCCCGAAGCAGTTTGTTGACGAGAACCCTGAGCTCCTCTTGTCTTTGAGCCAAGTCCTGGATGAGAGCCATTTGGCCCACCAGTTGTCCCATCATCTAGATCCTCATTGCAGTCAGCTCAAACTGAAGTTCTTCCAACTGATCACTCCTGGCATTGCTTGAATTCCCCTGGACCATGCCCCTTGTGAGGAGAGCTTTCACTTCTTCTTGCCCCTGGGACAGGTTCAAGAACATTTCTTGAAGTTGAGCATTTTGATCCTGGATATCCTTGACAGTCCTCTCTAGAGCCATCTCTACTGAAATAAACAGTAGGAGAATAAGGAAACCTGAAAAGGAAAAACTGTTATGATGCAATGCATGATATGTGGATGCATGTTTTCAAGAATCTCTTGGGGTAAACACAAGAAAATGTTAGAGGTTGAACTTGGATCAATATCTTTGATTGGAGAACTTTGTATTAGTGGATGTCTTTCCACGAGAATCAAGCTCACCATGTCAAGTGGGTCATAGCCCCTGATTAAAGTTTTTGCACTTGATCCTTGATGGCATTTGTTTAGAAGAGAAACCTCTTGCCCCTTAGTATGACGCCTGGTTCAACGTGACCCTACATCAAAAGACCCTCGAGATCCTTGAAATGGTTATTGAAAATGCTATGGTATGATGTCATGATGTTATGTACATGTATGCAAAAGTAAGCAAGTATATATACAGGTAATCATATTCACACAAAGCAAAAAAGTCCTTAGATTTAGGCTTGCATGGGGTTTGTAGGTAAGTACCCTCTTGAAGTTAGTTGGCTCATCCTGTCCTAAAATAGAAACCGGGTTCTAAGGGGCTCAATATCATTGGATTGTTTTCTGTGTTCATTGTTTTGGTTTAGCCACTTAACTTACGACCAAAATATTCCAAGAAAACAATCCTCAATGAGTGTAGTATCGAGTATCTACCAACTTTGGACTGCACCAAATTCGGTCATCTCACTACCCCTAAAAAGGCCAAGATGGTCAAGTAAGGTTCTAAGAGTTCGTTAGTGCTTCATGACATTGCTCAGCAGCCCCGTATTCTCCTTGACTACTCAAGGGCTACCGGTACTCACAAATATGTCACACTAACATAGCTACTGCTTCAACCATGACGATATACCCCGTACAGTTCCCTCACAGTTTATTGCTATTTACCTAAAAAGGTGCCCCCAAATTCGGGTGTAGGATTTAAACAAACCCAAACAAGGAACCCAAAAAAGTAAAGCAATCAAAGCAATCAAAGCAAGCATGTAGAGGTGATCTAAAACCCTAAGGTAACCCCACTTTTAGTGAAATCTCCCCAGCAGAGTCGCCAGTTCTGTGATACGGTGGAAGAACTGACTTGAGGTTTTGCGTTTGTATTCGCACTTGTTCGGTTGAGCAAGAGTCGCCATCGACTTTTTATTTTATCCTAAGGAAAGGTTAAAAAGAACAGGAAAAACCTTTGAGATGTTTTCGTGGGTTCGAGGGGTAGATTATGAAAAGGGAAGGTGCTAGCACCCTTTTCATCCATGGTTTTCCATGGGCTCTTAGTTACTTGTTTTAGATCACTTGCCTTTGCTTTTCAATTGTGTGAAATGGTGCTTTGTGTGTGTGGTTTTGAAAATATTTTGAAAAATATGCCTTGTCTAGGCAACCATTGTAATAATTCTTTACTCGAATGTTTTACAAAGGTGTTTGTCTTTTTGAAAAGATGTTTCAATGTTTTTTGGAAGTTTGTTTTGAAATTGTGTGGAGACGTGTGTTTGAAAATGGCAAGTGCGTTTTGCAAGTTTGATCAAGTAACTAAGAGCTATCTACCCTATTTTACTCAAAGGTCTTTCTTATGTTTTTAACCCTTTTAAAAGTGTTGTTTCACCATTGTGTTTGGTGAACAACCTTGCGTTAGGATGTTTAACGGGACAGGCGCGGGTCATCGTATACAATCATTGAAGGCAACTTGTGAGACGCTCTATCAATTTTGTAAGGGACGAGATCCTTTTATCGAAGGCAACATCGAGGGTCATCGAGGGACTACTATCTTTGTTTATCCAAGGGACATTTGCTAGAGTGTCTCATACTCTAGGGACATGATTGCATTTTCCGAGGCAGCAAGCGGGGTTACCCTAGAGGTGCAAATGTGAATTGTGTATTGATTTTCATGCATTTATATTTGTGTTAGGTTATCTAGCGGTTGATTTTGAATCTTCGCATACAAACCCTAATTACTATACAGTATATAGAAAGCGATAAATTGCGGGAATTTAAAGTCTAAGCTATTACAAATAAGTATCCGGGGATGGGTGTACAAATATTTACAAATGGGGATGAGTCTCATCATAATAGTAGTGTCCACATATGATTTACAACCAAATCGAATCATTGCATTCTCAATGTAAAATATAGCAAGGTATAAGAATCAAAGATAAACAAAAGTATTGTGCCATGCATATGATTATTTACAAGTGATCAAAATATTAACCTAATGTATTATTAAGTATTATTATTTTTGTGTTTTTTATTAATGTTAATTATAAATAAAAAGTTAAATTAAAAAAGGAAATACAAGAAAATTATTTAACCTAGTAAACTCTATTTTTATGTATTTTAATTGTACTAAATAAAAAGGTATTTAAGAAAATTTTGTACAAAAAAGTTAATGTATTATTTTTATTTAACAAAATAGGTTATATAAAAAAGGAAAATAAGGTGATAGAAAGAAAGAAAGAAAAAAAGATTGATTTGTATAAAAAATTAGGAAATTAAATGGGCTTAGGGGTTATATACATGGCCCAAATAAAAGAGCAAAGAAGATTGGAACAAGGGGGGTATGCAGCGCCAGAATCTTGGGCTTAAGGGTTTGTTTCAAGGGACAGGCCCAAACGTTTGACAAGCTTTTTTTCTGTTAGGGTTTGAAATGTTTTGTTTCAGAACAAGGTTTACAGAGTTTTGAACGGCGCCGCTTCTCCACCTTTCTTCGTCCTCTTCATCGTTTCTCAAACAGGACCACTAATAAAACTCTCTCCTCGCCTCAGGCCACTACGCGCCACATCCACTCTCCCCTCTCCATGGTTGCTCAGGCGGTGATGAAAAAAAAAAGGTATTGATTTATGTCTTTCATGTTTTAGGGTTTCAAAAACTTATCTCTTGCATGTTATTAATCTTGGACACGTTTTGATCTTTATGTTTTATTTGTGTTTGTGTGAGGTGTTAGAAAAAGGGAAAGAGGAAATAATACCTTTGTTCTGCTTTTGGAGAGGAGACGGGGAGTTTGGACAGGAGGCGTTCTCCGGTGGCCAAGGCGGGGAGGCTGTGATGCTGAGAGCTTGCTGGCTTGTTTTGTATTCCGTATCTTTTGCTTCTTGATTTTTTATGATGATGTTATAGTCTGAAAACCCTTGTAATAGTCGCTTCTGAGTTCTCTCTTTTGCTTACCTGAATGCTTGCCTCTGAGTTGCTTTCTTTGGATTTTGTGATTCTCGATGATGAGCTTTTGCTCTGAGAGTATGTTTGGATATGTTTAGCCTATGATGAACATGTTCTGAGGCGTTTTGTTGGTGTTTTGATTTTGAAATGTTTGGACTTCTGGATTTAAAATGAAGGCAAGTTGAAGGCTATGCAGGCTTGGATACTGAGTTTGTTCAGGTTTATTGTTTGGTGATTTTAAGTAGGATTATTGAAGGTTTGTTGGTACAGGCAAGCTTGGTTATGCTTGCTTAAAGTGTTTGAGGCAGACTCAGGTTTGAAACTGAACAAGTTTATTAGGCTTCTAGAGATTTTCTATGCTTGTGTTGTTTGATGTTGGAGTTTTTAGGAAGGCAGGCTGCAAGGCTTCTTTCTGGTATAGGCTTTTTGGCTTGTGTTTTATGCAGGCTTTTTGAACAGGCTTCAAGGTTTTGTTCTTTTGAAATTTTGAGGCAGGTTCTGTTTTATGCTTGGAGGTTCTGCAGGCTTTTTTTTGAACAGGCAGGCTTGCTTCTGGTTGTAGGTGGATGCAGTTTGCTTGCTTGGTAAGGCTTTGTTCTAGTTACAGGCTTGCTTGAAGCAGGTTGCCAGGCAGTTTGAAACAAGCTTGAGGGCTTGTGTTATGCAGGTTGTATGTTTTGTGTTGTTTTTGACAGGGCTAAAGGCAGGCTTGCAAATTTGCTTGCTTGAAGCAGGCTTGAAGCAGGCTGGAGGTTTTATGCAGGTTTGCTTCTGGTTGTAGCTTATGCAGGCAAGCTTGGTTTTCTTGCTTGAAAGCAGGCTTGGAGGTTACAGGCTTGTTGTGTGTTTACAGTTTGTGGTATATTTTTCTTTATGTGTTCTGCCCCCCCCTTTACAGTGTTGGATATCTTGTTATATTTATCTATGTCTTGAGCCTGCCCAAAAACTGTAGGCCTGCTTTTTACTCTCTTTCTCTCTCTCCAGAAAAGTATATTTAATTACTTAAACTGTACTTTCTATTCTGAAAAGGTTTTGGCCAGAAAATGATGAAAAATGCTTTTACAAGTTTGCTTGCATTTTGTCTTTCCTCTGCATATCTTCTTACCTCCAGATTTTCTGTATTGCTTTTGTGTACTTGTTGACAGCTTTATTGAAAGCTTCTTTGACAGTTTTGACAGCTTCCTTGGACAGTTTTGTTGACAGCTTCTTGTAACTTAGTTTGCCATTGTTTACACTTGTGACTTGGTTTGGCATTTTTCAGTTTGCACATTTGCAGCTTGTTTGAATTTGTAACTTGGTTGTTCAGTTTGCCTTGTTTGAAATTATGCATCTTTGTGCATTTTTCTTAATTGATTCATATGCTTGTAAACATTTTACTTCCCTCTTTGTGAACCAAGAAGAGATATCTTCTTGCAATTTGCAGAGAGGACGAACAAACTGATTCCGGCCAAAACCTTTAATGATGAGTTTTTGATTAACTGTCTGAAAAGTACTTTTCCAAATTAATTGTGTTGACTTCTCCTTTTCTGGCTTTGCAGATAAACATCAATTGGGGCAAGGGAAGCAGCAGTAGAATATGAAGATTTTAAGAAACTTAGGATGTAGATTTAATTTATTTTTAATCATTGTAATAAATGTCATTGTAACACTGTAAATAAATTTACTGTATCAAATAAACATTTGTAACAACAATTGAAAATGAATAAAAATCTTTTTTTGTCAGATATCTCTTTTAATTCTTCTGCACTTGTTTATTTAATTACTTAAATTTCTTGAATTATAATAATTGGAAATTATCCCAATAATTTTAACTTAGAAATTATAAATAATAAACAAACGTCCGGCGTTCCAAATAACCAGAAGCATTGCACAGTTAAACAAACAAACGTCCATACGCCTTTCACTTCACTGATTAAACCAACACTTCAAACTCTCAATCAGAAGCCTCAGCTTCTATCCCATATGTTTAGGTTTTGAGAAACAAACAGGAATCTTGAACAAGCGTCAAAACCAAGTGACAGTCAAATGAAAAGAACTATAGAATTAATTCCTTCTGAGAATGCGCGCGCAAAACCTAATTTTGGATTTATTGTCAAAGAAGCGTCTGCTTGATCAAACCCTGAGCCAAACTCAACCAAATCAATAGAAACCCTAATAACCTGCTTGACTGATTCAAAATCAATGGAAACCCTAATTTGGATAGACTGATAAGAAAAAGTCTGTTTGACCGATTCTTGAGCCAATTTGAAAAATCAGAGAAAACCCGAAGCTGTGATTTCTTGTGAAAAAGAGGAGGGCAAATTTTGGGGTACAACAGAGGCAAATGAAGATGCTTCAACCCACTTCGTGAAATAATCAATAGCGACCAGGATAAAACAATGCCCATTAGACGCGGTAGGCTTAATCAATCCAATCATATCAATGCCCCACATTTCACATGGCCAAGGAGCAGTCAAAATATTCAAAGGAAACAGAGGCACATGCACTTTGTCCATATAAATCTGGTATTTATGATAAGTTCTGGAATGACGATGGCAATCAGTTTCCATGGTTGACCAATAATAACCCACTCTCAGAATCTTCTTAGCCATTGTATGCCCACTAAAGTGAGTACCAAAGACTCTTTCGTGCATATCTTCCATAATCTTCTCAGCTTCCTTCTTGTCTACACAACGAAGTAGAGTCGAATCGTGATTGCGCTTGTACAAAGTTATGTTACTCAGAAAGAACTTGGCAGAGAACCTCCGTAGAAATTTCTTATCATTAATAGATGCCCTTCAGGTTACTCTTGAGTCTCGAGGTATCTTTTACTTTGTGGTACCAAGGCTTTTCCTCTACTCCATCGGTATCAATTTAGTAGCAATATGCCAGTTCATCTAATCTTTCAATAATAATTCGAGGAGCTTCATTATCCCATTTGACTCTGAACATAGATAACACGGTAGCTAGTGCGTCTTCCAATTGATTTTATTCTCGTGGGATGTGTTCAAAAGTGATTTCTTCGAAGTACAAAATTAACGTCAACATATGCTCTCGATAAGGAATGATATTTGGATGCTTTGTATCCTATTCTCCCCTAATCTGACTGATTACTAAGGCTGAGTCCCCATATACATTCAAAAATTTAATTCTTATATCAATGGCAGCTTTGATACCCATGGTGCACGCTTCGTATTCTGCCATGTTGTTGGTGCAGTCGAAACATAATCTGGCGATGAAGGGCGTATGGAAACCCTTGGGAGAGACAATCACAACACTAATTCCATTACCAAGTGCGTTGGAAGATCCATCAAAAAACATAGTCCATCGGGATCCTGGTTCAGGTCCTTCATCCGATCCATGTTTTTCATAAACAGTAACTAGCATAATATTCTCATCTGGGAACTAAAAATTCATATACTGATAGTCCTCTATAGCCTGATGAGCCAAATGATCTGCCAATTCACTTCCTTTGATTTCATTCTGAGTAGTGTAGTGAATGTCATATTCTGTCAAGACCATTTGCCATCTTGCTAATCTTCCGGAGATAGCGTGATTCTCGAATATATATATTTTATTGGGTCAATCTAAGAGATCAACAAGGTAGTATGAGTCATCATATACTGTCTTAGTCGGCGAGAAGCCCATGCCAAAGAGCAGCGGATTTTCTCGAGCAGTGAGTATCTTATTTCACACTCGGTAATTTTTTTGCTAAGGTAGCATATTGCATGCTCTTTTCGACCAAACTCGTCATGTTTCCCCAATACACACCCTATTGAGTTCTCTAACACTGTTAAGTACATGATCAAAGGTATTCCTTCAACTGGTGGCATCAAAATCGGAGGTTCCTGAAGATATTCTTTGATTTTGTCGAAGGCTATCTAACAATCCTCATTCCACTTCACTACCTGATCTTTCTTTAGTAACTTGAAGATTGGCTCACAAGTAGTGGTCAAATGGGAAATAAATCTGGAAATGTAGTTCAATCGTCTCAGGAAACCTCTGACTTCATTTTTCATACGGGGAGCTGGCATTTCTTGAATAGCTTTAACCTTGGCATGATCAACTTCAATATATTTACCATTGACGATGAAACCTAGTATTTTACCGAATCTTACCCCAAAAGTGCACTTGTTTGGATTTAGCTTCAACTTGTACTTCTTCAACCTCTCAAACAGCTTCTGCAAGTGATCAAGGGGCTCTTCTTCAGTCTGAGACCTGGCTATCATGTCATCAACGTAAACCTCTATCTCTTGATGGATCATATCATGGAACAAGGCTACCATAGGACATTAATATGTTGCACCGACGTTCTTCAAACCAAAAGGCATAACTTTGTAACTAAAAGTGCGCCATTGTGTTAAAAAATTAGTCTTCTCCATGTCTTTGGGTGCCATCTTGATTTGATTATAACCGGAGAAACCATCCATGACATAAAATACTTTGTGCTGAGCAGTATTGTCAACCAGAATGTCAATATGTGGAAGCGGAAAGTCGCCTTTGGGGCTCGCCCTATTCAACTCCATGTAGTCTATAAACATACACACCTTACCATCCTTCTTAGGTATTGGAAACATGTTTGCAACCCACTTCGGATAGGATGTAATGGCTAAGAACCCTATGTTGAACTGCTTCATAACCTCAGCCTTGATCTTTTCAGACATCTCAAGATGCATACAGCGAACCTTCTGTTTTATAGGGGGACAAACT
The DNA here is from genome assembly GCA_948472305.1 of Vicia faba. NCBI lineage: Eukaryota > Viridiplantae > Streptophyta > Magnoliopsida > Fabales > Fabaceae > Vicia > Vicia faba. The sequence continues at coordinate 108,317,534 of OX451741.1, forward strand.
TCTTTCATCAGTAGACGGTGAACCACAATATCAGTATCAAGCCCTGGCATGTCTTCGTACGACCAAGCAAAGATCTCAAATAGTCATGCAACATCTGGATTAATCTCTTCTTGATACAGTCTTCTAGGTTGACACTTATCTTGATTTCTCTCTTATTTTCTTCAATAACCAAGTTTATAACCTCGATTGGCTCGTCATGGTGTCGTATGGCTCTTTCTTCTTGCATTAAGAGCCTAACAAGCTCTCCAGGTATTTCAAAATCCTCCTCACCTTCGTCCTCGGCTTGGTAGATCGGATTTTCGAAGTCATAATTGGCAATAGCAGAATTATTATCAATGGGATCTAGGGTGGATATGGATTCCTGACTAAAGGAGATTGGTATAAAGTCTTCAGCCTTCCAATTGTTGAGCCCATGGCGAGTAGTAGGAAAGGTCCAGTTGTCCATGTCGTAGTCACCATCAGCGTCATCTACAATGTTGACATGATTGTTGTGAACTTCATTACTGTTGATGCAGAATGGCGGTCTCCCAGAATGAGCACGAGCACGACGGATAACCTTCTGAGCCTGAGAAGTTAAACTCAAACAAAATTTATCTGACTTGTAAGGAATATCGAGAAGATGACCCCAAACGGTGCAACCACCTTCTTCAACCACAGCCCTGACATCTTTCAGAGAAGCCATTTTTGACGGGATTTTAGGAACAGCAAGAGCAGCTTCATCCATCGGGGTTGTCTAAAGAAACAACTTCAAAGGTCTGACAGGGAGTCTCGATGAATTCACCATCCACCTCGACATACTTGAAAGAGTTCAAGTGGCTCACCATATATTCTTCTTCACCGTAAACTGTAACGATCTTCCCCTTTATGGGATACTTCAACTTATGGTGTAAGGTAGAAGTAACAGCACCCGCCCCATGAATCCAAGGGTGTCCCAGCAAACAAGAATAGCTTGGACAAATATCCATCACATAGAAAGTAGATTTGAAGACCTGGGAACCCACTTTGATTGGAAGATCAACCTCTCCATGCATCATTCTCTTTGAACCATCAAAAGCTCTTACCACGATATCACTGGGTTTTAGAACAATCCCTTCATATTCAAGTTTATCTAAAGAAACTTTCGGCAATACATCCAATGAGGAACCTGTTTCTACCAACACATGGGATAAGGTAGTGCTCCTGCACTCAACAGAGACATGTAGAGCCTTATTATGATTCCTTCATGCGGGAGTTAGGTCTGTGTTAGAAAATCTTAGCCCATTATCAGTCGTTAGGCTAGCAATATGATTTTCGAACTTATCAACAGACATTTCTTGCGGTACATGAGCAAATTTCAAAAATTTCACCAAAGCCTGAGCATGAGCTTTGGAGCATAACAACATGGATAACATAAATATTTTGGAGTGGGGATGCCCCAGATGTTCAACAATCTTTTAGTCACTCTTTCGGATAATCTTTAATATTTCCTCCATATCTTTCTTGGAGGTGTCTTTAATAGTAACTTCTTTTGGTGCCTCTATTTGGGCAAGCTTGGTCATATGTTCTTCGTCCCAAGTCTCAATAGTAGTAGTGATACGAACCGGTGTAGTAACAACCTTCGGAGAGATTTCTGGAGAGAAAACCCTTCCACTTCTGGTAATCTTACTGGTCCCAACAATATTGCCAACATCGAGATTAGTAACTTCAGCAACTTCATCTTCAATAATCAATGGTTCCTGCTTAACTCCATGGTAGTAGACATCAACTCAATAATTCCAAGGGATAGCCTTATTAGAGGAATATGGGACTGGCCCAGATGCAGTAATAATCAGAGGAGCAACTATAAGTTCGACAGTAATCTTTACAGGACCCTTAGAAGTGATCCTTACAGGAGTACCAGAAATTGTAGACATGTCTTTAAGATTCAGGTCTAGGGATGTACTCTCCACAGAAGGAGCCTTCTCAAAAGGACTATTCTCAAATAGGATCTCATGGTCATTGTGATACGGTGGGAGAACTGACTTGAGGTTTTACGTTTGTTTTCGCAAATGTTTCGGTTGAGCAAGAGTCGCCACCGACTTTTTATTTTATCCTAAGGAAAGGTTAAAAAGCACAGCAAAAACCTTTTGAGATGTTTTCTTGGGTTCGGGGAGTAGATTATAGAAAGGGAAGGTATTAGCACCCTTTCTATCCATGGTTATCCATGGGCTCTTAGTCACTTGCTTAGATCACTTGCCTTTTGTTTTCAATTGTTTTAAATGGTGCTTGAGTGTGTGGGTTTGAAAACCTTGTCAAAATAGGTCAAATTTCACTAAGTTAAAAAAATGGTTTAGTGCCCTTATTCAAAAAATTGTAACTTGAGATGCAAGCTTCAAATGAGAAAACTTTGTGAATCAAAGTTGTAGATTATGCAACAAGCTACAACTTTCATGTTTTGACTTTTGTTTGAATCCAAATGGATCTTGGTGAAAAGATGGGGCAAAGTTGGGAAAAAATTAGGGTTTTTTATAACTTAGAAAAATTCTAAGTTATGAAAAATTCCATTTTCTAACCCTAATTTGCATTTTGTGATTTCTTGGTGAACAAGTTTCATGATTTGGCATGTTTTGATGAAAAATGAATCTTGACTCTTGATTTTGACCAAAAAGTCAAAGTTTGACTTTTCAGTATACAGTCAAAATTGATCAATTGACTGGGAAATTCAACTGTCAATCTTGTGTACTTGGGATCTTTTGAGCTTGATGAATGTGTCAAGACCATTTTCATTGAGTCCTTGAGTCCATGTGTGAACTTGATTTGCCATTGGCTAGGTCAAACAGTCAAAAATTGCCTTTGTGCAATCAAAACCCTAAAAATGACCATTTTGCCCTTTTGGTGATCTGATCAAATTTCTTGTGGAATTGTGATCCAAACTTGATCAAATGGTTCATATGAGTTCATAATGTTGATGTGGGTCAAATTTCATGAGGTTTGACTGTCAATTGGCCACAGTTGACTTTTTCCCCAATACAGCTGATTCCTAGGTCAACTGTCCAATTGACTGGGCAAAACTTGGAATCAAGACTTGAAACTTGGCATGGGTAAACTTGGGAGTCCAACATGAAGCATGAAAGTCATCTTAGGCATTTTAGGTCAAAATATCCTTGGGCAAACACAAACCCTAATTTGAGTCCACAGTGCAAGGAGAAGTCTTGAGCAGAGGAAACCCTAACTGGATCTTGATCTTCAAGGGTCTTGTGATGAGAAAATGTTAAGGAAATGGGAGGGAAAATTTTGGGGTACAACAGTTGCCCTTGTTCAATCTTCTTGGACCTGAAGAGTTAGATTGGCAAGTTTGCCTTTCGTGACTCGAGGGTAAAAGGAGATTGGACACTAGAGTGCCCGGAAATTTGCACTCGCATGCTGGAGTCTCAACAGGGTGATGTCGGGAATGGGCTTATAGATGCCATTTGGAGAGATGAGGGATAGGGAGATGGGCTTATAGATGCCATTTGGAGATGTGACAGAACCTTGTCGGGAATGGGCTTATAGATGCCATTTGGAAGTGTCGATCGCATAAGAGATTCCTTAGCGAGAACTTGTGTATTTGAGAAAGACGGATGTTTTCCTGGCTTGTTACAGGTGTTTGATCTTCAGTCTCTTTATGCAGATATGCCCTGGCTAGATACAGGTATCGAATCTACAATTGGTTGCTCACAAATGTGCCCTGGCTGGATACAGGAGTCGAATCTGGAAATAGTCGTTGATAGATGTGCCCTGGCTGGATACAGGAATCGAATCTTCGGACTCTTCAGACGTGCCCTGGCTAGATACAGGAATCGAGTCTGGAAACGTGGTCAACAGATATGCCCTGGCTGGATACAGGAATCGAATCTGGAGATGTTGTGGTTGATAGATGTGCCCTGGCTGGATACAGGAATCAAATCTTCGAACTCTTCAGACGTGCCCTGGCTAGATACAGGAATCGAGTCTGGAAACTGATCACTCTCAGATGTGCCCTGGCTAGATACAGGTATCGAATCTGGAATTGTGACAGTTGAAGGTAGTTGTTTTTGGGATTGTCTTTTTCCTGAAAAGGCAAAAACGTAAGTTGTATGCAATGTCATGATGTATGATATGCATGATGTTATGATGTTCAATCATGAGATAGTGTTGTATGCGTTTTATCATGTAGGTAAGCAAGATGTATTGGAAACGTGAAATGTTTATGAATGTAACTTTGTTTTAGGAAAATAAATCCTTGACAAACGGCCGGGGAGTTGCTCTGTGGAAGAGACACGTGGCCGAAGTTTTGATGAGAGGCCTGTTGAGGACTTTAATGATGGATTCCGCTGAGGATAATGATGATGAACTCCGCTGGAGATTGAAGGAACTTTGCCGAGGGCGGTCTTCCGTGGTTTTTAGCTGAGGATAACCCAATTATAAGTCCTCGTGAGGAAATAACTCTAAATAAAACTCGGGAGAGACGTCCGTGTGCTATAGGGAACAAGCTTCCAGAATCTACTGGGGATGAGCTTTAAGACCTGCCGGGGAATATTGTGCCTTTTCAGGATTGTCGGGGAGTCAACTCCGTTTGGGGAAAGTATTGCTGAATCTTGTTTTACTCTGCGGGGTGTTGAGATGATTTGGCCACATTCTTCAGTTGAATCTACCTTGGTACCTTGGCGGTCAAAACAACCAGACTGCATTAGACAACTTCACATTGCCCCTGTCTCTGATGTCACCTGTAATCAATCTCTTGTTTCATATGCAAATATTTATGAATTAGCAATTTAATGTCAGATGCATATATCAAAAAATGAACATTGGACGTTCTTCGCAAGACAGAACAGAAAAAGGAAAACAATGGTAATTTGTATGAACAAGTGAATTTGTATTGATTTAGACTTTGCCTGTGAATAGGCGTTTTTGTACAAGAGACTGACATCCTAGTAAGAGGACGCCGCCAAATAACATAGAGTTTACAATTTGAAAAAGGAAACAAAACAGCTATGTGAACAATCCCACTGGGTTCCAACTCTGCTATCGCCTTTATGTCTTCGAACGTCTCATCGCTTTGCTGCCTAGTTGAAGATGAAGCTGATTGATCGATGCCGAAATCTGAGCCAGATAGTTGATGCCGAAATCCGGATACGAAGTGATCCAATGAGACATAGTGTTACGCTTTTATCCCTAACTTTTGCCTGGACCGCCCTTTCGGGTTTTCAGTCCACCGGGATACCCATTTTTGCCCAAGCCGCCTTTTCAGGTTTTCGACTTGCCGGGTGTACAGATTTTTATTCATTTCATCCCTTATTTTTACCCGAACCCTTTTGGTTCGCCGGGAAGCCCTTATTTTTGCCTAGGTATGTCAACCTAGCGGGTCTTTTATTCATGCGTAGTATTTTTTCACTATGTCTGCATTGGCGGGGTGAGGAAGGTCGTCACCATCCATGGTGGTTAGGATCATGGCTCCTCCTGAGAACACACGTTTAACCACAAATGGCCCTTCGTATGTAGGGGTCCATTTGCCCCGGGGATCACTTTGAGGAAGGATGATGCGTTTGATTACCAGGTCCCCAACTTGATACTCTTGTGGTCTGACTCTCTTGTTAAATGCTCTGATCATCCGTTTTTGATACGTTTGACCATGACAGATAGCAGTGAGCCTCTTTTCGTCAATCAGATTTAATTGATCAAGTCGAGTCTGGATCCAATCATCTTCATTCAAGTCTGCGTCCTTCATTATTCGGAGAGAGGGTATCTGGATTTCAATTGGCAAGACTGCCTCCATGCCATAGACCAAGGAGAAGGGAGTTGCCCCGGTTGAGGTCCTTGCTGAGGTGCGGTACCCATGAAGAGAGAACGGTAACATCTCGTGCCAATCTTTATAGGTCACTGTCATCTTCTGCACAATTTTCTTGATATTCTTATTGGCTGCCTCTACAGCCCCATTCATCTTCGGTCGGTAGGGAGAAGAATTGTGGTGCTGTATCTTGAATTGTTCACAGAGTTCAGTGATCATTTTGTTTTTGAGATTGGTACCATTGTCCGTAATGATTCTTTCCGGGACGCCGTACCGACAGATCAGGTTATGCCGAATGAAACGTGCCACGACGCTCTTGGTTACTGTGGCGTAGGACGCTTCCTCAACCCACTTCGTGAAGTAATCGATCGCCACCAAGATGAAGCGATGCCCATTGGATGCCGTCGGTCGGATCTCACCGATCATATCGATGCCCCACATTGCAAAAGGCCAAGGTGCCGTCAGGACATTCAAAGGAACTGGAGGGATATGCACCTTGTCAGCATAGATCTGGCACTTATGACAAGTTCGGGAGTGTTGGTAACAATCGGCTTCCATTGTGGACCAGAAATATCCTGCTCGAAGGATTTTCTTAGCCATGGTGTGTCCACTGGAATGTGTTCCAAATGTGCCTTCATGCAGTTCCATCATAATTTTCTCTGCCTCAGCCTTATCCACGCAACGTAGCAGAGTTGAATCATGATTCCGTTTGTAGAGAATGTCGTTGCTGAGGAAGAATTTTGCAGCAAACCTCCTCATGAACTTCTTATCATTGACAGACGCACCTTCAGGATATTCCTGAGCTTCCAAGTACCTCTTCACCTCATGATACCAAGGTTTTTCAATCACCTTCTCAGCCTCCAGCTCACAGCAGTACGCCGGTTCATCCAACTTTCAGATAATAATTCGGGGAGCCTCATTGTCCCATTTAACTTTGAACATCGAAGACATCGTAGCTAGGGCGTCCGCTAGCTGATTCTCCTCTCTAGGGAAGTGCTCAAAAGTTATCTCTTCAAAGTGGGGAAGCAAAGTCGACACATACTCCTTGTAAGGAATAAGATTCGGGTGTTTCGTATCCCACTCGCCTTTGATCTGATTGATCACGAGAGCGGAATCTCCGAAGACACTTAGGAATTTGATCCTTAAGTCAATTGCAGCTTGCAAACCCATGATACATGCCTCATATTCTGCCATGTTGTTGGTGCAGCTGAAACATAATCGGGCGGTGAGGGGAGTATGAGTTCCTTTGGGAGATATGATTACAGCGCCGACGCCGTTACCCAAAGCATTGGAGGCTCCATCAAAATGCATAGACCATCGGGATCCTTCCTCAGGTCCTTCATCCGGTCCAGGTACTTCACAGTCAGTTACCACCATGATGTCTTCGTCCGGAAAATCAAAGTTCAATGATTGGTAATCGTCCACAGGTTGGTGTGCCAAATGATCTTCCAGTACACTTCCCTTAATTGCTTTCTGAGTTGTATACTGGATGTCATATTCTGTTAAGATCATTTGCCATCTCGCTATTCTTCCAGACAGAGCGGGCTTTTCAAATATGTACTTGATGGGATCCATTTTTGAAATCAATAAAGTAGTGTGAGTCAGCATATACTGTCTCAGCCGGCGAGCAGCCCATACAAGAGCGCAGCAAGTTTTCTCAAGCAGTGAGTAACGAGACTCACAGTCGGTAAACTTTTTGCTCAAGTAATAAATAGCGTGCTCTTTTCGGCCAGACTCGTCATGCTGCCCCAACACACACCCCATTGAATTGTCAAGTACTGTCAAGTATAGTATCAGAGGTCTTCCTTCCACCGGTGGCATAAGAATGGGTGGCTCTTGGAGATATTCCTTTATCCTTTCAAAGGCGGCCTGACATTCATCATTCCAGCGTACTACTTGATCTTTCTTCAGCAATTTGAAGATTGGCTCACAAGTAGCAGTCAGATGTGAGATGAATCGGGCAATGTAATTCAGTCGTCCTAGGAAACCTCTGACTTCTTTCTCTGTTCTTGGAGTCAGCATCTCTTGTATGGCTTTTACCTTGACAGGGTCCACCTGAATACCTTTATCACTTACAATGAAACCTAGCAACTTTCCGGATCTTACCCCAAAGGTGCATTTGTTGGGATTCAACCTTAGCTTGTATAACTTGAGTCGGTCAAATAACTTCCTCAGATGGTCAAGGTGCTCCTCCTCAGTTTGAGACCTTGCAATCATGTCATCAACGTATACCTCAATCTCATGATGGATCATATCATGAAATAAAGCAACCATGGCACGTTGATAGGTTGCCCCAGCATTTTTCAATCCGAATGGCATGACCTTATAACAGAAGGTGCCCCACTGAGTCACAAAGGTAGTCTTCTCCATATCCTCTGGAGCCATCTTGATCTGATTATACCCTGAAAAACCATCCATGAAGGAGAACACCTTGTGTTGAGCTGTATTGTCAACAAGGACATCAATGTGAGGTAGGGGAAGTCATCCTTGGGGCTGGCCCTGTTCAGATCCCTGTAGTCAACACACATTCTGACTTTACCGTCCTTCTTCGGCACTGGCACTACATTGGCAACCCACTGAGGGTAAGAGGTCACTGCAAGGAACCCGGCATCAAACTGTTTCATAACCTCGGCCTTGATCTTTTCAGACATCTCTGGACGCATTCGTCGGACTTTTTTCTTTACCGGAGGGCAATCTTCCTTGGTTGGTAGGTGGTGAACTACAATGTCGGCATCCAAACCAGGCATATCTTCATAGGACCAAGCAAAAATCTCCATGTAGTCTTGTAGCATCTGGATCAATCGTTGCTTCACGCTGAGCTCTAGATTGGCGCCAATCTTGACCTCTTTCCTATCTGTCTCAGTACCCAAGTTAATTGTCTCCACCGGCTCTTCATGTGGCTGAATAGCTCTCTCTTCCTGGAGTAGCAGTCTTGCGAGTTCACCAGGCACTTCGCAATCATCTTCACCTTCGTCTTCGGCCAAGTTGATCGGATTTTCGAAGTCATAACTGGCGGTAGCAGAGCTGTTACCAGTGAGATCCAGAGTGGATTGAAACCTGTATAAGTGAGTGTGTGTAAATATAGCTGTTTTGCAATATATATAACACAGAAAGGAAAAGAGCACAAGATTTGAAATGCAACAAACGTCCAATGTTTTGATTGATGATATATGAAAATGTCATACAAAAAGCCCTCACAAATGGAGCTACGATGCCCCGGGTAGGACACCGAGCCAACAAAGTTTTAACATATTGTTTGTTACAAATTGGAAATCAAAAGAAATTAATTACTGCGTGACAAATGTGATAGGGGTAAAATCCTTTGTCGTCCAGTTGCTTGGTCCGTCGCTGGTGGTCGGGTAGATCCAACTGTCAAATTCTGCTTCCTCTACATCCTCCTCGATAGCATTCACCCTTGAGCTGGAGATAAACACCGGAGCCTTTCTGATCTTCTCCTTGCGCACAGCCCTCTGAGTCTCTGCAGTAAAGCCCAGCCCAAACTTGTCGTTCTTCTGAGTGAAGTCAGGAAGCTGACCCCAGTTTGCACAATTGCCTTTCTAAACCACAGCCCGGGCATCCCTTAGGGAAGCCATCTTCAAGGAAACATTTTCTTCGACTGTTGCTTCTGCTGCTGCTGAAATTGGATGCACCTCCTTGAAATGCTGAAAGGGGGTTTCAATAAACTCCCCATCCATCTCAATGTATCTGAAGGAATTCAAATGGCTCACCATATACTCCTCTTCTCCTTGCACAGTGACGATCTTCCCTCTGACAGGGTACTTCAGCTTCTGGTGCAAGGTAGAGGTCACTGCCCCAGCTTTATGGATCCAAGGTCGACCCAGTAGACAAGAGTACGATGGACGTATATCCATCACATAAAAAGTAGAGTCAAACACTTGAGAGCCCACACGAATAGGGATGTTAACCTCTCCATGAACCATCCTTTTTGAACCGTCAAAGGCCCTGACGATGATATTGCTGGGCTTCAGTTCTAGGCCTTCATAATCCAAACGGTCTAAAGCCTTTTTCGGTAGGACATTCAAGGAAGAACCAGTATCCACCAATACATGCGCCAGAGTAGTGCCCCTGCATTCGATAGAGACATGCAGGGCGTCGTTGTGGTCTTTTCCCTTCGCAGTCAGGTCAGCATCTGAAAAACCCAAGCCATTGTCTGCTGTCAGATTTGCTACGCAATCAGTGAACTGGACCGCAGATGTCTCCTGTGGCACATGGGCCGTCTTGAGAAATGAGATCAAGGCCTTAGCATGGGCCTCGGAGCATAGCAATAAGGAGAGCATGGAGATCTTGGAGGGCGTATGCCCCAGCTGCTCGACAATATTGAAATCACTTTTCTTTATTATTTTCAGGATCTCTTCCACTTCTTGTTGGGAGGCCTCAGCATTTATAGGTATTGGTGCCTCCATCCGGGCAGGCTCCTCTTCAATCTCTTTGCCCCGAGCATCAGATGACTCGGCGGCAGGGGAAACGACTTGATCAGTAGCAGGAACAGGTAAACTTGTAGGTGTTATAAGGAGGGGTTTTCGAATAGCGGGCGGTGCAATGTCAGGCGAGAAGAGCCTGCCACTGCGGGTAACTTTGGCTGGACCAGTGATATCGCAGATACTGGCGCCAGTGTCGAATTCTTGTTTGATTCCATTCACATATACGTCTGCCCCATAATGCCAGGGGACAGCTTTATCAGACACGTAGGGGAGAGGCCCCGGAACAGTAATAATCACAGGTGCAACAGTCATGATTTGAATAGGCTTCTTCGGGAGAGCCTTGATTGGATTATTGAAGATGGTAACCACAGAAACTTCTTTTACCGAAACCAACTGAACAGCAGACTTCTTAAATAGAATCTCCTTACTATCCATTAGGCTTTGGACGCCTAACCTCAGCAAGGGACAATCAGACAGGGAAACAGCACAGAACAGGCAACCTTCACTGCAACCCGGAAATAAACCGGCCCGCAGTAGGTTTTTCTTAACGATCTTCAGAGGGGTAACAACTTCATTTACCGAAACAGCATACAATTCTTCCTCAATGGCATTTACTCTATGCTGGGGCATAGGAGCAGTTACAACATTTGGTCTCTCCGGCGCTTCAAACTGAATTTCCTTTGCGTCGATCAGATCTTGTACTTTGTTTCTCAAGGCCCAGCAGTCATCAGTAGTGTGCCCGGGACTATCAGAATGATAAGCACACCGGGCATTTGGGTTATACTTAGGAGACGCAGTGTTGACGACCTTAGGAGCTTCTTTGAGGGTCACTAGGTTGGTGGATAACAGTTGGGGTAATATTTGAGATAAGGTCATACTCAGTCGGGTATACTGCCTTTTGGGCCTTTCGCTTCTTTGTTGATTGTACTGCTGAGGAGCAGCAACAGGTTTTGAAATGACCAAAGCATTGACGGCTTGGCGACCTTCGGGCTTGGCTTGTCTTCTAGTACCATAGACGGCACTTGCTTCCTTCTTAAACGGCCTCTTCTCAGCACTTGTGGAGGCAGCCTTTTGTATCTTGCCTGACCTGATGCCAGCTTCAATTCTTTCTCCCGTCAATATCAAATCTGTAAACCCAGCGGAGGAGTTACCAACCAAATGATTGAAAAACGGACCAGACAACGTTCCTAGAAACATATCAACCAGCTCACGATCAGTCAATGGAGGCTGCACCCTGCCAACCAAATCTCTCCATTTTTTAGCGTACTCTTTGAACCCTTCACCCGTTCCTAGAGACATACCCTGAAGTTGGGTACGCGTAGGAGCGAGATCAGAATTGTATTGGTATTGTCTGTAGAATGCGGTTGCCAAATCTTCCCAGTGTCGGATGCTAGTTCCATCCAATTGGTAGAACCATTCAAGCTGTGACCCTGAGAGGCTATCTTGGAAGAAGTGAATCCAGAGGTTCTTATCCGTCGTGTAAGGTTGGATTTTCCTTACGTACGACCTTAGATGCAGCTTTGGGCAGGAGACCCCATCATACTTGGCGAAGGCAGGCGCCTTAAACTTGTGTGGAATTACTACCCCAGAAGATAACCCCAAATCTCCGAAATCCAGCCCCGGCACATTCTGAATTTCCATGGCGCTCAAGCGGTCCTCCAATTGCTTATATCTGTCAGCAGCAGGTGGGTATTGTTCGTCGTTATAGTCCGTCTCGTTGTCGGAGACTGCGGGACTAGGAGCTCCTCCCCCTTGGGGACTGTTTTTCTCAGCAGAAGAAGTAGTTGGATCAGCTTCATTATGGTGTGTGTTCCCGAATCTGCGTCCGATGTTGAACAACGCAGTCCTCTTTTTCTTCTTCTTCTTCAGGAGTAGAGTCTTCAACTCTTGCTGTCCTTGGGCTAGGCTTAGGACCATCTCTTGAAAATGTGCACTTTGGGCCTGGAGGGCCTTGATTGCTTGCTCACTGGATGAGTCTGGATTCATGATGACTGTTCAAAATAAACAGCGAAGGAGATTAAGCAACCTGTGAAATAGGGTACCTGCTATGCATATGGTGCAATGGAACGTGTATGCTTTATGTTTTCAAAGACAAACAAGATTCAACTTTGTAGACAAAAAGGGAAACACACTTCATTAGATTAAAATTTTCAATTGTTCAACAATTTGCCCTTAGGCATTACAGGAATAAAAAATACTGGAAAGGAAATCAAACTATAAAAGGAAACATCCAAAGCTCATCAATGCTCCCATGGCCTCCTCTTTTCAGTGCTGATGTAGTTGTTCAGGACCCGTTCTTCCTCCAATTGCTTAGTCAGCCTCTGGATCTTCCGTTCCTGCTTGTTGAACTTCTCCCGATAGAAATCCCGTTCTTCCTTTAGCTGCGCCCAAGATCTCTTCATGGTGTCAAAATCAGTAGGTATCTGAGGAGGGAGGACAGTTGGAGGAACCCCATCTTCATCAGGAGACTCAAGAATGAGAGGTCTAACAGCTTCGTAGGGCATACCTAACCTTTGAGCACGGATGCGGACCCATTTGCAATAGGGCTTCAATGGCAGAGAAGTCTTTGGTCCCAATTCATGTGGGTTGGCCTTGTGAATTATGTCCCAGGCTCTAATGAATCCCTGGCGTAGTTTGTCACTGTCTGCCTGAAACTCAAAATGGAAGTGAGGAACCAGCATTTCATGAGGCCCATCTCCTCTGGCTCTTCCAAACTGACGGAGAGCTAAGCATGGATTGTAAGAGATTCCTCCTTGGATACCAATCAACGGAACGTTAGGGTATTCTCCGCAACGGTCAATAACGGCTACCTCATCCAAACCTCTGAGAGTCCAGGTGATGTCATTATCAGTGAGAGACATTAACCTCCGAGCCCAACCTTTTCCTTCTTCATTCTTCAGCACGCACTTAGGAAGATGCGAAATAAACCACCTTACTAGCAAAGGAGCACAACACCACAGAGTTCCCCGTTTTCGAGCAGTACGAGCATAGAGCTGTTGTAGAATGTCACCCAAAAGAGTGGGTACCGGATTCCGAGACATGAAGATCCTTATGACATGGATACTGATGAAAGTGTCAGGGTTGGGAAACAGTACCAGACCATAGATCAAAAGAGCCAAAATATCCTCATATGCCTTGAAGTCCAAGTCATTCCAGAAATCATTAGCCTTGCCAACCAGAAATTTGACCAAAAAGCCCTTGATCCCATTTCTAGTTTCCCAGTTGGACAATACCTCTTCTTTGGTCAAGGGGAGAATTGCAGCAATCTCTTCAGGCCTAGGAGTCTTTTCCAAACCAGTGAATGGAGTTTGTTCAAAGACAGGGATCCCAAGCAAATAAGAGAACTCTTCCAGGGTAGGAACCAGCTGGAAGTCTTGAAAGGTGAAACAGTGATACAGAGGGTCATAAAACTGGGTCAGAACACTTATCAGTTGTTGGTCCCATTTTGCAGTGACCAAGCCAAGGAGAGAACCATGTCTGTTGATGAAGGAAGAAGTGTTTGGGATCCTTCCAACCAAATCCTTGAGTAACACTGGTGGTTGAACAAAGTTGAGCCGGACAGTATTCCTACGCACGGACATCATGATGTCCTACAAAACAGAGCAAAGATGAAACCTTTTTTGTCTTTGAAATGGGTTAGCCTTTTATACAGGATGCATGCAATGGTATGATGGCATGATGCTATGATGAAGCACACCACAAGTATTCACATAGGTAAATAAGGCACACAAGTCACACAAGACACCCTTAGGTTTCAGGCCAGCATGAGTTTTAGGTATTACCCTCTTTTGGTTTTGTTGGTTAAAACCTGTCCTATCAAAAGTAACCGGGTTCTAGAGGATCTCAAATCATTGGCTACCCTCAATCGGTCATAACTCCAGCATCGCAATCTTTTCTCGCGGCCAGAACCATCTCGAGAGTTTAGCCTCAATGAGTGTAGCGTACTGCTACTGTCCTAATAGCCAAGTTGGTCAATTTAGGGTTCTAAGGTTGGTTGGTGCTTAATGACCCCTTAGAAGACCTATATTCTCCCAGTTGCAACACAAGGGATATAGGTACAGACTAAGATGCCACACCAACGTAGCCACTGCTTCACCCATGTCGGTCTACGCCGGACAGGTCCCTCACAGATTATGCTACCTAAAAGGGTATTTCCCAGATCCGGGTTAGGATCTATGAAACTCCGATGCAAAGCCCACAAATATAAAATCAAACAAAGCAAACAATTGAAAACAAAGGTGATCTAAACCCTAAGGTTACTCCACTTTTAAAGACTCTCCCCAGCAGAGTCGCCAGTTCTGTGATACGGTGGGAGAACTGACTTGAGGTTTTGCATTTGTTTTCGCAAATGTTTCGGTTGAGCAAGAGTCGCCACTGACTTTTTATTTTATCCTAAGGAAAGGTTAAAAAGCACAGCAAAAACCTTTTGAGATGTTTTCTTGGGTTCGGGGAGTAGATTATAGAAAGGGAAGGTATTAGCACCCTTTCTATCCATGGTTATCCATGGGCTCTTAGTCACTTGCTTAGATCACTTGCCTTTTGTTTTCAATTGTTTTAAATGGTGCTTGAGTGTGTGGGTTTGAAAACCTTGTCAAAATAGGTCAAATTTCACTAAGTTAAAAAAATGGTTTAGTGCCCTTATTCAAAAAATTGTAACTTGAGATGCAAGCTTCAAATGAGAAAACTTTGTGAATCAAAGTTGTAGATTATGCAACAAGCTACAACTTTCATGTTTTGACTTTTGTTTGAATCCAAATGGATCTTGGTGAAAAGATGGGGCAAAGTTGGGGAAAAATTAGGGTTTTTTATAACTTAGAAAAATTCTAAGTTATGAAAAATTCCATTTTCTAACCCTAATTTGCATTTTGTGATTTCTTGGTGAACAAGTTTCATGATTTGGCATGTTTTGATGAAAAATGAATCTTGACTCTTGATTTTGACCAAAAAGTCAAAGTTTGACTTTTCAGTATACAGTCAAAATTGATCAATTGACTGGGAAATTCAACTGTCAATCTTGTGTACTTGGGATCTTTTGAGCTTGATGAATGTGTCAAGACCATTTTCATTGAGTCCTTGAGTCCATGTGTGAACTTGATTTGCCATTGGCTAGGTCAAACAGTCAAAAATTGCCTTTGTGCAGTCAAAACCCTAAAAATGACCATTTTGCCCTTTTGGTGATCTGATCAAATTTCTTGTGGAATTGTGATCCAAACTTGATCAAATGGTTCATATGAGTTCATAATGTTGATGTGGGTCAAATTTCATGAGGTTTGACTGTCAATTGGCCACAGTTGACTTTTTCCCCAATACAGCTGATTCCTAGGTCAACTGTCCAATTGACTGGGCAAAACTTGGAATCAAGACTTGAAACTTGGCATGGGTAAACTTGGGAGTCCAACATGAAGCATGAAAGTCATCTTAGGCATTTTAGGTCAAAATATCCTTGGGCAAACACAAACCCTAATTTGAGTCCACGGTGCAAGGAGAAGTCTTGAGCAGAGGAAACCCTAACTGGATCTTGATCTTCAAGGGTCTTGTGATGAGAAAATGTTGAGGAAATGGGAGGGCAAATTTTGGGGTACAACAGTCATCCATCAGACGCAAGATACCTTTCTTCAATAGTGCACAACCATTGGATTGGGATGCACAATAGTAGCAGTCTTTGACACAACCTGAAAATAAACCAGCTTGCAACAGCTTCTCCTTAACAATCATCAGAGGAGTAGTCAAATCCTTCACAGTAGAAACATAAGAGACATCTTTAATAGCATTAACGCCCTTGTCATGATTCGGCATAGGCGCAATAATCACATTAGGAGTCTCAGGAGGATCAAATTCAATTTCTTTAGCATCAATTATATCTTGGATCTTATTCTTCAGGGCCTAACAATTGCTAGTGTCATGCATGGGGCTGTCGGAGTGATACGTACACCTTGCATTGGGATTGTAGCGGAGAGAGGAAGTGTTAGGATTCTGAGGAGGTTCTCTCAATGTAACTTTCCATTCCTTTAACATATGTTGTAATTCTTGCGCCAATTGCATGTTGATATTTGTAAAAGGTCTCCTAGGCGCCTCTTGTCTATGCTGATTATTTTATTGTTATTATTAAACCGGTGCAAGATTAGAGATCAGTATTGCCCCAAAGATTGGTTGCAGTCACTCTTATTACGACCCTTTTGGCCGCACATAACATTTGATTCTCTCTTCCCATTATTATCCTTCTTCACAATATTTGAAGATGTAGCCACTTGAATTTTACCGCTTCTAATTGCATTTTCCACACGTTCCTCTTTCAAAATCAGTTCAGTAAAACCATTCAAAGAACTTCCTAGAAGATGATTATATAAAGGACGTATCAGTGTGCTTATGAACATGTCAACCAACTCTCTATCATCCAAAGGAGGTTTGGCTCTTCCCGCAAGATCTTTCCACTTCTGAGCATATTCTTTAAAGCCTCCATTAGAGCCCATGGTCATACTTTGTAATTACATGTGGGTTGGTGCAAGATCAGCATTATACTGGTATTACTTATAAAAAGCAGCATCCAAATCTTCCCAGGTGTGAATATTGGTCCCTTCTAGTTGTTAGAACCATTCCAACTGTGTTCCAGACAAGCTCTCTTGAAAGAAGTGAACCCACAACTTCTTATAAACAGTGTGCGGTTGGATTTTCTGAACATAAGACCTCAAATGCAGCTTTGGACAAGAAATGCCATCATACTTGGCAAAGACAAAAGTTTTGAATTTAGGAAGGATGACAACTCCTAAGACCAGACCCAAATCATCAAAGTTCAATCCAGGCACCTTTTGGATTTCCATGGCTCTCATACGCTTTTCCAGTAGTTTATATTTCTCATCAGCAGGGGGATACTGCTCGTCCAAGTAGTTATCTTCCTCTTCGTCAAGACATTTGTTAGAACCATGGTTGCTTCTTTCAGTCTTCACACTCTTATTATCTTCATTCTGTTTGTCATCTTCATCAGATGGGATGTAAAGATCTCGAGCCTACTTGACAGGACCTCTGGACCTTTTTCCCATGTTAAGGACGTTGATCGATTTCTTTGCTTTCTTCTTTTTGTCGCTAGTGACATGTACTTTTAACTCTTCCTGCCCCTTGACTAAGTTCAGGAACATCTATTGGAATTGGGCATTCTGAGCTTGGAGGTCTTTGACTATTTGTTCAAGATCCATTTTCTCTGTCTGAAATAAACAGCAAGAAGATGAGAAAACCTGTCTTAGGAATACCTGTTATGATATGAATGACATGTAGATGCATATGCAATGTTTTCAAGGATCTTATGGGATACAAATATTGGAAAAAGAATCTGTTTGTAGCTTTATCTTGAAGAAATTTGAGTCTTTATTTTTGGATGTCCTTTTATACGAATCAAGCTCACCATATCAAGTGGGTCATAGCCTCTGACTCAAGAGAACGTACTTTGTTTTTTAAAGACATCCGGTTAGAGGAAAATAAATCCTCTTGCCCCCTTGCTAGCAATTTGGCTTGTGATAATCTTGCATCAAAGATCCCTAAGATCCTTGAAATGGTTAATGTCATGATTATATGATATTATGATGTTGTGTTCATGTTGGATAGATAGCAAACACAAACAAATCACACAAGAGCCTTAGGTTTGAAGGCTTGCATGAGGTCCATAGGCAAGTACCCTTCTCTATTGAAGTTAAGTTGGCTCAACCTGTTCTAAAATAGTAACCGGGTTCTAGGAATCTCATATCATGGATCTTTCTCGAATGTTTTATTTTAGCACAACAACTGATTTGCCACCAAAACATCGCGCGAGTTGAACCTCAATGAGTGTAGCGTCGAGTATCAACCAACCCTGGACTGCACCAAAGCTGGCCATCTCACTACCTTCTAATGGCCAAGATGGGTCGATTAAGGTTCTAAAAGTTAGTTAGTACTAATGACACCACGTGGGAGCCTAATTTTATACTCGACTTACTCAAGGAACATTAGTACAATCCAAAGTGTCGCACTAACTGTAGCCATCACTTTAACCATATCGGTCTATGCCGTATAGTTTTCATGATCTATTGCTACTTACCTAAGGCATCCCTAGATCCGGGTATAGGATCTTACAAGTAAATAAACCCAAGCAACCCTTAATTTTAAAGCAAACAAAGAAAACAATGAAAGCAAGTAAAGATGATATAGACTCTAAGGTAACCCTTATTTTTTAAGTATATCCCTAACAGAGTCGTCAGTTCTGTAATACGGTGGGAGAACTGACTTTTTTGGTTCTATCCTAATATGTGGATATCTAGAGTAACCACCGACTTTTCTTTTATCCAATATTTAGGAAAGGTGAAAATAACAGGAAAGACCTTTGATAGATTTTGAGTTCGGGGGGTAAATTATGGAAAGGGAAGGTGTTAGCATCATTTTTATCCATAGTTATCTACGGGCTCTTAATTGCTATCTCACTTTGAAAATCTTGCTTTGTGTATGTGATTTGTTTGAAAATATATTAAAAAAAACCAATGTAAGGCCAACTTTGTAATGATTCTTGTATTAGTCCTCAAGAACGCGTATAAAGTATTTTAGAAAATATTTGTTTGAAAGTGATGTGTGAAAAATGTTTTGTTTGTGAGAAAAGTTGTGAGCAAGCGATTAAGAGTTCTTTACCCACTAAAGGTCGTTCTTATTCTTTTTCTTCTCCTTTAGAGATAGTGCTATCCATACCATTAGTTGGTAGATAGCCCTATCCATTGGATGTGAAGGGACAAGCGTAGGATCATCGTATGGTCATTGAATGCAACACATAGAGATACTTTAGCAATTTATCGGAGGGACTAGATCATTTTTTGTAGGCAACGTTGAAGGGTCATCGAGGGAATATGATCTTTATTTGAAGGGACTTTGCTAAAGTATCCCTACTTCGAGGGACGTGACCAAGTTTCTGAAGGCAACAAATAGAAGTTATCCTAGAGGTGCAAGTGTGAATAGTGTGTTTAGTTCAGTTATTTATCTTATATTAGGGTTTGCTAACGATTATTTTTATCTTGTCATACAAACCCTAGTTACTAGCAGTTGATTATATATAGCAGAAAAAGTAAAGTGCGAAAAGTAAATCCTAAGTTATTATAGGGTTTGGGACAGTTACATAAAAAATATGCGGGAAATAAAAAACGAAAATTAAACCCTAGACTATTACATCCCGTAAGCAGTTACATAATAGAAAAAATGCAGAAAGGTAAATCTAAACTATTACAAGAAAAAAGAGTCGCGCGACCTATACAATTTCTCTAGGAATTTAAACGCAAAATAAAAAATGTTTAAAAATATTTGAATGATATTTGTTTATGAAATTTATTTGATATTAAAAAAAACTTAAGTCTAATTAATTTTAATTAAAAAAACCTAAAGTTTAATTAATTTTAATTAATAATAAAAAAATCTAAAGTTTAATTAATTTGATTATTTAAGAAAATCCTAATTAACCTAATTAATAAATAAATAAATAAATAAAAATGTCAAAATTAATTTATTAAAAAAACTAAACGTAATTTGTTAGGGTTTTTTAAAAGAATTAAATTAGGTTAATGGTTGATTAAGAAAAATATTTAGGGTTAGTAATTAAAAGAAATTAGAAAAAAGAGAGGTTAATATTGTATGAGATGAGTGTTAAACCCATGCCCTATAGCTTCACAGTGGTACAGCTTGTCACCAAGCCAAGCGTTGGTTGGTGATAGAGAATAGACACAGTGCATAATATATAAATTCTGCAGAAATTGTGAAAATAACAACAAAAAAAGATGCAAAAGGCATGGATCGAACCCACGCCCTTGTATATCAAAGTCTTAGCGCACGCGTTCTTGCCACTGGGGTGACTGTTTCATCTTTTAATATAACCAAACAAAATAAATATATTACAAACAAAATAGATGGACCGGAGAAGCACCCGAAGCCCTAGGTCCAATCGTCTTCTCCGGTGAGCACGTTTTCTCAACCTGTGAAATAAAGCATGTTAGTGATCAAGAAAGACCCCACTCCCTCAATTTGAGTGATGCGAATTCATTGGTGGCCTTAGTTTTGGCTAAAACGTCCTGCACAATAAAATATAAAGAAAATAGAACAAATCAGTGCAAACATGGTGATACACGATTCTAGCATTATGGAACTCATGCGAAGGTTCAGACCTGCATAGTTTCATCTCAAGAACACGTTAGCATGGTTAGTCTCAATCAAAACATCATAGTAATTAAAACACAAAATTCTAAAAAATAAGGAAAACAGTGATTCATGAGATGCGTGATTCAGGCCTCTTTGATCATCAAGGATGATCAATAGTTACTCTGTAGCACCTCAAGAGTCGATTTGAATGGCTGGTTTGTTTGGAAAGTGGTTGTACGAGAGGTTTCAAATTTGTCCTAGTTTGATAAAATTTGAGGTTTTGAGTGGGTGTTCTTGCAAGGTTTTTTTTGTCTCATGTTGTCTGAACATGAAGGGTATATATAGGAGAAGATTAGGTCAAGAACAATGAGCTTGAACCTTGTGTAAAATAATCTTTGATTCTTGTTTGAAAATAACTTGGAATAAGACAAAACATGAAGATTTATTTTACAAATAAGCTTCACACGATTTCTCATGCAATCTCATGCAATCTTTTAAAGGAGCGTGTTGATAGCTAGATACGACAATACCACCATTTCAGTTTTGAGGGAAGCATGCAGAAGCAACAATAGGGCGGATCAAACTGGTGGAAAGATCTTCTAGCAAACCCTAAATGTCCTGGTTCTAATGAATTTGTTTTTTCTAATTGTGTTAAATTCATCATAGGTAGTGGTTTTGTTGTTCATTTTGGAGAGCTGTGTGGAGAGGTGATGTAGCGCTTAGCAGTTTGTTTCTGGATTTATTCCAATTGAGCAGCAAGAAAGATGCCATGGTAGTTGAGATAGGGACGTGGCAGAAGGGATGATGGGAGTGGGGTGATTTTGGTGCTCTTAATTAATATACTTGCTTACAAACACAAAAAAAAAAAAAGAGTATTTCATTTTTCACATTTTTCATAGTTTTGAACCTTAAGTGTTGGCCTTCAAATCCTTCAATATTTGTTTAGTTGATATAAGACAAGATTTCATTTGAGAAAATGATACCATATAAAATACTTTAACCTTATTCATATTCTTAATGCTTTCCAATGTATAGCTGTTAATACATATTCAAACTCTTGAAAATCCTAACTATTAAACTAGTCTGTACTGGCAAATATTGTTAATGCACCTCAAAACTAGAGGTAAAGGCTTCCATGGACAATCATGGTCGGTAACACATGGAGTAGCTGCATTGTCAAATAAATAAAGGAATGTTACTAAAAGATGATATAATTATATCATATTCTGTATAAGATGAATTATAAAATTCAAAAAAAAAGTGAAAAATGAGATATCACCATTGATTACAACAAGAAGTAGAGATAGAAGGATGACACAAGCATAAACAAACACAAGAATTTTGGCCATATATTTTCTCCTTAATAAATAGGAGTTTTAGTATGTCTTATAAGTAAAATTTGCATGCTGTCTACTTCAATTTAATAGCTTTTAACACTTAGGACTTGCAAGAAGCCATGTAAAAACTGGAATCAATGTTAAAGTTCTCCAACAAACATTGTGTTTATTTATCTCATATAATCGCTTCAAGATCGGAAAAGTTTTTTATTTTTTATTAAACTTCATTATATATTTTTATTTATCTTTTAGCCTTTTGTTTTATATAGGGAGAATTCAAAATAAAAACAATAAATAGAAATAATAGTAATCAATGAAGAGGTGGAACATTGTAAGAGTAAAGATTTATTTTAGTCCGTAATAAAAATTAAAGAGTTTAATTTAATCTTTAAGAAAATAAGAAAATAAAAAAATTTATTTAATTTTTTACAAAATTCAACCGAAAATCATATTTAATCTTTTATAAAATTTAATCGAATTATATTAATTTCTCTATTAATATCTTTTTCAAATCGATTATTTTTTCATACTTTTGAACCGTGACAAGATTGTCATGTGTATAAGTGTATTTCAAACTTACTAAAATCACATTTAAATATATTTCAAACTCATTCTTGTTAAATATAAGTTTATATACAAATATGTGATTTTTAATAAATAATGATACATTTTGATAATAAATCTTTAAATAAAATTCACACCTTTTAGATATGATTCAAACACATTTGAATAACAAATTAAAATTATTTTTAATTTTAGTCTATTATTAAATGTTTTTGAATAATATATAAATTTTATTTTAGTATGTATGAATTTAATTTGGACATTCATTCATAAAAATGAGAATTATATTAATATATCAAAATGAACAAAAATATGGGTTTATATATATTTTATGTTAACTTGTAAATATGTTTGGATGGTATAAAAAATCAGATTTAAATCACAAATAATTTATATTATTTGAGTTCAAACACGTCTTTAATAATATTAGAATATATTTGGACATGTTTTGTAAATTATTTAAAGTGTGAATTTTATTTTGGATATTTTATTAGAAATTAATTGTAATTTGTATAAAATGATTTTGAAAAATATTTAAATGTGATTTTAGTGGATGTAAATTTTATTTATAGATTTATTATCAAAATGTATTAAATATTATTAATACTTAAAAAATAAAAAAATATTGATATAAGTGTTATTTATAAATTAAAACATGAAAAATACAGGGTAAATGGTAAAGATGGTTGCATCTTGGCCACGAGGACCTTAGTTTGATCCTTGCTTAAATTAACATGACTAGGTTAATTTTTTTTAAGAGATTAAATACTCATTTTTTTTAAATATTAAGTTGGACTCTCTAATTTTTGTGAATGATTAAAATGAATTCTCACTCTATAACATGACTCGGTTAATTTTTTTGTAAGAGATTAAATAGTAATATTTTTTTAAATATTAGTTTGAATTCTCTATAGATAGATAGATAAATAAATAGATAGATAGATATAGACGGAAAGAGTCTGAAATAACCTAGAAAGATTGGTTACAAGACTGACAAAATTGAGGACATTACCACATGTTATTTCACAAATTTCTCACATAACATCCATATAAAAGAAATAGAAAAAGAATTCTCACGATATGAAGACCATGTAGACGTGTTCATTTAAAAATACAATAATAAAGAAGGAAAATTATTCGGGTTTGCAAGATTCATACGGGGTACCTGACAAAGCTCAGCTAAAAGATCATTTAAAATGTATATGGTTTTGTAACCAACAAAAAAGTAAATGGTTCGAAACTTACAAAATATGGGCAAATATATGAAGATTTTTAAGAGGAAATAATGATTGAAACAAATGGTAAAAGAAAGATCTCCTTAGAAAACCAAGACAGAATTGGAAAGTGACAAAGCAAGAACAAGAGGAGAGAAAACAACAAAGGAAGGATGAGAAAAGATTAGTTTAAAGGTATTTTTTAGTGACTGATGTAGTTACCAAAAAATTCTGGTCACCGTAGAGACCGAATTAGGTACTAAAATTTTGATATTCATGAGTCAATTTTAAGAGGTCGTTAAATCACTGACTAAAATAAATCTGTCACCGATTTAGTGACCAAAATTTTGGACAGCCTATTCGGTCTCTAAAAAATATTTTGATATAAAAATTTATTTATAGAAAAAAATCAGAGACTGAAATTTTGTTCACCAATATTTTTGTTATGTTTTTCTATTTTCTAATTATCTTTATTATCTTATCATTTCCCTTCAAATTTCTTTTAAATATCTTAATTCTCTTTCAATTTTTTATTTTTAGTAAAAATCTCATTTTTGTATTGTTTTAATACATAAAACATATATTTATGTAAAAAATAATGTTATTTTATATTCATATTTTGCATAAAAGTAAATTTTATTTTCATTATACAATTTTTATATGTGCATAATTTAATTGCATAATAAAATCATATTTTATGTAGTAATATTTAAAAAATTGTTTAGAAATTTTTATTAGTTTGTTATATGTATATATATGTTTAAATATATGTTATATCAAAAGTTATTAAATGGTGTAGTAGTAAGGTCTTTTAATTTTATTAAAAATTGGTCATTAATATCAGTCACTAAATTTAGTCACAAATTCGATCGCTAAATTTCGATCACTAAATTCGTCGCAAAATTGTGGGAAGAGTTCACAACTTTAAGACGTATTCTTGCTATAGAAAAAAATAATGGATGTTGGGATCTTGTCAATACAAATAATTCCAATGGGGGAGATAAGGTGTTCATCAAAATCCACGATGATGAAGATTTCCATATGCTGATAAGAGATGCAAAGGAATTCCTCCAACACTGGTTCATTAATATTGAGAAATGGTATCCAGAAGCGGTAATGAGAGAAAAAGTAATGTGGATGCAATTTTATGGTGTATCGATTCATGCTTGGAATAGTCAGTTCTTTGCAAAATTGTGTCTCAAGACAGGGTGGTTGTTGTCAATGGACAATGCTACTAAGAATAAAAAGAGATTTGATATGGCATGCTAGTTAAGAACGACAAGCAAAGATACCATAAATAAGGTGGAAAGAGCAATGATTAATGAACAAGTTTTTGAAATAAAAATGATAGAGGAATTCTTTAAACAAAGAGGAATCAGGGATGAAAGAGAAACCGAACTGCTAACTAGATGAAGAAAAAAAAGACTTTAAACAAGGTGGACCTAAAAAGGGAAGATTCGATATTGGATATGGAAGAAATGAAATTTAAATGGGATGCAATATATCGAATATTCTCTTTGTTGAAGTTAAAATGCAGCATATTGTGGCTAAAGTCGTGTATAAAATGGCTCAAGGAAGGAGATGCCAACACAGTTTTTCAATAGATGCATGATCAAAAGAAGAAGAATAAATGAGATAACTTACATAGGGTCAAATAATAGAAAAGTAACAAGAATGTAGGAGATAAAAGAAGATTTTTTTATTATTGGAACATCCAATGAACATACATCTTCTACATAACATGGTGTTTAACTGTATTGGGGAAGCAAAAAAATGTTACACTCACTACTGAATTTTCTGAAGAGGAAATTAAAAAAGCATTATGGGAATTTGAAAGTTCAAAAAGCCCGGGCCCAGACAAATTCAATTTTGGATTCATTAAAGAATTCTAGGAAGTAACTAAAGTTGATTTTCAAAGATTCATTTCATAATTCCATACCAATTGGCGCATAACTCGAGGTGCTAATAATGGGTTCATAGCTCTAATCCCAAAGGGTGAAAACCTGGTGAGGTTAAAGGAATTCCAACCAATTTCTTTAATAGGATGCATGTACAAAGTCCTATCCAAAATCCCTGCCAATAGATTAAAAGGAGTGGCACAAAAATTAATTTTGGACCATAATTCACTTTCTTGAAGGGTCATAAACTAGTGGACAATATCCTAATAGCAAACGAGATAGTTGATAAGGTTAAAAAGAGGAAAAAAGATCCATTGGTATTTAAGTTAGATTTCAAAATAAAGCATATTATTTTGGGAATTAGAGATATCAATACAATTTGATGATGAGAATGTGATTTGATGATAAATGGAATGGTTGGATAGCTGAATGTCTTAAACCAGCTCGAATATCAGTACCTGTGAACAAAACCCCTACAAAAGAGTTAAATATGGGAAGGGGTTGAAACAAGGCGATCCTCGGTCGCCTTTTATATTCCTGTTGCAAGTAGAAGAAAACAATTTTATGATGTCAAAAATAGTGCAATTGAATTTATTCAGGGATATTAGATTGACAAAGGAGAAACCAAGATTTCACACTTACAATATGCAGAAGACACGTTAATTGAAGAGTTAAATATGGGAAGGGGTTGAAACAAGACGATCCTCGGTCGCCTTTTATATTCCTGTTGCAAGTAGAAGAAAACAACTTTATGATGTCAAAAATAGTGCAATTGAATTTATTCAGGGATATTAGATTGACAAAGGAGGAACCAAGATTTCACACTTACAATATGCAGAAGACACGTTAATTGTAGGCAAGAAAAGATGGAAAATGTGTGGGCTATCAAAGAAATTATGAAATTATTCAAATTTGTATCCAGTTTGAATGCAAACTTCCACAAAAGTCTATTAGTCAAAATCAACATTCAAAATTCACGGTTGGTAGAGGCGGCAGGTGTTTTAAATAGTAAAATTTGTGGGTTGTCATTCAAATACTTCGGGAGACCTGTCTGTGGAGATCATCACAGAGGGGGGGTAGACATTTCGTTATTGGTGGAAGAATTGTCCTTCTAAAGTCATTCTTGTATGTCGTAATGGTCTACTTTCTTTCATTTTTAAGGCTTTGTCAATTATAATTTCTAAACTTGAATTACTCTTTAATATTGTTTTTATGGGTGAAATTCTGGTATGACAGAGCTTATATGTCCTATGACATGTTGAGACATCTGATTTGTCACAAAAATTACAGTAAGGTGTTGTACCCTAAAATTTTCCCTCTCATTTTCAAAAGAAATTCTCATGATCCTAAGGTTATCAAGTGTTCAAGACTATTCAAGAATGATAAGATGATCCTTCTCCTAAGCAGTGGCCTACAATTAGGGTTTTGGTTTTCTCAGAGGAAATTAGACTTCTAATTCCTCAAGTGGACTCCATGGTTTCTTATATGCTTCAAAGAATCCTCATATTAAGTTTCAAGCCTTACATAATAATTTTGCTCAGTCAATTGCTCAGATAATTGAAAGTCAATTGTATTGGATAAAAAGTCAATTGTGGTCAGCATATAGTCAAACTTCAAGATTTTTGGTCAACATCAATATTTTGAAGTTACATTAACTATTTGATCAAGGGTTGATCACAACTCATCAAGAAAACTCAATATTCATCAAAAGTCAAAAGTTGCTAAATTAGGATTTTATTTAGGAGAAGTCAACTGAACTTTGACCAAGCACAACTTGCACATGCTTTATCCGAAAATTCTCAACCAAAGATAGTTTTGAAGCAAATTCAAATCACTACAAATTTGAATCTCTAAGCTCAAGGCCCAAAAATGCTTCATTTGAGAGATATGGGCTAAAACATTATAGGCCATTTTAAAAGTAAACAAAAAGACACTTTTTATCAAAGCAATTTACATCAAGATAAAGTCTTCAAATGGAAAAATGGTCTACATGAGAGCTATATAGGACATCTTGAGCTTTCCAAAAAGTCCAAGATCACCTTAACATGTTATAAATTAAGTAAGTTATAAGTTGTACAATTTGGGCAATTTTGAGAAAATGCATGAAATCCAATTTGAGCAAACTTGAATTTTGGGACAAGTGCGCTTATCTTTTAGGATCCAAACGTGTTTTTGATCTTATTATGAACCTCTAAACCCATTCACGCACCATGATATTTTTTATCTTTTAGGAAAGCAACCCATATTGTCATTTGTGTCACAAGTAGCTCCAAGAGCAATATATGCTTTGGGAGTAGTGCATTCGAACGTGTGTGGACCATTTCCAGAACCTTCACTTGGAGGAAATAGATATTTTGTGTCTTTTATGGATGAGTTCACAAGAATGACGTGGATAACACTCATCAAGTTTAAAAACATGAGGTGTTTACCGAGTTTCAGAAGTTCAAGGTGAAGGCTGAGAAACAAAATAGTCAGAAGCTGAAGATTCTCATAACGAATGGTAGAGGTGAGTATAACTCTAGAGAATTCAAGAAATTCTATGATAAAAATGGAATTGAGCATGATATTATTGCTCCTTATACTCCTCAACTAAATGGTCTTGCTGAAAGAAGAAATCGTACTTTGCTTGATATGACCAGAAGCATGCTGAAAGAGAAGAAGCTACCTCATAACTTATGGGGAGAAGCTATAGTCACGTCAGCATATGTGCTCAGCAGATGTCCAACGAAGAAGCTAAAGGAAATTGTTCCTTTATAAAAGTGGACTGGAGACAAGCAAAGTGTTAGTTATCTGAAGGTGTTTGATTTTGTATGTTACAAACACATTCCAAAAGTTGGAAGAAAGAAGCTGGATGATAGAAGCAAAGTAATGACTCTAGTTGGGTACCACAGTACAAGTGCATACAAGCTTTATTGGCCAGAAACTAATAAAGTTGAAGTCATCAGAGACATCATTGTAAAAGAATAAGAAGTATGAGATTGGAGCAAGTCTCAATCTACTTCTGAAGATAAGTCGAAACTTGATAGTTCTGAAGAAGAGTCGGAGTCAGATGATGATTCTGGAAACTCTGAAGATGAGTCAGGTGGTGAATCTGATTCTGATCCAGATTTTGATGATGATCCAGAATCTAATGGTGGTCATGCTCCTGGAAGGAAAAACTTTGAAGACATAGGTTCTGGAGGACAAGCTTTTGAAGATGATCAGTTTCTGGTGAAGTTCATGATTCTGAAGGTGGAACTTCAGAAAGTAGAAGTTCTGAAGGCGATCCAACTTTTGAAGGTGGTCAAGTATCTGATACTGTTCCAGAATTGGAAAGAGTTTCTGAACAAGTTCAGAGACCACAAAGAATCAGACAAATACCAAGAAGGTTTGAAGAGTTTGACATGTTGCAAGATACTGAAGTAGATTCAGAAGGAGATATTGTTCAGTGTGCCATGTTAGTAGATTCTGAATATGTGAGTGTTGAAGAAGCTCTCAAGAAGAAAGTATGACTGAATTCCATGAAATAAGAGCTTGAGGCTATAGAAACAAGCAAGACCTGAAAGTTGACTAAGCTTCTAGATAAAAAGAAATCCATCAGCGTCAGATGGGTTTTCAAGGTGAAACTTAAGCTATAAGGATCAATTGGCAAGCAAAAGCAAGGCTAGTAGCTAGAAATTTTCTTCAGAAACCTAGACTAGATTACTTTGAGGTATTTGCGCCTGTAGCTAGACATGACACAATCAGACAGTTGATTGCTTTAGCTGCAAATATAAATTAGCCTCTGATGCATCTGGATGTGAAGTCTGCATTTCTGAACAGTCCATTACAAGAAGAGGTATGCGTGTTACAACCTCTTGGATTTGTGAAAAAGAATCAGGAAGGGATGGTGTACAAATTACATAAAGCTCTGTATGGATTAAAGCAAGCGTCCAGAGCTTGGAATTTGAAGATTGATTCATTTTTTAAGAAACAAGGTTTTAAGAAGTGCGAGATGGAGTATGGCGTGTATGTTCAGCATTCTGAAAACAATATGATTCTGGTATGTCTTTATGTTGATGACATATTCCTAACTACAAACTGTTCTGAAGAACTTGTCAAGTTCAAGAAGACTCTGATGAATGAGTTTGAGATGATTGGCCTACGAAAGCTGATTTACTTTCTAGGAATAGAAGTATTATATTCTGAACAAGGTATACTTTTGCATCAGCTGAAGCATGAACTTGAGCTTCTAAAGAAATTCAAGTTGAAGAGTTGTAAAGTCGTTGTTACACCGTCAGAAACCAATCATAAATTGGATTCTGACTGAGGGTGAAGATGTAGATGTTACAACGCTCAAATAGTTGGTAGGTTCTTTGAAGTATATGTGTAATATCAAACCTGACATTTGTTATGCGGTTGGATTGGTTAATAGGTTCATGAGTAAACCTAAGTGGTTTCATTACTGATTTTGATTGATGTGGAGATAGAGTTGATAGAAGAAGTACTTCTGGATACTTGTTTAAATTTCTGGGAGGTTTTATTTCTTGGTGTTCCAAGAAGTAATTTGTTGTTGCTCTATCGACGTGTGTAGCTGAGTACATTGCAGGTGCTATAGTTATATGTCAAGTTGTGTGGGTTTTGAATTTACTGTAGGATCTGAAGATCAACGTAGATAAGCCTCTGAAGCTGATGATTGATAACAAGTGCTCCTACATGTACTTGATCTATGAGTTTTGCTTTCTCATTGACGATTTTGCTTGCTCACTCTTATTTTTTTTTCTTGTTATCAGTCTGGGAATTTTGCTTACTCACTTTGATTATTGCTTGCTCATTGTGAACTTGGTTTGAACATTGGTTGCTTGCTTGCTGTGAATTTAGTGTTAATAATATTATTTTTTTGTTATTTCAGTTTCTGTTCGCAACGGTCAGGTATTTTTCATCTTCTTCGTGAGCATGCATACTTACTTTTTTGTTTGTGAAAAGAAAAACTACTTGCTGTAATAAAGTTCAATGATCAAGCATTGTTGTTTTTGACATATGTTTGGGTAGTAAAGTTATTATTTTGACATGCGCTTTTGAAAAGTACTTAATAATTAATTGTGTAGTGAAGTAACAAAAACTATCATTTCCTACTAGCCAACCATCACCATAATCAAGAAATCTTCAGTAATACCTTCTTTTTTTTCATTTTTGATTTTTCGTTTTAGATGTAATAAATTAGGGTTTGAATTGAAGTATTGATCGAAAGTGAATTTTAGTTGAAGGATCATGTTATTGATTAGAGGGAAGAACATTGGATTTCGTAAAATGATGTGGAAGAGTTTTGATTAGGAAGTGGAATGATTTGCAAATGAAAATAATTTCTGTTTTTTGAATTTAAAATCATTTCTTTGGCCAGAATTATATGGAAAATTTTGCCATGAGTGTGTAGTAGATAGATAATAGCAAGGAATGAGTGCAAGTTAGGGTCATTGAGTATGGTGATGATGACTCTCAAAGTTCTGCGTGTGTAATTGGGGAATTTGTATTTGTCCCTATCACATGATGCTACTAGAATGAGGACTTGTTTAAAAACTGATTTTATTTTATGAAAAACCGATTTAAAATTAAACCGATTCACATGTAAATCGGTTTTAAATAAATTAATTAATTTTAGAAAAATAGTTTTAAAATTCAAACCATATAACATAATTCAATTTAATTTAGTTTATGACCCATGTACACCTCCTATAATAACCTCTTTATTTTAATAACATTTAAATTTTCCCTTACTTATCAAAGTTTTCGTAATACTTTATTATTATGAAGAAAATTAACTCTAAAAATTTTGCGAGTGGAATAAAGCAAATTTAAGCATCATAGTTGAAGTAAAATGTTCATCATAGTTGACTCCATG
Organism: Vicia faba; assembly: GCA_948472305.1. Taxonomy (NCBI): domain Eukaryota; kingdom Viridiplantae; phylum Streptophyta; class Magnoliopsida; order Fabales; family Fabaceae; genus Vicia; species Vicia faba. The sequence continues at coordinate 108,348,744 of OX451741.1, forward strand.
ATTTTACGTAAAGTCTTCTACAAGCAATAACGTTTGAAATATTCAAAATAATATCAATATTGGTATTTTATATGAATACTCATTTTCATACTATGAATTTTACCCAATATAATGATGAGCAATTATTTATGTACACTTTCCCTTTAAAAGATTCCATAACATCTAGTTAATACAGAAAAACTATTATTATAAGAAACACTCGAATTTCCTGCGGATTTACCTGCGGAAAATTATCCGCAGGAATTTCTACAGATTTTCCTACAACTTTATTAAGTAAAAGAAATTTCCCTGCGCAACCTAATTCTGCAGCAAATTTTGCAGTTATATCTGCATATTTCAAATGTTGAATAAAACACTATTATACAATACGAATCTCAGCAGGTAATTCCGCAGGAAACTTTCCTGCAGATTTTGTTGCAAACTATTGTTTTTTTCTAAATATTTTAAATTTTAATTAATTAAAAGCTATGTAAATTTTGATATATATTTATATAATTCTTCAACTTGTATTTTTTTAAAATAAAATTTTTTTCTCAAGAAAATTTAACTAATTTAATGTTTTTTAAAAATATTAGTAGTTTTGTTTAAATTTTACAAAAAAATTATTAGCCCTTATTTTTTTATTTATTAATTATTTTGATGGTGTTTTTCATTTAGTTTTTGAAAAAAATTATGGTATAGAATAAAATTAAAAATGACATACAAATTGTAAAAATTAGAGGTGGAAATCGAACCCAGCACTTAACTAATACAAAACCCAATTTTTAACCACTGAGATATACTATGTACAACTGTTCTTTTATTGAAACAAAATCTATCTAAAATATACTATTGTCTCTTAAATTAATTGTTATTTTTATCCACTTAAAACAAAACAAAATAGAAAATCAACTTCCGCAAACACCAATTTCGCAACCACGGATTTTAGAATCAGCTTAAGCAAACACCAATTTTACAACCACTGATTTCTCTGAAACAAACTAAAACGCAACCAGAACTACTGATTTTCCCAAACACCAATTTTCGCAATCAGCGATTTTTCAGAATCCCTGATTTTGACAGTCGCCGTCCGTAACACAATCACTCCCACCAACGGTCCATTGTCTCGCCGTTCTTCTGATTACCTAGACGAAGAAGGTGATTTTTCTGATCCGTATGATCTTACTATTTTGTTTTGTTTAATTGTGGTTTGTTTAGTTTATCTCTATGTATGTTTGTTTTTTAAGTGTTTGGTTATGACATATTTAGGGTTTATGAGAGTGGTTTTGATTAGGGAATTAGTTTTAACTTTTGTACAATTGTTATTTCTTTGGTGAATTGTAGGGATTTCCCGTGAATAGATTCTGCTTTTCTTTGGTGAATTGTAGGGATTTCCCGTGAATAGATTCTGCTTTAGCAATGAGAATTTCAATTTTGGTGAACATAAATTCATACCGACATCTAGAAGGTACGTTACAACCATTTTTTCCTCATATGATCTTTTAGCCATTTTAAGAGGGGGTCAAATCATATATCTCTTATTCTTTAACTCATTAATTTTAATTTGAGTGATATGATTTGTTTAGTTATTTCCTATTCTTGTATCTAATTTTTCATTTGATAGTTAAGTTCATTGAATTACTATGATTGTAAGTTGTAACTATAAACAAATATAACTTATTCATGAGTATGAATTGTGTTTGTATACTAAGGTTAGTTGTGTACATAATCTGACTATTAAATCTGTTGATTAGACTCTTGATTTGTATCAATGTATGCAAGATTCTAAAATATAACTGATTCTTGTTGGTTAAATTCAAATCTGTCTCGGGTAATGCAAAAGACTGATTCCCTTGGGCAGTGGGAAGTTTATTCCTGTAGGGAACTAGAAATAGTTATTGCTGTAACTTTAAATATTCTATCTTGTGATTCTATATAAATCACGTTGTATCAGATATGAAAAGTTAGTTGGACGATTTTTGAAAGAAATAGAAAGTTCACTCCACTCCTATTTCTTCAATTTCTTCAAATTGGTATCAGAGCGCATGGCAAACATGATGGGTCAAATGCCACTGCCACGACTATCAAAGTCGGGTTATAAGAACTGGAGTATCCAGATGAAGGCGCTGCTGGGATCATTAGATGTATGGGAAGTAACTAACGATGAGTTTGAAGAACTATCAGATACAACGACAATCACAACTGCTCAGAACAAGGCGTTGAAAGAAACGCAAGCAAAGGATAAAACAACAGTGTACATGCTGCTCAGAGCAGTTAACGAATCAGTTTTCAAAAAGTTTGATGGTTCGACTACATTTAAGGAGGCGTGGGACACGCTAGAAAAGGCTTTCAAAGGAGAAGATAGAGTCAAGCAAGTTCGATTACAGACTCTTCAAGGAGAAATGGAGAGAATGAAAATGAAGGAGACAGTGTCCGTATCGATCTACATCACTCGTGTGCAGATGGTGACAAATCAACTCAATCGAAATGGAGAAGTAATGACTGATGCTCGTATTATCGAAAAGATTCTGAGATCTTTGACAGACAAGTTCAAAAACATAGTATGCGTAATAGAAGAGGCAAAGGATATTTTGACAATCACTGTCAAAGAAGTGGCTGGTTCTCTTGGGGCACATGAACAACACAATATAAAGAAGAAGGAGGAGGCACTTGAGGATGCAGAATCTAACAGAGACGAAAAGATACTTTTCTCTCAAAATTAGCGTGGGAGAGGACATGGTCGTGGAGGATGTAATAGTGGTCGAAGTTACCAAAATAACAACTTTGACAGAGGACAGTCAAGCCAACAAAACTGGCGTGGAAGAGGACATAGCCAGAGAGGTGGTAGATCGAATTACAACAATATGGAATGTTACAAATGTAACAAACAGGGGCACTATGCAAAATATTGTAACTCCTGCAGTTGCTACAACTATGGTAAAATGGGACATCTTGCAAAAGATTGTCGACTCAGAAGAAAGATAGAAGAAACAACAAATCTTGCTCTAGAAACATAATCGAATAAAGGATTTCTGTTAATGACTCAAAAGGAAGCAGATGAAGAAAATAACATTATGTGGTACTTGGACTGAGGAACAAGTAACTATATGTTTGGTCATAAGCACTTGTTCAAAGAAATAAAAAAAATTGAGGATGGTCATGTTTCCTTTGGAGATGTGTCGAAAGTAAGGGTCGAAGGAAAATGAACAATCAATTTCTTGCAGAAGGATGATTTGATAGGATCAATCCAAGATGTGTACTATGTAACAAAACTCAAAGCAAATATTTTAAGTCTGGGACAACTAACAGAAAAGGGCTATTAGATTCTCTTGGAAGATCGTAGCTTGCACTTAAAAGACAAGTCAGGACGTCCGATTGCTCAAGTCAAAATGGGGAGAAATCGAACGTACAAGTTAAACTTGAGAAGCATTTGATAAAAGTGTTTGCAAGTCAATGTCGAAGACCAAGCATCCCTGTGGCATCTACGTTTTGGTCATCTACATCAAGTTGGACTAAGGAGGTTATAAAATAAAAATATGGTGCATGGACTGCCAGACGTAGAATTCTAAGCAAAGTTCTGTGAATAATGTGCGTTTGGAAAACAGACGAGAACCTCATTTCAATCAAAGGCAGAATATCAGGCCAAAAAAATTCTGGAATTGAATCACACTGACATATGTGGACCAATTACCCCAGAATCCTTCAGTGGAAAAAAGTATTTTATATCCTTTATTGATGATTTCTCAAGGAAAACTTGGGTGTATTTTCTGAAAGAAAACTCAGAAGCCTTCGAAGTATTCAAGAAGTTTAAGATAATGGTGGAGAAAGCAACAGACAAGCATCAAAGCTCTTCGATCAGACAAAGGTGGGGAGTAAACTTCGACAACCTTTATGAAGTACTGTGAAGAGCAAGGCATAAGGATATTTCTGACTACAGCATACTCACCTCAACAAAATGGTGTGGCAGAAAGAAAGAATCGAACAGTCCTTGACATGGTTTAATCAATGCTTAAGAGCAAAAACATGTCGAAGGAATTTTGGACAGAAGCTGTACAATGTGCAATCTACGTTCAGAATAGATGTCCACATTTGAAGTTGGGAGATTTAACACCTCAAGAAGCTTGGAGTGGACAAAAGCCAATTGTGTCTCACTTCAAAGTGTTTGGAAGTGTGGCTTATGCACATGTACCTGATTAAAGAAGAAGAAAGCTGAAAGATAAGAGTCAGAAATACATACTCATTCGGTATGATGAAAAACCGAAAGGTTACAGACTTTTCAACCCAATAAGCAAAAAGGTGACAGTGAGTAGAGATGTTAGAGTAAGCGAAGGAAGCAAGTGGGACTGGAACAACTCGACTGAAGTTATGATTGAAGTACAAGATGCTATATTGAAAGAAACTTTGACATAACCAAAAAACTATGATGATGAAGATGGACTCTCACAACCCAGGTTGTGAAGTTTACAAGACTCGTATGAACACATAGAAGAAGTGCATCTCGTATGTTTATTGGCAGACGCTGAAGATGTCAGCTTCGACGAAGCAATAAAAAACATAAATTGGAAGGATGCTATGAATGAAGAAATTAAGGCCATCGAATGCAATGATACTTGGTGTGATACGGTGGAAGAACTGACTTGAAGGTTTTGCGTTTGATCGCAAATGTTACAGTTAGCAAGAGTCGCCACCGACTTTTCTTTTATCCAAAAGGAAAGGTGAAAAAGCACAGGAAAGACCTTTGAGATTATTTCTTGAGTTAGGGGGGTAGATTATGAAAAGGGAATGTATTATCACCCTTTTCATCCATGGTTTTCCATGGGCTCCTAATTACTTGCTAGATCACTTGCTTTTTGTTTGAAATTGTGCTTTGCGTGGTTTTTGAAAGTATTTTGTAAAGAGGCCATTGTTTAGGCAATCTTTGTAATAATTCTCGTTCGTAAGAATGTATACAAAGATGTTTGATCTTTTGAAAATGTTTTCAAGTTTGTAAGAGGTTTTGAAAGTGTAGGTGATTGTTTTTGAAAATAGCAAGGATGTTTTGAAGTTGAGAAAGTAATTAGGAGCATTCTACCTACTCAAAAGTCTTTTATGTTCATTTCCTCTTTCCTTTGATATTGTCATCTTACCATTGATTTGGTAAGTAACCCTATCTTTGGATGTAAACGGGACGGACGTGGGTCATCGTATAACCATGATTTAGCAATGTTGCAAGGTATCTTAGTATTCTCTTTTAGGGACTAAGATCATTTCAAAGACAACTTAGATACCGTCATCGAGAGACCATGATCTTGTATTTTGTTTGTTTTTGCTAAGATACCTCACATGCGTAATATGGTCATTTTGTAAAGGCAACCAAGTGGATTTACCCTAGGGGGTGCTTGTATGCAAGTGTGTTGTTTTTCATGCTTGATTTTGTCTTTGATTAGGGTTTTTTATTTGATTGGTTTTAGTCTTCCCATACAAACCCTAATTACTAGCAATTGTATATAAATCGATAAATTGTGGAATTTAAAATTTACTACGCTATTACAATACTTGTGGGAGGGGGGTGTACAAATTATAAATGAGGATTGCAAGAAAATAAACCTAATTAATCTATTACAACTATATTGAATTTATACAAGAATTGAGATAAATAATGTACATAATGAATAAATATACAAGAATGCAAATGTGAAGAAAATGGATATTTTTGTTTGGATTTTTTAGGAAAAGGGAATTTTTTTTAACCTAATTAATTAAAAGAAAATAATTAATTAAAAGTAAAACCTAAATTTACTAAGAAAGATTTTAAATAAAACCCTTAATCTATTAACTAAAATAAAAGAAATTAAGTTTATAAGAAAAGTATTTTTTTATATTTTTGTCTTGAAAATAAATTATAGTATTATAAAATATTTTTGGTCCTTTTTTGTTTAAAAATAGTATATTTTAATGGTGTAAAAGAAAATAACTAAAACCTATTTTTAATTAAATTTACAAAGATAATTAGTAAAATAAATAAAGTATTGATTAAATAAAATAATTTTTGTGAGAAAAATAAATAAACTATGTCAAAATATAAATTTACTATTTTTATATTTTTTATAATTTTTTAATATAAGGAATAATATTTAAGAAAATAAATAACTAAAATAAAATAAAAAAACAAAAAAAGAAAATAAAACTGGGCCAGGGGTGTTGATAGCCTGCAAGGGGGTTAGCAAACAAAAATAAAAACAACAAGGCCCAAGGAGGCCCAGCGCCTGCTAAAAAGGAAGTCAGAATGCAAAACAATGTAAAAAAAATCAAAAGGGTACCACTTGGGCTTGAACCCAGGTCCATCTGGTTATAGGCACACACTTCTACCACTAGGGTGACTATACATCCGTTTATATAAATCAAACAATAAACACATATGGTAAACATGTTCCTGAGGCCAACTTCATCTTCAACCTCACGCCCAGCCAGAACCTCTGTAACTCAATCAATCCTCAACAAAAATGAAAACTGTAAACATGAAACTTATAGCAAATTTCCTCACGGTTTTAGAAATGTAAAGCATTAAAACTATGGATCAAAGACAAACATGAATTTCATTGGCCCTAATCTGAACCCTAAAAATCTCAGAAACTTCAATCTTAAAATTCTCTAAGCTCAAGCAAAATTAATGGAAACTATAGACGTGGTTAGCTTTAGGGCAATGATATCTACATGTTTCATTCACAAATAAATCATTGATGATGCTTGTATGAAAAGTTTCAAAGTTAGAAAACTTACCTTGCAAGAGAGTATTGGGTTTGGAGTTTGAGAAGCTTTCAATGAGTTCCAATGATTAAGTTAGCTTCCTCAAGTTCCCAGGAAGCTAAAGAAATGCTTAACTTGAGCTGAAAGTGCCTGAGGAGTTCTGGAGAAGTCCAAGTGCAAAGCTCTGTTTTTGAAAATGGTGGATGATGATGGAGGTGTTACAGTGGTGCTGCAGGGGTTGAGATTGTTTGTGTATGTTGTTTAGAACTTTTGAAAGAAAAATGCCAAGAAACGCACGAGTAGATTTGAAGATTGGCTTCAAAACTCAGAAATGACAAGTTTTGAAGTGTTTTTGGTGATTATGTGTTCTAGGTGTTTTCAGGGCTTAAGAATTCGTGTCATTTGTGGCAAATGGTTTGTGTATGTATAAGCAAAAGGTCTTGAGTGGTTTGGCCAGTCAGAAGTACAAGTTACAAGCTATTTGTTATGTTACTTGATTTTCAAGAAAAGTGGGAAACCAAGTTTCAATGTGAAGTACAAGCATGGGCTGGGTGATTTTAAGTGTCTAAACCATTTCTCTTGTGTTATGAGACATGTATGATCATAATAGAACAAGTGCAAGGCTCAAGAACAAGTTTTTGTGCAAAAAGTCACTTTATCAAAATGTCAATGTACACTTTCTTCAAAAAATGGATATAAAGCATGGTCTTGCATTGAATGCTTGAAATGAGACCTCTAACAGCTGTGAAAGCCATTAATTATGGAGTTCATAACAAGTTTGAGGCCTGCAAAGTAGAGATTATGCAGCATAACTTTGAATTTGAATTTTGTTCATCACAAAATGACTTGTAATTCAAGTGATGAAACCGTAACTTCATCTCTTCGATTCTCCCTACTCAAAAATGATCTCAAGGAGTTCTTGGACATTTTGGAAAGCTTTAAGTGTTCTCTACAACTCATATTTGAATTGCTTTTAAAGATTACCCTTGGAACTATATGAAAAAGTGCCATGAAGTTGGGTCAAAATCCTGACCAAATTAGGGCAAAATTTCACTGTGTTTTGTTTCATGATCACATGTTCTTAAAATTATAACTTGAGATACAAGCACTTTTGGAAGAATTTGTGTGAATAAAAGTTGTATATTTCATGGAGATATATAACTTTCATGTTGTAAGTTTCTCTTGAATCACCTCGCATCATGGTGAAATGTTTGCTCAAAGTTATGAAAAAATAAGAAATTTCCAACACTTAGAAAAATTTCTAAGTTTAGAAATTTTAACTTTTCAAAATGAAATCTTGAATTTTGGACTTGTTGATGAATAAGTTTCATATTTTGACATGTTTTGATGAATTTTGATCTTTGGCATTTGAATTTGACCAAAAAGTTAAAGTTTGACTTTTTAGTATGTAATTGACTTTTGATTAGTTGACTGCAAAATTCATTTGTCAACCTATTGGACTTACAATGTTTTGAGCCATGTCATTAGGTCAAAATTATGCAATTAGACTCTTGAGATCATGCCTTAAACCAATTGTTCTTTGCTAGGTCAAAAATCAGAAATTGCCCTTTCCCAGTCAAAACCCTAATTTTGACCATTTTGCCCTTTTGAGGATTTGATCAAATCTCTTGAGGAATTATGGTCCAAACTTGATAAAATGATACATATGAGTTTAAAATGTTTATGTGGGTAAAAATTATGAAGTTTGACTGTAAATTAGCCATAGTTGACTTTTTCCCCAATACAATTGATTTTTGGGTCAATTGCTCAATTGACTGAGAAAAAATGTGATCCAAGGCTTGAAACTTGACATTAGTGAAGTTGGGGGTCCATAATGATCCATGAAAGTCATATGGGGCATTGGAAGTTCAAAAACCCTTGTGCAAACTGAAACCCTAATTTTGGTCATCAGTGCTTAAGGAGGTGTCTTGAACTGATCAAGCCTAGTGCAGTCTTGAGTCAAAGGAGATCTTGTGAGTAAATTATTGGTAAGTGAGAGGGTAAATTTTGGGGTATAACACTTGGGAACTAGCAGAGTTACCAAAAGGAAGTCAAACAATAGGTGTAAAAATCATTAAAAAAAATAAAAAATCATAAAATCATCAAAAAACTAGACTTAGGTTTTAAATTAGTTAACTTATTTTTTCACAAATATAAATTAATTTAATTTAATCACTTAAGTTTTATTTTATTAATTAGTTTGTAAAATTAATTAGAACTAGGTTTTTATTATTATTTTTTACATTATAAAATATTTTCCTAAATAAAACTCCAAAAATATTTTCTAACACTTTAAGTTTTATTTGTTATTTTCATAAAATGAAATTAATTAATTACACCTTATTTTATCTTATTTTATTTGTAAATAAAATTATAAATAGGTTTAATTTCTAATTTCCTTTATTTTAAATTTCAAACTTTCTTTCTCAAGACAAAAACAAACAAAATATTCCTTTCTAAAAAATACTTAGAAATTTTTTAGGGTTTTATCATACTTTACCCTTTTCCATCTTTACATATTTTTTGCTTACCTTTTACTATTATTTTTATAACTTGTCAATTTGTAATAGTAATTAGGGTTTATTGCTCTCCATCCCCATTCATTGAACTTGTACCCCTATCCCCCAAAGCATTGTAATAGCATATGATATTTAAAATTCCGTAATTTATCGCTTTCAATATAAATGCTAGTAATTAGGGTTTATATGGAAAGACTAAAATCAACAATTAGAAAACCCTAATTCAAGAATAAATCATGCATGAAAATAAACACTTTACACACGTGCACCTCTAGGGTTAACCTCACCTGTTGCCTTGAGAATAAAATAGTCACGTCTCACTTGTGGGATACTTTAGCAAAAAAACAATCGAATACAAGATCATAGTCCCTCGATGACCCTTCAAAGTTGCCTTCATAAATGATCTTAGACCCTTACGACAAATTGCTAAGGTATCTCACAACATCGCTTTCTATGACTATACGATGACCCACGCCCGCCCCTTCACATCCAATGGTAGGGCTTCTTACCGATCAATGGTAAGATAGAAATATATAAAGGAGGAAGGAAAAGAACTAAGACTTTTTTGAGTAGATAGAACATTCATAGTTTCTTTCTCACAACCATTTTCAAAACATCTTTCAAAGACACCAACACTTTCAAACATGAAATATTTTCAAAATTCAACACTTTGTATACGTTCTTATAGAAACGAGAATCATTACAAAGTTCGCCTAAACGAAGTAACTTTTCAAAAATACTTTCAAAACCCATCACAAACACATTTCAAACAAAGCATTTTCAAAGTGATCTAGCAACTAAGAGCCCGTAGATAACTACAGATGGAAAGGGTGCTAACACATTCCCTTTTCATAACCTACCCCCCGAACTCAAGAAAATATCTTAAAAGGTCGTTCCTGTTCTTTTCACCCTTTCCTTTATTGGATAAAAGAAAAGTCGGTGGTGACTCCTGCTATCCGCAACAATTGCGATAAAATGCAAAACACTCAAGTTAGTTCTCCCACCGTATTACAAAATTGGCGACTCTACTGGGGAATAATTAAAAGTGGGGTTACCTTATGGACTAGATCAACTTTAAATGCTTTCATTGTTTTATTTGTTTGCTTCACATTATGGGTCCCTGTTTGGGTTTATATTGATCCTCTACCCGGATCTGGGAACATCATTATGTAAATAGCACAAATTATGGAGACTGTGCGGCGTAGACCGATATGGTTGAGACAATAGCTATGTTAGTGTGACAAATTTGTGGGTACCAGTATCCCTTATGGAAAATTAAGGAGAATACGGGGCCGCTGTGTGGTGTTGTGAAGCACTAACGAACCTTATAACCTTTAATTGAACAACTTGGCCATTAGGAAGTAGTGAGATAGCCGGCTTTGGTGCAGCCCGAAGTTGGTTGATTCTCAATACTACGCTCATTGAGATTATACTTTTGGGATATTTCGGTCGCCAAAATAGAGGTTTGCACTGAAACAATGCCCAATGAAGAAAGATCAATGATATTGAGATTCCCTAGAACCCAATTACTTTCTAGGACAGGTTGAACCAACTAAACTTCAAGAGGGTACTTAACAATGAACTCATCAAGCCTAAACTTAAGGACTTGTGTGCTTTGTGTGTATATGTTTACTTGTACATAACATCATAACATCATACCATTGCATTTGCACTAACCATTTTAAGGACTTTTGGGATTTATCTTTGTGTTGTTTTGTAGGACATGGCTTCCATGCGAATAAATACTATCCGAATTAACCTTGTGAAAGTTCCTCCTCAACTTAAGGAGTTAGCATATAGGGTTCCTAATGATTCTCCATTCAGCAAGAAGTATGGTCGTCTCATTAACTTGGTTACCACAAACTTTGAAGAGGATATGGTACATGTGCTTTTCCAATTCTTTGATCCTAAGCATTGTTGCTTTACATTTCCTGATTACCAATTAGTGCTTACTATGGAAGAATTTTCTCAACTCTTGGGAGTGCTCATTCTTGATCAATTACCCTTCACTGGTATTGAAAGATACCCAAGACCCGAGGAGATTGCTCGAGCTTTACATTTACAACGGTCCGACGTTGTGGCAAATTGGGAAACAAGAAGTGGTGTTAAGGGTTTTTTATCCAAGTTTCTGTTTGAGAAGGCTCAATTATTTTTGGATGCTCTAGATTTGCAAGCTTTTGAAGAAATTCTGGCTCTTCTAATCTATGGGATGGTACTTTTTCCTAACCAGGACCAACTCATAGATGTGAATGCAGTTAAAAAATTTCTATCTCGTAACCCGGTGCCTACCTTACTTGGAGACATTTTGCACTCTCTTCACACTCGCACCATGAAGAGAAGGGGAATTCTTATGTGTTGCACTCCTTTGTTGGCTAGGTGGTTTATTTCGCACCTCCCTCGATCTGTTTTGAAGAATGAGCAAGGTATGAGATGGTCTAAAAGGTTGATGTCACTCACACATTTAGATATTCATTGTTGTTCTTGATCTTTGGAGGATGTTACCATCATTGACCGTTGCGAGGAATTCCATAATGTTCCTCTCTTTGGAATTAGGGGAGGTATCACTTATAATCCTTTCTTGGATCTACGACAGTTTGGGCATGCTAGGAGGGATGCTCCTCATGATGCACTTGTCCAAGGAATTGCATTTGACTATGAGAGCAATGTCCAAGGTTATCATCAAAGATTCATACGAGCTTGGGGCATGGTGAACAAAGTTGATATCAAGACGTTGGGGCATAAGAACTCCATTCCTTTGGAGCCTTATCTCAAGTGGGTGTGAGCTCGTGCTCAAAACCTCATGATGCTATATGAGGCCATCCTACCCATCCTCATGGAGCCTGTTGCCGAAGGAGACATTCCCTACACTATTCTTCATCCTAACATGCCTACTACTCTCGAGGAGTTACAAAGATCATGGATTCAACTCGTAAAAAAACCTTAACAATCGCGGTCCAACTGGTTGTTAACTGTAAATTAATCCTAATTGTCCTGATCAGGAAAGCATAAAAATATTGCACGATTAAATTGAATAATAAAAACCATGGATTTGATAAAATCATAAATTCAAAGTCATTATAGATTCAAATCAGGGACACCACCCGAGAATTGGGGGGGGGGGGATTCGCTACTCATATTGTTCAAAGTAATTTCAGAATAAAAATTAAGCATTACAAACAGATGGTGAACTTTGATCTCCAATCACTTCCGCTCATGAAAGGTCTCCGTTCTTCAACACTTGCATAGGCTTTAATCTTCAATCCTCTCAATTCTTCATGTGGCAAAAAAATCCTCCCTAATCATCGTGAAACTCGTCTAAATATAATAAACTCCCTTAAGCTGGATGGAAGTGCCAAAAACTCCCCCACAACTTAAGATTTGGACAAAATAGGAAAAAGTCAAGAAATCAACGTCAAAGGCCCACACGGCCCATGTTGGGGGAAACATGAGTCTTGTCTCCCTTCCAGCTTTTAATTTTCAATTCAAATCCCAAGGGTTGCAACACGGGTCATGTTGGGGAAACACATGTTGTGTTGCTCTTCCAGCTTTTAAATTTTCAATTCAACTCCCAGGGGTTGCAACATGGGTCGTGTTGGAGCACCACGGGTCGTGTTGCTTCCTGTAGGTGGATTTTTGCATTTCTTCTGAAACTCCAAGTTTTACACCGATTTTATCCTGATTTATTCTTTTGATCCTAGAAACACTAAAACACACAACTAAATTATAAAGCGATAAAATGAAATAAAACACTCGACACTTAAAAGAAAAGATAACTACAATTAACTATAAATAATTGTGTAAATACCACTGATCAAAATCCCCCAAACTTAAACCATTGCTTGACCTCAAGTGACAATTACAAGAACTTATGAAAATCAAGGCAGCCCGATACTAATACGTGAGATTTCAATTCACATTGATTAAAAGGTAGTATGTACGGAATTCATATAACACGAAGAGTTTTTGTAAGAACTTTTTAATCTCAAGCTTCCTCTTTGAATACCTCTCTAACTATGTTTTGTACTTAAGTCTTTTTTCCGATTTTTCTCCTCTTTCATTCGGACAATCAAATTAAGGCAATGATAATTATGATGATCATCACATGCACAAGACTAATAAGGAATCATTTTGTTTCGGCACCAAATGAGCAGCATTTGCTACTTCTAATTAACGATGAAATTTTCAAACTTTACAGTTATATATTGTCCTTTTTGGACGATGTTTGTGGATTAACTCCCTTTGGGCTAAATAATCTGGCGAGGGCTACCCAACTTAGCGAGCTAGTTTCCTTTTACTGCCTTTTCATCTTTTGGGGCCAGCTTTATTTATTTCTCAACCAATCATACCTGCATGTGAATCTAGATTATGTCATACTGTAAAGATAAACTACTCAAGGAGTACTTCTCAAGATTCAAGCACTATGGTACAAATATACAAGTTAGACTCGTATCACTGTCACGTTATTCCAAACTTCCTACCCTCGAACAATCACCCCTTTGTCTCTATATATTATTCCCGATCTCTATGAAATACAAGCTCTTGAGCAAAACAAAAAACAAAAAATTTTGGTCCATATTTGGGAAGGAATTTAACTCGTGGATTTACACAACAATTAGCATAGAACCAACAAATAACTCGAATAGAAAAGCAGTAACCCCCCCCCCCCCCCCCCCCCCCCCAAACTTGAACTAAACATTGACCCCAATGTTTCAGAACAAGCTCGAGAAGGTGACTCATAGAGGGTAGTGCAACACCAGTTGTTGCCTCATAGATTTCACTAGTAAGGCTCCCTTTTTATTACATGCAGAAAAAACGAAACAAACACCAAAACTAAAAACTAAGTTATTAAAAGTGTGGGTTGCCTCTTATGAAGCGCTTTGTTTAACATCACATGGCTCGACAGTTCATCCCCTTATAGGGGGGTACTTCCTCTTCCACACCTTGTTGCTTGTCCTTTCTGAAGGTGTGAAAAACAAAAGAAAAGGGGGTTTGAATTGGGTTTTTAAAACAAAATGATTCTTTTAAAAATATTTTCTTTTTAAGTTAAAATAATTTTTCCTTCACTCTTGATAATAACAATAAGTAAGAACAGGAAGTAAAGAACAATATATGTTTATACTAGTTCACTTGAAAATTATCAAGCTAGTATAGTCCACCCACCAAGGTGATTTCGCCTCACTCAATCGAGGACTTAATTCACTATAATTAAACTGATTACAATTTTCACAAGCTACCCGCAAGTGACTAACAACCTCTATACTCACAAGCCCTAGACTTCTTAAGGATTTAGACCTACCCGTTCCTTTAATGAATATCAACTAATAATCAACTTGATTATTACAATGCACAAGCTTCCCGCAAGTGACTAAAAACTTCTAAAACTCGTACGCTCTAGAATTCTTAAGGATTTATACCTACCCGGTCCCTTAAGAAATATCAAACAATAGTTTGAATACAAGTTTTATTTACAAGAATGTTGCTTCTAAAAATCCGAGTATGTAAACTATTTTATGAACAATGACTGAAGAATGTGAAAGCAATGAACAACATTTGCGCATGAGTATTTCGTTAGTTGGCTGCTTTCTTTCTTAGTCTTCAAGCCTTTATATATAGACATTAGCATAATGTATCCATTGAGGGATACTCTTGGAATTTCCAGAAACATTGGCAGCTTGAACAATAACTTGGGGGATAAGATTGTGCGAAGCGTCTGTCCTTTCATGGTAGTGGAATGAAAAGTTAATTGTACCATGTTAATGTTATCTTATTTCTTTCTATACTTCAGAGGTTTCTGCGAGCATGAGTTTAGAAGCGAGAATATAACATCAGGTCTTTAGAACTTTAAGTCTTCACGGTCTTCAGAATTGCGTCTTCAGAGTCTTCATTACTTGGTCGTGAGAATTTTTTCTTGGAACCTTGGATCTTTAGAACTTCAAGTATTTAGAGTATTTAGGCCTTTTGTCTTTTAGAGTCGTCAGCACTTGGTCTTCAGAACCCTTATCTTTAGAACTTCATTAATAGAAACACAAGCTTTCAACATCTGGACTTCAGTAGGAACTTTGTCTTCAGATCTTCTAACTTTGTTTCTTTGGAACATGTTATCTTTAGAAGCTTGAGTCTTCAGCATCTGAGCATAAGTAACAACTTCTATCTTCATATCTTTTGACTGGTTTATTTAGATAAATATTAGAGTTTACACTTCAGAGTCTTCTGGAGTGTCTTGCTACTGTTCAACAGAACTTGTGTAGCATAGAAGCAGAATCAATTCTCTTCTAATGTCTTGGCCACACCATTCATCAGAAGCAGAACCTGTTTGTTAAGTACTCAAAAATAACAAACATTAGTACAACAAAATTGTTCATACAATCATACTCATTTATTATCATTAAAACTCAGAGATAATATTGCAGAACCAAATCTTGTTCTTATAATCTCCCCCTTTTTTATGATAACAAAACTATGTATTTTGATGACACAAGTTTGTACATATAATCATAATTAGTAAAATTAGAAGGCTAATAAATACTTATCCTTTTTCTGATGCCCCCCTGAGTCAATGACTTGATGAAGATCGAATATCCCGACTCTTAACCATTTGAGTAAAAACTCCCCTGGTTCCAATAGATGAGATATCGAGATCTTGGGAGTCTTGACTTTGGATGCCAATAGACAAATTGAGATTTTGATTTCACACAACTTATTTATTGAATCTTTGAACCTTTAATGTGACTAAGACATCTTCCAGATTCTCAATAGATTCTCAATTGTGGAGTATGATTCCAGGTTTTACTTCTTGAAGTTTGATTATGAACTGAAGAACATCTTCAGAGTTTGAAGCCAACAGGTTAGGCATAAGCTTTGAATAATGCTTTCAGATCTTTGTCTTATAATGAGAGTTCTAAATACCTGGAAAAAAAAAACAATTCTAACAGAAACAAGAGTTTAATTGGGCTAGAATGTAAGCAGCTCTTTTCAAAGAACATTTTCCAGAACTTGATTATTAAAATCAAAATTACGTTCATTTAAATTACTTCCCCTTTTTTTTCATAATCAAAAAGGTAATTATGTGTGAAAAACATAAAAACCAGAAGAAAATAAAATAAATCTCATTAATATTTGAAGGAGATTACAACAGAGTAATCATAGACATGGAAAGCTTATCTAAACTTCAAACACATCACAAATCTCATCAAGTAGAGCATTGCTTTTGATGAACAGTTTCAATTATACCTGCTAACTCAAACAAGACAGAGAACACACGTCCATATGGAACACATGATTTTTTAGAGTTCCTGGATGCTTGGATTTATAACTTCAGATGATTGAATATTATTGCCGAAAGATGAATTAAAATATTCTTACGAAGGAAATAAAGAAGACACATATCCCTAGGAAAGACCATATCAAGATCTTCTCTTCTGGGATGAAGATTTTTCAACATAAACTGAAACCACACTTTTGAAAGTGGTTTCAAGTGATTTGAACTAAGGGGCTTAAATCTAAATGAAGAGTTAGGAACATTTGTAAACATGTCAACATTCATGTTGGAGTTGGGTAAATGTGGACTCTGGATGGCTTCATTAATGGAAGAGCAAGTGATGGTAATCATAACACCAAAGATGTTAGAATGAATGGTGTTTCCATTAGGACTAACTGAAGCATGGAGCCAAGAATTCTTTAACATGTTAGGATAAACATGACCTCTCAGCATTGTTGCATACCCAAACTATCCTTTATTTTCCATGACCTTGTTGATGAAACCATCATCAGACACATAATTGGATCTTTTCTCTTTGATTACTTTGAGAAGATTTTCATCTCCTTGAAAAATTCTAATAGCCATGATGTGTAGACAAGTTTAATTGAAGATGATACAAGGATAGTGACTTGATGAAAGACTATAGATGAAAAGAGATATAAATAGTCAGTCAAGCAGCTCACGAAATAAGACAATTTAAACACTCAAGTGACGTCTTAGACTACTAAAATAAGGAAATAAAGAGAGAAGTAGGTCAAACGTTAAGATGTGAGAGCACGAAAACATTTAATCATGACATGGAATGTCAGATGTAGACATAGAGGTATGACACGAAACAAGTGTTCCCAAGGAGTAGTTAAATAAATGTAATCATGATTAATCAATTTCAAGAAAAATAATTGCTCGTGCATGACCTAGGTAGAGTGTGATAGACACTAAGTCTATTTAGGTAATGCGCTTGATATTCTCAAAGTCTGGAGAACCAAAAAGGTTTCCATTGGATTGGGGACATTTCTGACCGAAACATCTTCTGATGACTTGAGATAAACAAATTAGAAGTCTTTCAATTAAGTCAAAATCGTATTCCTTTAGACTATGACTAGAACACATTTGATTCTAATGACCTCTTACTCTGGACAGAAATCCATTTATATTCTTTAGAATAAACAAAAATCTATCTTTAGCAAGGGTTTTGTAAAAATATCAGCCCATTGATGGTCTGTATCTATAAATTTTAAAGATAGAATCCATTTCTGAATATAATCTCGAATAAAATGATGTTTGATTTCTATGTGTTTATCCCTAGAGTGTAGAATATAACTCTTACTCAAGAAGATATCGGTAGTGTTATCATATAAGATATGGATGCTACTTTCATATATTTGATAATCTTCCAACTGATTTTTCATCCATAGCATCTGAGTGCTGCACAATGTTTTTGATATGTACTCTGCTTCTGCTGTTGAAAGAGAAATTGTTGATTTCCTCTTGCTTTACCATGAGATTAGATTCTTCCCTAGAAATTGACAATTTCCAAAAGTTCTTTTCCTTTCTAGTCAATCTCCAGCGTAGTCTGCATCACAAAATCTAGAAAGAGAATACTCTGATGTTTTCTCATACATCAAGCCGAGGTTAGGGGTTCCTTTTAGATACCTTATGTTGTACCCCAAAATTTTCCCTCCCATTTTCTTCAAGATATCTCCTCATGCTCATAGGGTTTTCAATTGCTCAAGCTTTGATGAGACAAACTCTCCTCCTAAGCAGTTGACCTACAACTAGGGTTTTTCGTCTCTTAAGGGAAATTGAGCTTATAATGCCTCAAGTGGATTTCATGGTTTCTCATATGTCTCTAAGAATCCCAATGCCAAGTTTCAAGCCTTGCATCACAAGTTTGCTCAGATGATTGAAAATCAACTGTATTGAACAAAAAGTCAATTGTGGTCTATACAGTCAAACTTCAAGATTTTTGGTCAACATTAAGATTTTGAAGTCATATTCATCATTTGATCAAGGTTTAATCATGATTCATCAAGAAAACTCCCAATTCACCAAAGGTCAAAAGTTACCAAATTACAATTTTCTTAAGGAGAAGTCAACTGAACTTTGACCAAGCATATTTTTCACATGCTTCATCATATTTTTTTCAACCAAAGCTTACTTTGAAGGAAATTCAGTTCTCTATAACTTTGTCTCTCTAAACTCAAGTCCAAAAAAATGCTTCATTTGAGAGATATGGGCCAAAACATTACAAATCATTTCAAAAGTCAATAAAAAGACATTTTTTGTCAAAGCAATTTACATCAAGATAAAGTTTTAAAAAAAATGACAAACATAGATATTGTAGGGGACATCTTGAGGTTTCTAAAAAGTCAGAGATCACCTTCATATGATAAAAATTGAGTGAGTTATGATTGATGCAAGTTGGACAATTTTGAGGAAATGCATGAAGTCCAGATTGAGCTAATTTTATGTTTTGGGCTAATGGGCTTATCTTTTAAGGTCCAAATGTGCTCCTGATCCCATAATAGACTCATAAATCCATTCATTTATTTTTATAGTTTTTATTTCTTTTTATTTTGATTTTTATTCATTTAAAAGCAAAATAAATCAAATAAAATATCAAATAAATGATACAAGGTGTGGGGATTTATTTTGAATCAAATCATGAGTCCAATATCACATATGGCACAAGATTGAGCTCAAAAAGTTATGTTTCCATGCAAAAAAATATTTTATCATCAAATACAAAGATTTGATTCATGGTTGTTGACCTAATTCATGGCCTATAAGTAGAGAACACATTCATACCAAGGGATCACGAAATTGACTCCAAAGAAAGTCTCAAGAAGAACCCTAAAAAATCTCAAAATCTCAACTTTTGTCAAAACTAGGGCACACTTGAAATCAAAGATTCAACCATCTTCAAGGCCAAGCGACCATTCAAATCAATTCCTGAGGTACCATATAGTAATTTGGGATCATTCTTGATGATCAAAAGTGCTTGAAACCTATATTCCATGCATCGCCGGTTTCATGTTTTTTTTGTGAAGTTCATATTTTAATATTCATGATGCTTTGATTGAAACTACCAATATTAATGTGTCCCTAAGATGAACTAATGTAGGTTTCACATATATTATGCAGCGCCTATTCTCAAACACCAACGAGCGCATGGCTTAATGGCAAGTGATGCAGTAAAAATCCAGGAGGGAGTAGGTTCAACACCCACCCCATGCAGTTTGTTTTTTCTCTTTTCTAACCCTATTTTTTTTAATTAAACAATTATTAAACTAACCTAAACTTTTTACTAATAAATTAGGATTAGGTTTTTTAACTAATATTTAATTTTTCATGATATATTAAATTAATTAACATTTTTCTTAGTATTAAAATTAATTAGAATTAGGATTCTTTTAATCAATAATATATTTTTGACATATTTTAATTTACTAATTAATTAGGCTAATTAATATTTTTTAAATATTAAAATCAATTAGAATTTAGGTTTTAATTACTATTATCATTTAAATTATTTTCTATAAAAATACAAAAATACAAGCTTAGGTTTTATAACATTCAAACATTTTTCTAAACATTATCTTATTTCTTTTTTATATTTGTAAGTGTTTGTTGGCAACAATTTTAGTAAAATATTGTTTTGGTAATGTTTTGCTTAATGTCTTGACATTTGAAGTAAATATTCTCAATTGATTTTAAATGATTTCAAAGCAGATATCTCGGCATCTACCTTATGATCTGAACGTGTTTTCAGATTTTCTGTTTCCTATTTTTAAGCGTGCCTTATTCAGGTTTTATGGTTTATAACTTGCGAAAAATATGGAGTAATATTTTTCTATCTGTCTTGTCTTTATGGATTATATCTTGGCCTACTTTCATGGAGATATTCAAGGGATTCAATATTTTGCAATATTTGTTTTTCAGTCCAATCCAATAAAGAAGCTGCTGCGCCTTTATAAGGATTTGCAACCTTATTCGTACAGAGGCAACAATTGAAGAAAAATATATTCCTTGTGTTTAAAAAGTCCGAATCTTTTAATTGTAATACACTCTAATATTGTTTCAATACTTGAGTTGTAATTTGTTAGTTGAGTTGTAAATTGTGGATCATTCATAAGCTTTTAAGTATTGAATGATTGAGGTTTTTCAAATTTAATAATTCTATTGTTTTTCACTGTTAGTGATTGAAGGGATTTGAGGAGGGCCTCATACTTAGGTGTGTCTTAGATAGAAGTATAGCAAGGTTAGTGATTAAGTGATTAGATCTTAAATTGGTTAGTTACTAAGGGTCTATGAATTGACACTATTTAGTGGACTTATCATTGGTTTGGTAGCCCCCAGAGTAGGTGTTGTTGCACACCGAACTGGGTTAACAATCCCTTGTGTTTTTAGTGCCTTTATATTGTTACATTTTATATTTTCCTCAGATATTTGTGTCGTGACATCTCCTTCGACATCACATATCTGATACCAGAATTTCAATTGGTATCATAGCAGGCATCCTGCTCTGTATCTGGGTGAGATCTAGGGAAGATA
Source organism: Vicia faba (assembly GCA_948472305.1). Taxonomy (NCBI): domain Eukaryota; kingdom Viridiplantae; phylum Streptophyta; class Magnoliopsida; order Fabales; family Fabaceae; genus Vicia; species Vicia faba. The sequence goes on from OX451741.1 coordinate 108,369,780, forward strand.
CTTTCTGGTACTATGGATAAGAAAGGCGAATTTGTGAACAGACCATCCATTCTGGATGTAAGAAATTATGAATATTGGAAACCACGTATGTTGGCCTTTCTAAAATCTATGGACAACAGGGCTTGGAAAGCTTTATTAAAAGGATTAAAACACCCTGTCAAATTCGGAGAAGATGGAGAACCTACTTCTGAGTTAAAAATAGAAGAAGATTGGTCTAAAGAAGAGGATAAATATGCACTTGGAAATTCTAAAGCCTTGAATTCTATATTCAATGGAATTGACAAGAACATTTTCAGATAAGTAAACACATGTGAAGTAACTAAGTATGCACGGGGGATTCTTCAATCTACCCATGAAGGCACATCCAAAGTTAAGATGTCAACACTTCAGTTTCTCACTGTTCACCGTGTTTCTGGTGAAAAACTGCTGATCTTCCAAAAAGGATAACTTTTTGGTTACTCGCAGGATCAATCAGTTTGATCCTAGGACATATGCTAATTTTTGATGTTGTTTGGACATAAACGTTAATATGGGTGAAGAACTCAAGTTCGACTGGGAATGGGATGAGTTTGAGTGCAGAAAGTAAATAGAAAGAAGGGGTTGAGGAGAGGTTAGGTGCAAAAATTTGGGTAAAAGTGCAGATAAAGTGCAAACAAGATAAAGAGGCAAGAAATGTAAAGAGAGAAATAAAAGACTTCGATTGTAAAATATGGTGATTCAAACATACATTTTTCAGTATTCTTTCTCACACAACGGGTACTTGAATAGTATTAATTTGTACGATCAGTTGAACACACAGAAATCTACATAAACCTCCTATATTTATACTAAAACTAGGTAACCGTCGAGGAGTTTCCTTGCTCCAGGATGAAGACAAGTGTCTTCTGCATGCGCTTCGACCCCTCTTTGCACGCCACGTTGTTTTCCTCAACTGCCAAGCGAACTGCTTTTCCCGCCTTTCTCCAGATTCAAAAATCTTCCAGGGAAGATACGAAGCTTCCTTCTGGTCGAAGACCTTGGAGTCCCTTCAGTCGAAGGGATTGAGAACCTTTTGGTCGAAGACTCATTTTAACTTAGAATTTTTCTAAGTACTTTTCTACTTTGTCGAAGCTTTTCCAACTTAGACTTGTTTAATCTATTTTTGGCCCATAAGGCCAACTTGTTGTAGGTGTCGAATTTAGGAGCTAACAAATTGCCCCCCAAGAATATTAGTTTCGACGCAAGGAGAGATGATTATTATTTGAGATTCCCATTCGACATCCGTCTTTCTTTTTTACCATAGAAATCACTTGTGTGATTTTCGCCTTCTACCAACCCCTGCTGATATTTATAGTCATCATTACCTTTTCTCAACATGTCGCTGTCAATCAGCCGTTACCACGCTTCCATGATGGACATTATCCCTATAACCTAGGAAAGTATGGAAAATGTTTTAATTTCTCGTACGATAACTGCTTTAATGTTCGCCACGTGCCCCATTAACTCTGCAGCATTAAATGGTCTTGGGAAAAACACTCCTTCCTGAACACTATAAATAGACGAATCTTCTTTCGGGAATTCTTTTACAACTCTTAGCATTCTTCACTTCCTTGCAAAGAAAAAACCTTAACAACTTTGTCTTCTTCGCTCTTTCACTACTACTTTCAGCTATGGCCTTCCTTTCCAATGCACCCAACAATCTGAAAACTAAGAACATTTCCGATCTTCAAAGACAACCAGAGGTTTTCTCTACTAACCCTGTACCTATTTCGACTGGGGAACGAAGGGTCGTATCTGAACCCATGGCCAAAGAGTGGCGTGATGCTTATGGCTCCCAGTTGCTTATCCCTGTTAGGTATTCTGGGAAAATGTATGCTATGTCTGGCCCATTGTCTTCATGTTTCGAGAACCCAAAACAAAATAGCAACTTTTTCCCAACTCACCCTAGGCTCAAGCCTATAGGTTGTACGAAGAAACTCAGGAATGATCCTGAAGATGTAACTCCTGCCAACCAGCAATATCCTCAAACGAAGGAAGATATCAACCTTCAGTTCATGAACAAGGGCAATAGGATCTTTCGATCTTGTCCTAGTCTTACTTCAGAATACTCAAAATGGCTGAGCAAGATGGAACAAGTATAAGCCCAAATCTGGAAAGATATGGGGATCTATGACTTGATCATGCTGTCGAAGACTGGGCTAGCTTATTGCTCTCTCATGCTGGTGGCTTCACTGTATTTCTAGGACAACACCCATTTTACCTTCCATTTTCCTTGTGGAATGATAACTCCAACTCTCTTCGATATAACTGCCATTACTGGTCTTTGACCAACAGGTGACTACTTCGATCCTGAGGATCTGTCTGAAGATCCCATCGAGTTTTCGGCCACGAAGCCCACGTATACCGTATTCATCAATTATTTCCACGACAAATCGAGTACCACTGTCTCTGAAGTGGAGCACATAGATTTTCTGGCTTTGTGGTTATCTCGTTTTGTTTTTTGCACTAAGTCACTTCAAGTGACTAAGAAAATGCTTACTCTTGCAACACAACTTCACCATGGTTATCCTCTTTGTTTGGATGAGTTGATTCTAGAAAACCTGTATGATTCCATCAGTAATGGTGTGACTCAACTTAAGGTTATTGGGGATAAGGCGAGCTTACTTCTTTCCGGCCCCTTTTGGCTTCTACAACTTTGGCTAAATGCTACTTTTGAATCTTTTCTTTCGCAGAAGAATAAGATTAACGAGAGGGCTCCAGAAGTCCTGAATAGAAGGGTCGAAGGGACTAGACTCGTCTTGTTGACTCCAACTGACGAAGGTCAACAATTCCAAAAGGCGTCACCAGATTTGTAATGATGTTTGCAAAGCGTAAGGAATTCGTTTCGACCATGGCTCCCTTTGCTAGTAGAAAGGTTGGCCCATAATGGTTCATTCGACCATACCCTTCGTCTGACGAAGATGACTATGTGGATGAATATGTAGCTATTTGGGAGTCGTTTCTTCGACCGAGAATCATGCCTCTGAGATTCAAGAGTTCGAAGAATCAACTTACCTTAATTTCTTATCAACTGAACCTTGTCTCTTGATAATTTGGTATTATCCAGTCGCTCCCTTCACCAATCTACTCTTGAGAAAAGCTTCTGCTATTTTACAATGCAGACTACTTAGAGAATGCCGCTACCAGGCACATTGGTAGGTATGTTGGTCGAACCGTACTAACTTTGTTCGTATTCAATCTTAATTTGTTGTGTTCGCCTCTCTTTGAGGACTGGTGGAAGCAGTATTATAACGAAGAATATTTTGACGAAAAAGACTTCGCTGATCACCTTCAAGAGGCGTTTTTGCTAGTCTCTGACAAGATAAAAAAGGGTAATCTTCTTTAACCAAATGGTTTTCATCGTCTTCAATCTAATCATTCGACACCTAATTTATCTTTGTTCATTTTCTAGCAGTCAAGAGGACCGTCACCAAGAAAGTCGCTGAAAGCGCAAAAGGAGGAGATCCTTCTGTGAAACCTTCACCCAAGGTGAACACTTTCTACTTGTTATGTCTTTCTTTCTGACATATTACCTTTGACACTAATGCTTTCGTCTCCTTTCTTTCTGGTCATTGAAATTAATCCGCAGAAGAGGAAAATTCAAGAAATTGAAATTTCCAGTGATGAAGAGGAAGAATCTCCTCCTGTCCCCTTAAAAAGGCAAAAGTTAAAGAAAGCAGCCCCCATTCCTGAGCCTCGTCCAAATACCAAGGTCAAGGTTAAGTTCATTGGGTCGAGACCTCCTCCTGTCGTCATCAGAGAACCGACGGAGCAGGAGATAGCTGCTAGGCTGAACAATCCTAGTGAGAGCGACAACTCAAGTCCTGGCGCTGAAATTCCGCCTAAGGTAGTTACTTTGACCCCTCATGATTGTTTGCTGACTTCGACTTCTTTTTATTTTTTCAATAGTTCTGATAACCATCTTGTAATCTTCAGGACACTGCTGGTTCTTCAAAGCAGAACCTTGTAGAAGAATTTGTCACCTTGATAAACAGTGAGGGTGATCCTACTTACAGGCCAAAAGGATATTTTGTGAGTTATGCTAGCGAAGTGAACCAAAATTCTGGGCACGAAGCCATTGGGAATCCTAATGAAGAAGTTCCAAATGAAGGGCATGTGAATCCTGGGACTCCGCAAGCTAATGATGATGGACAGAAGGATGGGGAAGAGGAGGTGGCTGATGATGTGATGGAAACAGAGAAGGAAAACATGCCAGCGGGAGGAAATCGGACTGAAGATATTCTTGCGAATGATGAGGGAGAAAGCCTTACAAGGGGAGTAGGAAACTCTGCACGTGTTAAAGATGTTCTTGTGCAGACGTCTATCGAAGCCAATGTGGCTCGCGTTGTAAACGAGAGGGTCACTTCGACAGACTCTCATACCAAGGAAGATTTGGCATTACTAAAATGGCAAAATCCTCTTGGCTACTTGACTGCCATCCTTGAGGGAAGAGAAAGTTCTTTTGATTAGAGTGCTTCGACTGTGTCTGGAAAATCCACTTCAACATCTCCTCTTGAAGAAGCATTTCAAAAGGTTAAGGCACAACTTTTCAAAAGAGATTTAATGATGACCTTAGAGGGAGAATCTACACCTCCTTCCTTTTTGAAGACTACTTTAAGAGCTGTCGACCTTCTTGCTGCTTCGCCTGACATTGCCAACGTTATCTTGGATTTGATTTCCATCATCGATCAGGTTTCAGTTGACTACAATCGTCGAAGGACTCTTACTAGTGAAATTGAGGAGGCCAATAGCCATGTAGCTGCTGCCTGGGGTGCTGCTGTTGAATCAGCTTCAAAGCTGAAGGAGCTGTCGAAGGCGCAAAAAGCTAGGCAGAAAGAAGTAGAAGAACTTGATCAAAATACAACCATTATGAAGGCTCAAATCAGAGAGCTAGAAGCCAAGATTGCTGCCAACGATAAACGAAAGGAAGAACTTCTCACTGTTAGCACTGATTCAGAGAGTCAAGAGGAACTCAACGAGGGATTAGCATATGCTGAACGAGCCCAAGCATTGGATGTCAATATCGATACTCTTCATCAATCGAAAGCCCTGTGCAAAAGATGCTTGGAGTTACAAAAGATATAATACCTCCAAATCAAGGCCAACCTCCTGTTTTGATTTCGACTTTTTGTTGTATGCTTATATATTTTGTAATGACTTTCAGCCATTTTGGCTTTATAATATATTTTCCATTTTGGCTTTTTAACTTGATTAAGATCAAGTATTGGTTACTCTAACTTCTTGAAGTGCAGGTCTATACCTTTTTAAGTATTTACCATTTACTCTCAAGAGCCTTTGGTCTTCATTTAACTCTGTGACCTCATACGCGCCACCAGATAACGTTTGGATGATCTTCAAAGGCCCTTCCTATTTAGGAGACCATTTTCCCATATTTCTATCTTTCGATCCATTGGGAGGATTACTTTCCATACCAGGTCTTCAGGCATGAATACCTTGAGTTTGACTCTTTTGTTGTAAGATCTTTCCACTCTCCTCTTTTGCGAATTTAAGAGATCCAAAGCCCTCAATCTTTCTTCGTCCAAATCAATCAATTCATCTAACATCATATTCCAATAAACTTCGGAAGGGATGCCTTGATGTTTCTGAATTCTTGTTGACTGTAGACAGATTTCTACTGGCAGTACTGCGTCATGGTCGTAAGTTAGTCGAAAGGGTGTTGTTCCGGTAACTTCCTTAGGAGATGTTCGACAGGCCCATAAAATTTTATCTAAAGTCTTGTGCCAATTTTTTGGCTTCTTTCCCACGTGCTTCTTTATTAAGTTTATTATTACCTTGTTCGCCACTTCGACTTGACCATTGGCTTGTGCATAGTAAGGCGTAGATGTGAATAATTTGAACCCCATTTCTGCAGCGAACTCTTGCATTTTTCGACCAATAAAGACTGACCCATGATCAGTTGTTATTGTCTCAGGGATTCTAAACCTGTATATAATATGCTTTTGAATGAATTCAATGACATTTTCCCGGTCTACATTGACTAAAGGAATTGATTCAATCCACTTAGTAAAATAATCAATGCCCACCAATATGTACTTCTGGCTTTTAGGTGACGCTGGTCGAATCTCTCCAATAAGATCCAATGCCCATCCCCTAAAAGGCCAAGGTTTCACAATTGAGTAATGTTCGCTTGCAGGCATGTGTTGGATACTTGTATGTACTTGACATTCCTGACATCCTTTTGCAAACTCAACACAATCTTTCAACATAGTGGGCCAATATAGTCCTTGTCGAAACAATAACCATTTCATTTTATGGCCTACTTGGTGTGCTCCACATGTCCCAGCATGTGTAGTTGAAAGGGATATGTATGCCTCTGTTTCATTTAGGCATTTTAATAGCACCCCTTCAGGCGTCTTTTTAAATAACTCGTTTCCCATTAGGGTATAACTCAGCATCCTGTACTTTATCTTTTATTGTGTCGAAGCTACGGGATTTTGCAAATAATCCACTATAGGCTTTCTCCAATCTTGTTCTGTTAGATTATATATGAACGAAATTTCGAAGTTTTCGTTATCAGCGTACCCCAACTTTGTTGTTTTCAAATCCGTTGGAGACAAATTGGTCAATTTCACTCTTCCTCTAACTTCGATTACCTGTTTTAATTTCTCTTTTGAAATTTTGTACCCGGATGCAATATGTGCTAAGTCATTAGCCACTTGATTCTCCAGTCTTGGTATATGTCGGATGTTGATCTTTTCAAAGTTTTTCAACAAACAATTGACTATTACCAAATACATGATAAGATTTTCTCTTATGCATTTATATTCTTTTTTAACTTGTTTTATAACTAACTCTGAGTCTCCCATTATTTCGACTCGAGTTGCCCCCAATTCCAACAATATTTCAAGGCCTACGATTAGAGCCTCGTATTCAGCCTCGTTGTTCGAACAAGAACATTTGATCTTGTACTTGAATGTTGCTAGAATTTTGTTTGGAGAAATAATGAGAACCCCTACCCCAGTTTCGTCTTTATGACTAGAACCGTCGAAGTATAACTTCCAAGGCTCGATCTCTAAGTAGTTAATTAATCCTCATTTATTGAGTGGTCAACAATAAAATCCGCTACCACTTGACCTTTTACAGCCTTAAGAGGCATAAAAGTTAATAAATACTCAGTTAATGCAAGTGCCCATTTTCCAATTCGAATGTGCAAGATGGGTTTCGACAACATATATTTGATAACATAAAAATGAGACGAAACAAAAACATCAACCGGTTTAATATATTGCTTGAATTTTGTACAGGAGAAGTAAAGACATAAACAATGTTTTTCAACTTCGCTATATCTAGTTTCGGCATTGTTTAAAACTGTACTGAGGTAATAAATGGATCTTTCGACACCGTTTTCATCTCTTGAGCTAACATGCTTCCTAAGGTTTTATCGGATGAAGCTATGTGCAATCTCATACTTCTATTTCTACAAGGAGGTACCATAATGGGTGGTTTGGAGAGGTATTCTTTGGTCTTGTCAAAAGCACCTTGTTGTTCTTGCCCCCACGCGAAGCCTCCTTTGTTGAGTCGAAGTAGTGGTAAGAAGGCTTGCGTTCTCCCACTTAAGTTGGAGTTAAATCTCCTCAGGAAATTTATGTTACCAAGTAAAGATTGCAACTCCTTCTTGTTAGTTGGCGCTTTTGCTTCCAAAATGGCTTTGGTCTTGTTCTGGTTTACTTTAATTCCCTTCTCGTGGACTACAAATCCTAAAAAATCCCTTGCTTTTACGCCGAAAGCACATTTTAGAGGATTCATTTTCAGACCATAGCGTCTCATCCTTTCGAAGGATTGTCGAAGATGGTCTATATGATTCTTACCTGAAATAGATTTAAAAACAATATCATCAATGTAAATCTGTATAAAAGTGTCAATAAAATCATGGAAGATTGAGTTCATTGCTCTTTGATATGTCGCCCCTGCATTTTTTAGGCCAAAAGGCATCACTATCCATTCGTAAGTGCCTAGAGCTCCAGGGCATCGAAAGGATGTTTTCGACACATCCTCTTCGGAAATGAAAATTTTATTATACCCTGAATATCCATCAAGCATACTCATGTTTTCGAAACCAGCAGCAGAATCAACAAGCATTTCCGCCACAGGCATTGGATATTCATCTTTGGGTGTTGTAGCGTTTAAATCTCTAAAATCGATGCACACCCTTAAGGTACCATTTTTGTTTATAACAAGTACTATATTTGCAATCCATTCGACATACCTGGTTGTTCAGATGAACTTACATCTCAACAGTCTTTCGACTTCCGTCTTGATCTTTGACAAGACCTCAGGTGCAAAACGCCTTGGAGTTTTCTTGACAGGCTTTTTCTCGGGTCTTATTGGTAGTTGAAGTTCTACCACTTTCCTGTCGATACCAGGCATTTCATCATAATCCCATGCGAAGCAATCTTTTAATTCCTTCAACAATTAGATTATTTCGATCTTGAGCTCTGGATCAATCTTCGTGCTAATATATGTTGGCTTTTTCGCCAATCCTTCGCCCAAATCTATTTCTTCTAAAGGATCGTGCACTAGCATTTTCACATTGTTTGCTAACGGATCCTTTTCAAAACCCCAATGCTCATCATCATAGATAGCATCTAACCTCTGGTTTTTTATTTCTTCCTCCTTCGCGTCAGGTGGCTCTGGATCGAAGTCTTTCCCAGGACCCTTTGGAAGAAAAACTTTCTCATTGGCCTTAATGGCCATGTATTTGACTTCAGCCTCTAAGGCCGCTATCATTCTACTTTCGGCTACATATGCCGAAATCTTTTGTAAAGCTTGTGATTCAGTCATCATCACCAAATTAACTTCCCCATCCTATTGGCCATATGACATCAACTCCTCCATAGTCGATGTTTGATAAGTCTTCTCTATTCCACTGGAAACCATGGTCGGAATGTAGGTAGAGGGAGCAAAAGGCATTTGGTGCTGGCACCAAATCAAACTCCGGAGGATTGCATGGTCCTATATGAGCTAAGTTTCTGTCGAAGCTATTTTTTCCAACGTTATTAACTTCACCCACGTAATAGCTTTGGTCGGCTTCTATATTCTCTACAATGCCACCAGGGCGCCAAATCGTGACCCGTTGATGCATCGAAGATGGCACTGCATCTATGCCAAATCGTGACCATGAACATAGTTGGTCAAAGTATTGTTCCCCCTTGAGGTCCAATTGTATCACCCTCATGGTAGTTCCAATACCTCCCTCATAGTTCGACAAAACCATGTTGTGGGGTTTGATATATCCATCCCCTTTGCCCATTTTCCTTAGCATAGAATGGGGGATTATGTTTATTGTGGCTCCACAATCAACCAGAATTTTGTTGATTGTTATTTCCCCTATCTTTGCTCTTATGAACAAAGGTTTTAGGTGATTTTCATCGCCTCAGTAGGTGGCTCAAAGAATGCATTTTGCTCCTCGACGCAACCATTGTTTATTACATAATAGAAAATTTGCCTATGTTTGGCCATCTCTTGTTCGACTTCCCAGTCAGTCTCTTCGACTTTGACTTGGCGGTCGTATTCTCTGGGTAGCACTAATACTACATTTACCATAATGTCTAAAGTAGCATCAGAGTCAGAGTTACCTTCGTCATCTAATTCACCTCGATCTGACCACTCCAATCTTCTGGAAATTGGATTCCTTTCTAAAGGCTTTAATTGTTTGCCTTTGTCCATTCTTTGTGGCAGGTTGGTGCTTGACTCTGGTTGAGGCTCCTTTGTGGCATCCCTTTCGGCTTTTCGCCGACTCTGAAATCTTCTCCACTGGGAGCGAGACATAGGGTTTTTTCCCTTATAGTTGCTCGACACATGAGCCACTTTTTTGTAGTTGTTGTTTGGAACTCCTTCATATATGCCAAGGATGACCCTCTTGGCACTTCAAATGTTCGCCATTTCTCTTCATTTGGCCTTTTCCTGGGTGTTGTCTTTAGCCAAGTGTCCACGGGACATTTTTCGGAGGCTTGAAAGTTGATGGCCTCTAGTTGATTGGTCCTCTTCTGGGATCGTATCTAACTTCAAAAACCATGTAAGGTTGGGCATTGGTGGCCCTTTTTTCTTTCATTACCCTTATGCCTTGTATGTGTTCGGCATCCTTTTTGTCGAAGATGGAGCTGCATCTTGGACATAACATAACTTCCGATTTTTTCTTCTGGCATCATTGTAGAAAGTCAGCCAAATTCTCATTTTCTTTTGGAAATGCAGTTTTATTCACTTTCTCTTGTCTCATGGCTTCCTATGAAGCCTTGGCCTCAGATACTTCGACCATGTTGACTTGCACATTGGTCTTGACAGCGAGATTCATTTTTTTCATTTTGGCTTCAAGGTATCCTGTCAAACCCTTGACGAAAACCACATAAGAACTTACAATAATCCTCTTGTTGGAGTCTTCAGTAACTCTGTTGTTTAGGCCTTCAGTAGCCTTTTGGTTTAGGCCTTCAGTGGCCTTTCTAACCGCTTCTGCAGTCTTTCTGGAAATGTTCCCAGTAAAATTGCCAAAGACTGGCATATTGACGAAATCTTCCGAAGTTTCGACCATGTTGATACCTGCTGGTTCAGTATAGTGGGCATCAACTCTCAGTGGGTCTGCATCAATTTTCATTTGGGGTTTGTCAGAAAATTTGAGCCTGACCTCTTTGATCGCTCCTTGAACGAGATCCCTGAAAAGAAAACAATGTGAAGTTTTATGGCCCAAAAAATTATGATATTTACAAAAACCTCTTTTCTTTCTTTGTTCCAAAGGATGCATTTTCGCACCTGGGGGCACTATCATTTGGCCATCTTTCACTAATAAGTCGAATATCTCATTACATTTTGTGATGTTGAAACTATACGTTTTCTTTGGGAATCTATCACTGTTCTTTTCAGACTCAGTAGGATTTTTCCCATCTGAGGGTAGTAACACTCTACAAGAGTATGGGGGCCCATGTTTTAACTCTTCTAAGTCTATTTCTCTCTCTTCGACAACTATATGATTACTAGATGTTTCTGGATCATCATCATCCATTTCGACATAGGCTACCTTTTCTCGCTGATGAGTCTTAGTTGCTTTAGCTTTTTCAATTTTAAGACGTTCTACTTGTCGAACCCTATCGTCCAATTGGGCCATGTCCCTCAGATATTGGGTATCTAGTTTCTTCCTAATAGAATAGTCTAGGCCCCCTGCTGCCATTTCGACCAATTCATGCTCAAGCACTTGTGTAAAGCATCTGGCTTTGAGCAGTTGAAACCTATTTAGATATTCGTCTATTGGCTCAGTGAATCTTCTTTTCACGCTTGCCAGTTCTTTTAGACTTATTTTGGTTTGTCCCATGTAAAATTGTTCATGGAACAATCTCTCCAATTGATTCCAATTATGGATCGAATTGGCTAGGAGGGTGGTAAACCAAGTAAAAGTGTTTTTTGTTAGAGAACTTGGGAAGTATTTAATCCTAAGGCTCTCATTATTTGATATTTCCCCAACTTCTATCAAATATCTCTCTATATGTTCGACAGTTGATTCTGTCGTATCCCCCGAAAACTTAGTGAACTTTAGAACTTTCCACCTAGGGGGTAAATCCGTTTGCAAGATATATTATGACAGCGGGGAAGTAAAATTTGGCCTATGAAAGCCAACATTCACTCTATTTTGTATCATGATTCTTTCGATCATGGCTGTCAGATTATTATTTGTGCCATAATTGTGGTGTCGAACTTGTTGTATCAGTTCGTCAGCATTTTGGTTCCTATTTACCATCATTACACCTTGATCACCATCTCTAAGGATCTGCAGGGGAAGTCTGGGTATTTCGACCATAGGTTGTTCGATTTCTACCCTGTGGTTCCTCCTATTGAATTGTGGATTTTGGTTAATAGTTACATCTTCTTCTAAGACTACACCTTAATCCTCTCTCATCGGAGCTCTTTGGGGTTGTCGAATAGGTTGGGGAACCCTAAAAAATTAAGTCATGCATGCCATTTGTGCTGTCATTTGTTGGTTTGACTGAGTAGTATTTTGTATTAGAGGGTTCAATACTGTACTTAGAGTTTGGGCCAACATTTGTACCATGTCATGGTTGCTTTCATCCATCTGTTGCCTCAAAATCGTTGTGGAAGCATTTGTGAGGCTTGGCATTGCAAGGGATGTCCCTCATAAAAGTTGGTTCCTACCCATTCCAGTTCCAGACCCCTGTAATGGCGAAGATGCACTTACCAAAGGTTATGAAAATGTAGACGCAACATTCATAAGGCTAGCCATTTTAGTAGTTGGCATGCCATAAGGCTGGTCTCGACCCATCCAAGCTGTCAAAAATCGTGGGGGGAGCGTGTGGTCGAAATCCTAGATTCACCCTTGGTGGGGGTGTTCCTGTTAGACCTCTGGGGCCTGTATACGAAAGTATTGGTCCCGTTTGGGTTGCTGTTAATGTTGGTATCGAACTAATAGTTGACGAGACAATTTCACTAACAGTTGGTATTACCGTTGTTCCCGTAGTAATTGGTGGAGGTATTTCTCCATTATTTGGCTGATTAGCAATATTGCTTTCACTATTTCTCTTTCTAGTTGTACACTCGTTGGTGGTTACTTTACCAGTTCTTAATAGCATGCAAAAATTTGTAAAAGAAAGAAAATCATGCGAAGCATTTATATTAAGACAAAATAAATAAAGCAACAATAATTAGCAACGTCCCACCGGGTGTGCCAATTTGTTCACCGTGTTTTCTGGTGAATAACCACTGATCTTCCAAAAAGGATAACTTTTTGGTTACTCGCAGGATCGATCAGCTTGATCCTAGGACATATGCTAATTTTTGATGTTGTTTGGACATAAACATTAATATGGGTGAAGAACTCAAGTTCGACCGGGAAAGGGACGAGTTTTAGTGCAGAAAGTAAATAGAAAGAAGGGGTTGAGGAGAGGTTAGGTGCAGGAATTTGGGTAAAAGTGTAGATAAAGTGCAAAAAAGATAAAGAGGCAAGAAATGTAAAGATAGAAATAAAAGACTTTGATTGTAAAATATGGTGATTCAAACGTACATTTTTCAGTATTCTTTCTAACCCAACGGGTACTTTAATAGTATTGAATAATTTGTACGATCAGTTGAACACATAGAAATCTACATAAACTTCCTATATTTATACTAAAACTAGGTAGCCGTCGAGGAGTTGCCTTGCTCTAGGATGAATACATGTGTCTTCTGCATGCACTTCGACACCTCTTTGCACGCCACGTTGTTTTACTCAACTGCCAAGCGAACTGCTTTTCCCGCCTTTCTCCAGATTCAAAAATCTTCTGGGATAGATACGAAGCTTCCTTGTGGTCGAAGACCTTGGAGTCCCTTCAGTCGAAGGGATTGAGAACCTTATGGTTGAAGACTCATTTTAACTTAGAATTTCTCTAAGTACTTTTCTACTTTGTCGAAGCTTTTCCAACTTAGACTTGTTCAATCTATTTTTGGCCCATAAGGCCAACTTGTTGTAGGTGTCGAATTTAGGAGCTAACACTCACCACCAGATTTTAAAATCTGAGAATGAAGGATGATGAAAGTATTAATGACTTCCATATGAACATTCTTGATATTGCTAATGCATTTAGTGCTTTAGGAGAAAAAATACTCGAAGACAAATTGGTGAGTAAAATGCTTAGGTCTCTCCCCAAGATATTTGATATGAAAGTGAGTGCCATAGAAGACGCACAAAAAATTAACAAGATGAGAGTGGATAAACTTGTTGGATCCCTTAAGACATTTGAATTAGGCATCAATGAAAGATCTAAAAAGAAGAATAAAAGCGTAGCTTTTGTAACCAATACTGAAGATGAAGAAAAGGATTGTGATCTGGATACAAATGAAGGAATATCTAATGCTTTAGTTCTGCTTGGAAGACAGTTTAATAAAGTGATAAAGAAGATCTATAGGAACCCAAGATCAAATGTCAAGAACATCTCATCTAACATCCATAAGTCAAATGAGTTTGGAAGAAAAAGGGCTGAAGAAAAATACACTCAAGGGAAGGGAATACAATGTCATGGATGTGAAGGTTTTTGTCACATTAGAGCTAAATGTCCTACATATCTTAAGAAACAAGAAGAATTTATCTATTACTTGGTCTGAAGACGACTCTGAGTGTGATATTGAAGAGGATTCTTCCAAGTATATTAAAGCATTGACAGGAAAATGTGTTTCTGATTAAGTGCAGAAGTTTTCCAAGAAGGGGAGAAACAAAAAGCTCTCATAACTCGGTCGAAGTAAGAAAGGAAAGAGAATCTAAAAACTATCTCTAGTCTGGAAAGTGAAGTGACTTCTCTGAATTCAAATCTTGACAGAATGGTCAAATCATTCAAGATGCTGAATAATGGGTCTGACACGTTAGATGAAATTCTTCAAGTGGGAAGAGTGTGAGGAGACAAGAGTGGTCTAGGGTTTAATGAGAAAAAGGAATCTTATTAAGATGAACCTTCATCAGATTCCACTCATGCCAAGTCTAAACCAAAGACGTCGAATCAAATGTCTCAATATCCTAGCAAACATCATGGAAAGAAAAGACATCATGGCAAGAAAAAATTTAATCACACCAGAGATAAATTCCATCCCTGGAGGTGTCACCACTGTGGAACGTTTGGTCACATAAGACCTTTCTGTTTCAAGTTGTATGGGTACCCTAAAACAGCTCCTCTTCCTAAGGCTGGTTAGATCTCTCAAAATAGAAAAAAGAATAAACTATGGGTTCCCAAGACTATTGTTGCTAGTCTCATAGCTCATAACTCTCTCAGAGTCTCAACCAAAGATGATTGGTACTTTAACAGTGGTTGCTCTAGACACATGACATATGTTGAGAATCTGTTGGTAGATATCAAATCTCACTCCACCAGTTATATGACTTTTAGTGATGGAGCCAAAGGTGAAATCCAAGGAGTTGGAAAGCTGGAATTTTCAGGAGTCCTGAAACTTAATAATATGTTACTTGTTAAAGGGTTAACAACTAACCTAATAAGTATAAGTCAAGTGTGTGATCAAGGGTTCAAAGTAAACTTCACCAAGACAAAATGCCTCGTTTGCAATGAAAAGAATGAAGTTATTATGAAAGGAATAAAATCTAAAGACAATTTTTATTTATGGGTTCCCTAAGAGTTGAACTTCTCCTCAACATGTGCTTTAGCCAAAGAAAATTAAGTTAAACCGTGGGATAAAAAACTGGGACACTTGCATCTGAAAGGAATGAAAAGAACCATATCTATAAAAGCTGTGAGAGGGATTCCTAAGCTCAAGATAAAAGAAGGGAGAGTATATGGTGAATTCCAGATTGGAAAGAAAACTAAGATGTCACATCAGAAGATCCAACATCTCACCACATCAAAAGTTTTGGAACTTCTTCGCATGGACTTGATGGGACCTATGCAGGTTGAAAGTATTGGTGGAAAGAAGTATGCCTATGTTGTTGTAGATGACTTCTCTAGGTACAAATGGATAAGTTTTACCAGAGAAAAATAAGAAACTTTTGAAGTCTTTAACGATCTCTGTCAAAAACTTCAAAGAGAAAAGGATAGTCATGTCATCAGAATCAGAAGTGATCATGGAAAGGAATTTGAGAATAATAAATTTGCTGATTTTTGTTCTTCTGAAGGAATCAGTCATGGATTTTCCTATCCTATTACTCCTCAACAAAATGGGATTGTGGAACGCAAAAATAGAACTCTTTAGGAATCTTCCAGAGCTATGATTCATGCTAAGAAGTTACCCTACCACTTTTGGGCTGAAGGTATGAATATTGCATGCTATATCCATAACAGAGTCACTCTAAGAAAAGGAACCTCAACCACCTTGTATGAAATATGGAAGGGAATAAAACGTATTGTCAAATACTTTCATGTTTTTAGAAGTAAATGTTACATCTTAGCTGATTGTGAACAAAGAAGGAAGATGGATCCCAAGAGTGATGAGGGAATATTCATGGGTTACTCTATGAATAACAAAGCTTATAGAGTCTTTAACTCTATAACTAAGGTTATGATGGAATCCATAAATGATATTACTGATGATAGAGGATGGAATGATGAAGAAGATGTCTTAGAAGATGTTAGAACATCTTTGTCAGACATTCCAACAGAATCTAATGACAGAAGTATTGATCCTAATCCAACTCAAGAAGAACCTGAGCCCAGCCAACTCAATAAAGGGCCTTCAATCAGAACTCAGAGAGATCATCCTAAGGAACTTATTATAAGAGATCTAAATAAAGGAGTTACTACTAGATAAAGAGAAGGGATGTCAAACTCTTGTTTTGTTTCAAAAATCAAGCCTAAGAATGTCAAAGAAGCCTTAACTAATGAGTTTTGGATTAATGATATGCAAGAAGAGCTAGAACAATTTAGAAGAAATGAAGTTTGGGATCTGGTTCAAAGACCTAAAGGGATAAATGTGATTGGCACTAAATGGATGTACAAGAATAAATCCGATGAAAAAGGGGTGGTTACTAGAAATAAGGAAAAATTAGTTGCACAAGGATACACTCAAATTGAAGGAGTTGATTTTGATGAAACCTTTTCCTCTGTGGCCATACTTGAATCAATTAGACTACTCTTAAGAGTTGCTTGTTATGAGATTTAAGTTGTTTCAAATGAATGTTAAGAGTGCCTTCTTAAATGGCTATCTGAATGAGGAAGTTTATGTGAAACAACCTAAGAGATTTGTTTATCCAAGCTTTCCTAACCATGTGTACAAACTTAAGAATGCTATGTATGAATTAAAGAAGGCTCCAAGAGCTTGGCATGAGAGATTGACAGAATTTCTTGGTGAGAATGGATATAGGAAAGGCAGGATAGACAAAACTCTTTTTGTCAAGGAAGAAAAAGGGAAGATCATGATTGCACATATTTATGTTTATGATATTGTGTTTGGTGGGATGTCAAATGAGATGGTTCAACAGTTTGTCGAGCAAATGCAGTCAGAATTTGAGATGAGCCTTATTGGAGAATTAACCTACTTTCTTGGTCTGCAAGTTATACAAATAGAAGATTCCATATTCTTATCTCAAAGTAAATATGCGAAGAATATAGTAAAGAAACTTGGGATGAAAAATTCCAGTCACAAGAGAACACCTGCTCCCACATATCTGAAGTTGTCTAAAGATGAAAAAGGAGTAAGTGTGGATCAAAGTCTTTACAGAAGTATGATAGACAATCTTCTATATCTCACAGCTAGCAGACCTGGCATTGCCTTTGTTGTAGGGGTGTGTGCTAGATATCAAGTTGATCCTAAAGTTAGCCATGCCAACCTTGTGAAAAGAATTCTTAAATATGTGAATGGGACAAGTGACTATGGTATGCTATATTCTCATGGATTTGTCTCTGCTTTAAGTGGTTATTGTATTACTGATTGGACAGGAAGTGCTGATGATAGAAAAGTACACCAGGAGGATGTTTCTTTTTGGGAAATAATCTCATATCTTGGTTCAATAAGAAGCAAAATTGTGTGTCTCTGTCCACTGCTAAGGTCGAGTATATTGCTGCAGGAAGTAATTGTTCTCAGTTGGTTTGGATGAAACAAATGTTGACATAATATAATGTCAAACAGGATGTCATGACATTATTTTGTGACAATCTAAGTGCCATAAATATATCAAAAAATCCTATTCAACACAACATGACCAAACACACTGATATCCGTTATCACTTCATAAGAGAGCTTGTTGAAGAAAATATTGTTTTCTTAGAACATGTAGCTACTGAATTACAACTGGCTGACATTTTCACTAAGGCTTTGGATGAAAACCAGTTTGAGAACTTAAGAGGAAAACTAGGGATCTGCATATATGAGGGTTTGTAGCAATTAAGGGTGTGTGGGAATATCATTAAAGTGATACTATATCATTTATTATGTTTCCAACAAATTAAGTATCTTAAGCAATTATTTCAAGATTATCTCAAATACTCTGCCACACGCTACAACATTAACTCTTTCTATTTTCACAACCTCTCCGTTTTCCTTTACAGAAAAAGAACCCTTGTCATTTTTCATCTCACTATTTAAAAATATTCAAAGATGTCGCAAAATCATGCTTCATCTCCCTCAAAGTGCTCTTATGATGAAGCCAAAGCTTCTAGGTCAAAAGCTGTCAACCATCCCGAGGATCTCTCCCTTGATAAAGTCCTGGTCGTCGCTCCTCTAAAAATTGTTCCACCTCTTGAGAAGAAGATCAAGAAACCCATATCGTCTCATGCAAAGAAATCCAAATACGAATTTGAAACTTCTAAAGGTAATGCTCTTAATACGACTGGTGATAGGTCAGAAGAAGACACTATAAATGTTGATAGGAGTATTAGAAGGCTGGTAGATAGGGTGTTAAATGAGGGTTTTTTTTCGTAGGATTTCTACTCCTCTTGCCCGAATGCTTGCCCAGGCTGACAAAGGTATTGATCCTCAAAATATTGCTGAATCATCTATCTTAAAGAAAGATATTGCTGAAAGTGAACTTGGAAACTTTGCGACATCTGTTCTAGAAGAAGTCGAAGCTGATGTTGAACAAGATGTTGAGACATCATCTGCTGAGAAGGACTCTTCTGCTAAGGAAGATGTTTCTGGCTTCAAAACTGAAAAGAATCCAAATGCTGAGAATATGGTGAATGTTGATGAGCTGTCTGACAATGACCTTATTACCAATGCGGTGCCTGGAATTGCTAAAAGGCTCAAGTCTAGAATAGTGAAGGTTGTGAATATCACATCCCCTGCCAACAGTATCAAGAAGAAGATTATGTATGGTCCCCCAAATCCCTAGAGTAAAGTGGTTCCTCCCTCAAACAAAAGAAAAGTTAGACCTGATAACTCCATAAATGATGATGAAGATGATGTCCAGGACATCTCTCTTGTGAAAAAGTCTGCAAGCAAGAAGCTTTCTGTCAGGGTGCCTGATGCTCCTCTTGATAATATTTCCTTCCATTCTGTTGGCAATGCTGAAAAATGGAAATATGTTTTACAAAGAAGGATTGCTCTTGAAAGAAAATTGGGAGCAGGTGCATTGGAGTGCAAAGAGATTATGGAGCTGATCTCTTTTGCTGGCTTGATGAAGACTATCACCAGGTTTGCAAAATGTTATGAGACTCTTGTTAAGGAATTTATTATTAATATTCTTATAGATTGTGTTGATCATAGAAGTAAGGAATATAGGAAGGTGTTTGTTAGAGTTATATGTGTTGAATTTTCCCTTGCTGTCATCAATAGATATCTGGGAAGGTATGAAGATGATTATTATGAGTTGGAAGTGACTGATAATCAGGTGTACAAAGCCATCACTATAAACCAAGTGAGGGATTGGCCCATGAAGAATAAGCTCCATGTTAGTAAGTTAAGTGTGAAATATGCTATCCTGCATAGAATTGGATCTGCTAACTGGGTCCCTATCAATCATACCTCAACCATTAAAGTTGGTTTAGGAAAATTTACCTATGCTATTGGAAATAAAAAATTATTTGATTATGGTGCTTACATTTTTGAACAGAGTGTAAAGCATGAAGGAACCTGTGCTATCAAGATGCATATTGCCTTTCTATCTCTTATTTATGGAATTATTCTAAATCAACATCTTGGAATTCTGTGTGGCACTGATGTAGTTTGCAAAAGGGAGTCTGCCCTATCCCTTCACTTCAAGTTATTTTCAGGTAAACATGTCCCAGATATTGTTTTGACATCTGCATCCTATGGAAAAAAGACCTCAAGCAAGGATGATATGATTACTGAGTTAATGGAAGCCTGCAAAGAACTTGATGAAGTAATCAGAGTTAGCTCAGCATGAAAGCTAAAATTTAAAAAGCTGATCAAAGAGCTCCAGAAGGATAACAATCTTGATGATAGAGTGGGTACTGAAGGAGGAGATTGTGATAATGAAGGAAGTTCTGAAGTTTCCAAGTCTACTGGTCATGAAGATAGTTAGACTCTATGCTGATGCCTTTTTTTTTCTTTTTCTTTTGTGTTTTAATCCCTTTTTTATTTTTGGAACTTGTATGTGCTTGACACTTGGATATTCTGGTTTATACTTCTTTTCCTACTACTCTCTTGAATGCATGTTTATTTGGCATATTATGTCTAAAAAAGGGGAAAGAAACTGACTGATTGACTGGTAAGTTTGAGTGGGAGAGGAACTGACTGACTGACTGGTAAGTTTAAGGGGGAGCTTCATGTCTCGGAAGATGTTTTGACATCTTCCCCTGCTAACTGCTAACTGGGGTTCTTTTGCTTGTGATGCTGCTCTGATAATGTGCTCAAATAATGTTTTAGCCAAAATTTTCCAAATAGGGAGTTTGTAGGTGTTTGTTGGAAGCAATTTTGGTAAAATACTACTTTGGTAATGTTTTTCTTAATGTATTGACATTTGAAGTAAATCATCTCAACTGATTTTGAATGATGTCAAAGCAGGTGTCTTGGCATCTGCCTTCTGATCTGAACTTGTTTTCAAATTTTCTGTTTCCTATTTTTAAGCGTTCCTTATTCAGGTTTTGTGGTTTATAACTTGCGAAAAATACAGAGGAATAATTTTCGATCTGTCTTATCTTTATGGATTATATCTTGGCATACTTTCATGGAGATATTCAAGGGATTCAATATATTTCAATATATGTTTTTCAGCCCAAGCCCATAAAGAAGTTGTTGCGCCTTTATAAGGACTTGCAACCTTATTCGTACAGAGGCAACAATTGAAGAAAAATATATTCCTTGTGTTTAAAAAGTCTGAATCTTTTAATTGTAATACACTCTAGTATTGTTTCATTACTTGAGTTGTAATTTGTTAGTTGAGTTGTAAATTATGGATCATTCATAAGCTTTTAAGTATTGAATGATTGAGGTTTTTCAAACTTAATAATTTTGTTGTTTTTCACTGTTAGTGACTGAAGGGATTTGAGGAGGGCCTCATACTTAGGTGTGTCTTAGGTAGAAGTATAGCACGGGTAGTGATTAAGTGATTAGATCATAAACTGGTTTGTTTACTGAGGGTCTATGAATTGATACTATTTAGTGGACTTATCCATAGCTTGGTAGTCCCCAAAGTAGGTGTTGTTGCACACCGAACTGGGTTAACAATCCCTTGTGTTTTTACTACCTTTATATTGTTGCAATTTATATTGTCCTCAGATATTTGTATCGTGACATCTCCTTCGACATCACATATCTGATACGAGAATTTCAATATTTATTTTCTTAGAAAAGTGTATAGGTTTCACTCTTTAATTGTAATAGCATAGATTTATTTTCTCGCACTTTCTCTCTTTTATGTATCTGCTCCTTGGATGTAATAGTTTTAGGGTTTACTTTCCCAAATTTTTATACTTATGTACCTCTCCCAAAGCCATGTAATATCTTAGGACTTTACATTCTGCACTTTTTTTTCTGTACATATTTAACTGGTAGTAACTAGGGTTTTTATGGAAAGACTAATAAGTCAACTTAGAAAACCCTAATTTTCAAATATAAATAACTGAAAACAATACACTCTTCACACTTGCACCTCTAGGGTACCCTCTCTTGTTTCCTTATGGATATTGGTCACGTCCCTCTAAAAAAAGTAGGGATATTTTAGAAAAAGACCCTCGATCAAATCATCATAGTCCGTACGATACAAAAGATCATAGTCCCTTGATGTCCCTCAAGTTTCCTACGAAAAGATGATCTAGTACCTCGGTGACCCTACAAATAATATAATGATATTCCCTTATAATTGCTAAGGTATATTTACTTGTTGTCGTCGATGACCATACAATAATCTTACTTTTGTCCCTTCACGTTTAATAGATAGGTCTACCTACCAACAAATGGTATGGATAGTACTATCTCTAAAAGAGAAGGAATAGAATAAGAACGACCTTTAGTGGGTAGGATACACTTAATTACTTGCTCATAAACCTTTTTCAAAACATTTCTCATATCACATTTTCAAACAAAATATTTTCAAACACTTTATAAACATCCTTGAGGACTGATACAAGAATTATTATAAAGTCAGCCTTACATTAGCGATTTCAAAACATTTTCAAACAAATCACACACAAAGCAAATTTTCAAAAGCGAGCTAAGTAATTAAGAGTCTATAGTTAACTATGGGTATGGTTGAAGTGATGGCTATGTAAGTGTGACACTTTGGTTTGTACCGATGTTCCTTGAGTAAGTCGAGGATAACATTGGGCTGCCACGTGGTGTCATAAGCACTAACTGACTTTTAGAATCTTAATTGACCCATTTTAGCCATTAAAAATTAGTGAGATAGCCGGCTCTAGTGCAGTCCAAGGTTGGTTATTACTCGATGCTACGCTCATTGAGATTCTACTTTCGAGATATTTTGGTGGCAAGTCAGTTTCTGTGCTAAAATAAAACCTACGAGAAAGATCAGTGATATGAGATTCTTAGAACTCGGTTACTATTTTTATGATAGGTTGATCCAAATTAACTTCAATAGAAAATGGTACTTACCTATAAACCTCACGCAAGCCTTTAAACCTAAGGCTCTTGTGTGATTTGTTTGTGTTTGTTATTTATTTAAACATGACATAACGACATCATGACATCATACCGTAGCATTTTCACTAACCATTTCAAGGATCTTAGGGACCTTTGGTGCAGGTTTATCATGAACCGGACTTTTAGCAAGGGGAATGCGGATTTATTTTCCTCAAACTAGATACCATCAAAGACCGAAGTACATTCTCTTGAGTCAGGAGCTAAGACCCACTTGACATGGCGAGCTTGATTCTTATAGAAGGACATTCAAAGATGGAGATGCAAAGTTCTTCAAAAACAGCTGCAGCTAGACTCAATTTTTGACATTTCATATATCCCGTGAGATCCTTGAAAATATTGCATATACATCTACATACCATGCATATCATCACATAACAGGTATTCCCAAGACATGTTTTCTCATCTTCTTGCTTTTTATTTCAGTAAAAGATGGCTCTTAAACAAACAGTCAAAGATCTTCAGGCTCAGAATGCTCAATTCCAAGAGACCCTCTTGAACTTAGCCAAGGGGCAGGAAGAGCTGAAAACACTCATCACCAAAGATAGGAAGAAAAAGACAAGGAAACTAATCAGCCTCCCTAACAT
This sequence comes from Vicia faba, assembly GCA_948472305.1. Lineage (NCBI taxonomy): Eukaryota > Viridiplantae > Streptophyta > Magnoliopsida > Fabales > Fabaceae > Vicia > Vicia faba. Next base: position 108,392,867 of record OX451741.1, read on the forward strand.
GGGGAAAAGGTTCAGAGGTCTAGTCAAGCAAGTTTAGGACTCCGATACTCTACTAGACGAAAACGACAAACAAGTTAAAGGCGATAAGAGTGGGCTGGAGAGGGAATTGGTTGACATGTTCATGGGCACGCTAACAAGTCCTTTATGTAATCACCTACTTGGAAGTTCTCCAGCCAGTGTCGCTGAACTGATATTAACAAGAGAACATGTTGAGAATGGAATCAGAAGTGGTAAAATTCAGGTGGCTGCATCTTCAAGTACTCAGAAGAAGTCATACAACAGGAATAAAGAGTCCAATATTGTGTACGGACAAAAGGGTCGTAATAAGAGAGACCACAACCAATCTGTGGAGGAAGTATTGATCTCTAATCCACTATTGCCATAACGACAATAGGGAAATCAACATAAGCAGGATACACCCAAAAGACAATTTACCAAAATCAACATGTCATTGGCTCAAGCGTTACAACATATATTGAAGGAAGAGTTGATTACATTGAAGGTTCCTCCTTGGAATCCCAATAATTCCGCTTCTAGCTACCATCCCAATGCAAAGTGTGCATACTATTCTAATAGTCCTGGACATGATACGAATGATTGTTGGGAATTGAAGAACAAGATTCAAAATATGATTGATGCTAAGGAGATTAAGTTTGACCCTCCTAAGACTCCTATTGTGATCACAACTCCCATGCCAAATCATGACTAAGATTAAGAGCATCTAGTTCATTTAAATCTTCATTTGTAATTTCTTTTGTTTGTTCGAACACTTATTTTATGTTAAACTTTGTCTTTTTTCAATTAACGCATTGAATATGTTTGTCTTGAATTAATCCATTCGTTTTCACTATATTTAAACTGTGCTTTTTACTCCCTTTTTATGATATTCAACTCTCGTTAAAAGCTATAAGCCTTTAAATGGAGAATGATGAAAATGATACAATAATCTCATACATTATGCTTTTGAACAGACCTTGCTGACGATGTACAGGCGTTGCTGAAATTCCTAAATAGTGGAGACATAAGGAAGTTAATCCCTAGTAAACCCCTTTGAGCCTAAGAAGTAGGAGTTTACTTTTTCACACAAATTGAAACCCTTAATAATAACCCGAGGCAGGGTAGTTTCTCAGTTAATTCAATTGTGCATTCAACCACAAGCTTTTCCTTCATACCCAACAGGTAGTATCAAAGACATCCTTCTAAATCAAAATTCGGTGATGGGTCCCCGTAATTGTTAAGTCAAGCAGTCATTATCTTTCAAAAGAAAAGCCCGCTAAGTCGAAACCTATGAAGGAGACTTAGGGAAAAAACTGGGGCATTCCGCTGACTGTAATCTCAAACAAAACAATCATACAAAAGTTAGGGATAATAAAGTCAAAAATAGGTCGCTACAAATCCTCAACAAAAGAAAGATTTTACAAGAAAAATGACTGCCTTCTCAAATAAACTTTCGGTTTCTAAATCATCACCAAGTGTCAGTGCTATAATTCCAAACTCTATTGGAACCTAAATGCATAATTAACTGAGCATAGGACTGAAGGACATCATGGAGAACGGGTTGGGTACATATAAACTTTGAGCCTTTATACTTTGTTTCTTAAACCGTGAACTAGGCCATGCTACAACCCTTCAAAGTACTAACTGAAGCATGGGTTAGTTCGAAAACACATTGTTACAAAAAGGTATCCTGACTCCTGTAAGGCTTACTATAAATTCTGAGTTGATATCACATTCTTACAAATTTTGTTTTACTAAAAAAATGCATTTTTTTAAACTTTAAGACAGACATAAGCTTTGCATTTTAATATCACTGTTTGCGTATGACTAAGTGTTTGATAGTAAAGAAATTCACATGACAAATATTAAATGAATGAAAATCCTCCCAATGGATGAAATTAATTCAGAGGATGGGACAAAGAGAAAGACACTTCCAGTAATTGGCCTTTCTCAGACACAATTGGTTATAAATTAAGGGGCATGACATGTTATTTTCCAACTCATCTGTGGCAGTCAAATCAAGATTCAAAGAATCTATCAAAAGTGCTGAATAACCAGGGAAAGATCTCCATATGAATCACTTGGGGCATGTTAGATTGATCATGAGTTTCAGCAAAAGCCACTATGAAAATTGAATCTTCGGTATCACCAAATTGCTTGTTTATGTCAGCAGTATCAGATGGTGTCATTTTGCCATGAAATTCTTAGAAAAATACCGAGGAAGGTCAAGACTATCAGAAACCTGGTAATCAGTGGTTGCTCAATAACTTCAAACATCAGTGCACCAGACTAATCCCAGGGGAAAATGGACTCCTGCATATGAAGGGACACATATAATGAAGAAAATATTTTCAGGAAGTGCTACAACACTTACTACCATGGACAGTGAAAATTCTCTTCGCTCTGTGAACGCGTACATAGTCAAAATACTACATATGAAAAAGATACCCGCTAGTTTGATTGGCCTAGGCAAAAATAAGGGCATCCCGGTGAACCAAAAAGGTTCGGGAAAAAATTAGGGATATATATATATATATATATATATATATATATATATATATATATATATATATATATATATATATATAAATTGTACACCCGGCAAGTCGAAAATCTAAGAAGGCGGCTTAGGTAAAAAAGGGTGTCCTGGTGGACTGAAAATCTGAAAAGACAGTCCAAGAAAAAGTTAGGGATTAAAGCGTATGACTAGGTCCCGTTATCTCATCACTTGTTTATCACTCTGATCAGCATTTACTAAAGACTCTAGGAGTTGAGATAATGTTCAAATCATCCATAGAGAAATCTCCACAGAGCAATCGCCACAGAACTATCTCTATAGAGCTATCGTCACAAGCTCATCCCCAACAGAGATATATTCCCCATCAAGTCTAATATACCCTCAGGAGAAATTGAGACATCTTCCAGAAGTCCACCTCCATATCCTTGATGGATGGCTCGACATGATCATCTATCCCAGTAGGCCCCCTAGCGGATAAGGAATTTTGATCATTTCCCCAGCATATGGTGGAGACTTCCTCAGCGCACCCTATGAAATCATGATCCCCATCAGAGATTATCTCCTCAGCATAGTTTATAGGAATTCTCTTCTCCAACTGAGTTTATTTCTCCAACACCATAAAATCCCGACAAAATTCTCTTCTTCAGTAGGGTTTATTTCCCCATTAGGGTTTATTTTCCCAACAAAGTTTATTTCTCTGATTATTGCAATTCCCCGACAGGATCATCTTCCCTGGCCGAATGTCATTCAACTTTGTGCTCCCTAAAATATTTGACATCCATATCTGAAACTTGGTCAGACGGCTCATCAGAGCATTATCCATCTCTTTTATCCCTAGTCAAGGTACATAAGAATCCAATCCTTCAAGAGAACAACGAATGACCAATTTCCCTTGAATTCTTCTATCCCCAAATAGAAGTTGAACGTCCCCAGCGGAATATCCTCGAACAGAAAGCAGGAATCCCCATGGAAGACATTCTAAACAAGATTGAAGATTCATATTCTTCATCCCCAACAACGTCCAGGGATTTATTTTCCCCAGCCAAAGATGTTATACGAAGCTACCGTTGCCATCAGAGACATCTTATATCCATACATCATTTACAAAATAGCATATCATATGCATATGAAACATATATATAACACTCTCATTTACTTTGAGAACATCATTATGCAATGCATACATCATGACTTTGCATAAAACTAACTTTCATCTTTTTAGGCAAAATTCGCAAACAGAAGAACATCATCAGTAATTTTCAAATCAGGTTAGAGATTAATTCCCGAAACAGGACAGACAACTATCTATATGACCAGGAGGTATGAATTCTCAAAACAGGATGAGTTTACCAACAAAACAGGTCTCAAATTAATTCCCAAAACAGGACGGGGCAACTATCTATATTACCAGGCGGTATGAATTCCCGAAACAGGACGCGTTTACCAACAAAAAAACAGATTGTAGATCAATTCCCGAAACAGGACGGTGCGACTATCTACATGACCAGGTGATTTCCTTCAGAGATTTATTTTGATTTTGATTCATTTAAAAGCAAAATAAATCAAATGAAATATCAAATAAATGATAGAAGGTGTGGGGATTTATTTTGAATCAAATCATGAGTCCAATATAATATAATCATGCTAAAAAATCGTGAGGGATTATGAATATTGGATTTGGCACAAGATAGAGCTCAAAAAGATATGTTTCCATGCAAAAAAAAATCAAATCAAATATTTTGTCTTGAAATACAAAGATTTGATTCATGTTTGTTAACCTAATTCATGGCCTATAAATAGAGAACACATTCATACCAAGGGATCACGAAATTGCCTCCAAAGAAAGTCTCAAGAAGAACCCTAAAAAATCTCAAAATCTCAACTTTTGTCAAAACTAGAGCAAACTTGAAATTAAAGATTCAGCCATCTTCAAGACCAAGCGACCATTCAAATCAATTCCTGAGGTACCATCGAGTAAGTTGGAATCATTCTTGATGATCAAAAGTTCCTGAAACCTACATTCCATGCATCGTCGGTTTCAGTTTTTTTGTGAAATTCATATTTTAATATTCATGATGCTTTGATTACAACTAACAATTCTAATATATTCCTGAGATGGATTAATGCAGGTTTCACAAATATTATGCAGCGCCTATTCTCAAACACCAACGAGCGCTTGGCTTAGTAGATAGCAATGCAATAAAAATCTAGGAGGGCGTGGGTTTAACACCCACCCTATGCAGTTTGTTTTCCCTTTTCTCTTTTCTAAGCCTATTTTTTTAATTAACCAATTATTAAACTAACTTAAACTTTTTACTAATAAATTAGGATTAGGTTTTTTTAACTAATATTTAATTTTTCATGATATATTAAATTAATTAACATTTTTCTTAATATTAAAATTAATTAGAATTAGGGTTCACTTAATCAATAATCAATTTTTGACATATTTATTATTTATTAATTAATTAGGCTAATTAATGTTTTTTAAATATTAAAATCAATTAGAATTTAGGTTTTAATTACTATTATCATTTAAATTATTTTTTATAAAAATACGAAAATACAAACTTAGGTTTTATAATATTCAAACATTTTTCTAAACATTTTCTTATTTCTTTTAGCTATTTATTTTCTTAGAAAGGTGTATAGGTTGCACTCTTTAATTGTAATAGCTTAGATTTGTTTTCTCGCACTTTTTCTCTATTATGTATCTGCTCCAAGGATGTAATAGTTTTAGGGTTTACTTTCCCGCATTTTTATACTTATGTACCTCTCCCAAAGTCATGTAATAGTTTAAGACTTTACATTCTACACTTTATTTTTCTGTACATATTTAACTGCTAGTAACTAGGGTTTGTATGGCAAGACTAATAAGTGAACTTAGAAAACCCTAATTTTCAAAGATAAATAACTAAAAACAATACACTCTTCACACTTGCACCTCTAGGGTACCCTCTCTTGTTTCATTATGAATATTGGTCACGTCCCTCGAAAGTAGGGATACTTTAGAAAAAGTCCCTCAATCAAATCATCATAGTCCCTACGATATAAAAGATCATAGTCCCTCGATGTCCCTCAAGTTTCCTACGAAAAGATGATCTAGTACCTCGGCGACCCTACAAATAATATAATGATAGTCCCTTCGAATTGCTAAGGTATCTTTACTTGTTACCTTCGATGACCATACAATGACCCTACGCTTGTCCTTTCACGTCTAATAGATAGGTCTACCTACCAACAAATGGTATGGATAGTACTATCTCTAAAGGAGAAGGAAAAGAATAAGAACGACCTTTGGTGGGTAGGATACCCTTAATTACTTTCTCATAAACCTTTTTCATAACATTTATCATATCAAATTTTCAAACAAAATATTTTCAAACACTTTATAAACATCCTTGAGGACTGATACAAAAATTATTACAAAGTCAACCTTACATTGGCAATTTCAAAACATTTTCAAACAAATCACACACAAATCAAATTTTCAAAAGTGAGCTAAGTAATTAAGAGTCTATAGTTAACTATGGGTGAAAAGGGTGTTAACACCTTCCCTTTTCATATATTACCCCCCCCCCCCCCCCCCCCCCCCGAACTCAAAATCTATCAAGGTCTTTCCTGTTCTTTTCACCCTTTCTTAAATATTGTATAAAAGTAAAGTCGGTGGCAACTCTAGCTATCCGCACATTTGGACAAAACTAAAAAAAGTCAATTCTCCTACCTTATTATAGAACTGGCGACTCTGCTAGGGAATACTTGAAAAGAGGGGTTACCTTAGAGTCTTAGATCACTTTTTACTTGCTTTATTTACCTGCTTTGTTTGTTTTATCTTTGAGGGTTGCTTGGGTTTATTTTGTTGCAAAGATCCTACACCAAGATCTAGGGATGCCTTAGGTAAGTAGCAATAGATAATGGAAGTTATACGGCATAGACCGATATGGTTGAAGTGATGGCCATGTTAGTGTGACACTTTGGTTTGTACCGATCTTCCTTGAGCCAGTTGAGGATAACATTGGGATGCTGCATGGTGTCATAAGCACTAACTTACTTTTAGAACCTTAATTGACCCATCTTGGCCATTAGAATGTAGTGAGATATCCGACTTTGGTGCAGTCCAAGGTTGGTTGATACTCGATGCTACGCTCATTGAGATTTGATATTTGGGATATTTTGGTGGCAAGTCAGTTTTCGTGCTAAAATAAAACCTGCGAGAAATATCGGTGATATGAGATTCCTAGAACCCGGTTACTATTTTTAGAATAGGTTGAGCCAACTTAACTTCAATAGAAAAGGGTACTTACCTTCGGACCTCATGCAAGCCTTTAAACCTAAGGCTCTTGTGTGATTTTTTTATGTTTGTTATTTGTTTAAACATGACATCACAATATTATGACATCATACCATAGAATTTTCACTAACCATTTCAATGATCTTAGGGACCTTTGGTGCATTTTTATCATGAATCAGACTTCTAGCAAGGGGCAAGAGGATTTATTTTCCTCTAACTAGATGCCGTCAAAGACCGACGTACATTCTCTTGAGTCAGGAGCTAAGACCCACTTGACATGGTGAGCTTGATTCTTATAGAAGGACATTCAAAGATGGAGACACAAAGTTCTTCAAACAAATCTACAACTAGACTCAATTTCTGACATTTCATTTATCCCGCAAGATTCTTGAAAACATTGCATATACATCTACATACCATGCATATCATCATATAACAGGTATTCCCAAGACAAGTTTTCTCATCTTCTTGCTATTTATTTCAGTAAAAGATGGCTCTCGAACAAACAACCAAAGATCTTCAGGATTAGAATGCTCAATTCCAAGAGATGCTCCTAAACTTAGCCAAGGGACAGGAAGAGCTAAAAACACTCATCACCAAAGAGAGGAAGAAAAAGATAAGGAAAACAATTAGCCTCCCTAACATTGGGAAAAGGTTCAGAGGTCTAGTCAAGTGAGTTCAGGACTCTAATACTTCATTAGACGGAAATGACGAACAAGTTAAAGACGATAAGAGTGAGCTGAAGAGGGAATTGGTTGACATGTTCATGGGCACGCTAACAAGTCCTTTATGTAATCACACACAAAGCCTTACATTGGCGATTTCAAAACATTTTCAAACAAATCACCCACAAAGAAAATTTTCAAAAGTGAGCTAGGTAATTAAGAGTACATAGTTCACTATGGGTGAAAAGGGTGCTAACACCTTCCCTTTTCATATCTTATCCCCTCCCCCAAATTCAAAATCTGTCAAGGTCTTTCCTGTTCTTTTCAAGGTTTCCAAAATATTGGATAAAAGAAAAGTCGTTGGCGACTTGAGCTATCCGCACATTTGGATAAAACCGAAAAAGTTAGTTCTCTCACCGTATTACACCTTAGAATTCTTTTAACAACAATTAAGTGAGATTCCCTAGGGTCTGATTAGAATGCGCAAAGATGTACACTGAATAAAATATCAGGTCTAGATGCTGTTAGATACAGAAGAGTGCATATCATACCATGAAAGAGCTTCTGACAAACCTTTCCACTTACCTATACTTTTCCCAAGATATATGTAGGATACATTGGAGTCTTTGCTACAATGCAGTCTGTCATGTTGAATTTCTTCAGAAATTCTTTTGTGTACTTAATTTGATGTATGTAAGTAGCCTCTAGTTTTTAATCAATCTGGATTCCCAGAAATAACTTCAGTTACCCCATCATGCTCATTTTAAACTCACCCTGTATTAGCTTAGAGAATTCCTTGCAGGAAGATGGATTAGCAGAACCAAAAATATTATGATTGACATAGAGAGATTTCTTTAGTTTAAAAACAAAGTCTAATTTCTCATATTTTTCAAAGCCAAGAGGTTGTTTGACATATACTTCTTATGAAATATAACCATTCAGATATGCACTCTTAACATACATCTGATAAAGAATGATATTATGATTTACAGAAAAGGAAACTAATAACCAAATAACTTATAACCTGTCGAATGGTGCAAAGGTTTCGCTATAGTCTATACCTTCTTGTTAACTATAACCTTGTACGACCAATCGAGCTTTTTTTCTGACAACTTCACCCTTCTCAATGATCTTGTTTCTGAACACCCGTCTGGTTCCAATGACGTGGTCACCTTTAAGTTTCTAAACAAGATCCCATACGCCATTCTTTGAGAATTGGATAAGTTCTTCTTCCATAGCCAGAATCCAATCCTTATCTAGAAGAGCTTCCTCAATTGATGTAGGTTCTATTAAGGAGACTAAACCCAGAAGAACTTCATCAGAAGGTTTAGGAGCCGATCTTGTTCTGACTGAAGCATCTTTACTTATAAGAATAAGATCTTGAGGATAAGAGGATGTGATTATGTTCTTCTTTGGTTGAGTTGGATTAGAAAGACTATCAACATTATTAGAAGGAGGAGCTTCTGATTCTTTATCTTCTTGAATCTTCTCTTTTGGTACAGTGAATGTTATAGTCACATTTGCAAGCTTTTCACACAACTTTGACTTTTCATAGTCAAGATTATCATCAAATTTGATATGAATTGATTCCTCCATAATCTGTGATTCTGTGTTATAGATTTTGAAGCCTTTAGAGAGTTCAGAGTATCCTAATAGCAGACACTTTTGTGCTTTGGAATCAAACTTAACCAGATTCTCTTTAGTGTTTAACATATAACAAATACATCCAAATGGATGGAAATAGGAAATGTTGGGCTTTCTATGCTTCCACATTTCATAAGGAGTCTTACAAAAAATAGGTCTTATGGAGATTCTATTTTGAATATAACATGTTGTATTTACTACTTCTGCCCAGAAGTGCTTAGCCATCTGAGTTTCTTGGATCATGGTGCGAGCCATTTCTTGCAAGGTTCTTTTTTTCCTTTCTACAACCCCATTTTGTTATGGAGTTATAGGGTAAGAAAAATCATGTACTATGCCATTTGAATAAAAAAGTTTTTGAAAATCTTTATTTTCAAATTCTCCACCATGATCACTACGAACTCTGACTTTTCTGTAACCTTTTTCGTTTTGCACTTGGGAACATAAGGAAGCAGATACAGAGAATGACTAATCCTTGTGTTTCAAGAGTTTTACCCATGTCCACCTGCTGTAATCATCAATGATGACAAGTCCATATTTCTTACCATTGACAAAAACATTTTTCACTGGTCCAAATAAGTCAATGTGAAGAAGTTTTAATGGCCTAGAAGTAGAAACGATATTTTTAGTTTTGAAAGAGGTTTATGAAAATTCTCCTTTTTGACAGGCTTCACAAAGGGCATCTGAAGAGTACTTCAGATTGGGTAAACCTATGACTAATCCAAGTTTATTTAGTTGAGAAATCTTTCTCAAGCTAACATGACACAGACGTCGATGCTAGACCCACTGCTCTTCTTGAACAGTCTGAAGACATTTTTACATTTTGATTTTTCAAATTTGATAATCGTATTTTGTAAGTATTGTTATTCCTCTTGCCATTGAACAGAACTGAGCCATCCATCTGACGAACAACTTTACATGACGTTTGATTAAAGATGATGTCATAACCATTATCACTAAGTTTACTGATTGACAATAAGTTATGCATCAGATCCTTGACTAAAATAACATTGTTAGTAGAAGGAAATTTACCATTACCAATCATTCCAGAACCGATGATATTTCCCTTATGATTTCCTCCAAAGCCAACGATGCCTCCAGACTTACGTTCCAAATCTTGGAACATATGCCTTTCTCCCGTCATGTGTCACAAGCATCCACTGTCCACGTACCATGACTGGTGTTTCAATGGCTCCATTAAGGTGATCCACAATTTATATTTTCTTATCCTTAGGTACCCACTTTATGGGTCCTCTTTTGTTATAAGTTCCAGAGGTTCTTACCCCTTTGGATTTTTGTGCAATAAAATAGTCATGTGAAACTTGTGCACGATACTTTGGTTTAAAAATTTTCTTGTGTGTGTTCGTGCTACAGAAGTATCAGAACCTTCTTGTTCTGGACATTTCAAATTTGTGCCAGCATGCACAAAATGTTCAGAAATAGGTTTTGGTTTGACATTCAGAGTCTCATCAAATTTCTTTGATGGTCTTGAATACCCCAAGCCTCTTCTTCCATTTCTACTAAAACCATAGATCATTGAAGCTATTTTGCTTCTATCTATGCTTTTAGCAAGAAAGTGTTGAAAATCTCTATCATATCTGATTACTTCGATAGTAATAGATGTGTTAGAGATAATCTCTTCTTCTAATATAGACACTTTACTTTTCAGAGCAATGTTTGATTTTTTTAAAACAAATAGTTTTTCATTGAAAACAGAAATACTTTTCTCATCTATAGTCGTGTTCTCTGAAGTAGCTACAACACTCTTTTTCAAGATTTTGTGTTTACTTAAAAGAGATTGATACCTTTTCTTTAATTCAGTTAAACAATTTCAAGTTTATAACGAGATAAAGAAGAAAGTACCTTTCTGTCGTCATCAGAGATTGACTCATAATTTATTGTCAGTTTATCTTCTGATGATGTTTCTCCTCTGCTGGTCCTGCCATGAATGCCATGTTTTCCCGTTCCTCATCAAAATCATCATCTTATGATTCTGAATTATCCCATGTTGCAATGAGACCCTTCTTGGCTTTGTAAGTCTTTTTAGGATTTTTGTCTTTCTTAAACTTTGGAAAATCATTTCTGTAATGTTCGAGCTCGTTGCATTCAAAACAAGTGACTTCTTTTCCAAAAGCATTTCTCTGACAGAAGTGGACTCACCTTTTCCATATGTCCTTCTTTAACCTCTAAACTTGCTTTGTTTGTGCTTCCATATTTGACTTATTCTTCTGAATATTAAGGAGAGTTCATCATAATCTGAATCTTCTTTAAATTCTTCCTTAGCTTGGAAATCCTTGGTTTTCCTAGAAGTAGACTTTAGAGCAACTGATTTTACCTTCTTCTGAGGTTCATCTTGTTTTAGCTTTATTTCATGACTTCTTAAATAGCTAATCATCTCCTCAAGAGAGGTGTTGTTCAAATCCTTTACAAATTTAAAGGAAGTTACCGTTGGTTTCCATTTTATAGGTATACTTCTGATAATCTTTTTAACATGATCTGCGATGGAGTAACCTTTGTTCAGAACCTTAAGTCCTATCACAAGAGTCTGAAATCTTGAAAACATTGTTTCCACAGATTCATCGTCTTCCATCTTGAAGGCTTCATAATTTTGATATAAGGCCAGGGCCTTTGTTTCTTTTACCCGTGTGTTACCTTCATGTGTCATCTCAAGAGAATCAAAAATAGACTTTGCAGTCTCTCTATCTGTGATTTTCTCATTTTCATTATATGAGATATCACTTAGAAGAATGGTTCTTGCTTTGTAGTGATTTCTACATACTTTCTTCTGTGCTTAAGTCATTGCACTTTTTGGAAACTTATGAATTTTATAATCTATTAGGTGAGTGTTGCCACCAACTATCAAGTCCCATAGACCTAAGTCATATACTAGAAAGTAACTTTCTATTCTATACTTCCAATAGTCAAATTTCTCCCCATCAAACATAAGAGGTTTTGAACTATATTGATCTCTATCATTATCCCTATTGTCAAAAGTGGAAGTAGATGTAGCCATTGGTTTTTCACACACACTGGATCGGTACTGGACACTGTTAAGTGTTGATAAAAATTCAAATTTTTTATCTTCTCAGAATCGGATCTCTGATATGAATTGAAGGTGTAAAAACATAAGAAAGGGGGGGGGGGTTGAATTGGGTTTTTAAAACAAAATGATCCTTTTCAAAATAATCCCCTTTTAAGTTAAAATGTTTTTCCTCCAATTTTGATAATAACAACAAGAACAGGAAGTAAAGAACAATTTATGTTTATACTAGTTCATTTGAAAATTATCAAGCTAGTCTAGTCCACCTACTAAGGTGATTTCACCTCACTCAATCGAGAACTTAATTCACTATAACCAAACTGATTATAATTTGCAGAAGCTACCGAAAAGAGAATAACAACGTCTAGACTCGCAAGCCCTAGACTTCTTAAGGATTCAGACCTACCTGGTCCCTTAAGGAATATCAATTAATAATCAACCTGATTATTACAATGCACAAGCTACCCGCAACTGACTAACAACTTCTATGAAATTCTGGTGTATGCCAGTCTTCAGATGTTATACTCAATGTCTAGACATCTGATGTGACATAATAAATACACAGCAAGGTAGATACCCAATCTTTCGTGATTCAGTACTAAAGAATGACAGAAGCACAGTTTATCCAAGCTGTGCCAAATATACTTTGAAGGTGCAGAGGATAGAACAACGATGTACCTAGTTCTGTTCATCTGTTGCACATGATCAGCAGAGAGCAAACAACCTTCACAGTTCTGTTTCTCCTGCACAGATATCAGCAGGATGTCTTAACTTGTTCTGAGACATCATCTGTTACAGCATTACAGTTTTACCTTGATGTATAACAGACAGAATTATAAAGTGCTGAAGGTAAAAACACAAATCAGTTGTTGACCCAGTTCGGTGAAACACACCTACTCTGGGGGCATACCAAGCCAGGAAGAAGATCCACTATCAGCAATACTAATTCAGGACTAAACTTCACAAGTTCCCATCCTTCACTTAATCATTTACCCAGTGCAACCTATACCTAGGAACTCCTAGATAGAAACCTACCAGTTTCCATTCCTATTGCCGCAGCAACAGAAGTCTTACTCCTACTCAAGAAGTAGAGCCCTCCCACTTGGTTTCCTACATTACAATGAATATGAAGTAATGCAGAAATACTTAGACTTGCTTCATAGCTTCGTCCAAGAACACTCAAACCCTTACCTACAGGTATCGAGTTACACACATGGTAACCTTGCCACAGACCGACAGGTTTACCTAACAAAACACCCCTAATGTTACATTGTGTGAGGCATACAAACCCTAGGTTACAATCTGCTATTTATAACCTATTACCCAACTGGATTTGGGCCTTCAAAATCTCAGCAAGCTTTTCTCCTTGCTGTTACAACTCAGCAGCAAACTTCTGCTATAATCAAGGTCTTCAATCTTCTAGTTCCTAAAATATCTCCATATTTAGAAACAATATTTTCTTCAACTATTCTGATTGATTCTTGATTGATCTTCAGATTCTCCATAAGAAACGCCACATATATTCTCAGAGTATTTAAGTACCAGAACTGTAACTGAATTACCAATTCTGTTGACGTGATGTCAAGTCAGGTGTCATGACATTACATCTAACATGTTGACCTGGATGTTGAACTTCTTCAACACAACAAATAACCTCTTTCATAATTTAGATCACTTAAAATAGTTAGGTTACAAGTCACAGCTGTTACAAACATTCAACATATAACATAGTTACTTAATTAGTACTTAATTTCAGGCGCGATGTCATATGCTGATGTTGTGACATCTTACATAACATGTTGGTCCAGATGTTGAACTTCTTCAACCCAACATATTAAAACAACAGAGGGAATATGGGTAAACTTGCTTTCTTATTTGTTTTACAAATGAAGCCAACTCTCCAGCCAGGGCACTTACAATCTCCCCCTTTGGCAAATTTTGGCTAAAACAAATAAGTGCAAGTTGCATTTTGGGACCAGGCCACAACACAGTTGAGATGTTACAACATCTTGTCCAACATCTTCTTTGTAGAGGCTGATGTCCTTTGAGCAAACAACAAACCTCTATCCCTCATCTGTGAGCCACTCCACGCCATCGATGGCCCAAGAGGATTTCTTTTCTCAAGATTATTGTTGATAATCTTGATACTGATTACTTGTGATCATGTAACTCAGATCACAAGTCACAACTATCCTCTTAACTCAGAACACAAGACACAAACAAGGTCACTTACTTGTGATCATGTTGCTTTCACCTGAGTCTTGCTGGACATTTCCGTCTGTTGCTTTCACCTGAGTCTCGCCTGAGTCTGGGTCCCTATCTTTCTCCCCCTTTTTGGCCAGAATTTGACAAAGACTGCCCATACAGATCCATACCCATGCACAATTTTCCCAGATGCTAACAAACTTCATATTGCTGAAACCCTCTGATGAAGAGAAAGAATAGAGAGAGTCTTCATAAATAATGCAACTTTGGCATAGGTAGTAACGATCTTGGTACTTTACTCTGACAGTTTCAGTACCCTAGGACTGGTTTTAATGCAGGTACCTACCCTTGGGTTTGACCCTTTGACCATTGTCAGGATGAAGTATGTCTTGCCCTTTTTAAAACAGACATTTGTCTTTTAGAACCGACTACTCCCTTTATGTACTTGTCTTAGGATCCCTTATCCAAGAAACATCGTTGGCATATTACACTCTGCCTCAGTTATATAATACCTTTATTAGGTGACAAGTTATCACCTAAACATTCCAGCTCACTAAACTGCTTCATAATGAGACACAACCGCCCTGTTTTCTTAGCAGATGAAAACACGCTCAAATCCTATGTCGTCATACATTCTGCTATTTTCATATTAGCAGTTTGAAACCATTCCATTTTCACAAAGAGGATGGTTACTCCCTCTGAGTCATATAGCTGTACACACATGGGTTTATT
Source organism: Vicia faba (assembly GCA_948472305.1). NCBI lineage: Eukaryota > Viridiplantae > Streptophyta > Magnoliopsida > Fabales > Fabaceae > Vicia > Vicia faba. The sequence continues at coordinate 108,407,956 of OX451741.1, forward strand.
AGTAATAATCCACACTTCATCCAATTTTCCTCCTGTCTGTAGTTTTAGAGGAAATTAGGAACAATGTCATTACCAATGTGATGACATTCGGTCAGACATAGTCCTCTTCAGTCTTGAACACATCATCCCAATAGTTAATAAGGTGCCACACTTTATATCCTACGAGTTTGATGAAGTCCTTTCGTACAAACCAGTACTCCCCCTGTTAGGGACAATCACTTCTCCTCATGGAAACAAGTAGGTCACATTCAATACTCAGTTGGACCTTCAAGATAACTTCTGATTCAAAGTAAATAAGACCCATTGATGAATGGAAAACATAAGACGCATCTTCATGTCTTCAAGAGCGCACCCTCTGTTCAACAATATTGGTTGAACGCATTCATACTCTGAATCAAACTTTCTCGATAATAATCAGCTGCCACATGTTGATTATCTTGATTCTCTGAATCCACTGCTGAGATAGACCAAATGCCACTTTTGCCTTCTCCATGTTTATCAGACTTCTCCCAAAGATATTCTGATCTTCCTAATTGAAATTTGAACTTCAAGCTACAAGTTATCACAAAAGGCTTAGATCCACTAAGACAGGAACATGTAACATCTTCTCCACCCAACAACTCCAAAGAGCTGCAAAGAGACGATCTTTTTGAAGTATCTAACCTTCAGCTTCGTAGATCATCCTATCTTAAGTTGATGTGCCACTTCACCAACCAAGAATCTGATGTTGAACCAAATGTCACAACATTATGTTATAACATCTAGTTGTTGAATTCAGCTCCTTCTCTAATTTACTTCCTTACCTAGATCAGAACCAGACTGATCCAAGTAACCATCATCAAGATTATGATGTCTTCTTCTTCTTGTAACTTCGAGTCTGAACACGTTTCCAGGGAACCTTTTCAAGGATCAAATGATTTTGCTGTCACCAAAGAGATAGCTCTAAAGCATCACTCTTCTTGTGATTCTTCACAGGGTCTAGAAGAAGGAATGTTCCCACATCTTTAAGAACATTAGTTATCTTGAACTCCAAAGATAATCAATTAAATACTTGTACTTGTCACGAATAGCAATTGATCATAAATCCTTCCCATTATCCTGTAAGATACTTTCACCATTTGAATACTTTGACATACTCTTCGTGTGTTAATATCTTCTTCTTGCAGGTACTTTCTTTGAGAGACCAAAGAGTTGAGATATCTAGGTTCTCTGAACAAACTCTACTCACCTTAACAGATTTGAAACTCCTACCAGATCAGATTCATCCTTAGGAATGAGAGAGATGAATCCTTCCTTGCAAATATGTCACACAACACCCAGAACCCATGTGACATAGGTCAACAGCCAGCTAAACACCAGGCTGAACTAATGTGAGGCGGTTAACCAAATCTCCCCCTCAAACTACCAATCATGGAAGCTCCACACAAAATATCCATGCATTGTACACAAATGTCTCGACATGACATATGACATCCCTACCAGATTCAAGTAACTCCAAGAGTTATATCTGTTCATACTCCAATCACACCAATCAGACTTCAGCTGACCTTAAGCAGATATGTATTGCCAGAACGTACCACCTTAACCAAATTCGGAGTCTTCAAATTCTCACATCTTGGAAGATCTTCCACTTTTAATCATGATGTTTAAATGACAAGATTCATGATCCCAATCTTCTTCTATGAAGGAGCAATAATGCTGCACCATTATTAACTTTTATTAACCAATGAGCTTGTCTTTCTTCACACCATAGTACTCCAGGAAACAACTGCTCAGCCCTGATCAATGTCACATCTCAACCAGCTTCACTTCTAGAGTTCTGACTCCTAAAAGTAACCTTCGGGAGCACACGGACATAGTTGACTCTACCATTGTCAACTTTGCACACTCAGATGTCTCCTCTTCCAGGTCAGGAGTAGGTCCCAAACAAAAGTATCCCTTTGTTTGACACCCAAAACATATGCTCTTCAACTAGTAGCTGCATGCATTCAGAACGAAGAACGTCTTCATGAGTGGACTTGAGAGGACTCAAGTATCGGTGACATCTTCAATACCTTATGTTGAATTCTTGAATACAGTAGCCTTCAATCCACAAGAGGGGAAACACATCAGAGCTTGAGTTTTGCCAAGTATTACACAGCGGAAGAACATAATACAACTCAATCTTTGCACACACACTTTAGGCGTACACAAATCCTAGGTTTGAAAATAAATCAAACCTAGAGCAGCTACCACACAACCAGGCCAAATGCCAATCACACAGTTCCTGCCATGAATAGTCCATCCTCCCACTTTTAAGGGACCATTCAGGGAAATAATAAACCTTTCCAAGTTACAATCTCCAGTACTAAGATTGACCTTGCAGATACCAGAAAGTATCACCCATGGATCTCATCCAGAAACAGAACAGGATGCCTGCTCTGATACCAATTGAAATTCTGGTGTATGCCAGTCTTCAGATGTTATACTCAATGTCTAGACATCTGATGTGACATAATAAATACACAGCAACGTAGATACCCAATCTTTCGTGATTCAGTACTAAAGAATGACAGAAGCACAGTTTATCCAAGCTGTGCCAGATATATTTTGAAGGTGCAGAGGATAGAACAACGATGTACCTAGTTCTGTTCATCTGTTGCACATGATCAGCAGAGAGCAAACAACCTTCACAGTTTTGTTTCTCCTGCACAGATATCAGCAGGATGTCTTAACTTGTTCTGAGACATCATCTGTTACAGCATTACAGTTTTACCTTGATGTATAACAGACAGAATTATAAAGTGCTTAAGGTAAAAACACAAATCAGTTGTTGACCCAGTTCGGTGAAACACACCTACTCTGGGGGCATACCAAGCCAGGAAGAAGATCCACTATCAGCAATACTAATTCAGGACTAAACTTCACAAGTTCCCATCCTTCACTTAATCATTTACCCAGTGCAACCTATACCTAGGAACTCCTAGATAGAAACCTACCAGTTTCCATTCCTATTGCCGCAGCAACAGAAGTCTTACTCCTACTCAAGAAGTAGAGCCCTCCCACTTGGTTTCCTACATTACAATGAATATGAAGTAATGCAGAAATACTTAGACTTGCTTCATAGCTTCGTCCAAGAACACTCAAACCCTTACCTACAGGTATCGAGTTACACACATGGTAACCTTGCCACAGACCGACAGGTTTACCTAACAAAACACCCCTAATGTTACATTGTGTGAGGCATACAAACCCTAGGTTACAATCTGCTATTTATAACCTATTACCCAACTGGATTTGGGCCTTCAAAATCTCAGCAAGCTTTTCTCCTTGCTGTTACAACTCAGCAGCAAACTTCTGCTATAATCAAGGTCTTCAATCTTCTAGTTCCTAAAATATCTCCATATTTAGAAACAATATTTTCTTCAACTATTCTGATTGATTCTTGATTGATCTTCAGATTCTCCATAAGAAACGCCACATATATTCTCAGAGTATTTAAGTACCAGAACTGTAACTGAATTACCAATTCTGTTGACGTGATGTCAAGTCAGGTGTCATGACATTACATCTAACATGTTGACCTGGATGTTGAACTTCTTCAACACAACAAATAACCTCTTTCATAATTTAGATCACTTAAAATAGTTAGGTTACAAGTCACAGTTGTTACAAACATTCAACATATAACATAGTTACTTAATTAGTACTTAATTTCAGGCGCGATGTCATATGCTGATGTTGTGACATCTTACATAACATGTTGGTCCAGATGTTGAACTTCTTCAACCCAACATATTAAAACAACAGAGGGAATATGGGTAAACTTGCTTTCTTATTTGTTTTACAAATGAAGCCAACTCTCCAGCCAGTGCACTTACATTCTAAAACTCGGAAGCTCTAAACTTCTTAAGGATTCAGACCTACCCGGTCCCTTAAGGAATATCAAACAACAGTTTGAATACAAGTTTTGTTTACAAGAATGTTGCTTCTAAAAATCTGAGTATGTAAACTATTTTATGAACAGTGACTTAAGAATGTGAAATAAATGAAAAATGTTTACGTGTGAATATTTCATTAGTTGGCTGCTTTCTTTCTTAGTCTTCAAGCCTTTATATATATACATTAGCATAATGTATCCATTGAGAGATACTCTTGGAATTTCCAGAAACATTGGCATCTTGAACAGTAACGTGGGGGACATGATCGCGTGATGCATCCATCGTCTCATGGTTGTGGAATGAAACATTGATTGTACCATGTACTATTTGTATCACATTAACATTATCTTATTTCCTTATGTACTTCAGAGGCTTCTGCGAGCATGAGTTTAGAAGCAAGAACATAACATCAGGTCTTGAGAACTTCAAGTCTTCAAAGTCTTGAGAACTGCATCTTCAGAGTCTTCACCACTTAGTCGTGAGAATCTTTTCTTGGAACCTTGGGTCTTTAGAACCTCAAGTCTTTAAAGTCTTTAGACCTTATGTATTTTAGAGTCTTCAGCACTTGGTCTTCAGAACCCTTATCTTTAGAACTTCATTAATAGAAACACAAACTTTCAGCATTTGGACTTCAGTTGAAACTTATTCTTCATATCTTCTAACTTTGTTTCTTTGGAACATGTTGTCTTTAGAAGCTTGAGTCTTCAGCATCTGGACATAAATAACAACTTCGGTCTTCAGATCATTTGACTTGTTTCTTCAAACAAATATCAAAGTTTACACTTCAGAGTCATCTAGATGTCTTGCTATTGTTCAATAGAACTTGTGTATCATAGAAGCAGAATCAACTCTCTTCTAATGTCTTGGCCACGCCATTCATCAGATGTGGAACTTGTTTGTTAAGTACTCAATAATAACAAACATTAGTATAACAAAATTGTTCATACAATCATACTCATTTGTTATCATCCAAACTCAGAGATAATATTGTAGAACCAAATCTTGTTCTTACACTTTCTGTAACCCAAAACTCATTTAGATCAAAATTATCAACTCCTTCATGCTTCCAACCACTTCCAACTTCTATCATCTCAGATTGGTGTTCCTTCTTCTTTCTCTTCTTGCCTTTTTGATTGAGATTAGAAATTTTTATTGATGCCACCTAAAAGATTATGCCCAAGACTTCTTTTGGGAGTGATTTTAAAAATTTTCTTTCTCATTCTACTTTGATCATTCCAACTGAATATTATTTCTTTCCACCTGCACCCTGCTTCTTGATCTCTAACACTTCCAAGGTTATCTCTTCATCAAATAATTTTAATGTAATATTACCTATATCGATATCAAAGTTGCACTGACTAGTAAGAAAAAATGGTCGCCCAAGAATGATAGGAGTCTCTTTATCTTCAAGAATGTCCATGATTTGGAAATCAACTGGAATTTTTTTTTTCAAATTCCACCAATACATCTTCAGCTATCCCATATGACTCCTTGATGGTATGATCATCAAATTTCAATTTTGTCCCACTCCTGCTTTTCTTTTAAAAACCAAGATTTTTGAAAATGGACAAGGGCATCAAACTCACACTAGAACCATAATCAATCAGAACCCTCTTGAATTTTCTGTCTTTTATTGTGCACGGTATTTCCACCGACCCCGGATCCTTCTTCTTGATAGGAATTTTTCTTTCGGGCGTAATTTCACACAATTTCTCATTAACGGGTACCTGTTCATCTTCTGTTGATCTCTTTTTTAATAGTACCTCTTTCATGAATTTCTTGTACAATGGCATTTTCTTGAGTGCTTCAAAGAACGATATGTGGATCTCTAGCTTTTTGAAAATTTTGAAAAATTTATCAAAGTCTTTCTCTTTTGTGTCCTTCTTTTCCACTCGAGAGGGATATGGCAACTTGATCACTAGTTTAGCACTATTTGCATTCTTCTCTTCAGTTGGCTTCATAGGTGATATCGCTTCTTCCTGCATTTTCTTGCTCTCTCTCACTTATAGATCTACTTTTATGATATTATCACCAAATTTTACCTCATCTTATTTTTCTTCAGCATCTTTCTAACTCCTTGTTGTGATGGCATTAACATTCTCATGAGTATTCTGATGGCCTTGTGCTTGTTGAGATAATTGTTGTGCAATCTGTCCCATTTGAACTTCCAAATTTTTTATTGCAATTGTGGTATTCCCGGGGTTTCTCCTTAATTCTTCTTGTAATTGAGAAGTGTGGGAACCATCCTTTCAATAGCTACCTCTCACTCTGACTTCTGAGGAGCTTGTTGTTGTCAGTCTTTCCAAGAGAAGTTAGAATGATTCTTCCACCCAAGATTATAGGAGTTAGAATATGGGTTATTCTGCTTCAAGAATTTTATCTCTTCAATCTGTTGTGGAGTTTCTAGACAATGGATAGTCATGTGTGGTCCACTAAAAATTTCACAACTTGCCTTTTGTGTCTGTTGAACCTGAGCTACTTGTTAAGTACCCATATTCATTGCTTTCAGCTTTTTCTCCACTTCTACATCAAATGCCTCTTCAATTTTTAACTTCTTGTTAACTTCTAACTTCGGATCAATCACCCCTCTGATTTACTTACAACCCTGACATAGATGCTCATTTGCAGCAATGGCTTCAATAATCTTCTTCACACCATTGGATGTGGTAAAGATGGATGAGCCACCGCTGCTGTATCAATAAGTTGCTTTGTCTTCATTCAGAGACCATTCACAAACATCTGAATTTGCTCAGTTTGATCCATGTTGTGAGTGAGACATGCTACTAATAACCTCTTGAACCTCTTATAAGCATCACCTAGTCACCTTCCTTCCCTATGCATAAAATTCACAATATCATATCTTTTGTGAATATAAACAGAAGCAGGAAAGTACTTGTGATACAGTGGTAGAACTGACTGTTAATAATGGTTTGCATTTTTTGTTTACAAATGTCGCGGCAAGCAAGAGTCGCCACCGACTTTTATTTTATCCAAGAAAGGAAAGGATGAAAAGAACAGAAAAATACCTTTTTCGAGATTTTCTGAATAAGGGCGGTATATTATGGAAAGGGAAGGTGTTAGCACCCTTTCCATCTGTGGTTTTTCACGGGCTCTTAGGTACTTGCTCATTATTAAAAACTGTTTGTGTTTGTGTGTTTAGAAAGATTTTGTTTGCTTTATGGTAACTCTTGTATCAATCCTCAAGAGTGTGATAAAGCATTTTTGAAAAGAAGTTTGAAAGTGTGTAAGTGTAAAAAAGAAATTAGTTTTGAGCAAGTAGTTAAGAACTACCTACCTACTCGAAAAAGGACGTTCTTTTCCTCCTTTCCTTTAGACAATGCTATCCTACTATCGAAAGGGACTCTATGGTCATCGAAGGCAACGTGTAAGGATATCTTAGCGTTCGAAGGTACTGTCATCATATAGGCAACATCGAGGGACAAGATCATTTCTCGTAGGAAACTCGAGGGACGTTAGGGACTATGATCTTTATGATGACTTTAGAATTGACAGTCTTTGCTAAGATATCCTTACGTTTGAGGGACATGACCATTTCTGAAGGCAACCAAAGTGAGGTATACCCTAAGGGTGCAAGTGTGAGAAATGTGTTCAATTCAGATATTTATCTTATGTTAGTGATCTAATGATTAATTTGGTTAATCTTGTCATACACACCTAATTTACTAGCAATTATATACATGTATATCAGAAATATAAAGCGAGAAATAAAAGTTCATACGCTATTACATGGCTTTGTTGTAGATACATAAATAATGGACGAAAACTAAAGTGCGGAAATAAAAACCCTAATTTAGCTATTACAACCGGACGCAGTTACATAAATGATAAAAAAATAGTCGTATGAAAAAAAGTACTGACGCGCAGAAATTAAGACGGGAAAAAGTTCTAAACCCTAAAAAATCTAATGGCTCATTAAAAATATTTTTTTTTGTATTTTATGAAAAAAATTAGAAGTTTAACCTAATTCTCTAATTAATTTTAAATTAAATAAAATAATTTAAAGTTAATTAAATTAATTTTTAAAAATTAATTTATTAAGAAAAAACTAAGTCCTAATTTTTTTGTGATGATTTTTTGATTTTATTGATTTTATGATTTTAAAAAAGAAAAAAGAAAAATAAATAAACTAAATAAAAAAAAAACATAAAGAAATTAAAAATGGGCCTGAGGGGGTGTGAAACCCAATTGTAGAGGTAGGCTATCGAATTTTTGCAAAGCCCAAATCTGATGGCCCATGCTTGCGTGAGATCCAGTGAGAGGCATGCTTGGGAAGTCCACCATGGGGAAGCATCACTAGGCATTAGATCTGGTACTGGATGGATCTAAAGGTGATGAGAATAGGACACATGGTGCACGGGTTTGGAGTTGAACCACTGAATCTGCAAGAAATATTCAGAAAAATAATATGCAAGAGGCAGGGAGCGAACCCCTGCCCCTGCACACATGCAAAGCCTTTAGCGTGTTGTCTCTATCGTTGGGACGACTGTACTTCCGGTAACATAACCACAATAATAAATATATAATATAAATTAAATGTTAAAGGTAAAAAAAATCAGAACACGCACGCAGGGTGGGCCCCTGTTATTTGAACGATCCAATTAGATGAAAGCCTTGTGCCACGTAGAGTCCTTGGTCGGTCAAACTACCCTGGACGGTGGTTTCGATCGTCTTCTCCGTTTGAGAGAAAACTCAAACCTGCGAATTTCAGTGATAACAAACATAAAAATAACCCTATTAGACTAATTAGGACCTTGCGATTCCAATGGTGGGGTTTGTTTTATCTAAAAGTTCTTGTATCATTGAAAACGAAGCTTCACTGAAGCTTTGCCCTAACAATGGAAAACCTTCATCCTTGCGTTAGATCTCACATGTAATGCTTCTAAATAGTCACAAACATTAGCATGAACACATGTATGTACAAATAATCATTTATATTGCAAGATCAAAGAGTTTGAATTCATGAAAATATACCAAACTGGTGATGCTTGAAAGAGAGCTTCTTGGCACAATCTGGCTTGAATAATGGTTCAAACAAGATCCTGGGAACCTCAGGAGGAAGATTGGCTCCTTTGTTTGGATCAACAAAGTCTGGAATTGATGCTTCAACCTTCACGATTCTTGTGAAATTTTGTACTTTGGTATGCTTCTTTTTGAGGCTGCTGCACGTATATTCTTGACCTAGGGTTATTGTCTATATATAGTAAATCCCATTAGGTTTATATTTGTGGCAAGATATCCATGCTTTGGTGCTCTTTTAAAAAATAAATATTTTGGTTCAAATCTTCCTAAAATAAGAGATTCACTTCCTTATTTAGTCCACACGGTTTTGATAGCTGGCCAATATCTCTTTGGTTTAAAAAAGATTTGCATATTCTATATCTTGCACATTCTTGCATTTATTTAGTATTTATTTAATTTATTTTGAATTTATTTGAATAAAATCAAAATAAATAAAAATAAAAAGCCAAACAAATGCATGGACATGTTTAGTGATCCTTAGATGCATCATGAACACGTTTGGACTCTAAAAATTGGGCCCAATAGCTCAAAAATACAATTTTGCCCAATTGAGATTTCATGCATTTCTTGAGAATTGCCCAACTTGTGCAATCCTTATCTCTCTCAATTTTAACCCTAAGAGTGTGTTCTTGGACTTTTAGAGATTTTAGGATGTCCTCTAAACAACCTTTTTGGTTTCATCTCAATTGGATCTTCCATGTTCATGTAAGGAGTTTGACCCAAAATGTATTTTTGTTGACTTTTTGAAAGGACCTATAATGTCTGGGCTTGTATCTTTTGATTGAGGCATTTCTTGAACTTGAGGGCTGAAGATAAGTTGTAGGTAATTGGATTCTCTTCAAAATGAGAATTGGAGGAAAATTTTTTGATAAAGTATGAGAGAGTTTTTCCTGGTTAAAGTTTGGTAGACTTTTCCTATAGAAACCCTAATTTGCCATTTTTGACTTTTGATGAGTTAGGAGCATTTATTGAGAAATCATGATCAAACCTTGATCAAATGATGGATATTACTTCCAAAATGCTAATGTTAACCAAAATCCTGAAGTTTGACTGTAATTGGGCCACAGTTGACTTTTGACATAGTAAAGTTGATTTCAAAGCATTTGAGCAGTTGACTGAGCAAACTTGTTGTTCAAGGCATAAAATTTGGCATGGATGATCTTGAGGACATATTAGGACAATGGAGAACATTTGGGATCCTTAGGACTCACATATCTTGCTTAAAATTAAAACCCAAGTTGAGGTTCATTGCCTTAAGAGGAGAATTTGTCTGGTCAATTCTTAGTCATCCTAGAGAAATTGAGGACCTATAGAGGCATATCTTGAGTGAAAATGGGAGGGAAAATTTTGGGGTAAAACAACTTCCCCTGTTCAAACTTCTTAAACCTGAGGATGTAGATTGGCTGGTCTGCCTTTCGTGATCTGAAGGTGGAAGATGATTAAACACTAGAGTGCCCAGAAATTTGCACTTGTCTAAAATGATATTTGACTCTATAGATAACATCGGGAATAGGCTTACAGATTCCATTTGGAAAAGATGACAGAAGATCATCAGGGATAGGCTTAAATATGCCATTCAGAAGATATGGCGGAGAGTCATTGTATATGAGCTTAAGATGCCATCCAGAACAATGTTGAATTCATGAGATATTCCTTTGTGGGGATTCATATGCCTATTGTTAGGGAGGACTCCACTGAGGAATGTCGGTCTCTGATAGAAATCAGGAGCTTCAGTTGTCCATTATTCTACTGGGAAGTTATCTCTTGATTGAAGAGACAAAAGTGAACTGCTATCTGGTCAGGTTCCAGGCTTCCCGGTGACTTGCTGAGAATGATAAGGCTGACTACTATCTGGTAGTATTCCAGGCTTCACAGCGACTTACTGGGGAAATGAGATTAAACTGTCATCTGGTCGTACTCCAGGTCTTGCAGTTTCTTAAACTGGAATAGAAATCAGAAAAATATTAGTGTCGATTTAACTGAACCAGAGAAAGGTCTTTAATTAACTTTGAATGGAATGGAAATCAGAAGAATCTTAGTATCGATTCAACTGAACCAGACAAAAGTCTTGGATTATCTTCAACTGGATTAGAAATCAGAGAGATCTTAGTGTCGATCTGACTAAACCAGAGAAGGTCTTTAATTAACTTTGACTGGAATGGAAATCAGAAGAATCTTAGTATCGATTCAACTGAACCAGACAAAAGTCTTGGAATATATTCAACTAGAATAGAAATCAGAGAGATCTTAGTGTCGATCTGACTGAACCAGAGAAGGTCTTTAATTAACTTTGACTGGAATGGGAATCAGAAGAGTCTTATTATCAATTCAACTGAACCAGACAAAATTCTTGGATTATCTTCAACTGGAATAGAAATCAGAGAGATCTTAGTGTCGATATGACTGAACCAGAGAAGGTCTTTAAATAACTTTGACTGGAATGGAAATAAGAAGAATCTTAGTATCGATTCAACAGAACCAGACAAAAGTCTTGGAATGTCTTCAACTGGAGTAGAAATCAGAGAGATCTTAGTGTCAATCTAACTGAACCAGAGAAGGTCTTTTAAGAACATCTTTCTGAGGAAATTACTGAAATAGCCCTTCCTTAGACGTATCTTTTTAGAAGACTACTAGGTCACGTAAGTAGTCAATGGCGTTGTTGATTTGATCTTTCCCTGAAAAAGGTAAAGAGTTAGTCATATGCAATGTCATGATGTATGAAATGCATTCTGATGATGTTCTCAAAATAAATGAGATTGTGATGTATACGATGTGTGTGCGCATGCCATGATGTATGAATATGGAATGTTATTGTGATGTTTCTTAGTATGGAAAAATAAATCCCTGATTGCTGCTGAAGAGTATTGGGAAGCTGAATCCTTCATTTTCGCTGGGGATGATGAATGGAGATGATTCGCTGGGAATTTCCTCTTTATGTCTAAGGATATTCTATCGAGGATTGATTCTACTTGAGAATAAATCTGTGGAGGGAGGAATATTTTTCGATGTAGAGAAATAAACTCTGCTGGGGATTCTTCCGCAGTTAGGGAAATAAACTCTACCCGCGAGAAGGTTTTATAAACTGTTTGCAATTATAAAACTTGGCTGGGGAATACAGATTTAAGCTCTCTGAGGGAACTTAGTTGGAGAAGGTAAATCCTACTTGGGGAGAACAAAGATCAAAACTCTGGTTGTTTCTATTTTGTGGGGAACATAGACGTCACAAGGTCGTGTGTAACGATGACTTTGTCTCAAACTGTCTCTGCCCCTGTACCATGCTGGACAGAGTAGCTATCGGGACTGTAAATTGTTTTTTAGAATTTGTCCCATTTCTTAAAGTCATTAGTAAATATCTTTCTGTTTCTTATGCAAGTATTTGTGAACAGTGACCATATTTAAATGCATATGTCAAAAGTAATCATTGGACGTTTTTGCAAAACAAAACAGAAAAATAGAAAGAAAATAGTTTTGTACTTTCAAAGAAACGATTTGTATTGATTTCTGAAGTTCGCCTACAACAGGAATTTTTGTACAAAGAGACTGACGTTCTAGTAGGAGAACGTCGTCGTAAGAAATGAAAACTACACAAAATAGTGTATAAAGAGAAAACAACTATGTGTAATAATCCCATTGAGTTTCAATTCTACTATTGCCCCTATGTCCTTGAGCGTCTCATCACTTTGCTACTCGTCCGAAGATGACTGGATTGATTGGTACCTGTTGTACCCCAAAATTGGCCTTCTCATTTTACTCAACACATGCCCATTGAGGTCCTCAATTTGCTCAAGGATGCCCAAGAGTTGACCAGACAAACTCTCTCCTAAGGCAATGTACCTCAAACTAGGGTTTCCATTTTCATCAAGATGTGTGAACTTCAAAAGTCCAAAATTCTTTCCATGGTCCTAATATTTTATCAATATCATCCATGTTAAGCTTCATGCCTTTCACAAGAAGTTTGCTCAGTCAATTGCTCAGATGCCTGAAAATCAATTGTACTAGGTCAAAAGTCAACGTGGCCCATAATTTGGTTAACATCAACATTTTGAAGTGATGTCCATAATTTGATCAAGGGATGACCATGATTCCTCAAGGAATGCCCCAAATTCATCAAAACCCAAAAGTTGCTAAATTAGGGTTTCTTAGGAAAAGTCAACCAAACTTTGACCAAGCATAACTTCTTCATACTTTATCGGAAAATTTCCATCCAAAGCTCATTTTGAAGAGGATGAAATTCCCTACAATTCATATTCATCCCACAAGTTCAAAATATGTACTCATAAAAAGATATGAATTTCTACATTATAGGTCCTTTTGAAAAGTCAACAAAAACACCTTTTGGGTCAAAGCTTCTTACATGAACATGGAAGACCCAATTGAGATGAAACCAAAAGGTTTGTTTAGAGGACATCCTAAGATTTCTAAGAAGTCCAAGAACACCTCTCTAGGGTTAAAATTGGAGGAGATATTCCTTGTCAAAGTTGACCATTTTTGCAAAATTACCAAAAGTCAAATGTGCTCAAAAATGCATTTTTTGTCAGATGGGCCTAGAGTTTCATGATTGAATCTTGTATGTGACATGGTCCACGACCAAAATCAGTATCTACATTGCATTTATATTGCATGATATTGATTTTTGAAGCTTGTAGGGTTTTAGCTATGGCAGCCTGTCCGTAGGTAAAAGTAAGGGACATAAGACGATGAATGAGGAAGAAGAAGATGACGTGTTCAATCATCACTGATCTATTTGAATACATGGAGGGCGTGATTTTGTTATTCAGTTATCCACTTGGTTTTGCATTATATTATTAATTGTTGTTATTATTAACAATTCAGACAGGTGGTCCAGTGGCAAAGGCGCACGTTTGTAAGCAAAAGGACCTGGGTTCGATCCCAGGTCCCAGCGTTTTATTATTTTCTCAAAGTTTACATGCACATTATATACATTATGTTTCCAGGCATCCACCATGTGCTCCAGCAATCCAGCCCATAGATTATCACCATCAAAAATCCAACGCCTAGCAAGCAAAGAGCATGGTAGACCATCAGAAGGGAATCACACTGAATCTCACGCCAGGGTTGGGCTGACCATTCCTTTGGGCCTTACAATTCAACGTTGCACCCCCTTTTCAGCTTCTAACAGGCCCAATTTCTTTTCTTCTTTTATTATTTCCTTTATTTTAATTTTGTTAATTATTTTCTTTTTTTACAAAATAACCCAAAAAATCATTTTTATCATAAAATCAAAAATCACAAAAAAACATCAAAAATCATTTTTTTCCTTAATTAATTAGTTTAATTATTTAGGGAAATTTAATCTTTTTTTCATAATTAAAAATAATTATAATTAGGGTTTAATTTGTACATAACCTAATTAATTTTTTCTCAAAAAACTAACCTAAATCTTTTTCAACTAGATTTTTTAGGTTTGCTAATTATTCTCGTATTTAATTCGCCGCGCGCATTTTTTAATTTCCTTTTTATTATTATTGTAACTGCTCCGAGTTTGTAATAGTAATTAAGGTTTTAAACTCCACATCTTTATTTTCAGTCCAAAATAATAATGTATCAGCGAAAGCCTTGTAATAGCTAGGACTTTAACTTTCTTGCTTTAATTTCCGCAAACTATAAACTGCTTAGATGTGTGTTAATAGAATTGTATGGAAAGACAAACTGAAAATTAATACGATAGAAAACCCTAAAAGTGCAAAGATAAGTAAACTGAAATTTACACTCGTACATGCTCACTCCTAGGGTTTACTGCACTCCGATTGCCTACGGTAAATAGCCATGAAGTATATGGTTTGTTAGTGGTTGTCCTCTAGCCCCGAAAGATCTAAAATGACCCATTTGGATGTTGCCTCGGAAAAAGATCTTTAAGGCTTTAGGATGATTACTAACGTTTTCTAACATTGCTTTTGTGATCGTACATGTCCCTTCGAATGTCCCTAAAAACTCCAATGACGATGCTACCTATTTCTCAATAATAGGATAACATTGTCTAAAAGGAAAACGAACATACCTTTTTTCGAGTAGGTAGATTAGTTCCTAGGTACTTGCTCAAACAAACAAACTTTTTTCACACCAACACTTTCCCAAAAAAAGTTTTCAAAAACAACTTCATTACACTCTTGAGGACATAAACAAGGGTTAAAATGAAGTAAAACAAAACTTTTCAAAGCAAGCACACACAAGAAATTTTAAAATGAGCAAGTACCTAAGAGCCCGTGGAAAACCACTGATAGAAAGGGTGCGAACACCTTCCCTTTCTATAATCTACCCCTCGTAGTCAGAAACATCTCGAAAAAGGTTTTTTCTGTTCTTTTTCTTTTTCTTGATTGGATAAAATAAAAGTAAGTGGAGACTCTTGCTTACCACGACATTTGCGAACAAAAAACACAAACCAGTATTAACAGTCGGTTCTGCCACCGTATCGCCAGAACTGGAAACTCTGCTGGGGAATATAATAAAGTGGGGTTTTCCTTAGGATCGAGGTCATTTTAAAATTGCTTTCTTGTTTTTCCTTGCCTGCTTTAGATTCAAGGGTTTTGTTTGGATATTATTAAAGATCCTACACCCGGATCTGGGGACACCTTTTAGGTAAACAGCAATAGATCATGGAGACTGTACAGTGTAGACCGATATGGTTTAAGCAATGACTGTGTTGGTGTGACACTTTGGTTGGTACCAGTATCCTTCGTGTGGAAATGAGGAGAATACGAGGCCACCGCGTGGTGTCGTGAAGCACCAACGGACCTTAGAACCTTAATTGAACAAACTTGGCCATTAGAAAGTAGTGAGATAGCTGGCCTCGGTATAAAGCTGAGGATTGGTTGATACTCGATGCTACACTCATTGAGATCAGACTTTCGGGATATTTCGGCCGTAAGAAAAGATTGCTTGAGCTGAAACAATGCCCGATAAAGGATGATCTGTGATATTGAGAATCTTTAGAACCCGGTTACTTTTCTAAGGCAGGTTTGAAACCAACTAAACTTCAAGAGCATACTTACCTTTAACCTCATGCAAGCCTTTGAACCTAAGGTCTATTGTGTATATTGCTTATATGTGATTTATCCTGTTTGAACATGACATCATGCATCATAACATAGCATCCATTCTTATTGCACTAACCATTTCAAGGACCAAGGGAATTTATCTTTGTTATATTTTGCATATCATGGCTTCCGCTCGTAGAAACATTATCCGAATCAGCTTTATGAAAGTACCTTCCCAACTTAAGGAGCTAGTATCAAAGGTCCCCGGAACTTTTGCGTTCACTAAGAGACATGGTCGACTTCTCAACTTGGTTACTTCAAACTTTGATGAAAATATTATGAGTGTACTCTTTCAGTTCTTTGATCCCAAGCACCATTGCTTCACCTTTCTAGACTATCATTTGGTGCCTACCATGGAAGAGTTCTCTCAGTTATTAGATATACCCATTCTTGAACAGTTGCCTTTCATAGATCTGGAAGAAGTTCCTAAGCCATAAGTCATTGCCTCAGCCTTGCATCTGAAACAGGTCGATATGGTATCCAATTGGGAAACAAGAAGCAGAGTCAAGGGTTTTCTAGCCAAGTTCCTGATAGACAAGGCCCAGCTTTTTCGGGATGATATGGATTTTTAGGCTTTTGAGGAGGTCTTGGCCCATCTAATCTATGGGTTGGTACTATTCCCTAATCCAGACTTATTCATAGATGTGAATGCTATCAAGATCTTCCTGTCTCGCAACCCCGTGCCTACCTTGCTCGGAGATATTTTGCACGTGCTCCATACTAGTACCATGAAGAGAAGAGGGGTTCTTATGTGCTGCATGCCCATCCTATCGAGGTGGTTTATTTCTCACCTCCCTAAGTCTGTTGAAGAATGAAGAAGGTTTGGGTTGTTGCAAAGGATAATGTCACTCGCTCACACGGATATTCTCTGGTGTTCCCGAGCTATGGAAAACACTGCTATTATTAACCGTTGCGGGGAGTACCCTAATGTCCCATTACTTGGAATCAGAGGGGGCATAACCTACAATCCTTGTTTAGCTCTGCGACAATTTGGTTACGCTCGAAGAGATTGTCCCCATGAGTTACTTATCGAGGGCATTGTATTTAACTATGAGGATGATGTTCAAGGGTATCGCCAGAGGTTCATACGAGCTTAGAGCATGGTAAACAGATCTGACGCCAAGGCTTTGGGGCCAAAGGCTTCCATTCCTATGGAACCTTATCTCCAATGGGTACGAGATCGCACCCATAAACTTATGATGCCCTATATGGTCGTTCTACCAGTGATTGTGGAACCCACTACTGAATGGAGTATTCCTTACACAATTCTCCATCCTGATATGCCCACTGATCTTGGAGAACTACATAGGTCTTAGATTCAGTTGAAGAAAGAGAGGGATACCTATATGGATCAGTTCTATGCACATGAGAGCAAGGTTTTAGAGCTCACAAAGCAGCTCCATGAGGAAAGAGGACTCATTGTCTATCTCGACACAAAGAGGAAGCATCCATGGGAATTTTGATTTTTTCTAGTTTTTAGACTTGTTTTTAATTGTAACGCCTAAAAGGCATTTGAAATTTGAATTCTACTAATAAAATCTCTGTTTCATTTTGGTTGGAAAATTTAAATTTCCCAAAGTATTTGAAATCATTGCATATACATCCCATTCATAGCATTGCATGTACATGATTCATAACTGGTTTCTCATCTCCTCCGCTATTTATTTCAACAATGGCTCTTGAATGAAATGTGAAAGATCTTCAGACTCAGAACACGCAATTCCAGCAAATGATTATGGCTCTTGCCAAAGGACAGGAAGAGTTGAAGGATCTGATTGTTAAGAAGAACAAGAAGACCAAGAAAACAGCTGGTGTGGCACATATGAGCAGAAGGTTCAGAGGGCCGCCAAGACGGGTTGTTGATTTAGCTTCTTCATCTAAAGAGGGAAAGAACCAATAGGTTGAAGCCAAAGAAGAGGAACCTATTCCTAAAGAGTCTGATAATGAAACTGACTACAGTGAGGAGTAGTACCCTCCGGCTGATGAAAGGTATAAGCAGTTAGAAGAGCGTCTGAGCGCTATGGAAATCCAGAAGGTTCCTGGGCTGGATTTTGAAGAGTTGGGTCTGGTCTCCAGGGTTGTCATCCCCTTAAAATTCAAGGCACCGGTATTGGCCAAGTATGATGGGGTCTCTTGTCCCAAAATGAATCTTCGTTCTTATGTGAGGAAGATACAACCTCATACTTCTGACAAAGACTTGTGGGTTCAGTTCTTCTAAGACAGTCTGTCTTGAACACAACTGGATTGGTTCTATCAGCTAGAAAGAGCCAATGTTCATAACTGGGAAGACCTTGCTGCTGCATTTTATAAGTAATCAGTACAATACAGACCTCGCTCCCACCCGTACACAACTCTAAAATCTGTCTATGGCTTCGAACGAGGGTTTCAAGGATTATGCTCATAAGTGGAGAGATTTGGCTGGAAGAGTTCAACCTCCTTTGGCTGACAGGGAACTCGTGGATATGTTTCTGGGGATTTTGACTGGGCCATTCTTCAACCATCTGATTAGAAGTTTATCGGCGGGTTTTACTGAACTGATCTTAACGGGAGAAAGAGTGGAAGTTGGAATTCGAAGTGGAAAAATTCAGAAGGATGCCTCTTCTAGTGCTGCAAGGAAGCCGTTTGTAGGAAAAAAGGAAGTCAGTGTTGTTTATAACCAAAAGAATCAGAATCGAACCGAGCACCGTCCGGCGGTAGGGGCTGTTATGATTCCTAACCGTGCACCTGCTCAGCCAAGAAATAATCAGCCAAGAGCAAAAATGCCAACTAGACAGTTCACTCGAATCATCATGACCCTGTCTTAGATTTTACCTCACTTGCTGAAGTCTAATATGGTTACTCTGAGAGAGGCTCCGAAGAATTCGAACACCACCTCTCCCTACTATAAACCAAATTGTCGTTGTGCTTACCATTCGGAAAGTCTAGGCCATGACACCAATGACTGCTGGACTTTGAAGAACAAAGTATAGGATTTGATTGATGCTAAGGAGATTGAATTTTATCCCCCGGAGACTCCCAAAATTATCACTGCTCCTATTACAAAACATGGTTGGAGGTGTTAATGTCGTTGAAGAATATGTGTTTGTGACCTCTGTGGAAGAATTGGTAACCCCGCTCATGACTATCAAAGAGAATTTGTTAAAGGCCAGTTTATTTCCGGGTTGTGGTGAAGGTTGCCACTTTTGTTCATTCATACCGACTGGTTGCCCTTTGTTGAAGGCAGGTGTTCAGCGCCTGATGGATGACAAAGAGATTCTGTTTGAGAAGACTCCTGTTCCGACTGTTTCCTGTGAAGACATTGTTATCATAACAATTTCCGCCAATCCTCCCAGGGCCTCCGCTAAGAGACCCGTCAGGATTACATCAATTCCGAAGGTGACTCCGTTGATCATAACCATGCCAGGGCCAATCCCATACTCCTTGGACAAAGATGATCCTTGGAACTATGGGGCCGACGTCTATTACCACGGCGTAAAGCAGGACATGTTAGCCATTGAAGACAAGATTGATGAAAATGCTGATTCCGACATCGTCAATATCGCCAGAACCAGTAAAATAACAAGAAGTGGAAGGGTGTTCTCCCCTGAAATTTCTCCCCCGAAGACTGCTACCAGACCGGTAATCACTCTTGTTGACCCTACCATCACCGAGCCGGCCGAGACTCGAGGCAAAGACATACTGCTTGAGCCTGTCCTGACAAAGGATAATTCAGGAACCCTACCAAAAGCTTCCAAGAAAGAAATGGAAGAAATTTTGAAGATAATAAATAAGAGAGACTACAATGTGGTCGAGCAGTTGGGGCAGACCCCATCTAAAATTTCTATGCTGGCTTTGTTGTTGTGTTCTGAGGCCCATGCGAAGGCTTTGGTTAAGTTTCTGAAGACGACTCACGTGCCACAAGAGACATCTGCTGATCAGTTTGAAGATTGTGTGGCTAGTATTACTGTGGATAATGGTTTGGGTTTCTCTGACGCGGATCTGACACCAAAGGGGAGGAAATATAACGATGCTCTTCATGTTTCCGTTGAATGCAGGGGCACGACTCTGGCCCATGTTTTGGTAGATATTGGCTCCTCGTTGAATGTGCTACCTAAAAAATCTCTGGACATATTGGACTGCGAAGGCTTGACCTTGAAGCCTAGCAATATAATAGTGAGAGCTTTCAATGGTTCGAAGCGGATGGTGCACGGAGAAGTGGATGTCCCTATCAAAGTTGGTTCCCAGACCTTCGACTCCACTTTCTACGTAATGGATATCAAACCATCATATTCTTGCTTGTTGGGACGCCCTTGGATACATGGGGCTAGGGATGTTACTTCTACCCTCCACCAGATGTTGAAGTACCCAGTAAGAGGAAAGATTGTCACTGTGCATGGTGAAGAGGAGTACATGATCAGTCACTTGAACTCCTTCAGGTACGTAGAGATGGATGGCGAGTTCATCGAGACTCCTTGCCAGAACTTTGAAGAGGTACCTCAGATTATGGCTACAACAGAAACTAACGACAGTCCTCCGAAGGTCACCAAACCTCACTTGAAGATGGCTTCTCTCAAGGATGCACGAGCAGTGGTTGAAGAAGGTGGGTCGACCATTTGGGGTCAGCTCTCGGTTATTCATTACAAGTCTGACAAATCTGGTTTGGGCTTTACTACAGGTGCTCAAAGGGCTGTTAGTCATGCTCGGGCTAGAGGACCCCCCCTACGCATCAACAATTCTGGGGTCAATGCATTTGAAGACAGTGAGGGTGATTCCGATATTGACAGCTGGATCTTCCCGACTACCAACGATGGAATCAGTATATGGACTTCCAAGGACTTTGTACCGATTACTTTTGTTCCAGAGTAATTGTATTTTTTATTTTTTCGGATATGTAATTTAAAAGCAATATAAATTTTGCGCTCTTTGTCTTTGTTTTCTTTTATTCTGTCTATACAGCTATGCTCTTACACGCACTCACGTGTCCAAATGCAGATCCGTATCCACTCTGGATCCCATTGATAACAGTTCTTCTACTGCTCATTATGACTTTGAAAATCCGATCAACCAAGTCGAGGACGAAGGTGAGGAAGATTGTGAGTTACCCGGAGAACTTGCTAGACTATTACAGCAGGAAGAGAGGGCCATACATCCTCATGAAGATCCAGTTGAGACAGTGAACTTGGGTACAGAGGAAGACATAAAAGAGGTTAAGATAGGTGCAAATTTGGAGCTTAGTGTCAAATAGCGGTTGGTACAGATGTTGCATGAGTATGTTGTAATCTTCGCCTGGTCATATGAAGACATGCCGGGATTAGACACAGATATAGTGGTTCATCGTCCACTGACTAAAGAAGACTGCCCTCTGGTAAAGCAAAAGTTCCGTCATATGCACCCTGAGATGTCAGAGAAGATTAAAGCAGAGGTTATGAAGCAGTTCAATGCAGGGTTCTTAGTTGTCACCTTCTATCCGCAGTGGGTTGCCAATGTGGTTCCAGTACCTAAGAAAGATGGTAAAGTACGAATGTGTGTAGATTATAGAGACCTGAACAGGGCAAGCCCCAAGGATGACTTCCCGCTTCCCCATATCGATATTCTGGTTGACAACACCGCACAACACAAAGTCTTTTCCTTCATGGGCGGTTTCTCTGGCTACAATCATATCAAGATGGCACATGAAGACATGTAGAAGACAACTTTTGTTACACAGTGGGGCACTTTCTGCTACAAGGTGATGTCGTTTGGCTTGAAGAATGCTGGGGAAACTTATTAGCAAGCTATGGTAGCTCTGTTCCACGACATGATTCACCATGAGATAGAGGTTTACGTTGATGACATGATAGCCAGGTCTCAAACTGAGGAAGAACATCTTGATCATCTAGAAAAGTTGTTTGATAGGTTGAAGACGTACAAGCTGAGGTTAAATCCGAACAAGTGCACCTTCGGGGTAAGGTCTGGTAAGCTTCTGGGATTCATCGTAAGTGACAAAGGTATTCAAGTAGACCCTGCAAAGGTGAAGGCCATACCAGAGATGCCAGCTCCCTGTACTGAGAAGGAAGTTAGAGGTTTCTTGGGACGCCTGAATTACATTGCCAGATTCATTTCACATCTGACTGCTACTTGTGAGCCGATCTTCAAGCTTCTGAAGAAAGATCAAGTGGTAAAGTGGAATGACGAATTCCAGGTCGCCTTTGATAGAATCAAGGGATATATCTAAGAGCCTCCTATTTTGATGCCTCCGACTGAAGGAAGACCTTTGATAATTTACTTAACAGTGCTAGATAATTCAATGGGTTGTATGCTGGGGCAGCATGACGATTCCGGTCGAAAATAGCACGCAATATACTACCTTAGCAAAAAGTTTACCGACTGTGAAAAACGATACTCACTGCTCGAGAAAACTTGCTGCACTTTGGCATGGGCTGCTCATCGACTGAGACAGTATATGTTGATCCACACTACTTTGTTGATATCTAAGATGGATCCGATCAAGTACATTTTCGAGAAGCCTGCTCTCTCCGGAAGGATAGCAAGATGGAAAATTATCTTAACCGAGTATGACATCTAATACACAACCCAAAAAGCAATCAAGGGAAGTGTGTTACGTGATCATTTTGCGCATCAAGCCGTGGATGACTACCAGTCCATGAATTTTGAGTTCCCGAATGAGAACATCATGTTAGTAACCGACTATGAAGAACCTAGACCGGATGAAGGACCTGAGGAAGGATCCTGATGGTCTATGTATTTTGATGGAGCCTCAAACGCACTGGGTAATGGTATTGGCGCTGTAATCATATCTCCCGAGGGTTGTTATACTCTGTTCACTGCTCGATTATGTTTCAACTGTACCAACAACATGGCAGAGTATGGAGCATGTATCATGGGTCTTAAAGCTTCTATTGACCTAAGGATCAAGTTCTTGAGTGTATTCGGGGATTCCGCTTTGGTGATAAGTCAAATCAAAGGTGAGTGGGATATGAAGCACCTGAACCTTATTCCTTACAAAGAGTGTGAACTGACACTGCTGCCGCATTTTGAAGAGATCACCTTTGAACATTTCCCACGAGAAGAGAATCAGTTAGCGGATGCGCTAGCTATTATGTCATCAATGTTCAAGGCCAGGTGGGCCAATGAAGCTCCCCTAGTCACTATTGAGAGGTTGGATGAACCGCATACTGCTGTGAGATCGATACCGAGGAGGTAGCCGAAAAACCTTGGTTTCATGAGGTGAAAAGGTATCTCGAGGCTCAAGAATACCCTGAGGGGACATCTTTCAATGACAAGAAATTTCTGAGAAGGTTTGCTGCAAATTTCTTCCTCAGCAATGGAATCCTCTATAAGCGCAATCATGACTCTACCTTACCGCGGTGTGTAGACAAGAGCGAAGCAGAGAGGATAATGGAAGACCTACACGAAGGTACCTTTGGCACCCATTCCAATGGACATACCATGGCAAAGAAGATCCTTCGGGAAGGATACTATTGGTCCACTATGGAAACCGACTGTTATCAGCATTCTCGAACCTGTCACAAGTGCCAAGTCTATGCTGATAAGGTGCATGTACCTCCAGTTCCCTTGAATGTTTTAACGGCTCCCTGGCCCTTTGCAATGTGGGGCATTGACATGATCGGCGAGATCAGACCTACCACATCAAACGGGCATCGCTTCATCCTAGTGGCCATTGATTACTTTACGAAATGGGTTGAGGCTGCCTCTTTTGCTACGGTTACTAAGAATGTGGTGGCACGGTTCATCAAGCATAACTTGGTTTGTCGTTATAGTATCCCTGAGAGAATCATCATGGATAACAGTACTAATCTCAACAACTCGATGATCACTGATCTCTATAAACAGTTCAAGATTCAGCATCACAACTCTTCTTCTTACCGGCCGAAGATGAATGGGGTTGTCGAAGCTGCTAATAAGAATATCAAAAAGATCATATAAAAGATCACAGTGACGTACAAAGACTGGCATGAGATGTTACCATTTGCTCTTCACGGGTACTGTACTTCAGCACGTACGTCGACAGGGGCAACACCCTATTCTCTGGTATATGGCATGGAGGTTGTCCTACCCATAGAGGTCCAGATCCCTTCTCTACAGATTATGAAGGATGCAGGTTTGAGCGAAGATAATTGGTTTCATACTCGACTTAATCAATTGAACTTAATCGAAGAGAAAAGACTTACTGTTGTATGCCATGGTCAAATGTATCAGAGACGGATGATTAGGGCCTTAAATAAGAAAGTCAGACAACAAGTGTATCAAGTAGGGGGTCTGGTAGTCAAGCGCAGGATACTGCCGCAAGGTGATCCCAGGGGCAAATGGACTCCCACCTATGAGGGACCATTTGTAGTCAAGAACATATTTTCCGTTGGAGCCATGTTTCTAACCACCATGGATGGTGACGACCTCCCATACCCTGTCAATGCGGACATAGTGAAAAAATACTACGCATAATAAAGACCCGCTAGGTTGACATACCTAGGAAAAAATAAGGGCATACCGGCGAACCAAAAGGGTTCGGGAAAAAATTAGGGATAAAAATGAAAAAATATGTACACCCGACAAGTCGAAAACCCGAAATGGCGGCTTGGGCAAAAAAGGGTATCCCGGTGAACTGTAA
Source organism: Vicia faba (assembly GCA_948472305.1). Lineage (NCBI taxonomy): Eukaryota > Viridiplantae > Streptophyta > Magnoliopsida > Fabales > Fabaceae > Vicia > Vicia faba. The sequence continues at coordinate 108,432,579 of OX451741.1, forward strand.
ACCGGAAAGGGAAGTCCAGGAAAAAGTTAGGGATCAAAGTGTATCACTATGTCCCATTGAATCACCTTGCGACCAGGCCTTAGTAATCAGGTATCAAGCTCAAACGGTACCGATCAATCCAGTCAGCTTCGAACAAGCAGCAAAATGATGAGATGCTCGAAGACATAAGGGGAATAGCAGAATTGAAACCCAATGGGATCACTACACGTAGTTGTTTTCTTTTTGTACACAATTTCTATAATAATTTCCATTTTTTACGGTGGCATTCTCTTACTAGAGCGTCAGTCTCTTTGTAAAAAACGCCTGTCATAGACAAATTTCAAATCAATACAAATCATCTTTTGAGTACAAAACTGTGTGTTTGTTTTTCCTTTTTCTGTTTTGTTTTGCAAAAAAAACCTCCAATGTTTTATTCTTGACATATGCATTTGAATATGATTATTGTTCACAAATATCTGCATATAAAACAGAAAGACAGTTACTAAGAACTCAAAGAAACTGGTACAAAACCTAAATATCGACAGTTACCCCGTCCATCATGGTACAAGGGGCAGAGACAGTTGGAAGCGAAGTCACTATCACGTATAAGCCAAAGATACCTATACTCCCCACAGAGTAGAGACAACCAAGGTCCGACCTCTGTGTCCCCAATCAGGAATTCCTTCCCCAACAGGTTCCTTCAAAAAGCTAACGTCTGCATTCCCCAGACAAGCTTTATAACCATAAACAGTTTATAAAATTTTTCTCACGAGCAAAGTTTATTTCTCTGACGGCGGAAGCTCGATCTCCAACAGAGCTCTTCTCTCCGGCAATGGAAGTTCATCCCCAGCTGAGTTTATTTCTCCAGATCAGCAGATCTTCCAACAGAGTATCTCTCTTTCCCCACAGAGTCATTCCCCCGCAGGATTATTCTCAGACAGAGTCTCTCCCACCAGAATATTCTCAAGCAGAATGGATGTAAATCTCCAGCTAATCATCTTCGATCACTATCCCCAGCGGAAATGAAGAACTCAACTCCTGATACTCTCCAACAATAGTCCAGGATTTATTTTTCCCAGCTAGAGAATATCATAATAGCATTGTGTTGTACCCCACAATTTTCCCTCTCATTTTACTCAATACATACTACTAAAGGACCTCAATTTGCTCAAGTTTGCCCAAGAGTTGACCAGACAAACTCTCTCCTAAGGCAATGTGTCTCAAATTAGGGTTTATATTTTAATCAAGATGGGTGAACCACAAAGACCTCATATGCTATCCATGGTATTAATATATTCTCGAGACCATACATGTCAAGTTTAATGCCCTGCACAAGGAGTTTGCTCAATCAACTGCTCAGATGCTTGAGAATCGACTATGTTAGGTCAAAAGTCAATTGTGGCCCACATATAGTCAAACCTCAAGATTTTGGGTCAACATTAACATTTTGAAGTGAACTTCGTCATTTGATCAAGGGTTGATCATGATCCCTCAAGGAATGTTCCAAATTCATCAAAACCCAAAAGTTGATAAATTAAGGTTTCTTAGTAAAAGTCGGACCAACTTTGACCAAGCATAACTTCTTCATACTTTATCATAAATTTTCCATCCAAGGCTCATTTTGAAGAGGATTCCATTCCCTACAATTCATCTTCAGCCCTCAAGTTCAAAATAAGCACTCATAAAAATATATGAATTTCTATATTATAGGTCCTTTTGAAAAGTAAAAAAAAAATACCTTTTGGGTCAAAGCTTCATACATGAACATGGAAGACCCAATTGAAATGAAACCAAAAGGGTTGGTTAGGGGACATCCTAAGATTTCTAAAAAGTCCAAGAACATCCTCCTAGGGTCAAAATTGGGAGAGTTGTGCATTGTCAAAGTTGGCAATTTTTGGAAAATTATCAAAAGTCAACATTGATCAAATTTGCATTTTTTCCAAAGGGGCCCATGTTTTCTTACTTGAAACATGTTTCTAATAGGACCCACGACCCTTGAGCTTTTCAACCTATTATTTTATTACTTTTATCATTTATTTTGATTTTTTATTCATTTAAATCAAAATAAATCAAATTAAATGGTAAAATAATGAAAACAAATCAAATCTTGGGATTTTTGTGCACATTTGGAGTCCATGTACAGCTAGCATGATGATCAATTCGTGCAAGACTCATTAGGGTTGTAAAAGATTGAATTGAATCTTGTTTTAGAACGATATCATACAAGAATCAAATCAAATCACATTTTCATAATTCTCAAAGATATGATACAATTTTATTGACCTAATTCAGTCTACTATATGTATACAACAATTGCAGATCAAAAGAGAGGGGAGAGCAGTCGTGAAAACGCCAAACCAAATTCCAAAAAAAGTGACAAAAGTGTTGGATCGTTTTTGCATTTAGAGATCAATTTAGACCATTCCAACGCTGCTAATCGATTCTTGGACCTTCCCAGAAGCCAATTGGATCAGTTGCAAGGCTTGAAGCACCCAGAAACACGCGTAATTTCTCTCACGGTTTGCCCTCAAACTCAAAATCGATTACTGTATTCCTGGCATATGTAGCACGTTTAAGTCATATATTTGTAATCCTCATCATGTTTGCAAGCTAACTATATTATTCAATTGCATTTTTGAAGCCTATACACGATGTTGCCATTGTTAGGGTTTACGTTTTCAATTTAGGGCTTTCTTACACAGGTGAAATTAGCCAAAAAGAAGGATACTAGGGTGTTCACGAGATCACCACAAATGGAGCTATGTATTTAGATATCATTTATCATGCGTTTTGTGCATTTTTGAAATTTGCAGGGGTTATAGCTACAGACTTGTGTCTGTAGGTAAAAGTTCTTCACCTAATATGACGGTTGCAACGAAGAAGATAGTATGTGGCAGCCCACCATTGGCTTATTTGAAACTTGCGTGATTTTCTAAATCTACTACTTTCATATATTTATTATATTTTGCTCACCTTATACAAACAAGTTAACAAAGCAGCTCAGCTGGAAACACGTCGTTGGTAGGGAGTACAAGGACCTGGGTTCGATCCCAGGTCCCAACAATTGCTTTGTATTATTTTTTCTCATGTAATCAGGTGTACCACGCTCTTCACCATCCACCATGCGCTAGCAGTTCCTGACCATTAGATGCACTTCTATCCAGACACAACACTTCCAGCCATGAATGTCCTTGGTGCTCCTCAAGTCAACACTTGCACCTAATCCAACATGGTTTACCGGGCTTGATGCTTAATGGGCAAATGAATATCAGATTCACACCCCCTTTTTGCTAGCATACAGGCCCATTCTTTTTCTTTTCTTTATTTATTTCATTTGTTTTATTTATTTTTCACCAAAAATTTAATTGTTTTTTTAATTAATCATAAAATCAATAAATCACAAAAACACAAAAAGCATTTTTTAATAATAAATTATTTAATTTAATTAGTAAGTAGGTGAATTTAATTTTTGTTTCATTTAAAATCAAATAGAATCTAGGTTTTAATTTTACAATTTATATTTCTTTTCTCAAATAAAAAACCAAAAAACATATAAAATCTTTTTGTACAAAACATATCTATTTCTTTAATTAATTAATTTAGTTAGAAAATTAGGTTAATTTAATTTCTGTAAGTGCCCTGGCTGGAGAGTTGGCTTCATTTGTAAAACAAATAAGAAAGCAAGTTTACCCAGATCCCCTCTGTTGTTTTAATATGTGGTGTTGAAGAAGTTCAACATCTGGACCAACATGTTATGTAAGATGTCACAACATCAGCATGTGACATCGCGCCTGAAACTAAGTACTGTTTAAGTAACTATGCTATATGTTGAATGCTTGTAACAGCTGTGACTTATAACCTAACTATTCTAAGTGATCTAGGTTATTTGTTGTGTTGAAAAAGTTCAACATCTAGGAAAACATGTTAGATGTAATGTCACGACATCTGACTTGACATCACGACAACAGAATTGATAATTCAGTTACAGTTCTGGTACTTAAATACTCTGAGAATATATGAGGCGTTTCTTGTGGAGAATCTGAAGATCAATCAAGAATCAATCAGAATATTTGAAGAAAATACTGTTTCTAAATATGGAGATATTTTAGGAACTAGAAGATTGAAGACCTTGATTATAGGAGAAGTTTGCTGCTGAGTTGTAACAGCAAGGAGAAAAACTTGCTGAGTTAGGTAATAGGTTATAAATAGCAGATTGTAACCTAGGGCTTAATGTACACACAAAATGTAACATTAGAAGGTGTTTTTAGGTAAACCTGTCGGTCTGTGGCAAGGTTACCATGTATGTAACTCGAAACCTGTAGGTAAGAGTTTGAGTGTTCTTGGATGAAGCTGTGAAGCAAGTCTAAGTATTTCTGCATTACTTCATATTCATTGTAATGTAGGAAACCAAGTGGGAGGGCACTGCTTCTTGAGTAGGAGTAAGACTTCTGTTGTTGCGACAATAGGAATGGAAACTGGTAGGTTTCTATCTAGGAGTTCCTAGGTATAGGTTGCACTGGGTAGATGATTAAGTGAAGGATGGGAACTTGTGAAGTTTAGTCCTGAATTAATATTGCTAATAGTGGATCTTCTTCCTGGCTTGGTATGCCCCCAGAGTAGGTGTATTACACCGAACTGGGTCAACAACTGATTTGTGTTTTTACCTTCAATACTTTATAATTATGTCTGTTATACAACAAGGTAAAACTGTAATGTTGAAACAGATGATGTCTCAGAACATGTTAAGACATCATGCTGATATTTGTGCAGGAGAAACAGAACTGTGAAGGTTGCTTGCTCTCTGTTGATCATGGACAGAACTAGGTACATCGTGTGATCTATCCTCTGCACCTTCAAAGTGTATCTGATACAGCTTGGATAAAACTGTGTGAATGTTACAGATGATGTCAAAAGAGATGAATGGATATCCTGCTGGTTTGTGTGCATGATAAACAGAACTAAGGGGTTTGTTTGCTTCATGGTATGTGATAGATGATGTTGCAACCAATGTTGAGACATCAGGCTATGAATGGATAGTTTACAAACCAAAGCTATTTGTTCGAGAACTGCAGATATGGCAACCTCTATGCTTCTGTTATACTGAATCACAAAAATTGGGTATCTACCTTGCAGTGTATGTATTATGTCATATCAGATGTCTAGACATTGAGTATAACATCTGAAGACTGGCATACACCAGAATTTCAATTGGTATCAGAGCAGGCATCCTGTTCTGTTTCTGGATGAGATCCATGGGTGATACTTTCTGGTATCTGCAAGGTCAATTTTAGTACTGAAGACTGTAACCTGGAATGGTTTGTTATTTCCCTGAATGGTCCCTTGAAGGGGGAGGATGGACTATTCGTGACAGGAGCTGTGTGTACATGTCTTTGGTGATTGGCATTTGGCCTGGTTGTGTGGTAGCTGCTCTAGGTTTGATTTTCAAACCTAGGATGTGTGCTCGCCTGAAGTTGTGTGTAGTAGTCATGCGAGGTTTGAACCATAGTCAAACTTGGTCTATTTTTTGAAGGCTAGTCTGGTGGAGTGTGTGTGCAAAGATTGGGTTGTATTATGTTCTTCCGCTATGTAATACCTGGCAAAACTCAAGCTCTGATGTGTTTCCCCTCTTGTGGATTGAAGGCCATTGTATTCAAGAATTCAACATAAACTATTGAAGATGTCACAGATACTTGAGTCCTCTCAAGTCCACTCATGAAGACGTTCTTCGTTCAGGTTGGTAAGAATCACATAACCACGGATTAGTGGAGGGCCTTGTTCCAAGGTGATGGAACTAATGTTCTATGTGATGGTGGAACAAGGATGCAGCTACTAGTTGAAGAGCATATGTTTTGGGTGTCAAACAAAGGGATACCTTTGTTTGGAACCTACTCCTGACCTGGAAGAGGAGACATCTGTGTGTGCAAAGTTGACAATGGTAAAGTCAACTATGTCTGTATACTCCCGAAGGTTACTTTAGGAGTCAGAACTCTAGAAGTAAAGCTGGTTGAGATGTAACATTGATCAGGGCTGAGCAATTGTTCCCTGAAGTACTATGGTGTGAAGAAAGACAAGCTCACTTGTTAATAAAAGCCAATGATGGTGCAGCACTATTGCTCCTTCATAGAAGTAGATTGGGATCATGAGTCTTGAATATGAAGACTCAGAGTTTGGTTAAGGTATAGCTCTTGGAGTTATGTAAATCTGGTAGGGATGTCATATGTCATATCGAGACATTTGCATGGATACTTTGTGTGGAGCTTCCATGACTGATAGCTTGAGGGGGAGATTTGGTTAACCTCCTCACATTAGTTCAGCCTTGTGTTTAGCTGGCTGTTGACCTATGTCACATGGGTTCTGGTTATTGTGTGACATATTTGCAAGGAAGGATTCATCTCTCTCATTCCTAATGATGAATCTGATCTGGTAGGAGTCTCAAGTCGGTTGAAGTAAGTAGAGTTTGTTCAAAGAAAATTCTATTTACTTGAGTCAAGGGTGGCAACCTAGATATCTCAACTCTTTGGTCTCTCAAAGAAAGAGCGTGCAAGAAGAAGATATTAACACACGAAGAGTATGTCAAAGTATTCAAATGGTGAAAGTATCTTACTGGATAATGAGAAGGATTTATGATCAATTGCTATTTGTGACAAGTACAAGTATTTAATTGATTATCCTTGGTGTTCAAGATAACTGAAGTGGGAACATTCATTCTTCTAGACCCTGTGAAAAATCACAGGAAGAGTGATACCTTAGAGCTATCTCCTTGGTGACAGCAAAATCATTTAAAAGGTTTCCTGGAGACATGTTCAGACTTAAAACCACAAGAAGAAGAAGACATCATAATCTAGATGATGGTCACTTGGATCAGTCTGAAGATGAATTCAACAACTAGATGTTATAACATAATGCTGCAACATTTGGTTCAACATCAGATTCTTGCTTGGTAAAGTGGCTCATCAGCTTAAGATAGGATTAGATCCTCCAAAAGGATCGTCTCTTTGCAGCTCTTTGGAGTTGTTACATGTTCCTGTCTCAGTGTATCTAAGCCTTTTGTGATAACTTGTAACCTGAAGTTCAAATTTCTATTGGAAGATCAGAATACCTTTGGAAGAAGTCTGATAAACATGAAGGTGGCATTTGATTCATGAAGGAGATAATCAAACAGTGGAATTTGGTCTATCTCAGCAGTGGATTCTGAGAATCAAGATAATCAACATATGACAGCTGATTATTATCAAGAAAGTTTAATTCACAGTATGAATGCGTTCAAGCAATATTGTTGAACAGAGGGTGTGCTCTTGAAGACATGAAGATGCGTCTTATGTTTTCCATTCATCAAAGGGTCTTATTTACTTTGAATCAGAAGCTGCATTGAAGGTCCAACTGAGTATTGAATGTGTCCTACTTGTTTCCATGAGAAGAAGTGATTGTCCCTAACAGGGGGAGTATTGGTTTGTACAAAAGGTCTTCATCAAACTCGTAGGATATAAAGTGTGGCACCTTATTAACTATTGGAATGATGTGTTCAAAACTGAAGAAGACTATGTCTGACCAAATGTCATCACATCGGTAATGACATTGTTCCTAATTTCCTCTAAAACTACAGACATGAGGAAAATTGGATGAAGTATGGATTATTACTAATAAATCCATGTGGAGTAACCATCCTCTTTGAGAAAATGGAATGGCTTCAAGCTGCTAAATCTGAAAATAGCAGAATGTATAACGACATAGGATTTGAGCATGTTTTCATCTGCTAAGAAAACAGAGCTGTTGTGTCTCATTATGAAACAGTTTAGTGAGCTGGAATGTTTAGGTGATAACTTGTCATCTAATAAAGGTATTATATAACTAATGCAGAATGTAATATACCAACGATGTTTCTTGGGAAGGGGATCCTAAGACAAGGGAGTAGTCTGTTCTAAAAGACAAATGTCTGTTTTAAAAAGGGCATCCTGACATGGTCAAAGGGTCAAACCCAAGGGTAGGTACCTGCATTAAAACCAGTCCTAGGGCACTGAAACTGTCAGAGTAAAGTACCAAGGTCGTTACTATCTATGCCAAAGTTGCATTATTTATGAAGACTCTCTCTATTCCTTCTCTTCATCAGAGGGTTTCAGCAATATGAAGTTTGTTAGCATCTGGGAAAATTGTGCATGGGTATGGATCTGTATGGGCAGTCTTTGTCAAATTCTGGCCAAAAAGGGGGAGAAAGATAGGGACTCAGGCGTGACTCAGGTGAAAGCAACAGACGGCAATGTCCAGCAAGACTCAGGAGAAAGCAACATGATCCATAAGTAAGTGACTTTGGTTGTGTCTTGTGTTCTGAGTTAAGAGGATAGTTGTGACTTGTGATCTGAGTTACATGATCACAAGTAATAATCTGGAGAAAAGAAATCCTCTTGGGGCATCGATGGAGTGGAGTTGCTCACAGTTGACGACAGAGGTGTGTTGTTTCCTCAAAGGACATCAGCCTCTACAAAAGAAGATGTTAGACAAGATGTTGTAACATCTCAACTGTGTTGTGACCTGGTCCCAAAATACAACTTGCACTTATTTGTTTTAGCCAAAATTTGCCAAAGGGGGAGTTTGTAAGTGCCCTGGCTGGAGAGTTGGCTTCATTTGTAAAACAAATAAGAAAGCAAGTTTACCCAGATCCCCTCTGTTGTTTTAATATGTGGTGTTGAAGAAGTTCAACATCTGGACCAACATGTTATGTAAGATGTCACAACATCAGCATGTGACATCGCGCCTGAAACTAAGTACTGTTTAAGTAACTATGCTATATGTTGAATGCTTGTAACAGCTGTGACTTATAACCTAACTATTCTAAGTGATCTAGGTTATTTGTTGTGTTGAAAAAGTTCAACATCTAGGAAAACATGTTAGATGTAATGTCATGACATCTGACTTGACATCACGACAACAGAATTGATAATTCAGTTACAGTTCTGGTACTTAAATACTCTGAGAATATATGAGGCGTTTCTTGTGGAGAATCTGAAGATCAATCAAGAATCAATCAGAATATTTGAAGAAAATACTGTTTCTAAATATGGAGATATTTTAGGAACTAGAAGATTGAAGACCTTGATTATAGGAGAAGTTTGCTGCTGAGTTGTAACAGCAAGGAGAAAAACTTGCTGAGTTAGGTAATAGGTTATAAATAGCAGATTGTAACCTAGGGCTTAATGTACACACAAAATGTAACATTAGAAGGTGTTTTTAGGTAAACCTGTCGGTCTGTGGCAAGGTTACCATGTATGTAACTCGAAACCTGTAGGTAAGAGTTTGAGTGTTCTTGGATGAAGCTGTGAAGCAAGTCTAAGTATTTCTGCATTACTTCATATTCATTGTAATGTAGGAAACCAAGTGGGAGGGCACTGCTTCTTGAGTAGGAGTAAGACTTCTGTTGTTGCGACAATAGGAATGGAAACTGGTAGGTTTCTATCTAGGAGTTCCTAGGTATAGGTTGCACTGGGTAGATGATTAAGTGAAGGATGGTAACTTGTGAAGTTTAGTCCTGAATTAATATTGCTAATAGTGGATCTTCTTCCTGGCTTGGTATGCCCCCAGAGTAGGTGTATTACACCGAACTGGGTCAACAACTGATTTGTGTTTTTACCTTCAATACTTTATAATTCTGTCTGTTATACAACAAGGTAAAACTGTAATGTTGAAACAGATGATGTCTCAGAACATGTTAAGACATCATGCTGATATTTGTGCAGGAGAAACAGAACTGTGAAGGTTGCTTGCTCTCTGTTGATCATGGACAGAACTAGGTACATCGTGTGATCTATCCTCTGCACCTTCAAAGTGTATCTGATACAGCTTGGATAAAACTGTGTGAATGTTACAGATGATGTCAAAAGAGATGAATGGATATCCTGCTGGTTTGTGTGCATGATAAACAGAACTAAGGGGTTTGTTTGCTTCATGGTATGTGATAGATGATGTTGCAACCAATGTTGAGACATCAGGCTATGAATGGATAGTTTACAAACCAAAGCTATTTGTTCGAGAACTGCAGATATGGCAACCTCTATGCTTCTGTTATACTGAATCACAAAAATTGGGTATCTACCTTGCAGTGTATGTATTATGTCATATCAGATGTCTAGACATTGAGTATAACATCTGAAGACTGGCATACACCAGAATTTCAATTTCTTTCATAATTTTCAAAACAATTATAAATTAGGTTTAACTAATTTGTAATTAAATTATTTTCTCAAATAAAAATATAAAAAAATAATTTTTTCTCTCAAATTAGGGTTTTGGATTATTTCAATCGTCCTCGCATTTAATTTGTCGCGCGCTTGTTAAAAATTTGTCCATTATTTTGTAATTGTTCAGAGTTTGTAATAGTTAATCTAGGGTTTTTATTTACTGTTTAAATCCCTGATTTTTGGTTATGTAATTAATCCCCCTCCCCGAAGCCTTGTAATAGCTAGGTTTATTTTTCACACTTTAAATTCCCGCAACCTTTAACTGTCTAGATGCATGGCTAATAGGATTATATGGCAAGAATGTCTGGAAAATTAAAACGGTAGATCACCTAATGTGCAAAGATTAAATAACTGAAACAAATCATATGCACATATTCACTCCTAGGGTTTACCTCACTTCGGTTGCCTTCGGTAAACAATCATTAAGCATAGGAGATTTTAGTGGTTGCCCTCCAGTCTAAAGAGATCAAAGTGTCCCATTCGAATGTTGCCTCGGAAATGTTGCCTTAGAAATATCTTAAGACTCTAGGGTTACTACTAAAGTTTTCTAACTATTGCTTTAGTGATTGTACTGTTCCCTTTCGAATGTCCCTTACAACTCCAACGATGGTGCTACCTACTCCTTAATAGTAGGTGTGATCGGTGGATCTGGAACTGACTGTTTAAAGCTGGTTCGCGAAATGTCGCGGAAGCAAGAGTCGCCACCGTCTTTTATTTTCTCCAATAGGAAAGGACAAAAGCACAGAAAAATTCCTTTTAAGAGATCGCTCTCGGTTCGGGAGGTAGGTTATAGAAAGGGAAGGTGTTAGCACCCTTTCTATCCATGGTTATCCATGGGCTCTTAGATACTTGCTCAATGTGTTTTCAAAACTGTTTGTTTTTCAATGTGGGTTTTAAAAAGTTTCTTTGAAAAATTTCAGTTCGACTCATACGTCAGAGTGTTTGAAAAGTTTGCTTTGAAAGCTTTTGAAAATGTGTTGGTGTGAAAAGATGTTTTGATTTGTTTTTGAAATTAGAGCAAGTATCCTTGAGAACCTACCTACCCTAAGGAATTCGTCTGTGTAGATGTCCTTAAAAGTAGTGCCATCCCACCATTGAGAGGTAGGTAGCACCACCATTGGAGGTGTTCGGGTCAATTCGAAGGTTCGGGACATGGTGATCACCAGAGCAATAGGAAGACACCTTAGAAGCTACCCTCATGCCAGGTTCCCGGATCATGAGGACTTACTAAGACATCCTCTACTCGACGATCACCTTTCGAAAGCAAGGCAACAGTGAGGCGTACCCTAGGGGTGGTGTGTGCGAATCGTGTGTCGTGTTTCAGTTTATTTGTCTTGTCATGTTTGTCGTGTTCTACGCTTGATTTTAATTTAAGTCCATACAGTCTTTCATGCTTGATTAACAGTTAATAAGTTGCGGGAAAGATAAATCTACGACTATTACAAATGGCGCGGGTCCACATCGCCAAAATTTCCAGGACCCGATTTAGCGGAAAGTAAAAGAGCAATAAAAAGTGCAAGGAATTCAAGGTTACATGGCTTCGGGGCAATTACAAAATTATTTAAACGATATAAAGTAAATGCGCGAAAATAAAGGAATTAAACGAACTAGGGCGTTGGACCCTTTTACCACAATAATTAAATTAATGAATCAAAGATTGAAATTAAATGAAAATAATATTTTTGGTATTTTGTGTTTTTTTTTAATTTAATAAGGGAAGGAAATTAATTGAAATTAAATTGAAAGACAACCCTAATTCTAGTATTTTTTTATTTATTATGAAAGTTTTTTGATCAAACCTAAATTAAACTCTAAATTAATTTATATACAGTTAAAATAAGAAAATAAATAAATAAATAATATTATTCTGAAAAAAAGGGAAAAAAAAAAAAGAATAAAAAAAAGAAAACAAAAAGTTGTTTAAACCTAAATTCTACTTTTTGATTTTTTATTTGAAAGATTAAAATGATAGCCTAATTAACCTAAATTATTTACATGTTTAAAAATAATCATAATAAATAAATATTACATTTTTTCTTTTTTCTGACTTTTGTATGTTTTTGTTATTTTGATGAAAATAATTAATTAATGAAAACCAATGAAAATAAGAAAATAATATAACAATTAAAAAGAATGAAATATAAAAAAGAAAGTCAAACCAGGGTGGGGTGTTGCCCCAGATTGAGAGGTGTAGGCCTGGGAATTATGGCCCATCAAGTCTTGAATTTGTTGACCATTTTGGATCACGCGTGGCATATTGACTTGTATCCATGGTGCACTTCCAATCTGAACCATTGAATGGAACCCATGGGACGCGTGTAGGCTTGATATGGATGGAATATGGTGTACATCATTATGAGCGCTGCATGGGAAACTGATTTGAAAAATATTATTGAAAAGGTGAACGACCTGGGGTTCGAACCCAGGTCAAGGGAATTGCTAACGCTTGCATCAACCACCTGAGCCAATGAACATATCTGATATATAATTAATCAATAAATATAATAAGAGGAAACGAAAGTTAATGCGTCAAAACGCGCGAAATTTCAAATCCTCCAATTAGCACTGGCCAGCACATCATCTTCTCCGTTTGGTTTATTTCCTGAAAATATAAAATAAATTAGCGGGGGTTCTGAACCCCCTCAATATATGCTCGTTTTGGAAATAGCGATTAGCACGCCCTAGGTCATAAATTTATCGCGAGCATCTCATCTCCTTCGTCCAAGCCTCCTGATCATGATCATGGTATTATCGTGTTCCAATTTTACAGAATGAAAGAATCCCCAATTCAAGGAGCTGTAAACCCTAAAAATCGATTATGGCATAATCTCATATACAGCACGAAAAAGCAATTAAATCACATGGTTAGTTTCAAAACTTGACAAAGAACATGAATGTATGATTAAAATGCAGTAAAGATGCCTAGAACTGAGAATGCGATTTTGAAATTTCCATGGACTTTCGTGAGTTCTGTACCCTAATTCTTTGAGCTTTTGTTGTTGTTAATGGTTGGAATGTGTTCTATGATTGTCACTGAAGCTTTTGGAATAGATTTTGGAGTCTGAATCGCCCTTGAACTCTGAATTCAGTTTTGGAATTCTTGGAAAATTTTCAAGTTTGTGTATTGTGTATGAGCGCAGCTTTTTGTCTCTAGGGCTTATGGTTGTGATGCTGAGCATATATGGTAGCTATTAGGTTAAAAAAGTTGGACCAAACCCATGGCAATAATTGTTTGAATATTTGATTTTGTTAAGAATCTTTTCTAATCTTTTTTCATGGTTTTTGATGTCAATTAGTTCCAATCATACCAAATCTTTCCTAAATGGGATATGCACGAAATATTGGATCCAAACATGTATAAAAAGATTTTTTAGGTTAAGGTTTATATTTTTCATGAATTAAAATCATTTAAATGAATATAAATTAATATTAATTCAAATAAATAATTAAAAAATATGTGAATACTTCCCTTTGGGCCTAGTGGTCGTGCATAGGCTTGGCATGAAGAAATTTGGAAGAAAAATGGGCCCATTTGCATTTTTAGGCCTTTTGCATCAATGTTGACTTTCAAAAATTTCCAAAAATTTCCCAACTTCCACAAGGCATAACTTGGTCAATTTTTAAGCTTTTCACATGTTCTTGGACATTTTGGAAAGGTCTTTGAGTCCTTTAACCAATGCCTTTGGTCCCATGTCATTTTGATTTACCAATCTCAAGTTATGGCCTTTGACTTAAGGTCACTTTTTGTTGACTTTTGAAAATGACCTATAATGTTGAAATTGATAACTTTTTGTGAGAGCATTTCTTGAGCTTGGAACATGAAGATGAATTGTAGGAAATGTCTTTCTCTTCAAAATGAGCTTTGGATGGAATTTTTCTGATAATCCATGTGAAAGTTATGCCCTAGTCAATTTCAGTTGACTTTTTCAGCTGTCCAAATATAGCAACTTTTGCATCTTTGATGATTTCTGAGCCAAATTTTGAGAATCATGATCAAGCATTGATCAAATGATGTTTGTGGCTTCAAAATGATATGTTGACCAAAAATTTGAACTTTTGACTGTCAAATGACCATTTTGCCCCTACAGTTGACTGTAGTGCAATCTAGGGTTTTGACTGTGCAATTTTGAGCTGAATGCCTTGAAACTTGACATGAGGACACTTGACCATCTTTGTAGGCATATGAGACTTGATTGGACCTTTGAAAAGTTCATTTGCTTGACCAGAACTCAAACCCTAGTTTTGACTGTATAGGAGACAGTTGAGCTGCACAACCCTTGGGGAATTTTGTGACCTTGGCTTGACAAATCTTGGAGAATATGGGAGGGCAAATTTTGGGGTGCAACAGTTGCCCCTGTTCAATCTTCTTAGACCTGAGGATGCAGATTGGCTGACGTGCCTTTCGTAATCCGAGGGTAGAAGATGATTGGACACTAGAGTGCCCAGAAATTTGCGCTCACATAGTAGTGTGATGGGGGAATGGGCTTATAGATGCCATTTGGATGTTGCTTGGGTAGGATGATGGGCTTATAGATGCCATCTGGATGCTGATTGCGTAAGAGATTCCTTAGCGAGAACCTGTATACCTGCGAAACAGAAAAATGAGTACCTGACACGTCGCAGGAGCTGATTTTAGATGCTTGATATAGATATGTCCTGATTGGTTACAGGAGCTGAGTCTGGAGCTTCAAACGTTGATGAATGAACCAGGAATGGTTACTGCCTTAATCATTAATGGTAAGAGAACCTTGGGTGATTTTAACTTCAACAACGCTCGTTGAGAAAAATCTTGGTGAGAATTACCATCTTTGTAGTGTCAGGAAGAGAACCAAAGGACATTACAATCTCAAAGGGAGTTACCTCACTCACGTTGGAGAGGGAACTATAGGAAATTATAATCTGAAAGGAGATATCACCTCACGCTCATGCCGGAGAGGGGAACATCTGAAAAAGGGATTACTACCTCACACACCGTTGGAGAGGGAACCATAAGAGAATATCACCTCACGCTCATGCCGGAGAGGGAAACATCTTGAAAAAGGAATTACCACCTCACGCTCACCGTCGGAGAGGGGACCATAAAAGACTATCACCTCACGCTCATCGTCGGAGAGGAAAACATCTTGAAAAAGGAATTACCACCTCACGCTCACCGTCGGAGAGGGGACCATAAGAGACTGCCACCTCACGCTCATGCCGGAGAGGGGAACATCTGAAGAAGGAATTACCACCTCACACGCCGTTGGAGAGGGGACCATAAGAGAATATCACCTCACGCTCATGCCGGAGAGGGAAACATCTGAAGAAGGAATTACCACCTCACACGCCGTTGGAGAGGGGACCATAAGAGAATATCACCTCACGCTCATGCCGGAGAGGGAAACATCTGAAGAAGGAATTACCACCCCACACGCCGTTGGAGAGGGGACCATAAGAGAATATCACCTCACGCTCATGCCGGAGAGGAGAATATCAATAAGACTTCTGGAAGCAGTATCAGAACGTCACCATCGCTGGGTTTATATCTGAAACTATATCTGGAAGGACATCCGGAAGCAGTATCAGAACGTCACCATCGCTGGGTTTACATCTGAAACTATATCGAGAAGGGATTCTGGAAGAAGTATCAGAACGTCACCATCGCTGGGCTTACATCTGAAACTATATCGAGAAGGAATTCTGGAAGCAGTATCAGAACGTCACCATCGCTGGGCTTACATCTGAAACTATATCGAGAAGGAATTCTGGAAGCAGTATCAGAACGTCACCATCGCTGGGCTTACATCTGAAACTATATCGAGAAGGAATTCTGGAAGCAGTATCAGAACGTCACCATCGCTGGGCTTACATCTGAAACTATATCGAGAAGGAATTCTGGAAGCAGTATCAGGACGTCACCATCGCTGGGCTTACATCTGAAACTATATCGAGAAGGAATTCTGGAAGCAGTATCAGAACGTCACCATCGCTGGGCTTACATCTGAAACTATATCTAGAAAGAATTGCGTTAGTAATCATTTTTGTATTGATCTTTTTCTTGAAAAGGTAGAACATAATTGTATGCAAAATCATAATGCATGAACTGTATATCTTCAATATCAATGAGATGCGTGTAGTATGATGCATATGCATGCTATAACGTTGTATGTGACGTTTTATGAATGTATGTTTGTCTAAGAAAATAAATCCTTGACGGGTGCCGGGAAGTCGCATCCTGGGCTGATATGTTGAAGAATAGCTTTTGCTTCCGCTAGGAATGATAATTGCAAGTATACCGGTAGGAGAAGATAACTCCGTTGGGGAATAAACTTGGCGAATGGAGGATTCTGCGGGGAGAAAAAGATATTCTAGCGACCATGCTGGGAAGAAATACTCTGTGGGGAGATGCTTTTGCTGAATTGTTGAGGATGGCTCGCTGAGGATACCTTGCTGTATTGGGAGTATGAATGGACTTCGCTGGGGATGGGAAGACTTTATCGACGACGCTCTTTCCGTGGCTTTTGGCTGAGGATAACCCAGTTATATCCTGTTAAGGAAATAACTCTTTAAATCAAGCCGGACGACGCGTTCGTGCCCTGCTAGGGGATGAGCTTCCCGAATCGTCTGGGGATGAGTTTACTGCTTGGGGAGATGGATTCCAACTTTCCTGGGGAAGCTGGGTTGGACTCTCCTGGGGAGGTATTGAACTGTATTGGTTATGTTTTTCAACGGAACCTATCCTGATACCTTGGAGGATAGAACAATCAGATTGCTTAGACCACTCCTTATTGCCCCTGTTTCTATGGGGGAGGCACTTGTGGGGTGCTGACAGTTGTTGATGGACAGACCTTCTTCTGGTAGACAGATGGCAGGACATAGTCGTACGCTTTGATCCCTAACTTTTGCCTGGACCGCCCTTTCGGGTTTTCAGCCCACCGGGATACCCATTTTTGCCCAAGCCGCCTTTTCAGGTTTTCGACTTGCCGGGTGTACTGATTTTTCATTTCATCCCTTCATTTTGCCCGAACCCTTTTGGTTCGCCGGGAAGCCCTTATTTTTGCCTAGGTATGTCAACCTAGCGGGTCTTTGATTAGGCGTAGTATTTTTTCGACTATGTCCATGCTTTTGGAATGTAGGGAATTGCCCCTGTTAGAAGTGTTTTGTCATGCCACCAGAAAGTGTTTGATCAGGCAAGATTCGTTGTTGAAATGCCCCAGGTGACTCAGGCAGAGATTTGCCCCAGGCTTTTTGGCCTTTTGAGAGATTCTCTGGATCTTGACTTAACTGCCCCAGATGGTAGACCATGATCATGCCGTGCCCCTTGATCGGAGATACTCTTGTTCACTAGGTATTTCTTGTGCGAATTTCCCTGCTGTTCAAACAAAAAGTCATATGCAAACAAAGTTATGTTAAAAATGCAAAGCTTATGTCTGTCTTGAAGATTTTGAAGATGCATTCTTTTTCATAAAACAAGTGAATGTTTGTAAAACATGATGTCAACTCCGTATTTACCGTAGGCCTTCAGGAGTCAGGATACCTTTCGTAACAGTATGCTTTCGAATTAACCCGTGCTTCAGCTAGGACTTTTAAGGGTTATAACGTGGCTTGGTTCACGGTTTAAGAAACAAAGGATAAAGGCTCAAATTATTTGTACCCACCCGCTCTTCGTGATGTTCTCCAAACCTAAACTCAGTTAATCATACGTTAGACCTTGTTTGAGTCTTTGCTCTGATTTTCCGGTGATGATTCAGATGTTGATAACTTATTTTGAATGGGCAGTCATCTTTGTTTTGGTTGAGGGTTTGTGAGACCTCTTTCTTGATTTTGTTACCCCTTTCTTTTTTTGCCTGAACTGTTTCCTTTTTGGAATTACAGTCAGCGGGATGCCCCAGTTTCATAAGTCCCCTTTGTAGGTTTAGACCTTTTTTGGGCTTTTCATTTATGAATTTTGATGATGACTGCCTATCCTTTTGATTGTGTTGAACCATCACTGTCTTTGTTCGTTTTGTAAAGATCTCTTTGGTGCCATTCGTTATGCACTTGGATCAACTGAGTGACTACCCTGCCCCAGGTTATGATTAAGGGTTTTGATTTTCGAAAATAAAACTTCTACTTCTTTGGCTCTGATGGGTTGACGAGGGATTATCATCCTTATAACTCCAGTGTTTAGGAATTGAAACAATGCCTGTACCTCATCAGCGGGGTCTGTTCAAAAGCATACTGTAATGATTGTGGTATCATTTTCGTCATCCTCCCTCGAGAGGCTTAGAATTTTTAACCAAGAGTTGACATCAGAAAAAATATGAAAAGAAATTTGAACATAATGAAAACAATTGTATTAATTTCCAAAACAGACATATGCGATGCATTAATAGAATAAAAGAGTTTGCTATGACATTAATTGTTTGTATAAGCAAAGAAAGGTACAACTCAAAAATTCAAATGAACAAAAGGCTTCAATGATTGGGCAACGGAGCATTGATTATGTTCGGAGTCTCTGGCACCTCAAATTGAATCTCCCCAGCGTCGATCATATCTTGGATCTTATTCTTGAGAGGCCAGCAGTTGTCTGTAGTATGCCCCGGGATATCTGAATGGTATGCGCACCTATCGTTGGGATGATAGTTGGGTGCAGAAGTGTTCGGATTCCGAAGAGGAGCCCTTAAGGTGATCAGCCCTGTCCTCAACAGTTGTTGCAGTGCTTGATCCAACGACATGTTGAGTTTGGTGTACTGCCGTTTCTCTTTGCGTTGCTGCCCCTGTCCTTGTTGGGCAGGTCCAGGATTGGAGATTTGGATTGCCCCGGCCTCATGACGGCTCTTTTTACCGTGCACAGCATTGGATTCTTTTTTTCCATAATGAGGCTTCTTATCAGAAGGTGCAGCCTCTTGAATTTTCCCAGACCGGATACCAGCTTCGATTCGCTCTCCAGTCAAGATAAGATCTGTGAATCCAGCAGACGAATTCCCAATCAGGTGGTTATAAAATGGACCAGACAAGGTCCCCAAGAACATGTCCACAAGTTCCCGATCAGTCAGAGGTGGTTGTACCCTTCCAGCAAGGTCCCTCCATTTCTGTGCATATTCTTTAAAACCTTCACTTGACCCTAACGACATACCCTGGAGTTGGGTACGTGTAGGAGCAAGGTCGGCATTATACTGGTACTGCTTATAGAAAGCAGTTGCCAACTCCTCCCAGTTACGAACTTTGGTCCCATCCAGTTGATAGAACCATTCGAGGTGAGTCCCTGAAAGACTTTCCTGGAAGAAGTGGATCCACAAGTTTTTGTCCACAGTATATGGTTGAATCTTCCGAACATAGGACCTTAAGTGCAGCTTGGGACAAGATGCCCCGTCGTACTTAGAGAAGGGTGGTACTTTGAACTTGCGGGGGATAACCACACCAGTTGACAAACCCAGATCTCCGAAATCCAGCCCCGGTACCTGTTGAACCTCCATAGCTTTCATTCTGTCCTCCAGTTGCTTATATCGGTCGTCAGCGGGAGGGTACTGCTCTTCATCAAAATCTGTCTCGTTGTCGGAGACCACTGGACTAGGAACCTCTCTCTCATGATGACTGCTTTTTCCCACAGATGGGGTTGTCCTCTCAGCTTCAACTTGTGGTGTATTCCCAAATTTGCGTCTAGGGCTGAACAGAACAGTCCTCTTCTTTTTCTTGTCCTTCTTCAAGAGCAGAGCTTTCAGATCTTGCTGCCCCTGGGTCAGATTCATAATCAGCTCTTGGAACTGGGCGTTCTGAGCCTGGAGGTCCTTGATAGTCTGCTCGGCTGATGATTCAAGATTCATGACGAGCGGCTGAAATAAACAGCGGAGAAGGGTAAGCAACCTGTCAAAGGGATACCTGCAATGCAACGAGATGTATGATATGCATGCAATGATTTCAAGGACCTCGCGGGGTAAACAGAGAAACTTTGTTAGAACTGGAAACCGGTAACTTGATTGAAGGAACTTCATTTTGTTGAGAGTCCTTCATCAAGGGTCAAAGGCTCACCATATCCAGTGGGTCATAGCCCCTGACACCCTTGGCTAGAGGAAAATAAATTCTCTTTGCCCCTGGCTAGGCAATTGGTTCATCATGACCTGCATCACAAGCCCTTGAGATCCTTGAAATGGGTTAGGATGTATGCAATGGTATGCAATGGTATGATGTCATGCTATGCATGGGGTGATGTGGGTAAACCCTGTTATGAGCCCCAATTAAGGACTATAAACAGACCCTGCAAGAAATTCAGTATACTTTGTTATGAGTCCCATTAAGGGCTATAAACAACACCTGCAAGAAATTTGGTAAACCTTGTTATGAGTCCTAGTTAAGGACTATAAACAAAACCTGCAAGAAATTTGGTAAACCTTGTTATGAGTCCTAGTTAAGGACTATAAACAAAACCTGCAAGAAATTTGGTAAACGTTGTTATAAGTCCCAATTAAGGACTATGAACAAAACCTGCAAGGAACCTAAGCAAAACCTGTCATGAATCCCAATTAGGGACTATAAACAGAACCTGCAAGTGGTTAGTACATCCTGTTATAAGTCCCAATTAAGGACTATGAACAAAACCTGCAAGACATCAAGGGTCAGATAACAAGCATGCAAGTAGGCAAGTACGAAGGCACACAAGTCACACAAGAGAAGCCCTTAGAGTTTAGGCCAGCATGAGGTATAGGTATTACCCTCTTTCAGTTCGTTGGTTCATACCTGTCCTATCAAAGTAACCGGGTTCTTAGAGGATCCCAATATCATTGACTACCCTCAATCGGTCATAACTCCAGCATCGCAATCTTTTCTTGCGGCCAGAACCATCACGAGAGTTTAGCCTCAATGGGCGTAGCATACTGCTACTGTTCTAATGGCCAAGTTGTGTCATTTAAGGTTCTAAGGTCTGTTGGTGCTTAATGACTCCTTGGAAGACCCATATTCTCCCCGTTTCAACACGAGGGATATCGGTACAGACCAAGGCGCCACACCAACGTAGCCACTGCTTCACCCATGTCGGTATACGCCGGACAGGTCCCTCACAGCTTATGCTACCTAAACAGGGTATCCCCAGATCCGGGTTAGGATCTATGTAACTCCGATACAACCCACAATAATAAAGCAAGCAAAGAAGACAATTGAAAACATAGTCATGAGCTAGCCCTAAGATACACCTCACTTTATAAGATAGTCCCCAGCAGAGTCGCCAGTTCTGTGATCGGTGGATCTGGAACTGACTGTTTAAAGCTGGTTCGCGAAATGTCGCGGAAGCAAGAGTCGCCACCGTCTTTTATTTTCTCCAATAGGAAAGGACAAAAGCACAGAAAAATTCCTTTTAAGAGATCGCTCTCGGTTCGGGAGGTAGGTTATAGAAAGGGAAGGTGTTAGCACCCTTTCTATCCATGGTTATCCATGGGCTCTTAGATACTTGCTCAATGTGTTTTCAAAACTGTTTGTTTTTCAATGTGGGTTTTAAAAAGTTTCTTTGAAAAATTTCAGTTCGACTCATACGTCAGAGTGTTTGAAAAGTTTGCTTTGAAAGCTTTTGAAAATGTGTTGGTGTGAAAAGATGTTTTGATTTGTTTTTGAAATTAGAGCAAGTATCCTTGAGAACCTACCTACCCTAAGGAATTCGTCTGTGTAGATGTCCTTAAAAGTAGTGCCATCCCACCATTGAGAGGTAGGTAGCACCACCATTGGAGGTGTTCGGGTCAATTCGAAGGTTCGGGACATGGTGATCACCAGAGCAATAGGAAGACACCTTAGAAGCTACCCTCATGCCAGGTTCCCGGATCATGAGGACTTACTAAGACATCCTCTACTCGACGATCACCTTTCGAAAGCAAGGCAACAGTGAGGCGTACCCTAGGGGTGGTGTGTGCGAATCGTGTGTCGTGTTTCAGTTTATTTGTCTTGTCATGTTTGTCGTGTTCTACGCTTGATTTTAATT
This sequence comes from Vicia faba, assembly GCA_948472305.1. Taxonomy (NCBI): domain Eukaryota; kingdom Viridiplantae; phylum Streptophyta; class Magnoliopsida; order Fabales; family Fabaceae; genus Vicia; species Vicia faba. The sequence continues at coordinate 108,454,710 of OX451741.1, forward strand.
TAAGTCCATACAGTCTTTCATGCTTGATTAACAGTTAATAAGTTGCGGGAAAGATAAATCTACGACTATTACAAATGGCGCGGGTCCACATCGCCAAAATTTCCAGGACCCGATTTAGCGGAAAGTAAAAGAGCAATAAAAAGTGCAAGGAATTCAAGGTTACATGGCTTCGGGGCAATTACAAAATTATTTAAACGATATAAAGTAAATGCGCGAAAATAAAGGAATTAAACGAACTAGGGCGTTGGACCCTTTTACCACAATAATTAAATTAATGAATCAAAGATTGAAATTAAATGAAAATAATATTTTTGGTATTTTGTGTTTTTTTTTAATTTAATAAGGGAAGGAAATTAATTGAAATTAAATTGAAAGACAACCCTAATTCTAGTATTTTTTTATTTATTATGAAAGTTTTTTGATCAAACCTAAATTAAACTCTAAATTAATTTATATACAGTTAAAATAAGAAAATAAATAAATAAATAATATTATTCTGAAAAAAAGGGAAAAAAAAAAAAGAATAAAAAAAAGAAAACAAAAAGTTGTTTAAACCTAAATTCTACTTTTTGATTTTTTATTTGAAAGATTAAAATGATAGCCTAATTAACCTAAATTATTTACATGTTTAAAAATAATCATAATAAATAAATATTACATTTTTTCTTTTTTCTGACTTTTGTATGTTTTTGTTATTTTGATGAAAATAATTAATTAATGAAAACCAATGAAAATAAGAAAATAATATAACAATTAAAAAGAATGAAATATAAAAAAGAAAGTCAAACCAGGGTGGGGTGTTGCCCCAGATTGAGAGGTGTAGGCCTGGGAATTATGGCCCATCAAGTCTTGAATTTGTTGACCATTTTGGATCACGCGTGGCATATTGACTTGTATCCATGGTGCACTTCCAATCTGAACCATTGAATGGAACCCCTGGGACGCGTGTAGGCTTGATATGGATGGAATATGGTGTACATCATTATGAGCGCTGCATGGGAAACTGATTTGAAAAATATTATTGAAAAGGTGAACGACCTGGGGTTCGAACCCAGGTCAAGGGAATTGCTAACGCTTGCATCAACCACCTGAGCCAATGAACATATCTGATATATAATTAATCAATAAATATAATAAGAGGAAACGAAAGTTAATGCGTCAAAACGCGCGAAATTTCAAATCCTCCAATTAGCACTGGCCAGCACATCATCTTCTCCGTTTGGTTTATTTCCTGAAAATATAAAATAAATTAGCGGGGGTTCTGAACCCCCTCAATATATGCTCGTTTTGGAAATAGCGATTAGCACGCCCTAGGTCATAAATTTATCGCGAGCATCTCATCTCCTTCGTCCAAGCCTCCTGATCATGATCATGGTATTATCGTGTTCCAATTTTACAGAATGAAAGAATCCCCAATTCAAGGAGCTGTAAACCCTAAAAATCGATTATGGCATAATCTCATATACAGCACGAAAAAGCAATTAAATCACATGGTTAGTTTCAAAACTTGACAAAGAACATGAATGTATGATTAAAATGCAGTAAAGATGCCTAGAACTGAGAATGCGATTTTGAAATTTCCATGGACTTTCGTGAGTTCTGTACCCTAATTCTTTGAGCTTTTGTTGTTGTTAATGGTTGGAATGTGTTCTATGATTGTCACTGAAGCTTTTGGAATAGATTTTGGAGTCTGAATCGCCCTTGAACTCTGAATTCAGTTTTGGAATTCTTGGAAAATTTTCAAGTTTGTGTATTGTGTATGAGCGCAGCTTTTTGTCTCTAGGGCTTATGGTTGTGATGCTGAGCATATATGGTAGCTATTAGGTTAAAAAAGTTGGACCAAACCCATGGCAATAATTGTTTGAATATTTGATTTTGTTAAGAATCTTTTCTAATCTTTTTTCATGGTTTTTGATGTCAATTAGTTCCAATCATACCAAATCTTTCCTAAATGGGATATGCACGAAATATTGGATCCAAACATGTATAAAAAGATTTTTTAGGTTAAGGTTTATATTTTTCATGAATTAAAATCATTTAAATGAATATAAATTAATATTAATTCAAATAAATAATTAAAAAATATGTGAATACTTCCCTTTGGGCCTAGTGGTCGTGCATAGGCTTGGCATGAAGAAATTTGGAAGAAAAATGGGCCCATTTGCATTTTTAGGCCTTTTGCATCAATGTTGACTTTCAAAAATTTCCAAAAATTTCCCAACTTCCACAAGGCATAACTTGGTCAATTTTTAAGCTTTTCACATGTTCTTGGACATTTTGGAAAGGTCTTTGAGTCCTTTAACCAATGCCTTTGGTCCCATGTCATTTTGATTTACCAATCTCAAGTTATGGCCTTTGACTTAAGGTCACTTTTTGTTGACTTTTGAAAATGACCTATAATGTTGAAATTGATAACTTTTTGTGAGAGCATTTCTTGAGCTTGGAACATGAAGATGAATTGTAGGAAATGTCTTTCTCTTCAAAATGAGCTTTGGATGGAATTTTTCTGATAATCCATGTGAAAGTTATGCCCTAGTCAATTTCAGTTGACTTTTTCAGCTGTCCAAATATAGCAACTTTTGCATCTTTGATGATTTCTGAGCCAAATTTTGAGAATCATGATCAAGCATTGATCAAATGATGTTTGTGGCTTCAAAATGATATGTTGACCAAAAATTTGAACTTTTGACTGTCAAATGACCATTTTGCCCCTACAGTTGACTGTAGTGCAATCTAGGGTTTTGACTGTGCAATTTTGAGCTGAATGCCTTGAAACTTGACATGAGGACACTTGACCATCTTTGTAGGCATATGAGACTTGATTGGACCTTTGAAAAGTTCATTTGCTTGACCAGAACTCAAACCCTAGTTTTGACTGTATAGGAGACAGTTGAGCTGCACAACCCTTGGGGAATTTTGTGACCTTGGCTTGACAAATCTTGGAGAATATGGGAGGGCAAATTTTGGGGTGCAACAGTAGGATAGCGTTGTCTAAAGAAAATAGAACAAACAGTCTTTTTTCGAGTAGGTAGAATCTTAAGTACTTGCTCAATAAAAAACTTTTCACACAAACACCCTTTCAAAACAAATTTTCAAAACGAATTTCGTCACATCCTTGAGGACCGATACAAGGGTTATCAAAAAGTAAAAACATTTTCAAGACAAACACACACAAGAAATTTGAAAAATGAGCAAGTACCTAAGAGCCCGAAGATAACTATGAATAGAAAGGGTGCTAACACCTTCCCTTTCTATAATCTACCCCCCGTACTCAGAATATCTCGAAAAAGTTTTTTTTTGTTCTTATTCCTTTTCCATGATTGGATGAAATAAAAGTCGGTGGTGACTATTTCTTACCGTGACATTTTGCAAACAAAAAACGCAAAACACAAACCCGTATTAAATAGTCAGTTCTGCCACCGTATCACAGAACTGGCGACTCTGATGGGGATTAATAAGTGGGGTATACCTTAGGATCTAGGTCATTAAAATTGCTTCTCTTGATTGTCTTGATTGCTTTACTTTTGAGGGTTTGTTTGGGGTTACTATAGATCCTACACCCGGATCTGGGGGCACTCATTAGGTAAACAACAATAGATCGTGGAGGTTGTACGACATAGACCGATATGGTTTAAGCGATGGCTGTGTTAGTGTGGCACTTTGGTTGGTACCGGTATCCTTTGTGGGAAAACGAGGAGAATATGGGGCCGCCGCATGGTGTCGTGAAGCACTAACGGACCTTAGAACCTTAGTTGAACGACTTGGCCATTAGAAAGTAGTGAGATAGCCAGCCTCAGTGTAAAGCTGAGAACTGGTTGATACTCGATGCTACACTCATTGAGATCAGACTTTCGGAATATTTTGGCCGCAAGAAAAGATTGAGAGCTGAAACAATGCCCGATAAAGGATGGTCAGTAATATTGAGAATCTCTAGAACCCGGTTAATTTTTAGGACAGGTTTGAACCAACTAAACTTCAAGAGGGTACTACCTTTAACCTCATGCAAGCCTTAAACCTAAGGACTTTGTGTGATTTGACTGTGCTTGCTATACATGTGTTTGCTATACCTGTGGTTTATCATGAAATCATGCATCATAACATGGCATCCATGCTTATTACACTAACCATTTCAAAGACAAAGGGAATTTATCTTTGTTCTGTTTTGCAGATCATGGCTTTAGTTGGTAGAAACACTATCCGAATCAGCTTTGTGAAGATACCTTCCCAACTCAAAGAGCTAGCATCAAGGGTTTCTAAAACTTCTACGTTCACTAAGAGATATTGTTAACTTCTCAACCTGGTTACTTCAAACTTTGATGAAAAGATGATGAGTGTACTATTTCAGTTCTTTGATCCAAAGCACCACTACTTCACCTTTCCAGACTATCAGTTGGTGCCTACCTTGGTAGAATTCTCTCAGCTATTGGATATACCTATTCTTGAACAGGTACCCTTCATAGGTCTAGAAGAAGTTCCTAAGCCATAAGTCATTGCCTCAGCTTTACATCTGAAACGGGCCGACGTGGTATCCAATTGGGAAACGAGAAGCAGAGTCAAGGGTTTTCTAGCTAAGTTTCTGATAAATAAATCCCAGCTGTTTGGGGATGATATGGTTTTTCAGGCTTTTGAGGAGGTCTTGGCTCTTCTTATCTATGGTTTAGTTCTCTTCCCTAATCCGGACTCATTCGTAAATGTGAATGCTATCAAGATCTTTCTCTCTCGCAACCCGGTGCCTACTTTGCTCGGAGATATTTTGCACACTCTCCATACTCGTACCATGAGGAGAAGAGGGATTCTTGTGTGCTGCATGCCATTGTTGTCGAGGTGGTTATTTCTCACCTCCCTAAGTCCATACTGAAGAATGAAGAAGGTCTGGGTTGGTCGCAAAGGATAATGCCTCTCACTCATACGGATATTCTTTGGTGTTCTCGAGCTATGGAAAGCATTGCTATTATTGACCGTTGCGGGGAGTACCCTAATGTCCCATTACTTGGTATCAGAGGGGGTATAACCTACAATCCTTGTTTAGCTCTGCGACAATTTGGTCATGCTCGAAGGGATGGTCCCCACGAGTTACTTATCGAGGGAATTGTATTCAACAATGAGGATGATATTCAAGAGTATCGCCGGAGGTTCATACGAGCTTGGGGCATTGTAAACAAATCGAGCGTCAGGGTTTTGGGGCCAAAGACTTCGATTCCAATGGAACCTTATCTACAATGGGTACGAGCTCGTGCTCAGCAGCTTATGATGCCCTATGTGGCTGTTTTTCCAGTGATTGTGGAACCCACTACTGAAGAAGGCATTCCTTACACAGTTCTCTATCCTTACATGCCCACTGATCTAGTGGAATTACAGAGGTAATGGATTCAGTTGATGAAAGAGCGGGATACGTACAAGGATCAGTTCCATGCTTAGGAGAGGAAGGTTTTAGAGCTCACAAAGCAACTCCATGAAAAAAAGGGCTCAATGACTATCTTGGCACAAAGAGGAAGCATCCATGGGATTTTTTATGTCTTTTATAGTTTTAGATTTGTTTTTTAATTGTAACGCCTAAAAGGCATTTTGAACTTCAAATTCAGCTAATAAAGTTTTGTTTATTTTGGTTTGCAAATTTAAATTTCCCGAAGTCTTTGAAATCATTGCATGCGCATACCATTATCATACACATCATTACAGGTACCATTACAGGTTTCTCATCTTCTTCATTGTTTATTTCAGCAGAAATGTCTTATGAACAAAGCATTAAAGACCTGCAGGCACAGAACAACCAGTTCCAACAAATGTTTATCAGTCTGGCAAAGGGGCGGGAGGATCTGAAAGCCCTCATTCTGAACGAGAAGAAGAAAAAGAAGAAGGCTACTGGTATTCTGAACATGGGCCGAAGGTTTGGAGAGCGGTTGAAGCGACAAGTCGACCTGACCTCTTCATCTAAGGAAGGGGAAAACCAAGAAGGAGAGAAGGACCCTAGTCCTGCAGTCTCTGACAATGATACTGATTATAACGATGAGCAATATCCTCCTGCTGAGGATAGATACCTGGATTAGATTTTGAAGAATTGGGTTTGGTGTCGGGAGTGGTCATCTCGCAGAAGTTCAAAGCTCCATTTTTTGCCAAGTATGATGGGGTGTCCTGCCCAAAGCTCCATCTCCGCTCTTATGTCCGAAAGATCCAACCCCACACCGCTGATAGAAATTTTTGGGTGCATTTCTTTCAAGATAGTCTGTCAGGGACTCAGCTTGAATGGTTCTACCAGCTGGAGGGAGCCAATGTCCGAAATTGGGAAGATCTGGCTGTTGCTTTCTACAAGCAGTATCAGTATAATGTCGACCTTGCTCCTACTCGTACTCAACTCCATAATATGTCCATGGGTGCAGACGAAGGTTTTAAAGACTGTGCACAAAAATGGAGAAACTTGGCTGGGAGAGTCCAACCCACGTTGTCTGATAGGGAGTTGGTTGATATGTTTCTGGGGACGCTATCTTGTCCATTTTTCAATCATCTGATCGGCAGCTCGTCAGCTGGTTTCACCGAGCTGATTCTAATTGGGGAAAGAGTAGAATCTGGGATTCGAAGCGGCAAAATACATAAGGATGCCTCTTTGAGTTCGGTAAAGAAGCCATTTGCTGGTAAGAAAGAATCCAAATACCATATCTCCCAGATATAATCTGAATACCCGGTGTGCTTATCATTTTGAGAGTCCTGGCCACGATACAAATGACTGATGGGCTCTGAGAAACAAAATACAAGACTTGATTGAAGCAAAGGAGATAGATTTTGATGCTTCGGAAAAGCCAAATGTCATAAATGCTCCCATTCCTAAGCACGACCATGGAATTAATGCTATTGATACTGATCGGTTTGTTACTTCTGTTGATGAAGTTTCTACTCCTCTCATGACTGTCAAGAAGAATTTGTTGTTGGCCGGTTTATTTCCGGGTTGTGGTGAAGGTTGCCACATGTGTTCGTTTCTACCTTCTGGTTATCGTTTGCTGAAGTTAGGTGTTCAACGCCTGATAGATAGCAAAGAGATTTTGTTCGAGAAGACTATAATTCATGTTGTTCCAATTGAAGATGTTGCCATTATAACCATTTCTGCCAATCCTTCCAAAGTTTCCTCAAGAAGACCTGTTAGGATTACATCTACTCCAAGAATTGCTCCGCTGATAATCACTGTTCTTGGTCCTGTCCCGTATGTCTCGGACAAAGCTGTCCCATGGCATTATGGTGCCGATGTGTACTATCATGGTATCAAACAAGATCTGAAAGATGAAGATGCTGATCCTGGTATTGGTAACATTGTCAGAACCAGCAAAATCACCCGGAGCGGAAGGGTCTTCTCTCCCGAGATTTCCCCTAAGATTGTTAACAAGCCTATTGTCATTCCATCTGCTGTTCCTGCTAGTATATCCACTACAGTTCCTATTCTTACTCCAGTTATTACCCCTGTCGGAGAATCATCTGATACCCACAGAAAGAAAATTTTAGGAGAGCCTGCCCGGACGGAGGCGCCTAAGAAAATTGTTGTGGAAGCCTCTAAGTAAGAAATGGAGGAAATACTGAAAATCATTAAGAAGAGCGACTATAACGTGGTCGAGCAGCTGGGGCAGACCCCATCGAAGATATTCATGTTGTCTCTGTTCTTTTGTTCTGAAGCCCATGCCAAGGCTTTAATTGCATTTCTCAAAAATGCGCATGTGCCGTAAGAGACTTCAGCTGATCAGTTCAAAGATTGTGTGGCCAGCCTGACTGCTGATAATGGGCTGGGTTTTTCAGATGCAGATTTGACATGAAAGGAAGGAAGCATAATGATGCTCTGCATGTCTCGATTGAATGCAGGGGAACCACTATGGCTCATGTGCTGGTAGATACTAGGTCTTCACTGAATGTTCTGCCGAAGAAGGCATTGGACCGGTTGGATTGCGAGGGTCTAACTTTAAAGCCTAGTAACATTGTGGTAAGGGCTTTTGAAGGATCGAAGAGAATGGTGCACGGAGAGGTGGACATCCCTATCAAAATAGGTTCTCAGACTTTTGGGTCCACCTTCTATGTGATGGATATCAGGCCATCGTATTCTTGTTTGCTGGGTCATCCTTGGATCCACGAGGCTGGGGCAGTCACCTCCATACTCCACCAAATGCTGAAATATCCGGTGAAAGAAAAGATCATCACAGTGCGGGGTGAAGAAGAGTATATGGTGAGTCACCTCAACTCCTTTCGTTATATAGAGATGGATGGGGAATTCATCGAAACTCCTTGTCATAATTTTGAAGAGGTCCCTCAGATCTTGGCATCAACTGAAACTACTTCCAACAAACCTCCTTTAAAGATGGCTTCTCTCAAGGACGCCAGGGTTGTAGTTGAAGAAGGTGGTGTGCCAATTAGGGTCAGCTCCCTGATTTCACTCATAAAACAGATAAATTTGGTTTGGGCTTTACTACAGGGGCTCAAAGGGCTGTTAGACACGCTCGGGCTGGAGGACCTCCCTTACGCATCAGTAATCAGGGAATTAATTCCATTGAAGACAGTGAAGAGGACTCAGACACTGACAACTGGATCTACCCGACTACCAACGGTGGGCCGAGTAACTGGACGGCTAGAGACTTCATACCTGTTTCTTTTATTCCGTAGTAAGTAACTTGTTTGTTTTAAGATTTGTAATAAACAATTTAATACTTTACGGCCCTGTGCCTTGCGTGAGGCACATTGGCTTTGCTTGTGAGGGTTATATTTGTCATTTCATATATCATTAATAAAGCATTGGTCGTTTCTTGCATGCAAATTTTGCGCTCTCTGTTTTTCTTTTCTATTTTCACTTTATTAAAACAACTATTCTCTTACACACACTCACGTATCATAATGCAGATTCATATCCACTCTGGATCCCATTGATAACAGTTATGCTATTGCCAGTTATGACTTCAAAAATCCGATCAACCAAGCCGAGGACGAAGGTGAGGATGATTGTGAGGTGCCTGGAGAACTTACTAGACTACTATAGCAGGAAGAGAGGGCCATACAGCCTCATGAAGAGCCGGTTGAGACAGTGAACTTGGGTACTGAGGAAGACAGAAAAGAGGTTAAAATAGGTGCAAATCTGGAGCTTAGCGTCAAACAGAGGTTGATACAGATGTTGCACGACTATGTTGAGATCTTCGCCTGGTCCTATGAAGACATTCCTGGTTTAGACACTGATATTGTGGTACATCGCCTACCGACTAAATAAGACTGTCCTCCGGTTAAACAGAAGGTTCGTCATATGCGCCCTGAAATGTCAGAGAATATCAAGGCAGAGGTCATGAAACAATTTGATGCAGGATTTTTGGCTGTCACGTCTTATCCACAGTGGGTTGCTAACGTCGTTCTGGTGCCTAAGAAGGACGGTAAGGTACGAATGTGCGTTGATAACAGAGATATGAACCGGGCAAGCCCCAAAGATGAATTCCTACTTCCTCACATTGATGTTCTGCTCGACAATACCGTGCAACACAAATCTTCTCCTTCATGGATGGTTTCTATGGCTACAACCAGATCAAGATGGATCTTAAAGACATGGAGTAGACAACCTTCGCTACACAGTGGGGCACCTTTTGTTACAAAGTGATGCCTTTTGGGTTGAAGAATGTTGAGGAAACTTATCAGTGCGCCATGGTTTCTTTGTTCCATGATATAATTCACCATGAGATCGAAGTTTATGTTTATGACATGATAACCAGGTCTCAGACTGAAGAAAAGCACCTTGATCATCTCCAAAAGTTGTTCGATAGGTTGAAGACGTACAAGCTGAGGTTGAATCCGAACAAGTGTACCTTCGGGGTAAGATCTGGCAAGCTTCTGGGTTTTGTCATCAGTGATAAGGGTATTCAGGTAGATCTTGCGAAGGTAAAGGCCATACAAGAGATGTCGGTTCCCCATATAGAGAAAGAGGTTAGAGGTTTCTTGGAACGTCTGAATTACATCGCCAGGTTCATTTCATATCTGACTGCTACTTGTGAGCCAATCTTCAAGCTTCTGAAGAAAGATCAAGTGGTAAAATGGAATGACAAATACCAGGCTTCTTTCGAAATAATCAAAGAATACCTTTAAGAACCGCCAATTATGATGCCTCCAGTTGAAGGAATACCTTTGATATTATACTTGACAGTGCTACACAATTCAATGGGGTGTGTGCTGGGGCAGCATGATGAGTCTGGCCGAAAAGAGCACGCCATTTACTACCTTAGCAAAAAGTTTACCGACTGTGAGACCCGATACTCATTACTCGAGAAAACTTGTTGTGCTTTGGCATGGGCTGCTCGCCGACTGAGACAGTATATGCTGACTCACACTACCTTGTTGATATCAAAGATGGATCCGATCAAGTATATTTTCGAGAAGCCCGCTCTCTCCGGAAGGATAACAAGGTGGAAAATGATCTTAACCGAATACGACATATAATATACAACCCAAAAAGCTATAAAGGGGAGTGTATTGGTTGATCATTTGGCTCATCAGGCCGTGGATGACTACCAGTCCATGAATTTTGAATTCCCGAATGAGAATATCATGTTGGTGACTGACTACGAAGAGCCTGGACTGAATGAAGGACCTGAAGAGGGATCTCGATGGTCTATGTATTTTGATGGAGCCTCAAATGCACTGGGTAACGACATTGGCGCTGTGATCATATCTCATGGAGGCTGTCATACTCTGTTCACCGCCCGATTATGTTTCAACTACACCAACAACATGGCGGAGTATGAAGCATGTATCATGGGTCTTCGAGCTGCTATTAACCTGAGGATTAAGTTCTTAAGTGTATTCGGGGATTCCACTCTAGTGATAAGTCAGATCAAAGGCGAGTGGGATACGAAGCACCCGAATCTCATTCCTTACAAAGAGTATGTACTGACATTGCTCCCACACTTTGAGGAGGTAACCTTCGAACATTCCCCACGAGAGGAGAACTAGTTAGAGGACGCGCTAGCTATCATGTATTCTATGTTCAAGGTTAGGTGGGACAATGAAGCTCCCCAGATTACCATTAAGAGGTTGGATGAACCAGAACACTGTTGTGAGATCGACACCAATGAAGTGGCAGACAAACCCTGGTTTCACGAAGTCAAAAGGTATCTCGAGGTTCAGGAATATCCCGAATGGGAATCTGTCAATGATAAGAAGTTTCTGAGGAGGTTCACTGCAAAGTTCTTCCTCAGTAATGGAATCCTCTATAAACGCAGCCATGACTCCACATTGTTACAGTGCGTAGACAAGAGCGAAGCAGAGAGGATCATAACAGATCTACATGAAGGAAATTTCGGAACCCATTCTAGTGGACATACCATGGCTAAAAAGATCCTACGAGCAGGATATTACTGGTCCACTATGGAAGTCGATTGTTATTAGCACTCTCGAAGTTGTCATAAGTGCCAAATCTACGCTGATAAGGTGCATGTACCTCTGGTCCCCTTAAATGTATTGACAGCTCCGTGGCCCTTTGCAATGTGGGGCATCGACATGATCGGCGAGATCAGACCTACTGCGTCTAACGGGTATCGCTTCATCTTAGTAGCCATTGATTACTTCACGAAGTGGGTTGAGGCAGCCTCTTTTGCTACAGTAACCAAGAATGTCATGGTGCGGTTTATCCGACATAACCTGATATGTCAATATGGTGTACCCGAAAGGATTATTACTGACAATGTTACAAATCTCAACAACACAATGATCACCGAGCTCTGCAAACATTTCAAGATACATCACCATAATTCATCTCCTTACCGGCCAAAGATGAAAGGCGTTGTTGAAGCAGCTAACAAGAACATCAAGAAGATTGTACAAAAGATGACGGTGACATATAAAGACTGGCATGAGATGTTACCGTTCTCTCTTCATGGGTACCGTACCTCAACACGGACACCGATAGGGGAAACACCCTACTCTCTGGTATATGGCATGGAGGAAGTCCTACCCATAGAAGTCCAGATACCTTCTCACAGGATTATGAAGGATGCAGGTTTGAACGAAGACGACTGGATCCAAACCCGACTTGATCTGTTAAATCTAATCGATGAAAAGAGACATACTGCTATCTTCCATGGTCAGACGTATCAAAAGCGAATGATCAAGGCTTTTAACAAGAAAGTCAGGTGTCAAGAATATCAAGTCGGAGATCTAGTGATCAAACGCATCATACTACCGCAAGGTGATCCCAGGGGCAAATGGACCCCCACGTACGAAGGGCCATTTGTGGTTAAGAACATTTTTTCTGGAGGAGCTATGATTCTAACCAACATGGATGGTGACGACCTTCCTCACCATGTCAATGCATACACAGTGAAAAGATACTACGCATAATCAAAGACCCGCTAGGTTGACTGGCCTAGGCAAAAATAAGGGTTTCCCGGTGAACCAAAAGGGTTCGGGCAAAAGTAAGGGATGAAAATGAAAAAATCTGTACACCCGGCAAGTTGAAAACCCGAAAGGGAGGCTTGGGCCAAAAAGGGTATCCCGGTGGATTAAAAACCCGAAAGGGAAGTCCAGGAAAAAGTTAGGGATTGAATCGTATCACTATGTCTCATTGGATCATCTTGCGACCAGACTTCAGTATCAGCTATCAAGCTCAGACGGTGCCAATCAATCTGATCAACCTTCAGCCAAGTAGCAAAGTGATGAGACGCTTGAAGATATAAAGGCAATAGCAGAGTTGGAACCCAATGGGGTTGTTTCACATAGCTGTTTTTATTTCTTTTACACAAATTGTAATTTCTTTCGGTGGTGTTCTCTTACTAGAACGTCAGCCTCTTTGTACAAAACGCCTATTACAGGCCGACTTCAAAATCAATACAAGTCATTTTCATAAGAAACTTCAATCTGTTTTTCTTTTTCTGTTTTGTTTTGCAAGAACGTCCAATGATTTATTTTTGTTATATGCATTTGAAAATGATTTCTGCTCATAAATATTTACATAAGAAACAAAGGAATTTACTCGTAATCCCAGAAACAGGGAAAAATAAGAAGTGCCAAACCAAACGGTTCCTTTGCCCAGTAGGTATCGGGATAGAGCCAACTTTGGAACATGAGTATCAGTACATACATTCCCCACAGAGTAAAAGTACCCAAAAGGGATTGATGTCAGCTTTCTCGAAACAGGACATAACTATCCCTAGCCGAGGTTCATAATCGTAGCCGAGTCAACAAATCTCATTCCCCAAGTGGAGTTTCATCCCCAGCTAAGTTTGTTCCTCCAGATCGGAAGGTCTACCAAACAGAGTATCTCTTCCCCCAAAGTTTGGTCCCCGCAGAGTTATTTCTCCAACTCCTCTCCCCGACAAAATATTTGCGAATCTCCAGCAACAGTCAGGGATTTATTTTCCCAGACGCGAGCATACCCCGACAGCATTTCATGAACATACATCATGGCATACGCATACATGTCATATACAGCATAATCTCATTTATTTTGAGAACATCATCTCACCATGCATTTCATGCATTGCATACAACTAACCCTGATATCTTTTCAGGAAGAGACGATTAGCTTCAACAAATCCAACAGTTATACAGATCACATCTACAGACAACTAATGAAAACCCAGTTCCCGAAATCAAACGGGTCAACTAATCTACATTATCACATCTCAAAGTAACCTTACCCCGGTTCATCCTGAAGTTTTACACAAACTTATAACCTTACCCCGGTTCATCCTGAAGTTTTACACAAACTTATAACCTTACCCCGGTTCATCTTGAAGTTTTACACAAACTTATAACCTTACCCCGGTTTTACACGGACTTTGCCCAAAGTAACCTTACCCAGGTTCCCGCTGCAGTTTTACCCAAACTCCTCACAAAACAATCTTACCCAGGCTGTCATATCAAAATAACCTTACCCTGGTTCCTTTTGAAGTTTTACACGAATGTATCACGAAGTAACCCTACTACCAAGGTTCCTTCTCACAGCCCTACTATCCAGGATTTTTCATATCAAAGTAACCCTACTACCCAGGTTCCTTCTCACAACCCTACTATCCAGGCTTTTTCATATCAAAGTAACCCTACTACCCAGGTTACTTCTCATAGCCCTACTACCCAGGCTTTCATATCAAAGCAACCCTACTATCCAGGTTCCTTCTCATAACCTTACTATCCAGGTTCCTTCTCTCTCATCTCCAAACAGCAGTCCATAACACTGTAAGACTGGGACCTAATCAAACACGATTGGTTTCGCATTTCCCCCAGTAGAGTAACGGATAACTAAAGCTGCTAAAAATCTATTTCTCAAGACATATACCAACATTCCTTAGAATATTTCTCCTCAACGATAGGAGCAGGGACTCCCGTCAAAGGAATATCTCAGGAAATCCACATCCTCTATATGGAATCTTTAAGCCCATCTCCGACAATTTTTCGTCGCAACCAGGATGGCATCTTTAAGCCCATCTCCGACAATTCTCCGTCGCATCCATAATGGAATCTTTAAGCCCATCTCCGGAAATATTCCATTATCGACCTCCAAATGGCATCTGTAAGCCCATTTCTGATATCACAAATCAAGTATCACTTCATGCGAGTGCGAATTTCTGGGCACTCTAGTGTTTAATCATCTTCCACCTTCAGATCACGAAAGGCAGACGAGCCAATCTACATCTTCAGGTTTAAGAAGATTAAACAGGGGCAGTTGTTGTACCCCAAAATTTTCCCTCTCATTTTACTCAATACATACTCCTAAAGGTCCTCAATTTGCTCAAGTTTGGCCAAGAGTTGACCAGACAAACTCTCTCCTAAAGTAGTGTGTCTCAAATTAGGGATTCTATTTTCATCAAGATGGGTGAACCACAAAGACCTCATATGCTCTCCATGGTCTTAATATGTTCTCAAGACCCTACATGTCAAGTTTCATGCCCTGCACAAGGAGTTTGCTTAGTCAACTACTCAGCTGCTTGAGAATCGACATTGTTAGGTCAAAAGTCAATTGTGGCCCACATACAGTCAAACCTCAAGATTTTGGCTCAACATCAACATTTTGAAGTTAATTCCATCATTTGATCAAGGGTTGATCATGATCCCTCAAGGAATGTTCCAAATTCATCAAAACCCAAAAGTTTCTAAATTAGGGTTTCTTAGTAAAAGTCAACCCAACTTTGACAAAGCATAACTTCTTCATACTTTATCAGAAATTTTCCATGCAAGGCTCATTTTGAAGAGGATGCCATTCCCAACAATTCATCTTCATCCCTCAAGTTCAAAATATGCACTCGTCAAATGATATGAATTTCTACATTATATGTCCTTTTGAAAAGTCAACAAAAACACCTTTTGGGTCAAAGCTTCATACATGAACATGGAAGACCCAATTGAAATTAAAACAAAAGGGTTGGTTATGGGACATCCTAAGCTTTCTAAAAAGTCCAAGAACACCCTCCTAGGGTCTAAATTGATATAGTTGTGCATTGTAAAAGTTGGCAATTTTTGGAAAATTGTCAAAAGTCAACATTGATCAAATTTGCATGTTTTCCAAAGGGGCCCATGTTTTCTTGCTTGAAACATGTTTCTAATAGGACCCACGACCCCTGAGCTTTCTCACCTATTATTTTATTACTTTTATCATTTATTTTGATTTTTTATTCATTTAAATCAAAATAAATCAAATTAAATGGTAAAATAATGAAAACAAATCAAATCTTGGGATTTTTGTGCACATTTGGAGTCCATGTACAGCTAGCATGATGATCAATTCGTGCAAGACTCATTAGGGTTGGAAAAGATTGGATTGAAGCTTGTTTTAGAAAGATATCATACATGAATCAAATCAAATCAAATCACAATTTCATAATTCTCAAAGATATGATACAATTTTATTGACCTAATTCAGTCTACTATATGTATATAACAATTGTAGATCAAAAGAGAGGGGAGAGCAGTCGTGAAAATGCCAAACCAAATTCCAAAAAAAGTGACAAAAGTGTTGGATCGTTTTTGCATTTAGAGATCAATTTAGACCATTCCAACGCTGCTAATCGATTCTTGGACCTTCCCAGAAGCCAATTGGATCAGTTGCAAGGCTTGAAGCACCCAGAAACACGCGTCATTGCTGTCACAGTTTGCCATCAAACTCAAAATCGATTACTATATTCCTGGCATCTTTAGCACGTTTAAGTCATATATTTGTAATCCTCATCATGTTTGCAAGCTTACTGTATTATTCAATTGCGTTTTGGAAACCTATACACGATGTTGCCATTGTTAGGGTTTACGTTTGCAATTTAGGGCTTTCTTACACAGGCGAAATTAGCCAAAAAGAAGGATACTAGGGTGTTCACAAGATCACCACGAATGGAGCTATGTATTTAGATATCATTTATCGTGCATTTTGTGCATTTTTAAATTTGCAGGGGTTATAGCTACAAACTTGTGTTTGTAGGTAAAAGTTCTTCACCTAATACGACGGTTGCAGCAAAGAACATAGTATGTGGCAGCCCACTATTGGCTCATTTGAAACTTGCGCGCTTTTCTAAATCTACTGCTTTATTTTATTTATTATATTTTGTTCTCCTTATACAAACAAGTTAACAAAGCAGCTCAACTGGCAACGCGCCGTTGGTAGGGAGTACAAGGACTTGGGTTCGATCCCAGGTCCCAACAATTGCTTTGTATTATCTTTTCTCATGTAATCAGGTGTACCATGCTCTTCACCATCCACCATGCGCTAGCAGTTCTTGACCATTGGATGCACTTCTATCCAGATCCAACGCTTCCAGCCATGAATGTCCTTGGTGCTCCTCAAGTTAACACTTGCACCTAGTCCAACATGGTTGACCAGGCTTGATGCTTAATGGGCCAAAGAATTTCATATTCACACCCTCTTTTTGCTAGCATACAGGCCCATTCTTTTTCTTTTCTTTATTTATTTCTTTTGTTTTAATTATTTTTCACCAAAAATTTAATTGTTTTTTTAATTAATCATAAAATCAATAAATCACAAAAACACAAAAAGCATTTTTTAATAATAAATTATTTAATTTAATTAGTAAGTTAGGTGAATTTAATTTTTGTTTCATTTAAAATCAAATAGAATCTAGGTTTTAATTTTACAATTTATATTTCTTTTCTCAAATAAAAAACCAAAAAACATACAAAATCTTTTTGTACAAAACATATCTATTTCTTTAATTAAGTAATTTAGTTAGAAAATTAGGTTAATTTAATTTCTTTCATAATTTTCAAAACAATTAGAAATTAGGTTTGATTGATTTGTAATTAAATCATTTTCTCAAATAAAAATTAAAAAAAAAATACTTTTTTCTCTCAAATTAGTGTTTTGGATTATTTCAATCGTCCTCGCATTTAATTTGCCGCGCGCTTGTTAAAAATTTGTCCATTTTTTGTAATTGTTCAGGGTTTGTAATAGTTAATCTAGGGTTTTTATTTACTGTTTAAATCCCCGATTTATGGTTATGTAATAAATCCCCCTCCCCGAAGCCTTGTAATAGCTAGGTTTATTTTTCGCACTTTAAATTCCCGCAATCTTTAACTGTCTAGATGCATGGCTAATAGGATTGTATGGCAAGAATGTCTGGAAAATTAAAACGGTAGATCGCCTAATGTGCAAAGATTAAATAACTGAAACAAATCATATGCACATATTCACTCCTAGGGTTTACCTCACTTCGGTTTCCTTCAGTAAACAATCATTAAGCATATGAGATTTTAGTGGTTGCCCTCCATTCTAAAGAGATCAAAGTGTTCCATTCGAATGTTGCCTCGAAAATGTTGCCCTGGAAGTGTTGCCTCGGAAAGATCTTAAGACTCTAGGGTTACTACTAAAGTTTTCTAACTATTGCTTTAGTGATTGTACTTGTCCCTTTCGAATGTCCCTTACAACTTGAACAACGGTGCTACCTACTCATTAATAGTAGGATAACACTGTCTAAAGGAAATAGAACGAACGGTCTTTTTTCGAGTAGGTAGAATCTTAAGTACTTGCTCAATAAAAAACTTTTCACACAAACACCCTTTCAAAACAAATTTTCAAAACGAATTTCGTCACATCCTTGAGGACCGATACAAGGGTTATCACGAAGTAAAAACATTTTCAAGACAAACACACACAAGCAATTTGAAAAATGAGAAAGTACCTAAGAGCCCGTAGATAACTACGGATAAAAAGGGTGCTGACAAACACACACAAGCAATTTGAAAAATGAGAAAGTACCTAAGAGCCCGTAGATAACTACGGATAAAAAGGGTGCTAACACCTTCCCTTTCTATAATCTACCCCCCGTACTCAGAATATCTCAAAAAAAGATTTTTTCTGTTCTTTTTCCTTTTCCATGATTGGATGAAATAAAATTCGGTGGCGACTCTTGCTTACCACGACATTTTGCAAACAAAAAACGCAAAACGCAAACCAATATTAAATAGTCGGTTCTGCCACCGTATCACACATTGCATATCCATACATCATGGCATGTGTATACATATTATACATCACAATCTAATTTTTTTTAGAACAACATTACTCAATACATTTCATACATCATGACATTACATATGAATAACTCTTTACCTTTCAGGGAAATATGTAATCAAGTTCTCACAAGTTCTCTCTGGTTCAGTGAAACCGACACCAAGGTTTCTTTTCCAGTTGAAGATATTCCAACATTTTTTCTGGTTTAGTCAAACCGACACTAAAGGCTTCTATTCTAATTGGAGATGTTCTAAGACTTTCGTCTGGGTCATCAGAATCACCGCAAAGATTCCCCTGATTTCTATGCCTGTCAAAGTTAATTAGAGACCTCTCCCGGGACTAGTCAAATCGATACTAAGATTTCTCTCCCATTTGAAGTTCTCATAAATTTTCTCTGGTTCAGTCAAACCGACACTAAGTTTTCTATTCTAGTTGAAGATGTTTTAAGACTTTCGTATGGGTCAGCCGAATCGCCGCTAAGATTCCCCTGATTTCTATGCTAGTCAAAGTTAATCCGAGACCTCTCCCGGGATCAGTCAAATCAATACTAAGATTTCTCTCCCAGTTGAATTTCTCACAAGTTTTCCCTGGTTCAGTCAAATCGATACTAAGATTTCTATTCCAGTTCAAGCTATGAAGCCCAGAAATCGATCGGATAATATCTTGATTTCTCCAAAAATACTACGAAGCCTAGAATCGACCAGATAGTGGTATATCTCAAATTCAAGCTATGAAGCCCGAAAATCGACCGGATAATATCTTGATTTCTCCAAAATACTATGAAGCCTGGAATCGACCAGATAGTGGTATATCTCAAATTCATATTGTGAAGCCTAGAAATCGACCGAATAACAGTACAAGATACTATGAAGCCTGGAATCGACCAGATAGTGGTATAAGACACCGTGAAGCCTGGAGCACGACCAGATAAAGGTATAATACATTGTGAATACTAGAGCACGACCAGATAGAGGCAAGAGACACTATGAAACCTGGAGCAGACCAGATAACAGTATGAGGTACTGCGAAGCTTGAAATTCGACCAAATAGCAGTTTACTCGGCTAATTACTATGAAGCCCGAGAATCGACCGGATATTAGTATGCCTTAAATTCAAGTTGAAACCCGAAGGCGACCAGATAACCACTTAATTCCTTCTGAAGCCTGGAACACGGCCAGATAAGAATTGAGAGATTGCAAAGCCTGGAGCACGACCAGATAGCGAGTTTAATCTCATCTCTCCAGTAAGTCACTTTGAAACCTGGAGCACGACCAGATAGCAGTTAATCTTATTATCCTTAGCAAATCACTGTAAATCCTGAAGCACGAACAAATAGCAGTTCACTTTCACCTCCCCGACTAAGAGACGATTCCCCAGTAAAGTAACGGACAACTGAAGATCCTAAAATTCTATTTCTCCTAGGATAGAGACCAAAATTCCTCAGCAGATTCCTCCTCAATGACAGGAATTCTCATCAAAGAAATATCTCGGGAAATCAACATCCTCTAGATGGCATCTTTAAGCCCATCTTCGACGATTCTCCGTCATATCTTCTGGATGGCATCTTTAAGCCCATCTTCGGTGACCTTACGTCATCTCCTCCAAATGGTATCTGTAAGCCCATTCCCTATACTACCTACACAGTCCAGCACCATCTCAGATGAGTGCAAATTTCTGGGCACTCTAGTGTTCAATCATCTTCCACCTTCAGATTACGAAAGGCAGACAAGCCGATATACATCCTCAGGGTTAAGAAGATTGAACAGGGGAAGCTGTTGTACCCCAAAATTTTCCTTCTCATTTTACTCAACACATTCCCATTGAGGTCCTCAATTTTCTCAAGGATGCCCAAGAGTTGACCAGATAAACTCTCTCCTAAGACAATGTACCTCAAACTAGGGTTTCCCTTTTCATCAAGATGTGTGAACATAAAA
The DNA here is from genome assembly GCA_948472305.1 of Vicia faba. Taxonomy (NCBI): domain Eukaryota; kingdom Viridiplantae; phylum Streptophyta; class Magnoliopsida; order Fabales; family Fabaceae; genus Vicia; species Vicia faba. Next base: position 108,475,092 of record OX451741.1, read on the forward strand.
AGTACCAAATTCTTTCCATGGTCCTAATATGTTATCAAGATCATCCATGTCAAGCTTCATGCCTTGCACAAGAAGTTTGCTCAGTCAATTGCTCAGATATCTGAAAATCAACTATACTAGGTCAAAAGTCAATTGTGGCCAACATACAGTCAAACTTCAATATTTTTGGTCAACATCAACATTTTCAAGTGATATCCATCATTTAATCAAGGGTTGACCATGATTCCTCAAGGAATGCCCCAAATTCCTCAAAACCCAAAAGTTGCTAAATTAGGGTTTCTTAGAAAAAGTCAACCAAACTTTGACCAAGCATAACTTCTGCATACTTTATCAAAATGTTTCCATCCAAAGCTCATTTTGAAGAGGATTAAATTCCCTACAATTCATCTTCATCCCACAAGTTCAAAATATGCACTCATCAAAAGATATGAATTTTTACATTATAGGTCCTTTTGAAAAGTCAACAAAAACACCTTTTGGGTCAAAGCTTCTTACATGAAAATGGAAGCCCCAATTGAGATGAAACCAAAATGTTATTTAGAGGACATCCTAAGATTTATAAAAAGTCAAAGAACACCTCTCTAGGGTTAAAATTAGAGGATATATGCCTTGTCAAAGTTGACCATTTTTGCAAAATTGCCAAAAGTCAAATGTGCTCAAAAATGCATTTTTTGTCAGATGGGCCTAGCTTTTCATGATTGAATCTTGTTTGGGACATGGTCCACGACCCAAATAATCATATACAATTTATTTGCTTCATTATTTATTTTGATTTTGATTTTTTATTATTTAAAATTCAAAATAAATCAAATAAATTGCAAAAAATGCAAAAGATTGATTTTTGATCTGATTTTTTGTAGGAATCAAATCCAATCAAGCTAGCATATGATATCCAAATCGTGCAAGGGTTTATTGAAGCAAAAATAGCATGATTTTGGTTGTTTTGGAAAGATATCATACAAGGATAAAATCAAATCCAATATCCTTAATTCACCAAGATACAATGCGTTTTTGCTAACCTAATTCGTTCTAATACAAATACAGAACATAACCATGCCAAGAGGACAAGGATTTGCAGTGAAAAAACGCCATACCAAAACTCAAAAAATTGGACAAAAGTGTTGGATCGTTTTCGGACCTAGAAGGCAATTCAAACCATTGCAACACTTCCAATCGTTTCCTGGAGCCTCTCTGAAGCTAACACGACCGGTTGCACGCCTCCACAAGCCCAGAATCCGCCTACACGTCTCTTACGGTTTGGCATATTTCTTGAATTTGATTTTGGTTATTTACACATGGTTAATAACTTTTAAGCATAGCATGATATTTATATCATCATTTGGAATGTTTTGGTTTATGTAATTTTGTGTTTTGATGCATAAATGATGAATTGCCATTATTAGGGTTCATGCTTGTGTTTAGGGCTTTATTGTATAGGTAAAATTAGGTCCAAAAAAGGGTGCCATCGTACTCGTGAGGTCAAAACAAATTGATCTGTGATCTTACATTGCATTTATAATGCGTGCTATTGATTTTTTAAGCTTGCAGGGTTTTAGCCATGGCAGCCTGTCCGTAGGTAAAAGTAAGGGACCTAAGACGACAGACGAGGAAGAAGAAGATGATGTGTTCAATCAACACTGGTCCATTTGAATACATGGCGCACGTGTTTTTGTTATTCAGTTATCCACTTGGTTTTTCATTATATTATTAATTGTTGTTATTATTAACAATTCAGACAGGTGGTCCAGTGGCAAAGGCGCACGTTTGTAAGCAAAAGGACCTGGGTTCGATCCCAGGTCCTAGTGTTTTATTATTTTCTCAACATGTACATGCAGATTCTATACATTATGTTTCCAGGCGTCCACCATGTGCTCCAGCAATCCAGCCCATGGATTATCACTATCACCAATCCAACGCCCATCAAGCAAGGAGCATGGTAGTCCATCAGAAGGGAATCACACTGAATCTCACGCCAAGGCTGGGTTGACCATTCCTTTGGGCCTTACAATTCAATGTTGCACCCCCCTTTTCAGCTTCTAACAGGCCCAATTTCTTTTCTTCTTTTATTATTTCCTTTATTTTAATTTTGTTAATTATTTTCTTTTTTTACAAAATAACCCAAAAAATCATTTTTATCATAAAATCATATTTTATTTCCTTAATTAATTAGTTTAATTATTTAGGGAAATTTAATCTTTTTTTTTTCATAATTAAAAATAATTAGAATTAGGGTTTAATTTGTACATAACCTAATTAATTTTTTCTCAAAAAACTAACCTAAATCTTTTTAAACTAGATTTTTTAGGTTTGCTAATTATTCTCATATTAAATTCGCCGCACGCATTTTTTAATTTCCTTTTTATTATTATTGTAACTGCTCCGAGTTTGTAATAGTAATTAGGGTTTTAAATTCTGCATCTTTATTTTCAGTCCAAAATAATTATGTATCGCAAAAGCCTTGTAATAGCTAGGACTTTAACTTTCTCGCTTTAATTTCCACAAACTATAAACTGCTTAGATGTATGTTAATAGGATTATATGGAAAGACAAACTGATAATTAATACGGTAGAAAACCCTAAAAGTGAAAAGATAAATTAACTGAAATTTACACACGCACATGCTCACTCCTAGGATTTACTCCACTCCGGTTGCCTTCGGTAAACGGTCATGAAGTATAGGGTTTGTTAGTGGTTGTCCTCTAGCCCCGAAAGATCTAAAATGATCCATTCGGATGTTGCCTCGGAAAAATATCTTTAAGACTTTAGGATGATTACTATCGTTTCCTAACATTGCTTTTGTGATCGTACATGTCCCTTCGAATGTCCCTAAAAACTCCAACGACGATGCTACCTATTTCTCAATAATGGGATAGCATTGTCTAAAATGAAAACGAACAAACCTTTGTCGAGTAAGTAGATTAGTTTCTAGGTACTTCCTCAAACAAACAAACTTTTTTCACACCAACACTTTCCCAAACAAAGTTTTCAAAAACAACTTTGTAACACTCTTGAGGATAGAAACAAGGGTTAAAACAAAGTAAAACAAAACTTTTCAAAGCAAGCACACACAAGAAATTTCAAAATGAGAAAGTACCTAAGAGCCCGTGGAAAACCACGGATAGAAAGGGTGTTAAACCTTCCCTTTCTATAATCTACCCCCGTACTTAGAAACATATCGAAAAAGGTTTTTTCTATTTTTTTCCTTTTCCTGATTGGATAAAATAAAAGTCGGTGGCGAATCTTGCTTACCGCGACATTTGCAAACAAAAAATGAAAACCAGTATTAACAGTCGGTTCTGCCACCGTATCACTGTATCGTTTGAGCTTGATAGTTGATACTGAAGTCTGGTCACAAGGTGATCCAATGGGACATATTTATACTCTTCAAATCCCTAATTTTTTCCTGGACCTCCCTTGTGAAACGGTGGGAGAAGTGACTTGAGGTTTTGCGTTTTGTGTTCGCAAATGTTTTGGTTTAGCAAGAGTCGCCACCGACTTTTTATTTTATCCAAAGGAAAGGTCAAAAAGCACAGGAAAGACCTTTGAGATGTTTTCTTGGGTTCGGGGGGTAGATTATGAAAAGGGAAGGTGCAAGCACCCTTTCCATCCATGGTTATCCATGGGCTCTTAGTTACTTGTTTAGATCACTTGCTTTTGCTTTTCAATTGTTTGAAATGGTGCTTTGTGTGTGGTTTTGAAAATGTTTTGAAAAGAGGCCTTTTGTCTAGGAAACCTTTGTAATGATTCTTGTTTGAATGTATACAAAGGTGTTTGTCTTTTGAAAAGATGTTTCAATGTTTAAAAGTTTGTTTTGGGAAATGTTTTGAAATTATGTTGTGATGTGTTTTTGAAAATAGCAAGGATGTTTGCAAGCTTTGTTCAAGTAACTAAGAGTTGTCTACCCTATCTACTCAAAGATCTTTCCTACACATATTTAACCCTTTTACATTGTTGTTTTACCATTGTATTTGGTAAACAACCTTGTATTTGGATGTTAAACGGGACAGGCGCGGGTCATCATATTGACCATGATAGCAATTGTGATAAGTATCTTTAGCAATTTTTTAGGGACTACATCATTTTGTATAGGCAACCAAGATAGCGTCATCGAGGGACCATGATCTTTTTGTTTTGATTTTTGTTTTGCCAAGATACTCAACATGCATACCATGGTCATTTAAAAGGCAACACGTGGGTGAAACCCTAGGGGTGTATGTGTGCATTATGTTGTCAATTTCATGCTTTTTTTTGTCTTGTATTAGGTCTAGCTATTTGTTGATTTTGGATTTTGCATACAAACCTAAATCTCTATCATGGCATATTTGAAAGCATAAAGTGCGAAGAAATAAATCTAAGCTATTACAACTTTGATATAGGGAGGGGGGTACAATTTTGAATAGGGGGTATTTGCAAGAAATTGAAACCCTAAAATTATTACAACCAAATTGAATTAATTGTGCAAATAATAAATTGACAATATTTAAATGGGCAATCAAATAAATATGCAAAAAATGTTTTGTGTATTATCTTTATGTATGTAAAAATAAAATATTTAATGTATTAAAAAAAATAAGAAAATAAAAATTTATTTTTGTTAAGGGTAAAAACCCTAATTTTTTGGTTTAAGAATATGTATATATTATAATATTTGTTTATGTATAATAAAATAAAATTATATACAAATGTCAAAAAATAAAAATATGTTAGAAAAAATATTATTTAAGTATATAAATAATAAAAATAAAAATATAATATTTTAATGTGTTATTTTCAAGTTTTTTATTAAAGAAAATAAAAATATATACTATTTAATAATTATTTCTATGTCTAAAAAATAATAAAAATAAAAAAATAAAATATGAAAATTTATGAAAATATTTTTGGTAGTTTTTTAAGTTTAGAAAAAATAAAATAAAGCCAGAAATGAAAAAGAAATAGAAAAATATAAAAATATAAAACAATGGGCCAAGGGGGTGTGAGAAGTAGGTCAGGGGGTGTCAAAAGCAAGGAATAGCCAGGCCCAGCCCAACTACTTCATCTTCAACCTTCGTTCAAACAAAAACGCGCATTCTGAGTTCAACTTCGTATCTCCTGTTTCAGTGCTTAAAAACAAAAACTTGTAACATGAAAGTTGTAGAGCATAATCACACGACTCCAAACATATAAAGAACTTAATCTAACTCTCAAAGACCAGAGAGAATTTCTATGGCCCTAATTTCTAACCTAACTTTTTCAGAATGTTCATCAATCAAATTCTCTCAACACAGTTAACTTAAATGAAATCTATGCATATGTAAAACTTAAGGGCAATGAGTACTACATTTTTTATTCATAAACCTAAGCCTAATGATTCCTAAATAGAGAGATAGAAAGTTGGAAAATACCTGTTTCAGTTGAACTCGAGTATGGCAATGTAGGGGTTTTCAGTGAGGCCTGAGATGTTTGTGAGCTTGCCTGAACTTCCTCTGACCTTCCCCAATGCTTTGTTTGCTTTGAGCTTGCTTGAATAAGCCTATAGAAGTCAACCTGCACAAGCTGAAATCAGAAATGGTGAAGCTTGCAAATGGAGTTACAGTCAATGGCCAACGGTTGGGATAACTTAGGTGGGTTATATGGAATGTATTGGAACTGTTTTGGGACAAAACGCACGAGTGGTTTGTGATTTTGAAATCAAAATGCAGAAGTTGCCCTGTTTTGCAAGAAGATGGTGATTTTGTGTTTTGGAAGGCTTGAGGGTTGGATAGCTCGTGCTTCTGGCTCAAGGCAATATGCAAAAATTGTTTTGAATGCTTACAAACTTTGTTCTTATCAGATTTCAAAGATATGGATCTTTTGCAAGTTTACTTGGTTTTGAAGTAAAAGTGTGAAGTGATACAAGACAGGCCTGTACAGGCTATCTTCAAGCATGCACAAGATTGTTGTACCTTTGCCTAAGTTTATGGAACTTGTTTGATGCAAAGAGAGGGGTCCAAGGCTCAAGGAAAGCAAGTTGACATAAAGTTGTGCTTTATGAAAATGGCATAGTTAGCTTTTTTCCATTTTTAGATTAATTCAATGTGTAATCTTCCATTGATCAGAATAATGCCTTAGACCATTGAGTTTGCATTCAATTTTTGAGTGTGGAAGGTCTTAAAGACCTGTGAGCAAGTACAAGTGAGGCTGGATAGAGTTTGCAATTTGTGTCAACATGAAACATGCCATGGATCAAAGTGAGTTTTTTTCCAAATTCAAACCTTCGATTCTCCCTAACCATAAATTATTTTGGAGAGTTCTTGGACATTTTGGAAAGCTTGTAACATGCTCTACAATCCATATTTGAAATGAATTTTGAGATTCCAAGTGGAACTATGTGAAAATTTCCATGAAGATAGGTCAAAATCCTGCCTTAACTAGGGCAAAATTTCACTAAGTTAGAAAGTTTTTGGACCCTTATTCCAAAAATCATAACTTAAGATCCAAGCATCTTTTGGGAAAACTTTGTGAATCAAAGTTTTAGATTTTTTGGATGACTACAACTTTAATGTTGGAAGTTTTGTTTGAATCCAATTCCATCTTGGTGAAAATGTTGGGCAAAGTTTGGAAAAAATAAGAAAATTTCATAACTTAGAAAAATTCTAAGTTATGAAATTTTTCAATCTTAAACCCTAATTTGCAAAATTAGGTTTCTTGATGAACAAGTTTCACATTTTGACACATCTTGATGAAAAATGACCCTTGGCACATGATTTTGACCAAAAAGTCAAAGTTTGACTTTTCAGTGTACAATCAATTTTTGATCAGTTGATTGGAAAATTCATCTGTCAATCCAATGCATTTGAGATCTTTTGAACCTTCTGATTAGGTAAAGCTGATGCCATTGAGTCCTTGAATCTATGCTTGAACCCAATTTGCCATTGGCTAGGTGAAAAATCAGAAATTGCCCTTATACAATCAAAACCCTAAAAATGACCATTTTGCCCTTTTGATGATTTGATCAAATTTCTTGAGGAGTTTTGGTCCAAACTTGATCAAATGGTTCATATGAGTCTATAATGTTGATGTGGATAAAAAATTATGGGGTTTGACTGTAAATTGGCCACAATTGACTTTTTCCCCAATACAGTTGATTTCTAGGTCAACTGTCCAATTGACTGGGCAAAATTTTGACTCAAGACTTGAAACTTGGTGGAGGCAATCTTATAAGTCCAACATGAAGTATTAAAGTCACTTTGAGCATTGGAAGTTCAAAAATCCCTGTGTAAACTCAAACCCTAATTTCAGGTCAATAGTGCATGGAGATGTCCTGAGCAGAGCAAACCCTAGCTTGGTCTTGAGTCCAAAGAGTCTTGTGAGGGGAAATCTTGATAAAATCAGAGGGAAAATTTTGGGGTACAACAGCTTCCCCTGTTCAATCTTCTTGAACCTGAAGAGTTAGATTGGCGAGTTTGCCTTTCGTGACTCGAAGGTAAAAGATTATTGGACACTAGAGTGCCCGTAAATTTGCACTCGTCAAAATGTAGGTTGAGGAAATGGGCTTAAAGATGCCATTTGGAGATTATTGAATCTTATTGGAGATGGGCTTAAAGATGCCATCCAAGAATGTTTGTTGAAAATCAGGAGAATGAACATCAGAATGGTATCCGTATCCGGAACGTATCTGAGTTGTATCTGGAGATTGAATTTGTATGAGCAAAGGAATGGCGTCCGTGTCTGGAGCGTATCCGAGCTGTAACTATATTTGATTTTTGAATGGTCGATAGAATAGCATCTGTGTATGGAGCATCTCTGGGCTAGGAATAAATTTTGAATGAGTGACAGAATGGCAACTGTGTCTGGTGCGTATCTGGACTGTATCTGAAGTTGAGATCTGTATGAGTAGCAGAATAACATCTGTGTCTGGAGTGTATCTGTACTGTAACTGGGATCTGGACAAGTGATAGAATGACTTCCGTGTCTGGAGTGCATCTGAACCTGAAGTTGATAGTTGAATCTGAATGAGAAATAGAATGGCTTATGTGTTTGGAGCGTATCTAGTCTGTATCTGATTGCTGAAGTCTGAATGAGTAATAGAATGACCTCCGCCTCTGGGGTGTATCCATACTATATCTGAATAATAGATCCGAATGAGTAGCAGAATGACTTCCATGTCTTGGAGTGTATCCGTACTGTATCTGAAATCTTTGAATAGTTGTTAAAGATATCTTTTAATCTTATCCTGAATAGGGTAAAATGTTAGCTGAAACACAGTTATGTTGCATGACATGTATGATGCAATAAAATGTGTTCTATCAATGTTTATGATATATGAATGTAATGTATGCGCATGTAAGCTGATTAGTTGTCTTGCTGAGGAAAATAAATCCTTGATAGCTGGAGATAGTAAAATCTTTGACTGCTGCTGGGGAAAATAAATCTTGGACCGATGCCGGGAATTCCACAACCTTTGATTGCTGAAAATGAGAAATCCTTGGACCACTGTTGGGGATAGAAAATCTTTGGCAACTTGTGGGGATTAACAAGAACTTTGACAACTTCTGTGGGAATGTGAGAATCCTTCACGACTTCCTGGGGATATATGGATCCTTCAAGTCCTTTGAAGTTGGAACATGATAGACATTCCATTGTAAGAATAATGTCGAGTGTTGCTTGAGAAACCTGTTTGGGGAATCCCGAGAAACTTGATGACTGTGGTTGAGGATTGAGAATCTTGGGAGAATAACTCTGTGGGGAGAAAGTTTATTTTGTTAGAGAGTTTTCAAGAGCTTGGGTTGTATGCCAATATTCTGAGGAATTATCTGAAGATATGGTCTGGTTAGCTGTCAGGTTCTAAGATAACTTGCAGGGGAATTTTCTGGTTTTAAGATAACTCCCTGGGGAATTGGAGGAAACTGGATGGTTTTCCACCGGGGTTTAAGGGTTGAAGTTTTGGACTTCGTTGGGGAAGAAAGCTTCATCTCTGCTGAGGGTCTGTAGTTTAAAGTTTTTGGCTCCGCTGGGGATTGGGAGTTTGGAAACTTAGTTCTGGTGGAGATTTTGAAATTTAACTCCGCGGGGCATATATTTCAAGGTTTTGGCTCCACTGGGGACCTTGATGATGTACTGTAGGGGATTTTACTTGGAATAGCCTAAAGACGTTTTCCTATACTTCCAACCTATCAGTAATTATTCCTTCCCACTTTCTTTTATTTGTAAACAGTGATTATATTCAAATGCATATGCTCATTTAATAAGTCATTGGACGTTTTCAAATAAAACACAAGTGTAAAAAGGAAAAGACAAATAGTTTTCTGCACTTTGAAGTATCTTTGTATTAACTTTGTGTAAGTATTTTGTACAAAGGAGACAGACATCCTAGTAATAAAATGTTGTCGTAAAAATTGAGAAAAATTTATACAAAGAAAGATGGCTATGTGTAAAAATTCCAGGGGGTTCCCATTCTGCTATAGCCTTCGTAACTCTAGATAGCTTGTCCATTCGTTGCTTCGTCCGACGATGAATGAATTGATCAGAAACCTGGAGCTTGTCTGTAAAGAGATTGTCCTTAAAATGATCCAACAAGACATAGTCATACGCTTTTCTTCCCTAACTTTTGCCTGGACCGCCCTTTCGGGTTTTCAGTCCACCAGGAAACCCTTTTTTGCCCAAGTCGCCCTTTCGGGTTTTCAACTTTCCGGGTGTACAAATTTTTTTATTTATCCCTAATTTTTTCCTAAACTGCCCTTTCGGGTTTTCGATTCACCAGGATTCCCATTTTTGCCCAAGTCGCCCTTTCGGGTTTTCAACTTGTCGGGTTGTTTTATGCGTAGTATCTTTTGACTATGTCTGTGTTTGCAGGGTGCGGCAGGTAATCGCCGTCCATGGTGGTCAGGATCATTGCCCCACCAGAAAAGATGTTTTTGATCACAAATGGTCCTTCGTAGGTAGGAGTCCACTTTCCCCTGGGATCACTTTGCGGAAAGATGATCCGCTTGATTACAAGATCCCCGGCTTGATATACTTGTCTTTTAACTTTCTTGTTGAAAGCTTTGATCATTCATTTTTGATATGCCTGACCATGGCAAACAGCAGTAAGTCGCTTCTCGTCAATCAAGTTAAGTTGATCAAGCCGGGTCTGAATTCAATCGTCTTTGCTCAAACCATCATCCTTCATGATTCTCAAGGAGGGAATCTAAACCTCGATAGGTAAAACAGCTTCCATGCCGTATACCAAAGAATAGGGTGTTGCCCTAGTTGATGTTCATGCCGTGGTACGGTACCCATGTAGAGCAAACGGTAACATCTCATGCCAGTCCTTTTAGGTGACTGTCATCTTTTGAATGACCTTCTTGATATTTTTGTTCACAGCTTCAACAACACCGTTCATCTTCTGTCGGTAGGGAGATGAATTGTGATGTTGAATCTGGAACTATTAGCACAGGGCGGTGATCATAGTGTTATTCAGGTTTGTACCGTTGTCCGTAATGATCCTGTCGGGGATACCATACCGGCAAATGAGGTTCTGCTTGATGAATCGGGCAACAACATTCTTTGTAACGGATGTGAAGGACGCTGCTTCGACCCACTTGGTAAAGTAATCAATGGCCACTAGGATGAAACGATGCCCATTGGATGTTGTAGGCTTGATCTCTCCAATCATGTCGATTCCCCACATCACGAATGGCCAAGGAGTTGTTAAGATATTGAGATGAACTGGAGGTATATGTACCTAGTCTGCATAGATTTGGCATTTGTGACAAGTACGGGAATGTTGATGATAATCAGCTTCCATGGTAGACCAGTAATAGCCTGCCCTTAGAATCTTCTTAGCCATCGTATGACCGCTTGAATGGGTGCCAAAGGTGCCATTATGTAGTTCAACCATGATCTGCTCAGCTTCAACCTTATCCACACAACGGAGCAGGACACAATCATGATTGCGCTTGTATAGGATACCATTGCTCAGAAATAACTTGGCCGCGAACCTCTTTAAGAACTTTTTGTCGTTGACTGAAGCTCCTTCAGGGTATTCTTGTGTTTCGAGATACCTTTTGACGCCATGAAACCAAGGTCGGTCCACTACTTCTTCAGTATTAATCTCGTGAAAATGTGCAGGTTCGTCCATTCGTTCAATGGTGATTTGAGGAGCCTCATTATCCCAGTTAAGTTTAAACATGGATGACATTGTAGCTAGCGCATCTGCTAGCTGATTCTCTTCTCGCGGTAAGTGCTCGAAGGTGATCTGCTCGAAGTGTGGTAACAATGTCAGGACATGTTCTTTGTAAGGGATGAGGTTAGGGTGTTTAGTATCCCACTCTCCTTTGATTTGACTGATAACCAAAGGTGAGTCCCGAAATACAATCAAAGATTTGATTCCCAAGTCAATAGCAACCTTGAGACCAAAGATACAAGCTTCATACCCGGCCATGTTGTTGGTACAGCTGAAGTAGAGTCTAGCGGTGAAAGGTGTATGGCAACCTTCTGGAGAGATAAGTATCACGCCGATACCGTTGCCAAGTTCATTGGAGGAACCATCAAAGTACAAGGTCCATCGGGATCCTTGTTCAGGTCCGTCATACGGTCTGTTCTCTTCAATGTTGCTCAAAGTCATGATATCCTCGTTTGGGAAATGGAACCTCATGGATTGGTAATCTTTGACAGCTTGATGGGCCAGATGATCGGCCAGCACACTACCCTTTATAGCTTTTTGGGTCGTGTAGTGTATATCATATTCTGTGAGGATCATCTGCCATCTAGCGTTTCTTCCAGATAAAGCTGGCTTCTCGAAGATGTACTTGATCAGATCCACCTTAGAGATCAGCAAAGTGTTATGAGTCAACATATACTGCCTTAGCCGGCGAGCAGCCCATACCAAAGCGCAACAAGTTTTCTCGAGCAGTGAGTATCGGGTCTCACATTCGATAAACTTTTTGCTAAGGTAATAAATGGCATGCTCTTTTCGGCCAAACTCGTCATGTTGGCCCAATACGCACCCCATTGAATTCTCCAGGACTGTCAGATACATGATTAACGGCCTTCCTTCGACGGGTGGCATCAAGATAGGAGGTTCCAGCAAATACTCCTTGATTCTATCGAAAGCAACTTGATAGTTATCATTCCATTTAACCACTTGATCTTTCTTTAACAACTTGAAGATTGGATCACAGGTAGATGTTAGGTGAGAGATGAACCTTGCAATGTAGTTTAGGCGTCCCGAGAAACCTCTGACCTCCTTCTCAGTGTGAGGGGACGACATTTCTTGTATAGCTTTGACTTTGGTAGGATCAACCTCGATGCCTTTGTTACTGACGATGAATCCCAAAACTTTACCAGACTTGACTATGAAAGTGCACTTGTTAGGGTTTAGTCTGAGCTTGTACTCTTTCAATCTGACAAACAGCTTTTGCATATGGTCGAGGTGTTCTTCTTCAGTCTGTGAACGGGATATCATGTCGTCTACATAGACTTCTATCTCATGATGTATCATGTCATGAAACAAAGCTACCATCGCTCGCTGATAGGTTGCCCTGGCATTCTTCAGTCCGAATGGCATCACTTTATAACAGAACGTACCCCACTGTGTAACAAAAGTAGTTTTCTCTATGTCTTCAGGGGCCATTTTGATCTGGTTGTACCCTGAAAATCCATCCATGAAAGAAAATACCTTATGCTGAGCTGTATTGTCAACCAAGATGTCAATGTGCGGTAGTGGAAAGTCATCTTTAGGGCTAGCCCTATTTAAGTCTCTGTAATCCATGCACATTCTGACTTTGCCATCCTTCTTCGGCACGGGCACAATGTTAGCAACCCATTGTGGATAGGAAGTAACAGCAAGAAAGCCAACATTGAACTGCTTCATCACTTCAGCTTTGATCTTTTCGGACATGTCGAGCCTCATTCGGCGGACTTTCTGTTTGATCAGTGGACAGTCTTCTCTTGTAGGGAGACAGTGAACCACAATATCTGTATCCAGTCCCGGCATGTCTTCGTAGGACCAGGAGAAGATCTCAACATATTCATTCAACAGCTGAACTAAACACTCCTTGACATTTGGTTCTAGGTTGGCACCCACTTTAACTTCTTTTCTGTCTTCCTCTGTTCCCAAGTTGATTGTCTCTAACAACTCCCCGTGAGGTAGAATAGCCCTTTCTTCCTGTTGCAACAGTCTAGCTAACTCTCCAGGCACTTCACAGTCTTCATCACCTTCGTATTCGGCATGATTGACCAGATCTTCAGAGTCATTGAAGGCCATAGCATAATTGTTACCCATGGAATCCGGGGTGGATGGGTACCTGCATTTTGTGAGTGTGGGTGTGTGTAAGGGATATCCACCTTTAAAAAAAATGTAAAAAGAAAGACAATGAACACAAAAGTTTATATATGAAAACGTCCATGATTCATTAAAATGGCATATGAAGATGAAAAATCAAGCCCTTACAAATGGACCTATATGCCTCGGGTAAGGCATAAGGCAAAAAGTGTACGAATTGTTTAAAAATTATTACAGACCAACAGAAAATGTTCGAAAGATAAATTACTGATTGATGAAAGTAATGGGAACAAAGTCTTTCGCCTCCCAGTTGCTCAGTCCTCCTTCAATAGTTGGAAAGATCCAGTCTTCAAAATTGCTTTCCTCTTCACTATCCTCCAAAGCATGAACTCCATGCTGGGTGATCTTCACCGGTGGCTCTCCAACCCAGGAGCGACGCACATCCTTCTGACTAGCATCAGTGAAACCCAAGCCGAACTTATCTGTCTTGTAAGGAAAATATGGCAGTTGACCCCATATTGTGCTTCCTCCTTCCTCAATCACAACCTTCGCATCTTTGAGGGATGACATCCGGGACACAGGTTTGGTAATGATGGGTACAGAAGGCACTGCTGCAATTTCTTGAGCTACCTCCTCAAAATGCTGGAAAGGGGTTTCGATGAATTCACCATCCAATTCCATATAGCGGAAAGAATTAAGATGGATTATCATGCATTCCTCCTCACCGAGAACTGTCACAATTTCCCCCTGAACAGGCTATTTGAGCTTCTAGTGCAGAGTAGATGTGACGGCTCCAGCATGATGAATCCAGGGTCTTTCTAACAAGCACGAGTAGGAGGGACGGATGTCCATGACATATAATGTGGAATTGAAAGTTTCAGTACCCACTTTAATCGGGACGTCCACCTCCCCGTGGACCATCCGCTTAGAACTATCAAAGGCTCTGACAATGATGTTGTTGGGCTTCAAAATTAGACCTTCGCAATCTAGTCTATCCAATGCTTTCTTTGGAAAGACATTTAAAGATGACCCAGTATCAACCAGAACGTGAGCAAGAGTAGTCCCTCTACATTCCACCGAGACATGCAGCACGTCATTATGCTTTCTCCCCTTAGATGTTAAATCGGCATCAGATAAGCCAAGACCGTTGTCGGCTGTTAGGCTGGCTACACACTCCTGGAACTGGTCCGCGGAGGTTTCCTGAGGCACATGGGTCGTCTTCAAGAATTTGATCAAAGCTTTGGCATGAGCTTCGGAACAGAGCAATAGGGCCAGCATAGAGATTTTTGAAGGGGTTTGCCCCAGTTGTTCTACGACATTATAGTCGCTTTTCTTAATTATTTTTAAAATCTCCTCCATTTCCTTTTGAGTGGTCTCGGGGATTACCAAAGGCTGAGCCCTCGTCCTGACGGGTGCTTCTTGGATCCCCTTACCTTTATCAGCAGCAACAGCAGAGGGTACAACTACGGGAGTAACAATTTCTTCAACCACTGGAGTTCGCACAGAGATGTTGACCGGCACAGGAGTAACCTTAGGAGCATTTTAGGGTCCGAAGATTGCCCTTGGAGGAGATACCTCCGAAGAGAAAATTCTTCCGCTGCGGGTGATCTTACTCGTCCCAACAATATTTCCTACGTCAGGAGTCTCTTCATTGAAACTTTCTTCAACTGATTCAATCTGCTTAACACCGTGGTAGAAGATTTCTCCTCCATAATTCCACGGTATTGTCTTGTTGGACTTGTATGGGATAGGCCCTGGCATAGTTATCTTCAGAGGTACAAACTTTGGATCGGGTGTAATCTTAACAGGTCTTTTGGGGACCTTAGAAAGACTGGCGGAAATGGTAATTATAGCAACATCGTTGATAGGAGTTGGAGTAACAGGAGTAACAAGAGTTTTCTCAAAGAGGATTTCTTGATTATCCTTTAGGCGTTGGATGCCTAACTTCAACAGCGGATAGTCGGATTGTAAGGACGAACAAAGATAACAATCTTTTCCACAGCCCGGGAAAATCCCGGCTTTCAACAAATTCATCTTGATTATTGGTAATGGAGTCATTAAGTCATCAACAGTAGCAACATAAAGATCTTCTACAACAACATGGACGTTATGACCATGTTTTGGAATTGGAGCGGATATCACATTAGGTTTTTCAGGGGCATCAAACTCCACCTCTTTGGCATCTATTAAATCCTGGATCTTATTTTTAAGGGCCCAACAATTGTTGGTGTCATGCCCCAGGCTGTCAGAATGATAAGCACACTTGGCATTAGCATGGTAGTAAGGAGAAGAGGTATTCAGATTCTTTGGCGCCTCTTTCAAGATTGTAAGGTTTAACTTCAGCAGATGAGGGAGAACCTGAGCAGGTGTCATATTGATCCAGGTGAATTTTCGTGCAGGCCTTTCCACTCTTGCTTAGTTGGTTCTGGGTTGACTGCTTCGAGGTTGATTGGCTGCAGAATTCTGAATCATTACAACTCCCACCACTGGCCGACGCTCAACTCTTTCTTGACTTCTCTGGGAGTAAAAAGCTGAGACTTCTTTCTTGGCTGGAAAGGTCTTCTTGGTAGCAGCGGAAGCAGATGCATCCTTTTGAATTTTACCGCTCTTGATTCCAGCTTCAACTCTTTCACCAGTCAGAATTAACTCGGTGAACCCCGCAGACGAACTCCCGGTCAAGTGATTAAAGAATGGACCTGACAGCGTCTCCAAAAACATATCCACAAGCTCTCTCTCAGACAAGGGTGGTTGCACCCTTCCAGCCAAGTCCCGCCATTTCTAGGCATACTCTTTAAAGCCTTCATTAGAGACCATACCCATACTCTGTAATTGAGTACGAGTAGGTGCTAAGTCCACATTATATTGATATTGTCTGTAGAAGGCAGCCGCTAAATCCTCCCAATTGTGCATATCAGATCTCTCAAGCTGATAGAACCAATCTAATTGCGTACCCGATAAACTATCTTGAAAAAAGTGGACCCACAGATCCTTATCAGAAGAATGAGGTTGGATCTTTCTGATGTAAGACCGTAGGTGCATCTTCGGACAAGACAAACCATCGTATTTAGCAAATGTAGGCACCTTGAATTTAGGGGGAATCACAATCCCAACAACCAACCCTAGCTCCTCGAAATCCAGTCCAGGCACTCTTTGTACCTCCATGGCGGCCAGACGTTCTTCCAGATTCTTGTACTTGTCGTCTGCGGGAGGATACTGCTGCTCAGAGTAATCTTCATCCACTTATTCTTCTTCTTCTTCCTCATACTCAGAGGGCACTGCAGCTCCCTTTCCTACCCCTTCATCAGATGTTGAGGGGAAATCCAGGACCCTTCTAGCTTGGTTCTCAAATATTCTTCCCAAAGTAGCCACACCAACTCTTTTCTTTTTCTTTTTCTCCTTTTATTTTTCATTTTCCTTTTCCAACAGTGCTTTAAGATCCTCCTGACCCTTTGCCAAGGTCATGAGTAGTTGTTGGAACTGTGAATTATGCATTTGTAGGTCTTTGACCGTCTGCTCTATATCCATCTTGCTGAAATAAACAGCAGAGTGATAAGGAAACCTGGTGTGAAGACCTGCTTATGCATATGATGAATGATATCTTATTCATGTAATGCATTCAAGGATTCAGAAATTCAAATTTGTTGCAAACAAAAAGGAACGCACGTCATATTAATAAGATAGAATTGTTAGTACATAAATGCCCCATGGGAAAAATAACACAAAATTCTAAGGTAAAAAGACGTTGCGCATCCTCTTTGGTGCGATGTAGGTGTTGAGAGTCTGCTCTTCGTGGAGTCGACGAGTAAGTTCCAAAACCTTCTTCTCACTGGCGTAGAAGCTGGCTTCAAAAGTGTTCAGTTCTTCCTTGAGTTGTATCCAACTCTTTTGCAAATCTTCCAGTGATGTTGGCATGTCAGGATGTAGGAGGGTGTATGGAACTTCTCCTTCCATAACAAGCTCTTTGATCACCGGGAGAATGTAGGGGTAAGGCATCATAAGACTCTGGGCACAGATTCGTACCCACTTGAGGTAAGGCTCAAGGGGGATGGAATTCTTGTGTCCCAGGGTCTTACTGCCTACCTTGTTGGGCATCCTCTAAGCTCGGATAAACCTTTGTCAAAGTCCTTGAGCGTCATTGTCGAAGTCAAAAACCAAGTCTAGAATCAGCATGTCGTGAGGGCCATCCCTTCGGGCATACCCAAATTGTCTCAGAGCTAAGCAGGGGTTGTAGGTAATGCCTCCCCTAATGCCAAGTAGTGGGACATTAGGGAATTCCCCACAACGATCAATGATGATGATATTTTCTCTGGACCGAGAACACCAATGAACATCAGAATGTGTAAGAGTCATCAACCGTTGTGACCACCTCAAGCCTTGCTCATTTTTCAAGACTGATTGGGGAAGGTGAGAAATAAACTACCTTGCTAGAAGAGGAGTACATCACATGAGAACACCTCTTTTCCTCATTGTTCATGTATGAAATGAGTGGAGGATATCCCCAAGCAATGTAGGCAAAGGATTCCGAGATATGAAAATCTTGACAGCATTCACATCTATAAGTTGATCAGGGTTTGGGAACAAGACCAACCCATAGATGAGAAGTGCTACAATCTCCTCAAAAGCTTGCAGATCTAGAGAATTCCAGCAGTCTTGTGCCTTCTCAAACAAAAACTTTGCCAAGAAACCCTTGACACCACTTCTGGTTTCCCAATGGCCTTTGATATCAGATGGTTGAAAGTGTAAGGCTTGAGCAACATCTTCAGGCTTTGGTTCTCTTTCCGTACCGTTATAGGGTAGTTGATGGAGAATAGGAATCCTCAGGAGTTGAGAAAATTCCTCCAAAGTAGGCACTAGTTGGTAATCAGGAAATGTGAAGCAGTGGTGTAGGGGGTCAAAGAACTAGAAGAGAACTTTCACCATGTCTTCTTCAATGTTGGAGTTGTCCAAGTTGAGAAGTCTACCATGTCTTTCAGTGAAGGGATAATTCTCTGGAATCTTGGAAGATAGCTCCTTGAGTTGAGGAGGGATTCTCACAAGGTTGACCTGGATTGTTTTCCTGCGGAGTGATTCCATAACCTACAAAACAGGAACAAAGATGAAGATCCAAACCCTTGAAATGGTTAGTGAATGCATATGATGCTTCATGATGTTTATGATGTTATGCATAAGTATATATGTACAAACAAATCACACAAGATCCTAGTTTCAGGCTTGCATGGGGTTTCATAGATAAGTACCCTCTTGAAGTTAGTTGGCTCAACCTGTCCTATAAATAGTAACCGGGTTCTAAGGAGCTCAATATCACTGGATTATTTTATGTGTTCATTGTTTTAGTTTAGCCACTTTACTGGCGACCGAAATATTCCAAGAAAACAACCCTAAATGAGTGTAGTATCGAGTATCTACCAACTTCGGACTGCACCAAAGCCGGTCATCTCACTACCCCTAAAAAAGGCTAAGTTGGTCAAGTAAAGGTTCTAAAAGTCCATTAGTGCTTCATGACATCACTCAGCGGCCCCATATTCTCTTTGATTGACTCAAAGGCTACTGGTACCCACAAATATGTCGCACTAATATAGCTATTGCTTCAACAATGTCGGTATACCATGCACAGTTTCCACAATGTATTGTTATTTACCTATGAATGTTTCCCAAATCCGGGTAGAGGATTTCAAACCCAAACAATAGAACCAAGTGTAAAGCAATCAAAGCAAACAAGGTAAGCATGTAAAGGTGATCTAAACCCTAAGGTAACCCCACTTTTAGATTAGTCCCCAGCAGAGTCTCCAGTTCTGGCGATACGGTGGGAGAACTGACTTGAGGTTTTGCGTTTTGTGTTCGTAAATGTTTCGGTTTAGAAAGAGTCGCCATCGACTTTTTATTTTATCCAAAGGAAAGGTCAAAAATCACAGGAAAGACCTTTGAGATGTTTTCTTGGGTTCGGGGGGTAGATTATGAAAAGGGAAGGTGCAAGCACCCTTTCCATCCATGGTTATCCATGGGCTCTTAGTTACTTATTTAGATCACTTGCTTTTGATTTTCAATTATTTGAAATGGTGCTTTGTGTGTGGTTTTTAAAATCTTTTGAAAAGAGGCCTTTTGTCTAGGCAACCTTTGTAATGATTCTTGTTTGAATGTATACAAAGGTTTTTGTCTTTTGAAAAGATGTTTCAATATTTGAAAGTTTGTTTTGGGAAATGTTTTGAAATTGTGTTGTGATGTGTTTTTGAAAATAGCAAGGATGTTTGCAAGCTTTGTTCAAGTAACTAAGAGTTGTCTACCCTATCTACTCAAAGATCTTTCCTACACATCTTTAACCCTTTTACATTGTTGTTTTACCATTGTATTTGGTAAACAACCTTGTATTTGGATGTTAAACGGGACAGGCGCGGGTCATCGTATTGACCGTGATAGCAATTGTGCTAAGTATCTTTAGCAAATTTTTGAGGGACTAGATCATTTTGTATAGGCAACCAAGATAGCGTCATCGAGGGACTATGATCTTTTTGTTTTGATTTTTGTTTTGCCAAGATACTCAACATGCATACCATGGCCATTTTAAAGGCAATAAGTGGGTGAAACCCTAGGGGTGTATGTGTGCATTGTGTTGTCAATTTCATGCTTTTTTTGTCTTATATTAGGTCTAGCTATTTGTTGATTTTGGATTTTGGATACAAACCCTAATCTCTATCATGGCATATTTGAAAGCATAAAGTGCGTAGAAATAAATCTAAGCTATTACAACTTTGATATAGGGAGGGGGGTACAATTTTGAATAGGGGGTATTTGCAAGAAATTGAAACCCTAAAATTATTACAACCAAATTGAATTAATTGTGCAAATAATAAATTGACAATATTTAAATGGGCAATCAAATAAATATGCAATATATTATAAATATACAAAAAATGTTTTTTTGTATTATCTTTATGTATGTAAAAATAAAATATTTAATGTATTAAAAAAAATAAGAAAATAAAAAGTTATTTTTTAAGGGTAAAAACCCTAATTTTTTGGTTTAAGAATATGTATATATTATAATATTTGTTTATGTATAATAAAATAAAAATATATACAAATGTCAAAAAATAAAAATATGTTAGAAAAAATATTAATTAAGCATATAAATAATAAAAATAAAAATATAATATTTTTATGTGTTATTTTCAAGTTTTTTATTAAAGAAAATAAAAATATATACTATTTAATAATTATTTCTATGTCTAAAAAATAATAAAAATAATAAAATAAAATATGAAAATTTATGAAAATATTTTTGGTAGTTTTTTAAGTTTAGAAAAAATAAAATAAAGTCAGAAATGAAAAAGAAATATAAAAATATAAAAATATAAAACAATGGGCCAAGGGGGTGTGAGAAGTAGGTCAGGGGGTGTCAAAAGCAAGGAATAGCCAGGCCCAGCCCAGCTACTTCATCTTCAACCTTCGTTCAAACAAAAATGCGCGTTCTGAGTTCAACTTCGTATCTCCTGTTTCAGTGCTTAAAAACAAAAACTTGTAACATGAAAGTTGTAGAGCATAATCACACGATTCCAACCATATAAAGAACTTAATCTAACTCTCAAAGACCAGAGAGAATTTCTCTGGCCCTAATTTTAACCTAACTTTTTCAGAATGTTCATCAATCAAATTCTCTCAACACAGTTAACTTAAATGAAATCTATGCATATGTACAGCTTAAGGGAAATGAGTACTACATTTTTTATTCACAAACCTAAGCCTAATGATTCCTAAATAGAGAGATAGAAAGTTGGAAAATACCTGTTTCAGTTGAACTCGAGTATGGCAATGCAGGGGTTTTCAGTGAGGCCTGAGATGTTTGTGAGCTTGCCTGAACTTCCTTTGACCTTCCCTAATGCTTTGTTTGCTTTGAGCTTGCTTGAATAAGCCTGTAGAAGTCAACCTGAACAAGCTGAAATCAGAAATGGTGAAGCATGCAAATGGAGTTACAGTCAATGGCCAATGGTTGGGATAACTTAGGTGGTTTATATGGAATGTATTGGAACTGTTTTGGGACAAAACGCACGAGTGGTTTGTGATTTTGAAATCAAAATGCAAAAGCTGCCCTGTTTTGCAAGAAGATGGTGTTTTTGTATTTTGGAATGCTTGAGGGTTGGATAGCTCGTGCTTCTGGCTCAAGGCAATATGCAAAAATTGTTTTGAATGCTTACAAACTTTGTTCTTATCAGATTTCAAAGATATGGATCTTTTGCAAGTTTACTTGGTTTTGAAGTAAAAGTGTGAAGTGATACAAGACAGGCCTGTACAGGCTATCTTTAAGCATGCACGAGATTGTTGTACCTTTGCCTAAGTTTATAGAACTTGTTTGCTGCAAAGAGAGGGGTCCAAGGCTCAAGGGAAGCAAGTTGACATAAAGTTGTGCTTTATGAAAATGGCATAGTTAGCTTTTTGCCATTTTTAGATTAATTCAATGTGTAATCTTCCATTGATCAGAATAATACCTTAGACCATTGAGTTTGCATTCAATTTTTGAGTGTGTAAGGGTTTAAATACCTATGAGCAATTACAAGTGAGGTTGGATAGAGTTTGCAATTTGTGTCAACATGAAACATGCCATGGATCAAAGTGAGTTTTTTTCCAAATTAACACCTTCGATTCTCCCTAACCATAAATGATTTTGGAGAGTTCTTGGACATTTTGGAAAGCTTGTAAAATGTTCTACAATCCATCTTTGAAATGAATTTTGAGATTCCAAGTGGAACTATGTGAAAATTTCCATGAAGATAGGTCAAAATCCTGCCTAAACTAGGGCAAAATTTCACTAAGTTAGAATGTTTTTGGACCCTTATTCCAAAAATCATAAATTAAGATCCAAGCATATTTTGGGAAAACTTTGTGAATCAAAGTTGTATATTTTGTGGAGGAATAAAACTTTCATGTTGGAAGTTTTGTTTGAATCCAATTTCATCATGGTGAAAATGTTGGGCAAAGTTGGGAAAAAATAAGAAAATTTCATAACTTAGAAAAATTCTAAGTTATGAAAATTTTCAATCTTAAACCCTAATTTGCAAAATTAGGTCTCTTAATGAACAAGTTTCATGTTTTGACACATTTTGATGAAAAATGACCCTTGGCACTTGATTTTGACCAAAAAGTCAATGTTTGACTTTTCAGTGTACAGTCAATTTTTGATCAGTTGACTGGAAAATTCATTTGTCAATCCAATGCATTTGAGATCTTTTGAACCTTGTGATTAGTTCAAGCTAATGTCATTGAGTCCTTGAATCTATACTTGAACCCAATTTTCCATTGGCTAGGTGAAAAATCAGAAATTGCCCTTATACAGTCAAAACCATAAAAATGACCATTTTGCCCTTTTGATGATCTGATCAAATTTCTTGAGGAGTTGTGGTCCAAACTTGATCAAATGGTTCATATGAGTCTATAATGTTGATGTGGATCAAAAATTATGGCGTTTGACTGTAAATTGGCCACAATTGAGTTTTTCCCCAATACAATTAATTTCTAGGTCAACTGTCAAATTGACTGGGCAAACATTTGACTCAAGACTTGAAACTTGGTGGAGGCAATCTTATAAGTCCAACATGAAGTATGAAAGTCACTTTGAGCATTGGAAGTTCAAAAATCCCTGTGCAAACTCAAACCCTAATTTCAGGTCAACAGTGCAAGGAGATGTCTTGAGTAGAGCAAACCCTAGCTTGGTCTTGAGTCCAAAGAGTCTTATGAGGGGAAATCTTGATAAAATGAGAGGGCAAATTTTGGGGTACAACAGCCCTTTCGGGTTTTCAGTCCATCGGGATACCCTTTTTTGCCCAAGCCACCTTTTCAGGTTTTCGACTTGTCGGGTGTACAATTTTTTTTAAATATTTTTATTCCTAATTTTTTTCCCAAACCCTTTTGGTTCGCCGGGGTGCCCTTATTTTTTCCTAGGCCAGTCTACCTAGCGGGTCTTTATTTACGCATAGTATCTTTTCACTATGTCCGCGTTAACAGGGTGAGAAAGGTCGTCACTATCTATGGTGGTTAGAATCATGGCTCCACTGAAAAATATGCTTTTGATCACAAATGGCCCTTCATACATGGGAGTCCATTTGCCCCTGGGATCACCTTGTGGCAGTATGATGCGCTTTATTACCAGATCACCCACTTGATACACTTGACGTCTGACCTGTTTGTTGAAAGCCTTGATTATCCATTTTTGATATATCTGACCATGACAGATAGCAGCAAGCTTTTTCTTATCAATCAGATTCAGTTGGTCAAGTCGAGTCTGGATCCAATCGTCTTCATTCAAACCCGCATCCTTTATGGTCCTCAAATAAGGGATCTGGACCTCAATAGGTAGGAAAACCTTCATACCATATACCAGAGAATAAGGTGTTTTCCCTGTTGATGTGCGCGCTCAGGTGCGATAGCCATGAAGAGCAAACAGTAATATCTCATGCCAGTCTTTGTATGTCACCGTCATCTTCTGTATGATTTTCTTGATATTCTTGTTAGCAGCCTCTACAAAGCCATTCATCTTCGGCCGGTAAGAGGAAGAATTATGATGCTGGATCTTGAATTATTTACAGAGTTCGGTGATCATTGTATTGTTGAGGTTTGTACCGTTGTCCATGATGATTCTCTCTGACACAGCTTTCCGACAAATCAGGTTATGCTTGATAAACCGCGCCATAACATTCTTCGTAACCCTAGCAAAAGAGGCAGCCTCAACCCACTTCGTGAAGTAATCAATGGCCACTAGGATGAATCGATGCCCATTGGAAGCGGTAGGTCTAATCTCTCTAATCATGTTGATGCCCCACATTTCAAAGGGCCAAGGAGTCGTTAAGACATTTAAGGGAACTGGAGGTACATGTACCTTATTAGCATAGATCTGGCATTTGTGACAAGTTTGGGAATGCTGATAACAGTCTGCTTCCATAGTGGACCTATAGTATCCTTCCCGTAGGATCTTTTTATCCATGATATGTCCACTAGAATGGGTGCCAAATGTACCTTCGTGTAAATCTTCCATAATCCTCTCTGCTTCGCTCTTGTCTATGCACCAAAGTAAAGTAGAGTCATGAATGCGCTTGTAGAGGATTCTGTTACTAAGGAAGAACTTTACGGCGAACCTTCTTAGAAACTTCTTATCATTGAAAGATTCCCCCAGGATATTCTTGAGCCTCGAGATACATCTTCACTTCATGAAACTAAGGTTTGTCTGCTACTTCTTCAGTATCAATCTCATAGCAGTATGCCGGTTCATCCAACCTCTCAATAGTGATCCGAGGAGCCTCGTTGTCCCACTTGACCTTGAACATAAATGACATAGTAGCTAGTGCGTCTGCTAACTGCTTCTCTTCTCGTGGAAAATATTCAAAGATGACCTCTTCAAAGTGTGGAAGCAATGTCAGCACATGTTCTTTGTAAGGGATAAGATTCGGATGCTTCGTGTCCCACTCCCCTTTGATTTGACTTATCACCAAGGCCGAATCCCTGTAAATTCTCAAGAACTTGATCCTCAGATCAATAGCACCTTTTAGACCCATGATGCATGCTACATACTCCGCCATATTGTTGGTACAATTGAAACATAGTTTGACGGTGAAAGGAGTATGGCAGCCCTCGGGGGATATGATTACAACACCGATGCCATTGCCGAGTGCGTTGGAAGCTCCGTCGAAAACCATAGTCCATCGAGATCCTTCCTCAGGTGCTTCATCCGGTCCAAGTTCTTCATAGTCAGTTACTAACATAATATTCTCGTTCGGGAACTTAAAATTCATGGACTGGTAGTCATCCACAGCCTGATGAGCCAAATGATTAGTTTGTACACTTCCCTTGATTACTTTAAGGGTCGTGTATTAGATATTGTATTCGGTCAAGATCATTTTCCATCTCGCTATTCTTCCGGAGAGAGCGGGCTTCTCAAAGATGTATTTGATCGGATCCATCTTAGATATCAACAAAGTAGTGTGGGTCAACATCTATTACCTCTGTCGGCGAGCAGTCCATGACAAAGCACAACAAGTTTTCTCGAGCAGTGAGTATCTTGTTTCATAGTCGGTAAACTTTTTTCTAAGGTAGTATATCACATGCTCTTTTGATCGGACTCGTCATGTTGCCCCAGCACACACCCTATTGAATTATCTAAAACTGTTAAGTACATTATCAAAGGTCTTCCTTCAACCGGAGGCATCAGAATTGAAGGCTCTTGAAGGTATTCCTTGATTCTCTCGAAGGCGGTCTGGCATTCATCATTCCACTTTACCACTTGATCTTTCTTCAAGAGTTTGAAGATTGGCTCACAAGTAGCAGTTAAATGGGAAATGAACCTGGCAATGTAATTTAGTCGTCCCAATAAGCCTCTAACTTCTTTCTCAGTGCGAGGAGCCGGGATCTCTTGTATAGCCTTCCCCTTTGCAGGATCTACCTGAATGCCTTTGTCACTAACAATGAAACCTAGGAGTTTACCAGGCCTTACCCCAAAGGTGCACTTGTTCGGATTTAACCTCAGCTTGTATATCTTCAACCTATTAAACAGATTTTGTAGATGATCAAGGTGTTCTTCCTCAGTTGGGGACATGGTTATCATGTCATCAACATAGACCTCTATCTCATGGTGAATCATGTCATAGAACAAAGCTACCATGGCTCGCTGATAGGTTTCCCCAACATTCTTCAATCCAAACAGCATCACTTTGTAACAGAAAGTGCCCCATTGTGTGATGAAGGTTATCTTCTCCATATCTTTGGGTGCCATCTTAATATGATTGTAATCAGAGAAACCATCCATGAAGGAAAAGACCTTGTGCTGCGTGGTGTTGTAAACCAGAACGTCAATGTGGGGAAGCGGAAAGTTATCCTTGGGGATTTCGCTGTTCAAATCTCTATAGTCCACACACATCCGTACCTTGCCGTCCTTTTTAGGCACTGGGACCACGTTAGCAACCCATTGGGGATACGAGAAGACAACTAAGAACCCAGCATTGAATTGCTTCATAACTTCTGCTTTAATCTTCTCTGACATTTTAGGGCGCATACGACCGACCCTCTGCTTTACCTTCTGCTTTGGCATCCTTGAGAGAAGCCATCTTTAAGGGAGGTCTGGTAATCTTTGGCAGATTAGTGAAAATTTCAGTTGCAGCCATAGTCTGAGGTACCTCTTCGAAGTTCTGACACGGAGTCTCGATGAACTCACCATCCATTTCTACATATCTGAAGGAATTTAGCTGACTGGCCATGTATTCTTCTTCACCGTGTACCATGATAATCCTTCCTTTCACCGGGCATTTCATCATCTGATGTAGAATGGACGCGACAGCTCCCGCCCCATGGATCCAAGGGCGACCCAACAAACAAGAATAAGATGGTCTGATATCCATCACGTAGAAGGTGGATTCAAAGTTATGAGAACCAACTTTGATGGGTATGTACACCTCCCCTTGCACCATTCTCTTCGAACCATCGAAAGCCCTCACTACTATGTTGCTAGGTTTCAAGGTCAAACCTTCACAATCCAATATGTCCAGAGCTTTCTAAGGTAGCACGTTCAATGATGAACCATTATCTACTAGAACATGGGCCAAAGTAGTGCCTCTGCATTCGACGGAAACATGTAGCGCATCATTGTGTTTTCTCCCTTTGGGTGTCAGATCAGCATCAGAAAAACCCAAACCGTTATCAGCTGTCAAACTGGCCACACAATCTTCAAATTGGTCAGCGGATGTTTCTTGTGGCACATGGGCAGTTTTAAGGAACTTCACCAAAGCCTTCGCATGAGCTTCTGAGCACAATAGTAAGGCTAACATAGAAATCTTTGAAGGGGTCTGCCCCAACTGTTTGACCATATTGTAGTCAATCTTCTTTATTATTTTCAAGATTTCTTCCATTTCTTTCTTGGGAATCTCTGGGATATATTTTGAATGTGCCTTCGTCTGGATAGGCTCAATCAATATGTCTTTTCCCCCGAGTCCCGATCGACTCGGTGATAGGGGTGTCAATAGGGGTAATTATAGTAATTGCAGTTGTAGTATCAACAGGAACAACAGTTGGAATGATCATGGGACTAGTAACAACTTTTAGAGGAGAAATCTCAAGGGAGAACACTCTTCCACTTCTTGTTATTTTGCTGGTTCCAACAATGTTGCCAATGTCGGGATCAACATTTTCAGAAACCTTGTTTTCAACAGCCAACAGGTCTTACTTGACACTATGGTAATAGATGTCAGCCCCATAGTTCCAGGGAACAGTTTTGTCCGAGGAGTATGGGATTGGCCCTGGCATAGTGATAATCAGTGGAGCCAACTTCACAGCAGATGTAATCCTGACGGGTCTTTTGGTGGAGACCCTAGGAGGATTGGTAGAAATGGTTATTATTGAAACATCCTTGCAAGAAATAGTTGGAACGAGAGTCTTCTCAAACAAAATCTCTCTATCATCCATCAGGCGCTGAACACCTGCCTTCAACAAATCACAACCAGTCGGTAGAGATAAAAATAAGTGACAACCTTCGCCACAGCCCAGAAATAAACTGGCTTTCAACAAGTTCCACTTAACAGTCAGGAGAGGAGTAACAAGTTCCTTAATAGAAGTAACAAATGCATCATCTTCAATAGCGTTAACACCATGGTCGTGCTTGGGCATAGGGGCAGTGATAACATTGGGAATTTTGGGAGCGTCAAATTCAATTTCCTTCGTCTCGAGAAGGTCTTGCACCTTGTTTTTCAAAGCCCAGTAATTGTTGGTATCATGGCCTGGACATTCTGAATGGTAAGCACAACGAGCATTAGGATTGTAGCGGGGAGAGGCAGTGTTGGGATTCTTAGGAGCTTCCCGCAAAGTTACTAGATTAGATTTCAACAAGTGAGGCAAGACTTGAGATAAAGTCATATTTATCCGGGTAAACTATCTTACCTGCCTTTCTGCTCTCGACTGATTGTCCCTTTGTTGAGTAGGTGCAGGTTTAGAGATTATAACAGCCCCTACCGTCGGACGACGTTCAGTTCTGTCCTGATTCCTTTGATTGTACACAACACTAACCTCTTTCTTCCCAACAAATTTCTTCCTTATTATACTGGAGGACGCATCTTTTTGAATCTTACCACTCCTAATTCCAGGTTCCACTCTTTCTCCTGTCAGAATAAATTCAATAAAACTAGTTGAGGATCTTCCAATCAGATGATTGAAGAACGAACTAGATAGGG
Source organism: Vicia faba (assembly GCA_948472305.1). Classification (NCBI taxonomy): domain Eukaryota; kingdom Viridiplantae; phylum Streptophyta; class Magnoliopsida; order Fabales; family Fabaceae; genus Vicia; species Vicia faba. The sequence continues at coordinate 108,503,511 of OX451741.1, forward strand.
CACCCAAAAATATATCCACTAGCTCCCTATTAGACAGGGGGGTTGGACTCTTCCTGCTAAGTCCCTCCACTTCTGAGCATAGTATTTAAAGCCCTCGCTCGAACCCATAGACATACTTTGGAGTTGTGTACGGGTGGGAGCAAGGTTTGCATTATACCGATACTGCTTGTAGAAAGCAGCCGCCAGGTCTTCCCAATTATGAATGTTGGCCCTTTCCAGCTGGTAGAACCACTCTTATTGAGTTCTAGATAGACTATCCTGAAAGAAGTGGACCCATAAGTCCCTGTCAGCAGTGTGAGGCTGGATCTTCCTCACATAAGATCAGAGGTGCATCTTGGGACATGAAACCCCATCGTATTTGGAGAATACCGGCACCTTGAAATTTTGCAGGATGATAACCCCAGAGACCAAACCCTAGATCTTCAAAATCCAGCCCAGGCACCTTTTGGATTTCCATTGCACTTAGACGCTCTTCCAGTTGTTTGTATTTTTCGTCGGCCGGAGGGTACTGCTCTTCATTGTAGTCAGTTTGATTATCAGATTCCCTTGGACCGGGGTCTTCCTCTCTTGTCTCCCCCTCTTGATAATCTCCTTCTTTTGATGAAGATGTCATCTCAACCACTTGCCTTAGCGGTCCTTTGAACCTCCTTCCCAAATTTACCACACCATCTGTATTCCTTGGCTTCTTAGTCTTCTCTTTGACAATCAGGACTTTTAGTTCCTCTTGCCCATTGGCCAGAGCCATGATCATCTGTTGAAACTGAATATTATGAGTATGTAGATCCTTCACTGTTTGTTCTAGAGCCATTACTGAAATAAACAGCGAAGAGGATGAGAAACCTTCTTTGAAACCTGTTTATGCAATGACATGTATGATATATATATATATATGCAATGTTTTCAAGGATTTCTATGACTCAAATTTGTTTAAATAGAAAGAATAAACGTTAATTGTATTAAGAACTTTTATTGATCACAATGATGCCTCTTGGGCTCACAAAGGGAACAAAGCAAAAATAATATTCTCCAAGTAAAGGAAAACTCAAGCTTCCCACAGGCGCATCCTCTTTGGTGAAATGTAGGCATTTATACTCCTCTCCTCGTGAAGTAACCGGGTGAGCTCTAGAACCTTCTTCTCGCTGGCATAAAATTGGGTTTCAAAAGTATCATGTTCTTCTTTGAGTTGGATCCAGGATCTCCATAGCTCCTCAAGATCAGTTGGCATGTCAGGATGGAGAACAATGTAAGGAGTGTCTCCCTCAGCAATTGGCTCCATAATCATAGGTAAGATGGCGGGGTAAGGCATCATAAGAAATTGAGCATGAGCTCGTACCCATTGGAGGTAAGGCTCAATAGGAATGGAATTATTATGCCCCAGTGTCTGGCTATCAACTCTTCTTATCAAGCCCCAAGCTCGAATGAACCTCTTACGATAACCCTGAATATCATTCTCATAGTCAAATGTGATTCCTTGGACGAGTGTGTCATGAGGACCATCCCTTCTAGCATAACCAAATTGTTGCAACGCCAAACAAGGATTATAAGTGATTCCTCCCCTAATGCCTAAGAGAGGGACATTAGCGAATTCCCCACAATGATCAATGATAGGGACACTCTCCAAGGACTGAGAATACCAATGAATATCTGAATGTGTAAGGGACATCAGCCTGAGACCATCTCATACCCTGCTCATTTATCAAAACAGACCGGGGTAGGTGCGAAATAAACCACCTAGCCAATAGAGGAGTGCAACATAGAAGGGTCCCTCTTCTCTTTAGAGTGCGAGTATGCAGAGAGTGTAGAATATCCCCAAGTAAAGGAGGCACTGGATTATGAGACAGAAAATTTTTAACCGCATTCACATCTATGAGTTGGTCTGTGTTAGGGAATAGTGCCATCCCATAGATGAGAAGGGCCAACACTTATTCAATAGCTTGTAAATCCATGTTATCCCAAAAATAGTGGGCTTTCTCAAATAGAAACTTAGCTGGAAATCCTCGGACACTTCTTCTGGTTTCCCAATTTGCCACTACGTTAGACCGTTGTAAAGACATAGCTTGTGCAATCTCTTCAGGCTTTGGGTCTCTTTCCATACCTTTGAATGGTAACTGATTAAGGATAGGTACCTCCAATAACTTAGAAAATTCCTCCATAGTAGGCACTAACTGGTAATTCGGAAAAGTGAAGCAGTGATGTAACAGGTCAAAGAACTGAAAGAGAACCTTTAACATTTCTTTGTCAAGGTTTGAAGTGACCAAGTTGAGAAGTCGAACATGTTTTTCAGTGAAGGGAGAGCTTTCGGGAATCATTGATTTTAATTCCTTGAGTTGGGGAGGTACTTTCACAAGGTTGATTTGGATAGTGTTCCTGCGAGTGGGTGTCATGTCCTACAAAACAAGACAAAGATGAGCCCTAGAAAATCCTTGAAATGGTTAGTATGATATGCCATGTTATGATGTCATGATTATGCTAAGAAATCACAGATATAGCAAGCACAAGCAAATCACACAAGAGGCCTTAAGTTTAAGGCTTGCATGGGTTTTAAGGTAATACCCTATTGAAGTTCGGATTGGTTTAACCTGTCCTATAAATAGTAATCGGGTTCTAAGGAATCTCAATATCACTGATCTTTCCCACAAGTTTCGTTCCGATAGGCGACTGACTCGCAACCAAACAAAACTCGGGAGTCAAATCTCAATGAGTGTAGCATCAAGTATCTGCCGACTTTAGGAATACACCAAAGACGACCATCTCACTACGTCCTAATGGCCAAGTTTTTCATTTAAAGGTTCTAAGGTCAGTTGATGCTTCATGACATCATGCAGCGGCCCCATATTCTCCTTGATTAACTCAAGGGCTACCGATACCAACCAAAGTGTCGCATCAATGTAGCCATCGCTTTAACCGTGTCGGTATACCCCGCACAGTTTCCACGATCTATTGCTACTTACCTAAAAGGTTTCCCCAGATCCAGGTGTAGGATCTATGATAAACCAAACAGTACCCTTAAAAGTAAAGCAAACAAAAAATCAAAGAAGCAAAATGATCTAGACCCTAAGGTAAACCCCACTTTATAATTTCCCTAGCAGAGTCGCCAGTTCTGTGATACGGTGGCAGAATCGATTGTTAATATTGATTTTCATTTTTTGTTTGCAAATGTCACCGTAAGCAAGAGTCGCCACCGACTTTTCTTTTATCCAACAAAGGAAAGGGTGAACAGAACAGAAAAAGACCTTTTTCGAGATTTTTCGGAGTAAATGGGGTAGATTATGGAAAGGGAAGGTGTTATCACCCTTTCCATCTATGGTTTTCCACGGGCTCTTAGGTACTTGCTCATTTTATAAAATTGTTTGTGTTTTGAAAGATTTTGTTTGCTTTATGGTAACTCTTGTATCAGTCTTCAAGAGTGTAATAAAGAGTTTTTGAAAAGAAGTTTGAAAGTGTGTAATTGTAAAAAAGAAATTGGTTTTGAGCAAGTACTTAAGAACTATCTACCTACTCGAAAAAGGATGTTCTTTTCCTCCTTTCCTTTAGACAATGCTATCCTAATATTAGTGAGTAGGTAGCCCTACTGTTGGATGTTGAGGGACTATCGAAAGGGACGCTATGGTCATCGAAGGCAACATGTAAGGATATCTTAGCATTCGAATGGACTGTCATCATATAGGAAACATCGAGGGACAAGATCATTTCTCGTAGGCAACTCGAGGGATGTTAGGGACTATGATCTTTATGATGACTTTAGAATTGAGGGTCTTTGCTAAGATATCTCTATGTTCGAGGGACATGACCAATTCCGAAGGCAACCAAAGTGAGGTATACCCTAAGGGTGCAAGTGTGAGAAATGTGTTCAATTCAGATATTTATCTTATGTTACTGATCTAATGATTAATTTGGTTAATCTTGTCATACACACCTAATTTACTAGCAATTATATACATGTATATCAGAAATATAAAGCGAGAAATAAAAGTTCCTACGCTATTACATGGCTTTGTTGTAGATACATAAATAATGGACGAAAACTAAAGTGCGGAAATAAAAACCCTAATTTAGCTATTACAACCGGACGCAGTTACATAAATGATAAAAAAATAGTCGTATGAAAAAAAGTACTGACGCGCAGAAATTAAGACGGGAAAAAGTTCTAAACCCTAAAAAATCTAATGGCTCATTAAAAATATTTTTTTTTTGTATTTTATGAAAAAAATTAGAAGTTTAACTTAATTATCTAATTAATTTTAAATTAAAGAAAATAATTTAAAGTTAATTAAATTATTTAATTTGCAAAAATTAATTTATTAAGAAAAAACTAAGTCCTAATTTTTTTGTGATGATTTTCTTATTTTTATTTTATTTTATGATTTTAAAAAAGAATAAACAAAAATAAATAAACTAAATAAAAAAAACATAAAGAAATTAAAAATGGGCCTAAGGGGGTTTAAAACCCAATTGTAGAGGTAGGCTATTGAATTTTTGCAAAGCCCAAATCTGATGGACCATGCTTGCGTGAGATCTAGTGAGAGGCATGCAGAGAAGTCCACCATGGGGAAGCGTCACTAGGCATTAGATCTGGTACTGGATGGATCCAAAGGTGATGAGAATGGGACACATGGTGCGCGCATTTGGAGTTGAACCACTGAATCTGCAAGAAATATTCATAAAAATAATATGCATGAGACAGGGATCGAACCCCTGCCCCTGCACACATGCAAAGCCTTTAGCGCGCTGTCTCTACCGTTGGGACGGCTGTACTTCTGGTAACATAACCACAATAATAAATATATAATATAAATTAAATGCTAAAGGTCAAAAAAATCGGAACACACGTGCAGGGTGGGCCCCTGTTATTTGAACAATCCAATTAGAAGAAAGCCTTGTGCCACGTAGAGTCCTTGGTCGGTCACACCACCCTGGACGGTGGTTCCGGTCGTCTTCTCCGTTTGAGCAAAAACTCAAACCTGCGAATTTCAGTGATAATAAGCATAAAAATAACCCTATTGGGCTAATTAGGATCATGCGATTCCAATGGTGGGGTTTGTTTTGTCTGAAAGTTCCTGTATAATTGAAAATGAAGCTTCATTGAAGCTTTGTCCTAACAATGGCAAACCTTCATCCTTGCATTAGATCTCACATGTAATGGTTCTAAACAGTCACAAACATTAGCATGAACACATGTATGTACAGATAATTCATTTATATTGCAAGATCAAAGAGTTTAAATTCATGAAAATATACCAAACCGGTGATGCTTAAAAGAGAGCTTCTTGGCACGATCTGGCTTGAATAATGGTTCAAACAAGCCCCTGGGAACCTCAGGAGCAAGATTGGCTCTATTGTTTGGATCAAAAAAGGCTGGAATTGATGCTTTCAACCTTCACGATTCTTGTGAAATTTTGTACTTTGGTATGCTTCTTTTTGTGGCTACTGCGCGTATATTCTTGACCTAGGGTTATTGTCTACATATAATAAATCCCATTAGGTTTATATTTGTGGCAAAATATCCATGCTTTGATGCTCTTTAAAAAAATAAATATTTTGGTTCAAATCTTCCCAAAAGAAGAGATTCACTTCCTTATTCAGTCCACACAGTTTTGATAGCTGGCTAAGATCTCTTTGGTTTAAAAAAGATTTGCACATTCTATATCTTGCACATTCTTTCATTTATTTAGTATTTATTTAATTTATTTGAATAAAATCAAAATAAATAAAAATAAAAATCCAAGATAATGCATGGACATGTTTAGTGATCCTTAGATGCATCATGAACACGTTTGGACTCTAAAAATTGGGCCCAATAGCTCAAAAATACAATTTTGCCCAATTGAGATTTCATGCATTTCTTGAGAATTGCCCAAATTGTGAAATCCTTATCTCTCTCAATTTTAACCCTAAGATGGTGTTCTTGGAATTTATAGAGAGATTAGGATGTCCTCTTAGCAACCTTTTTGGTTTCATCTCAATTGGATATTCCATGTTCATATAAGGAGCTTTGACCCAAAAGGTGCTTTTGTTGACTTTTTGAAAGGACCTACAATGTTTGAGCTTGTATCTTTTGATTGAGGAATTTCTTGAACTTGAGGGATGAAGATAAGTTTTAGAGAATTGGATTCTCTTAAAAATGAGCCTTGGAGGAAAATTTTCTGATAAAGTATGAGAGAGTTACGCTTGGTCAATGTTTGGTTGACTTTTCCTCTAGAAACCCTAATTTGCCATTTTTGACTTTTGATGAGTTATGAACATTTCTTGAGGAATCATGATCAACCCTTGATAAAATGATGGATATTACTTAAAAATGTTGATGTTGACCAAAAATCTTGAAGTTTGACTGTATTTGGGCCACAATTGACTTTTGACCTAGTATAGTTGATTTTCAGGCATTTGAGTAGTTGATTGAGCAAACTTGTTGTTCAAGGCATAAAATTTGGCATGGATGATATTGAAGACATATTAGGACAATGGAGAACATTTTGGATCCTTAGGACTCACATATCTTGCTTAAAATTGAAACCCTAGTTGAGATTCATTGCCTTAAGAAGAGAATTCGTCTGGTCAATTCTTAGTCATTCTAGAGCAATTGAGGACCTCTAGAGGCATATCTTGAATGAAAATGGGAGGGAAAATTTTGGGGTACAACAACTGCCCCTATTCAATCTTCTTAAACCTTAGGATGTAGATTGGCTAGTCTGCCTTTCGTGATCTGAAGGTGGAAGATGATTAAACACTAGAGTGCCCAAAAATTTGCACTCGTCTAAAATGATATTTGACTGTGTAGATAACACCGGGAATGGGATTGCAGATGCCATTAAGAAAATATGACAAAATATCGTCGGGGATAAGCTTAAATATTCCATCCAGAAGATATGACAGAGAGTCGTCGGAGATGAACTTAAGATGCCATCCAGAACAATGTTAACTTCACGAGATATTCCTTTGTGGGGATTCATATGCCTGTTATTGGGGAGGACTCTGCTGAGGAATATCAGTCTCTGATAGAGCTCAGGAGCCTAAGTTGTCCATTACTCTACTGGGGAGTCATCTCTTTATTCAAGAGACGGAAGTGAACTGCTATCTGTTTAGGGTCCAGGTTTCACGGTGACTTGTTGAGAATGATAAGGCTGACTACTATCTGGTCGTATTCCAGGGTTCACAACGACTTACTGGGGAAATAAGATTAAACTGTCATCTGGTTGTACTCCAGATCTTGTAGTTTCTTAAACTGGAATAGAAATCAGAAAAATATTAGTATCGATTTAACTGAACCAGAGAAAGGTCTTTAATTAACTTTGATTGGAATGGAAATCAGAAGAATCATAGTATTGATTCAACTGAACCAGACAAAATTCTTGGATTATCTTCAACTGGAATATAAATCAGAGAGATCTTAGTGTCGATCTGACTGAACCAGAGAAGGTCTTTAATTAACTTTGACTGGAATGGAAATCAGAAGAATCTTAGTATCGATTCAACTGAACTAGACAAAAGTCTTGGAATATCTTCAACTAGAGCAGAAATCAGAGAGATCTTAGTGTCGATCTGACTGAACCAGAGAAGGTCTTTAATTAACTTTGACTAGATTGGAAATCAGAAAAATCTTAGTATCAATTCAACTCCCAACAGGTAATGAGTAAAACCACTCTTCAGCATCTTCAGAAAGCGTGAACGAGAACATCCTTAATTTCCTGGCTTCTTCAGAGTGCCCCTCAATATTCAAAGTAGTACTCATGGTGTGGAATCTCTGCAAATGCTTATTGGCATTTTCGTTGATCTTTCTAATGAAAGATATGTTCTCGAGCTGGCGGATGGTTGAAAGGTGCAGCTGAAATTTGCAACAGTTACTGATTGACTCACGATAGTCAACCGACCTGTTGGAGCATTTGCTCCTCCATAGTCCCCAAGAAGTCTCTCAGGTGGTGGTGGGTCTTTAGCCATTGGTTTTTCCTTTTCAGACTCTAAACCTGAATGATCTTGTGAACCTTCTGATTCCAGTCTAACTAACTGAGCTTGTCTGTGGCTTGCGTGAAAAGTCCTTTCAATTTCTGTGCCAAAAAGAAATTCAGCTGAGGGCTTTCTTCACATGCAAAGGTTAGAAAAAAATCAGTAATAACAAAAATAATATAAAAAATTACAGAAAATAAATTTTAGCTGCAGAGCAACAAAATTCTAATTGAACTACAATTGAACTTAATAATTTGGCAGTCCCCGACAACGGCGCCAAAAATTCTTAATCGTCAAAATAGTACACTTGCAAGTGTATACCGAGTTCAAGGACTACACGTGAATATCGAGTTCCAATAGTGATTCAATTAAATAAAACTATATTTGGGATTTTGGTTTGTTATTGTCACTGTAAAATTAGCAGACATATAAATTTTCTTTTTACTAATATGAGGAGCATGCTAGGGTAAAGTGTATAATCTTCCCTTTAACAATCATGAATCATGATTTCTTCAACAAGTTCATAACATTTAATTACCAGCCCTTTAGGTTATTTTCCCCTAAGTCCTTAGTGAGAAAACCTTTGAACATTCATCCTACATCCTAAGTCCTTAGAGATATCTGATGGATTCAAGCCTTTGTTTTACCAGAAGTTATCTGATAACTTATAGTGTATCCCTAGTCCTAGGGGATATCTACTATAGTTTAATCGTACAAAAACCTTAACAACCGCGGTCCATCTGGTTGTTAACCATTAATTAATCCTAATTGTTCTGATCACGAAAACATAAAAACATTCCATGATTAAATTAAATAATAAAAACCATAGAATTGATAAAATCAGAAATTCAAAGTCATTACAGATTCAAACCAGGGACACCCCCTAGAATTGAGGGGTTTAGCTACTCATATTGTTCAAAGTAATTTCAGGATAAAAATTAAACATTACAAACAAATTGTGAACTTTGATCTTCAATCGCTTTCGCTTATGAAAGGTCTTCGCTCTCCAACACTTGCATAGGCTTCAATCTTCAATCCTCTCAATTCTTTGTGTGGCAAAAAAGTCCTCCCTAATGATCGTGAAACTCATCTAAATAAAAAAAACTCCCTTAGGCCAGATGGAAGTGCCAAAAACGCCCCCACAACTTATGATTTGGGAAAAATTGGAAAAAGTCAAGAAATCAGCATCACAGGCCAACATGGCCCGTGTTGGAGAAACACGGGTCGTGTTGCCCTTCTAGCTTTTAATTTTCAATTCAACTCCTAGGGCTTGTAACACGGGTCCTGTTGGGGAAACACGAGTTGTGTTTCCCTTCTAGATTTTAAATTTTTAATTCAACTCCCAGGGGTTGAAACATGGGTTGTGTTGGAGCAACACGGGTCGTGTTGCCTCTTGTAGATGGATTTTTATATTTCTTCTGAAAATCAGAGTTTTGTACCGATTTATTCTTTTGATCCTGAAAACACTAAAACACACAACTAAAGCATAAAATGCGGTAAAATAAAATAAAACACTCAACACTTAAAAGAAAAGATAATTATAATTAACCATAAATAACTGTGTAAATACCACTGATCAGAATCAATATACATACAAATAACTTAGATTCAATCATGTAACATAAATCACATTCGGCATAGAGAAGCAACCATTATCCATGTTGTTTGAGAGAGATAAAATTGGTTCTTCTGTTTGAGTTAAAAAAGTATTGGCCTTCTTTGTTGCATTATAATAAGTTTAAAGAATATATACTAAACACACACACCAATAGAGAAAGAAAGAATATTAGTGGTGAATAAGTAACAGTTTCTATGGCGTATATTAATATATATGATATAGATGTGAGATTAATATAAATGTTAATGCCTTGAAGTTTTTATATCTAGAATACCAAAAAATCTTTGGAGCGGCAATGGAAATGGAAATTCCTCAACATCGAACACACTACTACAAAACGCGCAAACAATAACGCTCAACTTACCACGCCCAAAGGATCCACCATGGTAGAATCTATTCAATTAGGTGTTTTTATTAAAAGACGTACAACAACAGTTGTTTAATACAATTGTTATTGTATTTAGTGTATGGTCATGAGTTTGAATCTTGCTACTGTTGTTATTCTACTGCTGATTTTTTATATTTTATTAAAAGACGTATAACAACGGTCGTTTAATATAATGATTATTGTATGTAGCGCATGATATTGGGTTCGAATCTTATTTTTGTTGTTGTTGTTATATTGTTTCATAAATTTTATTTTATTAAAAGACATACAACAACGGTTGTTTAATACATTCGTTATTGAATATAACGCACTATTAAGTTTATTGAAATTCTTATAAGTGTGTTTCTTGAGATTCTTCACCTTTCTTAAACAAATCTCTTTCCATCCATTTAGTTCTTATCAACGCCTAAGAATCTACCATTAGCGATCTGTGTGAAACTTAAAACTTAAACGAACTTTCAACTTGGACGAATTTCATCTTCTACCTCCAAACATCATCTTTCATTTTCAACACTATATTTCTCCACTAAATCAAACTCGGAAAAATTATTTCTTCCATAAATATAACTCGAAAACATAATATCTTTCATTAACAAGTCTACGAACTCCATCATCTCTTCTTCAACTTAATAGAGACAAGGAGAATATGGATTCAAGTTAGCAATGTTAGTTGTTCTTTTTTTTTGTTATTATTGTTCTTGTTGTTCTTTTTTTGTTATTATTGTTGTTGTTATTCTTTCTTTTGTTATTATTCTTGTTATTATTGTTGTTCTTGATGTTGTTTTGTTGGTGTTATTATTGATGTTGTTATTGTTGTTGTTGTTGTTTTCTTCTTCTTCTTCTTCTTCTTCTTCTTCTTCTTCTTCTTCTTCTTCTTCTTCTTCTTCTTCTTCTTGTTATTGTTATTGTTGTTGTTCTTCTTGTTTTTGTTGTTTTTGTTTTATTGTTATTGTTCTTGATGTTATTGTTATTGTTCTTATTATTCTTGTTGATGTTATTGTACTACTGCTGCATTTTTTTATTTATTAAATTACATACAACAACAGTTGTTTAATTAAAATATGGTTGTATGTAGCGCGTACAACAATATTTGTTTAATTTAATTGTGGTTGTATGTAGCGTGCTATCCAGTTAACTACCACGGGAAATAGATCGTGATTATAAATAACCCACTTACAACGACCCCCTACATAACAACACATGATCCCACGTGGTTATATATATTTCCTAACCGTTGTTAAATGGGTTTTCCATAGTAGTGACATGGACGTATAATAGGCTTCTCCCTGGCCAGAGCGGACATACATATGAATTTTTAAAAGGTGTTGAAGAGTTTATAAACTTTTCTTGTCATCAAAAAGAGCATTTGAAGGATGGTGTAATAAGATGTCCATGTAAGATGTGCAAAAATGAGGACCACCTCACCACAGGTGAAGAAAACACTCACATTCACCAACATGGGTTTACACCAGAATATTGGAATTGGACATGACATGGAGAGATAATCCCTCACATCAATGATAACGACAACGATGATATAGATATGGTTGCGCCTTGCAGTAGTGCTCAACAGTGGAGTTATGAACATGTTCATAGATATCAAGACATGGTGTTTGTTGCTTCCTGTTTTAATCGCGAGTAACATTTTGTACAACTTGAAGAGGAACCTCCAAACATGGAAGCAAATTTTTTTATGACATGTTGAATTCAACTCAGCAACCACTGTGACAGGGATGTAAAAACACAACCGAGTTATTTGCTGCTATTAAGTTGTTGAGTTTAAAATCTAAACACAACATGTCACGTGCATGTTTCGATGACATGATGAAGTTTATGAAGGAATCAAACCACCCAGAGAATGTAATTCCCTCTAACTTTAGGGAAACAAAAATTCTTACTTGTATGATTTGGCAATGGGGCCTTTGAGACTAGCGAAATATTGGCCTATTTATTTTTCAAATGGATACAAATTCCACACAACTTATTAGGGTGAAGGAGAAACAACATATAACAGTGGGGTGTGTGTTAGTGGAATAGGACAAGATGAAACCTCAAATGACTATTATGGAGTTATTACAGAGATTCTAGAATTTGAATGGCCAAGTCAAACAACAAAAAAGTTGGTTTTATTTTACTGTGATTTGTTTGACCCTTCAAGACATGGGATGTGAATACATAGTCAGTATAAGATTGTAGAAGTTCATAAGGGGATAAAATATAGTAAATTTGATCATTTTATTTTCCCAAAAGCTACAACTCAAGTTTAATATTCAATTTATCCTGGGCGCCGAAGAGACAAAGTTGATTGGTTGGTAGCTACAAAGACAAAGCCAAGAGGGGTTATTGATGATAGGCATACATTAGAGGTTTCTTTTCAAGTGCAAGAGTCACGAGTTAATGCAAGAGTTGAAAATGACCCAATTGATCACCCAGAAGATGATGAAGTTCTTGGTGAAGAGGTTAGTTTTCTAATGATGCAAGAAAATGAATATGATTCCAATGACGACGGTGACGATGAATATTAATAACACTTCCTTTTATTATGGTTTATTCGTTTTTCTATGTTTTCTCACAAATGTTTCCTATTGGCTTCTGGTCGGTAAATTAACAAGTATACTAATTTGCCAATATAGTAATAGTAGGGAAATTCCCCGAATATCGATCTCGAGGACTACTTATAAGTACCGAGTTTAATGTGTTGTTCAATTAAACAAAAACTTAACGTTCGATTTAATTTGGAGTTTATCCTTACAATTATAAAAATTAAGCAGAATGTAAATTATGGCTTTTTTACTAGTATGAACAACATGCTAGGGGTGAGTGTGTGATTCACCCATGTAATAACCTTGATTCTTGATTTCTTCAACAAGTTCACATCCTTCAACTACCGGATCTTTAGGTTGTTTTCCCGTAAGTCCTTAGTAGGAAAATATTTGGTCATTCATTCTAATACCTAAGTCCTTGGAAAATTACGGTGACACCAAACCATTATTTTATCGAGATTCACCCGGTAACTATATGGTATCCCTAGTCCTAAGTTATATGCAAGACATTTTAATCGTACAAAAATCTTAACAATGGCATTCCAACCTTATTTGTAAATCGTAAATCGCTCCTAATTTATCCGATCAGACATTACAAATTGATGGTTGACTTTGATTTCAATTGCTTCCACTCATGAAAGTCTTTGTCTCCGAGAATTGCATAAAACTTCAATATTCAAGCGTCTAAATTATCCGTGTGCAAAAAAGGTAATTTCATTTGTCATAGAAATTGTCTCAAATAGTGCAAAACCCTTGGTTCCAGTACGAAAAGTCAAAAACGCCCTTCCGGGTCAGAATTGATGAAAAATCACGAAAATAAGTCAAATCAACGCATCTATAAACACGACCTGTGTCAGTTGATATGGGTGGCTGTGTTGGCCATCCTAAAGCTTCAACAACAATTAAATCATTATATCTGCTGACACGGCCCGTTTCAGGTGACAAGGGTGACCGTGTCATCCCCCTGAAGTTCCTCTTTCTCCGTAGCTTCCCTCCCGACACGGCTCGTGTCAGGTGACATGAGTGTCTGTGTCAGGCCTCCTGAAACTTCCAAGTTCCATATGCAAAATTTATGATTCCTTGACTTCATCACACCTAATACCTTGGATCCTTTACCTGTACCTGGAATAGTCACAACAACCAACCAACACATAACACACACAGATACTCAAAATAAAATAGAAATTATAAAATATTGAAGAAACTAAATAAACATCAAAATGACTCAAACGATAAAAAAATACGACACAAAGCGATGCAGAATACATGGATTCCCGTTGGACAAGTAACATAAATATAATGAAAATGGTGACCGATCAGAACCTCAAACTTATCTCGTTGCTTATCCTCAAGCAATGTTCAGGATACAAAGAATGAGACACCCCCAAAATATTAACTTACCACAATACTGCCGAGATCTTTCGCACCTTGCTTTTGCTTTCCTTCCAAAGTCCTCTGCTTCTCCGAATCAAGTGTTCCACCACACTTCCACATCACATCACTACTTCACCTATCATCTTATATCACACGCTCACCAATTCTCTCAGGGTTAAAATACTTTCACTCATAATTCAAAGTATGCAATATCAACTCTTAAGTTTGAATAAAGTCTAAAATCATTTCACCTACCCATTTCACACATTTTTTGAGGTCTTTGGGTTGTAACGTGGCTTAGGATACAGTGGGATAAACAAAAAATGGGAAAAACAAAGGGTTTTTGGCTTAGCTCGGTGTTATCATCCTTTCACTATGTTACTTCTTTTCTTTCTTTGTGATTTATCACATGGGACTGCTTAGACACCTTTTTTAGTTTGACTTCTCGGTTTTGACTCAACTATTTCTTTGAGTAATGATCTTTGTTTTTGAAACCGAGTCTAATCATTAGGTAAGTTCACTTTTTCTTTCTTTTCTTTTTCTTTTCAGCATTCAACTTTCATTTTTTTATTCTCTTTTTTTCTTTCTTTTTGTTGCACTTACCCATTTTATTACCGGTGTCCCAACCCTAAACTTAGAACTTTTATAGCTCCGAGATACATAACACCTAACTGAGCAAGGGAAGTGAGCTTATCTTGGGCTAAGGGTTAACATATGCGGTAATACACAAACAAAAGGCTACAGGCTCAACGATGTTAACAAAGGATAAGTAAACAAATGGAATAGTTGGAAAGGCTCAGGGGTAAATAGAAACAACGTGCCTCAGTCTGTGTAAGTATGTAGTGATGTTCAAATAGACCGTACACAAACTCAGAGTGATAAAGATATACCTCACTAAGCTCCCATGATGACAATTATGTGTTTGTCTTTTTATGCTCTCACCATGTTGGGTAAAGCTGACAACTTCCATAATGCCTCTAATGTTATGTAACTTCCCACTCAACTCGGGGTATACATGATTCCTTGGGTGGTTGGTTCTTGATATTTGCGTATAATCATTTATTCAGAGGTATCAACTTTAAGGGGTCTTCCAATAACATGAAACATTACATGGAGTGATATCTTCATCCACTATCACCATTATCCATCTCTTATCCTGACAACAATTTCATGATTCTGCACTACACAACACAACAACACAACACATAACCAAAACAAAAATGAAACCAAAAGCAACAACAAAACAATAAAAGAAATAAACCCCCAAACTTAAACCAAATAGTGACCTTAATGTTTTAGTAGATAGAGAGGGAAACTCACAACGCCTCACCGTGGAGGAGGAGGTGGATAATGCAACATCAACTGTTGCATCATAGCATGCATCTGATCCAAAATATTCCCTTGTCAGGTTTGTTCTTCTCCTTGTCGGGTTTATTCTTCTCCTTGTCTAGATTGCTCTGTGTGGAGATCACCTATCTACGATTATACACACACCCATTGGTCTGGGAAAAGAGTGGAAGACCCGGCACCCTGGTGGGTGGAGTCTCGATGGGGGGTTACAAACTGCTAGTGAATAGGGTCATCCTCGTTCATAGTGTCACCATCAAAAACATTCTGAACAAAGTTTCAACCCTCTTTTTCAGGGTCAACATTGTCATATAACCAATTATCAGGATTAGAAATGGAAAATTTATCAGGATTAGGTAAAGCCAAAATACATTCACCATGAACCATTAATCCATAATAATCTCTAAACACAATAATCATCCCTTGCTGTGAAAGGGCAACCATATTAATTTTACTCCTTCCCTCCACAGGGGATTCCTCAAACAATAACCTTCCATAACCAAAGTGATCAACAATCTGGGTATTCATACCCCTACTGAAATACCTCCTGAGTCAGCATGGCCAACTCGCCCCAAATAATTTTCTGCAAAGGCGACCATATTAACCTGTCTCTGATGGGCCATACAGTATAAAAAAACAACCCCCTCTAAGTTGCCACCCTAGAACTGTCACCTCGTCAAAACAAGGTAAAAGCTAGGCCCTTTTGGGCATACCTAAAGTAGGGGTTTAGAATCCCTGACGCCTTTTCCACTTTTGCAACATAGACAATATTACCTGTAATTGCAGTCCAAAAATATTTTGGGACAAAGGTATGCGGAACAGTGCCAAGACTACAAAGAGGAAGCTTGAGGATTCCCCCCAAATCAAAAACAAACAACTCATGATCAGTATTAAACAGGTGGAAATTTAGATTACTGTAGTATTCCTGTGTCAAACCAGTCCACCTGTTTTGGAGCTTAAATTCAATGGTGCTCAAAAACTCTAAAGTGATGCGCTCAAATGTCGACGCCTCAAATTGCATGAATTCTAGCATACCCAAAGTGTGAAACATCCTACGAACTTATACTTTTAAACCTAAATCATCTAAAGTGTTGTCACAAATGTACCTTGTTGGCGTAATCTTACACTTCAGGAGAACTCGATACCTCCGCTCATGCTCTGGGTTATCGAACACTATGTCATGCGCATTAGGAGCAAAATTGCACCTTCTCCATGAGCGTGATGGCTCACCCTCCGGCTATTTCCCTGTAGTAGCCCTCTTTGGGGGAATTTTCGTATCTGCACAAAGTATAAAAAAAACAACAAGAAAATGAAACGTGAAATTAATGAAAACAAATCTCATAACCTTGTAGAGGATGAAAACTAGAGAAGGTGTTATGAAGGAAGTTTGTGAGTTGGAGTGTGGATGAGGGAAAAGGTGTGATCTTTTATTGGTATTTAAATGGAGGAATAGGGTTATGTTGGGAGAGAGAGAGAGAGAGGTAGGAGATGACAATTTAGAGAGAGAATCAGAATTATGAGTTGGAAAGAGGGAAAAGTGTTTAAATA
This sequence comes from Vicia faba, assembly GCA_948472305.1. Classification (NCBI taxonomy): domain Eukaryota; kingdom Viridiplantae; phylum Streptophyta; class Magnoliopsida; order Fabales; family Fabaceae; genus Vicia; species Vicia faba. The sequence goes on from OX451741.1 coordinate 108,520,267, forward strand.
AAAAGATGGGACCACACACCACAAATAATAAAAATAAAAAAAACTCCACTCGCTACCCTAACACGGGCCGTGATGGCCTACATAACCGTCCGTGTCAAGGATCTGTAATCCCTTGGGAAAAAATTATGCGCAAGCTTCAGGCCAGCTGACACGGGTCGTGTCAGGTGACACGTTTAGCCATGTCAGGGGCATGAGATTCCAATTTGTATTTATTATTTTTACGCAAGTATCAGGGGGGATGACACGAGAGGCCGTGTCAGGCCCTTGATTTTTTCTTCAATTTTTTTCTTCTGTTTTTCCCACTTTTCTCGTGTCTCCCAACCCAGCTTCTTTTCATGATGCTTGCTCCAATTTTTCCTTCTCCTTCTCTTACATGGAACTTTGTAAACCTAAACACAACCTAAAAATACTTAACAAAAACAAAGAAAATAGTTAGCAATAAAACGCATGGGTGTCCTCCCACGAAGTGGTTTGTTTAACATCGCATGGCTCGATGGTCGTTCATCTTATCATGTAAGACAAACATCATCTATCACACCACTCTCTTAGCCCTGATAGTATGGTTTTAATCGCTGTCCATTCACCTTAAAAATGTTCCCATTTGCTTGATTTTTTATATCAATTGCTTCATGTAGGAACACTTTGTGGAAACAATGTCCAACACTTTAATATTTTTACTGGTACATTCCTCATCTTTGAATTTCATGTTGTCCCTCACATTAATTTTCATATTCTTATCATAGACTTTGAGGGTCATGGTGCCTTCCTCAATATCTATCATGCATCTTCCTGTCTCTAGAAAATTTCTTCCTAAAATTAGCGGGATTTCCTCATCTTCTAGCATTTCCAGAACCACAAAATCAATAGGGAACACAAACTTGTCAATCTTCACAAGAGCATCAGTTGTAATACCATAGGGTCTTTTCATTGAATGGTCTGCAAAATGAAGTGGCATACGAGTTTCTTTCACCTCACCTAGTTTAAGCTTTTTATAAATCAAAAGTGGCATCAAGCTTACACTAGCTCCCAAATCAGTGAGTGCCTTCTTGAATGATCTATCCCGGTGGTGCAAGGAATATTTACTGCATCTCTGTCTTTCTTCTTCACTAGAATTTTTAGACCCTGCATAATAGCATTATATGTTTCAGTTAGCATTACCATCTCAATGTCGATGGAACACTTCTTGGATATGATGTCTTTCTTGAATTTGGCATAGATAGGCATCTGTTCCAGAGCTTCAGCAAAAGGAATGTTAATCTCAAGTTTCGCGAACAACTCCAAGAATTTCTAAAAAAATTTCTCATTAAGATCTTTCTTCCTTGTTCATGTAGGGTAAGGGAGAGTGATTTTTGTCTTAGGATCTTTCTGCTTTTCCTTCTCAACAACTGACTGTATAACCACTTCCTCAGCTTGCTTCGAATCATCTCTGATTTCTAACTCCACTTCTAGCAAAACTTCCTCTTTTATTTCCTCTTTTTCAAAATTTCCAACTAACTTACCACTTCGGATTACAACTCTATTCCCAATGTGATTATCTCTTGGATTTGTAACTCTTGTACCAGGAAGATTGTCGGGTACTTGAGTGTTTGCTAGCTATTGTGCTATTTGACCCATCTGAACCTCTAGATTTTTAAGTGGAAGTGTTATACTGATTATTTCTTATCTCTTCTTGAAATTGAATATTGTGAGCTTCCATCTTTTCAATGGCCAACTCCCAATCTGCTTTCTTCATAACATGTTGATGTTGTTGTTGCTGATATTGCTTCTGATATTGTCCTTGGCCCTGTTGTTGAACATTACCTTTATGATCCCTCAAGGCAAAGTTTGGATGATTCTTCCACCCCGGATAGTAGGTATTGGAATAGGATTCTTCTTCTTCAAAAACTTGATGTCTTCAATTTGTTGTGGAGTTGCAAGACAATGCACAGTAATGTGCGGTCCACTACAAATTTCACAAATAGCCAATTGTGTCTGTTGAACCTTAGTGACTTGTTGAGTTCCTAAGTTCAATGCTTTAGGATTTCTATCAACTTCTCCAGAAACTATTTCTTCAATTCTGAGTTTTTTGTTAGTTTCCAACTTCAAATCAATTACTCTCCCTGACTTGCTTGTAACTCTGTCATATAACTCCAAATGTTCATTAGAAACAATTGCTTCAATAATCTTCTTCACACCAATGGCTGTTGAAAAGTTTGATGAGCCACCAGCTGATGTGTCAATCAACTGCTTTTTATTCATTCTAATACCATTCACAAACATTTGAATATGCTCAGTCTGATCCAAATTGTAAGTAGGACAAGCCACTAGGAGTCTTTTGAATTTTTTATAGGCATCCCGTAGCGACTCACCCTCTTTCTGTTTAACATTTAGGATCTCATATATTTTCTCATGAATGCTGACACTTAGAAGTACTCATTCAAAAAATCTTTTTCCATCTCTTCCCAAAAAGTGATACTACCAGCCGGAAGGGAGAAAAATCACTCTTCAGCCTCATCAGCTAAAGTGAACAGAAACATACACAACTTCTTTTCTTCATCAGTATGCCCATCTATCTTCAAGGTGGTGCTCATGGTCAGAAACCTTTGTAAATGCATGTTGGCATATTCATTCACCCTTCTAGAGAAGGATCTCCTCTCAATTTGAGTTATAGTGCTAGGATGCAGCTGAAATTTGGTACATTTACGGGTTGGTCACAATTGTAGCCGACCATCCGGTGCATTTATTCCTCCATAGTCACCAAGGAGTCTCTCAAGCGCTGGTGGATTTTCACACATAGTTTCGGGATCGGATTCTGAATCTGACTCTTTATGCTCTGACAGATGTTTGGACTCGGAATCTGTATGAACTAATTATTGTTCTTCTTTGGAGGCCAGTCTGGCTAATCGAGCTTGTATGCGCCTCGCGTGAATGGTTCGTTCTATCTCTGCATCAAAAGTAAACTCAGATGAGGCCTTACCTCACATAAACAGATTATACAAAAGTTAGTAAAAATAATATAACAATAACACAAAAATAAAAATTTAATTGCAGAGCAATAAAATTTCAATTGAACTACAATTAAACTCTATAATTTGGCAATCCCCGACAACAACACCAAAAACTTGATCGGTAAATTAGCAAGTGTATTAATTTTCCAATGTAGTAATAGTATGGAAATTCCCCAAATATCGATCTAGAGGAATGCTTATAAGTACCGAGTTTAATGTGTGGTTCAATTAAACAAAAACTTAATGTTTGTTTTAATTTGGAGTTTATCCTTACAATTACAAAAAGTAAGCAGAATATAAATTATGGCTTTTTTACTAGTATGAGCAACATGTTAGGGGTGAGTGTATGATTTTCCCCCTGTTATAACCTTGCTTCTTGATTCTTTCAACAAGTTCATATCCTTTAACTACCGAATATTTAGATTGTTTTTCCCTAAGTCCTTAGTGGAAAAATCTTTGGTCATTCATCCTAATACATAAATCCTTAGAAAATTACGATGACACCAAGCCGTTATTTTATCAAGATTCACCGGTAATTATATGGTATCTCTAGTCTTAGGTGATATCTAATAAAATTTAATCGTACAAAAACCTTAACAATGAAAGTCCAGCCCTAATTATTAATCGCAAGTCGATCCTAATAGGTCAGATCAGGAAAACATTAAACACATGAATGATTAAATTGAAAAGAAACTATTGTATTGCAATCAAGAATTCATATTCATTACAAAGGTAAACAGGAACACCCCCTAGGATTGGGGGGTTTAGCTACTCGTAATATTGTTCAAAATAATTTCAGATACAATAAAGATAGACAATAGAAATTGATGGTTGTCTTTGATTTCAATTGCTTCCGCTCATGAAAGTCTTCGTCTCCCACAATTACATAAAACTTCAATCTTCAAGTGTCCAAATTCTTCGTGTGCAAAAAAGGTTATTTCTTTTGTTGTAGAAACTGTCTCAAATAGTGCAAAACTCTTGGTTCTGGTCCGAAAAGTAAAAAACGCCCTTCCGGGTCAGACTTGATGAAAAATCACGAAAATAAGTCAAATCAGCGCAATTGCCAACACTGCCCGTGTCAGCTGAAACGGGTGGCCGTGTTAGTCATCTTGAAGCTTCAGCAACAATTAAATCATTATATCTGCTGACACGGCCCGTGTCAGGTGACACGGGTGGCCGTGTCAGCTCCCTGAAGTGCCTCCTTCTCCATAGCTTCTCTCCTGATACAGCCCGTGTCAGGTGACACGGTGACCGTGTCAGGCCTCCTGAAACTTCCAAATTTCATACGTGAAATTTTCAATTATCTGACTTTCGCGCACCGAATACTTTGGATTCTTTATCTGTACCTGGAACAGTCACAACAACCAACCAAGCATAACACGCACAAATATTCAAAATAAACTAAAAATTATAAAATACAGAAGAAACTAAATAAACATCAAAATGAATCAAACGATAAGAAAATACGACACAAGGTGATGCAAAATACATGGATTGTCCTCGGACAAGTAACATAAATATAGTGAAAATGGTGACCGACCAGCATCTCTCAAAAATAAGTAACTAGATCTAACTAGATCCAACAAACCTCTGAGTTATACATTACTGCAACTGTCTTAAATATAATTGTTTTGAACAATATATTTATTTTGAAGATAAAATAAATAGGCCTACCCACTAGAAATGCATTATGATAGTAAAATTAGAACACTGAATCTCCAATAGGATCAATAATAGCCGGTACTGCTGTCAAAAGGGTTGGGTTTAAGACAGTAACATTTCCCTTGGTTCCTTTTTTGATTTTATTAGATGAGTAGTTGAATTCTGCATTTGGTACATAGTTGAAATAATGCTCAGGGTAAGTATCACGTGTAAAAGAAGTTATTTGTCATTCACCAGTTTGTTGCTGAAAGATATTATTTAAACAACAACAAAAAAATGGGATCATTAATATTTATCATAGTTTCTCATTGTTGCTTACCAGATAACTAGTAGGTTACTATTTCCCTGATTATGTAAATCAACTATTAAAACAAATGATAAACAAGATTATTTCTTTGACTTATTTCAGATAATTAAATCTAAATATTGACTAATATAATTCTAACTCACATTATGTTGCATCTCTTTTTTATAGAAATTTAGTAAAGGTTAATTCCTTTCCTTAAACTATTAACATTTATCAAGAAAAGGTTGTTAAAAGAGAAGTGCTATTAAGAGTCAAATAAGCCACTTTTTTACATGGATAATTGTCACTATAAAAAATATACTCTTCAGTGATGTAATTTAGTGATGTGATTATCATGTCACTAAAATTTAGTAGTTGAGACGTAATAATCATGTCACTAAATTATTTTATAATTTAAATGATAAAAGTAAGACATGGTTTGCGTTAGTCATTATTTTCTTTTATATAAAAAAATTGCGACGTGGAAAACACGTCACGACATAAAAAGTAGAATAAAAAAATGTTAAAGCTTGAGGCGTTTTGAAGAGGGAAGTTTAAATATTTCAAAAAAAATTTGTTGTGACGTATTAAACATGTCGCAACTATTTTAGAGAGAAAAAACCTTATCTTTGATTAGATGTCATTGTGAAACGTGCAGGTTGACTGTAAAAATATTATCGTTGGAGAGGTTGTGACGTGAATATCATGTGATAAGGTTGCGACGTTGTGATATTCACGTCGCTGATTGGCTAATATTAAAATTATAACATTGAGTGTTGCGACATGAATATCACGTTGCAATGTTGCGACGTGATGTTCACGTTGCTGATTGACTAATAAACATGCACCTTCTCTTTCAGAAACTAATGTGTTTCTTCATTCTCTCTCTTTTCTTCTTTTTCTCTTCTATTTTCTTCTTTTCCTCTTCTATATTCTTCCATTCTTCCATAATCAATTCCAAATTCCATCATCGATTCTAAATTTATTTTGTAACAAAGGTATAATATTTATTCAATTTATTTTTAATATTTTCGTTTTAGATTAATTATGTTTTATGATATATTGATTTATGTTTTTTTATCAAGAAATTAAAGAGATTAAAATGAAGATTCAACAAAAGAGTTATATAAGAAGTCGAAGGATATTGAAGAATAGGTATTTATGTTATTTAATTATATATATATATATATATATATATATATATATATATATATATATATATATATATATATATATATATATATATATATATATATATATATATATATATATATATATATATATATATATATATATATATATATATATATATATATATATATATATATATATATATATATATATATATATATATATATATATATATATATATATATATATATATATATATATATATATATATATATATATATATATATATATATATATTAATTATTATTAACAATATATTTTTACAATATAGTAATTATTTCTGACATAATGTATCATGTTAGAGAGAGTTGCAAACTTCAGGGTATTCGTCCCAATTTGATAGGGAAAGAGGTTTTTAAGAAACTTCTTAAAATTGGGAGTCACCCGAATTTCGGGTTAAATCCAAAAAATTTAAGAAGATGAGGGCATCTGAAAAAGGGGATTGCGTTAATGCAGTTGGAAGTATAAGTACCGCAGAGCATGTTTGACGCATGGTAAATATTACCACTTTTTAAGTTATATTTTGATTCATATTTTATTAATTACTGTTAATTTTATTGTTTAGACCAGGATTTGGGGAGACCTTCATTGGTGATTGAGTTGGTTAAAAAGACTCGGACAATGAAAGTCGAGGATTTTATTGACGAATACACTCTAAAAGCTTTCGTAAGTTATTTAATGACAATTTTGTGTCGTGATTTTCAAGTGGCAACTGAGAAACTGTGACATGAAAATCACATGGCAATTGAGAAGTCGTGGCGTGAAAATCACGTGACAATTTTTTAAATTTAATTTAATTTAATTTAATTTAATTTATTAAACATTTAACTTAATTTTTTTATTGAATGTATAGGAGGATTATAAGACATTGCTCGCAAATTTTCTGAGTCATAATCCTCAATATATTCCGGGAGAGGGAGAGTCGCTTCATCCAAATGTGGACTTTTATATTTGCAATTAAGTCATTGGCGAAAAAGGCCCTAATGGTTGTTTTTTTGTTGGTGGAAATTTGGCGGGCACCTTGAGAAGTGATGATAGAACTCTATTTCAAAGAGAGAGATGAGGAAGGGGGATCACGTCAACCAAATTTGACACCATAACTACTTGAAATGGTAAGACAATTGACGCTAAATGAGGCGAGACGCGAGTCAGCGTAACGTGAGGCGACAATGAAAGCCCAAATGGAGGTATTGAGGCAAGAGCAACAACGACAAATGGAGGTCATGGCGAAGAGGCAAGCTGATATGGAGCAACAAATTAGACAATTTATGCAAGAGTTTGGCGGAAATCTAAATTTTCGTGGTCAAGAGCCGGAGGATGACGGAAACAAAGATAATTTTGATATTGACAACTATACCAACCAAGATGACCCGTAAACTTAAATTTTTTATATTTTACTTTCAAATTTAAATTTGTATACCATACTAATTAATTTTTAAATTTATAATTTTAATTTATTAATTTTATTATATTAAATCTAATATATTGAATTTATTTTATATTGAATTTATTATTTTAATTTATTATAATTGAATTTATATAAAAGAAAAATAAATTTAATTATTAAATAAAAAAAACATTAGTGACGTGATTTTCACGTCACAAGTTGTGACATGAAAATCAGTCGCAACTTCATTTTTATATTAAAAAAAAACAAAAGCTGAATGCGTAAGAGATATTAACTGTAATTATTTAATGATATGTTTTTCACGTCACTAATTTATAACGTGAAAAACACATCGCAACTAAAGTTTCTTTAACATGTTGCACCTGCTTTTTCTGTAATGTATTTTCTATAAAAGTTTGTTGCGGCGTGATTTTCACATCACAACTTTGTGACATGAAAATCACGTTGCAAACTATTTGTCACCCCCTCTCCATCTACGTGAACGGACATATTGCAAATAATTTATAGTGACGTGTTTTTTCATGTTATGACGTAAAACTCATGTTACAAATGAGAATATTTTTTGTAGTGTGTGAAAGAACAGTAGTTGCCATAGTATGTAGTTATTTTTATTGGATGCAAAACTGGGTAACGCACTTCAAAACAATGGTCAAGTAGAAAACGTTGTAATTTCACATAGTGTCAGATGTTTCTAGTGTGTTTTCCTATTTCTTGCCGTATTATAATATGGTACAGAAGAACCCTCTCCGCCTTAGTACAAAAACAACTGTGTGTTAAGCATGTTGCTGTGGATCATTCACTGATTGTGACACTTTTTTATCTCATTAGGAGAATAATAATAAACCATTTGAGGTGGAAGATAAAGATATTGGTATTACTTGTTTTTAATTTTAAATTGATTATATACCTTCACTTGCTTTATTCCTCTTGATTAGAATCATTGATGAATGATTTTGACCCGATCATATATTAATTATTTTGATATAGAAAAAGTTTACATAACTATCAAAACATAAGGTTATGGTGCGACGTAACTTTTAAAAAAAGGTGCGACTATGATGTCTCAACTAATGCAAGATGTTCGCAAAAACTTAACAGACAAATCGGGTTGGATGAGAGATGATGTGTGGAAGCAATTATCGATACATTGGAATTCTTCCAAGTTCAGGAAAACATCTCAAATAAATAAAAGGAATCAGTGTTATATGGGTGGTGCATCTCTTCACACTGGAGGATCTATTCCTCAGCGTTTGCATTGGAAAAGAATAGTAAGTATTATAAGTTTTTCATTAAATTTCTCAAATTAGTATCTATAATAAATGATATTGTTTCTTGTTTCTTTTGTAATTTTAGAAAAAGGAAAAGGGTGTAGATCCATCATTGACGGAGTTCTATTTTCACACACATCGAAAAAAGGATCAAAGTTGGGTTGAAGTTCATGCTGAATCCGCATATGTGAGTACTTTGGAATGTTTTAATTTGATTGGGTTTTAAATTTCCACACAAGTCTTTTGAAAGTATCACTTTTATTGAATTTAATTCCTTACTAGTTTTTAAATTTTCTTTTATAAATTTGAACGGAAAAAGTTGGAGATTTCTTCTCAAAATCCAACTATTCTAGGAGAAAGTGACTTTTTACATCGGTTCTGAGTCCGATGTAAAGTCAGTCGATATAGTAAATCAGGGACTTTTTACATCGGTTCTGGGACCGATGTAAAAAGTCTCTTTTTTACATCGGTTATAATATAAGAACCGATGTAATAAACTGTTATTATGCACATTTTTTTAAAAATTGATCCAGTTTTTTACACCGGTTGGAAGTAATACCCGATGTAAAAAGTCCCTTTTTATATCGGTTATAATATATGAACCGATGTAAGAAACAGTTATTATGTACATATTTTTAAAAAATTGATCCAGTTTTTTACATCGATTGGAAGTAATACCCGATGTAAAAAGTCCCCAGTGACGCGACTTTTTACATCGGTTATTATCCCCAACCGATGTAAAAAGTCCCTTTTTGAAAGTTTTTACATCAGTTTTTACTAATAACCGATGTAAAATGTATGAAATTTTTTTGGAATAGATTATTTATTTTCTGGATGTTTCCCTGTACAAATATAATTTGTACCCATTTTTTCATATTTTTCCAATATCACACAGACTATATTTATGTCGCTATATAGATTTCATAGCTTTCCAACATCACATATATCACATCTAGGTCGATGTTTTCATATTTTTCACAACAAACTTACAAATTGAACAATTGTATTGCAAACTTGTATTGTATTACAACAAACAAACTTACAATTACAAATTCTTCACAAAATATACAACAATATTCAACTATTTATAAGTCTTTTTTCAAAACTTACAATTACATATTATTCACAAAATATACAAAAATATTCAACTATTTATAAGTTTCCAAACTTAAATTACCAATATAAAATCTTCGGTAGACAACACCAAAATCACATTGCCTGACAATAAATAATAACAATTAACATCAGCAAAAATATCAAGAAACTCAATAAATGTGCAAAAACCATATGTATTGTGCAAAAACCACAACTTATACAATTCTATAAAACTCACCAAGATAAACTTAATTTTCATGTAACTCAAAGAAACATTTTGCCCAACGAAGTCGCAAATCATACAAATCATCTTGTGTTAATTCTGTTGGGTCATCAAATACCTATAATACATAAATATAACAATATAGAGTTAATTTTTAAAAATTCATATTAAGTCAAAAAATAAAAAGTAAATAACAAAGTAAAGTTATTTTTAGTACCTGCATCCAATTCTCGGTTATATTAGCAGAGACAATATCCAACATATTTTTCATCACATAGTATCCACAATCATTAGAGTTATGTTGTTGCCTTGTCTACAATTGAATGACATAATTAGTGAATACTTATCATAAATTTAACCATATAATTACAATTTACATCACACTTACATTGGGATGAAGCCATGTAGCCTTTTTTCTATTTCCATTTGCCATTTGATGAATCCCAAAAGAACTAATACAGAAAGATAAATATCACATAGCTAAATTTACTCGTCGATGAAAAATGACATAACTATTAGTTGTCAATGAAAGTCACATGAAAGATAAACTTACTTTGTAATAATTTTCTTCGTGTGATGGTCAATTTCTCGATGAAGTGAACAAAATACGACAACTAAATTGTCTCTTGGACACATGACTATTAATTGCCAATGTCTCCTGTACGTGTGTGTGGAAACAGAAAAGTCACATAAAATATATATGTTATCAAAATTAAATAATATAAAACACAATTATATATAAATACTTACCCATGAATTAATGGTAGTAAGTGACACACTCTGTTTTCATCACGTAACTTTTGTAGTACGTAATTTTTAACATCTTCTTGAGATTTCGCTACACTATCATTATAAATACACCTAGCAGGGTCCATAAATCCATATAATTCGGAAATGGAATTCTCAAGACAAACACGATGAATATACCTGAATAATTTTAAAATAAACATTACAATCAAAGTGATGAGAGATATGACATATTAATATAAATTGACTTTAATAAAACAATAAAATGTACTTACGTGCACCAAATTTGCAGAATAGACACGTCAAGCCAATGACCTAAACCCACCAATAACTCTCTGATACATTTAGCTGAAACATAGAAATTAGAGACACTCGCACACTGACTTAATTGTATTGCCAAATGGTTATCATCCATTTTCAAAACCATGAGTAACAATATCTGAACATCATCAACTTCCACGTCTTTTGTGCTCTCTTTTGTGCTTCCCTTTGCAGCTGAACAACTTCCTTTTCCGCTTCCATCAATAATTTCCAATTTTTCAATGCATTTATTATCACCTGTGCTTTGTGATAAACCCATGGACTTAAGTGTCTCCATTAATGATTGTTGAAACATCTTACGCTCTTCAACCAACTTTTCTTCAAGTTCAGCTCTAAGTTTTGTTTCCAATATTACAAGTTGTTCATTTACGTCGATATGTTGACGTGATCTTCCAAAGTAAGTGCTTTGTTTATGGTGTTTTCCAACACCACGAACACGACCTTCATGCTCAGATGTTCCAATGGCTAATGATTAGATATCGTTACGTCCATCCGAAACAATTGCACCTTTTTCAGCTTCTTGAACTAGAGAATCCTACAAAATGCAAAAACATCAATTAATCAATCACAAATATAATGATACTTGAATAATTTTTCGTTGTTTACTTACAATTTTTTCAGCAACCTCTTGTGTAGATTTTGATGTGTATTCTCCTCCTTTCTTTTGTCGTGCTCTCTTCCATAACTCACGTCGTGATGGTGGAGATGGACTATCATTATCATCTAATGTGGAATTATCTCTCGATGATGACTTTTCTTTCATAATTTTCTCCTCAAGTAAGCGATACCCTCCACGAGACAATATGTGTGGGTATACATTCTTGGCCACATTATCCTTACCCTTCTGACTTTTTTCCTATTATAAACTCAAACAAGTAATTAATCACTAAATATACGCCGGAAAATCGTTGATGGTGCAAAACAACATGGCACGCATATTGAACTATTCACCAGAATACGCATAAAAAACATCCACCCCTTCCTCCCACAACACTCTTAAATCATCAATCAGTGGACTTAGATAAACGTCTATGTCATTTCCTGGTTGTTTTGGGCCCGATATCATCATCGATAACATAATATATTTACGCTTCATGCACAGCCTAGGAGATAGGTTGTAAATCATCAAGAGAACAAGCCAAGAACTATGGTTAGTACTCAGATTACCAAATACTCAGATTACCAAACGGATTCATTCCATCAGTAGCAAGTACAAGTCTAAGGTTTCTCGACTCTTTGCCAAAATTTGGAAACAAAGAACCTATTTTCTTCCATTGCAAAGAATCGGCTACATGAAGAATTTGTCCATCATATTTTCTTTCTTCTGCATGCCATCTAAGATTCTTTGCGTCATCTGCATTGGCGAATAATCTCTTGAACCTTGAAATTATTGGTAGGTACCATACGACTTTCACAGGAGGACCCTTTTTGACCACCTCATCATCAATTGATTCACCATCTTTCTTTTTGTAGCGTGAAGCCTTGCATTTTGGACAATGATTATACTTTTCATACTCTTTTCTGTATAATATGCAATCATTAGGGCATGCATGTATCTTTTCATACTCCAAACCCATCGGACACAATATTTTCTTTGCCTCGTAATAACGACTTGGCATTACATTACCTTCTGGAAGCATTTCGGTCAACAATTCAAGCAACTCGGTAAAACTTTTGTCAGTCCACCCATTCTTTGCCTTCAGATTAAATAATTTTAACACGGCTGACAGACGTGTAAATTTTTTGCATCCCGTGTACAATGGTTTATCTTTGTCATTGCATAAAGTATCATACGCATGTGCCCTCTTAAAAGAATCTTGTCCAATATCACGCAACATGTCTTCTAGACGATCATCCATTTCTACACTAACATCATCTATTTGAGACACGTTTGACTTTGCTACTACTTCACCGTGCCATATCCATTTTGTATAACTTTGACAAATCCCTACACAAATTAGATGATCCATGATTTCTTTCTTACTACGTTTTGGTTCTTTATTTGCACAACGAACACATGGACAGAGAAAAAGCGTAGGAAGACTTTTGTCAGCATTACTTTCAGCAAACTGTAGAAATTCCATCACTCCATGTTCGTACTCATCACTTAATCGATTAGCTCTCATCCAACTACGATCCATAACTATGTTCACACGGAGGAAGGTCTGACGAACAGTGTGCCCGCGGCTGCGCTACTTCACGGAGATTCCGAGATTGCAAGTTGCGCTGCTTCGCGGAGAAAGCAAAATATAATCAAATTTCAATGGCAAGGTGATAACTCTATTAAGATTTCAAAACTTGAAACTCAAGTCTACAAAACTTTTTATTGAGAAAAAAGGTGCTACTTATCAAGTTGATGGAAATATTGAGGAGTGCAACATACAACATTCATATGCAATATGTAAGGGTGACTTTGAACTATTTCAAACATCATCAAATTGTCAAGTTATATTTTTAAAATCATTATGTCAAGTTTTGTGATATTTGTAGTTAGAATAAAGGAAATAAGATTTGGCTGTAAATTATTATTATAATACTAAAAGGACGCAACATATAAATATTGTGATGTTGAAATAATTTATTTTGGTCCTTTCTTTTTTCATTACAGTAGAATAATGTTTCATTAGAAATGACAGAGGAAATTGTTTGATAACGGTAGGCTTTATTAAAGTAGAAATGACATGAAAAATGGTTTCATTTGAATGTCCATTAATATGTCTATAGTTTGGCATGTGGGTCTCAAATTTCAACAGAGTTTGTTTTGAATAAGATGTCCCTATGGTTTCATATGAATGTCCATAAATATTCGTAGAGCCAATGAAGCTAAGTTATTAAATTTGACAGATGTATACTTAATGCCGAAAAAGTTATTTATCTAAGTAATGTGTTATAGCCAATGAAGCTAACTATTATACTTTGGCATAATAGTGAACCCAGTTTTGACAAATAATTGCTCAAGGAGAATACTTGTGCTTTCTAAAAACCTTTTATAATCACAATTTACACTCCCTCCTCTTTTTTTCGTGTTTTTTAATTCGTTAGTTCAATATATTAATAGTTTTGTAACTTGAAAGTAATCGATCAACGAATGAATACTAGATATTTTTTTTAGGACAAAAAGAGTACTATTTTTATAAGTTGCATAATGTATAAATAAATTGGTTAATAATAATTTGATCTCGTGGCACAATTAGGACAATATGGGGTATGTTTTCCAATATTTTCGGCCATGGTTTCACAATGCATAACACCTTATCTTCTCTTAAAGATATTGTTGCTTTTTTAACTCAACAAATAAAGTTTCTCAAAGAAAATTGTTCAAGTTAAAGCGCTTGAAATGAATTTCTACCTAGTGTTAACATAAGGTATTAACTTAAATCAAGAGAACAAACATTGCATCAATAACATTATGGATCAAATAAGTGAAGAATGTGACTTACAGTTGAAATGGCGAGCGAGGAAGGGCGTGAATCGGCCGGTGAAAAGTCGTGAACGGCGTGAACAAAGTGAACAACGTGAAACGGTGGCAAGGAGACGTAATCAAATTTCAACAAACCGCGTCATCTATGTTCATCAAACAAATCTGCAAATTCACAACAAAAATCATCATCAATGGCGGTCGAAAACGATGAAACACGAACGAGCAGAACCACCACGGTCGAAGACGATGACCAGAAACGGCGGAAACACGAACGAAAACCACAGCGGTCGAAGAGGACGACCGGAAACGGCGGTCGAAGAGGATGACCGGAAACGGCGGCCGAAACGGGGTTTTACCATCAGTTGCGGTGGTCCGTCAGTTGCGGCGAGGAGGTTGACGGCGACGGAGGTGTCATGCAGTGAACTCGCGGTGGTCCGTCAGTTGCGGTGAGGAGGTTGTGGGTGACACGGTTCTGTCATGGAAGCGATGTTGGTGGCGGTGTTATAAGGCAGTCGTGGTGATGGTGATGAAGACGGTTGGCAATCGGAATCGGGTGGGCTTGCAGATTTCCTCTTCTCTTGTTTTTCAGAATAGGGCGAATGACGATGGAGTTGTAATTTTTCTACTGTTTGGGAAATAAGGGTTTGGCACCTATTACATCGGTGCATCGTAATGCCCGATGTAAGGGTTGGCTTAGTGGACAACCTATTACATCGGTGGATCCTTACAACCGATGTAAGGGTTTTGCACCTATTACATCGGTGCATCGTAATACCCGATGCAAGCTTTTTTTCTGACTTTTTTACATCGGTTTAAACTTCCACCGATGTAATAAGTTGCGAAAAAATTAATTTATTCTTTAATTTATTTTTTATATTAATATCTGTTGTGAAGATATTACATCGGTTTTTAGTCAACTGATGTAATATGTTGCATGTTTTTTATTAATATTTCTACTATCTTGTTTCTTATTTACAAAAATGCCACCGTATTTTTTTCTGAAAACTTTTTACATCGGTGGATGCGTTTGCCCGATGTAATAGGTAGCGAAATATATTTTTTTTCATATTTTTTATATCATTGCAAATAAATACCTGATGTAAAAAGTTTGTTAATTGTATTTTTTACATCATATATTTTGATACCCGATGTAAAAACCTTTTCTCAAATGTCTTTTTTTTAGTAGTGTAATAGTCAACCAACTATTAGAGTTCCACCTGATTTAGATATATGGGTAGAGTCGGTTGAAAAGAAGAAAGGGAGGATATTTGATCTTGGAACCGTTTCCAAGACTTTGGTTTCATTATCAAATAAACCTTCATGTGTTTCAAGTGACTCTCAAGAGGTTGTTACTAAGTCAAGTTCATGCTTTAAGTGCATCGTTGCAAAGACAAGAACAAGAGAAGCTAGAGATGAGGCAACAATTGCATCGACAAGAAAAAGAGATGATCAAAACGAATAATAAAATTTCATTTTTAATGAATCATTTGGGATTTGTTGGGTCATCTTCTCATCCACCACAATCCACTAATGAAAGTGATCAAACAAATGAAGATGACGTTGAAGAATCAGATGAAGAAGACCTTAGTAATGAATTCTGATTTGTATTGTTTTTATTGTTGACTTGGTTATAATTTGGATAGTTTTATCTTTTTAAGTTGGGTGGAAAAAGCAATATTAGTAGCTTGGTTGTTTTGAGTCATTTTTAGTAATGTGACTATGTAAGAACTTGTTACAAACTTTGTAGCAACTTTTATACTAATTTATTGGTCTATGAATTTGTCTCATTTAAATTCAAAATATTTTAAATTAAATTTTTATTTTTATATTATAGTTATTTTAATTTATAATTTATAATATTTAAAAAGTAAAAAAATTAAATTAATTTGAGATAGATATTTTCTACAGATTTACCAGCAGATTTACATTTGTTGTGGATTTACCTGCAGACTTTTCCTGCAGATTTATTCACGGATAGTTTCCTGTAAATTTACATGTGGATTTTTTCTGCGAATCTTCCTACAGAAAATATTATCCAGAAGGTTTTATTTAGATGTTTCCTGCAGAGTTTTTTTTCAAATCCGCAGGTAAATTCGCGGAAAATTTTATTTTTAGTAGTGTAGGTTATTTAAAACCTATGTGTAAGACAATGGATGATCTTCTATATGCATTATATCAAGTTAACAAGTCGTGATGAAACCATGCATCTCATCCTTGTGAGGTTACCTATCTAACTTATCTTAATTTTGTGCTACTTAAACTAGTGGTTTAATAACAATTATTTATGGAATCGTATAAGTTTTCCCTCTCAAAAAGATATAAATTTTCCAGTATTTTGAATTTGTCCAAACATTATTGGCTTCATTAGAGATGAATCCCTTCTTGGTTAATACTATAGTTGTAAATCCAATAAAACCTTTTGTCTTAAAAAGTTATATAAAATTAGTATCACTTAATTTTCTTTAGGCGCTACTATAAAAATGCGTTCATGTATTTTGGGATCAAATTTATCTAATAAACCTCAAATTTTAAAATTACTATAAAGACAAACTAGATGTTTTAATCTCTATTAAATAAGGCATATATGCTAATACTTTAAATTGAAGTAGTTATGGGTAATACTTCTAGGTAAAGAAATGTTTAGAAAGAATCATATAGATATAATTAAACTATCTTAGGCACAACCATGTAAATCACGATGGGATAACGATAGTGTTGTATCCCAAAATTTGTCTTCTCATTTGTCAAGTATTTGCTCACAAGATATTCTAAGACGTCAAATTTACAGCACTGATACATCAATTTAAGCTTGAAATTGGCACAAGGGCAAAATGGTCAATTGCATACTTGAAAGTCAAGCTTTGATTTTTTGGTCAACATTACATTTCAAAGATCAAATTTCATCAAGACATTCAAGAATATCAAGCTTAATCATCAAGAAGTCAAGAAAGTCAAAAGTCAACTTGAAAAATCAAGATTTCCAAGACTTAGAAATTTTCCAAGTGTTTTTATACATGATAATTTCATCACTTCATGCCATTCTTTCACCAAGATGCAAGACGGTTCAAGGGAAACTTTCAACATGAAAGTTGTAGATTTCCATGATATCTACAATATTGCTTTATACAACTTCTGCTAAATATGCATGGATCTCAAGTTATAAATTCATGAAGTCATGACATTTTCATTTAACACTTAGAGAAATTTTCAGCAGTTTTGGTCAGGTTTTTATCCCAACTTCTTGGTCAATTTTCATCAAGTTCCAATTTGATTTAACAAAAGTGGTCAACATAAAAGTTATAGAGGGTGTTTCAAGCTTTTCAAAACATCCAATAGCATGAATTTATCATACTTGAGCTAGGAGATTCAAGGGCATGAAGTTGGGCATCCACCCTTGATTTGCAAATCATTCTATTGAAGAACACACAACAAAACCCTTATGCTATGCTGCATAATCTTATGTTGCAGGCCTTCTTGCTTGCAAATCTCTACATAATTTAATGTTTACACCCACTTTTGAGCTATTACCCAAGTGTTTAAGCCATTGTCCAAAGGATCTTTCCATTTATGGCATAAAGGCACCATTGCTATTCTTAAAAAGCAAGCTTTTTGTACAAAACTTGTCTTGAGCCCATACTTTGTTTGTTTCTGATTTTACTCCACGATAAAACATTGAAATCAACCCCTCTAAACCAGCAACTTTGGTACTTCATCTTGGAACCATGGAGTACTTGATATAGTTTGATACTTACATCCCAACCGAACCATAATATGTTGTCTTGTAAACCTATTCAGCCTTTGTTCACAAGTCCTTTGCCTATAAATAGAAGAAGCATTTGCAAGACAAAGAGGTTAGAAAAAATAGAGAGAAAAGCCAGAAGTTTTATTAATAAAACCTCAAAATCTCATATTCACAAAAGTCATAACAGTCCACAAAACTTCCACTCTTGAGTTTTAAAGTCCAAACCTTTGAACCTCTTATACCTTACAAATTCTGTCCAACCATCTAAACACTCCACATACATCATATAGAAGTTGTTCAAATACAAGAAAAACTTATGTAACATCACTATCATCACTTCCCAAGCTCAACAACAGCTCAAACTCAAAGCACAAATTTCAGTTTCAAGGTAAGTTTTCTTGATTTTGAACTCTTCATACAAGCATCATTAATGGTTCATTTGTGAAGATAAAATATAGATATAATTGCCTTAAAGCTAACCATATGCTTGCTTTTCATTTTCACTAACCATGTGTTGAGAACTAACTTTTACATGTAGCAAAACGGTGTTAAAAGCAAAAAAACAGCAGTTATGCATCGATACGAAATGCTATGCGTCGACACATACTGTGTTCAAAACAGGTTATGAGCCGATGCAAACTATTATGCGTCGATACAAAATGTTGCATGCGTCGACACGAAATGCGAATGCGTCGACTCATACTGAGTTAATTTTCATTTTTCAGCAGCAAGGAAGTTTTCGTATCAATACGTAATGGCATGCATCAATACATAAATTGTTTTCGTATCAATACGTAATGGCATGCGTCAATACATAAACTGTTTTCGTATCAATACATAATAGCATGCGTCAATACATAAACTATTTTCGTATCAATACATAAGTGTATGTGTCAATACATAAAAAAATTTCAAAATAATTTTCTTTTTTTGATTTATTTATTTTTGTACATTATTTATTCATTCAATATGGTTGTAATAGTAAATTAGGATTTATTTGCTTTCATCCCCCCATTTGTAAATTTGTATCCCCATCCCCCAAATGATGTAATAGCGTAGGATTTTAATTTCCACAACTTATCGCTTTAATATAATTGTTAGTAATTAGGGTGTGTATGGAAAGACTAAAACCAATGCTTAGAAAATCCTAATCAAAGACAAAATCAAGCATGAAAACAATACACTTGCACACAAGCACCCCTAGGGTAAATCCACTTGGTTGCCTTTACAAAATGGCCATATTACACATGTGAGGTATCTTAGCAAAAACAAGAAAAATACAAGATCATAGTCCCTCGATGACACTATCTATGTTGCCTATCAAATGGTCTTAATCCCTAAAAGAGAATGCTAAGATACCTTACAATATTGCTAATCATGGTTATACGATGACCCGCACCCGTCTGTTTACATCCAAAGATAGGGTTGTTTACCAAATCAATGGTAAGACAACAATGTCAAAGGAATATAAAATAAAAAAGAAAGACATTTGAGTAGGTAGTTTGCTCTTAATTACTTGCTCCATTTCAAACAAATATCCTTGCTATTTTCAAAACAAACACACACATTTCCAAACATCTTACAAACATTGAAAACATTTTCAAAAAGACAAACATCTTTGTATATATTCTTACAAACGAGAATCATTACAAAGATTGCCTAAACAATGGCCTCTTTACAAAATACTTTCAAAAACCACACAAAGCACAATTTCAAACCAAAGCAAGTGATCTAGCAAGTAACTAAGAGCCCATGGAAAACCATGGATAAAAAGGGTGCTAATACCTTCCCTTTTTATAATCTACCCCCCGAACTCAAGAAACAATCTCAAAGGTATTTCCTGTGCTTTTTCACCTTTCCTTTTGGATAAAAGAAAAGTCGGTGGCGACTTTTGCTAACCGCAATATTTGCAATCAAACGCAAAACCTTCAAGTCAGTTCTCCCACCGTATCACAGATAGTAATTATAATTTTTACTTACGTATTTACGATCATGACCTTTTTAGTCACAACTGAGGAAATATATAGCCATAAGACCTTACACATATTGTTAGGTCACATGTATTTCTCTTTATATTTATCTCTATCTATCTATTTCTCTCTTCCTTTCTCTCTATCTCTTTCTCCCTACATAAATGTATGGGGTTCAAAACTAAATTTCACCAAGTGTGAAAACTTCTATATAAAGGTTCTAGTTATAGAATTATATATATGGGTGTTGCATCCCAAAATTTACCCTCTTGTTTTTAGAATTTTAATAGCTTATGTTTTATCATATACATTCATTCATTGTGATAGAATCGAAGTATTTTAGTTCTCAAGTTCTTTTACAAGCTATGGAAGATGATTTTGTTATCAATTAATGCAATAAGGGTATCATGCCCTAAATCTTTGTATCTCAAGCTTCAAGGATCTAAAGTTCTTTTATTTGTCTCATTGATTCATCATAAGATTGAAAATTATAAAGTCTTGAAGTGAATAACATTTCTCCTATTCATCTCTTGAGATTAGGGTTGTGGTCAGATGAAGTGTTTGATGCTTGTATGAGCCATTTTCTTAAAGTATTATCTTATAATTATCACATAATTCATCTTTGTTCAAGATATTCTTCATCATACTCAGAGAAACTAGGGTTTTGAGCTTGGGACATCATCTTCTAACACAATCAGTCAAAATTAGGATTTGTGATAAAATCAATTTATTTCTGATTCTTTTAGAAAAACTTGATTCCATGGTTTTCTATATGTCCCTAAGTGTCTATGTGTGGATGAATGATCAATAATTTTAATCTGAAGAAGTTCAATTACTCAATTGATAATGAATCAGTCGAATTAGGGAAAAGTCAACTATGCAGTCATAAAAGTCAACTCCTGACTTTTTGAGGTCAACATTATTTTCTTCATGCCAAATTAACCAATGTGCAAAATTTGATAGACAAAAGTCAAGAGAATCATCAAAAATCAAAAATTGGATAAACTTACTTAATTTGGAAAAATTAAGGTTTTCTAAAGTTTCCAATTGTGGTAAGTTTGCATGGATTTGCATGAATCTTCATGGCTTGGTTTCACATCGATGCAAACTTCATTTCATAATATTTTCAACATGAAAGTTGTTCATTTTTTCTTGATCTTTCGAACCATATATAGATCATCATTAAAAGATAAAAATTGAGCAAGTTATAAATTTTGGAAGAAAAGTCTTTTTTTTAAGGCATTTAATTTCCATTTCGTATAGCACTTTTGACCAACTTTCATGCTCATTTTTTGAGCAACGTCCAAGCTCCAAAATAAAAAAACCTCCAACATGAAAGTTGTTCCTTATCCTCTTAGCTTTCCAAAATGTCCTAGTTTTCTTCAAAAGCTTGAGAATTGAGGGAGATATGGAGAAAATTCCAAGACAACCTTTTTGTGTCATTTTCATACATGCAATTTTGGCCAATTTGTGATTTTATGCACAAACCTTCAAATTAGATACCAATTTTATGCACACTCACTATATACAAACCCAACAACATGAATCCATATAAAAATTAGCCCAACACCTCACAATTTGCACAAGCTCATAAAATGGTATTTTTGGTCATTTTTGGTCATTTGCAAAAACTCAATACTTCTCTACATTCATCACCATTTTTTACCATCTTTTTCACATGTTCTAATGACCCCACAAGGCTCCCAAAGCGCGCACAAAACTTGCAGTAAAAACAACATGAAACACAAACTTTCTCCCCACTCCTCTTTTTGGCGTAAGCTTCCATTTGTACCCTCTAAGCAACTTAAGCCTCAAAATACCACTCTATCCTCCTGAATCCACTCTATATATCAGCCTCATTCACTCCATTCACACAGACACGTGAAAATAGAGAGAGAATTTGGACCTTGGTTTTTTGGCATTTTAGGAGCATATTCTTCAAATCTCAAAACCCTTGTAATTTTTCTTCAATCTCTTCATCCATCCCTCTCACTACGCCAAAAACTGCTTTTTGCAACGCCTCTACTAAAGCGCTTATTGAAAAAGCGCTGCCATAGCCTTCACAAAAAACAAAATTAAAAAAAAGGGAAACCTACAAAGGCGCTTTTTTAAAAGCGCTGGCATAGGTGGGGGATACGAAAGCGCTTTTTACATTAAAAGCGCTGTGGTAGGTCAAATAAAAATATTAATAAAAACGAAATAATAGGGTTATGAAGGCGCTTTTTAAAAAGCGCTGTGGAAGATTGGCCTTTGAAAGCGCTTTCAAAAGCGCTGGCATAGGGTCTGATGCTACTAAAGCGCTTTTTAGGCTAAAAGCGCCGTGGCAGCTCAAATATCAAAATTAAATAAAATGAAATATTGAACAGCACAGTTCAGAATACCCACGAAACCCAAAACGAAATATCAGAACGAAGCCCTGTTCATCGTCTTCTCCATCTCACCCTCGCCGGCACGAAGCTTTTCAGCACCGTTCATCATCTCACCCTCGCCGGCACGAACCTTATCAGCACCGTTCATCAACTCACCCTCGCCGGCACGAAGCTATTCTCGTTTTTGTTCTGATTCCTCATCCTCGCCGGCACGAAGCTTTTTTCGTCTAGAGTCGTATCAAAAGGTATGTTTCAAAATCCTTGCCATTCATACATTGCTTCTGTTCGATTTGTCTGTGTTGCCGGGAATCTTGTTTTGTATCTTGCACGCAAACTGTTCGATAAAATGAGGAATATTGTCCGTGGCTTCCAACTGATGTATTACTGCCTAATCTCCTTCAATATCTAAAATTGGAATTTTATATAAAAGTTACTTATGAAATTTTATTTGACAGTTCCGCTTTTTTATGTTGTAGCATACCCACTTCAGTTCAGCTTTCCATTCTTGGGGTGTATGCACTAGCTGCATCCATTTTAGCACCTGCAACCATATTTTTCTAGTCTCAACACATTCAAAAAATAGGTGACTACAACTTTCCTGTGCACCACAGTAGATGCATTGTCCATCAGTTTTTTTCCTGTTATTAGCCTGCACAGTATTCCCCACCTTAATAGGAGCATGATCAAAATTAACACTAATTCCTTTGCTTTTATGTTCCTTACTAATGATGCAATTTCATTAACTTATAGGAAACATGGAAAACAAATTTGGAATCACAACAAAAATGGGCTAATAATGCTGTTGCTGATAGATACTTTGCACTCAATTTGTTGGTTAGTTGAAACTAATCCATCTTTTTCACTTGGTTATCGTTGAGATCACCCTACAATTAGTACAACTTACTTTTTTTTTATAAAAAAATTCTAATCATTTTTAAGTTTAGAATTCACCATCTGACAATGATGTGAATGGTCTTTTAAACTGGAAGCAACAATCAATCATTTCTCATATCTTACTGATTCATTGCTATGACTGAAATTCAGTCAAATTAAAATAATGTATTCTCAAGATCTTAGTGATACGTAAATAACATTTCTCTAATGTGTTTGAGCTAAATGGTATATAGATTATAATGGAGAACATTGGTTCAGTAATGACTTTGGCTCTAATAGCCATAAAAACGGATATCACGTTTCCTAATACTTTAAATAATTAACTACTATATAAATATTAGTATTTTATTTTTAAATATTAGTAGTTCTATAAATTCATTTGGTAAGAAGGTGCAGAATTTTACAAAGCATTTGCTATGAGATGGAGGGGTTATAATAAGAGGAGTTGTTTGATCCTATGCTTTGGCCTTTAGCAATTGTGTCCCATATTACTTGTTTTTGCCTCTCTTTTTCAAGAAATGAGTGCTTCTTTTCATCATGGCACTTGATCACATGTGAAGGATATTCTTAGTTGGCGCAAAAAAGCAAGAGTCTGAGTACTTTTGAATTGAAAAATATCATTTAATCTCAAAAAGAATAATGTATATAGAAATTCAATACCCTTGCGTCCGCAATACTTTTTTTTTTCTACTGAAACTAATTGATTGTGTTATGTGCAACTTAGTAAAGTGTACCAATAGCATTTTTAATATTAGAGACAACCACAAATGAGTGATAGTTCAACGATTTAATATCGATTTTTAGATAAAAATTACATCAGTTATTGTAATTTAAATTTGTGTGTGACTCCTTTGTAGGAGATTGATTTTAAGTGTTATTGTGGTAGGAAAAAGCTGTGAAACTTTCTCCGATTGAAGAAATTCGAACTGTCCTTGATCGTAGTGTACGCGGGATGCTCTCAACATTTTCAAAGGTTTCTATCCTATTCTTGAACTGACTTGAATAACTGATTGTTTTTACTTTTATTTTCCGGCTCAGTGTGAATTTCTAATGATTATAGTTGAGTGGAATTCATGAGCTGCGGTTGTGTTTTTGTTTATATTTAGACTGTTATGGCAGTATAGGGCTGTATATGGCAGTATGGCAGTATTGATAGCATTGAAACGAGCACGTTTCAGGGATTCATCAAACATCAATGAAAATCTTAAACACAATGAACCATGCAACACATTAGTTAGCGTGTAGATGTTAGAATTTAGGACTATAGGACTATACCAAAAATATCTGACGGGATTTTTCCGTTGCTAAATCTTCCGGTTGCTTCTCCTCCGATGAAATATTTACCGTAAGGTTTGAAATCCGACTTCACTATTGTTTGAATATAATTGTTATTACCTGTATCCAAGACTGAATCACTAGTATCCGACTTCACTAGTTAGTAATTAGTTATGAGTTGTTTAGCACATGCTTAAGGTGAGGCAAGAATAACTATGAATTTGATTACCTGATATGTTGAATTTCTTTACAGGTAATTAATTATTATTTTGCTATAGTTGCGTGACTAATTAGTTGCTATAGTCAAACCATGGATAAAAAATGGATGACTGCCAATCGATTGTCGAAAGAGTATGAGGATGGGGTATCAGAATTCGTTAAGTTTGCCGTTGCGCACGCCAGAGAACCCAATGGAATGATATGTCCTTGCTTGAGATGCTGTTATGGGAGACGGGTTGACGCGGTTCAGTTGGAATCGCATTTACTGATGCATGGAATTGATAGAAGTTATGCATGTTGGAATTTGCATGGTGAGAAAAGTAGCGGGAATGTTGAATCGAGTTATAATACGACGTATGCTTCAAATGAGGATTTCGCAGACGCATACGATTATGATCGAGTCGAAGAGATTGCAGAAGCGCTTGAAGAAGATCTTGAGGATTGTCCCAAAATGTTCGAGAGGTTGGTAAGCGATGCAGAGAAACCGTTGTATGATGGTTGTACAAAATTCACAAGATTGTCTGCGGTGTTAAAGTTGTACAACTTAAAGGCGGACAACGGATGGTCGGATAAAAGTTTCACACAGTTATTAGCCCTCGTGAAAGAAATGCTACCAGAGGATAATGTTCTTCCCAATCGAACGTATGAGGCCAAAAAGATGTTGTCCTCTATTGGCATGAGCTATGAAAAGATACATGCATGTCCAAAAGATTGCGTTTTATTTCGAAACGAGTATGCAGTGTTAAATGAGTGTCCTAAATGCGGTGCCCCTCGATATAAGGAAAAGTTGTCTCCGGAAAAGGTGTTATGGTATTTTCCTATAATTCCGAGATTTAGGCGCATGTATCGTAGTGAGACCGATTCAAGACACTTGACTTGGCATGCAGATGAAAGAATTATTGATGGGAAGTTGCGACATCCGGCAGACTCACCACAGTGGACGAAAGTTGATATTGATTATCCTGAATTTGGAAAAGAAGCAAGAAATCTTCGCTTGTCGTTGTCTAATGATGGAATGAACCCGCATGGTATTCAAAGTATCTCGCATAGCACCTGGCCTGTGATTCTTATGATATATAACCTACCTCCGTGGCTATGTATGAAGCGTAAGTACATGATGCTATCTATGTTAATTTCTGGGCCCAAACAACCAGGGAATGACATAGACGTGTACTTGGCACACTTAGTCGAAGATTTGAAGTTTTTGTGGGAGACCGGTGTGGAGGTTTACGATGGGTATAGGAAAGAAAGTTTCAACTTGAGGGTGATGTTGTTTGGAACAATTAATGATTTTCCGGCGTACGGAAATCTATCAGGGTACAACATTAAGGGTCAAAAAGCGTGTCCTGTTTGTGAAGATGAAACCGATACGATGCGATTGAACTTTTGTCAGAAGAATGTTTTTCTCGGTCATCGTAGATTCTTAAATTCTAATCATCACTATCGTGGGTGGAGAAAGGCATTCAATGGAGAGGCAGAACACGGTAGAGCTCCACATATGTTGACAGGTGATCAGATTTTTGAAAAGGTGAAAGATGTGAGTACTGAGTTTGGCAAGCCTTTTGCACATAGACTTGTCACGAGTGGGTGGAAGAAGAGGTCGATTTTTTTTGAACTTCCATATTGGAAGTCGTTGTACGTAAGACATTTCCTCGATGTTATGCATATTAAAAAAAATGTATTTGATAGTGTTATTGGTACGTTACTCAATATACAAGGAAAGTCTAAGGATGGCATTAACATAAGGAAGGACATGTTAAACATGGGAATTAGAACTGAATTGGCACCCGTGACGAAAGGAAGACGCACATATCTACCACCTGCTGTTTACACTCTATCTAGAAAGGAGAAGAAAATATTGTGTAAGTTCCTCAGTGAAGTTAAAGTTCCAGAAGGCTACTCATCAGATATTAGAAGACTTGTGTCAATGAAAGACCTAAAGTTAAAGAGTTTAAAGACTCATGATTGCCATGTTATAATGGAACATTTTCTACCAATAGGTATACGTTCTATTCTGCCAGAAAAAGTAAGGAGCGCAATAACTAAGTTGTGTTTTTTCTTCAAGTCAATTTGCAGCAAGGTGATCGATCCTGCGATCTTACCAACATTGCAAAAAGAGGTGGTTGTTACTTTATGTGAGCTTGAAATGTATTTTCCTCCCTCGTTTTTTGACATAATGGTTCATCTAGTCGTTCATCTTGTCAAAGAGACACAGTTGTGCGGACCAGCTTATATGAGATGGATGTACCCTGCTGAACGTTATATGAAAATTTTTAAAGGGTACGTGAAAAACCGAAGTCGACCGGAGGGTTGTATTGCGTAAAGGCTTATACGCAGCGGTCTTTTAACGTTCCAGATGAGCGTTAAGGCTTCGTACTTGGGTTGGCCGGGAAAAGATTTAGAGGGTGGAAAAATCTGTTGACGAACACCTATCTTAAGGATGACAAAGGAAAGTGGCTGGAAGAGTTCCCGGCCGGAAGGCCAGAAAAGTATAATCTTTTCATTAAACAAGAAGATTGGACTGAGTTTATTAGACAAAGAGATGACGAATTCCGGCAAAAGAGTGCCAAAAATAGTGAGAGAGCATCAAAGCCCGCGTATCCATACAAAAAAGGGCGTTTGGGATATGCACGCTTAGAGGAAAAAATTGTAAGTAATAAATAGAAATGATATGTTCTTATTAATTGTCTAAATGTGTTGTATTTGACGATCTAACCGTTTGTTTCTATGCATAGTTAGAGGAGACGAAAAGTGATGAAACCTCACTTCCAGCACATTTGCTGTGGAAGGAAGCTCGTGTGGGCAAGAATCAAGCTGTTGATCCAAGTGTTCTAAGAATTTATGATGAATGCGTAAGTATAACATTGTGTCTTTAATTAAATCAAATTTTTATGACTATTTAATTGATTTTTTTATCTCCATTATTTTCAGGAGACATTGTCACAAACGGAGTCCACCGGTGACGACCAGGATACGAGGAGCGTACTTAGTAAAGCACTGAATGTTCCTGAGTATTCCGGTCGGGTGAGGGGTAAAGGTCATGGTGTGACTCCAACCTCTTTCTACCAGCATCCTCGGAAAAGAAATCCTACCAATGCAGAAGTGATGAATGTACTTATGGAATTACAAGCAAAAGTCAATGCATTGGAAAGAGATAAAGAGGTATTAATGAGGGAAAAGGGCAATGCGGCAATGGCGAAAGAAACTAGTGACAACGCTAGTATCAACCGTCAGAATAAATTTCCTGAGGTAATTATAAATATATTGATAAATCTCTATTGTTCAAGTTTCTCATTTTTATTCCACCTCTTTCTATTATTGAATTAAAAGTAATATGTATGCATATTGGTTTAGGGCATTTCATCTTGCCAACTATACGTAATGGCATCAGATTATCACCTTGTTGGCAAGGGAAAAGTGTACAACACTTTGGGAGATTTAATTCATAATACACCGATCCCGGCTGGACACCTGAGAGTATCAGTAGATTATCCTATTGATCCCGATGCGTTGGTACCGGTACCTGACGTGGCCTTGGATATAAGATCGGTGCGAGACGCAGTAGGGTCGTTTGTTGCATGGCCCTTGGACCTCATTTTCATTGATGATGAGGTATGTTTAAAACCGTTAATATGAATCATTTAGATTTCAAATGTCAATTCTGAACCGTTAAGTTAATTATTTTTTAATATTAGCCTCCTACAAAACCCGCTAATAAGGGTAAGGAGATTTTGCAGCAAGGCGGCGAGTCTATGGCATCAATTCCAGAGGTACACTTAAATTGTTTATTATATGATATGAATTTAAAACTGAACGATTTTATAATTTACCTAAGTTATATGATTGTTAGGTATCTACGAAAGTGTCACAACAAGTGACCCAGCCTGTTCGTAGCAGACCACCCCCGAAAAAGTCAATGCATAAGGGGGGAAGAGGCGGGGGAAGAGGCGTTTTTGTACCTCGATATCGGAATACACTTGGAGTACTTTTGGAAACCTCAGATTTGAAGTCAGGTGGTATTCGTCGAATCCTTATGGATGCAGATATCTTTGGTCTTGACTGCCAAGAAACGATAGGAATGGACGAAATGACTGAGATTATGACGCATGGTGAATTAGGCATCGACAATGTTCACGCATACATCCGGTATTCCGATAAATATATCATTTAATTAGTTGAACAATTTATTTACACATTTCAATGAAAATAGTCTAATGTTTATATGTTTTTATTTAAGGTTGTTGTACGATAAAAAAATGCGCGAGACTGTATTGGCAAGACGCTTCCATTTCTTGTCTGCCCATATTGTCAGCGGAGCGACAATTGTCAGGGAACCGGGTTCAGTTAGGGAGTACTTAGTGAATCGATACACGGCCTACGTCGGCAACCCAGATAGCTTGTTTATTTTTCCGTATAACACTGTTCCAGTGGGGTGAGTTTTTCATTTATTCTAATATATCTTTGTTTATTTTGCGTAGAAACTTTTCTTCTAAACTGTTGCTTAAATTTTTAGAAAACACTGGTTGTTGTTGGCTATCGATCCGATTAAAGAAGTTGTGTACTTTCTGAATTCGGTATACGGGGAATGGACTAACTATCCCGCTATGAAGGAAACTGTTGATCAGTAAGTGAGATCGTTCTAACTATTCGTGTATATTTATATATTTAATTATTTCTGTGAGATTGATCTAAATATATGTTTTTATTTTCTTAGATCAATACAAATATTTCGTAGTCAAAGGGACGCACAGGTACCCCGGAGTAAATCATCAAATATTACTTGGATCAAAGTGCAGGTACAAAATTAGTTGCTTATAATAATAGTTATGTTACTTGATAAAATTACACGACAACTATAAAATATATTCTGTTTTTCTATGCAGTGTCCGTTACAGAATAACGATGTAGATTGCGGATACTTTTGCTTGAGGTTTATGAAAGAAATCCTTCATAAAAATCAAGTAGAGATTCCAAGCACGGTATGGATTTATAACTTAGAATAATTTTGTATGATTTCTACATTTAATAACATCATGCATATACTGAAGTAATAATTTCTTATGTAGTACTTTGATGACCTCTATACTATGTCGTACACGAAAGTTCAAGTGGAAGAAGTCAAAGAGGAAATATGTCAATTTTATGTTGAAAACAGATTATTCTGATGGGTATGAATAAAATATTATTGTACGTGTTAGTTTGATTGTGTTGGAGCCTTTAATATTGTTTGTTTAATTTACCGTGTTGTTCATATTCATACTTTGCAGGATGACGACCGTGTCGGTGGAGCATTATTTTCGATGTAATTATATATGATTTAGTTACATATGTATATATATATATGGTTACAAATTAACACGATACTTTGTATGTGATTTAGTTATGGTTACAAATGTATATATGGTTACAAATTTAGTTATATATGATTTAGTTACATATATATAGATAAGGATTGAATATTATATGGTATACCGGTTTCTGTTAATATAATACTGATTTCTTAAAATATATGTATAGATAAGGATTGAATTACAGGTTAAATTATTGGACCAAAAAAAAATTACAGGCCGCACAGGGAACCTCAAATTATAGGTTTCACTTTAAAAAATTTGTATGAGCTACGAAAGCGCTTTTGGCTAAAAAGCGCTTTCGTAGGCAGGATAAATAAAAAAAAAATTTAAATAGAAACCCCCTATCAAAGCGCTTTTTATGGAAAAAGCGTTGTGAAAGACCCCCCTATCAAAGCGCTTTTTCCATAAAAAGCGCTGTAAAAGCCATGATAAATAAAAAAACAAAAATTAAATAGAACCCCTATCAAAGCGCTTTTTATGGAAAAAGCGCTGGGAAAGACCCCCCTATCAAAGCGCTTTTTCCATAAAAAGCGCTGTAAAAGGCCTGATAAATAAAAAAAAAAAATTTAAATAGCACACCTATCAAAGCGCTTTTCAAAAAGCGCTGGGAAAGACCCCCCTATCAAAGCGCTTTTTAAGGAAAAAGCGCTGGGATAGGTCCACCTACGACAGCGCTTTTGGCCAGAAAAAAGCGCTTTCGTAGCCTACGCCAGCGCTGGCTACGGCAGCGCTTTTAAGCGCTTTTAAAGGGAAAAAGAAAGCGCTGTGAAAGCCCATTTTCGTAGTAGTGTCTTATTTGAATCATAAAGAAGAAGATCTTTGGGTTTCTTTGTATGAAAAACAAGCTCAAAGTGTAGTGGATTTGTTTTTTGTTCTGGACTGGCCCGACAACTAGAATGGGCCCAGTCTAATATATTTCCTTGGTACGACCTGCACAACCTTGACCCGGATTACCCGCTACCTGTCTGGCAATGTCAGTTGTTTGCTCTCTCGAACCAGCACTGGCCTAGGATAATCGACGAGCATCTTCTCAGCCTGCCCAATATCAACGTCATGCAGGCCACCAGGAATCGACCAAAGAGATGCCCGTAACTAACCCCCTCCTCGGGACCAACGACTAATTACGAGCACATATGCCCGATTTGACCAAGTCTTGACAGTTATCTGATTTCACGGACCCGCATATCTAGGAGGGAAATCAGGAACCAATGGCCATGCGCCAGGGGAATTATATAAACCCTCATATCTGTGAGGGCCAGGTACCCAATATTCACTACTCACTACCTGATATTTTTGCTTGTACCTCCCTGTTCCCACTCTTACTTGATCGCAGGAGTGCCTTGCAGGTACAACTCCCTTTTCTCCTCAACTTACAACACGACTACAGATCATCCTCTGGCCGCTCTTCAGCTTCTGATCAACCGGCAAGATCAGTAGCGCCGTATGAGGGAAACTACTCTCCCCATCTTTCTTCCCTCAGAACTTAAGATCAAAGTAACTTTTTCAACATTTATCTCTCTAATCATGGTCGGCCATGATGATCTTCACATGATGGGAAAGACCATTCTTTCCCCTGCTCGCAAAATTGATGGAATTAAGGATAACCCTCGCCTCGAGGAAAACCTGGGCTTTCAAGACGAACATACCGCGTCTCCAGATTCCACTGATGCTCGGTGCAGTGACGACCAATTATTGGACAAGGGACACTCCAAGAATCTTACTAAGGAACTGCCAGAAGTCATGCAACCAATTACTGTCTCTCTCAACACCGACCCGACTATGGTAACACTGCTCGCTGCTATCAATCAGACCAACACCCTCATCCTACAACAAAATCAAAGGATAGGGGCCTGGGAGAACAGGATATCAAGATCTCCTCCTCAGAGAACCCGACAACAAAACTGCCTCAATGCATCGCCACCCAGGCGTGGCCCATCGTCCAGAAAGGAGATACGCGACATTTCTTTCTTCAAGAAGCACAATCACACTCCTCCTCCCAGAGATAAAGACTCCCCTTTGTTCAAGAAGAGGAAGGACAACAAGAAAATCGACCGAGCTCGACTGCCTTCTCCCGAGCCAAAGAAGAAATGAAGGAGCCCCTCCCAACGACGGGACCGTGACGATCGACGAGGGAGAAACTATCACTCTCCTTCTCCATCTCCTGTCGATAGTGAGGATGACGAGCCCCGTGGCCCGCTATCAAGAGGGATTACTGAAGCTCCACTTCTTGTCGGCCTAGAGAAGTCGCCCATCTTGGGAACCTACAATGGAACAACATACCCTGACGAGCACATCGGGAACATCGATGCTCTCCTCGACTATCGAGGGATCAGGGGATCCATCAAATGTAGACTCTTTCTAACCACTCTCAGGAAGGGGGTGATGGCATGGTAG
The DNA here is from genome assembly GCA_948472305.1 of Vicia faba. Lineage (NCBI taxonomy): Eukaryota > Viridiplantae > Streptophyta > Magnoliopsida > Fabales > Fabaceae > Vicia > Vicia faba. The sequence continues at coordinate 108,553,090 of OX451741.1, forward strand.
AAGAGCCTCCCCAATGAATCCATCACCTCATAGAAATAACTCGGAAGGATATTTTCGAGGCATTTCATCGCCTCCTGTCGAAACCCTAAATCAGAAGGTTCGCTCGAAGCGATTATACAAGGCAAGGAAGAGTCTCCGCGAGCATATATTGAACGCTTTAATAAGGAGGCAGTCCATGTCCCGACAACGGACAATATGAAGAAGTACCTCCTCGAGCGCGGGCTCCATCCCCGCAACGACTTTGCCAAGGCTGTGGGGATAAAACACCATCCACGCTCGATGCCTTTCTCCTAAAGGCCCGGGCGTACATACAGTATGAGGAGAATGAAAGGGCCAACAGCGCACGAAATCTAGGCACAGAGAGAGTGCCAAATCCTCAAAGAACAATGAACCCTCGACATTCCGTCAGGGAGAGAAGAAACGGGAAGACAAGCCCCGTGTTCCCAAAGACTACAAGGGGCTAGTTGTCGTTTCCATGACTACACCCCTCGTACAACCTCAAGAGAGCGTATTCTCTCTGAATGTGTTAATTCGAAATTTAAGCAAGCCAGGGTGCGATTCCCCCGACAAACACCATCCAATCCACGAACTGACAAGAGCAAGTATTGCAGGTTCCACAAGAGTCACGCTCACAACACGGAGGATTGAATTCATCTCAAGGATGCAATCAAAATACTGATAAGAGACGGACACCTCAAGCAGTATAAAAACAAGGAGGGTTCCCGTGATGAAGCACCTGGAACCAAGAACGTCAAGGAAGGGAAGAAATCCCCCGACCTCGACCCTATTCCGGTCTCCATGAGCATCTCGCGGCCGGAAGACTTCTGTTTCCCGGACATGGGGAGCGTCCCCCTGTACTTCTCCTCCCAAAGTCTATGGGAATCCTTCCCCTCAGACATGGTCATCTCCGATGGAGGGTTCAACAGACACACAATTGGATCGGTGAAAAGGAGGTTCAACCAACTTATTAAAGCCAACTTAGATATGGACGCCACGCTCGATAAATTCCGAGGAGGTTCTCATCCCCTCACCTTCTACAGGGAAGAGTTACCAGGCGGGGCCCCAGATTCGAGCATCCCACTACTCGTAAGAGCTCGGATGGCTAACTTTGACGTACGTCGCATTCTGGTCAACCAAGGCAGTTCGGTGGACATTATGTATGCACAACTATTCACTACCCTACAGTTGAATGAGAGTCACCTAACCCCCTATATGGGATCTGATCTCTAGGGTTTCAATGGGCCCAACACGAAGTCTTTGGGATATGTAGAGTTGATTGTCACATTCAAGAGATGGGTAACGAACAGAGCCATCAAGACCCAATTCTCGGTGGTAGATTTCCTGTCCCTCTACCAGTCCATCTTCGGGAGACCCACTCTCGTCAAACTCATCACGGTCCATTTTATCGTTCATCTCAAGATGAAGTATTACACCACCGAGGGCCTAGTCTCCACCCTCCACAGGGACATCCAAGCTGCCAGAAGATGCTTCGGAGCTTCTGCCAAAGGCCTCAGTTCCATCAGCGCCCAACCTCGAACAACCACTAGAGCCGCATTGCCCTCTAGTTCTAAGGAGGTTAAGCCATTGCTGAGGGTTGATACTATTGACCTCAACAGTCGCTTCTCCATGGAGGACCACGTTGAGCAAAGGAGGAAGGGGAAGGAGCAAGTGGTCGAAGACGAAGAATCAACCTCTTCCATTGATCACAATGAATTCTCAAGTTACGCACGACCCATCCCAGGTGGCGACTTCAAGCTAGTTCCTCTCGGAGAAGACCCCACCAGGGGAATGAAAATCGGAGCAGACGTCCCCGACCTAGTGAAAACGCACTTGAAAGCTTGCCTAAGGGAAAATGCCGGTTTGTTCGCCTGGAGTGCGGCTGAGATGCCCGATTTAGACCCTGAGGTCGCATGCCATCACCTGACCATTAATCCCAACATTAATGTGGTCGCGCAACACAGAAGAATGTAGTCGACCGAGAAAGCAAAGGCAGCAGAACTAGCTCTAAAAGACCTCCTAGAGGCACATTTATTTCCGAATCCAATTACACAACCTGGATCTCAAATGTAGTCCTCTTTAAAAAATGTAAATGGCGTATGTGTATGGACTATACTGATCTCAACCGGGCTTGCCCAAAAGATGCTTATCCCCTCCCCAATATCGACAAACTGGTCGACAATTCGGCCGGTTTTAAATTGCTATGTTTCATGGACGCATACTCTAGTTATAACCAGATACCCATGGCAAAAACAGATAAAAAATATACTTCTTTCATGATTGAGTCGGGAAATTATTACTACAACGTGATGCCCTTCGGCCTAAAAAATGCAGATGCTACTTACCAGCGCATGATGAACAAAGTCTTTCGCAACAAAATAGGTGACATGCTCGAAGTATATATGGACGACATGATCGTCAAGTCTACCGAAGAGCTCTACCATACCGCCCACTTGAAAAATGTATTCGAGCAAGATCAAAAATTTCGGATGTCATTCAACCCGGAAAAATGCACCTTCAGCGTACGGGAATAAAAGTTCCTCGGATTCTATTTAACAGAACAAGGCATTGAGGCAAACCCCGACAAATTTCGGGAATTTTCCGAATTTCCGACACCCACCTCGAAGAAATCCATCCAAATTTTGAACGACATGCTCACTTCACTTTCTCAATTTTTGGAAAAGTCCTCCCAGCACGTGATTCCCCTATTCAAGAAACTGCGCAAGGAAGCCACCTTCGAGCGGATGCCCGAATGCGAAAAAGCCCTCTTTCATTTAAAAAGAGCACTCTCGCAGCAACCCGTCCTATCTCTTCCCGGGAAAGACGAGGTCCTCTACCTTTATCTGGCCGTCACCTCCGAGGCAATAAGCGCGGCGCTGATAAGGGAAATCTCATAGGACAAAGGCCAATTTACTTTACAAGCAAGGCCCTGAAGCAAGATATCAACAAATCGAAAAAATAGCTATGGCCCTTGTTACCGCAGAAAAGAGACTAAGAAACTACTTCCTGGCTCACGCCATAGTGGTTCGGACGGATCAACCAATAAAACAACGGCTCAGAAGACCAGACATGGCTGGAAGAATGTTGAAATGGTCCCTGGAACTCTCTGAATTCGATATCCAATACGAGAGCAGGAAAGCCCTTAAGACTCAGGACTTGGGTGACTGCATGGCCGTAATGACCTCGCCAGCAAACCCCAATGGATCGTGTCATTGGACGATCTCCATCGATGGCGCCTCCAGTTTGATCGGAAGCGGTGCGGGCATCATATTGGAAAACGGGGAAGGGACCCTAATCAAAGTCTACCTCATCCTATCTTTTCCAACCTCCAAAAATAAGGCCAAATACGAGGCATTCCTCGCGGGTTTACGACTGGCCGAAGATCTGGGAGCCGAGGAAGTGAAAATCTTCACCGACTCTCAGTTAGTTGCCTCTCAATTCCGAGGTGAATACCAGGTCAAAAATGACAAACTCTCCGAATATTGGGCCCTGGTCCGGGAGACTAAAAAGAAGTTTAAATTTGTCGACGTCCTGCACATTCCCCGCGAGCATAATGCCCATGCGGATATCTAATCCAAGTTGGCGAGAACAAAGATAAAGGGAGGAAATAAATCTGTGATACAGGAGATACTTTCTCGACCAAGCACCCAGAAGACATCTTCCAGCTTAGAAGTATTCACCATCGGGGACAACGATTTCTGGATAACCCCCGTACACGACTACCTCACTAAGGGCAAACTCCTCGACGACCCAATAGAAGCAACCATTGTCAGGCGGAGGGCTTGCTCGTACGTCTTGGTCAAAGGAAAACTTTACAGAAGAGGATTTTCCATTCCACTTCTCAAGTGTGTAGACTGAAGTAGAACGGAGCGCGTATTGCTCGAAATCCATGAAGGCATCAACAACCAACATCTGGGCGGGAGATCCCTCGCAAGGAAAGCTTTGCGGGCGGGATACTACTAGCCCGCCATGCAACATGATGTAAAGGAGCACGTAAAGAGATACGATAAATGCCAACGGCACGGAGACATGCATTTAGCTCCTCCTAATGAGCTTAAATCCCTCTCCTATCCATGGCCTTTCACCTGGTGGGGACTAGACCTCCTCGACCCGTTCATGGTCGGAACCAATCAGAACAAATAGCTGATTGTAGCGGTCGACTACTTCACCAAGTGGATAGAAGCCGAAGCTTTGGCCAAGATCACTGCCCAAAACGTCCTCCGCTTCTACAAAAGAAATATCCTCGCTCGTTTTGGCATCCCACAAGCGATAGTCACCGACAACGGGACCCAGTTCACGGACCGCACCTTTCAAGAATTCATCGCCAAACTTGGAAAACCCAACATTTCGCCTCCATCAAGAACCCCTAGACAAACGGCCAAGCCGAATCTATAAACAGAGTAATACTCAGAGGCCTCAAGTAAAGGTTAGACGAAACCAAGAAATGATGGGTCGAGGAGTTACATAGTGTGCTCTGGGCATACCGAACGACCGCACATTCGTCTACCGCGGAGAATCCATTCTGACTAGCATACGGGACGGAGGCCTTTATCCCCGTAGAAATCGAGGAACCTTCCAGGAGAACCGAAGCACCTCTTGATGAGGAGATGAACGACGTCGCCCTCCGAGAAGAACTGGATCTGGTGGAAGAAATCAGAACAGGAGCGGACCTACGAGAGGCCTCACTCAAACAAAAAATATCCATGCGCTACGAAACCAAGGTCATAAGACGAGAGTTCGAAGTCAACAAACTTGTCTTGAAGAGAAATCACAAAGAATCTGGCGAGGGAAATCTCACAACAAACTGGGAAGGTCCTTATCGCGTCTACGCGAAAATGGGGACCAGAGCATACTACTTGGAAAACTTACAAGGGGAACATCTAGTTCGATCGTGGAATGTTGAAAAGCTTAAACAATATTATATTTAAAAACACTGAACAATTGGCGAGTTTGTTCAATGAGACAAACTCACCCAGGCCCGACCACGCGTGCATGCCTAGGCACGAGCATAACACCCAAAGTATTCGAAAGGGGCGAGGCTCTGCTCTATTGACAAGTACACCCTCAGCCCGACGTGGATAAATCTACCGAGCTCCATAGTCTTTGTGGCATGACGGTATAAATATCGACTCGTAACGGGAAGTTCACACCGTCGAACTCTGGTCCCTCGAAACTAGACTTGAGTTATGCCCCTCGCCTGACATTCACCCTGGTCGTTTGACCGGTTTCCCCATACTGAGGAACATACAAACGAGCATATCCATGCTGTTTTACCCCAAAAGTTTCCCTCTCATTTATCAAATATTTTCTCACAAAGATCTCTCTTGGTTCAAGACTGCACTAGGGTTGATCAGCTCAAGACACCTCCTTAAGCACTGATGACCAAAATTGGGGTTTGAAATTGCACAAGGATAATTGAACTTTCAATGCTTTATATGACTTTCATGGATCATTATGGACCCCCAAGATTACTCATGTCAATTTTCAAGCCTTGGATCACACTTTTGCTCAGTCAATTGAGCAGTTGACCTAAAAATCAGCTGTATTGGGGGAAAAGTCAACTATGGCCAATATATAGTCAAACTCCATAATTTTTTATCCACATCAATATTATAAACTCATATGTATCATTTGATCAAGTTTTGACCATAATTCCTCAAGAAATTTGATCAAATCATCAAAAGGGCAAAATGGTCAAAATTAGGGTTTTGATTGAGAAAGGGCAATTTCTGATTTTTGACCTAGCAAATGATCAATTGGTTTGAAGCATGATTTCAAGAGTTAAATTGCATAATTTTGACCTAATGGCATGACCCAAAACATTGCTCAAGATCAATTGGATTGACAGTGAATTTTCAGTCAACTGATCAAAAGTCAATTGTACACTAAAAAGTCAAACTTTGACTTTTTGGTCAAAATCCAATGTCAAAGATCACAATTCATCAAAACATGTCAAAATATGAAACTTATTCATTAAGAAATCAAAAAGTCAAGATTTCATTTTGAAAAGTCAAAGTTTTCTAACTTAGAAATTTTTCTAAGTGTTTAAAACTTTATGTTTTTTCATAACTTTGAGCAAATTTTTCACCATGATGCAAGATGATTCAGAAGAAACTTTCAACATGAAAGTTGTAGATCTCCATTATATCTACAAAATTTATTTACACAACTTCTTCTAAAAATTCTTGGATCTCAAGTTATTAATTCATAAAGTCATGGTCTTGAAATTGAACACTTAGTGAAATTTTGCCCTAGTTTTGGCCAGGATTTTGACCTAACTTCATGGCACTTTTTCATATAGTTCCAATGGGAATTTTCAAAAGTGATTCAAAGAGGGGTTGTATAGAACATTGCAAACTTTTCAAAATGTCCAAGAACTCCTTGATATCATTTGTGAGCAAGGAGAATCGAAGAGATGAAGTTAGGATTTTCAAACTTGAATTACAAGTCATTTCATGATGAACAAGAGTTCAAATCCAAGCCTATGCTGCATACTCTTCACTTTGCAGGCCTCAAACTTGTTTGTAACTCCATAATTAAATGTTTACACAACATATGAAGCCATTGTCCAAGCATTTAAGTCATTATCCAAGTTGCATTTCCATTTTTGGAAGAAAGTAACCATTCCATTCTTGTAAAGAAGCTTTAATCACAAAGTCAGTTCATAGAGCTTTGCACTTGTTCCTTCTGATCACAAGCAATGTCAAAGGTAAAAGCAACATGTCTAGAGCCTCCCATAAACTCGGGTAATGCTTGTACTATACCTTGACACCATGTTTTCACTTTTATTCAAAATCAAGTAACATAGCCAACTCTCTACATCTTGTGCTTCTGACCTCCTCGATTACTCTAACCTTTTCCTTACTTATGCACAAGTATTTTGCAAGCTAACACACGATTGAAAACACTCCCAAACCCCCTGAAAACTCATATTGCACAAAACCTCCATTTTTGTGTCATTTCTGACTTTGAACTTCAATCTTCAAAACCACTCGTGCTTTTCTTGGCCTTTTAGTTTCAAAAGCTTCCTCATATCAAATACAAACCATCTTTGTCCCTGTTTTCAGACTGTAACATCATCTTCATCAACTTTCATAGCCAAAAACAGAGCATTGCAGTTGGACTTCTCCAGGCCATTTCAGCCACTCTCAACTCAAGCTAAGCATTGCATTAGCTTCCTAGAGGTCCAAGGAAGCTAACCTGATCATCACCACTTCCTGAAACAAGCTCAAATCCATTTCACGATTTCCAGTTTTAAGGTATTTTTCTTGAACTTATATCTTCATATTTAGGCATTGTTAGGCTTGCATTTGTGAAGATAAAATGTAGACATCATTGCCCTGAAACTATACATGTCCATAGATTTCATTTATTTTGATTAAGCTAGGAGAATTTTGAGTTTGAACTTTCTGAAATATTTAGGTTAGAATTTGGTACTTTTAGAAATTCTCATTCATCTTTGATTTATAGCTTATGATATTTATATGGTTGGATTCATATGGAATAATGGAGCAACTTTCATGTTTGCATCTTTCATTTTTGTTGAGAAATGGTGAAGTTACAGGATCCATGGCTGGAGGTTGAAGATGAAGTTCTATTCAGGGCATAACTTAGATTATATATTTATTGTTTTGTTTATATCAACTGATGTATAGCCACCCCAGTGGTAAGGCAGCGCGCGTTTCATGCTAAGGGCGTGAGTTCAAGCCCCAGCGCTGTCACTTTTCCTTATTTTTCACATTTTTCTCTTGTTTTTGTCATATAACAGATGCGCTGGGCCTCCAAACAGTTGGGCCTTGTCTTTTTGCTGCCTCTAACCCCATGCCTTACTATTGCACACATGGCCCAACCTTTTTTATATTTTCATTTATTTTCTTTTCTTATTTTATTTTCATTTTTAGTTTTCCTTTTTATTTTTATTATTATTATTATTATTATTATTATTATTATTATTATTATTTTATTAATAAAAAAATTCAAAAATATTATTATTATTATTTTCACACTTATAAATTTTATTTTCTCCATAAAACAAAAAGATTAAAAAAACATTTTCTTAAACAAATTAATTTCTTTTTTTTTTAAATAATTAATATTTAGAATTAGGTTAAATTAGTATACTATTTTATTTTCTAGTTAAAATTAATTTAGAACTTAGGTTATTTTAATTAATTAATCTTCATTTTATTTTCATTAATAAAAAACCTTTTCATAAAAAACCCTAAAAATCCTTTTCAAATTAATTTATTTTCTTAATTAGTTTAAGTTTAATTTTATTTAATTTAAACTAATCATTTTTTAACTAGGTCAAGATAAAACCCCTTTCATAAAAACAACAAAAATTGTTTCTTTTTCCATTTATATTCTTGCATTTTATTTTCAATTTTGTACAATATTCAATATGGTTGTAATAGATAATTAGGTTTAATTTTCTTGCAATCCCCATTTGTAAATTTGTACACCCCCTCCCCTAATGATGTAATAGCGTAGTAATTTTACTTTTCGCAATTTATCGCTTTATATAAATGCTAGTAATTAGGGTTTGCATGAGAAGATAAAATCAACAAATAGCAAACCCTAATCAAAGAATAAACAAAGCATGAAAATAAATACATTTGCACACAAGCACCCCTAGGGTAAAATCCACTTGGTTGCCTTATAAAAATGGCCATATTATGTATGTGAGGTATCTTAGCAAAAAGCAATCAAAAATACAAGATCATAGTCCCTCGATGACGCTATCAAAAGTTGCCTTTCAAAATGATCTTAGTACCTAAAGAAAAATTCTAAGATACCTTGCAACATTTCTAATCATGGTTATACGATGACCCACGCCCGTCCCGTTTATATCCAAAGATATGGTTATGTACCAAATCAATGGTAAGATAACAATGTCAAAGGAAAGAGGAAATGAACATGAAAGACTTTTGAGTAGGTAGATTGTTCCTAGTTACTTCCTCAAATTCAAAACAAATCATCCTTGCTATTTTCAAAAAAAACACCAACACTTTCAAAAACATCTTTCAAAATTGAAAACATTTTCAAAAGATCAACACTTTGTATACATTCTTACGAACGAGAATCATTACAAAGTTTTCCTAAACGATGGCGCATTTTCAAAATACTTTCAAAAACCACACAAAGCATAATTTCAAACAAAAGCAAGTGATCTAGCAAGTAACTAAGAGCCCATGGAAAACCATGGATGAAAAGGGTGCTAATACCTTCCCTTTTCATAATTTACCCCCCCCCCCCCCCCCCCCGAACTCAAGAAACAATCTCAAAGGTCTTTCCTGTGCTTTTTCACCTTTCCTTTTGGGTAAAAGAAAAGTCGGTGGCAACTCTTGCTAACCGCAACATTTACAATAAAACGCAAAAACAACCAAGTCAAATCTCCTACCGTATCACAGAACTGGCGACTCTGCTGGGGAGATTCTTAAAGTGGGGTTACCTTAGGGATAGATCATATTTACTTTCTTTTATTGTTTGACTTGTATTCTTTACATTATGGTTCTTTATTTGGGTTTGAATCCTCTACCCGGATTTGGGATACCTTATAGGTAAGTAGCAATACGTTGTGGAAATTATGTGGGGTATACCGATACGGTATAACCAATAGCTACGTTAGTGCGACATATTTGTGGGTACTGGTAGCCCTTGAGTAGTCAAGGAGAATACAGGGCATGAGTGATGTCATGAAGCACTAGCTAACTTTTAGAACCTTTATTTGACCAACTTGGCCTTTAGGACGTAGTGAGATAACCGGCTTTGGTGTAGTCCGAAGTTGGTAGATACTAGATACTACACTTATTGAGGTTTGGTTTTTTGGGATATTTCGGTCGCCATTAAAGAGGCTTGCGCTGAAACAATGCCCAAGAAAACAAACCAGTGATATTGAGCTCTTTAGAACTCGGTTACTATTTCTAGGACAAGTTTGAGCCAACTAAACTTCAAGAGGGTACTTACCTATGAGACTCCATGCAAGCCTAAACCTAAGGATTTGTTTGCTTTGTTTGTATATATTTACTTGTACATAACATCATAAACATCATAACATCATACTCATACTCACTAACCATTTCAAGGAATTTTGGGATTTATCTTTGTTCTGTTTTGTAGGACATGGATTCTATTCGCAGGAAAACCATTCAAGTCAATCTCATAAGGACCCCTCCGCAACTCAAAGAGCTAGCATCAAGGATTCATGAAAATTCCCCATTCACCGAAAGACATGGTCGCCTAATAAACTTGGTGACCTCCAACACTGATGAGGACATGATGAAGGTGCTCTTCCACTTCTTTGATCCTTTACACCATTGCTTCACATTTCCCGATTATCAACTTGTGCCAACTTTGGAAGAATTCTCCCAACTCTTGAGGATTCCCATTCTCAATCAACTACCTTTCAACGCTACAAAAAGAGATCCAAAGCCAGAAGAGATTTCTCAAGCTCTACACTTGCAACCATCTGATATTACAACTAATTGGGAAACAAGGAGTGGTGTCAAAGGTTTCCTAGCAAAGTTCTTGTTTGAGAAAACCCAAAATTGTTGGAACTCTTTGGATTTGCAAGCCTTTGAGGAAATTGTGGCTCTCCTCATCTATGGGATGGTTTTGTTTCCAAATCCTGACCAACTCATAGAGGTGAACACCGTCAAAATCTTCATGGCTCGTAACCCGGTGCCTACTTTGCTAGGGGACATCCTACATTCCTTTCACACTCGTACTATGAGGAAAAGAGGTATCCTTATGTGTTGTACTCCTCTTTTAGCAAGATGGTTTATTTCGCATCTTCCCCAATCTGTGTTGAAAAATGAGCAAGGTTCAATATGGTCCTATAGCTTGATGACGCTCAAACATTTAGATATTCATTGGTGTTCCGGCTCTTTGGAGAATGTTACTATCATCGACCATTGTGGAGAATTCCCTAATGTCCCTTTGCTTGGCATTAGAGGAGGTATCACTTACAACCCCTGCTTAGCCCTACGACAGTTTGGTTACGCTCGGAGGGATGGTCCCCATGAGATGCTTATCCAAGGATTGGTATTCGACTACAAGAATGATGATCAAGGTTACGGTAAGAGGTTTATCCAAGCTTGGAGGATGTTGAACAAGGTGGATAGCAAGACACTAGGACACAAGAATTCCATTCCCCTCGAGCCTTACCTTAAATGGGTACGAGCTCGTGCTCAGAAACTTGTGATGCTTTATCCCTCCATCTTACCAGTCATCGTGGAGCCTGTGGTCGAAGGAGATGTTCCCTAAACCGTCCTCCATCCCGACATGCCTACCTCTCTCGAAGACTTACAAAAGGGTTAGATCTAGCTGAAGGAAGAACGAGATACTTTTGAGGCTCAATTCTATGCTAGTGAAAAGAGGGTCTTAGATCTTATGAAGCAGCTACAAGAAGAGCAAAGTGTGAGCGCTTATCTCGCGCCAAAGAGGATGCGTCCGGTATTTTTATCTTAGAAAGTTATTTTGTAAGCCCAAGAGGCATGATGTAATATTTATTGTTTTGTCTAATGAGAATTAATGTTTGTTCATTCTTTTGTATATACAAATTTAAATTTCATTAATCCTTGAAATAATTTGCATGTACATATTCCATGCATCATAACATGACAGGTTTTTGCATAATAGGTTTCCTTGTCTTTATGCTGCTTATTTCAACAAGATGGATCTAGAGCAAACTGTAAAGGATCTCCAAACCCAAAACTCTTAGTTTTAGGAGACTCTACTAGCCCTAGCCAAGGGGAAACAAGATATGATGGCTTTGCTGGCCATTAAGAAGAAGCCAAAGAAGAAAGCTCTATTCAACATGGGTAGAAGGTTCAAGGAGACAGTCCGTCAAATCCCAGTAGGAGGAGATTCATCTGAAGAAGACGAGAACCATATTGGTGAGGTCAAGAGTACTCAGGCTGATTGTATCAATGATCATGTATCTGATGATGATTATTTCAACGAGCAGTATCCACCCGCTGATATCAAATACAAGCAGTTAAAAGACAGATTGAAAGCTGTTGAAATCCAAGTCGTCCCCGGTTTAGATTTTAATGATTTGGGTTTGATCTCTGGGGTAGTTTTTCCCCACAAATTCAAAATACCAAACTTTGCAAAACACGATGGGGTTTCTTGTCCAAAACTCCATTTGAAATATTATGTGGGCAAGATACAGCCGCACACTACTGATAAGAAGCTCTGCGTTCACTTTTTCCAAGAGAGCTTGGCTGGAACGCAACTTGAATGGTTTTATCAATAGATGGTTCTCGTATCAACACTTAGGAGGATTTAGCTACTGCCTTCTACCATCAGTATCAGTACAATGCCGACTTGGCGCCAATGAGGGTTCAGTTGCAAGATATGACCATGGGAAAGAATGAAGGATTTAAGAAATATGCATAAAAGTGGAGAGACCTTGCTAGTAGGGTCCAACCTCCCTTGACTGATAGGGAGAACATCAACATGTTCATGGGCACTCTATCCAATCCTTTCTTTAATCTGTTGGTTGGCTGCTCTTCTTCTGGTTTCACTGAATTGATCTTAACCAGCGAAAGAGTCGAAAGTGGCATCAAAAGTGGGAAGATATATGTGGCGTCTACCTCCACTTCCAATCCTATTAAGAAACCTTTTGCCGCAAAAAAGGAAGTCAATGATGTGTACGAGGCAAGGGCCTATACCAAGAAGAACGATCACCCATCTATCAATGCTGTCCGAATCTCCAATCCAACTCCTACTTCAAGACCATTTGCAAATCATCAATGCTTTGAAACTTCAAGAAGACAATTTATGAGGTTAGGCATGTCACTGTCTCAAGCCCTTCAATATTTGCTCAAGGCTAATTTGGTGATATTGCGCGATCCTCCCGCCAACCCTGACACCTCGTCACCAAAGTATAATCCAAATGCTAAGTGTGCTTACCACTCCAACCACCCCGGGCACGAGACTGACCAGTGTTGGGCCTTGAAGAACAAAATCCAGGATTTGATTGATAACAAAACTATTGAATTTTATCCTCCTCCAACACCGAATGTAATTACCGCTCTGATGCCGAAACATGACAAGAGTGTTAATATTGTTGAAGATACAATTTTTGTTACCTCTGTTGAAGAATTAACTACTCTGCTGAATGTAATCAAGAATAATCTATTGAAAGCTAGGATCTTCCCTGGCTGTGAAAAAGATTGTGTGTGTTGTACAAGACAACTCAATGGATGTGAAGGGCTGAAGAAAGGCATACAACGCCTGATGGATAGCCACGAAATTCTATTTGAAAAGACTCCACTTGCCAAGAGTTTGATTAACAAATGTGAAGACCTCTCCATTATTACCATCTCAAACAAGCCTCTTAGGATCACCTCCAAAGGTCCTATTAGGATTTCAAATGAACCCACTATTGCTCCCTTAATAATTACCAGTCCCGGACCAATTCCTTACTCTTCAAATAAGGCAGTACCATGGAATTATGGTGCTGAGGTGTTCTATCATGGGATTAAACAAGACGCATGGATCGAAGAAGGAAAATATGACAATGTTGATAACATAGCTGTTTCAAGCAAAGTAACTAGAACTGGGATAATATTTTCACCCAATATCTCACCACCAGTTGTTACAAGGGCGCCCATCCGCATTACTGCTGCCAAGCCAAGTACCAATACAAGAGGGAAGGAGAAGGTTGTTGAGCCTGATGTGATTGAGGTAATGTCCAAGGATGTAGCTGATGAAGAACCCTCCTCTCGCGAGATGGACGAGATTTTGAAGATCATAAAAAGAAGTGACTTCAAGATTGTAGAAGAGTTGGGGCAAACCCCTTCTAAGATTTCAATGTTATCATTACTGCTTTTCTCCGATGCCCATGCTTGACCATTAATCAAGTTCCTGAAAAAAGATCATGTCACCCATGAGACAACAACAGACAAATTTTAGAATTACGTGGCTAGCCTGACAGCTAATAATGGCTTGGGATTTTCAGATGCCGATTTAACACCTCTCGGGAAGAATCACAATAAAGTTTTACATGTTTCTATCGAGTGCAAAGGGACTACCTTAGCACATGTGCTAGTCGACACTGGTTCTTCTCTGAATGTATTACCCAAGGGGGCGTTAGACCGTCTTGACTGTGAGGATTTAGTCTTGAAGACAAGTGATATCTTTGTAAGGGCATTTGACGGATCAAAGAGGACTGTTCATGGGGAAGTAGATCTTCTAATCAAAGTGGGCTCCCAAATCTTCAACTCCAACTTCTATATTATGGATATTCGCCCTGCCTATTCTTGTCTGTTAGGTCGCTCGTGGATCCATAAAGCTGGAGCCGTAACCTCAACCCTCCACCAGAAACTCAAATATCCAATCATGGGCAGAATAGTCACCGTCTGTGGAGAAGAAGAGTTTATGGTGAGCCACCTTAACTCTTTCAAGTATGTAAATATGGATGGAGAATTCATTGAGACCCCGTGTCAGGCATTTCAGGTTGTACCACCAATGATTTCTGCTACCAAATGTTCTTCTAATGAGTCTAAAGCTGTTAAGGCCACGCCAAAGATGGTTTCAGTCAAAGACGCCCGTGAAGAAATTGAAGAAGGAAACTGCGATACTTGGGGGAAACTCCTCAATAACCCATTTAAAGCGGACAAGTTTGGTTTGTGCTTCACCGTCAAAGCTCAGAAGGAAGTGAGGCGTGCTCGTGCTGGAAAGCCTCCTCTCTGCATTGGAAGCCATGAAGTCAACGCCATGGGTGATTATGAAGAAGGAGCTGCATTTGAAGAGTGGGTGTATCCAACTACAACGGAGCTGAAGAATTGGCATGCAAAAGACTTTGTGCCCATCTCCTTTATTGAGGAGTAATCTACTTGTTATTACTTTTCTTTCAATTCAAGAACATGTTGTCTGTAATATTTTAACAATGACTTTTCAGCCATTTTCTTGGCCCAGGGAACTTTGGTCCATTTGTCAAGGGTTTTATTTATGTTCATCTAATCATATGATCATTCAGTACATTGGACTCTTTTGCATTAAAATATTTATGTTCATTGTCTTTCCTTTCTTGCAAATACATTTTTCAAAAAAAATAGCCATGTATCTTACATGCACACACACACATACGCTTGTAGGTCCACATCCACTCTGGATCCTATTGCCAATGACTCTACTGTTGCCGACTATGACTTTGAATTTCCTATCAACCAAGCCGAAGACGAAGGCGAGGAAGATTGTGACATACCGGGAGAACTAGCTAGACTTCTATTACAAGAGGAAAAAGTTATTCAACCACACAAAGAGTCAGTTGAAGTCATCAATCTGGGTACTGAGGCAAATAAGAAGGAAATCAAGATCGGCGCTAATTTGGAAAGCAGTGTCAAGAGCAGGTTGGTTCAGATGTTGCATGATTATTTGGAATTATTTGCTTGGTCTTATGAAGATATGCCTGGGTTGGATACCGACATCGTAGTTCATTGTCTGCCGACAAGAGAAGACTTCCCTCCTATCAAACAAAAGGTTCGTCGCATGAGGCCCGATATGTCTGAAAAGATCAAAGCTGAAGTGATGAAACAATTTGATGGAGGGTTCCTAGCTATGACATCCTATCCTAAATGGGTTGCCAATGTGGTGTCATTGCCAAAGAAAGACGGGAAATTTCGCATGTGTGTAGACTATAGGGATCTGAATAGGGCAAGCCCCAATGATGACTTCCCTCTACTACACATTGACGTCTTAGTTGATAATACTGCTCAGCATAAAGTCTTCTCTTTCATGGATGGCCTCTCAGGATATAATCAAATAAGGATGGCTCCCGAAGACATGGAGAAGACTACTTTTGTTACGCAGTGGGGCACCTTCTGCTACAAGGTCATGCCGTTCGGATTAAAGGATGCAGGGGAAACATATCAAAGGGCTATGGTAGCTTTATTTCATGACATGATTCATCATGAGATAAAGGTATATGTGGATAATATGATTTCCAGATCACAAACCAAAGAAGAACATCTCGATCATCTGTGCAAATTATTCGAGAGGATGAAGAAGTACAAACTGAGGTTAAACCTTAACAAGTGCACGTTTGGAGTACGATCTAGAAAGCTTCTAGGTTTTGTTGTCAGCAATAAAGGTATTGAAGTTGATCCTGCCAAGGTAAAGGCCATCCAAGAAATGCCAGTCCCTCATTCTAAAAAGGAAGTTAGAGGATTCTTGGGTCGTCTCAATTACATTGCTCGCTTCATATCACACTTGACTGCTACTTGTGAGCCAATCTTCAAACTCTTGAAGAAAGATCAAGTAGTCAGATGGAATGATGAATGCTAACCTACCTTTGAGAAAATCAAAGAATACCTACAAGAACCTCCTATTATAAAGCCTCCAGTTGAAGGAAGACCCTTCATCATGTACTTGGAAGTATTAGAGAACTCTACGGGGTGTATTTTGGGCCAACATGACGAGTCTGGCCGAAAAGAGCATGCCATTTATTACCTGAGCAAAAGGTTTATCGACTGTGAAACCAAATATTCACAGCTCGAGAAAACTTGCTGCCCTCTGGCATGAACTGCTCGCTGGCTAAGACAGTATATGTTGACTCATACCACTCTATTGATTTCTAAGATGGACCCAATCAAGTACATCTTCGAGAAACCTGACCTTTCCGGACGGATAGCCAGATGGCAAATGATCTTGACTGAGTACGACATTCAATAAATGACTCAAAAGGCCATCAAAGGAAGTGTACTAGAAGATCATTTGGCCCATCAAGATGTGGATGATTATCAGTCAATGAACTTCGACTTCCCTGATGAGAACATCATACTGGTAACCGAATGTGCAAAACCTAGACCATATGACGAACCTGAACAAGGATCCCGATGGACTATTGTATTCGATGGGGCTTCCAATACCTTAGGTAACAAAATTGGTGTTGTAATCATCTCTCCTGAAGGTTGCCACACTCCTTTCACTGGCAGACTATGCTTCGATTGCACATACAATATGGACGAATATGAAGCATGCATCTTAGGTCTGAAAGCCGCTATTGACTTAAGGATCAAGCATTTGGAGGTGTTCGGAGATTTCGCCCTAGTGATCAGCCAAGAAAAAGAAGATTGGGACTCCAAACACCCTAATCTTATCCCTTACAAGGAACGTGTGCTATCCCTAATTCCTCACTTCGAAGAGATCACTTTTGAGTACTTCCCTAGGAAAGAAAACCTGTTGGCTGACGCTTTGGCAACCATGTCTTCAATGTTCAAGGTCAGATGGAACAACGAAGCCCCTATGATAACAATTGAAAGATTCGATGAACCTACACATTTTTATGAGCTTGACACCGATGTAGAAAAGCCATGGTACCATGAGGTGATGAGATACCTTAAAGCACAAGAGTATCAAAAGGGGGCATCTATCAATGACAGAAAGTTCTTGCAAAGATTTGCAGCCAAATTCTTCCTAAGTAACGGGATATTGTACAAGCGCAACCATGATTCAACACTACTCCGATGTGTGGACAAGAAGGAGGAAGAGGAAATTATGGAAGACATGCACGATGGTGTCTTCGGTACTCACTCAAGTGGACATACGATGGCTAAGAAAATCTTAAGAGCCGGTTATTATTGGTCAATGATGGAGACTGATTGCCATCAACATTTAAGAACTTGTCACAAATGCGAAATCTATGCTGACAAAGTCCATGTGCCTCCTATCCCTCTGAATGTCATGACCGCTCCGTGGCCATTTGCAATATGGGGTCTTGACATGATTGGAGAGATCAAGCCTACTGCTTCCAATGAACATTGCTTCATTCTTGTTGCTATCGACTATTTTACCAAATGGGTCGAAGCCGCCTCGTTTTCCTTAATCACCAAGAATGTGGTAGCCAGATTCATCAAAAACAACCTCGTCTGCCGTTATGATATCCCCAAAAGGATCATCACCGACAATGGGACTAACCTCAACAATGCTATGATCACTGAGCTTTGCACTCAGTTTAAGATCAAGTATCACAATTCTCCTCCGTATAGACCGAAAATTAATGGCGCAGACGAAGCGGCCTACAAAAATATCAAGAAGATTGTGCAGAAAATGGTAGTAACCTATAAGGATTGGAATGAGATGTTGCCGTTTTCTCTACATGGCTACCGCACTTCGGCTAGAACATCAACTGGGGCAACTCCCTTTTCCTTAGTCTATGGCATGGAAGTTGTTCTGCCGGTGGAAGTTCAGATTCCCTCGCTGAGGATTATGAATGAGGCAGGCCTAGGCGAAGACGAGTGGATTCAAACGAAATTGGATTAGCTGAACTTGATTGACGAAAAATGGTTAGCTGCTATTTGCCATGGTCAGATGTACCAAAAACGGATGATCAATGCTCTCAACAAAAAGATCAAGCCTCGGGTATATCAAGTTGGTGACTTGGTGTTAAAACGCATCATTTTACCATAAGGCGACCCCGGAGGCAAATGGACTCCCACCTATGAAGGGCCATTTTTTGTCAAGAGAGTTTTCTCCGGCGGTGCCATGATGCTGACTACCATGGATGGTGAAGATTTCCCATAGCCTATAAACGCGGACATAGTTAAAAATACTATGCATAAGAGACCCGTTAGGTTGACACACCTAAGCAAAATAAGGGCATACCGACAAACTAAAAGGTTTGGGAAAAAAATTAGGGATATATGCAAAAGATTGTACACCCGGCAAGTTGAAAACCCTAAAGGGCGTCTTGGGCAAAAAAGGGTATCCTGGTGGGCTGGAAACCCGAAAGGGAAGTCCAAGAAAAAGTTAAGGATTAAAAGCGTATGAATATGTCCCGTGAAATCAACACAGTCAATTTTATCACCAAGGTCCAAGTTCAAGCGGTCCAAGATCAATCCAATTAACTTTTATCAACGACAAGGGACATTCAAAGACATTGGGGCAATAGTAGAGTTGGAAGGCAATGAGATCATTTCACATGGCTATTTGTTTTCATTCTCAATTTTGTTTTCCTTTCGACTATTTCCTCTTACTAGGATCTCCGTCTCTTTGTATAAAAACGCCTATTCGTAGGCAACATATCAATACAAATACACTTTGAAGTGAAACAATTTTGTCTTTGTTTTGAATGCAAATTTTTCCAATGACTAAAATTGAATGAACATAGGCATATGAACATAATTAAAACTATTTGGCACATGTGTCCTACTAAGCAGAAACAATCATCTCTTTAATGTATATGAAATATCCCCACAGAGTTATCTCATTATCATTATCCCCACAAGGACGGCTACAATAAATCTTTCCCCAATGAGGTTTCCCACAAAGTCTCTTTGCATAGGATAATCCCCGACTAGAGTCTCAATCTCTTGGGAGCTCTCCCTCCATCTAAGTCAATTTTTACAAGTTGAAGCCTCGTGGATCTCTTCCTAAAAGAAACTCACTTTCCCAACAGGGTTTATTTCCCCAACAGGTTTTATTTCCCCAACAACAATCGAGGAACCATAAAATTCCCCAACCGAGCACACCCTCCCCAACCGAGTCTGTATTCCCTCGGCATAGGCCATCCTCCCCAGCGGAGCCCATTATTCCATAGATGTGTATATCCTCCCAGTTGAGTGTATCCTCCCCAAGCCGAGTCTATCCTACCCGACTGAGTCTACACTCTCCAGTTTGAATTTTCCTTTCAGATTATTACAAATCATAGGGCTATAACCCCTAATCCCCAGTAAAGCCGTCAGCAAAGCCTTTACTATTTCCAAAAAGATACTATGAAGCATGGACCCGACCAGATATTAGCATAATTTTCAAGTTATTACTGAAGCCTGGACCCGACCAGATAATAGTCCGACTTCTTCAATTGCCAAAGCCTGGGCCCGACCAGATAGCAGTTTGATTCCTACAAAATCATTAGCAAAACTCCTCTTCTCCAGTAGAGTTTGACACTATCCCTAGTGAATTACTGAAACCTGGACCCGACCAGATAACAGTTTGAGTATCTGAAACCTGGACCTGACCAGATAACAGTTGATCTCAATTTCAAGATACTATGAAACCTGGATCCGACCAGATAATAGTCTAGATCTTCAAAGATATAGAAGAACCTGGACTCAACCCGACCAAGGTTTAACTTCTTTTCCCCAATAGAGTTTGCCTATACCTTAACAAATTACTATGAAACCTGGATCCAACCAGATATCAGTTTTCAATTTCATCTTTTCAAGAAAGTTGTTGCGAAGCCTGGATCTGACCAGATAACAATTACCCTCAGAGATTCGTTATGAAACCTTGAAACTGACCAGATAACAACTAAATCCCCAAACAGTTTGTGGTGAAGTCTGGATCTGACCAGATAGCAATTGACCTCATCAACCTTAGAAATCTGCAAAGCCTGGACCCGACCAGATGACAGTTTTTCAAACAGTTTATTGTGAAACCTGGAGCCCGACCAGATAACAATTAACTACGATTCCCAGAGAGACATTGTTTTACCCCAAAATTTTCCCTCCCATTTTACTCAACATATGTTCATGGAGATCCTCAACTTGCTCAAGGATACCCAAGAGTTGACCAGACAAACCCTCTCCTAAAGCAAGGAACCTCCAACTAGGGTTTCCCTTTTCATCAAGATGGGTGAGCTACAAAGGCCTCAAATATTTTCCATGGTCCTAATAATTTCTCAAGATCATCCATGTCAAGTTGCATGCCTTACACAAGAAGTTTGTTCAGTCAACTGCTCAGATGCTTGAAAATTAACTGTATTAGGTCAAAAGTCAATTGTGACCCACATACAGTCAAACTTCAAGATTTTTGGTCAACATCAACATTTTGAAGTGATATACATCATTTTATCAAGGGTTGGTCATGATTCCTCAAGGAATGCTCCTAATTCATCAAAACTCAAAAGTTGCTAAATTAGGGTTTCTTAGGAAAAGTCAACCAAACTTTGACCAAGCATAACTTTCTCATACTTTATCAGAAATTTCTCATCCAAGGCTCATTTTGAAGAGAATTCAATTTCCTACAACTCATCTTCATCCCTAAAGTTCAAAAATTCACTCATGAAAAGATATGAATTTCTACATTATAGGTCCTTTTGAAAAGTCAACAAAAACACCTTTTGGGTCAAAGCTTCTTACATGAACATGGAATACCCAATTGATATGAAACCAAAAGGGTTGTGTAGGTGTTTAGGTATTTGCTTGCATTTTTGTTAAATCCCAAGTGTATGTGTGAATGTCATGACCGATGTCATAACATTCTAGTTCAGGTTGTACTAACTCAATAGGTACATGTGCAGAAAAATATTGTAATTCAAATACTGATGTTTATAAGTGTGTATCTGAGCATGTTTGCAAAATGATCACATTTTGCTAAATCAGTAGACAGGTTTTCTCAGATGTCATAACAGATGTTATGACATCCTGTTCTGAACTAACAGGATTGCAGGATTGGATAAGTCTGAGTTTTTTCAGGAAATAACTCAGTCCCCTCTAAACAGAATCCTGCGTTTTCTGAGGAGTAACCTAGCTCAATCCTAACTTGATCAATAAAGCACTGTGACCTGGTCTTTAGGTCAAACGGAATCAACCCTAGGTTTTTGGAAACCCTAACTGAAGTTGCAGCTGCTATATATTCAACAGAGCTGCGGTTTTTTCAAGGCATCCCTGCTGATTGATTAGAAGATCAATTTTGTAATCTGTATAGATTTGTTTATTGTACTTCAAGCAATTATCATTGTGATAAGTGTCTTGGAATAGGTTTCAATTGTAAGGGTTGTGTAGCACTCAAAGCTTTTAAGCAAGAGTGTTTGAATGTTACTTGACTAAAGCTGTGAAGCAGAGTCAAGTTAGTTGTGTACATCACTCAAAGCTGTGAAGCACGAGTGATTGTGTTACTTGATTAAAAAGCTGTGAAGCTTAATCAAGTGTGTGTTTTGAAGAGTGTCTTCATCAATTCTCAAGTCAAATTGGTTTATGTATCACTGCTGTGATTGAGGGGGAGTGAGTAGGAACTCAGGTTTAAGTTGTACTTAGATTAGAATTGCATTGGGTAGGTCTTAAGTGAAGGAGATAAACTGGTTGGTTTATTCCTGAATTAACATCTCTTATAGTGGATTCTCTCCCTGGCTTGGTAGCCCCCAGAGTAGGTGTTGTTGCACACTGAACTGGGTAAACAATTGACTGTGTTATTTACTGCTTTTGTATTTACTGTCATATAGTAAGTCAGATACGGTGTCATAACATTGGACGTGACATTGAGTATCTGTAGCCAGAATTTCAATTGGCATCAGAGCAGGCACCCTGCCTGTATTACTGGGTGAGATCTAGGGATATCACTTTCTGGCACTATGGACAAAGAAGGAGTTTTTGGAAATAGACCACCCATTCTGGATGGAACTAATTATGACTACTGGAAACCTCGTATGATTGCCTTCCTAAAATCTCTGGACAAAAAGGCTTGGAGAGCTGCTGATAAAGGATGGATACATCCCACCATAACTGAAAGAGATGGGACAATCAGTCTGAAGCCTGAGGAAGATTGGAGTAAAGAAGAAGATGAGTTAGCTCTGGGAAATTCAAAAGCCTTAAATGCCTTGTTCAATGGAATTGATAGAAACATCTTCAGACTAGTACATCAATATGAACTGGCCAAGGAAGTTTGGGACACCCTCAAAACTACTCATGAGGGCACTTCCAAAGTAAAGATGTCAAGGCTTCAGATGTTGACCACTAAGTTTGAGAATCTAAAAATGATGGAAGATGAAACCATTCATGAGTTTCACATGAACATCTTGGAGATTGCCAACACCTCAGGAGCACTGGGAGAAAAAATGTCAGAAGAAAAACTGGTGAGGAAGATTCTCAGATCCTTGCCTAACAGATTTGCAATGAAGGTAACTGCCATAGAGGAAGCCCAGGACATTAGCAAGTTAAAAGTGGATGAACTTATTGGGTCTCTTCAGACTTTTGAGATGGGGATCACTGATAATGGTGACAAGAAGAACAAAAGCATAGCACTTGTATCCAACACTGATGTTGAACACAAGGAGGATGAAGAAGAAAACATATCAGAAGCCATTGCCATGCTTGGAAGACAGTTCAACAGGCTCATCAAAAGAATGGACCCAAAGTCAAGGTCTAATGTTCATAACATTCCTTCTGACATTGACAGTTCCAGCAGAAGACCAAGGTCAGAAGATAAGGAAAACCAAGGCAGAGGTATTCAATGCCATGGATGTGAAGGATATGGACATATTCGAGCTGAATGTCCTACCTTTCTTAAGAATAAAAAGAAAGGAATGATTGTTACTTGGTCTGACTATGATTCATAAAGCAATTCTGAAGAAGAATCTGCCAAACTAGTTACTGCCCTAACTAGTGTTTGTACTTCTGAAAGTGACACCAGTGATGAAGAAGTAACATTTGAAGAACTGGCTGATACCTACAAGAAATTGTGTATCAGAAGTGGTGAAGTCTGTGTGCAAAATGAGAAACAATCAAAACTCATTGTAAAGCTGGAGGCTGAAAAGAGGGCAAATCTTGAAACTATAAGTCATTTAGAAGGAGAAGTTCAACTGCTGAACTCACAACTGAATCAAATGACCAAATCTGTCAAGATGTTGACCAATGGAACAGACAAATTGGAAGAGATCCTTCAGGCTGGTCAAAATATGGGAAATAAATCTGGCCTAGGATTTGTGGAAACAAAGAAATTTGGTACCGGGAAGCAAATGTCAAAATGGATGTCTCAACATTACTCTCAACATCAGGGACAGAGACATATGAAGAAAAGGTACCAAAGATGGAGATGCCATCATTGTGGGAAATATGGTCACATAAAGCCCTTCTGCTTCAGATTACATGGATATCCTAAACAGAACTCAGATGTCAAACCTAAGTCTAAAAAGGTACCACACGCTTCTCAATGGAAGAAAAAGGCTACTGCACTGATAGCACACACTTCCCTGAAGATCTCTGCAAAGGAAGATTGGTACTTTGACAGTGGATGTTCCAGACACATGACTGGATTCAAAAATCTCCTCAATAATGTTATGCCTCACACCACCAGTTTTGTGACCTTTGGAGATGGTGCTAAAGGAGAAATCAAAGGAGTTGGTAATTTGGACTACCCTGGAGTTCCAAGTCTGAATAAGGTACTGCTGGTAAAAGGGTTGACTACTAATCTCATCAGCATCAGTCAATTATGTGATCTAGGATTCATGGTCAACTTCTCAAGATCTGAATGTCTAGTGTTTAATGAAAAACTAGATGTTGTAATGAGAGGAATCAAATCCAAAAATAACTGTTATGTGTGGCAGCCTGAGAACACTGATATCTCCACTATGAGTCAAATCATCAAAGAAGAAAAAGAGATGAAACAGTGGCAGCATAAGCTTGAAGGAATGAAAAGAGCTATTCCTATGGAAGATGTCAGAAGAACTCCTAAACTACAGGCTGATAATATATGTGATGTGGCAAAGAACAAGTCTCACAAATTCTGTTCTCAAAAATTCTGGTCAAAACAGATGCTACCTGAGGACAATGTTACACAAGATGTTGTGACATTGTGGTGTGATAATCTGAAAACATTCAACATTTCCTTGAACCCTATTGACTTTGGAGAAAAGAAGTCATTTGAACTGGAACATAGTTTCTCTAAGCTTCAGCTAACTGATTCTTCTACCAAGGCGCTTGTTGAAAATAAACTTGAAAATTTGAGGGGCAGATTGGGTATTCACCAACATGAGAAATTATAGCAATTAGTTTTGCTGAAAACAAGGGTTGAAGGGATTAATTTTATTAAGTCTATATTTAGTGGGTTAATCATATTCATTCACAATTCCTTCAAAAGCCTTAAGAAGTTGAAGAGACTCCCTTGTACTCCCTACCTCTCTCATCCTTGCAACCTGTTTCCTCCTCCCAATCAAAGAGTTTTCTCAAACTGCTACTATCACTCAACGTTACACACAATGTCTCAGACATCGTCTTCCACCATGGCGGCTTCGTCTCACTCATCATCGTCATCATCTGATCAAGATTCTAGGGCAATCACTACATGCATAGAATCTGAAGTTCTTGAGGTCACTCCTCTCAGGGAGATGGCAACTGACCCAGCCAGAGTCAAAAAGCTCAGGACCAGACATGCAGGAAGAGCTCAAGCTACAGTCTCTGGTAATTCTTCTCTTCCTTCGTCTTCTACACCTAATAAAGAAGGATCCGTTCAAGTACACCAAGCTATTGCTAGACTGGTTTCTAGCATTCTGAGTGGCAACCAATCTGTATCGGGGATTTCTATCCCTTTGAATCAATCAGAAAGTCCAAATGTGGAAGGTTCTGAAAATATAGATGTCACTGAGGATGTTGTGACACCAAAAGACAACATTCAGAATCCCTTTGAAAAGGCTGCTGATCCACCTATCATTGATGTGGATGAAGATTACTCAGATAATGAACTGATTGCTAATGTGAACCCTAGCATTGCTAGGAGATTGATGAAAAGAAAGAGTAGTGAGACTGTTAAACCTGATGCTAAGAAATCCAAGGCTGAAGGGATGGCTGAGAAAATTCAGACAAAAGGGAAGAAGGCACAGGTGCAGACTGCTAGACAACCAATCTCCAAGAAAAGTAAAGAACCTGAAACTTCTGATTCTGATGATGAATCAGAATTTGAGATTGACATTGACAATACTCCCATCAGAAGGAAGCTCCCCTCCAGCAAGATTGCTAGAGTGCCTGAAGTGCCAACAGACAACATCTCCTTTCATCATCCTGATAATGCAAACAGATGGAAGTATGTTTGCTTGAAGAGAATAGCCTTGGAGATAGAACTCAACAATGATGCCTTGGAGTGCAAAGACATCATGGAGCTAATCAGGAATGCTGGGCTAATGAAGACAGTGATGAAGTTTAGCAAATGTTATGAAAATCTGGTTAAAGAGTTTGTAGTGAACTTGTCCAATGATTGTGCTGATGGGCGGTCAGCTGACTTTGAGAGTGTGTTTGTTAGAGGAAGAAGGGTCAAGTTCTCTCCATCAGAAATCAACAAGTTTCTTGGAAGAACAAATAAGGACTGTCCTGATCTAGAGGCAACTGACAATGAAGTATGTTTGACCATCACTGCCAGGCAAGTAAAGTGCTGGCCATTGAAAGGGAAGTTGAATGCTAGTAAACTCAGCATGAAATTTTCCATCTTGCATAAAATAGGTGCAGCAAACTGGGTGCCTACAAATCACAAATCAACCATCTCCACAGGATTGGGGAGATTCATCTATGCTGAAGGAACCAAGACTGCCTTTGACTATGGAAGGTACATCTTTGAACAAACCTTGAAGCATGCTGGCAGTTATGCTGTCAAAGGACCAATTGCTTTTCCCTCCCTCCTTTGTGGAATCATCCTTGCACAATACCCTGACATCCTTGTAGCAAGAGATACAGTCTGCAAAAGAGCCCCTGCCCTTGGCCTGCACTACAAACTGTTTCAGGGATCCCATGCTCTAGACATTGTCATAACTTCAACTGAGACATCGTCTGCAAAGATCCAGTCCAAAACATCAGATGTCATAGCTGTTTTAAAAGAAACTTGCAAAGATCTGGATGCTAGAAAAAGGACCCTAGAAGCTCTAATTGTCAGGCTAGAAAAGGAAGAAGCTGAAGAAAGCAGAAGGGAAGAAGATGAAGGACAGCTCAACATTGAAGAAATTGGCTCCTCTGAGTCTGATGACAGTGCTTGAAGGATGATTGCTGCTTGGTGGTGTTGCTGGTGGAGTTTGGAAGTGTGTTCTGCTGTTGTCTGCTGCTGATCTCATTATTTTGTTTTGGATAACTGTACAACTTTATAAACATGTAATCTTTGGCCCATTTGTGGCTAAAGTGGGGGAGAATATTTTTGGTACTGCTTAATTAGTACTTGACACTATATTTTTCTGCTGTCACTTATTTCTGCTGCTATCTATCTATCTCTGATTGTTTAGGGACTTTAGCCAAAAATCTGCCAAAGGGGGAGTTTGTAGGTGTTTAGGTATTGGCTTGCATTTTTGTTAAATCCCAAGTGTATGTGTGAATGTCATGACCGATGTCATAACATTCTAGTTCAGGTTGTACTAACTCAATAGGTACATGTGCAGAAAAATATTGTAATTCAAATACTGATGTTTATAAGTGTGTATCTGAGCATGTTTGCAAAATGATCACATTTTGCTAAATCAGTAGACAGGTTTTCTCAGATGTCATAACAGATGTTATGACATCCTGTTCTGAACTAACAGGATTGCAGGATTGGATAAGTCTGAGTTTTTTCAGGAAATAACTCAGTCCCCTCTAAACAGAATCCTGCGTTTTCTGAGGAGTAACCTAGCTCAATCCTAACCTGATCAATAAAGCACTGTGACCTGGTCTTTAGGTCAAACGGAATCAACCCTAGGTTTTTGGAAACCCTAACTGAAGTTGCAGCTGCTATATATTCAACAGAGCTGCGGTTTTTTCAAGGCATCCCTGCTGATTGATTAGAAGATCAATTTTGTAATCTGTATAGATTTGTTTATTGTACTTCAAGCAATTATCATTGTGATAAGTGTCTTGGAATAGGTTTCAATTGTAAGGGTTGTGTAGCACTCAAAGCTTTTAAGCAAGAGTGTTTGAATGTTACTTGACTAAAGCTGTGAAGCAGAGTCAAGTTAGTTGTGTACATCACTCAAAGCTGTGAAGCACGAGTGATTGTGTTACTTGATTAAAAAGCTGTGAAGCTTAATCAAGTGTGTGTTTTGAAGAGTGTCTTCATCAATTCTCAAGTCAAATTGGTTTATGTATCACTGCTGTGATTGAGGGGGAGTGAGTAGGAACTCAGGTTTAAGTTGTACTTAGATTAGAATTGCATTGGGTAGGTCTTAAGTGAAGGAGATAAACTGGTTGGTTTATTCCTGAATTAACATCTCTTATAGTGGATTCTCTCCCTGGCTTGGTAGCCCCCAGAGTAGGTGTTGTTGCACACTGAACTGGGTAAACAATTGACTGTGTTATTTACTGCTTTTGTATTTACTGTCATATAGTAAGTCAGATACGGTGTCATAACATTGGACGTGACATTGAGTATCTGTAGCCAGAATTTCAGGTTGTTTAGGGGAAACCATTAGATTTCTAAAAAGTCAAACAACACCTTCCTAGGGTCAAAATTGGAAGAGATATGCATTGGCAAAGTTGGTCATTTTTGGAAAATTGTCAAAAGTCAACCATGCCCAAAATGCCTTTTTCTTAAAATGGGCCCAACTTTTAATGTGTGTACCTTGTTCCTAATCAGACCCACGACCTATGAACCACTCCATGCCTCATTAAATTATTTATTTAATTTATTGTGATTTTATTCATTTAAAATTCAAATAAAATTAAATAAAATCAAAATAAATCATGTAAATTGCTTTTGGATTGATTTTGACATTGAATGAGGATGATATATGCTGGCATATCAGGAACAAATCATATCAAGGATTATTGGAGCAAGAATGTCATGATTTGGCTTATTTTGTAAACAAATAATTCATTTAACAATCAATATCTTTTCTCCTTAAATTTCAAGATTCAAGTTGTTTTTTGTTGACCTAATACACTTTATTACATATACACAACGCAACCAAGGCAAAAGGACAAGGGTTGAAGTCGTGCAAGCTAGCCAAGAAAACTAAAAAATTAGACAAAAAGTGTGGATCTGATTTCTAACGTAGGGGACAATTCAAGGCCATTCAAAGCTTCTAATCGCTTCCTGGACATCTCCTGAAGCTAATATGATCATTTGTAAGCTTTCCCAAGCCCAGAATTGCTCCTGGTAAACCCACAGTTTGCACATACCATTTTGATTTTGATCTTACAATTTGCACATGATTAACCACTATTAAGCATAACATTGTGTTTGTATCATCATTTGGAATGTTTTGGTTCAATTAAATTTGTGCTTTGATGACTGTTTCGCTAATTGCCATGGCTAGGGTTTAAGAAGCTGTTTTAAAGCTTCTTTGTATAGGTAAAATTAGGTCAAGAAAAGGATACAATGATGCTTGTGGGATTAAGACGAATTGATCCATGTACTCACCTTTGATTTATCATGTGTTTTGTGGATTTTTGAAGCTTGCAGGGCTATGGCTATGGAGTTTTGTCCGTAGGTAAAAGCCTGAAATCAAAAACGACACTTCTGGGAAGAAGATGAAGGCGTGGCAATCAACCACTGGCCAATTTAAATTTACACGCGTTTTTAGGCATAAAGCGTGCATTGTCATTATAATATTGTTTGGTTATTATATTATCATATAAACAATGCAGCGCAGATGGCAAGGAGTATGGGCATGTGAAGCAAAGGACTTGGGTTCGATCCCTAGTAAAAACATTTTCTTATTTTCTGAATAATTCCTTGCAGAACCAGCGTGTCTCATAGGCTAGCATCCACCGTGCGCCTCAGATCTCATCCCTGACATCCATCATCATACAGATCTCACGCTCCAGCATTAAGGGACTACCATGAACCATCAGAGGAGAGAAGCACTAGACCAAACGCTAGACCTTGGGCCATCGTTGGGCCTAACAAGAATTTGGCACCACACCCCCCTGGATTGCTTAAACAGGCCCAATTCTCTTTTTTTTCCTATTTTAATTCCCTTTTATTATTTATTAATTATTTTCTTTTTTCAAATAACAACAAAAATCATGCTTTTTTTTATTTAATCAAAAAATCATAAAAACATCAAAAATCATTTTTCATAAAAATATTTTATTAATTAATTAGTTTAATTAAATTAAGGCAATTTAATTCTTTTTTTGGTATAATTAAAATCAACTAGAATTAAGGTTTAATATTGTATATAACCTAATTTTTCTCAAAAAACAACCTAAATGTTTTTTCAATTAGATTTTTAGATTTTCCAATTATTTCTCGCATTTAATTCGACGCGCGCGCCTTTAATTTTCCTTTTTCTATTATTGTAACTGCTCCGAGTTTGTAATAGTAATTAGGGTTTTGAATTTCCGCATCTTTATTTACAGTCAAAATAATTATGTATCTATGAAAGCCTTGTAATACCTAGGACTTTAATTTCTCGCATTTTAATTTATGCAAACTATAAAGCTGTTAGATGTATGTTAATAGGATTGTATGGAAAGACAAATTGCAATTAATATAGTAGAAAACACTAAATGTGCGAAGATAAATAAACTAAAAAAACACACTTGCACATGCTCACTCCTAGGGTTTACTCCACTCCGGTTGCCTTCGGTAAACGGTCAGGAAGTAAAGGGAATGTTAGCGGTCGTCCTCTAGTCCCAAAAGATCTAAAATGACCCATTCGAATGTTGCCTCAGAAAAAGATCTTTAAGGCTTTAGGATGATTACTAAAATTTCCTAACATTACTTTTGTGATCGTACTTATCCCTTCGAACGTCCCTTAAAACTCCAATGACGGTGCTACCTATTCCTTAATAATATGATAGCGCTGTCTAAAGGAAAACAAACAGACTTTTTTCGAGTAGGTAGATTAGCTTCTAGATACTTGCTCAAACAAACAAATTTTACAAACACTTTTCAAAACAACTTCGTCACACTCTTGAGGATTGATACAAGGGTTATCATGAAGTAAAACTTTTCAAAACAAGCACACACACAAGCAATTTAAAAATGAGCAAGTACCTAAGAGCCCGTGGGAAACCATAGATAGAAAGGGTGCTAAGACATTCCCTTTCTATAATCTACCCCCGTACTCAGAAACATCTCGAAAAAGGTTTTTTTCTGTTCTTTTTCCTTTTCCTTTGTTGGATGAAATAAAAGTCGGTGGTGACTCTTGCTTCCCACAATATTTGCGAACAAAAAATACAAACCAGTATAACAGTCAGTTTTGCCACCGTATCACAGAACTGGCGACTCTACTGGGGATATGATAAGTGGGGTACACCTTAGGATCTAGGTCATTTTAAAATTGCTTTCTTGTTTTGCTTTGCCTGCTTTATATTCAAGGGTTTTGTTTGGGTATTATTAAAGATCCTACACCCGGATCCGGGGGCACTTTTCAGGTAAACAACAATAGATCATGGAGACTGTACGACATAGAACGATATGGTTTAAGTGATGGTTGTGTTGGTGTGACACTTTGGTTAGTACCGGTATCCTTCGTCTCGAAACGAGGAGAATACGGGGCCGCCGCGTGGTGTCTTGAAGCACTAACGGACCTTAGAACCTTAGTTGAATAAACTTGGCTATTAGAAAGTAGTGATATAGTCGGCCTCGATATAAAGATGAGGATTGGTTGATACTCGATGCTACACTCATTGAGATCAGACTTTCGGGATATTTCGGCCGCAAGAAAAGTTTGCCTGAGCTGAAACAATGCCTGATAAAGGATGATCAGTGATATTGAGAATCTTTAGAACCCGGTTACTTTTCTAAGACAGGTTTGAAACCAACTAAACTTCAAGAGGGTAATTACCTTTAACCTTATGCAAGCCTTTGAACCTAAATTCTATTGTGTGTTTTTCCTGTGTGTGATTTATTCTGTTTGAACATAACATCATACATCATAACATAGCATCCATTCTTATTACACTAATCATTTCAAAGACCAAGGAAATTTATCTTTGTTCTATTTTGCAGATCATGGCTGCCGCTCGTAGAAACACTATTTGAATTAGCTTTGTGAGAACACCTCCCCAGCTCAAGGAACTAGCATCAAGGGTTCCTGAAACTTCTTCGTTCACTAAGAGACATGGTCGAAATCTCAACCTGGTCACTTCAAACTTTGATGAGAAGATGATGAGTGTACTCTTTCAGTTCTTTGATCCCAAACACCACAGCTTCACCTTCCCAGACTATCATTTGGTGCCTACCATGGAAGAATTCTTTCAGATATTGGATATACCCATTCTTGAACAGTTGCCTTTCACAGGTTTGGAAGAAGTTCCTAAGCCAAAAGTCATTTCCACGGCCTTGCATCTGAAAAGGGAAGAGGTGGCATCTAAATGGGAAACAAGAAGCAGAGTCAAGGGTTTTCTAGCCAAGTTCCTAATAGAAAAGGCCCAGTTGTTTTGGGATGATATGGACTTTCAGGCTTTTGAGGAGGTTTTGTCCCTTCTAATCTATGGGTTAGTAATATTCCCTAATCCAGACTTATTCATAGATGTGAATGTTATCAAGATCTTCCTCTATCGCAATCCTGTGCCTACCTTGCTCGGAGATATCTTGCACACTCTCCATACTCGTACCATGAAGAGAAGAGGGGTTCTCATGTGCTGCATGTCATTGCTGTCGAGGTGGTTTATTTCTCACCTCCCTAAGTCTGTACTAAAGAATGAAGAAGGTTTGGGTTGGTCGCAAAGCATAATGTCACTTGCTCACACGGATATTCTCTGGCATTCCTGAGCTATGGGAAATACTGTTATCATTGACCGCTGCGGGGAGTACCCCGATATCCCATTACTTAGAATTAGATGAGGCATAACTTACAATCCTTGTTTAGCTCTGCAAAAATTTGGTTACGCCCGAAGGGATGGTCCCCATGAGTTACTTATCAAGGGCATTATATTTAACTATTAGGATGATGTTCAAGGGTATCGCCAGAGGTTCATATGAGCTTGGAGCATGGTAAACAGATCCAGTGCTAAGGCTTTGGGGCCAAAGGATTCCATTCCCATGGAACCTTATCTACAATGGGTACGAGCTCGCGCCCAGAAACTTATGAAGCCCTACATGGCCGTTTTATCAGTGATTGTAGAACCCACAACTGAAGGGGGAATTCCTTACACGGTTCTCCATCCTGATATGCCCACTGATCTTAGAGGACTACAGAGGTCTTGGATTCAGTTGAAGAAAGAGCGGGATACTTACAGAGATCAGTTCTATGCCCAGGAGAGGAAGGTTTTAAAGCTCACAAGGCAGCTTCATGAGGAAAGAAGACTTAATGTCTATCTCGGCACAAAGAGGAAGCATTCATGGGAAATTTGATTTTTCTAGTTTTTTAGAATTGTTTTAATTGTAACGCCTGAAAGGAAATTGAACTTTGAATTCTACTAATAAAATCTTTGTTTCATTTTGGTTCGTAAATTTAAATTTCCCGAAGTCTTTGAAATCATTACATATGCCTCCCATCCATAAACACTGCATATACAGGTACCATTATAGGCTTCTCATCTTCTTCCCTGTTTATTTCAGCATAAATGTCTTCCGAACAAAGCATCAAAGATCTTCAGGCACAAAATGCCCAATTCCAACAGATGTTCATAAATCTGGCGAAAGGGCAGGAGGATCTGAAAGCCCTCATCATAAAGGAGAAAAAGAAAAAGAAGAAGGTCATTGGTATTCTGAAAATGGGCAGAAGGTTCAGGGGGCCGTTAAAGCAACCAGTCGATCTGACCTCTTCATCCAAGGAAGGGGAGAATCAAGAAAGAGAGACAAGGGAAAAGGACCCTAGTCCTGAAGTTTATGACAATGATACATACTACAATAATGAGCAGTACCCTCCTACTGAGGATAGATACAAGCAGTTGGAAGATCGTTTGAGTGTTATGGAAGTCTAGAGGATACCTGGGTTGGATTTCGAAGAATTGGGATTAGTGTCGGGAGTGGTCATCCCACAGAAGTTTAAGGCTCTAATTTTTGCAAAGTACGATGGGGTGTCTTACCCGAAACTCCATCTCCGTTCCTATGTAAGGAAGATCCAGCCCCACACCACTGATAGAAACTTGTGGGTTTACTTCTTTCAAGACAGTCTGCCAGGGACTCAGCATCAATGGTTCTACCAACTGGAAAGAACCAATGTCCGAAACTGGGAGGATTTGGCCGCTGCTTTTTATAAGCAGTATCAATACAACGCCGAGTGCAGGTGATGGTTTTAAGGACTATGCGCAGAAGTGGAGAGACTTGCCTGGGAGAGTCCAACCCCCTTTATCTGACAGGGAGTTGGTCGATATGTTTCTTGGGATGTTGTCTGGTCCTTTCTTTAAACATTTGATTGGAAGCTCATCAGCTGGTTTCACCGAGCTGATATTAACAGGAGAAAGGGTAGAAGCTGGAATTCGGAGCGGTAAGATACAGAAAGATGCCTCTTTGAGTCCTAAAAATCTCCATCATCTCTCCAAATAGCATCTTTAAGCCTATTCCCGATAATCAATTAACAGCACTACCTCGCGCGCGGACGAGTGCAAATTTCTGGGAACTTTAATGTTCAATCATCTTATAACTTCAAGTCACGAATGACAGACACGTCAATCTAACTCTTCAGGTTTAAGAAGATTGAATAGGGGAATTTTTTGCACCCAAAAATTTACCCTCTCTTTTCTCAAGACATTTCTCACAAAGATCTTCAATAGCTCAAGTTTGCACAAGTGTTGACTAGGCCAAATCACCTCTTGAGCACTGGGACCCCAAATTAGGATTTTGATTTTCACAAGGACAATTGGACCTCTAATGCCTCAAACTACTCCCATGGTTCATTATAGACCTCCAAGAATACTCATGCCGAGTTTCAAGTCTTGGATCACAATTTTACCCAGTCAATTGATCAGATGACTAAAAATCAACTATATTGGGTAAAAGGTCAAATGTGGTCAACCCAAAGTCAAACTTCAATTTTTTTGGCCAATATCAACATTTTGAAGTCATATTCATCAATTGATCAATTTTGGATCACAATTCCTCAAGAAAAGTGTTCAAGTCATCAAAGGGGAAAAATGGTCAAAATTAGGTTTTTGACTGAGAATGACTGATTTTTTACTTTTTCCCTAATACATGATCAAATTACTTAAAGAATAATCTTAAGTACTCAAAAACATAATTTTTTACCTAATTTCATGACTCAATTAATTTCTCAAGATCAAACAGTTGATAGTTTAAATTTGGTCAACTAATGAAAAAGTCAACTGATACACCAAAAGTCAAACTTTTACTTTTTGGTAAACATTAACTTTCAAAGATCAAGATTCATCAAGATATTCAAAAATATAAATCTTGATCATCAAGAATCAAGAAAGCCAAAAAAGTCAAACTTTTCATTACGTCGTGACCTTTTTTCACCAAGATGCAAGATGATTCAGAGAAAACTTTCAACATGAAAGTTGTAGATCTTGATGAATTCTATCACTTTGTATTAGAGGATTGATGCCCAAAAAATGCTTAGATTTGAATATATAAGCCCATCAAGTCATGAAATTTTTCATAAAACACTTAGTGAAAGTTTTGGCAAGTTAGGCAGATATTTTAACCTAACATCATGACCAATTTTCACCTAGTTCCAAGTCGATTTAGCCAAAATGATCAACATGAAGGTTGTAGACAATGTTTCAATCTTTCCAAAATGTCTAAGAACTTTAAGAGATCATTTTTGAGCTAGGATATTCTAAGAGAAGAAGATGGCATCACAAACATGGATTATAGGTAATTTTTCATGAAGAACACATGATCCAATCTCATGCCATGCCGCATAATCTTGCTTTGCAGGCCTCTTATCTTGAAAATCTCAGCATAATTAAATGTTTTCCCAAACCTTTGAGCTATTTTCCACTTGATTCAAGCATTGTCTAATGCATCTTGCCAATTAAGGAAGAAAGGTACCATTTCCATTATTGAAAAGCAAGCT
The DNA here is from genome assembly GCA_948472305.1 of Vicia faba. Classification (NCBI taxonomy): domain Eukaryota; kingdom Viridiplantae; phylum Streptophyta; class Magnoliopsida; order Fabales; family Fabaceae; genus Vicia; species Vicia faba. Next base: position 108,588,638 of record OX451741.1, read on the forward strand.
TTTTGCAAAAGTCAACTCCTTAAGCCTCTAACTTGTTTCTTCTGCACACACTCAATCTACAAAGTCAGAACCAACATGTTTAAAGTGTTTAACTACTCTATGATCAAAGGTACAAGGCATTGAAACTTTATATTTCAAGAAAATCACATGTTGAGCTTAACATGTGATCAACTTGAGCTTCTCCAACCTTTCCCTATAAATAGAGACACTATTTTGTAACCAAAACCGCGAATTAACAAGCCCTCAAACACCCTCAATCTCTCCCAAGTCAGAATTGGACAAAAATAACTATTTTTAAGCTTTTGAAACCTTAACTTCGAAACATATCACTCTTGCAACTATTGTCCAAACAAATCATCTAAACACTTTATATATATCATATAGAAGCTATCCATACTCATGTTTCCTCATTGTAACATCATTTTCATCATCCACCATTTTCAAAATCCACCATTGCAACTTGACTTGAGTAGACCAATCTGGACACTTTCAAGACAAATTAAGAGTTGCAACATACTCACTAAGGTCCCAGGAAGCTACAACAATCATCATATTGCTTCTGGAAGTCGTGTAGAGGACATTGAATTTTTGTATCAAGAGGTAAGTTTTTCCAACTTACAAATCCTTATACAAGCATCATTTGACTTTACTTTTAAAAGATAAAATGTAGATATCATGTCTCGGAAGCTAACCATATCTTTAAATTTTATTTTAATTGACTGTGGGATGAGAATTTTGAAACTTAATTTTTTAGACATTTAGGTTTTTGTTTGGTACCAATAGAAAATTCGTGAAAACCATTGATTTATAGCTCTTTAAAATTACATGGTTGGATTCCTTGTTAAAAATCAAGCAAATTTGGTTTTTACAACTCTTAATTTGATTGAGAAATGAGGAAGTTAGAATTTTTGAAAAAAATGGAAATATGTTGTTACAGTAACGATGGATGCAGGGAAGAAGAAGAAGAGAAAAATCAAATTTTGAAAATGAGTTTAATTTATATTTATTCGTAGTTGTTTTATAAATGGATAAAACAGCCACCTCAGTGGCAAGCACGCGTGTTTCAAGCACCTCTGACCATAAGGGCGTGGGTTCAAACCAATGTCAACCCCCCTTTTGCATATTTTGTGATTTTGTGATTTCAGAAGGCAGGTTTCACATATAATATCATGCAAGCATTTTATTGACAAGCATATGTGTATGGTCTTGTGGTAAACATTTGAGCCAATAATCTAGAGATCTTGAGTTCTAGCCTTGACAAGACCAAGCTTATTTTTTATCACTTGTTTATTTCACATTTTTTTATCAAACTTCAACATTTCTTTAAACCAATCAAAATAACTCCTTTTGATTTAATTTTTTGCACACTACTCATTTATCATTTCTATTTTATGAATATAAAAAAAATATCACAAAAAATATTTTTATTTTCATTATTTATAATTAAATCAAGATAGTACCTCTTAAAGGTTTTCTCTCTAAAAAACACAAAGACATATATTCTTCTTAAATATTTCAATTCAAGTATTTATTTTTATTAAATTAAACTCTATTATTTCCTTTTACATTATAAAACATTTTCTTTTCCAAATTAATATTAACCAAAATTATTTTCTAAACAATTAAATTAGACTTAGGGTTTATTTTAATTAACTTAGATTTTAGGTTTTCTTAAATAATTAATTAACCAGAAAAAACAATTTCTTTTTCTTCTTTATCTTTACATTTTTGTATATTCAATTATTATTCATATTCATTGGTTTGTAATAGTAATTAGGACTTTATTGTTTTCCGTCCCCATTTGTAATTTGTACTCCCCATTCCCAAAGTATTGTAATAGCGTAGGATCTTTAAATTCCGCAATTTATCGCTTTCCTTATTATTACTAGTAATTAGGGTGTATATGGAAAGACTTTAAAACCAATCATAAACAACCCTAATTCAAAAATAATATACTTGAATCAAAAACACTTTGCACATATGCACATCTAGGGTAACCCACACTTGTTGCCTCAGATGAAAAACAGTCATGTTCCTCGAACGTGAGTTGTTTTAGCAAAGAACTCTCGATTAAAAGATCATAGTCCCTCAATGACCCTTCAATGTTGCCTTCGGTAAATGATCTTAGTCCCTTAAAAACAATTGCTAAAACATTTTACAATTTGCCTTCTATGACTATACGAAGACCCTCGCCTGTCCCTCAAATCCAATGATATGGTTTCTTACCAACTAATGGAAAGATAACACTATCTAAAGGAGGAGGAAGAGAATAAAGACTTTCTTTTGAGTAGGTAGAATTCTCGTAGTTGCTTTCTCACAAATACTTCAAAATAAAACATCTTTCAAATACACCAACACTTTCATGAGATATTTTCAAAAGTCAACACTTTGTATACATTCTTATAGAGACAAGAATCGTTACAAAGTTCGCCTAAACGAAGGCACTTTTCAAAAATACTCTCAAACAAACACAAACACATTTTGAAAAGCATTTCAAAGTGAGCTAGAAATTAAGAGCCCGTAGATAACTACGGATGAAAAGGGTGCTAACACCTTACCTTTTCACAACCTACCCTCTGAACTCAAGAAAATTCGCAAAAGGTCTTTCCTGTTCTTTTCACCCTTTCCTTTATTGGATAAAAGAAAAGTCAGTGGAGACTCTTGCTATCCGCAACATTTGCGATAAAACGCAAAACACCCAAGTTAGTTCTCCCACCGTATTATAGAGTTCTTACTTGGTGAAGTAAAATCGGTAGTTGTTTGAGCTCATATAAAGAATAAGAAATCCAGAGAAGCTTTCTTTAGCTTCAGATTCAAGGAGATATGGTAAAATGAAGAGGTCTTGGAAAAAGAGTAGAAACTGATAGAATCTCTTTAAGAAGAATGAACTCAGATCTTCTTTCTCTCTCTTGCGTGCCTTTTCTCGTGTATCAAAAGTGTGTTTTCAAAATGCCTCCCCTATGAGAGTGGAGTGAAGTTGTTTATATAGAAAGATAAAGAGTTGAAAGGAAGTTTTCTTTGAGGGTAGAAAAGGATGTGCCCTTAAGCTCATTGGAAAGAGAAAAGATTAGAGGACATTCCTTATGTTGGCATCAAAATAAGAAAATGGCTGGAAATCCTTTTAAAATGGCCATGAAGTCAGGGTGTCCAAACTATTTTCAATTCTTATAAAATTCAACAAATGCTTGGAATTTTTTTCAGTTTGAATTTCTCAACTTTCACTTATAATATCTTGAATTGTGGTCATTAAAACGAGATACCATCTGAAGCAAAAATGAAGGTAGAAATCCCTCACCAACTTTGACGTTCATTAAAAACCCAAATAGTTCTTAAATCATGGATAAAATTGAGCTTATACCAATGCCTTCCACCTGTTTGACAAAAGTCCTAGCATGGTGTGCGCGGGGGCTTCTCATGCTGGGCAACTTTGTCATCTCAAGGCCTCAAATCCTAAACATCATATCTCTCAATACTGAACCAAATGCAATAATCTTTGAAACAAAGTTAGATTGGATCAAACAAACTTCAATTCTATAGTTTACACTTTTTAGAAATGAATTCATTTGGATCTTCAAACTAGCCATGAAGAGAGTGGATTTTTAGGTCAAAACCTTAGAATTCTCTAAGTGTCAAAAACCTCTAAACACCATAACTTTCTCTTCTTTCATTTTTGGACTTGAGCTCACAAGGAAAAAGTTGAAGAACTTTTCCTCCTCTTTCCAAGCATTTAAAGTTTGAATTTTTTCAATAAAAAATTAAGAAGTTATGAATTTTTGAAATTCAGCCTTATAAGTTTCCAAACTTGGTAAATTCTCAAATTTCACCAAGATACCTTCATGAAAAAGTTAACTTCAAAATCCATATTTCTCTTGAATTTCTTCAACCATGGGCCATGTGATGTTGAAACATGATAATTGACCTCATCTTTGACCAAAATTCCTCTTAGTCAACATTTGACTTTTGTTGTCTTTTGCTCAGATGACTATTTTACCCCCAATTGATCAATTGAACCACTTCCAATCAAACTTTATGCTCAATTCTTTAATCACATGTTCTCATGGACATGTAGAGAAGCATGGAATAAAGTCTTTCCCAAAAAGTTAGAGATTTCCTGATTAAATCCAAAACCCTAATTTTAGTCCTCTATGCTAGGAGATGATGATCCAGTCTCAAAATCCTAATTCCAAGGAACATGATGAGGAAATATTTGAAAAAATATGTATCATACAATAATGAGAAGATATTGCTTCACAAATTTGGCCCACACAAGTATCAAACACTCCATCTGGCCAAAACCCTAATCTCAAGAGATGAATAGAAGAATAATGATTTAAGAATCAACACTTGCAATTTGAAACTTCTAATGAATCAATGAGATAGTTGAGATATCTTAAGGCTTGATAAACCATTGTAGAGTGGGTGAATTCAAAAATTGAGGGCATGAGACCCTTCTTGCATTCATTGATAACACAACCATCTTTCACATGTTGGAAAGGAACTTGGGATCCAAAATACCTTGATCCTATCACAATGTATGAATTCATATGATGAAACATAAGCCTTTAAAGTTCTAAAAAAAAGAGGGTAAACTTTGGGGTGTAACACCATGTTAAAACTAAAACCTCTTTTTCTTTCAAACTTCAAAAACACTTAATGAATAAATGATGAGAATCACACTTTCGTTAAGCAATGGAAATGATAAGTGGGTTTCTTCTCGATCTTATCATTGTTTCATTCTTAGTCTTTTGTGAGGTTCAAATATCAAAGATTATTTTCATTGAAAAGTGGAGAAATGACTAATATCTCTCTCTTGAGGTCAACTAGTTATTATTCATAAAAAAAATACCAACCAATGCAAACCTTTTTGTCTTTGGACTTTTCCTTTTAAAACCTTTTCAAAAAGAGCATGCTTTGCTAGCATCATCCATAAAAAGCATACAACACACCAAAACTTTTAAGGTGAACTACGAGTGCCTTGATCCCTATTGCACGGTCGGTGGTACGTAGGAACAAAGGTTTAGCATTCCCTTTTAGCATTAAGCTTTAGACTTAGATTTTTATACACCCTTAGATTATAAAAACTAGTGGATTTTATGGAGTACCATAGACGTGAGGGGTGATAATACCTTCCCCTTGCGTAACTGACTTCCTTACCCTTTTTCTCTTGGTCGCAATGACCATGCTCCTTTCCTTCCCCCAGGTTTACTCAATGTTTCCTTTTCCTCTATTGGGATAAATAACATTGATGGCGACTCTTATGTATTTTGCCTTCATTCATGCTTCGATGAAAATCCCAGACGCAACAGCTGACGACTCTGTTGGGGGGAGTAGACCAATTGTTAGTCCATCCTATGTAAGTCAGTCCTAGATTGTGTTTGTTTTCTTTTCTTTGGGTGTTTGTTTGTTTATTTCTTTAGCGCTTCAATTGTTTATTTGCTTTCATGCATTGCATATTATTTCATGGTTTCCTATACTCTGGATATTGATGTTGTGCTATTTCTTTATTGAGATGGGATAATACTATTGAGGTAAAAGGCCCAGTATCCTGGAAAGAGTTGTAAACTCTTAGTAACACTAGGACTGGAGTGGAAAAATGACGGCTATTGGACGAGGTCCTACTAGTGTGGTCATGTGTACCACGCTCAATTGAGGTTCAAATGGGGTATTATTATCATACATGCTTGTTGTTGCGATGATAGTACTTTCAGGAGGTCCCATGGTTCTGAGTCACCCCTTTGACCTTATTCTAACCTAGACTTCACCCTTGAGTGGGGAAGGGATGATCTTACAGGTACCATTGGTGACTTTGGTTCTGTTGGTGACTATTTGGTTCTTATTGGTGATTGTTCTGAACTTTTGATCCCGTGACTTTTGACTCAATACAACAGTGCAATCGTTATCCAGTTTATGGAAACCTTGATCCCATGTACTTGCATACATAATATGTTAACACCATTTTAACACACATGTTCTTTCCATTTCCAAGGAACCATGGTTGTGAGCCTTGTGTTGTGCTTTTCCACATCGTACTGGCTTAAAATCAAAATTAAATGCATGTGGGTTCATTGAAAATGATTGAACATGCCATTGCATCCACTTATACACTTCACATACCTCCATGCATCCATAACAGGTATTCAAATTTGGGGAGATTCTTATTAAGACCTGGTATTCTTTTCAGAACTACAAATCTTGACTTCTCGTTGCTTTATGCTTATAGATAAGATATGGAACAACTTCATGGGGAGCTGGCCGAGATGAAAGTTCATGTAAGGTTGTTTATGGTGGATATCCAAACTTTGTTCCATGGTCATGAACTCCTCAAAGAGGAGAACAATCAGTTCAAGACTCAACTGAGATTGGTTATGGAAGTTTTGAGGGAAATGTTGAAAAAGCAAGAAAATCTTATACATGCTGCTGCAACAGGAGTTTCCATTCTTCCCCATGCTCTGGGATCCCTTTCAAGTCACGTTATTCTTCAAAAATATTCTCCACAACATTGGGTTACATAACCTTTTTGTCAGCAGTTACTCCCGATTCACCAAGTGAATCAGAGATGCGTAACTCATGAACCGACGCAGAAGGGGCCTGAGACTCAGTTTGACCTCATACCAATATTTTATCCGTAACTACTTCAGCTCTTGTTACAGTGTGAATTGATCAAACTGAGAAACATGCCACCTCCTCCTGAAAGGCTCCCAGTAGGCTATGAAGCTAACGCCCGTTGCGAATTTCATTCTGATGGTGTAAGCCATGATGTAGAAGAGCGCATGGAATTGAAGTGCAAAGTCCGGGAATTTTTTAATGCAGGGGTGTTGTACCCCAAAATTTGCTCTCTCATTTTACTCAAGACATGCTCATTGAGTTCCTGAATTGCTCAAGGTTGACCAAGAATTGGCCAGACAAATTCTCCTCCTAAGCAATGGACTTCCAATTAGGGTTTCACTTCTTACAAAGAATTTTGGGTTGCAAAGACTTCAAGTGATTTCCATGGTCCCTGATATGTCCTCAATAATGTCCATGCCATGTTTCATGACTTGCATTACAAGCTTGCTCAATCAATTGCTCAAATGCTTGAAAATCAACCGTACTAGGTCAAAAGTCAATTGTGATCAATATACAGTCAAACATCAAGATTTTTTATCAACATCAACATTTTGAAGTGATATCCATAATTTGATCAAGGGTTGGTCATGATTCCTTAAGGAATTCTCTCAAATCATCAAGAATCCAAAAATGCAAAATTAGGGTTTCTTAGAGAAAGTCAACTGAAATTTAACTAGGCATAGATTTCACATGCTTCATCCATTTTGGCCCAACCAAATCTCACTATGAAGAAAATTCAATTCCCTATAACTTTTCCTTTGCTCTCAAGTCCAAGAAATGCATCATTTGGAAGAAAAAAGCTCATACATTACAGGTCACTTTCAGAAAGTCAACAAAAGACACTTTTTGTCAAGGCAATTTACACTAAGATAAATCTTAAAATGCAAAATTGATCAATATAGAGATTGAAGATGACATCTTGGGCTTTCCAGAGAGTCAAAGATAATCTCCAAAGGATAAAAATTGAGCAAGTTATGACTTGCACATGTTTGGAAATTTTGATAAAATTCATGAAATACAAAGCATGCAAATTTGAAAATTTTAAGTTAGTGGCCTAACTTTTTGAGCTTCAAACATTTTCATGACCTTATGAAGGACCTCTGAACCCATTTTGGCATGGCCACGATTTTACTTGTATTTTATCTTAATTTTATTTGGTTTAAAATCAATTAAATTAAATAAAATGCTAGAGAATATGGGCCATGACATTTAGGCTTGACTTGGCCCATCAAGGGGACCCAAATTTCATGCAAGATACATCCAAAGGGACCAGGTTCATGCAAGGGATCAAAATTGCAAGAAAATAATGCAAAAATGGAATTTTTTCAAATGGTGATTTTGTATTCAAAACACGATTAATGCTTGATATTTTGCCATGTTTATCACCCTCTCTCATTCCTCTATAAATACAAGACCAAATCCAAAGAAAAAGACATGCACACCTTGCCTATCAAAGCTCCACGAAATTTCCAAAATATCATCAAATTATGAAATTCCAAAATCCATCCTCCAACCTTCCTCCATCCAAACTAGTGTTGTATTCGCATTCTTAAGACTCCCGGGAGT